>OW569414.2:7502500-8752500 GCA_937662695.2 Halyzia sedecimguttata | reverse complement strand
AAACAGAAAGTATTTTCATGGAAAAAAAGTATTGCAAGCAGTGAAGTGGGTCAGGAGCTTTGGTGCGCTCGTTCATGTATCACCTAATATATTTCTCCGATTTGTTACACCGTAAACTAACTAAATTATAATGAACGCGAAAATTTTTCAACATACATTAATTGTATGTTCCAATATTCCTCAAATAAAAGTAGTCTGTTTACGTTCGCTCCTACGTTCAACGTAACCTCGTTCTTACCGAGTTATTTCATAACATAACCATTATACATAAATAACATTTGAAAGGTTTTATGCATGTCGGTGATTCTATTCTAACTGTAATTTTGTTAATGAAAAATCGTTCAATTCATACATTCATACATATTTCTATTATTCTATTTTATTGTAAAATGGAATTACATGATGATTTTGCTACAAATATGAAAATATCGAACATGAATATAAAATTTAAAATAGGTACCTATTGTTTTAAAGGTTTTCGTCGTTTCAAGAAATTTTTACGTATTTCGAATATGCACGACGTCGGCCATTCATATGGTCAAGTGAATTTTTTCGGGAATTTAGAGTGTCGAATATTCATTTATTTAGTACATTTGAACACAAACAGGATAAAATCCCTGGAGCAGTGTTCGCTCAGTTACAAATTAAACCACATTTTTAGATTTATTAGAAGAAATCATACATGACACAATTATGGAGTAGTACATTACACTGAAGTATAACAAATATACAGAGGAAAAAAATCGTACATAATTTTCACGGAGAACTTAAAAATAGATTTTTTTCTATTATTATTATTATTATGAAAAAATTCCTTACAAATTCTGCATCGGGGTCCACTCTGATCAGAGGTTTGATGTCATACAAGAGTTTACCTTGTGAAATGAAAAACTGTAATAATTATATAACAAGAATTGTTGATTTGTTTATCATAATTATTTTCCTGTTGTAACTAGTTGTTTAACTAATAAAGTGTGTTATTATTAGATATATTAAAGTTTTATAATTATTTAAAATGTATTTTTGGAAAAACGACAATTCAAAATGTGTTTTTGAAAAAAAAATGTGTGTAGGTGAACGCTGGTACGTGATCATACGTCAACAACTTAAAATATTTTTCATTTGACAAACATACTTACTATATACCTAGGTTTAACTTATAAAAAGAAGTTGACATAAAAAATAGAAAATGTTACTTATAGAACAATAAATATTCTGATGCTATACAAACTAAGGGAGCATCAATAATTCATATTTTTCAGCGGAGAAATGAGGATTATCGCCTTTGAAAAATGGTTCATTGCAAAAATATTAAAATTTTTAAAAAAAGATAAATTTAAAACTTCGGGGCACTAAGAAAAAAAATTGCAGTGTCAGGAAAAACCAGGATTTTCCGGACCACTTTAAGATAGAAAAATCACTGAGATTATCATTCGTTCATTCTTTATATCCAAAGTTATACCAAGTTAATAAAATATCCTTAAATATGCGTATGTTTAACTTTTTTCAGCCAAATTATGGCTTCAGAAAAATGGTTTTATCAGAAACTACCAATGAAATATTATAGGGAATATTTTGCAGTTATCAAAACTCGACTTCTATTTCATATGCGGTAATTATTTTCCGATTTATTTATTATCAAAGTCAAGTTCTGCTTGATTGGCGATAACTCGCAGCAAACCACTCTGCAGGATATTTAGTTGAATTAAATTGAAGGACATTTAATTTCCAAAAATTCTTCAAAAATGTTTGAAACCTTTTTTAAGACGAGCAGAAATCTGGAAATTTTTTTTCGGTGATTCGGTGATTTTCTTAGGATTACTCCGGATTATAACATGATACAATTTTTTTATGGCCTGCTCTGAAAACTAGACACTTGGGGCTACAATTGATTAATTTTTTTGCCGTATAATGTTTTCCCTTCGAGTCAAAGCCAGCCTAAAATCAGTTCAATTTATTTTCAACCAATACAGATCTGATCGAATTAAAACTTGGTAGCTAGTTGTAGAATACCGAAATAAAGACGTAAGTGAAAGTTTGTGACGATTGTAATGCCAGAAAGTTAAAAAAAATATATTAAAAATATCATGTATCTCACGGTAACTTGACGACGGGAGGAGGTGGCAATTTTTAGGGTAGGTAGCTCATCCGAATGCGACATTTGAGTTTTTTAATAGGCGTAATCGGCCAACCGGTTTCGTAGTTATACCTATCTGAAATTTTGTTGTTATTTCCTCGAGATAGGCCACCTACCCTGAAAATTTCAAGTCGCCATCTCCTTCCATTCGAAAGTTATCGTGGAAACGGTCGGCCAAAGAGAATTAAATTTTGCCTCGAATTCTTCATCAGTGAGTCAAACTTATCAGTTTGAGACCATTTTCGGCAAAAAATTCGAAAATTACATTTGGGCAAAATGATACCATCTAGGACCATATTCGGCCTACCCTATTTCTTTCCGTTCTATCCTGACAACGGATGGCCGGACTGAAACGGATTCGACCTCGAATTTTTGGAAAATAGACTTTTCATTTACTACGAAAATGGATAAAACTACCGAAAATTTCATTTTTCCTCTTCCTTGCGTAATATTTTCATTTCTACCTTGCCTAAAAAAAGGAAAATACCTACCTACAATTGGAAATCCATGTTCATACATGCTGAATGGAATGGAAAATCACGATAAAAGTAAACCAACGTATTTGGGTTGTATCGATTGGTGATTCTATCATATCCACCTAAAAGTAGAAACCAGAACTATTCGCAAATTTTTGTTGTTTCTTGGCAGCCAGCCGGTTCTTCAATTGACGCTTAAAATCCTGTTTTCTAACAAGAACTGAGATCTGCGAATGATGACTCGAGTGCTATGATTACCAACCGATGCAACAATATTGCATCGGCTGCATATCATATTTGTCTTCATTCCAACATCCGCCACAAATTATGTTTGCATAATGTTCAGTCTGTGAACGCGAAAGAATCATTTTCGTTGAAGAATTCATACATTTTTAATACAAAGTATACACCCAAATGTTATAGTACATATTATATTGTATTTCCTACTTATGTAACTCCAACTTTGTAAACAGTGGACTGTGCTAATGACTCTCAGCGGTCGAAGCACAATAAAAAAAAAAAAAAAATTTCAAGAATTTTTTGCATATACAGGTTGAGTCTTTGACCACTGCATTAATTTTAACCAAAGATTCCTCTCATCAAATGAAATATATTTTGTAGCTTTTACATCCTTTTTTCGAATAAAATGAATGTTGGCGTAAACTTTCCTATAACTATGATACATATTTTCCAAATATTAGTTATTTTCTACTTCTACTGGTTTTCTAGTTATGGACTCGTGGATTCATAAAACTAAACGAAATTAGCATAAAGAAAGCATATGAAGTTTTTCTTGAGTCATTTCAAGAATATTCCAACGTTTAAGAACATTATATTATTCTTCATCATTTCTCCTTGCACGCACCGTTTTCGAGATATTCTTCATTGAATGTTTTAAAATGGAAAACTCCAGAAATTTCACTACTTTTATGGATCCGTCCTTGAGCGATGGAATCCCGAATCAAGCTGTAAACCACGTTACCATGCCTTATTCTCGTCCGCCAACAATGTCATAGATAATTTATATGCGGGAGCGTATTAGCACATTGTGAAATCTTTAAACGCTTGTAACTTTTTAACTGAGCCGAATCTGGAAAAATGGTAAATGAAAAAAGTGTTTCATTTGATGAGAGGAATCTTTGGTTAAAATTAATGCAGCGGTCAAAGACTCACCCCGTATGTCCTAAAGACTCAAATAAAACCATAACTTCAATGATAACCAATAAAAGCAACGCCGATCAACGTCGTGAATTGTCCAAGTAACTCTTGTGACTGTATCCTTCCTGAAGAAAAATATTTTTTGGAAAATCAACGAACCTAAAGCACAACTCGCTCGGTCTTTCAGACCGATCGATTTCTTTCTCTTATATATTATATATATATTATATATATATTATATTAGCTCTGCTGATTCAGATACTAAATAGTTTTCGCTTTCCTCCGTAATATGTATATATTTTTCGTGAAATGTACGAATGTTTTGGAAATAGACTTTTCATTTACCACGAAAGTGGTTGAATCCACCCACTCTTTTTTGTCATTTTGCCCAAATGTCTGTAATTTTCGATTTTTTTTCCAAAATGGTCTCCAACGATTGGGTTCGACTCCCTGATGAAGAATTCGTTGTCAGATTTGATTCAGTCCGACCGTCCGTTGCCACGATAGCTTGAGAACGGAAAGAGACAGTGACTTGCAATTTTTAGGGTAGGTTGCTCATCTGAATGCGATATTTTAGTTTGTTGATAGGCATGATCTGCCAAACGGTTTTGCAGTTATACCCATCTGAAATTTGGTTGTTATTTCCTCAATAACTAGAAAGATTAGAAAGCAATCCAATTCGAACATGGTTATTAGTTATAGAATGCCATAGCGAAAATTCTTGCAAAACTTCGTGAGGATTGTATCACTAGAAAATTTTTAAAAAATCATTGAAAACATTTTACTTACCAGAAACTATTCGTCTGACGTCGCTCAAATTTTGCGAGAGCCTTCATAACCTAGCTTTACTGCCAAATTCCAAGTTTGAACAAGATCGGATTCTTGTTGTTGGAGATCCGAGCAATTCGGTAGCTGGATGGGTGACCGTTGTCTCGATAACTTTCAAACGAAAGGAGATAGGGACTTGCAATTTTCAAGGAAGGCTGCGCATGCGAATGGGAGAGTTGAGTTCGTTGTTGGGCATAATCGGCCCAACGGTTTCGAGGTTATACACTCTTAAAAATTACTGTATATTTAAACCACAATTGTAGACCATATATACACAAAATGGTGCTAAAATCGGTACAGCACCAATCTTGGGCATAAAACATACATATTTTTGGATAACTTCAATTGTGTAGTTATTCAAAAATAATTGTGTAAGTTTTAACAACTATTGTTCGATTTCTAGCAATAATTTTGTTTTAAAAAATTGCAGAGCTTTGGTGCAGTTTTTCAAACATTTGGAGAGAAAATGTATAGGAATCTTGTGTACATTTTCTCTCTAGCAATATAAAAAATTGTACAATTATTGTGTTCTTATTCCATACAACAAAATGAAAATTGTACACAATTGCTTCGCTATTTTCGTCACAATTATGTAGAATGTTCACAATTTCTTCAGTACATTTTTTACACAATCACATAGAAAACATACACAATTTTTTAGTTATTTACTGTACAATTAATTGGGAAAATTTCCACAAACATAGTAAAGAAAAAGTACCCAAGAATTGTACAAATTTCCTTTTTCATTGTAGGGAAAATAGCTAAAAAAATTATGATATTTTCTATAGGATTGTATTAAAAGTGTACAAATATTCTGTAGATTTTCTATATAATAATTGTGAAGTTTTCCTACGGGGTGGTATCAATAGTGCATAAAACTGGTATGGATTTTCTGCATAATTGTTAGCAAAAAGTACACAGGAATTGTGAATATTTTGCTCTTAATTGTATTGCAGGAATTCTCCAGAATTGCATAGAAAGATGAGTAGATTTTCTTTATGTGTTATTTGAAAAAGGGAATATGTCTAGAGTTCCTAAGTTCAAATGTGCAAATTCTTCGAATAAAACAATTCGTGTTTATAAAATACTTTATTTAACAAATAAATATTCATTTATTAACATTACAAATAATAAATACAAATCACACTGAATATACATAATAATCATAGTGACGATAATGAACTAAAAATAGTAATACTAAATAATTGACACCGGCTGATCGATTTGAAGAACAATTCCAGAAATTTTAAGTAAATATTTCTTTTTCATTGGCACATGAAGTACTGAGGATGAGAAAAGAGCTCAGAAGGTGTAACTTGACTTGACGAATTTTATTTGACTCTTTGACCCTAAAAGTGCGTATACATCAACGCGCTGCGCGGTAAATGTTCAGGTTTGTTCTCAAAGCGGCCGAAACCGTACAGTGAACGATCCACCGACTGCGCAGTGGTGTGAAAGCGTTCCTTTTACGCCACTGCGCAGTCAGTGGATCGTTCACTGTACAGTTTCAGCCACTGTTGAAAAAAACCTGATAACGCGCTGCGCGATTTTTACGGGTTTTTGGAGCGCGCTCAACTTGAAAACCCGTACTAATGAATCGCAGCGAGCGCGCCGCGCCAATGTATACGCACTTTTACAGTTCATAGCGTATGCTAATAAGTTTTTTATCCTTTATATTCGATATTTGACATGGAGAATATGACTCAATTTCTTCAATACTGTAGATTAGTAGAGATTGTGTAGTATCATTGTATTCCGATACCTCAAATGCAAAAAAATGTGAATTGAAAATAAGTGTTTCATATAATGAACATAGGATGTATGGTGTTTTGCCTTTATAGACATATATACCTCTTATTCTACCAAACAAAGGCATAGGGTTTTCTTCATCAGTGCATTTCAGAACCACTGTCATATCATTTCTGTAAGTTGTTCCACAAAATGTTACCCGTTTAACTGATACCATGGAAAATAATTCGAAATTTTCGAAATGAGAGGAATGTTCTGATTGTGTAATAAGTTTCGAAATTCCGTATTCAAGTGGTTTATTAGATGTAAAATTGTTTACGTGATGGCAGAATTTTAACTGAGACTTAAGTGACAAAGTATGAATAATATTTTTAAAATTGCAGGATACATTAGAAGTCATTTTGGACTGCTTGTGCTTCTGTTTGGCTCTCATACTCCATAGATGTACAAGTGGTCCACTCATTTGTAATACACGCGGATAATGCACTAAATGATGGTGTTTCGGTTTTAGGTCTTTAAAAAATGTGTAATATAGAGTATTGTGCTCCTCTATCAATATTTCAAGCCTTTTGAAACTGCTTCTGTGTTTAACAGGCGACATAACAAAATCTATTACTTCTCGAAGTTTAACCCACAGTTGCCACACAGGTAAATCTACAGGTACTAAATCTCCTATCATCAATCCCAAATATCTAGAAAAACACAGCATTTCACTAGCTGACATCTTAAGTTTACCTTTTAAATTATCCAGTGTTACGAGTGGTGGTTTGCTTGATATTTCTTTATCATTATAATTGAAAAACTGAAGTCTGGAATTTAATGTTTCCACTGAGAATAATTTATAAGTAAAAACCAAAGTATTGAGTAATTTAGTGATATCGTATATACAGACTCCCTCAAATAAGTCATGCATAATATCAACAGTGAAATTTGTTGTTACATGAAATTGAGGAAGTTTATTCCATACACAATTTTCTTTAATGCCCGTCAAGCTCACGTTGTTTAAATTAACTTGGTAGTCATAATTATCAGGTGTTCTGAGTTCGTTCGTATTTTCTGAAGTTGCTTTCTTCATGAAGATTTTGTTCATAGTGCAGAAACGACAACAAAAATTTGCAGAGAAACTTTCTGTGAAACCAAGTATCGAATGAATGCCCAAATTGTCTCCATTTATTAAACCTAGGCTAAAATAGATTGTTTCATCAGTTTGATCACTTTTTATAGAGATACCTGAATCTTGTAAATACTGCAATTCTTCAATTAATTTAGAAAATATAGGTTTATTTCCATATATTTTTCGATCATCAGAATAAAATAAAGCAAATAAGAAGATATTTCCTAGTTGTGAAACTAAATGTGATGGCATTGAAGGTAATGTAACATAAACAGCCCCTAGCTTATTGATTCCTGCATGAGAACCCAAAGGATTACCAGTCTCATAATCATCAAAATATAAAAATATAGGGAAAACTAGTTTATTCTGATAATATTTCATTTTATTTTTCCACAACTGACCTTGAGTAAAATTTTGTATGAGATCTTGCTCATTTTGCAGGAGTGCCATATAACTCTTCATTTCTTGAAGTAGGTTAGTATTTTCGAATAAAATTTTGAATGTTTCCCTAAGTGGTATTATTTTAGCTTTCACAGCAACCTTATCTACTTCTAAAGATGTAGACGATTTCCTGTTTTCAACATTTTTATATCCGATAATATAATCCATAGGAGCAAGGAAATGTTTACTACTTTTTAGAACATTCATGAATTTGTACTCAGAATCTAAATTATCAAAGCAAGAACGGTACGTATCTATAAGATCTCCAAGAGGAATTAAATTTGAATTATTATCTTGTATAACCTGTTTAAGGTAATCAAGTGTATCAGTGAATATTTTTTTGAAACTATTGATAACATTTTGTGCAAAGCTGCGAGGTACTAAAGAATTATTATACATTTCCAAGGTGAATGTCAGTAACTCATTGGTTAAATTATTTTTTCTTATCTCTATATCATATTTTGTAAGAACTGATTCACTGGATTGCATTACTGGTGGATTCAAATTTATCTGCACATTGCATTTATAAAAATTTGTCTGTGATGTTTCATGAGCTTTTGCATCATATTCTGGTTCATTATCGTCACTATTGTCTTTATGTGTACTTAAATGGTTTTTGAAACTTCTTAGAGAATTAAAAATCCTAAAACATAATTTTTGCTTACACGAAAAATAAGAATTTGTCTTCAACATATGATCTTCTTTCAAATGAGCTATTAATTCGTGTACCAATGAGAAAGTCAAACTACATTTAAAACAAAAGTAATTCATTTTTGAACTATAATAGGGAATGAATGTAACTGAAAGTTGGAGTATACATATCACAAAAAAAAAACATCAAATTCAATTAAATGAATTACCCTCACCATTAACTATTTGCCTCGGGTGAAATATTGGAATCCATGGCACAATTAATATCAGAAATCAAAGCATTGACACTTGTGTAGTTCTTATCAAACTTAGTTTTTATATCAAAAAAAAACTTTTGGATAAACATCCAACATGCTTCTACTTCATATGGATAGTTTGCATTGATGGCATGGAAAACCTTAAAACATAGGTCCACAGCTTTCAGAGGTGTTTCTACTTTATATAATATTTCATTTATTGAAACGTATGCAGTGATGTCATCCAAACCAACAGTAATAGGTATTGGTTGAGCTGTTAATTTCAAAGAAAAATATTTTGCAGATCTCCTTTCTAATGCTGGTTGAATATTTGCAGTGTCCTACAGCAAATGAAAAAGAAATGAAATATAGTTTTACGACAACAATTGTTGTTCTCATGAACTTGAAAGATGTCTTACATATACTTTATAGTAATAAATACAAAAATATATTGAGGGCTAGAAAGTTGTAGGAGTAGCCCCAATTGATCCATTTGATTATTATCAATAGGTATATAGAATTAATTTTGAATTTTACCGCCAAAAATTCAATATCGAGTTCAATATCTATTCACCACCAGTATATTTTCTAAGGACCCAATCAAATTGAATATTTATAGGAATTGAAAAACTTACATCCACATGTAAAAGGAAGCCATCTTCTAATTCAATTATACTGGGTTTCCATCGATAAGGCCCTTTGCTTTTTAGTGGAGTTTGTAACAGAACTGGTAAAAGCCCCAAAGTAAAAAGGCACACATCACCTGGAGACAAAGTGATATATAAGCATGTGAAGAATAACTTTGAATATTGCTTCTTTGTTATATACATGTGAGATTAATAATTAGACTGATTATAATATTGGACTTTATATATACGATAAGAAAAATAGTTTGTTAATAACAGAGAAACAATTCTTGTATTATTCTAACCTAGAGAAGGAACCCTATCATTCTAGAATCAATAAAATGCACATTAAATATATATATATATATATATATGTAAGAAAATGAGTTCACCTGGAGAAGGATCCTTCTTCTTCAAATAAAATTTTTTCAAACTTTCTTTGATATAAACATCATTCTTGGTGTTCAAAATCTTGAAAATATATGGCACCACTCTTGGAAATTTTATTAAAAATGCATTTTCTCTGCCAGGATATGTATTATTAAAGTCACTTTCCAACTGAAAATAAATACGACAATATTTTATAAGGGGAAATGGTTACAGATATGAAAGAAGATTGAACTCACCAAAAGATATCCAAGTGGATGGTTTAGGGCTGGATATGTTTTGAAATAATCATTAATGTTTATTAGGAGTTTCGTCCTCTTAGAAAATGTTTTGGTCCAATAATCTTGAACTTGAGGGAATGGTTCTGGGTTATTCTTCAGCCAAACTATATATTCTTCTGTATCCAGTGATAACTCACTAATTACTGAGGAGGATTCAGTTTTATCCTCTGCAATTGAAGAATCAGTCAGCCTATATTTTCTTTCCTTTCTTCTTATGGTGATGTATGCACTCCAAAGTTTTCCACTAGACGAAACTATTGTTTTCTTGGAATTTTTCAATGAAGCATAGGGCGTATAATACACATCGGGGGATTCGTGTACAAATATGTCATTAATTTCAATGGCCAACCGTTTAAATCTTTCAGTGGATATCCTGAAAAAATATTTGTTTAAAAAAAATGTATGGTCTAACATAATCTCATTTAACCAAATTCCATAAAAAAAATTTCATGAAAGGTTATTCACAAAAATTTCAGTATGAAAATTCTTCAAATTGACAATGCCTGCTCTACTTAACTCTGTTTATGTGAAGGATCAACAAATTATTCCTGCAATTGCCTGACTAATAGTGACAACAATTTTCAGAGAGTAAGAACAGTTCATTTACCTTCCCTTTCTCGACTCTTTCAGTTCATTTTTGGGCGCATGTTCTAGGGGAACATCGTCCTATCATTTCGTCCAAATGTCTGTAATTTTCGAATTTCGAGCTGAAAATTGGCTAATAGACTAATTCGGACTCCCTGATCACGAATCCGGTGTCAGATTTTTGGGTGCCGTACGGCCGGCCGGCCGGCCGTACTTCCGGCCGTAGGCACGATAACAGGAGCACCGAAGGTCCTATCGACTTCAAACTTTCAGGGTAGGTTTCTGATCAAAATGCGACGGTTAAGTTCGTTAACGGGCAAAATCGGCCGGACGGTTTAGGAGTTATAGACATTTAAAATTTTGAGGTTATTTCCCTGATATTTCAGGAACTAAAGAAGATGTTGAATCGAAACTTGGTAGTCAGTTCGAGGATATAAACGCGCAACTTTTGGCAAAATTCTGTTATGATCGAAATGTTGGTAATTTTTAAAAAAATATTTCTTTTAATTTTTTCGAAAAAAAAATTTTTTTTTCGTGAACTATTCATCAGATTGCAACAAAAACTTGTACTAACGTCAATTGTAGTATTTTGCAACATTGTGCAAAATTTTGGCTCTATACGATTCCAATTTCTGGAGATATAAGACAAAATGTGTCAAATTTCCTGGGTCTCTCTCAGTATTTTCATCGATTATTCTATGAACTCTTTGAATTCCACCGAAAACAAATTCAAAGACATAAACATAAAGAATCAAGTCATAGTTTAGACGTCGAAAGAAGGACGATGTTGATCGACTTGAAAAGGTACCTATTTCAAGAAATGCAATAATGAAATGCTTAATTTATGGATATAATATTATCTAAGTATTGTTGGGATCGGGCAGTTGGAAAATTTTTTAATAAAAAAATTTGTACCGACGTCAAATCAAGCATTCTACACGAGTGTGCAAAATTTCAGTTCGATACGATCTCAATTCCAGAAGATATTGCTTAAAATTCACATTCCAGCGTGTTTTGACGTTCTATGGTCACAGAAAATCGTCACAAAAATCTATTTACCTCATTTGACGGCTGTTTGTCAAATCAATTAATTCCAATAATTGATGTCAGATTTCCTACATACCAAGTTCAAACACATTTTATTATATGGAAAACACTTATTATGATCACGTTCTACAGGAATTGATACTAAATAGAAGCTAGATGAAGATTATTGTAATGGAAAATTTGTGTTCCAGAATAATATTAAGGTATTCAACATGATACTGCTTTTTTTCTTTTTTCTTTACTGGTTTATAATGAGTCTAGCAAGATCTCCTCTCAGAAACTCTTTGTCCTTACCATAAGAGGCATAAATCAATTTTCCTTCTTCACAGCCGTCAAGTAAAGCCTTGACACTCTGAAAAAATAGTCTCTTTTCATATTTTAAAGGAATCAGTATATAAACATTCTCAAATATAAGACTATTCAAATTATATATACAGGGTGAGTCTTTGACCACTGCATTAATTTTAACCAAAGATTCCTCTCATCAAATGAAACACCTTTGTCATTTACCATTTTTCCAGATTCGGCTCAGGTAAAAAGTTACAAGCGTTTAAAGATTTCACAATGTGCTAATACACTCCCGCATATAATTATCTATGACATTGTTGGCGGACGAGAATAAGGCATGGTAACGTGGTTTACAGCTTGATTCGGGATTCCAACGCTCAGAGACGGATCCATAAAAGTAGTGAAATTTCTGGAGTTTTCCATTTTAAAACATTCAATGAAGAATATCTCGAAAACGGTGCGTTCAAGAGAAATGATGAAGAATAATATAATGTTCTAAAACGATGGAATATTCTTGAAATGACTCAAGAAAAACTTTATATGCTTTCTATATGCTAATTTCGTTTAGTTTTATGAATCCACGAGTCCATAACTAGAAAACCAGTAGAAGTAGAAAATAACTAATATTTGGAAAATATGTATCATAGTTATAGGAAACTTTACGCCAACATTCATTTTATTCGAAAAAAGGATGTCAAAGCTACAAAATAAAAACTGATTTTTTTTCAAAATTTCAACAGCCTGTTTTTTTTTACCTGAGCTGAATTTGGAAAAATGTTAAATGAAAAAAGTGTTTCACTTGATGAGAGGAATCTTTGGTTAAAATTAATGCAGTGGTCAAAGACTCACCCTGTATATATATATTATGAACTATATTATATACAGGCCAGCTTGAATGCATTTGTTTTCATAATATAACAACCATTTTTTTCCTAGATACACCATCATACACTATAAGATCCCAATAATACAGGGGGTCACAAAAGGTTTATTAAAAACTTTTCAGGGTAAAAGATGAATAAGTTTGTCAATGAACATAATATGTTCAAGACCCCTTCGTTTCTAGGAAGAAAGGGGTGTTAAACTTTGTAGAGAAAAAATTGGTTCAAGCTCTGTAGACAGGAGCTTTGGCGCTCTTGTTCAAACTTTGACAAATCATATCTCAGAAAGTATTGGTTTCTCACAGTTGGGAATGAAATCCATGTATTCTTATGATAGAACTGCATCATAGAAGAAATTCGATTCAAATAATAGCTAATTTATCATGATTAAATGAGCAATCTGAGAATGAGAACTGCACCATGGAAGAAAAAAAAGTTAAAATAGCTGAAACGAATTTGACTCTCTCTTATAGAACAGGATGACAGGTACTAGTATGAACACAGATCATATAATAATTCATAGATATAATAATTATAGCATTCTGTGAAAACATAGAAGTACGATCAATTATTGAAATCTCGAAAAATCATATCTCCGAAAGTATTAGCATGTTAGAGTTGAAAATTATATCGATAGATATTTATGGTGAAACTGCACCTTAAAAAAAAATTGAATTTGAAATTTGTAGGTAAAAAATATTTTTTTTTGGTTACTCTGAAACCATCTGGCTTATTTTGCCCAATAACGAACTTAACCGAGATATTTATCTAACAAACCTACTCTGAAAATTTCAACTGACTAGCTCATTCTGTTCGAGAGTTATTGTAGAAACAAAATTCAAAAACTAAAAAATTTTTTTTTTACACTTTACGGCAAACCGAACAATTCAAAACATCGCAGGCGTATGAAGGTCATTATTCTACAATTTGATGCTAAATTTCAGATAAATCGAGTGATCGGTTTCGGATATATTCATAGAAAATCTTTTCACTAAAAATGGCCATAACTCCGAAACCGCTTGGCGGATTTCGCCCGTTAACAAACTCGTCCGAGATATTTACGCTCTAAACCTACACTGCAAATTTCAATCCTCTAGCTCCTTTCGTTCGAGAGTTATCGTGTTAACTGAAGGACGGCGGGCCGGACAGAATCGATTTCGACCACGGATTCTTGATCAGTGAGTCGAACCAAATTGTTTCAGACCATTTTCAGCCAAAATTTCGAAAATTGCAGACATTTGGGCAAATTGATAAGCACTCTGTTCCGAGGAACAAGAGCGCCAAAAATATCAAGAATGAAATTGAATTTTTGCAGTTTGCTGACATCTATATTGAGTATCGTTTAGACTCCTCAGAGCAGTTGGGAAGATACCTGCTAAGAGTGTCAATAAACTGTAACTGCAAAAAAATCATTAAACTTCATAGGTATAGGTTAGACGAAGCGAATATAAAAATATTTACTGGAATTCAAGTTTCATCATATCTACCAGAAAACTATTTCACACTTACATTTTTGTTGTCAGGAATTGGAAGTATTTTGTAGGGTAACCCTATAGTTGCTTTATCTGAATAATACTGAAAGGGTATAACCATACCATCCCCTACCAAGCTCTCTTTTTGACTCTCTGTGGATATTGTGGAAAGAACTGAGGTGCCAATACTACTTGTATCACTATCCAAAAGAGCTTCATGTGAGAACGCCTGCGAAAATGTTTGTATCAGATTTTCAAAATATTCCGAAAGGGGTATAATTGAGGTAATGTATCCCCCCTCGCCGGTTTTCAAGGTATTTTTTACAATAATTCTATACCTATTACATGCTGATACTAGAGTCGAAATTTCAGTGAATGCAAATCAGTAGTTTCTTGACAGAAAGAATAATTTCGGAAATTATGAATTTTGTAGGTACGTTACTACCTGTATAATCCCTATAAAATTGCTATGCAAAATATTTCAAAAATCCGTGAGGGGGGTAAAGTGTAAATTTTGATATAGATCTTCAATGAATAGAATTGATAATATAGGTACCTCATCCAGCATGATCATTTCTTCAAATTTGGAGAGAAATTTTTTTCTCACTCCCAATGTAGGAATCAGCTCCTTTATATCATCTCCATTTAATTTTTTGAATACAGCTTCATCGATTTCATTTGCTAAGCAGAACAATATATTTATAAAAAAATAAGGAATTCATAAGGAAAAATTTTAAAATTGTAAATTGAAATATTCAATAAGATTATTCGATAAAAAATGCTAGATATAAATTATAATTATAAAATACGATTGTCCCGAAAGAATATTTCAATATGGAGGTACCTACTGCACCTGAAATTTAGAAGTTCTTTGAAGCCGTAGTGAGCAAATAGCTGATTTTTTTTCAATGTTTCATATCTCTCCATCTTCACCAAAATTTCGGGTGAAATCTCAAATGCAACTACAAATTGACTTGACAGATACCTAGTAATTTTTGGATCAGTTACATGCTTATAAGTTAACTAAATACTTTGAATACTTGGCCAATGTTCAGGGAATATTCTCGACTGGTGAACTTTGACAAGTAATAAAATAATGAGAAACACCATGTGTCTATCTAGATTCCCGTAGGAAGGAAAAACGCTATCAGCCAGAATACTTCCTCAACATTCATGACCCTCGAACATGAAACCCAGTAAATAATTAGTTATCTACACCTCGTTCATTATGGTTTTCTCAAATGAATAGAAATTCTTAAGATAAAACAGTTCAGACAAGAAAACAGTATTGCATTCAATGCTGGGTCAATTTTGTAGCACTAATGAGTAATGATTAACAAGTACTTACATTCAAAAACTTCCATTAATTGGAGGAATCCCCAATTCCTCAATGTTTCCGACACAAATTTATCCATAACAAACACATATAATAATACCTATCTAATATTAACCTTTAATTTCAACCTGGTCAGCACTCTGCACTAAATGAATGAAATAACGAACTTATTGAACTTCCCTCCAATACTCCAATAAAAGAATTCAATATCAATGGCGGAATGGCGCTCTGAATCTGAGATCTGAGCAACGAACACGAGCGACTAAATCCCAGGTTGCGTTCCACGATTTGATTGGTTCCATCTATGCGCCGATTTTATTGGTTGGAAGTGTGGCGGTATTTTCAAATGAGTGTTGCATCGTCTAGGGCGGAAACCTGTATGCAATAAACTTTATGGAGTTGGGATACCTTTGGTTTTTATAGAAAACGTATTCTATATCACACACGCTCTCCTGAATTCCCTTTTCCTTGCAAATGTATCAAAATGAATATCAGTTGCATTTGAAATATTGTGGAAAAAATAAATCCATATATGTACCTATTATTATTTTTAGCATTAATACTATACTATAAGGAGAGGAGAAAAACAGTTTTGGTTTTCAGTCCTACCCCTCCCACTTGATGGTGGGACTCCCAATGTGAGTTTAGATGGTACTATTGATTTATCCATTTGTGGAAGCCTTAAATGTTGTAAGTCAAGTGCATGTCCATATAGTGTGTTTTAATCACTAAATCAACAAACACGTATATACGAGTAATTTCCCTGATCGACAGCATAAATATTCCTTGTCTAGGATTAACAGGCGAGTAAAACCGCGGTTTTTGAAAATACCGCCACACTTCCAACCAATAAAATCGGCGCATAGATGGGACCAATCAAATCGTGGAACGCAGCCTGGGATTTAGTCGCTCGTCAACGAACGATCATACTTGTGTCCTATGTGATCCGTATTCTGTAACTGTAAGTACAAAATCGCCGTTGGGTACTGACGCTACAGTTTCTCGATGAACGAATAATCTTCGTAGCATCTGATGATCATGATCATCGAGATACCGTAACGTAACGTCGGTAGCAAACGAAGACTTCCGATGTCATCAGGCGAATACGATAAGAAGACAATTTGATGCCGTGGTGCAATATTTACTGTAGCTATAGTCACAATAAAATAACTATTTGATTGTGACATAATTTTCATCTAAATCATAAGAAGTAGATTTTCAGCATATTTTTGTGGTAAACTCAAATCGAAATACACAACATTGTCATAATCTCCTAATCTTAACTGAAGTTCTTATTCTCAACAATATTGTATCTGAAAATTACACTTGCATATTTCAAAACTACTTTAATTGTGAATTTTTATTACGTAGGTATTGTAATAAATGTAACAAGAAAATGAAACAAAATTTGTTGGGATATTCTCCTTATTATTTGTCGAAAAATAAACCAAACTTTATACACAATTGTGATGACATTTATTAAACATCAATGATACAAATTAGTACACAATTGTGTACTTTAATAGAACAATTTTCATTACACAAGGAATTGAGATTTTCTACATAGTAATTTCTGTCAGTGTACCCATCTGGAATATTATTTTCTCGATAAATCGAAAAATACAGACCTGATCGAATTGAAGCTGTTGTAGAATATCGACATAAAGGCGTGTGTGAAATTTTGTGAGTACTGTATCACTAGAAAATTTGAGGAAAATTGCGAAAAAATATTATGTATCTCACGATAACTTGAGAACGCAAAGAGATAGCTACTTGCAATTTTCAGGGTTTTCAAGTTCGTTAATTAGCATAATCGGCCAAATAGTTTTGGAGTTATACTCATCTGACATTTTGTTGTTATTTGCTCTATAACTCAAAATATACAAATCTGATTCAATTAAAAATTGGTGATTATTTTTAGAATGCAAATTTTAACATTTTAAGAAAAGTAGATTTGGTTTTCTCAACAAAGGAGCTCGATTGTAAAACGTGAATGTTTGTCCCTAGATATAACTGGGTTTTAATTTGCCGTGTGGAATCTCAACCTTGAGAATAATACTTTTACGAAAAGATAACTGCGAGTAGAATTTCTTGTTAAGGTTCGACCTTTGTAGAGCGATTTGATCATTGATGCTTGCATCCGGAATTTCGGATGCATTCCCACTCTATTTCATAAACGACAAAAAATGAGAGATTTGTTGTAACATATCAGGGCGGTTTTAAGATCGAAACCCCAATCATTGTTAATATTTCCCCCGTTTACCCAGATGAAGGAACCTCCTATTTTTCTTCTATCTGATCTTTTATATACATTTTATACTGAAATAATTCACTACTACAACTACTACTACTACTTCTCTTAGTGCAAGAGACAACACTTCAATTTTGATCGGTCGCGAATACCTCTTTAGTTCTCCTTCCAAATATGTAGTCACTTCTTCCTTGCTATACATTTTCATATAGAAGGAAGATTTTAAATTGTATCAATATTGCATGTTACAAATTCTTCGAGCTTGTTACCAAAGCATCGGTAACAAGGAAATACATTCACTTAGTAGTTCGAATGTAAAAAATGCACCAGTACAACTCGATCGTTGGCATATTTCGATATTTCGGGATTTTCTTTACAAATAAAGAGCCCATGGAGTTCAAATCTAGGTTTTACTATGAAATAAGATTTTGAAGGCTCTCGCAGATTTTTAACAATATCTGACGGATAGTTTGTGAGAAACAGACTTTTTTTTATATATTTTCTGTTTTCAAAACAAAGCAAACTAGGGCTTCACACGAGACGAGAGTAGGCGAGAGTATAAAAAATCTCGTCTCGCTCTCGCCAATTCCCAAAAAATTAAGTCTCGTTTAAGTCTCGTTCTCGTCTTGTTATCTCGTCTCGTCTCGCTTAATTCTGAATAACGATAATAAATATTATAACATATAAACGAAATGGTATACAATAATGAATACTTTTGTAAAGCTATATTTATTACGCTCTTGTACAAAAATATCTGTACATGCACATATTATTTTTAAATTTAAACACTGATAATTTCAACTTTTAAATTACATACTCGATGACCAAGAATTCAAACATAATCACGCTTGAATCACATAATTTTTCACTGATGTACGTGTTTTTGCCATGATCATATCTGCTGTGGAAAATAATCTTTCAACTGGTACGGATGTAGCCATTAATAAATCATCGGCCATCTTGTAAAGTGTAGGAAGAACTTTTTCATCACCCTCCACCACTGTAAAATATTTTGATTCCTATTTGCTCTTTCTAAAAGCAAATATTCTTCAAACTGAGCTTTCCAATATTTCGAAAGTTTTGTTGATGTTTTAAATAGGCTATCGATGTCGATACATTTTTTAATAGAATTGAACAATTTGGTATAGTTTTCAAAGAATACCTTCCCAGTGGGTGGATCATTGAGGGCGTTCTTGGCGTATTCCTCATAACACTTTTCGAAACATTGAATAGCTTCATTTCTTTACCAGTTCTATTATACGTAGTTCCACAGATGTATACAATAATTGTTCACATCTTCACTACAAGGAGCACAAGAGAATAAATTTCTCCAGATGTTCAGATTGAGACGAAATTTTCAAAGCATTAGGATTTAGTGGCAATAAAAGTTGTCCGTTAAGCATTGAATTCATAATGGCATGTGTTTTTATGGTTGTGAATTCTATTTTTTCTTCAAAAATAATCTCAATTATCGCGAGGTCATAACGAATTAATAATCTTCTAAAAAATCGTGTATTTCTAGAACGATCGATGCATAATATAGACAAAATATATTGGTAATTATAGTGGAAACTCTTTATATTCAATTGTTTTCTGTGGGTGTTGAAAAAGTCGAGTCGTATATAAAACTTCAAATAAAAAATTTTACGAGACCTAAAACGAGACTCTCGTGTTGCGCTGTATGTCGTCTCGGTATCGCCTATAATATTTTTGAAAACATCTCGTCTCGTCTCGTCTCGCTTTTACGAGACGAGAACGAGACAAGACGAGAAAAATCTCGCTCTCGCGTGAAGCCCTAAAGCAAACGAACAAATATCTGCATAAATTGAAAGCGTGATAAGGTTCACAATTCTTTTTTCACATTTCTTCTTTGAAAGATTTATGTCAACGTTCTTTCTATCCAAAATTAAAATATTTTCATTTCTATCGGTCCGCTTTGTCAGCGTGATACACGTGTCGAATACATTTCGTCATACAGACCGTCATTATTCATTGGCGTATCCACTTGGATTTGGCACGGTCTGTTGATTCGGGATATGCCGAATGATGAGGAACTCATGTGATTGAATACGATGTCGATTTAATTCAACGGGAATTGGACAAGGCTCGAAAAATTATTGGTTTGCTGGACGGTAAACCTGATAAATCGATTTTTTGTCATTTATGATTCAGGTTGTTTCGTATGTTAGGGAATCCAATCCCGCACCAAAATCTCAATCCTGCAAACGCGCGGGATGAAGGTTATCAATCCCGCGGATCCGCAGAAATGCGGGATTGTTAACAATATATACAGGGTGAGTCTTTGACCACTGCATTAATTTTAACTTAAGATTCCTCTCATCAAATGAAACACTTTTTTCATTTACCATTTTTCCAGATTCGGCTCAGGTAAAAAGTTACAAGTGTTTAAAGATTTCACAATGTGCTAATACACTCCCGCACATAAATTATCTATGACATTGTTGGCGGACGAGAATAAGGCATAGTAACGTGGTTTACAGCTTGATTCGGGATTCCAACGCTCAGGGACGGATCCATAAAAGTAGTGAAATTTCTGGAGTTTTCCATTTTAAAACATTCAATGAAGAATATCTCGAAAACGGTGCGTTTAAGGAGGAATGATGAAGAATAATATAATGTTCTAAAACGATGGAATATTCTTGAAATGACTCAAGAAAAACTTCATATGCTTTCTTTATGCTAATTTTGTTTAGTTTTATGAATCCACGAGTCCATAACTAGAAAACCAGTAGAAGTAGAAAATAACTAATATTTGGAAAATATGTATTATAGTTATAGGAAACTTTACGCCAACATTCATTTTATTCGAAAAAAGGATGTCAAAGCTACAAAATAAAAACAATTTTTTTTTCAAAATTTCAACAGCCTGTATCTTTTTACCTGAGCTGAATTTGGAAAAATTTTAAATGAAAAAAGTGTTTCATTTGATGAAAGGAAACTTTGGTTAAAATTAATGCAGTGGTCAAAGACTCACCCTGTATACTCTTTGTACTAAAACTATGTTATATTGTCCATTCTGCTGTATTGTATAATAACTGTATACTACAGGTGGATATAACTCCGAAACAGTTGTACCGATTATGCCCGCAAACGAACTTAACTCTCCCATTCAGATACGCAACATACCCTGAAAATTGCAAATCCCTATCTCCTTTCGTTCGAAAGTTATCAAGGCAACGGTCATCCATCCATACTGAACTTCACACACGGCTGCTCGAATCTCCAACAATATGTATCCGATCGTGTTCAAACTTGGAACTTGGCAGCAGAGATAGGTTCTGAAGGCTCTCGCAAAATTCCAGGGTTGTCGGACGAATAGTTACTGATATATAGAATTTTTTTCAATGATTTCTTAAAAATTTTCCAGTGATACGATCCTCACGAAATTTTGCAAGCATGTTTGCGCTGCCATTGTACAACTAATAACCATGTTTGAATTTAATCGGCTTGTATTTTTCTAGTTATTGGGGAAATAACAACCAAATTTTAGATGGGTTCATATTCTACAACTATTCACCAAGTTTCAATTCGATCGGATATGTATTGTTTGAAAACAAAATTTTACTCGGAAACCATTAACCAGTACTCGGAAACCAATAGAAAGTTTTTCGCCAAGGTGCATATTTCATTTCTTCGTCGACCTCTACATACTTTTATTAATTTCGGGCCTCCTAAATAATTCCACAATACCAAATGACAGTTATTCTCATATACACTTATGTTTGTATTGAACCGTATCATGCCGTATTCATAGTGACCACAGCTGACGAAAAAGTACTTTTTCTTTTTCTGGGACATTTGCACTTTCATTGTTGAATACGCAATATTAATATTGAGTCCCGCAAATCCCGCACGGAAAATCCCGCAATGTTGATCCCGCAGAATTTCAGCTCCAGCATTTGCGGGATTGGATTCCCTAGTCAGTACGGTACATGAACTCGGGAACGTATTCTGCCGCTGAATTAAAGGAATCTTTATTATACAGTTCTTCCCAACAACCCCGTACCAAGTGGAACTTTTCTTTTCCATTCTTGGTCCATCAAAAATAATATAAGAGTCGGCCAACTGAGACGGAAATCGCCATTTTCAAACAAAAATGTCCAGTATCTCGAAAAATTCGAACTTTTTCTGTGAAGCGCTTTAAGTAAACTTGCTTGGAATTACAATTCAGATTCATCCGCCAAATTTTAGATCGGAAACCAATGAAAAAACTCTTTTGAAATTGAATAATTACCTAACGGATTTTTTCTGGGTTACTAAACGACATTATAGTCAGCATGTTACTGGTAATTTTTGTTTGAACTTGGTTTTTCGACATTTTTTCGAATTTTCCCTGAAAAGTCGTTTCATTCTGATGTAAAGTTGTTCCTATTCGTACTTTCGTCATTAAAATCTATCAATTTCACATTCAATTCACATCTGAGATTACCAAGAATGCAAATCTTGCTGAAAATAGCCAATTTATAGCAAAATTTTTGATAGAAATAGAATTTTGTGATGAATATCCATCGTTCAATTTCAACGCCAGTTAATCAGGTTCAATTTGAACAAATGTCGAAAAACTGAGTTCAAACAAAATTGTCTATGCTTTTCATGCTGACACTAATATTGCCAAGTCACCAAACGGTAATTAGTCAATTTTTAAAAAAGTAATAAGCAAAAAAAGGTAAAATATTTTTCAAAGTTTTCCGACCTCAAATTTTGCACATTCATCTAAATTGTGATTTCAAACAAGTTTACTTTAACCGTTTCATACAAAAAGTTCGAATTTTTCGAGATAGTTTCAATCATTAGTGGTCAGCTTTCCTTAAGCGTTATTCTCTCTGATGATTCCTAATAAGGATGAAACCGCGGTATGTAGCTATTCAAGTTTGATGAAATCATAGACACTCTGTGGATTGCTCCAAAAATTTGGTCTCTGCTAGTCCATTCACCTTCAAGTATTAGTGGACAGTGGTAAGCTTTCCTAAAGCGTTATTCTCTTTCAATCAAAGAGAATATCGCTTTAGGAAATCTAACCACTAATAATTGTACATGAATGGACTAGCAAAGACAACAGTTTTGTTGCAATCCACAGAATGTGTATGATTTCATCAAAGTTGAATAACTACATACCGCTGTTTCATCCTTATTAGGAATCATCAGCGGAGCATAATTCATCTATTATGAGAAAAACACTACGAAATAACCGGTTTATTAAAAACCAGCAATCACTTGTGAGTGGAAAGTAAACAGAAGTGACACCTGCAATTCAATCAACCAAGCTCCTCACTGTGGCTACCCAAAACTATAGATCTCTACGTATATTCTTTTCCCCTTTGCGGTAATCAGCAAGTACTCCGGTTGGAGTCTCATGCAGTTGACCACTGGGGAGCGAAAACCGTATTACGCAATTCTCAATACGGAGCCATACAAAGAGAATAACGCTTAAGGAAAGCTAACCACTAATAATTGTAGATGAATGAATTTTGATGTGAAGTTTTCTATAACTATGACACATATTCTCCGATTAACAGTTTTTTCATCTCTACACTGGTTTCCTAGTTATGACTCGCGGATTCATAAAACTAAATGAAATTAGCATAGGGAAAGAAAATTGAGTTCATCTTGAGACCTCATAAGAATCTTCAATCACTTTAGGAAATTAAGTTATTCCTTATAATTTCTCCTGAAACGCATCGTTTTTGAAATATTCAACGTTGAATGTTATAAAATCAGACGAAAATTTGAGTATTTGCCTTATTTTTATTTTTCATTATCATTTTGGGAGATCCTTCAAAACCTATTTATAAAGCCAAATTCCAAATTAGAACACGATTGGATCTATCTTGTACTGGAAACCGAGTGGTGATGGCTAGTTCAGTATCTGGAAGGGTGATCGTTACCACGATAACTTTTGAACGGAGAGAGATAGCGACTTGAAATTTTCAGGGAGGGTTGCGCATCCAAATTCGACATCAAAGTTCGTTCATAGACATAAGTGGCCAAACAGGTTTGGAGTTATACACATCTGAAATTTCGTTGTTATTTCTTCAGAACCTCAAGAATACAAATCCGATCCAATTCGAACATGGTAATTAGTTGAAGAGTACCATCGCGTACATTTTTGCGGAATTTCTTGAGGATCATATCACTGGAAAATTCAAAAAAATTCGTTGAAAAAAGTGGGAAAGCACTGTGGACATGAGCTTTGACACTCTTGTTCAATCTTTGACGAATCATATCTCCGAAAGTATTGGTTTCTCAGAGTTGGGAATTATATCAATGGATTGTTATGATAGAACAACATCATGAAAGTAATTAAAATCGCTTTGCATCTTATATATCTTTATATGACGGTACAATTTTGGCTACAAGTGTTTCAAAACTATCAGGAGTCATTCTGAAAAATTGAGTAAATTAAATAGCCAGTTTTATATATGAATCAAATGTAATGTAATCAGTCCAGAGAGAACTAAAACCAGAATACTAATGTAGGAAATCCTAAATAGTGTTACTAAGGAATAACTACCTGTACATTAGTTGGAAATCCCGTTCTAAATCTTCTATAATTATATAATAACTCGTACATTGTGCTCGACTTCCTTGCATCATTCATTTTCGACTCACTAACCAAAAAACTATGCCTATGATCTTAGCGAATCCAAATTTCAAATTGTTTACATGCTTACATCAACCAAACTCTCCAGAAATACACTTTCAGTTTTGTTTGACATTAATGACGTTTATCTTTCAAACTGGACCAAATGACAGCTACCGCAAACAGATAGAACACAGACAGCTGGAATTCGCATTCTGTGAAAACATAGAAGTATTGAGATTTTGAAATATCATATTTCCGAAAGTATCAGTTGTTAGAGTTGAGAATAATATCAATGGATTCTTATGATGAAACTGCATCTTGGAAAAAATTAATTCGAAATATGTAATGAAAAATTTTTTTTTTATGTTACTCCGAAACCATCCGGCCTATTTTGCCCAATAACGAACTTAACCGAGATATTTAGGTCCCAAACCTACTCTGTAAGTTTCAACTGTCTCGCTCATTCCGTTCGAGAGTTATCGTGTTAACGGACGGCCGGGCAGAATCGATTTGGGCCACGGATTCTTGATCAGTGAGTCGAACCAAATCATTTTAGACCATTGAGCAAATTGATAAGCACTCTGTCCCGAGGAACAAGAGCGCCAAAAAATCGGTATCTCATAAGCTATTTGTCCGATATCGCTGGAATTTTGCGAGAGCCCTTAAAACTCCACTTCACAGCCATGTTCTAAATTAAAATACGATCGAATCTATATTGGTGGAGGTATGGGAAACATATCGAAAGCCGAGCAGCCTATGTGAGTTCAGAAGCTGGTTGCCACGATAACTTTCGAACGAAACGAAAGAGCAACTTGCAATTTTCAGGGTACTCTGCGCATCCGAATGCGGCAGTTAGAGGCATAATCGGCCCAACGGTTTCGTAGTTTTATCCATCCGAAATGTTGTTGTTATTTCCTTAGTAACTCAAAATATACAAATCCGATCCAATTGAAATTTGGTAAATCTATTTTTTAATTTTAGTTTCAGAAACTATCTATCAGAATCCGCTGAAATTCCGCACATATCTTTGAGCCACCATTTTATAATCGAGTACCGAATTTCAGCTTGATCGACTTTGTATGAGTGGTGAGTAGACACGCGAAAATGCGCGCACAAGCTGCTGCCTTCACGACAGCGCTCTATAAGAACTTTTTGCATATTTCACCGTTCAACCTATACCCTATAATATCAACGAAAATAAAAGCACACGTTACATTCTGAGCAAAAAGAGAGCCTTCTTTTGTATGTTGGCTGACAAGAATTTAAGTAATCATTAAAGGATACTGTGGGAGGTATACTCATTATTGAAAGGTTTTTTTCTGGGTTTTCTCTCCCAAACTCTGGAAAATATCTATAAAATAAAAATTAATTATTTTGTGATTTGCTTCTGCGTAAGAAACAAAACGTATTTGTTAGAAGCAATCAATTGGACAATGTTGCCTAACAAACAACAACGAAACAACATCAACGAAGAAACAAAATAACAATCAACAAAATAATTCTAAAGATTTTCATTAAGCGTCTGACGAAGGAGTCTGATATAGACTCCGAAACGTTATGATATAGTTGTTTCTTCGTTGATGTTGTTTCGTTGTTGTTTGTTAGGCAACATTGTTCAATTGATTGCTTCTAACAAATATCTTGTGTTTCTTACGCAGAAGCAAATCACAAACTAATTAATTTTTATTTTATAGATATTTTTCAGAGTGTGGGAGAGAAAACCTAGCAAAAAAACCTTTCGTTGATAAGAATTATTGGAAAAAGTAAACCAAAATCGAATCTCTGAGAATCGAGCTACCTATTTTATCTTTCGTGGGAAACAGCGTTCATCTAAATAATATTCCTCACCTCAAAATATACCTATTAAACGCAACGAACAAAATTATTCCTGGACAAACTCCAACATTTCGTCGACTCGATAAACAATGTACAATCCTCGGATAACCAACTTTCAAATAAACCCTGTTTATTGGAAACGAGTCGGTTAATATCAAAATCTTAATTAATTCTACATACAACAATATTACCTTACATTTACATAAATACGACAAGATAGATAATGATTTCTATTTCGGGAACATCGTTTGTAGTTTTATATGATAGCGAATGAACGCATTATAGATTTGGCTGTTTCGAGCAGCTCTATTAGAATTCGTTCCTCAATCACAATAATTCATGAATAATTTTATTGCCAATGCTTCAGTCATTTCAAATTATGACATTGTCAGATAATATTTTTACTATTGATTGCGGAATCAAATTTATGGTCAAAGAGAGACGGATTACACAGTATGGGCTCCATATGGAATCTACACACAGGTGGTCTTTTGAAATACATTTTTGGCGCTCTTTTTCCTCGGAACAGAGTGCTTATCAATTTTTCCAAATGTTTGTAATTTTCGAGTTTTTGGCTGAAAATGGTCTCAAACGATTTGGTTCGACTCGCTGATGAAGAATCCGTGGGTGAAATCGATTCTGTCCGGCCGGCCGTTAACACGATAACTCTCGAACTTCTAGACAATTGAAATTTGCACTCTTACTTCAAATTTACCATGGTAAATTCGAATTAAGTGTCCAATACAGGAGAATGGACAACATAATTCACCATGGTAAATTCGATTAAGGGTGTCCAATATAGAAGAATGGAAAATAGAACATACGCGCAAAAGCTTCTGACTTCAGGTCAGTGCTTGAACCAATTTTTTTTTCCGTGATTTTTTTGAAATTTTCTAGGGGTACGGTTCTTAAAATTTTTTTTTTCGTCATTTTTTTCAAATTTTCTAGGGGTACGGTTCTTACAAAATCTTAAACACGTCTTTATGATAATTTTCTACTACTAGTTACCAAGCTTCAATTCGATCGAATATTTATTTTTTGAGTTATCAAGGAAATAATATTCCAGGTGGGTATAACTCGGAAACCGTATAACCGATTATGCCCAAAAACGAACTCAACTCTCCCTTTCGGATACGCAACCTGCCCTGAAAATTGCAAGTCCCTATCTCCTTTCGTTCGAAAGTTATCGAGGCAACGGTCACCCATCTACTGAACTCACACAAGAATGCTCGAATCTCCAACAATATTTAACCGATCGTGTTAAAACTTGAATCAGGGCAGTAGAGTTAGGTTATGAAGGCTCTTGCAAAATTTTAGCAATTTCAAACGAATAGTTACTGATATATAGAATTTTTTTTTTCAATTTTCAATGATTTTTTAAAAATTTTCTAATACTATCCTCACGAAATTTTGCAAGAATTTTCGCGTTGGCATTCGACAACTAATAACCATGTTTGAATTCGATCGGTTCAGTATTTTTCGAGTTAATGAGGAACAAAAAAGAACCAAATTTCAGATGGCTATGACTCTAAAACCGTTTAGCCGATTATGCTCATAAACAAACTGAAATGTCGTGTTCTGATGCACATCCTAACCTGAAAACTTCAAGCCGCTATATCTTTCCGTTCTCAAGTTATCGTGACAACAAAAATATTTTTTAATAATTTTTTAATAATTTTCTAGCCATACGATTCGCACAAAATTTCACAAACGTGCTTAGTTTCATATTCTACAACTACTCATCAAGTTTCAATTCGATCGGATTTATATTGGTTGAAAACAAAATTATTACTCGGAAACCACTGGGCCGATTATGCCCATTAACGAACCTGTCCGTCGTATTGGGATACGCCACCCACCCTGAAAATTTCAAGTCGCTAGCTCTTTTCGTTCTCAAGTTATCGTGGCAACGGCCGGCCGGAGAGAATCAAATTTGACCTTGAATTCTTCATTGGGGAGTCGAACTAAATCGTTTGAGACCATTTTCGTCAAAAAATTCTAAAGTTACAGACATTTGGACAAAACTATAACGCGATGTTCCCCAGAACATACGCACAACGGGTTCGTACAAAAGTTTTATGATTTAAAATGGACAAATTTATTTTTGGCTCGCTGTTCTGCGAACAGAGTTCCTATCAATTCGTACAAATGTCGACCGGCCGGCCGTCAGCATAATTTCGCCCGAACGCAATGAGTTAGACAATTGAAATTTTCCTGGTAGGTTTGAAATCCAAATGCTCAAGGTAAGTTCGTTAATGGATAAAATCTACCGTGTGGTTTCAGAGTTTGATATTTTGTTTTCCCAGTATCTCTACTAATCTGATGGAATCAAAGCACGGTAATTAGTTGAAAAATACCGACTCGAAGACTTATGCCTAAAAATCGTGAGGATCGCACGATGGAAGATTAAAAAAAATATTGGTTCAAGCACTGACTAAGAGTCAGAAGCTTTTGCGCGTATTTTCTATTGTCCATTCTCCTGTATTGGACACTCTTAATCGAATTTACCATGGTGAATTCTATTGTCTGTTTTTCTGTATTGGACACTCTTAATCAAATTTACCATGGTAAATTCGATTAAGATTTCTTATATATGTATATAATTTTTCACAATAATTTTCAATGATTTTTAAAAAAATTTCAAGTGATACGATCCTCACGAAATTTCGCAAGAATTTTCGCGTGGGCATTCTACAACTGATAACTTTGTTTGAATTGGTTCGGTTTTGAATTTTTCGAGTTATTGAGGAAATAACAACCAAATTTCAGAACCGTATGGCCGATTATGCCTATAAACAAACTCAAATGTCGCATTCAACCTAACCTGAAAATTTCATGTCGCTCTCT
The DNA here is from genome assembly GCA_937662695.2 of Halyzia sedecimguttata. NCBI lineage: Eukaryota > Metazoa > Arthropoda > Insecta > Coleoptera > Coccinellidae > Halyzia > Halyzia sedecimguttata. The sequence goes on along the minus strand of OW569414.2, from coordinate 8,723,269 downwards.
ATTTCCGTTCTCAGGTTATCGTGACATGAATAATATTTTTTCATAATTTTTTAAAAATTTTCTAGTGATACGATTCTCACAAAATTTCACAAACGTCCTTAGGTTTGTATTCTACAACTATTTACCAAGTTTCAATTTGATGAGATTAGTTATGGTTGAAAACATAATTATTACTCGGAAACGGTTAGGCCGATTATGCCCATTAACGAACTTGCACGTCGTATTGGCACGCGCCACCTACCCTGAAAATTTCGAGTCGCTATCTCTTTCCGTTCTCATGTTATCGTCGCAACGACTGGCCGGACAGAATCAAATTTGACCTCGAATTCTTCATCAGTGAGTTGACCATCCACGGCAAAAAATTCGAAAATTACAGACCTTTGGACAAAATGATAACGCGATGTTCCCCAGAACATACGCGCAAAAAAATATATTCAACAAATATCTGTATCTCAGAAACTATCCGACAGAAATCGTTCAAATTCTGTAAGAGGCTCCAAAACCTATAATTTATGTTCACATGGCTGTAAAGAGGCGTTTCAAAGACTCACCAAATTCCATTGATGTCGGACGGATAGTTTCTCAGATACCGAGGTTTTTCTCAAAGAATTTTTTAAAATTTTCCAGTGATATGATCCTCTATGAATTCCGCAAAAATGTATACGTTGGCATTCTGCAACTAATTAAAATGTTTGAATTGGATCAGATTTGTATTTTTGAGTTACTGATGAGGAGATAACAACAAAATTTTAGATGCGTTTAACTCCAAACCTGTTTGGCCATTTATGTCTATGAACGAACTTTAACGTCGCAATTTGGATGCGCAACCTTCCCTGAACATTTCAAGTCGCTATCTCTCTCCGTTCGAAAGTTATCGGCTTAACGGTCACCCATACAGATACTGAACTAGCCAACACCACTCGCTTTCCAGTATTTTTTCAATAACTCATACAAGATAGATCCTATTGTGCTAATTTGAAATTTGGCTTTATAATAAGGTTTTCTCAAAATTATAATGAAAAATAAAAATGGGTTCAAGCCCTGTGGACAGGAGCTTTCTGGCGCTCTAGTTCAAACAGACAAATTATATCTCCGAAAGTATTGGTTTCTCTGAGTTGGGAATTATATCAATGTATACATATGATAGAGCTGCATCATAAAGGAAATTCAATTCAAATAATAGTTTATTTATCAAGATTAAATGAGCAATCATGAGAATGAGAACTGCACCATGGAAGAAATCGAATTAAATCTGGCCAATTTTGCCCAATAACGAACTTAACCGAGATATTCATCTCCCTAACCTACTCTGAAAATTTCAACTACCTAGCTCATTCCGTTCGAGAGTTATTGTGGAAAAACTTTTTTTAAATTTTCAATTTTTTTTTACACTTTGCGGTAATCTGGTCAATACAAAACTTCACATGCGTATAAAGGTCATGATTCTACAATTTGATGCTAAATTTCAGATAGATCGAACGAACTTGTCCGAGATATTTACGCTCCAAAACCACCTTGCAATTTTCAATCCGCTAACTCCTTTCGTTCGAGAGTTATCGTGCCTACGGCCGGTCGGCCGGCCGGACAGAATTGATTTCGCACTCGGATTCTTGATCAGTGAGTCGAACCAAATCGTTTGAGACCATTTTCAGCCAAAAATTTCAAAATTACAGACACTTGGGCAAATGGATAAGCACACTGTTCCGAGGAACTAGAGCGCCAAAAAAAACAAGTTTCGTATGACAATTGCCCAAAACAGGTTTAAAGTACCTACAAATATTAGGTATTCCATAAAACAAATATGAAAGAAGATAATTAATAATAAAAAATTACCTTGTAATCGATCAAAAATTTCCTGATCTATACGTTCACCAAACTACAGAATTATGCTTTCAATATTTACGTAATATTTTCAAACATTTTCGGGTGAGGTCCCCGTTGCATCGCAAAAATACGATTATTTCAACCCCAATATTTTTGAAGTTACAATATTCCCTTCTGTCAAGTTGACATTATGAGAATTCATACATAGAATAATAATTATATCAATCTGTGAAATACGATTTACATTGAAATTTAAAAAAATCATATCTCCGAAAGTATTAGCTTGTTAGAGTTGAAAATGATATGAATGGATTCTTATGATAAAACTGCTTATTAAAAAAAATTTGATTTGGAATTTGTTTCTTCAAAAAAAATTTTTTTTTTGTTACTCCGAAACCATCTGTCCGATTTTGCCCAATAATGAACTTAGCCGAGATATTCATCCACCAAACCTACTCTGAAAATTTCAACTCTCTAGCTCATTCCGTTCGAGAGTTATCGTGCTTACGGCCGGACCGGCCGGCCGGACAGAATGAATTTCGACCACGGATTCTTGATCAGTGAGTCGAACCAAATCGTTTAAGACCATTTTCATCGAAATATTCGAAAATTACAGACATTTGGGCAAATTGATAAGCACTCAGTTCCGAGAAACTAGAGCGCCAAAAATACTCAAATTTTCATCAGATTTTATAACACTCAACGTTGAATATCTCAAAAACGATGCGTTTTAGGAGAAATGATAAAGAATAACTTAATTTCCTAAAATGATGTAAGATCCTTATGTTGACTCAAGAGGAACTCAATTTTTTTTCTCTGTGCTAATTTCATATATTTTTATGAATACGCAAGGCATAACTAGGAAATCAGAGGATGGATGAAAAACCTGAATCAGAGAATATGTGTGATAGTTATAGAAAACTTCACAGCAAAATTCATTTCATTCTGAAAATTCATATCGGTGATACATAAGAAAAACTGATTTTTTCTGCGATTTTAACAGCCTGTATCCCTTTATCTGAGCCGAATCTAGAAAAATACTAAATGAAAAAAGTGGGCAAGCCCTGTGGAGCTATGGCGATCTTGTTCAAATTTTGACTAATCATATCTCCGAAAGTATTGGTTCTCAGAAATGGGAATGCTATCGATGTATTCTTATAATAGTACTGCATCATCAAAGAAACTTAATCAAAATGAAAACAAGAGTGCCAAAAATTATTAATCCGAAACCTAGAACTTATCCGAGATATTCATTCCTCAAATCCACTCTGAAAATTAAATTATATAAATTGAAACTAGATATATTCTGAACCCAATTTGATTGAATTACCAAAGTATATATTTCCATCATCATATTGATTATATTTTTCGTTACTCCGAAACCATTAGGCCGATTTTGCCCAATAACGAACTTAGCCGAGATATTTATCCATCAAACCTACTCTGAAAATTTCAACCTTCTAGCTCATTCCGTTCGAGAGTTATCGTGTTAACGGACGGACGGCCGGCCAGACAGAATCGATTTTGACCACGGATTCTTGATCAGTGAGTCGAACCAACACGTTTGAGACCATTTTCAGCTAAAAATTCGCCAAATACAGATTTTGGTAAATTGATAACCACTCTATTTCGAGGAACAAAAGCGCCAGAAAGATATTGACATTAGAATATGGTCGGTGGTTCAAATATCGCAGAATATGTCCAGCCAACAACAACCCTGAAGTTACACCATTTCGGATTCAGAATTTTAATGTTCCGTCATGGATACATTTTTGTGGGAGTATTTGAAAGGTGAATAATTGATGAGGGCGAGACAATTAACTATAGACAGATTAATTAATGTGTTCATGGAAGAAGAGCACACTCTCAATAAGGAATGATTCTGGCGGCTATAGAAAGTCAAAACCACTGACAGTTATTCTTACAGACACTTATGTTTGTATTGAACCGTATCATGTCGTATTCATAGTGACCACAGCGGACGAGAAAGTCATTTTGCGGACGAGAAAGTACTTAGTCGTCGCAAAGTACTTACTTGCCTTCAATAATACTCGATTTTGCGGCCTCAAATTAGTACGTAAAATGTCACTTTTCATAAAGTACTTTTTCGTCCGCAAAATACTTGCCTTCAATAATAGTCGATTTTAGGCCGCAAATTAGTAAGTAGGTAAAATGTCACTTTGCATAGAGGTCGACGAAAAAGTAAATTTATATAAATTGCGTCGAGCAAAATGGAGGACATGTAGAACACTTACGATTATTATTATGTTTGCAAAAAAGTAGAGACGTCGCTGATCCAATTGTATACATAGTCAACCTTGAAGTATGGAATCTTTCCAGATCCTTCAACTGCCCATAGTAGCAGCGATAGTGAAGTTAGAAAATTTCCGACCCATTTGCATTTTATCAGCTTTTTCAATAAATTACCAGATAGCAATATGTAGTTGGGTAAGGTAATTTCTGTAAAACTGCAACACATTTAACTTGGCTTCGTGATTTACGGAGAAACACGAAATGAGGAAGATTTACGAACATACCTACGCTAAATAATCATTAAAATGTTGAATGTCCTTTAAATGTATTTAGTTAACTGCCGGTTTCATAATAAGTCTCTTAAGTTAACCTGAGGTTACGGTTAACCCGAGTGTTACGCGTTAATGAATATCGCTAAATACATGCGTCAACTCGCAACCTCGAGTTAACTCGCAATTGAGAAACCGGCACTAAGTTGGACATTTTGAACCAATGAGTCAATCTAAAGGATACTTCAAATTTGAAGGGACTCTAAAACTTATTATGAAACCGGCTGTAAGAACGACTATTGATTTCGAGAGATTTCAAGAGCGTTAGTCTCGAACCCTCAAGGTACGGTCTCAATATTATCACGTATCGTGTTAACACGCATTAACACGTCAGATTAATATGTGTTGGTCCATTTGAAATTAATTAATACATATTTCTATAACAAATCTTAACACCACACGTTTTAATATGTATCCGAACCCTTATCCTCGACATGTATGAATTCATAGTAGTCCGGTCAAGTTAGCCATAAAAATATTGGTCGAATAACAAAAATTCCGACAGCTAAATTTTGGTGGAGACCTTGAGTACACCATTAGAAATAGGGTGTTTAAAGTCCTCATCGATCCCATGCCTGCTAAAAAAGTTATTCGAGGTCAAATGTCACAATTTGGGTTTTTTTAGGAATGTGAAGTTTTTTCAAACAAGTAATCGGGACAAAAATTATAAGTTATCATTAGGGGATACTTTGGGAGGTGTATTCATTATTAAATGGTTCCTTTCTGCGTTTCCTCTTCCAAAATATGAAAAATATCTATAAAATAAAAAAATATTATTTCGTTAATTGCTTCCGCGTTAGAAACACAAGACATTTGTCAGAAGCAATATATCGAACAATGTTGCCTAACACACAATAACGAAAAAACATGAACGATAAAACGAGCGATAAAACAACTATTTCTTAAGGTTTCGGAATCTATATCAGACTCCTTCGTCAGACACTAAACAAAAATCTTCACATCTTTTTTTTATAGCTATTCAATTTTCGAATTTCAGAATAGCTATCAACAAATAAGATTAAAAGTGGAAAAGCTCTGTGGACAGGAGCTTTGGCGCTCTTTCAAACTATGACAAATCATATCTGAGAAAGTATAAGTTTCTCAGTGTTGTGAATGATATCAATGGATTCTTATGATAAGACTGCATCATAAATAAGCATTATTTATCAAGATTAAATGAGCAATCTGAAATTATTTAACCTCGTGCAATGGGTTGTTGCAACTCACACTCGGTGCATAGTTTTCACAACTCGAAATTCCTAAGGAAAGTATCATAGAAATATGTAGAGCTAGGCTGGAGACAATCATAGCAGATTGCCCATTCATTCAAGATATTTGAATAGATATAGGCTGACGAACGAATTATTTTAAAAGTTCATTTCATATGTTCGAGAGATTAAAAATGTATTTTATATTCTTGTTTTTCATTATTGAAAACTTATCTCATTATAAGACAAAATCTATTAATAAAATACAATTCTCTGTTCATAATTTAACAGTTCATACCAATAATACATTCATTCTGTATTATAAACCTTAACTCGGCACTGCGGCCTCAGGAAGCATATGATGAGATTAGGGCTAGCAGAAACTGACGAGTGCAGATTCTGTTGGGAGGAGGATGAAACTCCTGATCACCTGACAACGGAATGCCTCGCCATCTCAAACCAACGCAAGGAATGCTTTGGGCAAGAAATTTGCAGGAGCGAAGACGTAGCGTCCTTGTAGCCATCCCAGATACTGGAGTTCATCAGAACTCTGAAACTGGAAGGCGAAGTGTAGATGGTTATGACATCGACAGCTCTGAAGGGGGGGCACAATAGATCTTAAGGTCGCAGTGCAACTTTACTCTCTTCAACAATATACAATATACCTCAACTCAAGAAAAAATATTTGATACACATGTAGATCACTTTTTTAGCATTTTTTGGAACATAGGAACATTGGAACATGTTTCACTACTTAAGGAAGTAAAAGGTGATATTAACCTCGGTGGTCAACGAACAGAAATTTCTTTTGATGATTAAAATGATTTATTTTTGGTATCAAAACAGTCTTGTACAGATTCACAAATTCAAGATTCGGAACCTTGTTTTCCACACAAAATATTTTCAAAGTACGAATTATAAACAAATAAAAAAAAGGTTATGTAAATTCTACCTTTGCACTAGCGCGGACTGCCGCGTTCGGAAACGGTGATCGAGACTGCGATTCTTTGCAGGAACCTGCAAACAGCTGATGATGTTCTACTCGATCCATGATTACAACATACACAATAGATAGACTATCATGTATATTGGTTACACTTTCCGAAAAGCCCTAAGATGACATGTATGACACAGATCATTCACATTTATATATATGCATAGATACGATTACAGCATTCTGTTAAATCATTGAATCACGATTTAATATTGAAATTTTGAAAAATCATATCGCCAAAAGTATTAGATTGTTAGAGTTGAAAATAGTATCAATAGATTCTTATGATGAAACTGCATAAAAAAACTACCTGGTCGATTTAGTCCAATAATGAACTTAACCTAGATATTTATCTCCCAATATATTCTGAAAATTTCAACTGTCTAGCTTATTCCGTTCGAGAGTTATCGTGTTAACGGCAGGCCCGCCGGGCAGAATCGATTTTGACCACGGATTCTTGATCAGTAAGTCGAACCAAACCGTACAAGACCATTTTCATCCAAAAGTTCAAAAATTATACAGATATTTGGGCAAATTGATTGATGATATACAATACAATACAATACTCTGTTCCGAGGAACTAGAGCTCCAAATATAATTCTGACGTTAAAGGATACTGTGGGAGGTATACTCATTATTGAAAGGTTTTTTTCTGGGTTTTCTCACCCAAACTCTGAAAAATATCTATAAAATAAAAATTAATTATTTTTTGATTTGCTTCTGCGTAAGAAACACAAGATATTTGTCAGAAGCAATCAATTGAACAATGTTGCCTAACAAACAACAACGAAACAACATCAACGAAGAAACAACTATATCGTAACGTTTCGGAGTCTATATCAGACTCTTTCGTCAGACGCTTAATGAAAATCTTTAGAATTATTTTGTTGATAGATATTTTGTGAAATTCAAGAATTGTCACATTGACAGTATTTATTTATTATTTATTATTTATTATTTATTATTTATTATTTATTATTTATTATTTATTATTTATTATTTATTATTTATTATTTATTATTTATTATTTATTATTTATTATTTATTATTTATTTATTTATTTATTTTCACAAAATAACTATCAACAAAATAATTCTAAAGATTTTCATTAAGCGTCTGACGAAGGAGTCTGATATAGACTCCGAAACGTTACGATATAGTTGTTTCTTCGTTGATGTTGTTTCGTTGTTGTTTGTTAGGCAACATTGTTCAATTGATTGCTTCTGACAAATATCTTGTGTTTCTTAAGCAGAAGCAAATCACAGAATAATTAATTTTTTTATAGATATTTTTCAGAGTTTGGGAGAGAAAACCCAGAAAAAAACCTTTCAATAATAATTCTGACGATTTTCGATTCATTCAATATATTCTTCATTCTTTTAGTTGTTGTTGGATCCTGATCAGTTTATCAGGATGTTATGATTCGAAGGATCAAATGATGATTCCTGATGCTTTTATCAGGATCTAATGTATGTTCGAAGGACCAGAATTATACACCCTGATTGTTTTATCAGGGGGATGAGTAAGGGGGGTATACTTAACTTTAAGCACCCAGTAGTAATCTCGTTGATTACTGCGTAAGTTGTTACTTGTAATAAAATAACAATTACGAGGATGGGAAGTGGTGAAATATTCGAACGCACTTTTAACACAAAAACAAAAAGTATTTTCTTGTTACCGACAATGTGATAACAAGCACGAAGTATTGTACAATGCAAAGTTGATACAATTGAAGTCTTCCTTCTATATGAAAATTTATAGCAAGGAAGAAGTAACTACTAAGTTGCCAACGAAGACAAGACAATGTTATTGTTTCGCGACAGATCAAGAATAGCAATGAAATTGAACAATGTAATTGTATATAAAAGCCCAGATAGAAGGAAATATAGGAGGTTCCTTCATCTGGGTAAAAAAGGGGAAATATTAACAATGATTGGGGGTTCGACCTTAAAACCGCCCCAGATATGATACAACAATACTCTCATTTGTCGATTGCGAAAAGTAGTAGGAATACATACTAAATGCACCAATCAGTGAACTTCTAGCGTGTTTAATCTTAGGAATTCAAAATCTCGAAGTTCTCCCCACAATTGGACTAATTTTCACTAGCTGCCTGGATATAATCTATCAGCGAAAGCTGATAAATGACTTTCACAGACTAGGGGTCTTCGAATAGTCTAGACAAATAGAATAACGCACTGGGCAATGTGTCTAGAAACTGATACGTTTCTTAGCACTTCAGTTGTTAAAATGAATTTTAACATCATTCTTTCACAGGAAATAGGTAATAAATATCTAGAAGCGTAGAAACTTTACAAGATATTCCACTTGCAATTATCTTTTCGTGGAAAATATTAATTTCAAGGGTGATGCCACCCAGGGTAAACTAAACCAGTGAACCCAAAACATTTAAGTTTAACTAGCGAGCTGCTTTGTTTAGAAATACAAATGAGTGCTTCCCAACATGTGAAGTACTGGGACGCAACAGTTGTTAACCCGGGAGGTACAGAGCCATCCGAAGTGGCAGACATTCAGACACATTCAGATATAGAAACTAGAAACCCGAAACCGTCGATGATATAATTTCCATGAAATTATTCGAAACACAATTTAATATCGATTGAATCGAGTACGATCGATGGCCATCTCGACTGTTTTGCATTTATATTGAATCAAAGGAAGTGAATGTTGAATGAATACATTCGTTCAATTTGACAGACGAATTACGTAGGTACGAATGTGTTATGTCATATCTTATTATTCCAGTTCCTATCTCGCCCGGGGAATATTTCTCCATTTTACTGATGGAATATTGTTCCGAAAAAACTGCAGGGTGTGTTCGAGGGCAATTTTTTTTGCGCTCTCGTATCAGGGCGTTATCTAATGGGTTATAATTATTATACAAGCAGCGCAGAAAATTTACCGGTAATTTTGCAAGAAAGCGTGATATAAAATGACACGAATGTATTTTCATATTTTGTCGAATGAAACTCTCCTTCTTCGGACTGTTTTACAAAACTTGAAAATATCCGATTGCAATTGTTAGCAACAAGCATAAATATGGAAATCTCTTCAGTAACATAACCCTATCGAAAGAAATAAAATTGGTTCATGCACTGACGTGAAGTCAGGAGCTTTTGCGCGCATGTTTTATTGTCCATTCACCTATATTGGACCAACGATATAGAACGTTTTCTCAGCTTTTATAAGATATGAATACAATCATTTTGTACCATTTAAAGTACTAGAGTAATGAGGGCATCGTCTAAGCTCATAGAATTCCTAATTCTGCCATATGTATTCTATCGGCATTGAAATTCATTAAATATCTAATAGTATACGAAAAATAAAATACTGCATAAATCCTCTTGCCGTATTTATCCAACTGAGTATTAGATTTAAATTCCTTTTAAAATATTGGAACTTGCTCACGTCTGGTATTGTATTTTTTGAGTTATTGAGGAATTAACAACCAAATTTCAGATTGATGTAACTCCAAAACCGTTTGGCCGATTATGCCTTTTAACGAGATCAAATGTCGCATAAGGATGCACAGCCTACCCTAAAAATTGCAAGTCGTTATGTCGTTCCGTTCTCAAGTTATCGTGGCAACGGCCGGACGGCTGGACAGACAGAATCAAATATGACCTTGAATTCTTCATCAGGGAGTCGAACCGAATAGTTTGAGACCATTTTCGGCAAAAAATAACAGACATTTACGCAAAATGATAACGCGATATTCCCCAGAACATACGCGCAAAAACGGAAAGAGGTTTCCAAGCTTTCCATTCGAAAACAAACAACAAACTCGTCTCGTTCATACATGTCATCATTGTCATCTCATCTACAGATAAGAGACATGTCAAACAAAGTATGATTGAATGCAAAATGAACAATGAAATACCCTCAACTATCGAATATAGCTCTTGGATAATAATCCATATGTCGATGGAAATATACCGGGTGGCCCACCACAGACGGGGATCTCGTTTTGAGGGAGTAAGTAAGATATTTTAGGAATATTTGTGATTTGTGATGTGTGTAGGGTGTTCTAAAGCACAATTTAAAATTATTTTCATATATACAGGGTGTTCGAAAACAAAGATATAGACCAAAGTTACATTTTTTTAATAGTAACACCCTGTATTTGACCTAAAAAATGGAATGGCAAGCTCAAATTATGATGAGTTTCTTCAGATCACTTCATACCTTAGAAATACCATTTACGAGAAAATGGCAAAAAATTGAAATATGGAGTTTTTTAAAATAGCAATTAATGAAGAAACCAGTTATGCCCGCGATACAGACAGTATTTTTTTGAGTAGACATTTTAGCTACTCCTACACAGAAAATAAAAAAATAACTCTGGAATATACAGGGTGATCATAATTAATTTTCAAACATCAACTACAAATAATGGTCAAAAACTTTCTTATTTCAAATGGCACACCCAGTATTTCTATATCTCGTTGAACGTAAAAAGCAATTTCGAAACTATCTTCACAAGGTTTTCCTACACCTAAACCTGATAGTTTTCTCAGCAATTTTCGACCATTATTTGTAGTTGATGTTTGAAAATTAATTATGTTCTCTCTGTATCTTCCAGAGTTAATTTTGTATTTTCTGTATAGGAGTAGCTGATACGTCTATTCAAAAAAATACTGTCTGTATCGCGGACTTAACTGGTTTCTTCATTAATTCCTATTTAAAAAATCTCCATATTTTCAATTTTTCGTCATTTTCTCGTAAATGGTTCTTCTAAGGTATAAAGTGATCTGAAAGCTCTACTGCATCGAACTTTACTGCATCGAAGAGTCACCACATCGAAAAACCCCCCACTTTAGAAAGTGGGCGGCACTCGTTTATCGATCGTCTTCGACGATAGTTTCGCTCGATGAGAAGCAGCGATGCCAGATGTACCATAATTATGGAATTGTACCATAATTTATACCTCAAATTTAGAGCATTCCATAATTGTACCATAATAAATAATTGTACCATAATTTCCATCGATTCTTCCATTCAATATTATTCGCAAAACTATTCAGCGAATATGTCAAGTCCTCTCATTAAATGGCTTTTTTCTGGGTTTTTTCTCTCAAATTCCGAAAAATATCACAGTACTTCTTATTTAAGAAAGATCCTATTATTATTGTTTTCTTCACATATATGTAACTCTAATCATAAATATATATTGTGAGCAGTATAAAAACTATTAAATTACATCACAAAACATTCATAAAACAGTTAGACAATGATACTAGATTTTCCTTCCCATGAGTTATGTCAATTTTGACAGGAGTAAAATGAACTCCGAGTCGAATACTCGACTTTTCGGACGACAGTCACAGAGTAAAATTTACTCAACCTTTCAGTTTTCGAACGCAATGGAGTAAATATTACTCTACGGAGTTAATTTTCTACTGCCACAGAAGTGGTCGTATAGTGCCAGTACTGCCAGTATTCCTTCCCCAAATTCAAATAGTTTAGGTTATGAGTCTCTTTTAGTACTAATCAACATCAAAACTGTAAAATCGCTATCCCTGAGTATTGAATTCAATAAGACTTGGTTAATTTCAGCCATCGTTTCACCCACCGATTACAGACCTAACATTTAAAAGGACTTCAAATATGAAAATTATAGGTTATGTTGTTCCTTCGTTCAAAGCTTCGTTTGTTACTGCTCGAACGTTCCGAAAATTAACAACAGTTTGAGATTACTGTCACTGAAAAGCGTTCCGATATTGCTTACTGTGGCCAGTAATGCCAGCAATTTCGGAACGCAAGGTCTGAGCAGCTGTGCCAGGGTTGTGTTCGAAAATTAACTCCACGGAGTAGAGTAGAGTTTTTGAAGGTTTGACAGATTTACTCTGTAGTTAACTCTGACACTGACACTGGCACAGTTCTGTTCCAATATCGGAAAATAGGTTATGTTGGTTTAAGAAAGAACCTATTATTATTGTTTTCTTCACATATATGTAACTCTAATTATAAATATATATTGTGAGCAGTATTAAAACTATTAAATAACCTCACAGAACATTCATAAACAGTGAGACAAAGATACTAGATTTGCCGTCCCATGAGTTATGTCAATTTTGACAGGAGTAAAATGAACTCGGAGTCGAATACTCCGACATTTCGGACGACAGTCACAGAGTAAAATTTACTCAACTTTTCAGTTTTCGAACGCAATAGACCACATTAGTTAGGTTAGAATCAGTCGCTTGGCGGGAGATCCATATTCAAATCTTTTAACAAGGAATTTCAACTTTGAGATGAAACCACCCTATTTAAAAGAGAATGTTAGTACAGAGACAACAAGTATTGGGTACCTTTATCATTAGTGCATGTTTTCATGTTATTTCCACATTAAAATCTACTTCTATTTATTCTTAAATCAAAATTGAAACCATTCTAGTTCGAAAGATATCCGTATGTCGTAGATGACTTCTGTTGTGCGTCATCACAAGGCCGATTTAGGGTTATGTTATTATTTTTAACTGATTTCGAGTGAGCTAAGACATACGTCAATCGAATTTGGTGAACACTTTTATATTTATTAATTATTTTGGAAATATACAATTTTGTTTTGAAAACTTGATTCTAGATGGTTGAGAAAGGTTCACAGAATCTATTTTAACCAAAATAAACCTTCAGAAATTAGCCAAAGTATCTAAAACCAGGCGAGAAATTCGCGTAAATTTTAGGTCCATAAGAAATGCATGAGGAATTTAGTGCTCGGATCCACGGATGGATCGTAATTCTAATTTCCCGCCTAACCTAACTAATGTGGTCTATAGAGTAAATATTACTCTACTCAGTTAATATTGTATGGAAGAATCGATGGAAATTATGGTACAATTATTTATTATGGTACAATTATGGAATGCTCTAAATTTGAGGTATAAATTATGGTACAATTCCATAATTATGGTACATCTGGCATCGCTGCTTCTCATCGAGCGAAACTATCGTCGAAGACGATCGATAAACGAGTGCCGCCCACTTTCTAAAGTGGGGGGTTTTTCGATGTGGTGACTCTTCGATGCAGTAAAGTTCGATGCAGTAGAGCTTCTGTGCAATGAGTCTTTCGTGTCGTGCACCCTACTCATCTGAAGAAACTCATCATAATTTGAGCTTGCCATTCCATTTTTGGAGTAAAATACAGGGTATTACAATTGAAAAATGTTACTTTGGTCTATATCTTTGTTTTCGAACAGCCTGTGTATATGAAAATAATTTCAAATTGTGCTCTTGAACACCCTACACACATTACAAAAAAAAAATTCAAAATTATCTTCATTTACTCCCTCAAACCGAGATCCGCGTCTGTGGTGGGCCACCTGGTATACTTTTATTGGTAAGTTAATCAAATTAGGTTAAGAATATCTCCAGTAAAACCAGAGGAATGAATATCTCGGATAAGTTCGTTATTGGGTAGAATCGATCTGGTGGTTTCCGATTGATAATTTTTGGTACTATTGTTGAATTTAATTTCATTTATGATGTTTGAATTTAATTTATTTTATGATGCAGTTCTGAAAAGAATCCATGGATATGATTCCCAACTCTGAGAAACCAATACTTTCAGAGATTTGATTTGTCATAGTTTGAACAAGAGCGCACAGAGATTTCCCACATTTTTTTTTGCAGGAGTGTAATTAATTGAAATATTTCACGAATAAAGAACTATTGTTTCTTCTCCTAAAAAATATCCTAGCACTGACAAAATAAAGTTGTACTATGCCCGCTCTGAAACAAATTTATTTTCAGCCCACAATTAAAAAATTTCTGAAATTATGGTTGAATACGCAGTTGTAAAAGTGTTTGGTATTTTGACACATGATCTGAATTCAACGCAGAGCTTAGCTTCTCCATTTCCACGCATTTTTGGCGATCTTATTCCTCAGAACAGAGTGCTTATCAATTTTCGATTTTTTTGCTGAAAATGGTCTTAAACGTTTTGTTTCGACTCATTGACCACGGAAACGTGATCAAAATCTATTCTGTCCTGCCAGCCGTAAATACCATAACTCTCGAACGGGATGAGCTAGGCCAGGCGTATTCAACCTTTTGGTTTTAACGGCACACTTTTCGTTCATAAAAATTTCACGGCACACCAGCCAAATATAGCCAAGTGCGAGTTGGACTGGCGCGTAGAGGGTCCCGTACAGTGTACCCATAATATGTATAATATAACGGATAGTGGAAGCTTAGTAATAGGGTCTCGTTGACATCTTTAGGTATGAAACCGCAAAAAGCAACGTAAATAAAAACACATGGATTAAAATTAAATCTTTATTATGTTAATGGGATATTTGTGCCTGGCGCAATGGTCGACAAACACACCCGAAGCCCTTCTTCGACAGATAGGAGACGTTCGCGTTTCTTACTTTTTATATTCGTCAACGCTGAAAATCCTTGTTCGCAGAGATATAAAGTCGAAAATGGCAAAAGGACAGTGAGTGATTCTCAGGTCTACCCTTGAGAATTTGAGCCATTGTCTGGCTCTTTCAGCTAACGGGCCAGTAATTACTGAGCGAGCATGTCTGTGTCCAGGTATGCTGCAGATTTCTTGAACCTTTTGGGCCAACCATCTGTTGTTTCCCTTCGCCGCTGCTCTGAGAGAGATGCCACAGACCAGTTCAGATACAATGAGCTCCGTGGAAGCAACCCGTGCCGCCAGTGAGTCCGCCATCTCATTACCCTTTATTCCCGAGTGGCCCGAGGCCCACAAGAGCTGCAGCCTGCAGCGCTCTCCAAGTTCAGCAAGTGTGGTCCGGCAATCCTGCACAAGCAGAGATTTGCAGTTGTATGAAGTCAAGGCATTCAAGGCAGCTTGGCTATCCGATAGGATCTTGATTGATCCGTGAGCCCAAGCTTTCTCAGGTATGAGCTTCGCACAGTGATCAATGGCGAGAATTTCTGCTTGAAAGAGAGTCGCTGACAACCGCTGACTCCCGCTCCCACCCCTTGGGTGATAGCATACTCATCTTTGAATCAGCAGGGACCCTCAAGCAGTGGGATCTCAGAGACGGCCCAGACGTTTCTGCGGGAAAGACGACTCGGTAGTGCGATTACATGCCCATTATCTCATTGGCCTCCAATTCAGCCTGCAGAGAACCAGGCACGTAGTAGACCGCATCTGACTCATTCTGAGTCATATGCCAAAGTCTGTATGTCGCCATGCGTACCACGCTCCTGATTACCACGTGAATTTTTGCAAGCTTGAGCTGAGACTGCACCATTGCAGTTCACTCCCACCAAGCAATGCTGCCGTAAGTGATTTGTGGTCTCACCACCATCACGTACAACCAGTGAAGCTGTTTCGGAGCCAGTCCCCACCTCTTTCCACAAGTCCGCTGGCAAGCCCAAAGAGAGGGTGCCTAGCCTTGTGGATCACCCTTTCCATGTGTGAATATCAATAGCTCTTCCTTCAGTTCATATACACGTGACAAAATACGTGTGTAGAAGCAACGTGTAGTGGGATATATCCATATGTTGGCAAATTTATTTGAATAATCTAGATTTCATTGGACGGCTTTTAATGAAATTTATAACCTTCACTACGTCTTCCAATACAGTTTTTAAGTCATCCGGCAGAGTTTTTGATACCAACGTTTCCCTATGAATAAACAGTGGGTCAGCAAAATATTTGGGTTTATCTGCTTCACCAACGCAACAAACCCTTTCACAGAAACACTCATTGAAGGTGCTCCGTCGGTATATTTTCCAATACTATCGGTCCATGATAAATCGAAGGATTTCAAATACTCATCAAATA
The DNA here is from genome assembly GCA_937662695.2 of Halyzia sedecimguttata. NCBI lineage: Eukaryota > Metazoa > Arthropoda > Insecta > Coleoptera > Coccinellidae > Halyzia > Halyzia sedecimguttata. The sequence goes on along the minus strand of OW569414.2, from coordinate 8,706,874 downwards.
CATTAAATACGTCTTCTTATCATGTTGTTTCGGACAGTCCTTTGCAACAAAGAAAGTTTTCAATAATGTTTCCTCAACGATCATGCGTATAAATGCCAGCAGATGTGAATTTCCACTTAGTCAGTTGATTCATCAACTTGTAAGGCGAATGTTTGGTACTATTTTCTCATTAAAATAGCTTTTCGTTATTTCAACGCAGCATAGGTACATTTCGCGGAAATCTTGGCGGCACACCTGAAAATATACGCGGCACACCGGTTGAAAACCTCTGAGCTAGGCAGTTGAAATTTTCAGAGTAGGTTTGGGAGATCAATATCTCGGTTAAGTTCGTTATTGGGCAAAATTGGCTTGATGGTTTCATAGTAACAAAAATAAAATTTTCACATTACAAATTTCAAATTCATTTTTTTTTTTCAAGATGTAGTTTCATCATGAGAATCGAGTCACCATTTTACAATAGATTACCGAATTACAGCTCGATCAATATCGTATGGGGCGTGAATAGCCAATGGATCATGCGCGCAAAAGCTCCTGACTTCACCTCAAGTTTTTTTTTTCGATTTTTATATTCTTAAACAAAATGATAAATTTATTTGTAAAAACGCATTTTCATCTTTTTCACAGCCTTTTTAAAATCGCTCTTTATTCTGCCCCATCCTGTACCATAAACTGTTCTATAAAATTTTCAACTTTCAGAAATATTTCAGGAAGTTGCTATTTATTCGAAAAGCGACTAATATTCGCATAGTTACTTAATTCTTCCTTAAAACGTAGTATTTTGGTCGGAGTCAACATTCTAAATTTAAACACATATTGTAAAGTACTGATTGCAGAAAAGCTTAATGGATTATTTACTAGGTTATTTATAGCCAGGATCACACTCATATACCACCAACAACTAACACTGACTTCATCCTCATATCCTAATTTGGTAACCAAGAAGTTGTTGTTTTCATAGCGATGTAGTAACGGCAATCATTGGTTTCCGATAAAGGTCAATTATCGATGATTGCTCCATTGATTGTGAAAGAAAGTGAATTTATTAGAAACGGTGGGCGATCCACCCGAAGTACGGAATTACGATCATGTTTTTGATGTCCTCGGACAAATATTACTACGTTTACTGTTAGTTTATTGAAAGCTAGCATTCCTGAAATGCATGTTTGTTTATTCTGAGTTCCAAAAATTAATTTAACGAACTTATGCTTTTTGTTTTCTCTTATCAGCAAGTTTGCCCTACGAATGCCTCAATTGGGACACTTGGAAGGTCCGTGAAACTGTCATCAGCTATGTTTATATTGAGCATAGGGAAATGTAACTGCAGTGACGCTTAAGATGTAAATTCCAGAGCTTTCGATATGCCGATTCTGCATCGTTTAAGGGGTTACGTGGGTTTCAGAGGTTGAAAAAAATGGTATTTTTACTATTTTTTTTTAAATATACAATCATATATTTTATTCAAACGGATCAGCATATCGAATATACATATTTAAACAGTATATATATATTCTTTTGACTGAGAGCTGTATATGTGTTAGCAGAGGTTGGTGTAACGGGGTACCATACAATTCGACGTATGATACAAGAGCTTAGGGAAAAACCTCAGCAAAAAACCCTTTCTCCCCGTGAGTGTGGTGATTTGTAACTATTGTTTACAAAATTTGCTGAAATTTAAAAATATTGATGGGGATATATTTCTTCAATGTGGATTTCCTCGTCAAAAAACGGATAGGATTCTCCAAGGTACCCGAAACTCAACCTGAAAAATGAAAAGACAGGAGGAGGAAACGAACAAATTAAAAATAATACATAACCGTTCAAAAGTCTCCTCTCACAAAAATACTTCTCTGTAGGCGAATGGGATCTCGTGGAGAACTCCGAAAACTCAGCCGTTGGTACCTCATCTCCCATGACGTCTCAAAAAAAAAGGCTCTCGCCGTGGACAGAATAACTCATTTTTAGTTCATCTGAATCAAAAAAAACAAAAATATTTCCTTAGTACATGGATAAATCTCGGTATTGGACGAAGGAAAGAAAAAAAATTTAAATTTGAATTTTTGACAGACTTTGAACAAGTAAACACATTTTTTGGTCGAATTTTCGCCATGTATTGGCTCGAAAAAATTAGTTATAATAAAAAAAAATCAATAATCCTTCGTTCAATTACTAGATGATGTGATTTCAAAGACGTGTGCAAAATTTGAACAAAATCGCTTCATAACTTTTCGAGAAATCGTGTCCACCGACTTAAAAAAGTGAGTTTTGAGATAAACGCGTTCAAAGTTTTGAATTGAAATAACATGCGAAACAATTTTTTTACTTACATATAATCATCGATTCCGGCACTATAAAGCAAAGTACCTGCTGCGGCGGCAATATCCAGGGCATCCTTTGGCTCTTGCCTGTGACGAATTCTTGCTTCACGAGTCGCAGCATAAGCAATAATAGCTATGCAGCTGCTTCTGTATACCCGCGAAGCGCTGCACTGACGTGGCCTGATGGGCGGAACTTCCAAAAGAATTCCTTAGAATTTCACTCGGATCGATTTGAAATTTTAGGAGAATATTTTAAATATATTGTACTATTTAATAAGACAAAAAAAAAATAAATCGATTCTTTGAAATTTTCAAACCCACCTAACCCCTTAAGTCAGTTGTTAGGGAACAGTTCTCGAGAAACCTTCTAAGGCCGAATTTCATTAAACGTATCCGAAAAGTAATTTGAGCGTTTTTTTACATAGCCATTTCCCAATATTTACATGCATCTTCTCGATCCGTTTGAACCGATGCGCATGTTATGATGCGAATTAGATGAAATATGGTTTCAGAGTTAATCCCCCGTATTCACAAAGCATTCAATCTAAGTCCTATCTGTTTTCAGTTGAGGATAAATAAGAATCGCAACCTCACTTTAAGTGGAAATTAACGTGAAACAGGCCTATTTCAGCACCGTTACATACGTTAACTGAGGTTGCGATTCTTATTTATCCTCAACTGAGGATCTCAGTTAGGACTTAACGGAGATTGAATGCTTTGTGAATACGGCGGATATGCCGTATTCACAAAGCATGCAATCTCCGTTAAGTCCTAACTGAGGTCCTCGGTTAAGGATAAATTTGAATCGCAATCTCAGTTAACGTATTCAACGGTGGTGAAATAGGCCTGTTTCACGTTAATTTTCACGTTAACTAAGGTTGCGATTCAAATTTATCCTTAACTGAGAACAACGACCACTGGTTCATGTTTTAAAGCTTTTCCGATAATTTATGGGATGAAACAGATGTTGGTACCCCTGACTTCATTCGAAACTTATTGATAAAATAGAACATGTTCTAATTTCGTGAAGTTCTTCATGGAGTTTGACGTGAAGTAACTTCACGTCAAGTTTATGTTTTACACGGAGAATTTCTTCATGAAGTTACTTCATGAAGAACTTCGCGAAGAAATTCATGCTTTCTTCGCCGTGTAAAACTAACTTAACGTAACCTCAAAACAGGTTGGTTAGTTCATCAGATTTGTCAAACTAATAAATTTGGTGATTGTAATTCTGAAATTTGTTTTTAATAAAACTACTCTCAATGCGTATTTGGTGTACACATGCACATTAAATCGATTTGGAAAAACTCAATCCACCTTTTCAAATCGCATTTACTAATTCGCATTTGAGTATTCAATTCGAATTGAAAAATTGTTTTAGATGCGTTTTCAATGCGCATTACGGAATACGCATTGGCTTAAAACGGTTCGAGAGGATGAATGTAAACGTAGTACGTATATGTTTGGTATCGAATGAAATCGAAATACGAGGAATGCGTCGCTCAATATGCAGGCTGTTTCATAATTGGATGTCAATTACAGGAGCGTAAATTTCAGTTTACGGCATATGTTTTCACGATTCGAATTTCCGCAGAAGATGGGGTTCATGTTTTCTCGCAAAGGTGAAATCCGGAATACGTGTCTGTTCTGGCTCTTGGCGGATCAATACAGCCTTCTGTGTGTTAATTCGAGTTGTGAACTCTATGCATACCAATCAATCATCTTTATTCGTGCAAGAATACATACTGTATTCAGGGTCCGAGGCCGCCACGCACCTAGTCCAGGGGCGATAATTATTGAAATCCACGAATTTTTGTTCAAAATTTTCCATAAATATATTATTCATGAAAGGTAATAAAGGAGAACAAATTTTGTCGATAAAAACATCTCCTGGTTGTAAATAGGTGGTATTCAAACATACATCAAGCATTTCCATAATATCGAGGGTGGTATAAAGTACAATACACTTGATCTGCATATATTTCGTATTCATATTTCAAAACCCAAAGAAAGATTGCAAGTGTTGATAATAATGGACGATTACAGTGTATTCTTTGTTCTACTCGCTTTTCATTTAAGATATTATTGTAGAAAACTCAAAAGTGTTGGTCTAATTGAACTTTCTCTTTTCAGGTATGTTCATATTTGACTTATAATCCGACATAATCATTGAACGATAAAAGGTAAGCTTTAAAGTTTCAGTTTCATATTTTCGGAATAACATTCTTCCAACATTCTGGCATTGACTCATTGAGTACTACAATTTAAGCGTTAATAGGAAAGAATGGTCGAATTAATTTTCTCTATAAGGCACCCGAGATAATATTGTTGGTTACTTTGGCTATAGAAGAGGGAGGACGGATAACATTTTCTTGACATTGGAACCAACTGTCCACCACATGACAACAGAACCATGCTCCTTTTTCCTGCTGTAGTTTTTACGTACGCAAGCTGTACATCCTACCATTATGTGTAACACAGTTTTATAACAAAATAGTCCATAAACGCCCAGATAAACACAACCACATCGTTTGGTGCCCACCAAACTGACAAAGTTTTGGTTTCAGATCGATAGTGTTGCGTAGTACGGCATGCGGTATCCCCTCTCCTCCCTAATCAAAGGTTGTGCAGTTCAGAGGAATAATTTCAATCAAAAGTGATATAACGAAGGGTCTGAATTATGATGCTGCAATAAAAGAATTTGCAGTCATGAAAATAAGAACGAAATGTTTTCTCTCGTGAATCAGCTTCTCTGTAATCTGTTTTGAGTTTTAAAAAATTCCATATATTATTTTATCCTCATTGAGTTTATTTTTTTGTAAAAGGACTTTTTTTGTATTTTGTAGGTACTTGATTGTACACGTGTTGAAATATTTTCCATTTTGTTGATGATTTTCATTCATTTCTTATATTTTTTGTTTGTTTTGATATATTTTATTAATATACTTCCTTTAAGTTTTGTTTTGAAAAATCCGACTTTCCATTGAAAATTGGTTTCGATATCAATTGAAAAAGTAAGGGTAGGGGCCCCCAAAGTTTTCTAGTTTAGGGCCCCGGAAATTGTAAATCCGCTACTGATCACGCACTTTTCTAATATGAAGTCGATGTTCCAAATGAAGGGCGCTGTAGTCAGTAGATAATTTCCCGAATGTGACAACGAATGGATTTTTTATTCCCATTCATTTCAACCGTAAAAATGTCGTTAATATAGCGAAGAGCCCATAACAGAACATATAGCTCTACCGGTATCGATTCATCTCTCCCCAGAAACGAAATGGCTTGGTGTGAAGACACTTTAGATTTACAACCCGTTAAAGTGTCGGACTTTTGCCTTTTTTACAGCACAAATAAATTAGGTAGATATCACCTGATAGAGGATTCTAGAGTGAAAGCAGAGGAAACTCTTAGTCATTTACAAGTTATGTTATTTTTCACATTACTGTGGAAATAAAGACATCAGAAATGTCTACGTATATGATTTGAAATGGAAGGTTTTTGCGCGCATGTTCCGGGGAATATCGCGTTATCATTTTGACCAGATGTCGTAATTTTCGAATGTTTTGCCGAAAATGGTCTCAAACGATTGGGTCCGACTACCTGATGAAGAATTCGAGGTCAAATTTCATTGTGTCCGGCCAACATTGTATTAATAAAAAAATGGTTCAAGCACTGACGTGAAGTCAAGAGCTTTTGCGCGTATGTTCTACTGTCCATTATCCTGACTTCACGTCAGTGCTTGACCAATTTTTTTTTTCGAATTTTTTTTTTACATTTTCTAGGGCTTCGCTTCTTACAAAGTCTTACACACGTCTTCGATATTCTACAACTAGTTACCAAGCTTCAATTCAATCGAGTCTATATTTTTCGAGTTATCAAGGAAATAACATTCCAGGTGGGTATAACTCCGGCAGTAGAGTTAGGTTCTGAAGACTCTGGCAAAATTTCAGCGATGTCTGAGGAATATTTTCTAATATATAGAATATTTTTCGATGATTTACAATGATTTTTAAAAAAATTTCTAGTGATACGATCCTCACGAAATTTTGTTGGAATTTTCGCGTTGACATTCTACAACTAGTAACCAAGTTTGAATTTGATCGATTGTGTTTTTCTCGAGTTAATGAGGAAATAAAAACCAAATTTCAGATGGGTATAACTCCAAAACCATTTAGACGATTATGCCTGTTCATAAACACAAATGTCGCATTCAGATGCACAACTTACCCTAAAAATTGCAAGTCGCTATCTCTTTCCGTTTTCGGGTTATCGCGACGTAGATAATATTATTTAATAATTTTTTTTTAAATTTTCTAGCGACACGATTCTCACAAAACGTCTTCGTATTTGTATTCTACAAATTGCAACCACGTTTCAATTCGATCGGATCTGTATTGGTTGATGACAATATCATTACTCGGAAACCGTTGGACCGATTATTCCCATTAACGAACTTGTCCGTCGTATTTCAATGCGACGGACCTACCCTGAAAATTTCAATTTCATTTCGGTATCTCATTTCGTTTTCAAGTTATCGTGACAACAAAATGAAATTACCAATGAAATTACGTCAGCTATCGTCGAATTATGAGGATGATATGATATTATACCTTTAAGGTGATAATATAATGCCCGTGGATAAACCATATTATGATGATGAAAATATATACTTTGGTAAGATACATAATTAAATTGGGTTCAGAATATCTCCAGTAAAAACAAAACTGCAATATTGTCTAAGTTTGATATAATATAATTTTCAGAGTAGATTTGAGGAATGAATATCTCGGATAAGTTCGTAATTGGGGAGAATCGGTCTGTTTGAATTTAATTTATTTCATGATGCAGTTCTATCGTAAGAATCCATTTATATCATTCCCAGAGACCTATAATTTCGGAGATAATATGATTGCCAAAGTTTGAACAAGAGCGCCAAAGCTCCTGCCCACAGGGCTTGAACCAATTATTTTTTTTAATTGTCACTCACTAATGACGACCTTAAAATGAATCAATGGGAACGAGAAGCTGCACGTTGCCTTGGATATATTCAGTGTCTAGAAAATATAATCCAAAAGGTTCTTCTTCACTGCACTGCGGAGGACACCTGGTCACTATTGTCCATAAATCGTCTTGTTATTTCTATCTGACCCGTAATCGCTTTACTTCTCTTCATTCAGGAACGAGTTATGTCATATTTATTAGGCTAAAAATAGAAATAGCTCTGTGGGCTATTTATAGAATGGAAAAAACAGACAGACGAATGTCAACCGGTATGCTGGGGTTGTTGATATGGTGCTTCCTTTCTGCACCGACCACGAGCGGAACAAGTTTTCCTTCGTTAAGTCCGTAACACGCCGACCTTCGCTGACTTATCATAACTTAATATTTCACACTACACTCAAAATATCACTCATCCTAGACGGTTTTCCGGTGAACCGGGAAATGTTGACGAAACATGGATTCAGCGTGAGGATTCAACTTTCACAAACTTGATAAAATGTTGCGCATTCGACTGACATTTTGCGTGAATGTACAATTTGATCCAGGATTATGTAGAGGGTGGCAAATATTGATGTTTGAATCTAGGTAACTATAGGAGATATAAAACAAGCCCTGTGGACAGGAGCCTTCTGGCGCTCTAGTTCAAACAGACAAATTATATCTCCGAAAGTATTGGTTTCTCAGAGTTGGGAATTAAATCAATGTATTCTTATGAAAGAACTGCATCATAAAGGAAATTAAATTCAAATAACAGTTTATTTATCAAGATTAAATGAGCAATCTGAGAATGAGAACTGCACCATGGAAGAAATAAAATTAAAGTAGCTGAAATGAATTTGACTCCTTCTTATAGAACAGGATGAAATGTACGAGTATGAACACAGATCATATAATAAAGCTTAGATAGAATAATTATAGCATTCTGTGAAAACATAGAAGTACGTACGATTCATTATTGAAATTTAGAAAAATCATATTTCCGAAAGTATTAGCTTGTTGGAGTTGAAAATGATATCGATGGATTTTCATGATGAAGCTGCATCTTAAATCAAAATACAGACATTTGGGCAAATTGATAAGCACTCAGTTCCGAGGAACTAGAGCGCCAAAAAGTCCCGCCTTCTCTCGTTCCGAAACCGAAAACCCGACAGGGTAGACACACCGGCTATCGGGCTCCTCGTACGATCTTGTCGATCTCCGGTATTAGAATAAAACGTCGGTACTTACCTGGGATATATATTCTTAATTTTCACTTTTCGACATAAAATCGCCACATGGGGGTTTATTTGACGGTTTTTTACCCTTGTCTCTCTAAGTCGATTTTGACGTTTCTCGAACCAATTATTAACATTATTACAATTCATACATAGAATAATTATATAATACTGTGAAAACGTAATAATACGATTTATTATTGAAATTTTGAAAAATCATATCTCCGAAAGTATTACCTTCTTAGAGTTAAAAATTATATCATTGGATTCTTATGGTAAAACTGCTTATTGAAAAAAATTTAATTTGGAATTTGTTATGTCAAAAAAAAATTTTTTTTTTGTTACTCCGAAACCATCTGGCCGATTTTGCCCAATAACGAACTTAGCCGAGATATTTATCTGCCAAACCTACTCTGAAAATTTCAACTCTCTGGCTCATTCCGTTCGAGAGTTATCGTGCCTACGGCCGGCTGGCTGGACCGGCCGGACAGAAAGAATTTCGACCACGGATTCTTGATCAGTGAGTCGAACCAAATCATTTAAGACCATTTTCATCGAAAAATTCGAAAATTACAGACATTTGGGCAAATTGATAAGCACTCAGTTCCGAGGAACTAAAGCGCCAAAGGTTTGGGAAAGCCCTGTGGACAGGAGCTTCGGCGCACTTGTTCTCAGGGTTGGGAATGATATCAATGGATTTTTATGATATAACTTCATCATACAATAAATTAAATTCAAACATCATATAAGAAACTATATTCAACAGGAGTGCCAAAAATAATTAATTAATTAAAAGTTAGAGTTAGAGAAATTATATCAATGGATTCTTATGATGAAACTGCATATTAAAAAAATTGAATCCGAAATTGTACTGTAAAAAAATTTTGTTGTCGTTACTCCGAAACCATCCGGCCGATTTTGCCATATCGTGTTAACGGCCGGACAGAATCGATTTCGACAACGGATTCTTGATCAGTGAGTCGAACCAAATCGTTTAAGACCATTTCCATCCAAAAAAGCGAAAATTTGGGCAAATTGTTAAGCACTCGAGGAACAAGAGCACCAAAAACACTCACCTGATAGAAACCTAATAAGCTCTCGAATACTATGAAGGCTAGTTGGTCAATTTTTCCAATTGGGTTCACAGGTGCAGCTCAATGAATTATATTAATAGGTAGTTCTCAAAAGATTACAGAAATAAGCTAATTAAATGATGATAATAATAATAAGATAATTGAAAATCATCTGCTGAAAGTTAGGAAAAGTATACAAAAATGAAGAAAATATAATATAATTAAATTGCGTATACGAACTACCCACTCAAACGTATCTGGTTAAGAAAAGTGAGAAAAGGTGAGAAAGACAGGAGACCGGCTTCGTTCTCATCCCTACTCCGTGCTGTTTACTGGGACGTGACACCGGTATAGTCCGGCAAATGAGTGTTGATCCAGAAAGACGCGGAAATTTAAAAAAATCTAGCACTAAGTATAGCGACTAAACTGCCTTGATACTTTAATAAAAATAAATATTTTTTTGTACAAAAATTTTAGCTTGGCAATAAGCTCAGGGAAATTTTAATCGAAATAGAGTGAGAAACATTCACAAAAGATACGGCGACTTGGTTTTGAATTTTGATTAGCTCTTGCTCTGGGATAACTTACCAAGTGATAATTGATCAGTTATCGAGCGGGATGATAATTATTAATTACTTAAATGACTATTCAAAAATAGGGGTTGGTGATAGAAGGGTGAAAATTTAGGGTTTTATGTATTTTGTAATGCCACATTATAAAAAAATAAAAACAAAAAATTTCGTCCAAAAATAAAAAAAAATTAAGGGTGAACAACCCTTATCACATAGGGGTATGAAAAATAGATAGTAGCCGATTCTCAGACTTACTGAATACGCATATAAAATTTGGTAAAAATCGGTTAAGACGTTTCGGAGGAGTACGGTAACAAACATTGTGACAGGGAAATTTTATTAATAAGGTGGAAATTTCATTTAATTTAATAATTTATCAAATAAACAAAATAATATGAAATATTTTTCACTGACTAAATATAATTTCAACTTCAGTCATGGTCCAATTTGTAAATTCAATCAACATGTAGCTTCAATATAATATTTTCTTCAGATCTACTTCCATAAAATTTCAAATGACTTCATGAATATTCAAACTCCTAATAACCTATACTTAGTCCTTATACATATTTTATATTATTCAACAAAAAACATGCAACAAATACTTCTCAATTAACGGTTTCTCAGAAAAAAGTTGTAAAGCCTGTGTGGACAGGAGCATTGGCGCTCTTGTTCAAACTTTGACAATTCATCTCCACAATTATTGGTTTCTCAGAATCGGAATGATATCAATGGATTCTTATAATAGAACTGCATCATAAAAAAAAATGAATTAAAATTAAATAACGAACTTATCCGAGATATTCATTCCTCAAATCTCCTCTGAAAATAATATAATATCAATTGAAACTTGGTCAATATTCCAGTTTTGTTTTCACTGAAGATATTCCGAACCCAATTTGATAAACTTGCCAAATGATATATTTCCATCATCATATGGTTTATCCAAGGGCATATAAGATAGGGATAATTATAATATCCTATAATTGGACATTTCGCATTCAATCATACTTTGTTTGTTAGAACAGAAATACATTCGACATGTCTGTCATAGATAGATAAGATTACATGTAAAAATAGTAAAAATATTTTTTATGAATATTTCCGAAACCGATTACTCGATCTATCTGAAATTTTGCAGCAAATTTTAGAATAATAACCTTTTTATGTATGCGAAGTTTTTTATTGATCGGGTTGCCGTAAAGTGTCAAAAAAAAAAATTATAAATTTCGTTTCTACAATAACTCTAGAACAGAATGAGCTGGGCAGTTGAAACTTTCAGAGTAAGTTTATTAGATGAATTATCTCGGTTAAGTTTGTTGTTGGGCAGAATCGGCCTAATGGTTTCGGAGTAACGAAAAGAAAAAAAAAATTATTACATTACAATTTTCAAATTCAATTTTATTTAAGATGCAGTTTCACCATAAAAATACATTGATATCATTTTCAACTCTAACAAGCTAATACTTTCGGAGATTCGAAATTTCTATAATGAATCGTATTGTCTAAGTTTTAATTGATATAATATAATTTTCAGAGTGGACTTGAGGAATGAATATCTCGGATATGTTCGTTATTGGGAAGAATCGGTCTGTTTGAATTTAATTTCTTTCATGATGCAGTTCTATCGTAAGAATCCATTTATATCATTCCCAGAGACCTATAATTGCGAAGATATGATTTGTCAAAGTTTGAACGAGAGCGCCAAAGCTCCTGTCCACAGGGCTTGAACCAATTTTTCGTTATGCGCATGAGCAGACGAGAAGTGATTTAACTGCTAGAGTTTTCGGGATCGGGTTTTGAGGTGCAGGATGATATTCCTCCATGGAATCCCCTTGGGAGGGTCCGCGCATGCGTGAATTGAAGCTGTGATATCTCTTAAACCAATGGTTGATCAATGCAGATTGACATCATTAAGAAAGAAGTAAAATCGCTAAAGAAGTATTGACGTGGGGTCAATCTGTTTTGGCGCGCTATAGACATGATAATGATTATACTGATCCTCCTATGTCTTCCTCAAGGAGACTCACTTGTGTTCTTGGTCAAATTTGTTACTCTATCCTTGCGCCAGCTTAGACACAGCACTGTTAATTTTTGACCTGGCAGTAAATGGTGTCCACTACCCTCTGACTAAATCTCCGGCTCGCTCTATCCACTGAGCTTGAAACACTCATCATTCAATACAAATTAGCCTACGTGAACAAGCGTAGTACATTTTAGTCTCTGATGAAATGTACGTGTTAAAACTAGTCGGAAGTATTTTAGTCAATATTGACTTCAGCGTTCCGAAATAACATAAATTGTCAATGAAAAATTATATACGATTTACACTATTTTATTTAATATTGTGTCGCGTTTCGACAACACTGCGACTTCATCAGACTACATCATACTGAATTCTTGCCACTTCAATTTTGTTAGGGAGATTTCTCCATGGTAAGACCCGAGTATTCATCTTATAATTAATTATCGCCAATTTCTTTATATTGAAAATACTCATGTGTGATATATGTACCTTGAAAAAGAATACATTTCAACTATGTAAGAGTGAATAAGTTGACGAAATATGTTGTTTTGATATTTCTGGTGCGAATTTCTATAGTTTGTTGCTCGAAAAGCACTTGTAAGTACTTCCTTTGATTTCATATATTTCAATAGTTATACCTAGATATTCATAAAATTGATAAATGAGTGTGAATTTTGATAATCGGATGCAATCTTGAAATATAGTGATTTCTCTGAAAACGTTATTTGCAATTTCACCTAGAATATTACTTTCACCATGAATATTACTATATTCATCCTACCGACTGTTATGATGAATATATAGGGTGAGTCTTTAAAATGTAGATTAATTTTAACGTTAGGTTCCTCTCATCAAATAAAACACTCTTTTCATTAACCATTTTTCCAAATTCGTTTCAGGTAAGAAAATACAGACTGTTGAAATTTCAAAAATAAATCAGTTTTTATTTTGTAGCTTTGACATACCTTTTCTGAATATAACGAACGTTGGTGTGAAGTTCCCTATAACTATAATACATATTCTCCAAATATCCATTTGTTCCCACCCCAATGGTTTCCTAGTTATAGACTCGTGGTTTCATAAAACTGAATGAAATTAACATAAAGAAAGCAGATAAAGTTTTTCTCGAGTTATTTCATGAATATTCAATCACTTTATAAAATTAAATCATTCTTCATAATTTCTCCTTAAATGCACCATTTTCGAGATATTCTAATTTGAATGTTATAAAATCAGAAATTCCAGAAATTTCACTACTTTTATGGATCCGCCTCTGAGCGTTGGAATTACGAATTGAGCTGAAAACCATGTTATCGTAGCTTTTTCTCGTTTGCCATCAATGTCATAAATAAATTTTATGCAGTAGTGTATTAATTAGCACATTGTGAAATCTTTAAACGCCTGTAACTTTTTACCTGAGCCGAATCTGAAAAAATGGTAAATAAAAAAAGTGTTTTAATTGATGAGGGAAATCTATGGTTAAAATTATGTACAACTTTAAGATTCACCCTGTATATATTCTTTAGACGGAGAGCTTTATATGTGGAGGTTGGTGTAACGGGGTACCATACAATTCGACGTATGATACAAGAGCTTAGGGAAAAACCTCAGCGAAAAACCCTGTCTCCCCGTGAGTGTTGTGATTTGTAACTGTTCACAAAATTTGCTGACATTTAAAAATATTGATAGGCATTTATTTCTTCAATATGGATTCCTTCGTCAAAAAACGGAGAGGTTCCTCCAAGGTAGCCGAAACTCCTGAAAAATGAAAAGACAAGAGGAGAAGAACGAAAAACTTATAAATAATACATAACCTTTCAAAGGTCTCCTCTCACAAATATACTTCTCTGTTGGCGCATGGGATCTCTTGGAGAAGAATCGCCTCTGTTAGTTTTCAAAGATATTCCTTCTTGTTCTTAGAAATCCCTTCAATATTTGAATTCAAAAGGAAAATGTTGCTCGTAAGGCCAGGAGGGTCTCTTTCAAAACCAGGTCTGACCAGTCCAAGCGATGATTATTCAGAACTTCAGATGTTCGAAGACCGCTACAGGGCCCTTATGTAGGGCTATCATCTCCCATAGATACATGTTTTACTTTGTATTGTGTAAAATAATGGAAAAATTTGCCGGGAAGTTTACGATGTCATCATGACATTACTGATGCCATTACTCCATAATAAATAATAAGACGTCCGTTCATCATAATATTTTATGTAATCATTAAAGAATACTGTGGGAGGTATATTCATCATTGAATGGTTTCTTTCTGGGTTTTCTCTCCCAAACTCTGAAAAATATCTATAAAATAAAAAATTAATTATTTTGTGATTTGCTTCTGCGTAAGAAACACAAGATATTTGTCAGAAGCAATCAATTGAACAATGTTGCCTAACAAATAACAACGAAACAACATCAACGAAGAAACAACTATATCGTAACGTTTCGGAGTCTACATCAGACTCCTTCTTCAGACGCTTAACGAAAAAATCTTCAGTACTATTTTGTTGATTGTTATTCTGAGATTCGAGAATTGTCACAAGTTTGAATTGGATCATTTCTATATTTTTCGAGTTATTGAGGAAATAAAAACCGAATTTCAGATGGGTATAACTCCAAAACCGTTTAGCCGATTATGCCTATTAACGAACACAAATGACGGATTTAGGTGCACAACCTACCTCAAGAGTTGCAAGTCACTATCTTTATCCGTTCTCAGGTTATCGTTAATAATATTTTTTTACTGTCTAAATGACATGCTCAACAACTAAATATCATTACATAACAGTCATCCTCTTACCAAAAAAGCAATTTGAAGAAATTATTCCTTCTGGGTATAAAACATCCCTGGGTATATCTCACATCCTAGACTCTTCTCCGGTGTACCAGGAAATATTGGTGAAACTTGGATACAATTCAGCGTTAGGATTGAACTTTTACGACGTTGATAAGATATCGCGTGGAAAGTTTATATTACATGGAAGCATACAATATTTGATATCCTCGGTGGGAATTTCCTCTCATCGAATACTCGCATACGAGAGGAAATCGAAGTTTTTTATTCGAAATGTTGGGAAACCTTTGAGTCTCATCTCTAGAGAAATGTAGCTAAGCGCTGCTGATCTCACACAAAGATACATTATTTCCTACAAAACAAATTATTAGAGGAAAAGTGGACTTCCACTTTGTTTTTGCGGGTATATTTTTTGACGAAAATGGTCTCAAACGATTTAGTTCGACTACCCAATGAAGAATTCGAGGTCTAATTTGATTCTGTCCGTCCGGCCGTTGCCACGATAACTTGAAAACAAAAAGAGCTAGCGACTTGAAATTTTCGGGGTGGGTGGCGCATCCCAATACGACGGTCAAGTCAATTGAAACTTGGTGAGTCGTTGTAGAATACGAACCTAAGCACGTTTGTGAAATTTGATGTGAATCGTATGGCTAGAAAATTTTAAAAAAATTATTAAAAAATATTTTTGTTGTCACGATAACTTGAGAACGGAAAGAGATAGCGGCTTGAAGTTTTCAGGTTAGGATGTGCACCAGAACGCGACATTTCAGTTTGTTTATGAGTATAATCGGCTAAACGGTTTTAGAGTTATAGCCATCTGAAATCTTCTGGAATTTGGTGGTTTTTTGTTCCTCATTAACTCAAACAATACTGAACCGATTAAATTCAAACATGGTTATTAGTTGTAGAATGCCAACGCGAAAATGTTTGCAAAATTTGGCAAAATTTGGCATTCTATATATCAGTAACTATTCGTTTGAAATTGCTGAAATTTTGCAAGAGCCTTCATAACCTAACTCTACTGCCAAGTTTCAAGTTTTAATACGATCGGTTAAATATTGTTGGAGATTCCAGCATTCTTGTGTGAGTTCAGTAGATGGGTGACCGTTGCCTCGATAACTTTCGAACGAAAGCAGATAGGGACTTGTAATTTTTAGAGTAGGTTGCGTATCCGAAAGAGAGAGTTGAGTTCGTTTTTGGGCATAATCGGTCTAACGGTTTCCGAGTTATACCCACCTGAAATATTATTTCCTTGATAACTCAAAAAATAAATATTCGATCGAATTGAAGCTTGGTAACTAGTAGAAGAAAATCAACCTAAAGACGTGTTTAAAATTTTGTTAGAACCGTACCCCTAGAAAATTTGAAAAAAATGACGAAAAAAAAAATTTTAAGAACCGTACCCCTAGAAAATTAAAAAAAAAATTGGTTCAAGCACTGACGTGAAGTCAGAAGCTTTTGCGCGTATGTTCTATTGTCCATTCTTCTGTATTGGACACCCTTAATCGAATTTACCATGGTAAATTATGTTGTCCATTCTCCTGTATTGGACACTCTTAATTCGAATTTACCATGGTAAATTCATGACAATAGAACATACGCGCAAAAGCTTCTGACTTCATGTCAGTGCTTGAACCAATTTTTTAGACTTTATTTAAAAATAAATTGGTTCAAGCACCGACGTGAAGTCAGGAACTTTTGCGCTTATGTTTGTATGTATTGTACATTCATCTGTATTTAACATATTAAATTCGATTAAGAGTGTCCAATACAGAACATATGCACAAAAGCTTCTGACTTGACTTCAGTGCTTGAGTAAATTTTTGCTCTGTCAATTTTTGCTATTTCCATTCAAAATTTTCTCCTTATTCCAACTATATAAAATTGGTCCAAGCACTGACGTGAAATCAGGAGCTTTTGCGCGTATGTTCTAATGTCCATTCTCCTGTATTGGACACCCTTAATCGAATTTACCATGGTGAATTCTATTGTCCGTTCTAATGTATTGGACACCCTTAATCGAATTCACCTTGATAAATTCGATTAAGAGTGTCCAATACAGGAGAATGGACAATAGGAAATACGCGCAAAAGCTCCTTACTTCACGTCAGTGCTTGAACCAATTTTCGTTTCGTGATTCTTTTAACATTTTCTACGGGTACGGTTCTCACGAAATTTTACGCACGTCTTTATGACGATATTCTACAACTAGTTCTCTTCTTAACGTGCCGTATTCACTTAGTGAATGTTGGCGACAATTCTGGCAAATTCATCGCGATCTTGGGCGACTCTAAAGAGTGAATGGACATCGAGACCAGTCCAATCTCTGCTAACTAGTTACCAAGCTCCAATTCAATCGAGTCTATATTTTTTGAGTTATCAGGGAAATAATATTCCAGGTGGGTTTAACTACGAAACCGATGGACCGATTATGCCCAAAATCGAATTTGACCAACCCATTCGGATGCGCAAGCTACCCTGAAAATTGTCCCTATCACCTTTCGTTCGAAAGTTATCGAGGCAAAGGTCACCCATCCAGCTACTCACACAAGGCTGCTCCGGTCTCCAATAATATAGATCGTGTTCAAAATCGGAACTACGAAGTAGAGTTAGGTTCTGAAGGCTCTCGCAAAATTTCAGCGATGTCGGAGAAATAGTTTTCAATGATTTTTAAAAAAAAATTCTAATGATACGATCCTCACGAAATTTCGCGAGAATTTTCGCGTTGGCATTCTACTACTAATAACCATGTTTGAATTGGATCGGTTTTGTATTTTTCGCGTTATTGAGGAAATAGCAACCAAAATTCAGATAGGTGTAACTCCAAAACCGCTTGGTCGATTATGCCTATAAACAAACTTAACTGTCGCATTCGGCTGTGCAACCTACCCTGAAAAGTAAAAATCGCTATCTCTTTCTGTTCTCAAGTTATCGTGAGATACATAATATTTTTTCTTAATTTTTTTTTTCAATTCACTAGTTGTACAATACTCAACATTCTACAAACGTCTTTATGTCGATATTCTACAACTAGATACCAAGTGTCAACGCAATCGTGTATGTATTATTTGAGTTGTGGAGAATAGTATTCTAAAACAAGTTGCAGAATGGGCTCCAATTAAAACACGAATGCGAAATTCGAAAACGAGCGACGAAGGAGCGAGCTTTCGAACGCATGAGTGTTGGAATTGCCTTCTGCAACGAGTATTAGACGATATTTCCTCTATTTCAGGCAAGTTTTGTAAAATACTGTTGAAATTTAATGAAAAATCGGATTATACATCCTAGTGACTTTTGTATTGTATCTTGGTAGTTGGTGTGACTGTTACGAAAGTTGACAGATTACGGAATTTGAATTTGAATCCTTACGTTGGGCATGGAGATCAGATTTGAAACAGTTTCCTAATAGCAGGAATGATTCAAAATTAGTAGAAGGAAATCTCTAGTAAATATTTTTTAATTAAAATAAAGAATTGCTGAATTGGCTAAAACAATGAAATCTTTGACGTTGTGGGCACACTATTCCATGCTTCGATAAACTTAGTCTGTTGAAAATAATATTAATATTGCCCAGTATCAAAAACTGAGAGCATTTTTAAAACGTCAAGCTATAGGATGCAAACCGAAAAAATCCAAAATTTTAACCCAGGAACAAGTTCAGAAATTCATTTTAGAGGCCCCAGATGACATCTTCTTATCGACGAAAGTAAGTAGATATAGATAAAATAGTATTACTTAAAATGCATAAAATATGAAATATACAATTTTTGATTAAAATAATATAAAAATCAAAACCATACCTTGTTTCATTTTATTGTAATAATCCATTTGAAACATTACCACACGCTACAGCAGTGCGGCAAGAATATTACCGCACTGTTATTTTCTAATTGCTTAGCAACTGCCCACTATTCTGGAATGTTGAGCTTTGCGCATAGAAAGCAGGTCAAAATAGTGTCACTTTTCCCACGATCGAAGAAAATAGTATATTCTAAAACAAGTTGCAGAATGGGCTGATATTTAAACACGAATGCGAAATTCGAAAACGAGCGACGAAGGAGCGAGTTTTCGTACGCATGAGTGTTGGAATTGCCTTCTGCAACGAGTATTAGACGATATTTTCTCTATTTCAGGCAAATTTTGTAAAATACTGTTGAAATTTAATGAAAAATTAGGATTATACATCCTAGTGACTTTTGTATCTTGGCAGTTGGTGTGACTGTTACGAAGGTTGACAGATCATGGAATTTGAATTGTACGTAGAGCATGGAGATCAGATTGAACAGGTCTATTAGTTTCCTAATATCATGAATGATTCAAAAACAGCAAGAAGGAAATCTCTAGGACCTTATTTTTTATGAAAATAGAACCTTTCCTCTCAACAATTATTTCACCTTATCCAGATTATCTTATATTGACAATAATTGACGTGTGTTGAAATTTGATAGGATCGAATGTCAGTGCTGACTACCACAAAACGAAAAATATAACTAGAAACAATGCGGGAATTAATTCATTACAGCACTGTTTTCAGTGCTGGAATGGACCCATTACGATACTGAAATAGAGAAAATAATATTCCAGATGGTTAAAACTCCGAAACCGTTGGACCGTTTATGCCCAACAACGAACTTAACTCTCCCATTCGGATACGCAATCAAGCCTGAATATTTCAACTCCCTACCTCTTTTGTTCGAAATTTATCGAGGCAACGGTCGCCCATCCAACTACTGAACTTATCCAAGGCAGCTCGGATCTTCGAAAATATACATCCGATCGTATTCAAAAATAGAAATCGGAGGTAGAGTTAGGTTTTGAAGGCCCTGCAAATTTCAATCCTCTAACTCCTTTCGTTCTAGAGTTATCGTGTTAACGGCCGGCCGGACAGCCGGCCGGACAAAATCGATTTCGACCACAGATTCTTGATCAGTGAGTCGAACCAAATCGTTTAAGACCATTTTCAGCCAAAAATTCGAAAATTACAGACATTTGGGCAAATTGATATGCACTCTGTTCTGAGGAACAAGAGCGCCAAAAAGTGTAATTTGACTGCAGTTTTAAAATTCCATAAACGTGGGAGTATAGAGTAAATGCGATTTTGGGAGGGGTACCTGGTAACGACGATTTACATCCTTGAATCTAATGATGACGAATAACATAATGAAAAATTTTAACGGATAATTCCGTTAATCACGCTGCTGGTATTTAAATTTGTCATTTTATATCTATATTTATTTATATTGATTTTATCTATAATGCATTACGGACAATAAAATTCAATATTCACCGTGATTTGTTTCATTTCACATACAGGGTGAGTCTTTGACCACTGCATTAATTTCAACCAAAGATTCCTCTCATCAAATGAAACACTTTTTTCATTTACCATTTTTCCAGATTCGGCTCAGGTAAAAAGTTACAGGCTGTTGAAATTTTTAAAAAAAATCTGTTTTTATTTTGTAGCTTTGACATCCTTTTTTCGAATAAAATGAATGTTGGCGTAAAGTTTCCTATAACTATGATACATATTTTCCAAATATTAGTTATTTTCTACTTCTACTGGTTTTCTAGTTATGGACTCGTGGATTCATAAAACTAAACGAAATTAGCATAAAGAAAGCATATAAAGTTTTTCTTGAGTCATTTCAAGAATATTCCATCGTTTTTGAACATATTATTATTCTTCATCATTTCTCCTTAAACGCGCCGTTTTCGAGATATTCTTCATTGAATGTTTTAAAATGGAAAACTCCAGAAATTTCACTACTTTTATGGATCCATCCCTGAGCGTTGGAATCCCGAATCAAGCTGTAAACCACGTTACCATGCCTTATTCTCGTCCGCCAACAATGTCATAGATAATTTATATGCGGGAGTGTATTAGCACATTGTGAAATCTTTAAACGCTTGTAACTTTTTACCTGAGCCGAATCTGGAAAAATGGTAAATGAAAAAAGTGTTTCATTTGATGAGAGGAATCTTTGGTTGAAATTAATGCAGTGGTCAAAGACTCACCCTGTATATTAGAGGAATCCATTGAATGATTCAGAATCAAAGCAATAAGAAAATAAATGTATTGATGATACGGGTAACAAATAATTTAAAAGTTGTGTTCACTATTGGTGGTTATTAGATAAATATTCATAGAATACTACTGATCATGGAAAGCCAATTCATCTATTTCCCAATAGATGAATAACCTGCAAGTTCAATTGCAGGTAGATGTGCACAATTCACAAACCACCTAAAATTTGAAATTGATTATGTATCAAGAAATTAAAATTTGATTATAAGATGATGTTTAGTTTTACCATCTTAACTTCCGCTTCAAGACGATAATAAAACCAATTTGGAAACAACCGAGATTCAAGTGCACATAAATCAGATTTGAGATAAGGAGGTTTCTAGCTCTACCTCTTCAGTCTTTCTAGAAGTGTTCTATTCTATAGACGACCAAGACGTGGTCAACTTTGAGACCTTTGCGCAGTCTTTATGTGTTTTCCAGTGTTAGTGTTGAGCATTCCAGCATAGATCATCTGTGATTTAAGTTAAGAGCCGGATTCATAAAAGCAGTTGAATTTCTGGAATTTATATCAAAATAATTCAATTTTCTAAAATTATTGCAGATTCTTATAATGACTCAAGATAAACTTTGTCTGCTTTCTTTATACTAATTTCATATAGTTATATGAACTCGCGAGTGTACTACAAAAGGAAAACTGTTTTTTTTTTTGCAAATTCAACAGGCGTTATCTTTTTACCTGAGTCAATTCTGGATAAATGGGGTAAGGAAAAAAGTGTCTATTTTCATGAGAGGAATCTATGGTTAAAATTCATGTACAACGTGAAGACTGTATAAAAAAGTGTAAATCATATACAGTGTGAAAATCCCTAATGGAATAAATTCATTATCTTTGTTGCGGTACATATTTATAGAAAATCCCGAAACACGTCAAATTCAACACAGTCTATACGTTTTACACTTTAAGTCAGTGTGAAAATCTTCTTATTATCTTGATGTTGCAAAATTTAATTTAAAATCATTTTTCAAAAAATAAATAAAAATAGTCTGTCCTGGATTTTTTCAGCCAACCCACTTTTAGTATATTTTCTAATATACTAAATGTATCATAAAATATGTTTCATTCTATTATCAGCTCGGTGAAGGTCGATTCAGGTTCGGATCAGACTATTAAATTTATCCGATAGCTCAAAAATGGTGATACCGTTTGACAAGGAAAATCAATATTTTGCGAGGAGAAATTTCCTTTACGTCGTTTGTTTTTGTCTCGGAAATTGTTTGATCTAAGTCGATATTAATTAGAGGCCGCACAAATTATCCTCAATAATGGTTGGAAAATACGGGCAACTCGTGTCGACCGAAGCCAATTACAAGATGTTTACGATATTTGTGGAAAAACTACGAATGTAAATTCGCCCCATCTACCTTGCTAATAAGACAGTGTTTGCTTTTCGTCTTGCTATACTGGGTGAATACTTCGTCCGTTCCCGATTAAAGAATAGGCAGGGTTTGCTCGCGATGTGTAAATGGTGATCCAGTTAGTGCCTTAGGATTTTAATGTGAAATATGGCAACACTGTTACATACGTCAAATAAATTATTGGAATGATTCTGAGAAATCTATATCAACTGAATTGAAGAATTATACAATGTGGAAAAGCAAAATGGGATTAATTCATTATCTTGGTTACTGAACATATATCTGGAAAATCCCGAAACACATCAAATTTAAATTTTAAATTGTCATTATTCTTCGTAAAAATGCGAACCATACCTTCAACGCCCTTCGCAAGACAGGTGCAACCCCCAATTTCTCAAATAGGAAGTATGGGCTTGTGATAAAGGGTTTTCCAATAAGAGGTGTTATTTTGAATAGCCCGCTATTTCGGTAGATGTCACTTTTGAAGCTCTCATTTTTTAACATTTGACAAGTGGAAACTACGCCATTAATAAAAATGAAACGATACACGCTCCAAGAACGCATTGGAATTATTAAAATTCATTATAAAAGTGGTGAGAATTTGTCAGGGACGGTTCGTAAAACTCGAACATTTTTGGGTCGTCGTGAAGCACCTTGTCGGACCGCAATAAAGAAATTGTTGGAAAAATTCGAGATGTTGGGACAAGTTAGTTATGTGAAGAATAAAACCCGTGCACGTCGCTCAAGAATAGCCGGGAATATTGCTGCTGTAGCCGAAAGTGTTGAAGAAAACCCAGGTTTGTCCATTCCTCGTCGTTCTTTGGAATTAGGCATTCCACAAACGTCATTACACCGTATTTTGCATAACGATTTGGGTCTTAAGGCTCATAAAGTTCAGTTAACACACGAACTCAAGCCGGCCGATCATCAACAACGTCGTGTCTTTGCTGATTGGGTCGTTGAAATGCATGAAAATGATCCGGAATTCCATCGAAAAATCATCTTGAGTGATGAGGCCCATTTCCACCTCGGTGGCTTCGTCAACAAGCAAAATTGTCGCATCTGGGGCTCGGAAAATCCAAGAGTTATTGTTGAAAAGCCTCTCTATCCTCAACGTGTGACTGTTTGGTGCGGTTTATGGTCCGGCGGAGTCAATGGACCTTACTTTTTCGGAAATGAGGCTTTAGCAACAGTTACGGTGAATGGATTGCGCTATCGAGAGATGATTAATGATTTTTATGGCCGGAATTTGATGGTATTGATCTGGACAACGTTTACTTTCTACAAGATGGCGCTACGTGCCACACAAGCAACAAAACCATCGATCTTTTGCGGGAAAAGTTTCCGGACCGTGTTATCTCTCGAAGAGGTGATCACAATTGGCCACCGAGATCTTGTGATTTAACACCTTGGGACTTCTTCCTTTGGGGCGTGGAAGAAAGGTCTACGCCAATAGCCCAGCGTCGATTCAAGACCTCAAACAATGAGGCTATCGAGGACATAGGGCAGCCACTTTGCTATTTGGTTATGGAAAATTTCATTAAAAGGATATGGTCCTGTAAGCGTGGTCGTGGTGATCATTTGCCTGATGTTATTTTTCCCTATTAACGGCATAGCTTCTTCATAATGAAATAAACAGCCGATCATTTATATTGAAAAATGGCATTTTTCTTTGAATATCAAAATAACACCTCTTATTGGAAAACCCTTTATTAGAATATATCTTTCATTAAATTTATTTTTCTATCTATGCTGTTGTGTAATAAAATTTTAAACGTAATACAAGATCTTTTGTCTATTTTTTTCGTTATTTTTGAATTTGAATTTTCGCCTATCCACTTTGTTTCTCAATAATTTTTTCCAGAAAGAGCATAAAAAAAATTTCCAAAGTAATTAATATTTTCACTATTTATCTTTTCATATTTCGAGGTACAAAAACTTTCCTATTATAGATATCTGATTATAATTCTCAATCAATCAATATATATGCATATTGATTTAATTTATGTTGTATTAAATTAGATTATTATGTATTTAATTACTTATTTTTTTTCCAACTCAAATGTCAGTTGCTCCAAAATAACGCTCACTGTTTACTGCAGTATAAATACCGAGCATGCGTACCATCAGGTGTGACTGCAATGATGGGTCCTTTATTATTACACGGTATACTTACCTCGGATCTCTCTGTCACACATTTCCACTCGAGTTTAAATTTGCATATTTAAAATTCGGAAACCCCTATAAGGACCAAAATATTTGCAGACAACCCTATATCGACGTGTTCGCAAAAAATCAGCGCTTATGATGATATACATTTTTTTCTATTATCCGAAAGTAACTGCCATCGACATACCTGTTTGTACCTGACAACCCAGTAGTCCAGGTAGATAATAGGCAACTCAACGGCTGCACATTCTATTCGTTTTATAGTTAAAGTCAGTATACAAATTTTCTTATTATCTTGATGTTGCAAAAATTTAATTAAGAATCATTTTTTTTTTCATAATAAAAAATTGTCTGTCCAGTATTTTTTCAGTCAACTCATTTTTAGTATATTTTGTAATATTAGCTTGATTGTGGATTTAATTCGATGGTTTCATCCAAAATGAACTGGGAGTCGACATAGAATCACAATAATTTGGCAATTAAGCGCTGTGAAAGCTTTGTGAAACCCAATGTGAATTTATTATAAAATATGTTTCATTCTAATATCAGCTCGGTTAAAGTCAGTTTAGGTTTGGATCTTCTACTATAACTTTCGAAAATATTAATCTGCTTGATGTTGGAGCTTACAGCTAAGCTGGGAGGATTTGGCTCATTGCTGAAGGAACTAATTCCTCCTGGACCACCTCAATCCCGGAAAATTACAATGGCACCAAGCTACACGAGTTCTAACAAATTATTTATATCAGCCTGTATTAATAATCAACCACTCCCTGCTCTTATTCGGGCCTTTGTTGAAATTTTCTCTCGAAACGTAATAGCTTATGAATTTTCATTACCCTGGGTTGCCTAAGTGAACAGTGTGTTGAAGATATACTGCTCAACAATAGTTCTCTTGCATGTAACACGACATACCATATGTTTATGTTTTTCTGAATCTACTTCAATACCAGATCATCATGTATGTCCTCATACACTTTCATAATTTATAAAATTTTAATATTTTGGTATTGAAAATCCGTAAATCAAGAAGCAATTTCAAATGAGGTGAACCGCTTCTGAATCATTGCTATGACGGCTGACGTAATCACAATGTACCATCTGCTTGTTACAGCCAATACCGACTACGAGCCCTCTATAGAGAGCTATGTTACATGGAACAAAGAGTGAAACGGACACGAGAAGAGAGTGAGAGTAGATATGACGGGTTACGTCACGGACTGGCGGCAAGTTTCGATCGTTTAAATAGGCATTATAGTCTAGAAAACAAGTACTTTTTAGGTCCAAATTTTTGCGTTTTCTTCAAAAATTATGATTGATGTGTCATTCGATTCGGAATGGCATGAGGATAATTTTTGAAAAATGCCGCTCACAGAAATTGCAATAGCTATAAACAATTAAGTGAAAAAAAAAGAAGGGGCTTTGGTTCTTTGCCAATATCTCGAAAACTATCTGAGATAATTCAAATTTGAGAAAAAGAGGAGTAAATTTCCTAAAAAAAAGTCCCAACTCCCAGAACTAGGATCAATATTTATAATTTTCCCAGAGGGTTGAAAATACTCACGAAAACGGGTACTCCGGCTTGCCTAAGCTTCGCCCCCTTCGGACCTTTCATGAATAAATATTATTTAAACTTATTAAATATGGAAATAAAAAATTTAAAAAATTCAGGCGTCTGCAGGATATATGAATGAACAATATTCCATGGTCCAAAAATGTTTATCGCTACTTTTCGATTAGTTATCCATTAGTTAATTAACAATTTTTTGTAGCACGAACATTAACATTGCATGTGCGATAGTTGTTAAACTATTAATCTGAGAATGTTTTCCTTTCGAGGAGCTATTGTCCAAAGTTTTGGAATAGATTCCTGTTGGAAAATTGTTAATTTTCGTTTTGTTATCAACAATTTGCTTGAGTTAGAAATTATATAGCTTCAATAATGTTTCAAAGGAAAATTTTAAATTATCCCATTGGTCTATAATTAACGCATTTGTCTATAACAATTTTTCAACCAATAGGAGATAATAATTATTAAAAATCATTTTTGAGTTGTTTCTGATCATAAGAAAACGGATCAATAGTAATATTATAGATTAAAGCTTTATAATTTAATAATTAATTTATTAATAATTTAACAATTATCAAAATTTTCCCATAGGAATCTATTCTAAGAAAAAATTCTTTGAAAAATAGCTCCACGAAAGGAAAAAACTCTCAGATTAATAGTTTTACAATTGGCGTACTTGCAATGTCAATGTTCCTGCTACAAATAATTGTTAATTAACTATTGGATAACTGATTGAAAAATCGCGATAAACATTTTTGGACCACGGATTATTGTTCATTGATCTATCATCCAGGTGCCTGCATTTTTTCAATTTTTTATTTTCATATTTAATACGTTTAAATAATATTCATTTATCAAAGGTACGAAGAGGGCGAGGTTTGCGCAAGCCGGAATGTATTCGGGCGTATTTTCAAGCCTCTAGTAAAATTATAAATATTGGGTCCGAAAGTTTCAGCAGGTGGAACTTTTTTTAGGAAATTTCCTCCTGTATTAGAATCTTTTTTCAAATTTGAATTATCTCAAATAGTTTTTGAGATATTGGCGAAAACCTAAGCCTCCTACTTTATTTCCACTTAATTGTTTATAACTTTTGCGATTTTTGCGAGAGGTCTTAGCATTTTCTCAAAAAATATCTACATGCCATTCAGAATCGAATGACACCTCAATCATAATTTTCAGAGAATATGCAAGAAATTTTATCTAAAAAGCACTTGTTGACTAGACCATTATGTGCAACGAAATTTGAATGTTCGTTTTCTCGTTGAAAATTGAAATTTCTGACGGCGGTTGAACTTAACAGTATTCTTATGGTTATAATAATCGATTCCAATTATAAATGAAATTCATGCAAGAGACCTATTGGGGTGGAGATGAACGAGAATATCATAATTTACTGCGTCAATTTTTGAAACTAATGAAATGAAGGGTCTGTATGTGACTCAACTCCTCCTAAATTACGTAACCAATTTCGATTAATTGTTCTGGGTATATTTGAGGAGGTCCCTCGGTGGTTTAGATTCGCAATCGGATCCAGTAGGAGGCGCCGCGTTCAGGTTATAGAATATTTGTTTTGTTTTTAGTACGAAATGGTGGATGCGCTGACCCAGTTACTAACAGCTTGATAGAATATCAACTCCTCTCAGATTTCGGAGACCTGGAGATGTATTTTGACATTCGTTATTAATTTAAAGTTTAGTCAGTAGTATAACGCTTTTTGTAAAAATAAAGTCCAAGACATAATTATTATTATTATTATTATTATTATACTGATCCTCCTGGGTCTTCCACAAGGAGACCCCTCATAAGCTCTAAGAGCTTGCCCTGAGTTAGGAGAACCAGTTGTGTTCTGTGTAGGCTTTGTTACTGTGTCCTTACGCCACCTTAGGCACAGCACTGTTAATTTTTGACCCAACAGCGAATGGTGGCGATTACCGTGACTAGAAAATTTCTTTCCTAGCCTCGGAATTGAACTTGGGGCTTCCGCTCCCAAGTCAATTACTCTACCACTGAGCCAATCGCACTGTAATTAATGTGTGAAGGGTTTTGGAATGTAATTAAAAACTATACGTTGTGGTATTCGTTAGCTGGAGTATTTTAGTGAATATTTCACATAGTTCTGAACTTAAAGAACATAAATTTATACTTATACAATGTGGAAAAGCCAAATGGAATACATTCATTGTCTTGGTTACTGTACATATTTATGGAAAATCCACGTCAAATTTAAATTTTAAATTATTATTCTTCTTCGTAAAAATGTTGAACCCTACCTTCAACCCCCTTCGAAAGACAGGTACAACCCCCACTCTTCCAAATAGGATATGGGCTTGTGATACATCGTTTGAAAGGTCACTTTCATGTTTAGTGCAAAAATCAAATTAAAAAAAAATAAAATCAAGTTATTAGCGAAATTTGGTACAATATCAAAAACTAAAATGCAATACAAAATGTAGCGAAAAAATTATGAGTGTTAGTGAAGTAGATATTATTATATTATTATTATACTGATCCTCCTCGGTCTTCCCCAAGGAGACCTCTCATAAGATCAAGAGAGCATGAGCGAGTAAGGAGAATCAGTTGTGTTCAAAGTGTTCACCGCGATCGCCTTGGCAACATCCTAACTTCAAATAAAAATGTCTTCAAACATTATTCAACATCTCAGGAGTGATCGACCTAATCGCAAGCGTTATTCGATTTTTTAGCTCATTCAAATCAAGGGTTTTAATTTTTGTATACAACGCTTTTCACATATTCCCATTAAACGAAATCTAATGGGTTAAGATCAGGTTATCGCGCTGGCCATTCGATGATTTCTCGCCTTCCTATATTCCTATATTGCGTCGAGGTACCGCCGGACATTGCATTGGCAATGTGGTGGTGCTCCATCCTGTTGGAACCATATCGTATTTCGTGGAACTTGAGGATTTCCTTGATCAGGATATATTCGAATTGCCCCTCAATGAAAAAAAGGCCGCTGATATTGTTTCGAACATTTCCTGCCCAAACATGAACTTTTTGAGGGAATTGCGTGTGTTCCTCTGTCATCCAGTGAGGAATTTCGGTAGACCAGTAATGCCAATTTGGCGATTAGCTTGACCGTTGATAGAAAAAATGCACTCATCAGAAAACAAAACGTCTACTAATTGGATAATATTATTATCCAACATGCCCATCATTTGCTCACAAAAATAAGTTCCCCTATCAAAATCGTTTTCCAAGAGCTCCTGGGTAGGTATCATTTTATAGGGTTGCATTTTATTTTGTTTTAATATGTTAAGAATCGATGTATGACTGACATTGAATGTTGTGGAGGCAATTCTACTCGATTTATGTGAATAATCTTCAGATCAAGGCTCACATTTAATTTCACATACTCACACAGTGTATTAGTAGCTGCTTTTTTAATTTGCCTTACATCACCAAGCTCGCGAAACTGCTTCTTTATTTTATTTATTATCTCTTTGGTTATAGGCAACAAATTCGAGAATTCATCATGAAACAAGCGACATAATCCTCTTCGTGTTCAGGTGTTACCTCCGTGAGCAATTATTTGTAAAATTGTTATTTTGTATATTTCGGTTAATCGAACCATTATCAAAATTCAAGATAATGAAATTCAAACACACATAAGATAATTTATAAACTACAACTTATCAGCTCAAAACAGTTTGGGAAGGCGTTCTAAAGGAAATAACATTGCCACAGAAAGGGTTTTACTTAGTTTTCATGGAACCAGCTGGAAAACAAATCAAATCTTCAAGGCAAATAAGTTTTGTATTATTATAATAAGATTTGGGAATATTCGAGGGAGTATTAAAATGAATTTCGCCAGCTAATTTCTGCAGAATATTATTCCTTGTTTCAACGTCAGGCGCAAGTCATCCAAATGGGAATAATTCAAAGAGGTCGTAAGTCATCCAAATGGGAATAATTCAAAGAGGTCGTTATTTTCCAATTAAATATTGGTTCAAGCACTGACGTGAAGTCAGGAGCTTTTGTGAGCATGTTCCATTGTCTATTCACTCGTCAAAATTAAAATTTAACCTTAAAATGACAAAATTTCTGTTAATAATGCTTCATTAACACCTACTGGACACTCTTAATAGAATTTACCATCGATATATACCGTGTATACACATGTATTCTAGACTGGGCCAAAAAAAAAACGACTATTTTTTTTCTTAATGATACTGTGAAAATATCATTCATTATGATAAAAAAAATTATCCTGAAAGTTTGAGCCCTTAATAATAGTATTAAGGGGTGTATCGTTTCGACTATTGGTTTTTCAACAGTAATTGCATTTTTTCACTCAAAACTCGTCAATTATTAATTTGAAAAATTTGAGCGATACATATTCTTAAAGGAAATTAAATTGCCTACAAAAAAGCTCTCGTTGTAAATTAATGTAAAACAAGCCGTTTGCTTGTTATCGAGCCTGAAACATTGATTTATTTTTTCAATTTTGTGTTTTGATTTTGCATTTTTGTAACTACCAGAAATATAAATATTTTTGTGGTACAAAATACTTACTTTAAGGAAATTTAATACTCTACAAAAAAAGTTTCTTAACATGTTTAATTAATTTCACTCCTTCCAAAGTTATTCGACGTTGAAGTTAAATTCAAAAGTAATTTATCGTTTTTTTCGCGTTAAACATAATTTTTTCCACTTGATTGAAAAATTTATTACTTAAATATTGAGAGTAACTTTTTTCTCTAGACCACTAAAGTTTTTTTTGTAGAATCATAATTTATTAATGTATTATTTTGCTTTTTAACGATTAGTTATCTACATAAATTCATTTTTAATGTATTTAAGCAATTCCAATAGTAGAAAAAATTTGGTTTCTTAATCATAAGTTATTTATTTGTGTAGGGATATACTTTCATCAATAAACTTTTACTTTTAAACTTATGTTTTTAGCCCGCTTAGTGTTTTGTCCTTCTTGATCTCAATACCGTCGCAGTCAAATGTACTCCCCCTCCACCGTTACATATTTAAGTGTTCATTCGCGAAGTCGGCCGCGAAGTCGACCGTCGGAAAATGACCTTGAATGTTTCACGTTAAAGCTGCGAAGTAATAAATTTTCTAATCAAGTGGAAAAAATTATGTTTAACGCGAAAAAAACGATAAATTACTTTTGAATTTAACTTCAACGTCGAATAACTTTGGAAGGAGTGAAATTAATTAAAAATGTCAGAAAACTTTTTTTATAGAGTATTAAAATTCCTTTAAAATAAGTATTTTGTACCACAAAAATATTGATATTTCTGGTAGTTACAAAAATGCAAAATCAAAACACAAATCAAGTTAATAATTGACGAGTTTTAATACTATTATTAAGGGCTCAAACTTTCACGATAATTTTTTTTTATCATCATGAATGATATTTCCACAGTATCATTAAGAAAAAAAAATAGTCGTTTTTTTTTGGCCCAGTCTGTATTCTATTGGAATTGAAATCCTTTAAATATCTATTAATATACAATAAACTTACTTCTCAAGTAATGTCATGATACGATATTCACATAAGTCCGCGAAAATGAGCGCGTCGGCATTCTACAAGTAATTAACTAGTTTTAATTGGATTGGATTTGTATATTTTGACCTATAAAGCAAATAACAACAAAATTTCAGATGTGTATAACTCTAACACTAATTAATCGGTTTGCGAGTAATTTCGAATTATTAGTATGTATTGAACACCTGGGCGAGTGAAAATGTGGTTGCGTACCCCAAAGGGCTGAAGAAGAAGAGTCTCCACTGGTCTGGTAGCAGAAGGAAGGGGTTCAGAGGAAAGGAGACAGGGGATTAACCTTCCTTCTGTCCCGGAGTCGTTAATATTGACTGGAAGTCACAAAGGCACTCCACTCAAAGTTGCTCAATATTTATTTTATCAGCAAATAAGATGAAACAGATGATCACTATGTTCGTATACTACAAAATCATTAGATTTCTAATTCATTCGAGAAAGCATGAAAAGTACGTCAGATGGTTGAAAAAATGTATATCGTTGACAAACGATCAACACTGGTTAGCCCCTTCATGGCGCCGCAAGGGGTCGCTCTTCATTGGGATTAAATCGCCCAATGGAAGCCGAGTAGGCAACCTAACATGTTCGTCGTTCACGTTTAAACAAACACCATTTGGCCGATTATTCCTAATGACAAACTCAAATGTCGCATTCGGAAGCGCTACCTACCTTGAAAATTGCAAGTCGCTTTCTCATTTCGTTCTCAAGTTATCGTGAGATAAATAATATTTTTTGCGATGTTCTCGGGAACATCGCGTTATCATTTTGCCCAAATGTCTGTAATTTTCGAGTTTTTTCCCGAGAATGGTCTCCGATCGAATTGAAACTTGGTAAATACAAAGACGTGTGTTAAATTTTGTGAGAATCGTGTCCCTAAAAATTTTTTAAAAAAATTATTAAAAAATTGTATTAACGGATAACGTTAAGATATAGCGACTTGCAATTTTTAGGGTAGGTTGTGCATCTGAATGCGACATTTGTGTTTGTTAATAGGCATAATTGGCAAAACGGTTTTGGAGTTATACCCATCTGAAATTTGGTTTTGATTTCCTCAATAACTCGAAATGTACGAGACCGATCCAATACAAACATGGTTACTAGTTGTAAAATGTCTGCTCGGAAATTCTTGCAATATTTCGTCAAGATTGTGTCATGAAAATTAAAAAAAAATAATTGAAAAAAATTCTATATGTATATGTGCGTATAACTGGAGCTCTCGCTGGAGCTATGGGAACCTGTCCTACCAGGGCATTTGAGATTATAACAAATCTCACACCACTTCATCTAGGGATAGAGAAAATGGCTCATGAAGCCATTCTCAGAATATCTACGAAAGGATCAGGTAATGAGAGTATCAAAAACCAGAAAACCTGGTCCTCTCTTACCAGGTACATTTCATCAGCCAATCTTCCTAATGACGAAATGATCAAGAAAGTAAGCATAGAAAAGATTTTTACTACGATGCTTGGTAGGTAAAAGATTGGGACAAGGAAACCACCACCCAAGTTCTTAAAAAAATGCCATTAAATGGTACACAGACGGTTCAAAAACCACTACAGGAGCTGGCGTTGGGCCAGGCACCAAATGCTCACTATCGCTAGGCTCCTATCCGAGCATCTTTCAGGCAGAAGTACTTGCAATAGAAAGATGCGTGGAAATAAACCTAGAAGGAAACTATCGGAGAGGTGATATAGCAATCCCCTCTGACAGTCAAGCTGCTATTAAAGCTCTGAGCTCCCATGTTATCGAATACAAGCTAATATGGGAGTGCCGAAGAAAACTCAATGAATTAGGCAAGAACAACAGGGTCTCCTTGGTCTGGGTTCCTGGTCACGCGGGAATTAAAGGAAACGAGGAGGCCAACACACTTGCCAAGAAAGGGACACAAACTGCAATATATATGTATATCAGAAACTATTCGTCTGACATCGATGAAATTTTGCTAGAGCCTTCAAAACTTAACTTTACTTCCGACTTCCAAGTTGGAGCAGGATCGGATGTATATTTTCGAAGATCCGAGCAGCCTTGTATAAGTTCAGTAGCTGGATGGGTGCCTCGATAACTTTCGAACGAAAAGTGGTAGGGAGTTGAAATTTCCAGGTTTGGTTGCGGATCCGAATGGGAGAGTTAAGTTCGTTGTTGGGTATAATCGTCCAACGGTTCCGGAGTAATACCCATCTGGAATATTATTTTCTCGATAACCAAAAAAATACAGACCCGATCGAATTGAAACATGGTATCTACATAGTTGTAGAATATCGACATAAAGGCGTGTGTGAAATTTTGTGAGGATTGTACCACTAGTAAATTTTAAAAAATTGGTTCAAGCACTGACGTGAAGTCAGAAGCTTTTGCGCGTATGTTCTATTGTCCATTCTTCTGTATTGGACACCCTTAATCGAATTTACCATGGTAAATTATGTTGTCCATTCTCCTGTATTGGACACTCTTAATTCGAATTTACCATGGTAAATTCGAATTAAGGGGCCAATACAAGAGAATGGACAACATAATTTACCATGGTAAATTCGATTAAGGGTGTTCAATACAGAAGAATGGACAATAGAACATACGCGCAAAAGCTTCTGACTTCACGTCAGTGCTTGAACCAATTTTTTTTTTCGTGATTTTTTTTTAAATTTTCTAGGGGTACGGTTCTTAAAATTTTTTTTTTCGTCATTTTTTTCAAATTTTCTAGGGGTACGGTTCTTACAAAATTTTAAACACGTCTTTATGTTGATTTTCTACTACTAGTTACCAAGCACCAATGCGATCGAATATTTATTTTTTGAGTTATTAAGGAAATAATATTCCAGGTGGGTATAACTCGGAAACCGTTAGACCGATTATGCCCAAAAACGAACTCAACTCTCCCTTTCGGATACGCAACCTACCCTGAAAATTGCAAGTCCCTATCTCCTTCCGTTCGAAAGTTATCGAGGCAACGGTCACCCATCTACTGAACTCACACAAGAATGCTCGAATCTCCAACAATATTTAACCGATCGTATTAAAACTTGAAATTTGGCAGTAGAGTTAGGTTATGAAGGCTCTTGCAAAATTTCAGCAATTTCAAACGAATAGTTACTGATATATAGAATTTTTTTTTTTATTTTCAATGATTTATTAAAAAGTTTCTGCAAATGCTATCCTTACCAAATTTTGCAAACATTTTCACGTTGGCATTCTACAACTAATAACCATGTTTGAATTCAATGGGTTCACTATTTTTCGAGTTAATGAGGAACAAAAAACCACCAAATTTCAGAAAATTTCAGATGGCTATAACTCTAAAACCGTTTGACCGATTATGCTCATAAACAAACTGAAATGTCGCGTTCTGGTGCACATCCTAACCTGAAAATTTCAAGCCGCTATCTCATTCCGTTCTCAAGTTATCGTGACAACAAAA
Source organism: Halyzia sedecimguttata (assembly GCA_937662695.2). NCBI lineage: Eukaryota > Metazoa > Arthropoda > Insecta > Coleoptera > Coccinellidae > Halyzia > Halyzia sedecimguttata. The sequence continues at coordinate 8,671,761 of OW569414.2, read as the reverse complement.
ATATTTTTTAATAATTTTTTTAAAATTTTCTGGCCATACGATTCGCACAAATTTCACAAACGTGCTTAGGTTCATATTCTACAACTACCCACCAAGTTTCAATTCGATCGGATTTATATTGGTTGAAAACAAAATTATTACTCGGAAACCACTGGGCCGATTATGCCCATTAACGAACTTGTCCGTCGTATTGGGATGCGCCACCTACCCTGAGAATTTCAAGTCGCTAGCTCTTTTCGTTCTCAAGTTATCGTGGCAACGGCCGGACCCACAGAATCAAATTTGACCTAGAATTCTTCATTGGGGAGTCGAACTTAATCGTTTGAGACCATTTTCGTCAAAAAATTCGAAAGTTACAGACATTTGGGCAAAACTATAACGCGATGTTCCCCAGAACATACGCGCAAAAAATTACCATAATATATTATGTATCTCAGGATAACTTGAGAACATAAAGAGATAGCGATTTGCAATTTTCAGGGTAGGTTGCCCAGCCGAATACGTCTTTTCTGTTCGTTAATTGGCATATTCGGTTTTGGAGTTATACCTATCTGGAATATTATTTTCTCGATAACTCAAAATATACAAATCTGATCCGTTTAAAACTTAGTGATTACTTATAGAATTATTTGTAGAATTCCGACTCACTAATTTTCACGGAATTTCGTGAATATCGTATCCTGGAGTTACTTAAGGCGTAAGTTTTTTCGTATTTCAATTTCAATAGAATATATTATATGACCGAATTGAACATTATGTGATCATTGATTCTCTCCTTACTGAAGTAAGTCATTAAATTGGTGTCAAATGTATTCATATATTATAAAAGGTGAGAAAACGAAATGCTACATTCAATACAAAGTGTCCAATGAAAGTGAGTAGACAATAGAACATACGCACAAAAGCTCCTGACTTCACGTCAGTGCTTGTTTTAATTTTATGGTTATAATATCCTCACAAAATTCTACATACGTCATTTTGTCGATATTATACAACTATACTCCATTCACTTTTATAAAGTCTCCCGGTTGGCCATGAAAATTTGGCACATTTCACCATGTATATTTTGAAAATGTTAGGTTATATTCATTTTCCTGTCAGATATCTATGCAACGTTGTCCTCTCTACACAGAATTCGTAGTAATTACGTATTTTCACAGTGTGAATTTACTTCGGAAAAATAATAAATTTGAGAAGATATTATTTGAATTAAATAATTCCACAGTCCTGGCGACTGTAGAAGAAAATGTTTCCTCTGTTGCTACTAGAAATAATTCACGTATATAAATAGGTTGTAATATTCAATTATTCTATTTTCTTGTATGGAAATCGAGAATCAAGTGTTGGAATTTTATTGAAAAATAATGGATAGAGTAGTCCGTTACTTTGTGATAGTTCATTTGAAGAAAGAATAAAAGTACCTGAATATCCTGGCAGGAAAACTTCTAAACGAACAGACGTACCTATGCAATTCCCCACTTTTCTCAAGAAGACATTTAAATACCTTGTTGCACAACTTGAAATACACTAGTTTCAAAATGTAGTAGTACTACAAAACCCAAGTCATTCTTATGCGTCAATAAAATATAATGATAGGAAACTAAGTAATTTCATTCGAGAGTTCAACATGTCAGAATGAAGTTTTGCTATTGCAGATTTCGGTTCTGTATAGCACTTCTGCTTCTTCAAAACTACTTTCGGCATTTTCAATATCAAAGCGAAGAGATACTTATTATTCGAAGATAATGGTCTGTGATAATATCTTGTCTAAGATTGAAGATTATGTTATGATTATGCTGAGAGTAGAAATTGGCAACGTCTCAGCGAATTGTTTTGACCTTGACGATATTTCAGCAGTGCCAACCTGCCATTGTTTTAGTTACAAAAACGTGATAGATCTAAATCATGGCCAACCGGGAGAAGTGAATGGAGTATACATTTTAAGTTTCAATTTGATCGGATTTGTATTGGTTGAAAACAAAATTTGTACTCGGAAACCGTTAGGCAGATCATCCCCATTCACGAATTTGCCGGTAGCATTTGGATGCGCCACCTACCTTGCAAAATTCAAGTCGCATCTCTTTCCGTTCTCTAGTTATTGTGGCAACGGCCTGCCGGACAGAATCAAATTCGAAAGTTACAGATATTTCGGCGAAATGATAGCACGCAGTTCCCCAGAACATTCCGATTCTGCTAGTCATCAATAATGGGCTGCGCGTATCTTTAGCAATAATTAGATGACGTAGTGGGAGTTCAATCATTCCGAAGTGGTTGGGAGTAATGTGGCGAAGTGATATTTGCCCCCGAGAACCCGAGATAGGCCCCCCCTTTTGTAAGAAGTTCCATATATGGGTGGTTTCTGATCTCATAAGTGGGTTGGGTTTCCTTTGTCGTCATCCTATCTCGGAAAGTAATAGATTTCCGTTAAAAAATAAATCATTCATTCTTCCCGGAGGAAAACCAATTTATTTCCCAACCGCTATTTTCACGAGCCGATTAGATTTCGAACACACAGATAGGCTCCGACTTATATCGTCTAACCCAGGGACTCATCCTTATCAGAGCCGTGTTTGGACGCGCTTGTTTACCTGAATTTTTGCCTGCATGTTCTGGTGGACAGCATGCTATCATTTTACACAAGCGATTTTAATATTCGAATTTTTTGCCAAAGATGGTCTCACCCAATTAGGTTCGACTCACTGATGAAGAATTCGAGGTCAAATTTGATTCTGTGCGGCCGTCGCCAGGGTAATTTGAGAACGGGAAGAGATAGCGACTTGAAATTTTCAGGGTTGTTGGTGCGTTCAAATACGACGGACATGTTCGTTAATGGGCATAATCGGCCGAACCGTTTTGGAGTGATACCCATCTGTAATATAGAAACTATCAGAGATGTGATATAGGAATCCGCTCTGACAGTCAAGCTGCTATTGAAGCTCTGAGTCCAAGCTAATATGGGAGTTATTGAAAGGTTTTTTTTCTGGGATTTCTCTCAAACTCTGAAAAATATCTATAAAATAAAAATTAATTATTTTGTGATTTGATTCTGCGTAAGAAACACAAGATATTGTCAGAAGCAATCAATTGAACAATGTTGCCTAACAAACAACAACGAAACAACATCAACGAAGAAACAACTATATCGTAACGTTTCGGAGTCTATATCAGACTCCTTCGTCAGACGCTTAATGAAAATCTTTAGAATTATTTTGTTGATTTTTATTTTGTGAAATTCAAGAATTGTCACATTGACAGTATTTAAAAATCATAGCTAACATAGTTTTACTTCGCATGGAAATTTCCAAGTTCCAACTCCTTTTTCAGAGTTTGGGAGAGAAAACCCAGAAAAAAAACTTTCAATAATTTGTTCTTCTCTTGAAATTCGAAATTATGAAATTGATTTTATCAAAAAATTTCTTGAAGATAATGGATATCCGAGGCAATTCATAAATACATCAATCATGAATTTAGATAGAAGAACTTCTAATAAAATAACAAATAAACAAGTCCAACAGAATAAAACAAAGATTCTGATGACAGGGGAAGGAAACTTAAGGAGTCGACTTGCATTTTGTTGAACAGAGATTGCAATTTTGCACATTGCTCAATTGAATTCCAATTTGGTTTAATTTGTAGAAAAAGGAGCTGAAACTTGAAAATTTCTATGCAAAGTGAAATTATGTTACTATGATCTTCAGAGACTGTCAATGTGATAGTTTTCGAATTTCAGAATAGCTGTCAACAAAAAATAATTCTAAAGATTTTCGTTAAGTGTCTGACGAAGGAGTCTGATATAGACTCCGAAACTTTACGAAATAGTTGTTTTATCGTTGATGTTGTTTCGTTGTTGCTTCTGACAAATATCTTGTGTTTCTAACTCAGAAGCAATTCACAAAATAGAAATTTTTTTTGCAGTGTTCACATCCATGTTCAAATAAACTAGTAAATTTCACCGGGAGATGGACCGAATGAAAACAAATCAACTATGATTTGGCCGACGTTTCGGAACCATTCGTTCCATTTTCAAGTCTGAAACAAAATTTATTATTTCAATCGAATATGCTGAACAGAAAAAAAAAGTTTTTGTGTTCATTTTTTATTGCCATAATAAGCATTTTTATTGCATTTTTATTTTGTTTCAGCCTTGAAAAAGGAACGGATGGTTCCGAAAAATCGGCAAAATCATAGTTCATTTGTTTTCTGTCCAACTCCCTGTGAAATTTATTTGAGCAATACATTTTTAATTTTATAGATATTTTTTTCAGAGTTTAGAAGAGAAACCCCAGAAAAGAACCATTTAATAATGAATAGACCTTCCAAAGTTTCCTTCAATGATTACTTAAAATGATAGATTCCTTGGAGGATTGCGGAAAAAAAAATCGTTTCGTTGTCTATTACGTAAAAGTATTTGTATCTGTCAGATATAATTAACCATAATGGAAAGATATTCTCTCTATTTCAGTATCGTAATGAGTTCATTCCAGCACTAAAAAAAGTGCTGGAATGAACTCATTCCCGCATTGTTTCTAGTTATATTTTTCGTTTTGTGGTAGCCAGCACTGACATTCGATCCTATCAAATTTCAAAACACGTCAATTATTGTCAATATAAGATAATCTGGAAAAGGTGAAATAATTGTTGAGAGGAAAGGTTTTATATTCATAAAAAAATAAGGTACTAGAGATTTCCTTCTTGCTAATTTTGAATCATTCATGATATTGGGAAACTGTTAAATCTGATCTCCATGCTCTACGTACAATTCAAATTCCTTGATGTGTCAACTTTCGTACCAGTCACACCAACTGCCAAGATACAATACAAAAGTCACTGGGATGTATAATCCTAATTTTTCATTAAATTTCAACAGTATTCTACACAATTTGCCTGAAATAGAGAAAATATCGTCTAATACTCGTTGCAGAAGGCAATTCCAACACTCATGCGTACGAAAACTCGCTACTTCGTCGCTCGTTTTCGAATTTCGCATTCGTGTTTAAATATCAGCCCATTCTGCAACTTGTTTTAGAATATACTATTATTTTATTTCTACGTTTCACAAAAAGCACAAGCCGGCTTAATGTAATGCTCTTCGAACAAAACTGCTGCAGTGAACTTCCGCATGGGAACATGGAAATGCCAATATTTTTTTCAAATTACAGATTCCGCTGAGTAAACTAAATAATCCTCAACTCCATTAACGAGAGAATACCTCTGTTGGACACGACTCCACAAAAATCCCTACAAATACAAAACTTTGTTCCTTGTTAGTGAATATTCCTCCGGCCATGATAATACTTCTGAAAAAGACTGTGTGGATGTTGCTTGCTGTGTTTTTCGACATTTCGCGTTTAATTATACAACAAGCGACTGTTTTATTAATGTATTTATTCCTCAATATAAACAAGTATAGTTACGTTAGTGGTAAACGGGAAACCCTCTTATAATTCACAAAATACGAAGAAGTAAATCAAAGAAGATGTTTGATTTATACTAACTGACAAAGAAACTGCAACACCCTGAAGGAGCTGTTTGAATTTTAATTTTTTTTTTGGTAAAACATAGATAGTATAGCAAGGAGTAAATGATTGAAATTGGGAGAAAAAATCGTGAAGGTTTTTTCATGTAAACTTTTTAGGTTACCTACTTACATATTGTAGTTGTTTTTTGCAAATTTTTTAAATTTTACAACAAACAGCTATTCGAGGAGATCCAAAGTCAGCTAAGTGAATTTGAAAGAGGTCGAATTATTGGTCTACGGGAGGCGGGGTTGTAATTTCGAGAAATCGCTAACCGTACGAACAGAAATCCAACTATAGATGTTGTCAAGCGTGGTTTGATAATGCCCAAAATTGAAGAAGTAGGCACCGGACGTCGAAGGGGCACAAATGAAGTTCAAGATCGTCGTTTAAGAATTATGGCTATTAAAGACCGATTTGCGACAACTCGATCTTTGGCCGATGAGTGGTTAGGTAACAAGGCCATCCTGTAACTGTCCGAACGGTTAACCGCCGGATAAGGTCTTTTGGACTGCAGCATTATCGAACCCATCTTGTGTTACCGCTGACGGTTGGGTATCACCGGCAACGATTACAGTGGTGCAGAGAACGTCAACATTGGAATGTGGAATGGCATCAGGTCGTCTTTTCTGATGAATCTCGATTCTCCTTGGTTGCACATGATGACCGAAGAAAGGTTAGGCGACGTCGGGGAGAAATACGTGAACCTCACTTTGATATTGAGCGTCATGTACACCGGACAGTAGGCGTTATGGTATGGGGTGCTATTGCACATGCAAGAAGGTTACCTGTAGTCTTCATTCGAGGTAACATGACAGCGCTGCGTTAACTTCTAGAAATAGTGGAGCCATATGTTCTCCCTTACCTTAACCGGCTCGAGAATCCAATATTTCAGCAAGATAATGCTCGACCTCATGTTGCCATAGTTAGTTTAAACTTTTTTGAAGCGACCCATGTAAATATTTTGCCATGGCCGCCCAGATCCCCCGATCTTTCGCCCATAGAGCATGTTTGGGACATCATGGGTAGAAGGCTTGGAAATTTTCCCCAGCCCCCACGGACTTTGGCGGCTTTGATACATGAACTACAGGTAGCTTGGAATAGTATCCCTCAAGAAGAAATAGAACATCTTATTGCATCAATGCCAAGACGTGTTGGGAGTGTATAGATAATCGCGGTGGACAACCACATTAGTAACAAATTTATTAAAAAAAAAATTGTAAACCCTTGGTTTTTGCGCGTATGTTCTGGGGAACCTCGCGTTATCATTTTGCCCAAATGTCTGTAACTTTCGAATTTTTTGACGAAAATGGTCTCAAACGATTTGGTTCGACTCCCCATTGAAGAATTCGAGGTCAAATTCGAATTTACCATGGTAAATTCGAATCAAGAGTGTCCAATACAGGAGAATGGACAACATAATTTACCATGGTAAATTCGATTAAGGATGTCCAATACAGGAGAATGGACAATAGAACATACGCGCAAAAGCTCCTGACTTCACGTCAGTGTTTGAACTAATTTTTTCCTTCAAATTTCAATCATTTACTCCTTGCTATACTATCTATGTTTTACTAAAAAAAAAATTGACAAAATTACTAATTTTGAAACATTCATGATATTAGGAAACTGTTAAATCTGATCTCCACTCCATGCTCTACGTATTCAAATTCTGTGATCTGTCAACTTTCGTAACAGTCACACCAACTGCCAAGATACAATGCAAAAGTCACTAGGATGTATAATCCTAATTTTTCATTAAATTTCAACAGTATTTTACAAAACTCGCCTGAAATAGAGAAAATATCGTCTAATACTCGTTGCAGAAGGCAATTCCAAAACTCATGCGTACGAAAACTCGCACCTTCGTCGCTCGTTTTCGAATTTCGCATTTGTGTTTGAATGTCAGCCCATTCTGCAACTTGTTTTAGAATACACTATTTCCTACAACCATGCCTAAATAACTACTTTCCCGCACAGTGTGCAGGAAAGTTACTTTCCCGCACACTTTTCGGACAAGTAAATATTTGTTAAATTTGCAGATTATAATACCTTTAAAATGAGATCAATTTATCTGCTTACTTATATAATTAGTTCATAATTATTAATTATGCAATTTAAACTATGTTAGCATAATTATTAATGCAGTTGTTCATTATAAAATGATCGAATTTTCAGAAATTATAAACTTGACATCCTTCAAAAATTATCAATAGCACTAGTACCTTATTTTTTGATGAAAATAAAACCTTTCCTCTCATCAATTATTTCACCTTATCCAAATTATCTTATATTGACAACAATTGACGTGTGTTGACATTTGATATGATCGAATGTCAGTGCTGACTACCACAAAACGAAAAATATACCTAGAAACAATGCGGGAATGAGTTCGTTCCACCACTGTTTTTAGTGCTGGAATGAACTCATTACGATACTGAAATAGGGAAATATTTTTCCTCTCTCGAGCGAAAAGTATCTTTCCCGCACTCGATTGCTTGCAATCTCGGCAATGTCGTACGGGAAAGTACAACTTTCCGCTCTAGATAGGAGAATAACTATTTCCTACGAGAATGCGCAAAGTATTACTTTTCCGCACGTATTTGGGTTGCGAAAGTAACACTTTTCCGCATCGTACGGAAATAGTTTTCATCGATTGCTTGAATATACTGAATTATCTAATATTTCTATGCATCGAACGCTTACGACGAGGTTACTATGGAAACAACATGTGAATTGACAATTGTCATTAATTTATTTGAAAATAGCAAATTGATTTCAATCCGTACGTAATATTTTCGGTAAGAATGGATATATCTGATGATGACCTGCCCTCGGACATATTAGAAGCATCTTATGAAGCCAAATTGAAGTTGCTTCCTCCCAAATCAATCGAAAAATATGAGAAGCGCTATTCTCAATTCATTGCCTGGTGTGATTCCAAGAAAGTAAAACCCAGGAAGGAGGAAGTCTTTTTGGCTTATTTTTTGGAAATTTCGAAAATTTTTAAACCGAACACATTATGGTCCGTATATTCTAAGATAAAGAGTGTTTGTAAATTGAAGCAAGATTTGGATATTGGAAAATTCCATAAATTAACTGCCTTCATTAAAAGACAAAATGTTGGTTTTCGTCCGAAAAAAGCCAAAATTTTTAATGAAGAGGACATATCCAAATTTATGAGTGAGGCACCTGATGAAATTTACCTAATGATCAAGGTGGTAACGATTTTTGGATTGGCTGGTGCTTGCAGACGGGAAGAATTAACAAAAATAACTATCGACGATATAGATGATAAAGGAAACATGATTATTGTCAACATTAAGGACTCCAAAAATTATTCATCGAGATCATTCGTTATCTCCCAAGACACCAACGACGGACATTTTTTAAATATATATCGAAAATATGCCAACTTACGTCCGAAGGAAATAGACCATCGCCGATTTTTCTTAAGGTACAATAAAGGAAAATGTACAATGCAACCTATAGGAATAAATACGATAGGAAGAATACCTTCCGAAATAGCCGGATTTTTACGATTACAAAATCCAGAATTATAGACAGGTCACAGTTTTAGGCGCTCTTCTGCTACATTCCTAGCTAACCGTGGAGAGGGAATCACCAATATAAAACGATTAGGAGGGTGGAAGTCAACTTCTGTTGCTGAGGGTTATTTGGAACAATCAGTAAACAAGAAAAAAGAAATGTCTAGCAAAATTCTTAATTTGAATGCTCCTTCAACTTCAACCTGTTATTCAGAATTATCTTCTTCGACGGAGCAGCTGACTTCGACCAACATGATGGCTACCAAAATTCTGAATTTGAATGCTCCTTCCCATGTTCCTTCCACTTCAACCGGTAATTCAGAATTATCTCCTTCCACTGAGCAGCTGACTTCGACCAACATGATGGCTTCTGCTATAAACTTGCATAATGCGACCAACTGCACGTTTACAATAAATATAACTAATAACTAAATATTAGATACTAATATGTATATATTATACATAGCTATTCTTAATTTCCTTATTGCAGTTTATTTTTGTTTGCTGTTAGTTATCCTCGTTTTATTTCCAATTAATATTATTAATAATAAAGAATAAATGAATATTCCAGTTCATAGATATAAATATTTCATATGCCTCTATGGACCGAACGACAACGATGACATTGATGACAGTATAGGTATGATGGTAACGACATGCAAGGATTACGCTTGTCATTCATGTGTAGGTATTATGAATTAATAATATCAAATTTGTTCTGTGTGTTGAACTCAAATCGATCTCATACCTATAATAAAAGTGCTTGTAGAAAAAACATTGTTCCTAACTCGAGCGAAAAGTGTCTTTCCCGCACTCAACTGCTTATCCGAACTCCGCTTCGCGCCGTTCGGCTAACGGCCGTTTCGTGCGGGAAAGTATCACTTTCCGCACTTGTTAGGAAAATAACTATTTCCTACGAGAGTGCGCAAAGTAGTACTTTTCCGCACGTATTTGGGTTGCGAAAGTAACACTATTCCGCATCGTACGGAAATAGTTATCATCGATCGATTGCCCGAACTCCGCTTCGCGTCGTTCGTGCAACGGCAATCTCGTACGGGAAAGTACAACTTTCCGCTCGAGATAGGAACAATATTTTTCCTACAACTGTATTATAGAATAAAAAAAACGAATTAAAGCATTTAATCTAAGGTATTATAATCTATAAATTCAACAAATATTTACTTGTCCGAAAAGTGTACGGGAAAGAAACTTTCCCGCACATTTTCGGAGATGTACAGTGCGGGAAAGTGGTTATTTAGGCACGGTTGTAGGAAAAATGTTTATTCATCTAAACTCTTTGAATATTTCGATATACTCCCAGTGTTATCGAATTGAATAGGAAGCCTACATGAAATCTATTCCAACTCGATTCAATCCAACGAATTGAGATATGAAAAACAAACATATTTATAAGTACATTATCTGCAATACCAACTCATTAGGTTGGCACACTATTCCGAGATACGGTGGAAGTGTACATAACGATAAAAGGGATCTGGAAACAGAAGCTGCAATATTTTAAGTGAAGAATGATCGAGTCCAGTGAACAGCAATTGTTATGAATAACAGCAGAAGGAATTTGGTGTATTCTAAAAGAGAAGCAAGATACCCGGCAGCGATGACTTGACCTTCATAATTTTAATGTCTGTGGCTTATTGGCGCTCTAGTTCCTCGGAACTGAGTGCTTATCAATTTGCCCAAATGTCTGTAATTTTCGAATTTTTCGATGAAAATGGTCTTAAACGATTTGGTTCGACTCACTGATGAAGAATCCGTGGTGGAAATTCATTCTGTCCGGCCGTCCGGCCGGCCGGTCCGGCCGGCCGGTCCGGCCGGCCGGTCCGGCCGGCCGGTCCGGCCGGCCGGTCCGGCCGTAGGCACGATAACTCTCGAACGGAATGAGCTAGAGAGTTGAAATTTTCAGAGTAGGTTTAGGGGATAAATATCTCGGCTAAGTTCGTTACTGGGCAAAATCGGACAGAAGGTTTCGGAGTAATAAAAAAAAAATTTTTTTTTTACAAAACAAATTCCAAATTAAATTTTTTTTAATAAGCAGTTTTATCATAAGAATCCATTCATATCATTTTCAACTCTAACAAGCTAATACTTTCGGAGATATGATTTTTCAAAATTTCAATGTAAATCGTATTTCACAGATTGATATAATTATTCCTTGTATGAATTTTCATAATGTCAACTTGACAGAAGGGAATATTGTAACTTCAAAAATATTGGGGTTGAAATACTCGTGAAGTTTGTATTGACCAGATTACCGCAAAGTGTAAAAAAAAAAATTTTGAAAATTTAAATTATGTTTTTCCACAATAACTCTCGAACGGAATGAGCTAGGTAGTTGAAATTTTCAGAGTGGGTTAGGGAGATGAATATCTCGGTTAAGTTCGTTATTGGGCAAAATTGGCTAGATTTAATTCGATTTCTTCCATGGTGCAGTTCTCATTCTCATGATTGCTCATTTTATCTTGATAAATAAACTATTATTTTTTACATGTTCATATGGGATTCATGAACGGAACAGACTGCAGTGCTAAAAGATATTGAGTTTTGTGTTTGTTCAGTTCTGTGGAAACTGTTGCGCATTTTTAATCTATTTCGAAGGAATCTATTTTGAATGATATACATATGTTAAAAAAATTCAAAACCAATGGAAGGCTTGATGTGGACGTTTCTTTAATCACGGATGATTCACTATGATTAAAGTATCGAAGATATATACCTATACAAGATGTTCAGCTCATATAAACAGACCACACTCCAGCGTTCACAAATAGTGGAAATATTTATCTTAACATTGAATGAATCACATACGACTGATGGAATCCTGACGAAAATTTTTATGCATCATATATGACGCATAGGACAACGTGTTAATAACAATATTGTTTATTTCAAAATAAGTTACATTCCTAACATGTCCTTTAAACTATAGGGTTCCAAAATAATTAAATATTTATAAATTTCCTTCTTGAAGCAATTCTGTATTCTTACATATTGTAGTCGCCTTGATATCTTGTTGGAGAATCTCATGCAGCCATAATATGTTCCCTTTTCCGTAAGTGACAGTCTATATATAAGATATAAGATGTCATTAAATCGTCTTGGGCAACTGTTATATCTTTCTGCTTGGAAGTAGTAAATGTTCCGAAACAAGATTATCAAGCACTCATAGATATAAAGGACATATGGATGTAGTTAAGCAGAAACAATCCAACCCACAAATTGTAGTTTTGAGGAATTTCAACTTGAAGTGTATGATTAGGTTTACGATTTTTCATCAAATTTTATCAGTACAATAATTGATCCAACCCAATTTAGACTGTTCAACCATTTATTATTAGCCAACGTATATTTTTCTTATGAGCCATTCAAACTACTTGAACGTTTTACACAAATAAAAATCTCAGTTAGCACATATGTGGATATAGCACATATGTGGATACAGCAAATATCCCCAAAACACGTGTAATACAAAGCTTTTAATTTCGTCTCATCCATATGGAAGGAAATACTTCTACATATATAGTGGAGTTCAGTTTTTTACTTAAGTTGGGTAATTGGCCTTGAAAACAAACTGTATCAACTGTAGGAATATTTCTCTTGGAATATCTGTACAATTACTTAAGTCAGACAATTTTCATCCATGGTATCGGTTGCTACCTTCATAGAAATATTAGTAATAAGGAGGCAACGTCTAAAGAGAGCTCCTTGTGCTGAGGGATAATACAACCCCGAAAATGGTGACAATTTTCGAATTTCAGAATAGCTAATAATAATAAATAATTCTGAAGACTTCTATTTGGTGCCTGACGGGCGAGCTTGATATAGTCTCCGAAACGTTATGAAATATTTGTTTTATCGTTGATGTTGTTTCATAATTGTTTGCTTGGCAACATTGTTCTATGAATTGCTTCTGACGAATATCTTGAGTTTCTAACTCAGAAGCAATTCACAAAATAATAAATTTTTATTTTATAGATATTTTCTAGAGTTTGACAGAAAACCAATAAAGGAACTGTTTAATAATGAATGTAACACCCAAAGTATACTATAATGATTACTTAGAGCACTGTTTATTTTCGAACCAACAGTGAGTGTATGTATCTGGGTCGAAACTATACGTTTGAGACCATTATCGGCCAAGAAGATGATCAGTTTTTTTTATGAACGTTTGATTTTAGTGTCGAATTTATATTCTTGTAAATTTTGGGATTTTTGTTTTCTAGAGCTACGCAGCTTGGGGCGAGTTCAATACCTGGATGGGCGATATGTCATCCTATAGCTGCCTATAGATTTGGACAGCGTACCAAAGCTTCTGTTCACAGGGCTTTTCCCTTTTTTTGGCGCTCTTGTTACTGGTAACAGAGTGCATATCAATTTGCCCAAATGTCTGTAATTTTCGAATTTTTGGCTAAAAATAGTCTCAAACGATTTGGTTCGACTCACTGATCAAGAATCCGTGGTATAAATCGATTCTGTCAGTCCGTCCGTCTGGCCGTTAACACGATAACTCTCGAAAAAAATTTTGAAAATTTTTAAATTTCGTTTCTACAATAACTCTCGAACGGAATGAGCTAGGCAGTTGAAATTTTCAGAGTAGCTTTGGGAGATAAATATCTCGGACAAGTTTGTTATTGGTCAAATTCGGTGTAATGGTTTCAGAGTAACGAAAAAAATTTTTTTTTTTAAATTGAAAATTTCAAATTCAATTTTTATTAAGATTCAGTTTCACATCATAAGAATCCATTGATATCTTTTTCAACTCTAACAAACTAATACTTTCGGAGATATGATTTTTCAAAATTTTAATAATACATTGTACTCATCACACAATGCGAATTTTATCTGTCTATGTGTTCACTGTTCATATATCTTATCTATCTATGAAAGATATACCAAATATATTGATTTCTCTTCTAAGAAAGTATGATTAAAAGCAAAATGAACGATTATAGGATATTATGATTACTACTACCCTTTGATACTCCATATGATGAAAAAAATATATTCAGTATATCTTCAGTGAAAACAAAACCGGAATATTGGCTAAGTTTCAATTGAAATAATATAATTTTCAGAGGAGATTTGAGGGATGAATATCTTGGATAAATTCGTTATTTAATTTTAATTTAGTTTCGTTTATAATGCAGTTCTATTATAAGAATCCATTGATATCATTCCGAATTCTGAGAAACCAATAATTTCGCAGATGAATTGTCAAAGTTTGTACAAGAGCGCCAAAGCTCCTGTCCACAGGGCTTTTTTTTAGAACAAAGTTTACAACCGCTTATTGGAGTCAAGTTGTGTACACGATCGCGGGCCGCGCTTCCATTCGAATTGAATTGATCTCCCCTATTCGGACACGTGTTTTGCCCGACAAATATCAACAAAGTGTGGGTTACTACGCGGCCATTACTAGCTCTTGACATGGACAGTTTACGATCATTCTCGAAGGTACGAGATCGCAATAAACTTAGGCCAGAGACAAGTTCCAAACACGCGACTGGTATATCATGTAGATTCGATTTTTTTATTGAATTTAGATGTCACGGAGTGTTTGAAAAATACTTAAATAAATGGTGTGTATACCTACTACTATTAAAAGGTTTCTTTCTGGGTTTTATCTCCCAAACTCTGAAAAATATCTATAAAATAAAAAAATATTATTTTGTGACTAGCTGACCCGGCAGACTTCATACTGCCTCCTCAACGCCTACCCCACGCTAACGCCAACTCCAACCTCAACGCCAACTCCAATGCCAACTCCAACCTCAACGCCAACTCCAATGCCAACTCCAACACCAACTCTAACCCCAATGCGATTCATTTTTATATTTGTGATTTGCTTCTGCATAAGAAACACAAGATATTTTTCAGAAGCAATCAATCTAACAATGTTGCCTAACAAACAACAACATCAACGAAGAAACAACTATATCGTAACGTTTCGGAGTCTATATCAGTCAGTTAAAGTTCGTGATTCCTTCTCCTCATCAACATTGTTGATTCAGGTGTACCTCAGGGTAGTCATTTGGGCCCTTGTTGTTTCTTATTTACATTAACGACATTACTACTTGCTTTAAGTTTGCACTTTACATTCTGTTTGCTGACGACCTCAAGGTTTATTTAAGGGTTAATACTCTAATAGACATGCTAAACCTCCAGTCGGATCTGGATCGATTGGAGCAATGGTGTAAAGATAACAAAGTCATAATTAACCTTGGAAAGTGCAAGCATATGAGTATAGTTAGGCGGGAGCAGCGCTTTGTATCGCACTACTGTCTGAATAACCAAACAATACATACTGTGAACATCGTTAAAGAGTTAGGGGTTTTTTACGACAATAGGATGTGTTTCAGGGCGCACATTGACCATATAGTTAATGCGGGGCTTCGGATGCTAGGGTTCATTTTACGGCACTCGTGTTAGTTTGGGGATGTTAATACCTTGGAACATCTTTATGTCGGTCTGGTTAGGCCGCAACTTGAGTATGCCTCTTGTGTATGGTCTCCATATACTTATGAAGATTGTGACAGGTTAGAACGAGTTCGAAATAGGTTTCTTCTCTCTGTGTCGTACAGGATGGGAATCCCACGAGTAAATTTTTCCGCAACTCATATGAGATCACTTCTTCGCTTTCCTGCTTTGCGGACTCGTAGAATAAGGGCGGATGTATTATTGTTCGCTAGATTGGTCGGGGGGCTTTTGTCCTCTTCCAGTCTTCTATCTCTTTTTGGTTTTCACGTTCCATCTAGGAATGTTAGAGGTACCGTGCTGCTAAATCTTAGGACTTACAGGTACAATTACACCAGGACTTCGCCAATTCCAAGAATCTCGCAACATGTAAACACTGCCTGTAGAACAGGCATAGACTTCTTTTACCTCAGTTACCCATCCATTGGGCGTTATGTCAATCGAAATTTGTTATGATCTGTTGGAATTTATTTCTGGAAGTTTTTTATTGTTTTTTTTTTCACAATCTGTATTAGGTTGTATTATGTATTAACTATTGTTATTGTATATTAATATTGATTTGTGAAATTGGGTTTATCCCGTTAATAAATAAATAAATAAATATCAGACTCCTTCGTCAGACACTTAACGAAATCTTCAGAATTATTTTGTTTATAGTTATTCTGAATGTAACAATACTCGAATTTCAGAATAACTATCAACAAAATAATTCTGAAGATTTCAACCTAACCTAACCTAACCTAACTCTACTGCCAAGTTTCAAGTCGCTTAAATATTGTTGGAGATTCGAGCAGCCTTGTGTGAGTTCAATAGATGGGTGACCGTTGCCTCGATAACTTTCGAACGAAAGGAGATAGGGACTTGCAATTTTCAGGGTAGGTTGCGTATCCGAATGGGAGAGTTGAGTTCGTTTTTGGGCATAATCGGTTAAACGGTTTCCGAGTTATACCCACCTGGAATATTATTTCCTTGATAACTCAAAAAATAAATATTCGATCGAATTGAAGCTTGTTAACTAGTAGTAGAAAATCAACATAAAGACGTGTTTAAAATTTTGTAAGAACCGTACCCCTAGAAAATTTTAAAAAAATGACGAAAAAAAAATTTAAGAACCGTACCCCTAGAAAATTTTAAAAAAATCACGAGAAAAAAATTGGTTCAAGCACTGACGTGAAGTCAGAAGCTTTTCCGCGTATGTTCTATTGTCCATTCTTCTGTATTGTACACCCTTAATCGAATTTACCATGGTAAATTATGTTGTCCATTCTCCTGTATTGGACACTTATTTTTTCTAATTTCGATTTCTTATAAACAATTCACTGTTGATTTTTTCCCGAAAATATGGAAAAAATTTTCCTGAGGCTGCCTTTTTGCTAATTTAAAAGAGAATAAAAAGTTTCGATCAGGCACTAGATTATCTATTTATAAAATAATTTTTTTTTGTTTGATTAATTTTTTATGAATTTCCAAGGATAAGTGATGGTCACCGCAAGGAGCTTCGTTTGGAACTGGATTAACACAAACGGCCATTACTTTCAAAATAATTGATTTTTTTTCTGAAATTTCTGTCAAATCATGTCGAAACCTTATTTAATGATGCTATATTTTTACTTTTATAAAATAAAATAATTTGCTGCCAAAAAAAATTATTTAAAATTGTCATTTTTTCGTGTCTCTTCTGACTACTGAAAGGTTTTTTTCTAGGTTTTCTCTCCCAAACTCTTAAAAATATCTATAAAATAAAAATTAATTATTTGTGATTTGATTCTGCGTAAGAAACACAAGATATTTGTCAGAAGCAATCAATTAAACAATGTTGCCTAACAAACAACAACGAAACAACATCAACGAAGAAACAACTATATCCTAACGTTTTGGAGTCTATATCAGTCAGTTAAAGTTCGTGATTCCTTCTCCCCATCATACATTGTTGATTGTTGATCAGACTCCTTCGTCAGACTTTTAATGAAAATCTTTAGAATTATTTTGTTGATACTTATTTTGTGAAATTCAAGAATTGTCTTTTATTTTTTTTTAGGATATAGTTGTTTGTTCGTTGATGTTGTTTCGTTGTTGTTTGTTAGGCAACATTGTTCAATTGATTGCTTCTGACAAATACCTTGTGTTTCTTACGCAGAAGCAAATCACAAAATAATGAATTTTTATTTTATAGATATTTTTCAGAGTTTGGGAGAGAAAACCCAGGAAAAAACCTTTCAATAATGAGTATACCTCCCACAGTATCCTTTAATGATTTCTTCTGACTACACCTAACCCCTTAATCATCTATCACGATTTGTAATTTTCGTATTTTCAGGTGACCCTGGAGTATCGGTGAGTGGTGTGGGCCGGACATGCGCCTCGGCCCGACTCTGCTGCTGGTCGCACTTCTTCATGTGTGCCACGGGGTCACGACGGACCCCTACGAAGCGGGCCCCGCCATCGACCGCAACGCCAGCCAGACCTTCTACTCGTTCAACAGGAACGCCATTGACGACGGAGCGCAGGCGCGACTGGACGTCTACGACGAAACCCTTGCGCTCGCGCCCTCCGAAGTACGCCTGCCGTACTCGATCGCCAGAAGGAAAAACATTTCGTCGACCGGAAATCTCAGTCCTGAAAGCCTCACAAAGGTGCCGATGAAGAAGAAGGTGATAACGGTGGGATACTTGGCTGCCATAAGGGGACACCTGAAGGAGAGACAGGGTTTGGCCATTTCTGGAGCGATACAAATGGCGATTGATAACGTAGGTATAGATATTTCATTATCTCTTTCTATTCCGGGCAAATGCTAACTCACCAAATTCACTAGGACTTCACGCGAGAGCGAGATTTTTCTCGTCTCGTATCGTTCTCGTCTCGTAAAAGCGAGACGAGACGAGACGTTTTCAAAAATAAAGGGTTTTCCAATAAGATATGTTATTTTGATACTCAAAGAAAAATGCCATTTTTCAATATAAATGATCGGATGTTTATTTCATTATAAAGAAGAAGCTATGCCATTAATAGTGAAAAATAACATCAGGCAAATGACCACCACGACCACGCTTACAGGACCATATCATTTTAATGAAATTTTCCATAACCAAATCGCAAAGTGGCTGCCCTATGTCCTCGATAGCCTCACGAATTCCATCTTTGAGGTCTTGAATCGACGCTGGGCTATTGGCGTAGACCTTCTCTTTCACGTGGCCCCAAAGGAAGAAGTCGCAAGGTGTTAAATCACAAGATCTCGGTGGCCAATTGTGATCACCTCTTCGAGAGATAACACGGTCCGGAAACTTTTCCCGCAAAAGATCAATGGTTCCGTTGCTTGTGTGGCACGTAGCGCCGTCTCATTGAAAGTAAACGTTGTCCAGATCAATACCATCCAATTCCGGCCATAAAAAATCATTAATCATCTCTCGATAGCGCAATCCATTCACCGTAACTGTTGCTCCAGCCTCATTTTCGAAAAAGTAAGGTCCAATGACTCCGCCGGACCATAAACCGCACCAAACAGTCACACGGTGACGATAGAGAGGCTTTTCAACAATAAATCTTGGGTTTTCCGAGCCCCAGATACGACAATATTGCTTGTTGACGAAGCCACCGAGGTGGAAATGAGCCTCATCACTCAAGATGATTTTTCGATGGAATTCCGGATCATTTTCAGGCATTTCAACGACCCAATCAGCAAAGACACGACGTTGTTGATGATCAGCCGGCTTGAGTTCTTGTGTTAACTGAACTTTATAAGCCTTGAGACCCAAATCTTTATGCAAAATACGGTGTAATGACGTTTGTGGAATGCGTAATTCCAAAGAACGACGAGGAATGGACAAACCTGGGTTTTCTTCAACACTTTCGGCTACAGCAGCAATATTCTCGGCTGTTCTTGAGCGACGTGCACGGATTTTATTCTTCACATAACTAACTTGTCCCAACAGCTCGAATTTTTCCACCAATTTCTTTATTGCGGTCCTACAAGGTGCTTCACGACGACCAAAAAATGTTCGAGTTTTACGAACCGTCTCTGCCAAATTTTCACCATTTTTATAGTGAATTTTAATAATTTCAATGCGTTCTTGAAGCGTGTATCGTTCCATTTTTATTAATGGAGTAGTCTCTACTTGTCAAATGTCAAAAAATGACAGCTTCAAAAGTGATATCTACCGAAATAGCGGGCTATTCAAAATAACACCTCTTATTGGAAAACCCTTTATTATAGGCGATACCGAGATCACATACAGCGCAACACGAGAGTCTCGTTTTTGGTCTGGTTAGATTTTTTTGTAGTCTATATTATGCATCGATCGGTCTAGAAATACACGATTTTTTTGGAGATTAATAATAAGTGTTGACCTTGCGATAATTGAGATTATTTTTGAAGAAAAAATAGAATTCACAACCATAAAAACGGATGCCATTATGAATTCAATACTTAACGGACAACTTTTATTGCCCCTAAATCCCAATGCTTTCAAAATTTCGTCTCTATCTGAACATCTGGAGAAATGTATTCTCTTGTGCTCCTTGTAGTGAAGATATGAACAATTATTGTATACATCTGTGGAACTACGTATAATAAAACATGTATAGAAATGAAGCTATTCAATGTTTCGAAAAGTGTTATGAGGAATACGCCAAGAACACCCTCAATGATCTACCTACTGGGAAGGTATTCTTTGAAAACTATACAAAATTGTTCATTTCTATTAAAAAATGTATCGACATCGATAGCCTATTTAAAACATCAACAAAACTCTCGAAATATTGGAAAGATGAGTTTGAAGAATATTTGCTGTTAGAAAGAGTAATTAGGAATCAGAATATTTTACAGTGGTGGAGAGTGATGAAAAAGTTCTTCCTACAATTTCCAAGATGGCCGATGATATATTAATGGCTACATCCGTACCTGTTGAAAGATTATTTTCCACAGCAGGTATGATCATGGCAAAAACACGTACATCATTGAAAAATGAAGTGATGCAAGCGTGATTATGTTTGAATTCTTGGTTTTCGAGTACTTATGCAATTTAAAAGTTGAAATTATCAGTGTTTAAAATTAACTAGTTCAAACAGACAAATTATATCTCCGAAAGTATTGGTTTCTCAGAGTTGGGAATTATATCAATGTATTCATATGATAGAACTGCATCATAAAGGAAGTTCAATTCAAATGATAGTTTATTTATCAAAATTAAATGAGCAATCATGAGAATGAGAAATGCACCATGGATGAAATCAAATTTTAAATCTGGTCAATTTCACCCTATAACGAACTTAACCGAGATATTCATCTCCCTAACCTACTCTGAATATTTCAACTACCTAGCTCATTCCGTTCGAGAGTTATATCTATGTCTATGGATGAAAAGCAGTCTCACTACTCTCAGATCTCTTACTTCATGTTCCGTTCCGAAATGTAAGACTTTTCTGAGAAAAACTAATTTCGGAGCAAACAACTGAGATTTTTCTCACTTCGCTCACAATTCTTCGATTGATTAGATAATGACATGTCTCAGGAAAATAAACTGACATTATGACAATTCATACATAGAATAATTATTATATCATTGTGTGACAACGTTGAAATACGATTTATTATTGAAATTTTGAAAAATCATATCTCCGAAAGTATTAGCTTGTTAGAGTTAAAAATGATATCATTGGATTCTTATGGTAAAACTGCTTATTGAAAAAACTTTAATTTTGAATTTGTTTTGTAAAAAAAAATTTTTTTTCTGTTACTCCGAAATCATCTGTCCGATTTTTCCCAATAACGAACTCAGCCGAGATATTCATCTCCCAAACCTACTCTGAGAATTTCAACTGTCTAGCTCATTCCGTTCGAGAGTTATCTCGACAGGATCGATTCCGACCATGGATTCTTGATCAGTGGGTCGAAACCAAATCGTTTAAGACCATTTTGCAAAAATTCGAAAATTACAGACATTTGGGCAAATTGATAAGCACTCTGAGGAACTCAAATTCGTCAAATCAAGCAGCCCTCACTGCAAAATGAACTTCATTAACTTTTATAAAGTCTCCAGGTTGGCCATGATTTAGGTCTATCTATCACGTTTTTGTCACTAAAACACAGGCAGGTTGGCACTGCTGAAATATCGTAATCATAACATAATCTTCAATCTTAGACGATATATTATCACATACCATTATCTTCGAATAATAAAGATTTCTTCGTTTTGAAATTGAAAATGCCGAAAGTAGTTTTGAAGAAGCAGAAGTGCTATACAGAACCGAAATCTGCATTAGGAAAACTTAATTCTGACATGTTGAACTCGAATGAAATTACTTAGTTTCCTATCATTATATTTGATTGAGGTATAAGAATGACTCGGGTTTCGTAGTTCTACTACATTTTGAAACTGAAGTATTTCAAGTTGTGAAACAAGGTATTTAAATGTCTTTTTGAGAAAAGTAGGGAATTTTATAGTTACGTCTGTTCGTTTAGAAGTTTTCCTGCTGGGTTATTCAGGTACTTTTATTCTTTTTTCAAATGAACTATCACGAAGTAACGGACTACTCTATCCATTATTTTTCAATAAAATTCCAACACTTGATTCTTGATTACCATACAAGAAAACAGCATAATTGAATATTCCAACCAGTTTATATACGTGAATTATTTCTAGTAACAACAGAAAAAAACATTTTCTTCTACAGTCGCCAGGACTGTGGAATGATTGAATTCACATAATATCTTGTCAATTTCATTATTTTTCCCAAGCAAATTCAAATTGTGAAAATACGTAATTACTACGACTTCTTCGTAGAGAGGACAACGTTGCGTAGTTATCTGACAGGAAAATGACTATAACCTAACATTTTCAAAATATACATGGTGAAATGTGTCAAATTTTCATGGCCAACCGGGAAACTTTATAAAAGTGAATGGAGTATTTAAATACCTGCCAAGAGAGCAACGGTGGCCATTTAACCGATATTTTTTTTATGTGTAAATGTCATCACTACCTCCATACATATGAAAAAAAAATGCTAATAAAATATTAAATAAATATATATTTTTTAATTTTCAAAACTCAAGTTCTTCCTGAGACATCCTTTATATTGTTGGAGATTCGAGCAGCCTTGTGTGAGTTAAGTAGCTGGATGGGTGACCGTTGCCTCGATAACTTTCGAACGAAAAGAGATAGGGGCTTGCAATTTTCAGGGTATGTTGCGTATCCGAATGGGAGAGTTGAGTTTGTTTGCGGGCATAATCGATCCAACGGTTCCGGAGTTTTACCCACCTGGAATATTAGTTCCTGGATAACTCAAAGAATATAGACTCGATCGAATTGAAGCTTAAAAACTAGTTGTATAATATCGATATAAAGACGTGTTTAAAATTTTGTAAGAACCGTACCCCTAGAAAATTTCGAAAAAATAACGAAAAATTAAAATTGGTTCAAGCACGTTTATCTTTCAAACTGGAATAAACGACAGCTACCGCAAATAGTAACCAATTAGTTAAACGAAAGTATGGCTTATGCGTACATAACGAATCAGAACTAAATGGATAGGTATATCTCTTATAGGAAAATAAGATAACATCTTGTTATCCTATAAGAGATATATATTTCTGATCCGTTGACAATTTGTTTACATGTCCCTTATCTGTAGATGAGATGACTATCATGAAATGTATGAACACAGATGAAAATCATAGATACGGACGTAAATTTCCGATACACCATTCTGTGAAATCATAGAGTTTCGATTTAATATTGAAATTTTGAAAAATGATATCTCCGATAGTATTAATTTCTTAGAGTTGAAAATGATATCAAGGAATTCTTATGATGAAACTGCATCTTAGAAAAAATTTAATTCGAAATTTGTAATGTGGAAAAATTTTTCGTTACTCCGAAACCATGCGGCCGATTATGCCCAATAACGAACACAACTGAGTCTGAGATATTTATCTCCCAAACCTACTCTGAAATTTTCAACTGTCAAACTCATTCCGAGAGTTATCGTGTCTACGGCCGGCCGGACAGAATTAATTTTGACCACGGATTCTTGATCAGTGAGTCGAACCAAATTGTTCAAGACCGTTTTAATCCAAAAACTACTGACATTTGGGCAAATTGATAAGCACTCTATTCTAACAAATGGGAAAGCCCTGTGGACAGGAGCTTTGGCACTCTTGTTCAAACTTTGACAAATCATATCTCCGAAAGTATTGGTTTCTCAGAGTGGAAATGATATCAATTCCTATGATAGAACTGCATCATTAAAGATTGAATTCAAAACGTAGATCTAAGACTCACCTCATATGTTGGATTTACATACCACAGCAAATTATAAATAAAGCATTCTATGAAAACATAAAATTCGATCAATTATAGAAATTTTGAAGAATCATATCTCCGAATGTATTAGTTTGTTAGAGTTGAGAATGATATCAATGGATTCTCACGGTGACACTGCATCTTAAACAAATCTGAATTTGTTACTCCGAAACCATCTGGCCTATTTTGCCCAACTACGAACTTAACAGAGATATTTATGTCCCAAACATACTCTGAAAATTTGAACTGTCAAGCTCATTGCGCTCGAGAGTTATCGTGTTAACGGACAGCCTTCCGGACAGAATCGATTCTGACCATGAATTCTTGATCGGTGCGTCGAACCAAATCGTTTAAGACCATTTTCATCCAAAAATTCGAAAATTACAGACATTTGGATAAATTGATAAGCTAGTTCGGGATGTAGCGCCAAATTTTCATGGGTGATTATACTGAGAGTTTCCAGGTTCTTGTAGATTCGTTTTCCGTAGAAAATGAAGAAAAAGTATGATAGCTGACGCGAATCCTTGACTTACATGTTGAGAGTCTGCGTATCTCGTAAGAAAATATATATTTACGGGGTATTTTACTGAAGTTGAAAATTTGCAGATAGTTGATGAAATCCTCATCCCGAAAAAAAATGTTAGCTGGAAAATCTGTGTGATTTTACCTGTAAGCTGTATCGAAATATGCAAAAATATATGAGGTGTCCCATTTGAAGAGAATATTATAATGCCAAGACCAGATAAAATATCAGTTTCCAGAAAATGTCATCAACCTCATTGAATTCTACGCAAAAAGTAGCCACAATAATGTTTTTACAGAAAATGTAACAGTGATAGATAACGACATGCGGTTTTCACCTATGAGTTTCTCATGAAAATTGGCCCTCAGACACCACTAGATAGACGGAAACTGAACCGTCTATCTAGTACAGAAATAGGACATTCTCTTCAAAAGTGTCCAATTTGGCCCAACGAGCAGCAAACTTATTTTTTCGTGGTGAAAATTTCATCAACTAACTATCTGCAAATTTTCAACTTCAGTAAAATGCCCCAAAAATCAATTTTTTCTTGTGAGATATGCAGACTGTGGTTTGAAATTGCCTTGAATGGAAATCAAAGTCTGAACACTGTGTAGATGCTCTATCATTTTGCAAAATTTCGATATAAAAAATTGGTTCAAGCCCTGTGGACAGGAGCTTTTTGGCGCTCTTGTTCAGACAGACAAATTATATCTCCGAAAGTATTGGTTTCTCAGAGTTGGGGATTATATCAATGGATTCCTATGATAGAACTGTATCATGAAAAAAATTAAATTTAAAAAAAGTGTCGTTTAAACAGAATGCTTCAAAAATTATCTTTAAAAAAAAGATCAAACTACAATGCTTTAATGCTTCAAAAATTGTCATTAAATTTATTTATCAAGGTTAAATGACCAATCTGCAATTATTCAACCTCGTGGAATGGGTTGTTGCAACTTACACTCGGTGCATAGTTTTCACAACTCGAAATACCTAAGGAAAGTATCATCGAAATGTCTAGAGCAAGGCTGGAGACAATCATAGCAGATTGTCCATTTATTCCTGATATTTGAGTAGGTAGTGGATTACGAACAAATTATTTTAATAGTTCAAAATATATTAAGAAAATACTATCCTCTTTTCATCATTTAAAATTTAATAGTTCACACCACTAACACATTCTTTTCTGTATTATGAGCCTTAACTCAAGAAAAAATGATTGATGCGCAAATGTAGATCCATATTTCAGTATTTTTTTGCTAGCAACATGTCTCACTACTTAAGGAAGCAAAAGGTAATATTAACCTCAGTGGTCAACGAACACTGATTCCATTATGTTCTACTTTCCTATTGCCTCCTTAAACTACATCAAAACAGTCTTGTATATATTCACAAATTCAAGAATCGAATACTTGCTTTCCAAGAGAAAATAACAACTCCGAATTGACAATCTCTAATAGCTAGAAAAGGTGACATTTATGAATAGTGATCACAGACAGATTCTGTGTTCACATTCTGTGAATACATAGAACTTACGATGTATTATTGAAACTTAGAAACATCATATCCCCGAAAGTATTAGCTTGTTTGGAGTTGAAAATGATAACAATGGATTCCTATGATGAAACTGCATCTTAAAAATAATTGAATTCAAAAGTAGTAATGTAAAAAGAATATTTTTTTTCGTTACTCCAAAACTATTGGACCGATTTTGCCCAATAACGCACTCAACCGAGATATTTATCCCTCAAACCTAGTCTGGAAATTTCAACTGTCTAGCTCATTCTGTTCGAGAGTTATCGTGTTAACGGCAGGACGGCGGGCCGGACAGAATCGATTTATTTCGACCACGGATTCTTGATCAGTGAGTCAAACCAAATCGTTCAAGACCATTTTCAGCCAAAAATTCGAAAATTACAGACATTTGGGCAAATTGATAAGCACTCTGTTCCGAGGAACAAGAACGCCAAAAATAATGTTTTTGTTGCTAATCTCCCTAATTTTAGCGTTGTATCCACAAAGGTGTTGACGGTAGATAACGTGAAGCGTGACGTTACAAATGCAAAAATATTCTTGAAGTTGAAAAGTCTGAAGAACTGCTGGAGTTAGGTGTAAGAAATGCTGATGAAAGTTCATCAAAAATTAGCTGTTGAATCCAAAAAAGTAGTAAAAAATGTGCAGTCGTATTTGAAATAAGATAGTATGTGTCGACATCCGGTATTTCCGGAAGTAGCGCCTTGAAAATATTTTCAATAGGAAGATCACACCGGACTTTGGCTAACACAAACATTTCAGAACCATACGATTTTCCAATCTTTATATTCTTCTAGTGTACTGTTTTAAAACAATCACCCTGTAGAGGGTCACTTAACCAGCGTGCAAACTGATATTTTGTCTAACCGGCATACTGTACATTCAGAACGTACAAATTTCCAATGATATTTCTGTACAATTTCCAGGTTAACAACGATGAGACGATTTTGCCAAATGTTACATTAGAACTAAGATGGAACGACACCTATGGGGACACTGTGATTGCGACGAAGGCCATGACCGAGATGATTTGCCAGAACATTTATGCGTTCTTCGGCCCTGAAGGGAACTGTCATGTAGAAGCCATCGTGGCCCAATCACAAAACATCCCGATGATAAGCTATGTGAGTACGTAAAGAATGCTGTTATGCAATGTCTGAATATGGGTGTCTTGAGTAGGGCTCAC
Source organism: Halyzia sedecimguttata (assembly GCA_937662695.2). Classification (NCBI taxonomy): domain Eukaryota; kingdom Metazoa; phylum Arthropoda; class Insecta; order Coleoptera; family Coccinellidae; genus Halyzia; species Halyzia sedecimguttata. Next base: position 8,644,669 of record OW569414.2, on the reverse strand, counting down.
TCCAGCGAAGAATCGTTGCATCTAAAGTACACTGCATCGAAGGTTCACTCCATCGAAAATGACGCCCACTTAGTCCTGATTCGCCGAACGTGAAATCTTCTAAATCGATCGTCTTCGTCCGTAGTTTGGCTGGATGAGAGGAAGTTTGTTTCATTGAGTGTACGTCAACAAGCGCAATCTCATCTATCCACACCAGGGGTCGGCCACATACGGCTCGTTAGATTTGAAGCTAGGGCTCTTTAGTTCCATACGCAAATATTATTTATTCTTATGAATTAATAGATTAGTTTTTTTATCATGAAACTTTATTTATGAAAGTACTATTTATCGTTGGCATGAATAATAGTTCTGGCTCTTTAAAAACTATGAATTTTTTTACTCTTCTGACTCAGAAGGTTGCCGACCCCTGGTCTAACCTAAAATTTGAAATAATTGAACGATGAATGTGTTCGTCAATTTCCAATTAGTGAAACATTATGTACCTATGCGTTAATAAGTTGAGTTTTGTAACGTGCAGAAATTGGTGTCGAAAAAAACATCCTCCAGTGATGCTAATGAAGATTGAATTTTCAGTTGATTCATCGAATATATCAAGAATCGATTCATACGCAACTTGAATTCGTATTTTCTTGAGAAGAAAAAGTATAAATATTCGTAAATAGAATTAAAAACGTGATCAAACTAAATGAGAATATATAGGGTGTACCCTACGAAAAATCATATGATTCACCAATATCGCCATAACGAATCTTCATGCATGAATCGAAATAAACGCATAATAATCAGTGTGAAAAATTAACAATAACTTGTTTTCGAGGGATGAAAAAATTCACATAAACGAAACAGTTACTGATTGAATTGTATTTTGGTGAAATTTCTGTATCTCGAAAAGGATCAGCGATATCGAAAAATGGTTTTCAGCATTTAATTATTCCTCTTCAAAATCGAATAAGTGAACTTCGTTTTCACGTAACGTTTGTATTTTTCTAGATTTCATCAATGGACATCGAATTTGGGACACCCTGTACAGTATATGTTTTAAATACAATTCTTTTTCTTCTCCGATTGTTATACTATTTTATCATCATTCCAATTCATCGAAAATGCCTTCGTCTTGATTGAAGAATGTAGATAGTGTAATGTTTAGGAGCAATTTAACCCTATGCTTTTTTCTTCTTGACAAATTTCATATTTAGATTTCAATTTTATTTCTAATCTGGATATGACACTCCAGTCAAATAGATTCTTACTTAAAATACGTTCTATAATGGATAATATTGCCAAAATCAATGAAATAGTTTTCTTCAGTTCAAACTCCTGCAGTAATTAACCTCTGGAGGTTAGACATACTGTATTTACTGCCTCTGATGTTAACAGAAGAGTAAAAAATTACAATTTACAGAATTTCAAAGTTTTTAAAGAGCCAGAAAAAATTATTCTTGCAAACAATGAATAGTTTTTTCAAAATAAAGTTTTTGAAAAAAAAACTAATCTATTTATTCATAAGAATAAATAATATTTGCGAGAACTAAAGAGCCACAGCTTCATATCCAAAGAGTCGCCGACCCCAGGGTTAGACATGTTCCGCTTTGTTGGCGTACACTCAATGTAACAACTTATCTCTCATCAAGTCCAACTATGGACGAAGACGGTCAATATAGGAGATTTCACGTTCGGCGAATCAAGAGTAAGTGGGCGTCATTTTCGATGGAATGAACCTTCGATGCAGTGAACTTTCGATGCAATGAGTCTTCGATGGAGTGAGGTGCACCGGGTGACTTTTCTGTGGAGGGGTGCGTTGAACTTCGAAAGAAGGGAAGTAATTTTTTTATATTTATTTTGTAACTAGGTGAACCCGGCAGACGTTTACTGTCATTAGACGCTATTCTCTCAAACCGGTTACAACTTCTTCAAAACGTCATTTCGCACGGGTAGCAACCAAAAACCCCGAAAAAATAAAATTCACAGGATCACCCGCTGGGCTAATCTGAAGAGTGTCTGTCTCAAAATGTTAAAAAAATAGATTCAGCCGTGTCGAGTCCATAGGGAACACATACACACATCGATTTCTAGAGGGTGTATATGAATAGTTTAGGGAGTGATTCCTTATGAAAGGAGCCACCTCTGATTAGTTACAGCCCTCTAAAGATGGCGACCGAAGAACAGTTTTTAATTTCTTTCTTAAAAATAAAAGGCTGACAAGAATTAAATCGAGCAGATATTTTATGCGTGCGAGAAGTCATTCAAAAACATTTTTGGTGGTGTTCCTCTATGATTCAAAGGGGTAGAAAGCCACCCCTAAACCTTGTTTCGCAATAAACTGTTTTCCATATTCATATTTTACAATAAAAAAATTTATTTTGAATAGCTTGGTCCATTCTCATGGTCTCTTGTAATTTCTTGCTAAAATTCACGGTTTTTGAGCAAAAAAATATTTATCGTCATTATAGCGTGAGTCGTAGAGGCTGGAATTATTTCCGACTAGAATTTATCTACAGGGTTTTCCAATAAGAGGTGTTATTTTGAATAGCCCGCTATTTCGGTAGATGTCACTTTTGAAGCTGTCATTTTTTGACATTTGACAAGTTGAAACTACGCCGTTAAAAAAAATGGAACGATACACGCTTCAAGAACGCATTGAAATTATTAAAATTCACTATAAAAATGGTGAAAATTTCGTAGAGACGGTTCGTAAAACTCGAACATTTTTGGGTCGTCGTGAAGCACCTTGTTGGACCGCAATAAAGAAATCGGTGGAAAAATTCGAGCTCAAGAACATCCTAGAATATTGCTGCTGTAGCCGAAAGTGTTGAAGAAAACCCAGGTTTGTCCATTCCTCGTCGTTCTTTGGAATTAGGCATTCCACAAACGTCATTACACCGTATTTTGCATAAAGATTTGGGTCTTAAGGATTATAAAGTTCAGTTAACACAAGAACTCAAGCCGGCCGATCATCAACAACGTCGTGTCTTTGCTGATTGGTCGTTGAAATGCATGAAAATGATCCGGAATTCCATCGAAAAATCATCTTGAGTGATGAGGCCCATTTCCACCTCGGTGGCTTCGACAACAAGCAAAATTGTCGCATCTGGGGCTCGGAAAACCCAAGAGTTATTGTTGAAAAGCCTCTCTATCCTCAACGTGTGACTGTTTGGTGCGGTTTATGTTCCGGCGGAGTCATTGGACCTTACTTTTTCGAAAATGAGGCTGGAGCAACAGTTACGGTGAATGGATTGCGCTATCGAGAGATGATTAATGATTTTTTATGACCGAAATTGGATAGTATTGATCTGGACAACTTTAACTTTCAACAAGACGGCGCCTACGTGCCACACAAGCAACGAAACCATTGATCTTTTGCGGGAAAAGTTTCCGGACCGTGTTATCTCTCGAAGAGGTGATCAAAATTGGCCACCGAGATCTTGTGATTTAACACCTTGCGACTTCTTCCTTTGGGGCCAAGTGTTGATTTATTAACAATTAACAGTATCAGCGATCTTTCAATATTATTAATATTATAATTAATACCTATCTTGGATACTAGAAATCTGCCCCTGATCCGGTATGAATAAACAATTGTTAAAAAAACTATATTCGCTTAAAAACGAAGTATTTTCGAAATGAAAATAGTATTTGATTAAAATGGTTCTGGATTATTCGTTCAGAGTTCACACAGCAAACATTTGGCTTACTTTCGGCGCGGAAAACAAGGACTTTAATCAAAATACTCAAAATACTAAATTTCAGCAAACGGTACGACCGTCCACAAGAAACTAGAATAAACAAAGATTCAAATTTAATTTGACATGTCGATAATTTTGTCCATAAAATTTCTACCGCCGGCATCTATCGGCGAAAAGTAGAACAAAATCCTTGTATTTTGACAGTGTTTGGACCGCAATTCGGCCGTATATATGTCAAAGAGTGTCTTCACCATGTATTCTATGCATCTACAGTCACATCATATTGGCTTCACAGAAACATAGAATTTACTAAAAATCATATAAGCTTAAGCCTGTTCCTTACGAAAATATAGTACTTACCCTACGCTAGATAGAATCTAAATAAATTAATATTATTGTCAAGCAACTACGGGTTCGATTGATCTACCGATTATATTGATCTACCATCAAAATGCAGATCTACCGGAAAAATGTATACCGGAAAAATTAAGATCTAGTGGAAAAATGTAGATCCACCGAAAAAATGTAGATCTACTGGGAAAATGTAGATGTACCGGAAAATGCAGATCTACCGAAAAAATGTAGATCTACGGGAAATATGTAGATCTACCGGAAAATGTAGATCTACTGGAAAAATATAGATCTACCGAAAAATGTAGATCTACCAGAAAAATGAAGATCTACTGGAAAATGTAGATCTACCGGAAAAATATATATCTACTGGAAAAATGTAGATCCACCGGAAAATGTAGATCTACCGGAAAATGTAGGTCTACCGAAAAAATGTGGATCAACCGGAAAAATGTAGATCTACCGGCTAGGTAGATCTGCGGTCCAACTAGTTGATTCTGAATAAATATATATTATTATCAAGCAAATATTAATCTAATGGTGATTTAATGGGTGAAACTGTGAACGGAAAATTATCCCTTTACAGAAAACACAAATAGATTAATTCGTCATCTTTTTAATAGGAAATATGTACATATAGAATAAGGCGCTTTGTAGTTAATTTCTATAAGTTCATGGTGAAATATTCGTCGATTTTAACCATCAACAAACATTCCCTCGTGATCCGGGCCAGCTACCTCCTCACTCAGTCTTCCCCTAAAGACCCGACAAAGGAACGTCACTGTACATTGCTCAAGGTTTCCGCATTACAGAGGGTTGGAGTTCGTAAGGATTTCACTAGGTGGCGCTGCTAAGATTTTCTTTCCGGTAGTTCGCAACAACAGGGCTCAATTTCCTAGGGCTCCTCCGTTTGTCATTGAGTGACTGAGTTACGCTGATGATTGGTAACAACCATGAAACCGGTACGTATCTGCCTGAATGACACTCTCCTCTTCGGGGGAATACCGAGTGAGGAGGTGGCTATCCCTGATCGCGAGGGAACGTTTTTGATGGTTAAAATCGACCAACCGTGTGTCTTTTAGGAAATACATACTAAATCTTCGTGATATTTCGTTCTATTTTATTAATAACACTACTTTCTTTCATTTTCAGAGATGTTCTGATTATAAAGCATCGCAAATACCAACTTTCGCCAGGGCAGATCCACCAGATACTCAAGTGAGTGATTATTACCTAAAATATAAAAACCCCGATTCATTTAGGGTTTCTGTAATCTTTTCGTGTGGAAAAATTAGTATCCTCGAGACATAGCTCTTGAATATATGTTTGAACTCCCATTACATACTTACCCTTGTTGTATACCCCATTGGAAACCGAGAAAATTTATTTCTATGGAAATACATCAAGATTGAAATTTTCAATCATTAATTGTACAAGCCGATAATTTTATTTCTTTGCTGCTGGGAATTTTACTGCTGATTTAACTTTATTTGGTCGATAAATCTCAATATGAGATCATTTTTTTTCTTGCAGCTCTACTTTTTGGCTCGCTGTTCACCTGAACAGAGTGCCTATCAATTCGTCCAAAAGTCTGTATTTTTCGAATATTTGGCCGAGAATGGTCTTAAACGATTAGTTTCGACTCACTGATGAAGAATCTGAGGTCAAAATTGATTTTGTCTGGCCGTCCGTCTGCAAGATTACGCTCGAACGCAATGAGTTAGGGCGTTGAAATTTTCAGAATAGGTTTGGGAGATGAATATCTCAGTTAGGTTCGTTATTGGGCAAAATTGGCCGGATGGTTTCGGAGTAATGGAAAATTTTTTTTACATCACAAATTTCGAATTAAATTTGGGTGAAATCCACCGAGTGGTTTCAGAGTTATAGCCATCTGAAATTTAGTTTTTCCAATAATTCGAACAATTCTGATCTGATCGAATTAAAGTGCGGTAGTTAGTTGAAAAATATCGACACGAAGACTTATGTAAAATTTTGAGACGATCGCAGGACTCGAAAAATTCTAAAAAATATTTGTGCTGCTATTCGTTTCTAAATAATCTTAACTTCGACAGATTATTGAACTTAACTTTTTTTAGTGATGACACTTGGTTTCACTTGTGAAGTGATGTGAATTCTCACAACTACAGATTTTGAACATCTGAAAGCCCCCACAGTTTTATTGAGACTCCAATACATTCGCGTAAAGTTGGTGTGTGGTTAGCAGTTTCTCGTCGTAGAATCTTTGGCGCAGTTTTCTTTCATGATACCATTAATGGTTAAAGGTACAAAAGAATAATGCTGGAGCCATTCATAAACCAATTAGATGACGAAGAAATACAGTTGGGATATTTTCAACAAGATGGGGCAACTGTCCAAACTATTTCTGTAAATCTAAGCTATCTGCAGGAGTTCTATGACAACCGTATAATAAGTCGAGGACTTCAGCCTTCCTTTCCAACACTTGACTCCCCTGGACTTTAGCATCTTTGCATATCTGAAAGATGGGGTATTCAAAAGACGATACGATAATATTGAGGACCTTCCATCATCTAGGATCATCTAATAATGTGAAAAAATTCAAAAAAATATATTTGCCAACAAACGGAAAAGAATTTATAAATGGAGCATATTTTGAACATTTGATGTGAATTCATTGTTAGAATTCTTACAAATTAATAAACTCGCTAACTGGGAGTTATCTTACAGTTATACAATGTACGAGTATTCTGTCCATTTGTATTGATTTATTACCTGCATTCCAACATTAAAATTAATTCAACAGTATGCAATCAGTTATCAGCACTTACTTCTGGAAAATTCTAAATAGGATTTTAAAAATTCATTCATTCAAACACAAGGGAACTATCCATTTCTGTTCAATAGCTAATACGATATCTCTTGAAAATAGAATCCCAAATAATGAATAATCACACGCGATTCCATCAGCTTGATATTTTCCGCAAGAAAACTCCTTAAAACGGAGTAAAATTCCAGCATCATCATCATTTGTGCAATTGGCTCAGTGGTAGAGTAATTGACTTGGGAGCGGAAGCCCCAAGTTCAATTCCGAGGCTAGGAAAGAAATTTTCTAGTCACGGTAATCGCCACCATTCGCTGTTGGGTCAAAAATTAACAGTGCTGTGCCTAAGGTGGCGTAAGGCCACAGTAACAAAGCCTACACAGAACACAACTGGTTCTCCTAACTCAGGGCAAGCTCTTAGAGCTTATGAGGGGGGTCACCTTGTGGAAGACCCAGGAGGATCAGTATAATAATAATAATAATAATTTATCATTCATTCAATCAAATTACTCTACTCTGGTCATCACAAGGTCTGTTTGTCAACCCAGAGAAGGAGTTAGGCCCAGTAATTATGGATGATATGTACACAAAGTCACGTATAATAAAAACTTAAATCAAAAAATTCATTTATTCTATAATTTCACTTTCTACAAACTTAATGCGAACTATATCAACTATTGAATCAATTTACTTTGTATATTAAAATTTTTGGGTCAAACTGGGACGGGAGTAAACGTAATCTCCCAGTGACAGCCTTTTTGGCGCTCTAGTTCCTCGGAACTGAGTGCTTATCAATTTGCCCAAATGTCTGTAATTTTCGAATATTTCGATGAAAATGGTCTTAAACGATTTGGTTCGACTCACTGATCAAGAATCCGTGGTCGAAATTCATTCTGTCCAGCCGGTCCGGCCGGCCGTAGGCACGATAACTCTCGAACGGAATGAGCTAGAGAGTTGAAATTTTCAGAGTAGGTTTAGGGGATAAATATCTCGGCTAAGTTCATTATTGGGCAAAATCGGACAGATGGTTTCGGAGTAACAAAAAAAAAGTTTTATATAAGAATCCATTCATATCATTTTTAACTCTAACAAGCTAATACTTTCGGAGATATAATTCTTCAAAATTTCAATGTAAATCGTATTTCACACATTGATATAATTATTCTATGTATGAATTGTCATAATGTCAACTTGACAGAAGGGAATATTGTAACTTCAAAAATATTGGGGTTGAAATACTCGTATTTTAGCGATGCAACGGGGACCTCACCCGAAAATGTTTGAAAATATTACGTAAATATTGAAAGCATAATTCTGTAGTTCGAGAGAGGAGTAAATTTGGTGAACGTAGATCAGGAAATTTTTGATCGATTACAAGGTAATTTTTTATTTATGACTCATCTTCTTTCATATTATTACTGATCTTCTTTCATACATGTTTTATGGAATACCTACTATTTGTAGGTACTTTAAACCTGTTTTGGGCAATTGTCATACGAAACTTGTTTTTTTGGCGCTCTAGTTCCTCGGAACAGAGTGCTTATCAATTTGCCCAAGTGTCTGTAATTTTGGAATTTTTGGCTGAAAATGGTCTCAAACGATTCGGTTCGACTCACTGATCAAGAATCCGAGTGCGAAATCGATTCTGTCCGGCCGGCCGACCGGCCGTAGGCACGATAACTCTCGAACGAAAGGAGTTAGCGATTTGAAAATTGCAAGGTGGTTTTGGAGCGTAAATATCTCGGACAAGTTCGTTCGATATATCTGAAATTTAGCATCAAATTGTAGAATCATGACCTTTATACGCATGTGAAGTTTTGTATTGGCCAGATTACCGCAAAGTGTAAAAAAAAAAATTTGAAAATTTAAAAAAAGTTTTTCCACAATAACTCTCGAACGGAATGAGCTAGGTAGTTGAAATTTTCAGAGTAGGTTGGGGAGATGAATATCTCGGTTAAGTTCGTTATTGGGCGAAATTGGCCAGATTTAATTCGATCTCTTCCATGGTGCAGTTCTCATTCTCATGATTGCTCATTTAATTTTGATAAATAAACTATTATTTGAATTGAATTTCCTTTATGATGCAGCTCTATCATATGTATACATTGATATAATTCCCAACTCAGAGAAACCAATACTTTCGGAGATATAATTTGTCTGTTTGAACTAGAGCGCCAGAAAGCTCCTGTCCACAGGGCTTGAACCCATTTTTTTTTTAACAAGAGAAATCCTGAAGGCGGTTACCCACTAAAACTCCTGTGATCGGGTTCCGAGCATTTTTGCCTATAAACCAGTTATCTCTCTTCCTTGGGAATTTCTCACACGATCTAAGTGTTGTTTATGTTTAATGGTCTTCCTTCAGCATGTTTAATGAAGGGGCATCTTTTCTCCTTTCGGTTTATTTTGAAATTAAGTTTACTAACTTAATTTCGTTCTCCAAGTAGTTGATCTCTCGGCCTTTTGTAGTAGGGCTTTATATTTCTGGCATCTTCTATTGGATCGTAGTTTACAAGTCTTCTCAGTTCCTCATTCATGTAGCTTGGCTTTTTCAGATATCTTCTCGGCTTTTTTCTTCATGAAAGTTGTGATCGGCTCCCAAGTCTCTATGTATTTTTCTATTTCTAACAAACCATGGTACGTCCATTGCTCTTCTCATCAATATGTCTTCTGCCGACTATATCTTCTTGATGTGGCTTTTGGCTGCGAAGCCCCACGCTGTCGAACCATAGGTGAGTTGCGGTCCTGCTATAGTTTTAATCATCGTCAGTTTTATGTTTTTATTCATACGGCTCTTCCTTCCTATTAGCGGATATAGTCGGCTCATTGCCGCCTTTGTTTTGTCAACTGCTGATTTTATGTGGCTTTTCCATATAAGTCTTTTATCTAGTATCACCCTTTTTTTTCCATTTTACTTCTGCACCATCTATTATGAGGTTTCTTTCAACTTTCATTTGTCTCTTCTGTAGTAGGATGGCTTGACTCTTTCGTCCGTTTATCTGGATTTTCCATTTTATACACCACTAATTCTTCGGTTGCTTCCTGTAGTCTTCGTTGTATGACATCTGCTCGCCGATGTCTGAAAGCAATTCCTGTGTCATCTGCGTAGCCCTTACCATCGTGCGTGCATCTTTTGGCATATCGTGGATATAGATGTTTTACAGAAGTGGGCCTCGGACGGATCCTTGGGGCACTCCTGCTTCTAAGGATCTAATAGAGGAAGATTCATCCTTTATTTTGAGGTAGAAGTTCCTGTCTCTCAGATAGTTTCTGATAATCTTGCACATTTTGCTCTACTATTCTGCAGTCATCATTTTATATGCCAATCCTTCGTGCCATACTTGGCTCCTTCATGCCGTAATTGAAGTTCTGTTGAATGATCTCTTCTGAATCCAAATTGTTCGGGTGGTATGAGGTTGAGTTCTTCTGTTTCCTCATTTAATCTTCTGGCAATAGCTATTTCCACTACTTTCCCTAAGGACGAGAGGAGGCTGATTGGTCTGTATTTCTGTGGCCATTTTCTTTCTTTTCCAGGTGTATTGAAAACGATAACTTCGGTCTCGCATCACTCCATTCGTTATGTTTGTGAGCGCGACTATTCCCTTTCTGGGCAACTTTTTTAGCATGAAGTTTGTTACCCGGTGCCTGGTGCTTTGCTTCTTTTCAGATTTCCTATGATCTCTTTTATTTCGGTTGGTGTGGCTGGTTTTGGAATTGCATTGCATTCACGCGGTTCCATCATGAACTCTTCATTTTCTTCTACTTCTTCTTCCAGATCTTCATTATCATCTTCTGGTCTATGGTTCATGCTGGCTTTCCTTTCTATTGTGTCAGCCAGTGCCTCGGCTGCCTCATATTTTGAATATACTAGGCCATGTACTCCATACAGAGTGGTCCAGTGGCAGAATCACAGAATTAGGCTATATTCTGTTATGAATTCTGTGGCTGGTATTGCAAATGTGTTCAGCAGACATATGAAGCGGCAAAATGAGAGGGTTTCAGAACCAACTACGATGTTACAATCATTTATAAGACCCTGTATATCTGTTTTATAGAATAACCAAAAAGCTGTATCATTTTGAAATTCAATGAAATTTTGGTCAGAAAACTTTGTGACTTACTCAGTTCTTGTGATTTGGTTCCTTGTGCAGCATATTGTACAAATAAATAATCGCCATTTAGATCATTTGGACCTTAAAATTAAAAAAATTCAAACATGAACAGGTACAAAAATGTAGCTAAGGATACAGGTTGATTTCGTAGACCAATTACAAAGCATGAAAATCACCTCTGGACACAATATTCGACATTCGTAATCATACATGAAAAATAATCTTTTCTAATTTCGTCACATGAAAAGATTCAGAAAAACTCTAAAATAATCAAAACTGCTTAATTTTCTATTGCTATGATTGCTCAATCAAATGGTTCGTTATTTCAGGTTACCAAATCTGTTATTGCACTGTTGGACTACTACAAATGGTACAAATTTTCAGTTATATACCAGAAAGAGTGGGAAACTGTGGCTAATTCACTGTCTGAACAAGCGAAAAAAAAGAATATGACTGTGACAGGCGAAAAGCTTGCCTTTGGCCGACTAGAATGTTGCGTTGATAATCTCGACTGCTGCGGGCAGGCCTCCTGGTATGATTTTTTGCAGAAAACGAAGAACAAAACAAGAAGTGAGTGCCTTTCTTTTACATACACCTACTGCCTTTAAGAATAATCCGATTTCATAAATTTGATAAAATGGAACAGGATGTTTTATCAATTGTTAAAATTTTACATTTTCAGCCAGAACATCAAAGAATATTGAAATTAATCAATAATAAGCTGGTTGGCCGCGGTTTCTATTCTACAGGGTGTTTCCAATTGAAGGTTTCATTTCAAATAGCTATTTTGGGTGCTGCTAATTTTTGACGGGTTTATCCTTATCCTTACATAGTATAAATCAAAGTCCCTTTCCGCTGTCTGTTTGTTCCTACATATGCTTAGATATTTAAAACTACGTGAAGGATTTTGATGCGGTTTTTTTTAATAGATAGACCGCCGTATTCACAAAGCATTCTATCTCCCTTAAGTCCTAACTGAGATCCTCAGTTAAGGATAAATAAGAATAGCAACCTCAGTTAAGGCTGGTTTATGCTAGCTGGTAACTTTAACTTATCCCCTAACTTAAAAATTGAAACATAGATTTCTAACGCTATGGTTGATACTGAGACTGAATAATCCGTTCACTTATTAATAATAATAATAATTAATAAGTTAACGGATTATTAAGTCTGATTATAAACCATAACACTAAAAATAAATGTCTATTTATAATATATATTTATGATTAAGTTAAAGTTACCAGCCAGCATAAACCAACCTTTAACGTATGTAACGGTGCTGAAACAGTCCTGTTTCACGTTGATTTTCATTTAAACTGAAGTTGCGATTCTTATTTATCCTTAACTGAGGACCCCAGTTAGGACTTAACGGAGATCGAATGCTTTGTGAATACGGTGGAGAGTGATTCAATAGGAACTTTTGTATGTATAATACATGCATAATATATTAGAGAAACACTGATAATTTTAGAGGTTTCTAATGTGATGTCGTAAATAAACACATTTTTTTGCGCTTACATTGCAAACGCTGGCTGAACCCTACGAGATAGATCAAAATAATGTAGTACAGTATGATACACCTTAAAAAGGTCTACAAAAAAGTCCGCGATGGTATATATCTATCTCTTAAGGATAACTCACAATAACCATTTTTTATCCTTTACATTCTACGAGAAATAATGGCTTTATTACTAAGCTATTTTGAGCAATGCAGCATTGATCCTTATCCAATTAAGTACCTTAAATGCATTGTGCATTTAATATTTATCAATATGGCCCTTTACAGCATGTAATTTAAATGAATATTTTCGAAGATATCGCAGATTTAAAATGCAGGGACATAGCGGTTGCGGTGGTACCGACCGGGGGGCCGGCACAGCCAGGATAGGGATAGAAATCGAATACAGAGAGCCAGAGAATCATCTGTGAGCGTGAGGCTCGCCTCAGCCAGGATAGATGTATTGATTCCCCGAATTCCTCTGTTACCATCGGATTTATTGATTTAAACGCCTACAATTTCCGGCGAAGATATATTTTGCAATGACCATTAATAAATCGCAGGGTCCAACTTTCAACGCTACAGGCTTATATTTGAGCGTTGAGGGTTTTTCACATGGCCAATTATATATCGCTCTTTCAAGAGTAACCTCTAAAGAAAACATGTTTGTATTGTCTAACGACAAAAATGCTGTGAACGTAGTATATAAGGAAATTCTGTAGTATAATTAGTATCAGCATTTCAAATTAGAACCCTATTTTTTTTATGATTACGTTCGATTCTGCGGTGAAAAATAATGATAGTTTTCTAACATGATTAATGATTATGCTCCTGAATTAGAAATTATTTAATCTAGGAGGATAATCATGTAAGAAAACTATCATGATTTTTCACCGCAGAATCGAACGCAATCATAAAAAAATAGGGTTCTAATTTGAAAAACAGAAAATTTGGCCAATTTTTTATCACAATTTTCGACACATAATTTGAAACACCCTGTGATAATATTTCTGAAATTCAAAAGATGCATGACCTTTCCACAATCTTCCTCTCCGATGTTCTAAAAACGGTTCACGCTCAGGATGTTTAAAACATGAATAATGAACATAATACTGACTAAACATATTTGACTTTTTTCCGGTTTTTTTTTCGATATTTTGAAAATTATTCGAATGAATACAATGGGTTTAACAGAAATGTATTCAGCATTGAATACTTGATCATACCAGGAATGCTAAACTTGAAAAAAAAATTTTTTTCATCAAATTTATTCTCACTACCTGTATAACCGAAAGTGATTGGGCTTCGAAAATATTTTAGCTCTGTAGAGAAATTCAAGCAATATCATAATACCAATTTTCAGATTTCTAATATGTCCAGTACTCCAGAACTCGAACTTGGGACACCCTGTGTAGAACGTTTTTCAATGATGTTCAATGATTTTTTATAAATTTTCTAGTGATACGATACTCACCAAATTTCGCAAGAATTTTCGCGTTGGCATTTTTCAACTAATAACCATGTTTGAATTTAATCCGTACAAAATTTCAACTCGTTTGGCTGATTATGCCCATTAACGAACTTAGCCGTCGCATTTGGATGCGCACCTACCCTGATAATGTCAAGTCGCTATCTCATTCCGTTCCAAAGTTATCATGGCAACGGCATGTCGGACAGAATCGAATTTCACCTCGAAATCTTCATTAGTGAGTCGTTTGAGACAATTTTCGTCAAAAAATTCGAAAATTACAGACATTTGGGCAAAATGATAACGCGATGTTCCCCAGAACATACGCGCAAAAAATGCATGCAAGAGACCTATTATATCCAGCCATTACATTACCTCGATCAAAAGAAGAGATTTTTTTAACATTTCAGTACATTGCCTAAATGAAAGCATGAAATTCTGATATAGCTTATTGTCACAAGTGTGCAATATCTCAATAAAACTCATTGATTGTTTCTGTTCTAGTTTATGTTCTGTTGGGCAATACAGCGACGCTGGTGGACATGATGACTACAATGCAAACCCTGCAATTGTTTGAGAACGGGGAGTATATAGTGATTTATGTGGCTCCCAACGCCTACACGGACAAGATGGCTCACGAATTCTTGTGGAGTGAGTACAAATATTATGGAATATAATAATGAAAAATGGCGATACCGTTGTTAATAAATCAACAAGTCCAGAGCGTTCCTGCCAATCGGGTCCTTCATAAATGGCTTCGTATAATAAATATACTTATGCGTATATTTCACAAATCAAATAGACCCCAATGAACCCCCTGGGGTCTATTTGATTTGTGAAATATATGCATAAGTATAATATTAGGACCCGATTGGCAGAAACGCTCTGGACTTGTTGATTTATTATGGAATACTCTGTAGATTATAAATATACCCTAAAAATATTTAAATAATTAGGTAGTATTTGGTAAATCAACTTTTTTCATTTGTATAAATTCTCATAATGAATTAAGATAAATTTTATAGCCACATGTTTCCGAGCTAGCATCCATTTCACCAGTGGCGTCCGCTGAAACATATTATACTAACTGACAAAGAAACTGTAACACCCAGAAGGAGCAGTTTTTAATTTTAATTTTTTTCGGTAAAACATAGATAGTATACCAAGGAGTAAATGATTTGGAGAAACAAATCGTGAAGGTTTTTTCATGTAAACATTTTTTGTTACTTACATATTGTAGTCGTTTTTTGCAATTTTTTTAAATTTTACAACAAACCAGCTGTTCGAGGAGCTCCAAAGTCGATGTTTAGTTGTTGTTAAAATGTCTAGAGCACGTGTACGCGGAATTTATCGCCAACTAAGTGAATTTGAAAGAGGTCGAATTATTGGTCTATAAGAGGCGGCGTTGTCATTTCGAGAAATTGCTAACTGTACGAACAGACATCCAACTACTGTTACGAGATGTTGTCAAGCGTGGTTTGATAATGCCCAAAATCAAAGAAGAGTAGACACGTGACGTCGAAGGGGCACAAATGAAGTTCAAGATCGACATCTAAGTGGTTAGGACAACAAGGCCATCCTGTAACTGTCCGAACGGTTTACCGCCGGATGAGTTCTTTTGGACTGCAGCATTATCGACCCCATATTGTGTTACCTCTGAAGGTTGAGCATCGCCGGCAACGATTACAGTGG
Organism: Halyzia sedecimguttata; assembly: GCA_937662695.2. Lineage (NCBI taxonomy): Eukaryota > Metazoa > Arthropoda > Insecta > Coleoptera > Coccinellidae > Halyzia > Halyzia sedecimguttata. The sequence continues at coordinate 8,629,068 of OW569414.2, read as the reverse complement.
TCCAGAGAACGCCAAAAATAGAATGTGGAATGGCATCAGGTCGTCTTTTCTGATGAATCCCGATTCTCCTTGGGTGCACATGTTGGCCGAAGAAGGGTTAGACGACGTCGGGGAGTAAGACGTAAACCTCCGTTTGATATTGAGCGTCATGTACACCGGACAGTAGGCGTTATGGTATGCATGCAAGTAGGTCACCTTTGATCTTTATTCGAGGTAACATGACAGCGCTGCGAACCTTCATGAAATAGTGGAGCCATATGTTCTCCCTTACCTTAACCGGCTCGAGAATCCAATATTTCAGCAAGATAATGCTCGACCTCATGTTGCCAGAGTTAGTTTAACCTTTTGTGAAGCGACCCATGTGAATATTTTGCATGGACACCCCGATCGTTCGCCCATAGAGCATGTTTGGGACATTATGGGTGGAAGGCTTGGGAATTTACCCCAGCATCCACGGACTCTGGCGTCTCTGATACATGAACTACAGGTAGCTTGGGATAGTATCCCTCAAGAAGAAATATACCACCCTATTGCATCAATGCCAGGACGTGTTGGGGAGTGTATAGATAATCGCGGTGGACAAACACATTATTAACGAATTTATTAAAACAAATTGTAAAGCCTTCGTTTTTTTCTTCAAATTTCAATAATTTACTTCTTTCTATACTATCTATGTTTTACCAAAAAATAAATAAAATTAAACATCTCTTTCTGGGTGTTGCAGTTTCTTTGTCAGTCAGTATATACAGCGTAGCTTCCGTTTGAAACACAGCTGGCATTTAAAATTTGTAGAGATTCGTCGTATATTCATATTGAATAGCATACCTCGAGATCAAGCTTTTTTTCTTGGAAGGTAGAAACAAACCCCTGATTGGCGAACTCCCATATGGTGTTTAAAAATCTCTTGGAAAGAAGTCTGTATGGATGAAAATCTAGTAAAATATTGTTTGTGATCTGATGATACAATTCCTTTCAATTTGACCTACTTTGCAAGGGGGCTAATGGGTTACAATGAAAAACATCCCTTAAATAATTACAAATACTTAAATCGAAAATTTCCCCTCAGAACCTTTTTCGATTACCTCTACAGATGAAACTCACAGTAAACGTTTTGTGTGAACTCATGAACAAGTCTTATTGATTTCATCAACTTCGGATGGGTCTGAGGGGTGGAAAGTGTAACGGACCCCGACTTTCCCCCTTCCTTCATAACTCATCGAAAAACAAAACCTCGGCTTAAGATGAAATTCAAAGGAAACGTTTATTGTGGAATATGGAACAAGTCTCATTAATTTTATCGACTTCAGGTAGGTCTGAGGGATGGAAAAGGAAACCACCACCAAATTGATATCTACCGTCATAACTCGTTGAGATGAAAACTATACAGATGGAACACACAGGAAGCGTTCATTGTGGACCAATGAACAATTCTTATTAAATTTATCGACTTTGGGTGGGTCTGAGTTGTGGAAATAGTAACCACCCCTGACTTCTCATCTTCTTTCGTACCTCATCGAAAAAAATAACTTCTACAGATGAAACTTACAGAAAACGTTAAAATTGTGAACTATACCTTTTCAACTTCAAATTGGGTATTATCAAAATCAAATTGGGAATAAACATATTCAAATTGGGAATAATCAAAATCAAATTGGGAATAAACACATTCAAATTGGGAATAATCAATTTCAAATTGGAACGACATCCGTTTCTATGTGTATCAGATCTATGTGTAATTAATAGTAAAATTTGTTTAAAGTCAAAAGTAAGTAAAGGACGATAAGTATACAATCTCTTTTTCGAAAACATGTCTTATATAAAGAAGAAAGCTGCAGATTCAATGAAAAGGCAGATAATTGCGGTATATAACAGAAACGTCAATTGGAGAGAACTAGCGAATGCTTTGGGTATTAGTAAACCTACAGCCTATAGATGGGTTACTACACAAAATCAAGAAGAACGCCAACGAGGTGGCAGAAGGAATGTAAAAATAGAAGAATTACATAAGAATAGCAGGATAGAATATATCGAGGAAAACCCAAAAATAACTTTGAAGGAGATAAAGCAAAAATTTCAAGAGCATTATGGTATAAATGTTTCTAAAGAGTGTATAAGAAATCATTTGGATGGATTAATGTTTGCTCTTAAAGATATTCGCAGGGAGCTCGAGAGAATGAATAGCGAAGAAAATAAAAAAAGAAGAGTTGTGTTCCAAGACAGGAAGTCGCTGCTCCCATATATCGGCAGGCTCTCGTAGGAAAAACATTCATATTATAGGATACATGGAAAATATGGACCTTTTACACCTTGAAATAAGGTGTGGTTCTTTTAGAAAAGAAGAGGCAAATGAATTCGTTCGTCGATCCTTGCGTGCTGCCTATGATTGTTATCAAACGAATATAGATTTAGTTGCCGATAATGCTTCCTGCCATACCGGTATTGAGTCTGTATTCCAGGAGGTCGAATTCAGCCAGCATCATTTCGTTAGGCTAAGTCCATACAGCCCAATGCTACATCCAATGGAGCTTTCCTGCTCTTGTTTGAAGGCTGAGGTAAAAGGGATCTAGCTACGGAATTGCCCGAGATTTTATTGGGCGAAGAGAGAGCAAACATATCACAGGCAGAATTTTGTCTTCAAAGAATGGAGAACATAATTAGAAGAAATATATCCACTATAAAAGTCAGTACCTGTACAAGATATGTGGCTCATATCCAGAGGTTCATACCTGATATTTTGAATTTATTGGATATGAGAGTTTGATAAGAAATATGAAATTTTGTTAGTACTTCTTTCGTGGCTTTGAATGCTTAAAATGTTTGTTTCGAATGTAGGTATTAGTTATTATTTTCCAGTTTCATCAATAAAAAACATCTTCCGATTATAAATATGATCTTGATTTACATAGCCATGAATGCCTTCCCAATTTGAAATTGATTATTCCCAATTTGAATGTGTTTATTCCCAATTTGATTTTGATTATTCCCAATTTGAATATGTTAATTCCCAATTTGATTTTGATAGTTTCCAATTTGAAGTTGAAAAGGTATAGTGTGAACAAGTCGTATCAATTTTATCGACTGCAGATGGGTCTGAGGGCTGAAAATGGTAATCACCTCCGACTTTTCATTTCACTTCATGCCTCATCGAAGGAAATAACATCTACAGATGAAACTCGCAGAATACGTTTATTGCGGACTAATGAACAAGTCTCATTAATTTTATCGACTTCGGATGGGTCTGAGGGGTGGAAAGGGGAACCGTTTCGGAACAATAAAGGTTTTCTGTGAGTTTCATTTGCAGAGGTTATATTTTTCGACGAGTTATGAAGGAAGATGAAAAGTCGGCGGTGATTCCCATTTCCTCCCCTCTGACAGTCGATAGAATGAATAAGAATTGTTATTTACTCCACAATAAATGTTTCCAGTAAGTTTCATCTATAGAGGTTTTTTTTTTCGATGAGTTAAGAAGATATGTAGATATCATTTCGGGGGCAGTTTTCTTTTCCACCCCTCAGTCCCATCCGAAGTCGATAAAATTAATAAGACTTGTTCATAACTTCAGAATAAACGTTTCCTGTATCTGTAAAGAATATTTTTTTCGACAGTTATGTTATAAAGGTAGATATCCATTTGGGTTGTTTCCCACTTTCATCCGTCAGACCCATTCGAAGTCGATTAAATTGGTAAGAATTTGTAATGAAGTGAACTGTGGCTAATTGCCAATAATACAAGACACACGGTGAAATATTTATTGATTTTAAACATCAACAAATATTCCGCGAGGCCTGGCTGATCACCTCATCGCTCAGTGCTCCCCAAAGAGGAAAGGATCATTCAGGAGCAGACACAGAGCCAGGGTTTCATGGTTATTACCAATCATCAGTGTGACTTAGCCAAACACTGAATAAATACTGCCGGCGTTCTAGGAAACTTTTATATCCATCGGTCGAAAGTGGTAGGGAAAGAATCCCACTAGCGCCACCTATGGAGAATCCATACGAACTCTGACCCTCAGCGATGAAGAAATCTTCAGCGATGTTCAGCAACGTTCATTCTTATGCCGTAAGAGGGTCAAGGAATGGCGACGCCATCTACCGTGAAGCGACCTCTACGGACTGAAAACGCCCGGTTCAATGTTTTTTGGTTGATCTAACCAAATTTGTGCCCCTTCGACGTCCGGTGCCTACACTTCTTCGATTTTGGGCATTATCAAACCACGCTTGACAACATCTGATAACAGAAGTTGGATTTCTGTTCGTACGGTTAGCGATTTCTCGAAATGACAAAAAACCCCGCCTTCCGTAGACCAATAATTCGACCTCTTTCAAATTCACTTAGCCCTTGATAAATTCCGCGTACACGTGCTCTAGGCATTTTAACAACAACTAAACATCGACATTGGATCTCCTCGAACAGCTGATTTGTTGTAAAATTTAAAAATATTGCAAAAAACGACTACAATATGTAAGTAACAAATAGTATATTTCAAAACAAGTTGCAGAATGGGCTGGTATTCAAACACGAATGCGAAATTCGAAAACGAGCGACGAAGGAGCGAGTTTTCGTACGCATGAGTGTTGGAATTGCCTTCTGCAACGAGTATTAGACGATATTTTCTCTATTTCAGGCAAGTTTTGTAAAATACTGTTCAAATTTAATGAAAAATTAGGATTATACATCCTAGTGACTTTTGTATTGTATCTTGGCGGTTGGTGCTACTGTTACGAAAGTTGACAGATCACGGAATTCGAATTGTACGTAGAGCATGGAGATCAGATTTAACAGTTTCCTAATATCATGAATGAATCAAAATTAGCAAAAAAGAAATCTCTAGTACCTTATATTTAGATGAAAAAAAACCTTTCCTCTCAACAATTATTTCACCTTATCCAGAATATTTTATATTGACAATAATTGACGTGTGTTGAAATTTGATAGGATCGAATGTCAGTGCTGACTACCACAAAACGAAAAATATAACTAGAAACGATGCGGTAATGAGTTCATTCCAGCACTGTTTTTAGTGCTGGAATGAACTCATTACGATACTGAAATAGATAAAAAATTTTACATGAAAAAACCTTCACGATTTTTTTCTCCAAATTTTAATCATTTACTCCTTGCTTTAATATCTATGTTTTACCAAATAAATGTTGTTTCTGTGGTTGCGTTGTAGATTTGGGAGTAACTTTTGATTCAAAATTATTATTTGATGGGATAATTTATCCAGAGGTTGCTTCTCGGTTTTCTCAAGAGAAAATGTGACTTTCAGCAATGTTGAATCTTTTTTCACAATATTTAATGCTATAGTTCTAATTCGTTTAAAGTTCGCAGCAGTTATTTGGGCACCTCGATATAACGTTTAAATTCATAGATTGGAACGCATACGAAAATTTCATTAAAATATGTAGTATGGAATTTCAATATAATATTTCCCGGCAGCAGTGCGTCAGCTGTATACAGATTCTTCAGCGTCTTGCCTTTAAAGAACAGACGGATTCTATGTCAAATATGCTTCCTTTACAAAATATTACACCATTTATATTTCCTGAAATTGCCGGAAGCCTTGAATTCAGAGTTCCCTCAAGTGACGGCATCAGACATCCTACTCTTTTCTCCATTTCCGATAACAAATTACACCCAAAATTCTACATTATGTTGAATTTTGAATAGCCAGTATCTGTGTTGTTCTGGGGTTGTTATTTTTGGCGCTCTTGTTCCTCGGAACAGAGTGCTTATCAATTTGCCCAAATGTCTGTAATTTTCGATTTTTTGGCTGAAAATGGTCTCGAACGATTTGGTGCGACTCACTGATCAAGAATCCGTGGTCGAAATCGATTATGTCCGGCCGTTAACACGATAACTCTCGAACGAAAGGAGTAGGGTAGGTTTGGAGCTCAAATATCTGGGACAAGTTCGTTAACGGGCAAAATCCATCAAGCGGTTTCAGAGTTATGGCCGTTTTCAGTAAAAACAATTTTTACGAATATTTCCGAAACCGATCACTCGATCTATCTGAAATTTAGCACCAAATTGTAGAATAACGAGCTTTATATGCGTGCGAAGTTTTGTATTGATCGGGCTTCCGAAAAGTGGTAAAGAAAAAAATTTTTATTTTCAAAATTTGTTTCTACAATAACTCTCGAATAGAATGAGCTATGCAGTTGAAATTGTACAGTGTAATCTATATTTATAAAAGAAAGTCGTGTTAGTTACTTCACTTATAACTCAAGAACGGCTATACCGATTTGGCTCAAAATTAGTGGGGAGGTAGCTTAGAACCAGGAGACGGACATAGGATACTTTTTTGTGTTATACAGGGTGTTTTTCTTTTAACGTCAATTAAAACTTGCTGTTTTTCCTGCCATAATCGTACAATTTTAGTCATGTGTGTTTAAAAATAAACTCTCGAGGCATACACCATTGAAAATAAAGCATTACTATACAGGGTGTCCTTTTTCTCATGGCACAATTGTACGTGATTGAAGTGATTTGTGTCACAAACAAAGCATTAACTAAATAGGTACCTTGGATGGATTCTCATAATGTATTCGTCCGAAATCTCCATACAGGGTGTTCTTCTTTTAACGTCAATTAAAACTTGCTGTTTTTCCTGCCATAATCGTACAATTTTAGTCATGTGTGTTTAAAAATAAACTCTCGAGGCATACACCATTGAAAATAAAGCATTACTATACAGGGTGTCCTTTTTCTCATGGCACAATTGTACGTGATTGAAGAGATTTGTGTCACAAACAAAGCATTAACTAAATAGGTACCTTGGATGGATTCTCATAATGTATTCGTCCGAAATCTCCATACAGGGTGTTCTTCTTTTAACTTCAATTAAAACTTGCTGTTTTTCCTGCCATAATCGTACAATTTTAGTCATGTGTGTTTAAAAATAAACTTTCGAGGCATACACCATTGAAAATAAAGCATTACTAAACAGGGTGTCCTTTTTCTCATGGCACAATTGTACGTGATTGAAGTGATTTGTGTCACAAACAAAGCATTAACTAAATAGGTACCTTGGATGGATTCTCATAATGTATTCGTCCGAAATCTCCATACAGGGTGTTCTTCTTTTAACGTCAATTGCAACTTGCTGTTTTCCATGCCACAATCGTACAATTTCATTCATTTGTGTTAAAAAATAAACTTTAGAGGGATACATCATTGAAAATAAATCATTACTGTACAGGGTGTTTTTTTTCTAATTGCACAATTGTACGCGATTGAAGTGATTTGTACCACAAACAAAACATTAACTTAATAGGTACCTCAGATAGATTCTCATAATGTATTTGAATAGGGACCTTATGCGACCGCAGAAGCGACGTCGATTATCTTCGAGTGTTGCAAATTGATATATGATTAATTGGATGCAGTTAAGCAGAAATATATGATTATATATATAAACTATCTATATTTTATGACAAACGTGTATAATAATATCTGCTTATGCCTCTAAGGCGGAACAGAGTTCGCCGGGTCAGCTAGTTGTATATAAAAGCCCAGATAGAAGGAAATATAGGAGGTTCCTTCGTCTGGGAAAAAAGAGGAAATATTAACAATGATTGGGGGTTCGATCTTTAAACCGCCCCAGATATGTTACACCAATACTCTCATTTGTCGGTTACGAAAAGCAGTAGGAATGCAAACTAAATGCATCAATCAGTGAACTCCAAGCGTGTTTAATCTTAGAAATTCAAAATCTCGAATTCCTCCCCCCCATTTGGACTAATTTTCACTAGTTGTCTGGATATAATCTATCAGCGAAAGCTGATAAATGACTTTCACAGACTAGGGGTTTACGAATAGTCTAGACAAAAAGACTAACAACTCTAGCAATGTGTTAGTTGTTGTATGCATTTTAGCACTATTTCAAAGGAAATAGGTCATAAATACTTCTACAAGGGTCGAAGTTTCACAAGATATTTTACTTGCAGTTATCTTTTCGTGGAAAATATTAATTTCAATGGTGAGACCACACATGGTAAACTAAACCAGTTAACCCAAAACATTTAAGTTTTACAAGCGAGCTCCTTTGTTTAGAAAAACAAATGAGTGCTTCCCAAAATGTGAAGTCATGGGACGCAACAGGGCTTGAACCAATGTTTTATGTTTTATCTGAATTCGAGAGATTTCCCACATTTTCCCGGACACCCTGTATAAATAAAAATAAATTAGAATAAATAAATGAATGAGCAATATTCACTTTTCAGAGAATGATATCCACGAATTGAATAGTTCGTGCGACAGCAAGGCGCATGAGTATCAGTCTTTCCTGAAGAAAGCCAGGTCTCTCTTCGTGATCACTCCAACGGTACCAACTCAGCATTTCGAAGGGTTCGCCGATGCAGTGAAAAACTACACCACCATGAAGCCCTTCGGGTTCGAGACTTCTGACATATTGAAGCCCTTCGCAACGGTATGGGTAATTTTCTATTTTGACGATGTTTTTACTGAATTTGCCTATTTTCGATTGCAGTATGTTTCCATTTATGCCGCCTATCTGTACGACTCGGTCTTCCTTTACGCCAGAGCTCTGAACAACATCATGTCCGAACAAACGATTATCGATGATGACGTCTTCGAAGAAATAGCCAGGAACGGGACGAGGATAGTGGAGGCCATCGTGAAGATGGGAACCTACAAAAGTAAGTATTCATTATATTTACTACAGCCGTCTATAGAGATAGCCTGAAACAAAGTCTCAAAACGCCACATTTGAACGTCCCTATTAGTGTAGTCAGCAAGTGCTTTTTGGCGCTCTTGTTCCTCGGAACAGAGTGCTTTTGCCCAAATGTCTTGCTTTTCTAATTTTTGGCTGAAAACGGTCTCAAATGATTTGGTTTGACTCACTGATCAAGAATCCGAGGTCGAAATCGATTCTGTCCGTCCGGCCGTTAACACGATAACTCTCGAACGAAAGGAGTTGATTGAAATTTGCAAGGTTGGATTGGAGCGTAAATATCTCGGACGAGTTCGTTAATGGGCGAAATCCATCAAGCGGTTTCGGAGTTATGGCCGTTTTCAGTACAAACATTTTTTATGAATATTTCCGAAACCGATCACTCGATCTATCTGAAATTTAGCATCAAATTGTAGAATCATGACTTTTATGCGCATGTGAAGTTTTGTTTTCATCAGGTTACCGTAAAGTGTAAAAAAAATTTGGAAAATTTTTAAATTTTGTTTCTACAATAACTCACGGAATGAGCTAGGCAGTTGAAATTTTCAGAGTAGGTTAGGGAGATGAATATCTCGGTTAAGTTCGTTGTTGGGCAAAATAGGCCAGATGGTTTCGGAGTAACGAAAAAAACATTTTTTTTTAACTAACAAATTTCAAATTCAATTTTTTTTTAAGATGCAGTTTCTCCATAAAAATCCATTGATATCATTTTCAACTCCAACAAGCTAATACTTTATGAGCTATGATTTTTCGAAATTTCAATACTGAATCGTACTTCTATGTTTTCGCAGAATGCTATAATTATTCTATCTATGATTTATTATATGATCTGTGTTCATACTTGTACATGTCGTCCTGTTCTATTAGAGAGAGTCAAATTCATTTCAGCTATTTTAATTTGATTTCTTTCATGGTGCAATTCTCATTCTCAGATTGCTCATTTAATCTTGATAAATAAACTATTATTTGAATTGAATTTCCTTTATGATGCAGTTCTATCATAAGAATACATTGATATAATTCCCAACTCTGAGAAACCAATACTTTCGGAGATATAATTTGTCTGTTTGAACAAGAGCGCCAGAAAGCTCCTGTCCACAGAGCTTGAACCAATTTTTTAGGTCAAAATTTTTGCGTATTCTCCTAAAATTATGATTGAGGTGTCATTTCATTCGGAATGGCATGTAGAGTGTTTTTCTGAAAATGCTAATGCCGCTCGCAAAAATTCCAATAGTTATAAACATTGAATTAAAAAAATGGGTTCAAGCCCTGTGGACAGGAGCTTTCTGGCGCTTTAGTTCAAACAGACAAATTAAATCTGGTATTGGTTTCTCAGAGTTGGGAATTATATCAATGTATTCATATGATAGAACTGCATCATAAAGGAAATTCAATTCAAATAATAGTTTATTTATCAAGATTAAATGAGCAATCATGAGAATGAGAACTGCACCACATTTTCAAATTTTTTTTTTGACACTTTGCGGTAATCTGGTGAAAACAAAACTTCACATGAGTACAAAGGTCATGGTTCTACAATTTGGTGCTAAATTTCAGATAGATCGAGTGATCGGTTTCGGAAATATCCATAAAAAATATTTTTACTAAAATCGGCCATAACTCCGAAACCCCTTGATGGTTTTCGCCCATTAACGAACTTGTCCGAGATATTTACGCTCCAAAACCACCTTGCAATTTTCAATCCGCTAACTCCTTTCGTTCGAGAGTTATCGTGCCTACGGCCGGTCGGCCGGCCGGACAGAATCGATTTCGCACTCGGATTCTTGATCAGTGAGTCGAACCAAATCATTTGAGACCATTTTCAGCCAAAAATTCCAAAATTACAAACACTTGGGCAAATTGATAAGCACTCTGTTCCGAGGAACTAGAGCGCCAAAAAAACAAGTTTCGTATGACAATTGCCCAAAACAGGTTTAAAGTACCTACAAATAGTAGGTATTCCATAAAACATGTATAAAAGAAGATAAATAATAATAAATTACCTTGTAATCGATCAAAAATTTCCTGATCTACGTTCACAAAATCTTCTCCTCTCTCGAACTACAGAATTATGCTTTCAATATTTACGTAATATTTTCAAACATTTTCGGGTGAGGTCCCCGTTGCATCGCTAAAATACGAGTATTTCAACCCCAATATTCTTGAAGTTACAATATTCCCTTCTGTCAAGTTGACTTTATGACAATTCATACATAGTACATTCTATGTATATACATAGAATAATTATATCAATCTGTGAAATACGATTTACATTGAAATTTTGAAAAATCATATCTCCGAAAGTATTAGCTTGTTAGAGTTAAAAATGATATGAATGGATTCTTATGATAAAACTGCTTATTAAAAAAAAATTAATTTGGAATTTGTTTTGTGAAAAAAATTTTTTTTTTTATTACTCCGAAACCTTCTGTCCGATTTTGCCCAGTAACGAACTTAGCCGAGATATTCATCCCCCAAACCTACTCTGAAAATTTCAACTCTCTAGCTCATTCCGTTCGAGAGTTATCGTGCCTACGGCCGGCCGGCCGGACCGGCCGGACAGAATGAATTTCGACCACGGATTCTTGATCAGTGAGTCGAACCAAATCGTTTAAGACCATTTTCATCGAAATATTCGAAAATTACAGACATTTGGGCAAATTGATAAGCACTCAGTTCCGAGGAACTAGAGCGCCAAAAAACAAGAGCGCCAAAAAGAAGGGGCTTTGGTTTTTTACCAATATCTCTAAAACTATCTTAGATAATTCAAATTTGAAAAAAAGATTCAAGAAGAGGAGGAAATTTCCTAAAAAAAATTCCCAACTCCCGGTACTAGGACCAATATTTATAATTTTCCCAGAGGGTTGAAAATACTCCCGAAAACGGGTACTCCGGCTTGCGTAAGCCTCGCCCGCCTTCGGACCTTTCATGAATAAATATTATTTAAACTTATTAAATATGGAAACAAAAAATTCGTCTGAACAATAATCCGGAGTTCAAAAATGTTTATCGCTACTTTTCAAATAGTTATCCATTAGTTAATTAACAATATGTTGTAAACGAACATCAACATTACAAGTGCGATAATTGTTAAACTATTAATCTGAGAATTGTTTCCTTTTGTGGAGCTATTTTTTTTCTCTTTAATGTATTCTGAAAAATTGTATGATTTCTCTGCAATAAATGTATTATTATTATTATTTAGGACTAATTAGGTAAGCTAACGAAAATTGTAATAGTCATCTTAGAGTTTGTCATGTTTTGGTTCTTAGTTCTTACTATATTGGTGAGTTTCTGCTATCTACAAATGTTACTGTTTATTTTCCATTCGGTGGACATTACATTTTACTCGCATTTTTATTCGTATTTTCTGCAAAATTTTTCGAAAGTAAATTTGCGAAAACAGAATAAAGTGAATTGAGAATGATTTATTAATGTAAACCACAACTACAAGACTCTGTGAATTCTGAATAACAATTCAATGCTACGATTCTCACAAAATTTTACAAAAGTGCTTAGGTTTATATTCTACAACTATTCACCAGGTTTCAATTCGATCGGATTTGTATTGGTTGAAAAAATAATTATTACTCGGAAACCATTGGGCCAATTATGCCCATTAACGAACTTGTCCGTCGTATTGGGATGCACCACCTACCCTGAAAATTTCAAGTCGCTAGCTTTCCCGTTCTCAAGTTATCGTAGCAACGGCCGGACAGAATCAACTTTGACCTCGAATTCTTCATCGGGGAGTCGAACCCAATCGTTTGAGACCATTTTCGGCAAAAAATTCGAAAATTAAAGACATTTGGGCAAAATGATAACGCGATGTTCCCCAGAACATACGCGCAAAAAGGAAAGTTGGTAGCATTTCCGTTGAAATTTTTTCCAAGAAATCATCTCTCCCAACAAAGCTTAACTATAAAATTTCTAGTGTTTATCTCGAATCTTTCTTCGAAATATACTAACGAACAGTCTTCGTGAATCACTCTGTATAGAATAGAAATCATACCTAGATTTGTATATCTTTGTAACGATTTTTGTTTGACTAAATGAAAAACAAATGCACTCTCATTATTCGCAATCATTAATTGTATGTTGTATGGTGCCCACTGAGGGATGCAGTACAAACATCAACTCGATGTTTGTTTTTATTGATTACTATCTGGTAACGTTGTTTATCTGCAATCAGACTAATACAACAATCCAGATAATATAACAATCCAGAGGATGGACAAATGCCAGTGTACCTATATTTGACGATATACAGGGTCTTTCACGAGGAACCTCACCCATATTTATACGGGAAACTACTGAACGTATTTTCATGAAATTCAGCACTTATAAGTATTTCACGATGCTGATGAAATCTAAAATATTTTCAAGGCATGAGCACCTCCGGTTTTTCCGGAAATGACGTCAACTTCCGTTTTTCAAATTAAAACACCATTTTTTTATTGCAGAAATAGATTCCTCAGAATATTTCAAGTTATTTTGATGTAACATTTTTCAGTTTTGCTTGGAAAATTCTCTCTGAGCGGGAAAATTCGAAAAAAAAATCGAAAATAGAGCTCCGCTGAAACAAGAATAACTTCGAGGTTTTTGGATGGAAAATTTTCATTTTTTGCTATTTTTCAAGATGTAAGATTGATGTATCCACTTTAAAAATCGAAATCGCGATTCATGATACAGGGGGTGAAAAAATCGCTTTCAAAGTTAGGGATGACAAAATCGTGAAAAATCAATTTTTTCAAATTAGAACCCCATTTTTTTATGGCAGATATTGAATCTACGTTAAAAAATAATGTGAGTGTATGCATCACACCCTTGCCCTAAAATGGATATTTTCTGAGTTATTCACAAAAAACTGTTTTTCGTCTTGAATTTTCAGCTATTTCTTTTCCCTTCACGCCAAAAAGATGAAATTTTCAGGAACTGTTATTTGAACCATGCTGTAGATTTTTCACCCCTTCTTGAAACCGACTTCAAGTTACTATTAGGAGAACCATGGCAAACTCTCGCAGTTATAACTAGAGAAGATGCTCAAAGTTTTGACCGTTAATTTCTAGACATTTATTTATACGTCTCAGGAATGCTTCGTGCGTTGCTCTTCTTATTTCATCGGGAGGAAGAGATCTGCAAAAGTGTTTAAAAACCAAATTGAGTTTCAAAACTATGAATCTAAAAATCTAAACAAACCTGAACGCATTTCTGACTCGTTTTATGCAGTCCTCTTTATCAGTCAGGGGAGTTGAGTAGACAATATTTTTGATCCTACCCCAAACATAATAGTCTAAAGGAGTTAAATCGGGAGAACGTGGTGGCCAAAGATGTGGACCATTGTTCGCCAACCATCGATCTTCAAATAGCCTGTAGAGGATATTGACACATTGAGTGAATTGTGTGGAGGCGCGCCATCTTGTTGATACCATAAGTCATTATGGTTCTGTACTAGCGGCTCAATTATTTGAGTCAATATGTCAGAATATATATCTCCTAAGGGAGAACATTCTTTAAATAATGCAAACATGTGTAGTGTTCTATCTTACCAGTTAAAGTCCCATCATAAATGTGAACATCGAGAATTGCATTATTTTTGATGGCGCAAAAAACATTGAAACTCCAGGTCTCTTGAAAGTTCCATTGTCTTAAGTGGTGGTTGTTCTCTTCATCCCAATAATGACTGTTATGCCTATTGAAAGAACCATTCTTTGTGAATTTAGATTCATCTGTCCAAATTATACAGTCCAAAAAGTTTTCATTCTCTTGAAATCGAATCATCATAGCTTCGCAAAACTCTGTTCTCCTGACGAAATCAGTTTCCTTCAAATGCTGTACCCTATTGAATTTATATGGGTGCATTTTATGTTTTTTTAATATTCTCCAAACACTCGATTGAAATAATCCCAGATCAATCTCGGCATCTTTGAGAGAATTTTGAGGATTCACACGAAAATATGCAAGAATTGTAATTTCGTTGTTCTCATCTTCTACTACACTTTTTTCTCTGTGTATAGTTTTCTTAACGAAAGATCCGACATTTCTCAAGTTTGTCATGGTTCTGTTAATGGTATCTCTCGTTGGTCTGGGTCGGTCAGGAAACCTCTCAATGAACAGTCGAATCGTTCTATCTACAACTTTAAATAATCTTCATTGGTAAAATTAGGCATAGTGATCGATTTTATAACTTAATACGAATTATCACCAAATTAATAGTAAACACAAAATGCTACTGAATAAAGAGGAATTTGGCAGATGTAATTAATGATATCTATCATTTAAAAAAAAGAATGTAAAACATGGTAAGTTTTTGCATATGGTTCATAAGGAATTATTTATTTATCACTGGAGAGAAAACCGATGGCCGATTAGTTGAAATAAAGAGGTTTCCGATACAAATTCGAATCAAAATTCGCCATCTATTTAGGAACAACCTGTAACTTTTTTCTCTTGCATATTAGGGTAGTAAAATCTAAAACATGGTTTAAGTAACAGTTCCTGAAAATTTCATCTTTTTGGCGTGAAGGGAAAAGAAATAGCTGAAAATTCAAGACGAAAAACAGTAGTTTGTGAATGACTCAGAAAATATCCACTTTAGGGCAACGGTGAGATGCATACACTCACATTATTTTTTAACGTAGATTCAATATCTGCCATAAAAAAATGGGGTTCTTATTTGAAAAACGGAAGTTGACGTCATTTCCGGAAAAACCGGAGGTGCTCATGCCTTGAAAATATTTTAGATTTCATCAGCATCGTGAAATACTTATAAGTGCTGAATTTCATGAAAATACGTTCAGTAGTTTCCCGTATAAATATGGGTGAGGTTCCTCGTGAAAGACCCTGTATAGTCTAGTCAACAAGAAGTGCAAAATTTTTGCGTATTCTCCGAAAATTATGATTGAGATGTAATTCGATTCGGAATGGCATGTAAATAGTTTTTGAGAAAATGCTGAGGCCGCTCGCAAAAATTGCAATAGCTATTAACAATTAAGTAAAAAAAAGAAGGGGGTTTGGTTTTTCGCCAATATCTCAAAAACTATCTGAGATCATTCAAATTCATTCAAAAGTTCCAACTTCTGGAAATGTACAATCAATATTTATAATTTTCCAATAGGGTTGAAAATACGTCCGAAAACGTGTACTCCGGCTTGCGCAAGCCTCGCCCCCTTCGTACCTTTGATGAATACATATTATTTAAACTTATTAAATATGAGAATAAAAATTCAGGCGCCTGCAGGATAGATCAGTGGACAATAACCTGTGGTCCAAAAATGTTTATCCCGATTTTTCAATTAGTTATCCATTAGTTAATTAACACTTTTTTCAGCACGAACATTAACATTGCAAGTACGATAATTGTTAAACTATTAATCTGATAATGTTTTCCTTTCGTGTAGCTATTTTTCAAACTTCTTGGAATAGATTCATATTGGAAAATTTTAAAAATTGTTAATTTTCTTTTTGTTATGAACAATTCACTTAAGTGAAAAATTATGAAGCATTAATTTATAATATTACTATTGATCCGTTTTCTTATGATCAGAAAATACATAAAAATAGTTTTCAATTATTTTATTATAGTGTTCAAAAAATTGTTATAGACCAATGTGTTGTTCATGAGATGATTTAAAATTTTCTTTTGAAAACATAATTGAAGCTCTATCACTTTTCACTTACGTTAATTGTTAATAACATTACGAAAATTAACAATTTTTCAAATTTTCCAACGGAAATCTATTTCAATACCTTTGAAAAATGGCTCCACAAAAGGAAGGAATTAATTATTAATCAGATTAATAGTTTAACAATTATCGCACTTGAAATGTAAATGTTCGTGCTACAAAAAATTCTTATTTAACTAATGGATAACTAATTGAAAAGTCGCGATAAACATTTTTGGACCACAGATTATTGTTCATTGATCTACCCTACAGGCGCCTGAATTTTTGCAATAGTTTATTCTCATATTTAATAAGTTTAAATAATATTTATTCATGAAAGGTCCGAAGGGGGCGAGGCTTACGCAAGCCGGAGTACCCGTTTTCGGGAGTACTTTCTACCCTCTGGGAAAATTATAAATATTGGTCCTAGTTCCGAGAGTTGGGACTTTTTTTAGGACATTTCAGCTTCTTCTCGAATCTTTTTACAAATTCAAATTATCTCAGATAGTTTTTGAGATATTTGTGAAAAACCAAACCCCCTTTTTTCTTTTTTTTCACTAAATTGTTTATAACTACTGCAATTTTTGCGAGCGGCCTTTCTAGCACTTGTTTACTAGACTAATAATGGGAGACTCTTGTACCTTGATTTCCCCATTACCCCATTTCTTTCAGCGCTCATGTTCCGCCAGGAACAGCGTGCTATCATATTGCCCAGATGGCTGTATTTTTGGAATTAATGGTCGGCCATCCCAAATTATTTTAGTTGTTTTCAATGTGAATCATAATCTGTTTACTTAAACGTTTTTTATCGGATTATTGCGGTCGCTTTCAGCAACTAATTTAAAAATTGCTTCAAGCCCTGTTGACAGGAGCTTTCTGGCGCTCTAGTTCAAACAGACAAATTATATCTCCGAAAGTATTGGTTTCTCAGAGTTGGGAATTATATCAATGGATTCTTAAGATAGAACTGCATCATAAAGGAAATTCAATTCAAACAATAGTTTATTTATCAAGATTAAATGAGCAATCTGAGAATGAGAATTGCACCATGGAAGAAATCAAATTAAAATAGCTGAAATGCATTTTACTCTCTCTTAGAGAACAGGATGCCATGTACGAGTATGAACACAGATCATACATTAAAGCTTAGATAGAATAATTATAGCATTCTGTGAAAACATAGAAGTACGATTCATTATTGAAATTTCGAAAAGTCATATCTCCGAAAGTATTAGCTTGTTGGAGTTAAAAATGATATCAATGGATTTTTATGGTGAAACTGCATCTTGAATAAAAATTGAATTTGTTCCTTAAAAAAAAAATTTTTTTTTTCGTTACTCCGAAACCATCTGGCCTATTTTGCCCAATAACAAACTTAACCGAGAAATTCATCTCCCTAAACTTCTCTGCTAATTTCAACTACCTAGCTCAATCTGTTCGAGAGTTATTGCAGAAAAAATTTTCAATTTTTTTTTTACACTTTGCGGTAACCTGGTCAATACAAAACTTCACATGCGTATGAAGGTCATGGATTCTACAATTTGATGCTAAATTTCAGATAGATCGAGTGATCGGTTTCGTAAATATTCATAAATAATGTTTTTACTAAAATCGGCCATAACTCCGAAACCGCTTGGTAGATTTCGCCCGTTAACGAACTCGTCCGAGATATTTACGCTACAAACCTACCCTGAAAATTTCAATCCTCTGACTCCTTCCGTTCGAGAGTTATCGTGCCTACGGCCGGACCGGTCGGACAGAATTGATTTCAACCACGGATTCTTGATCGGTGAGTCGAACCAAATCGTAAGACCATTTTCAGCCAAAAATTCGAAAATTACAGACATTTGGGCAAATTGATATGCACTCTGTTCCGAGGAATAAGAGCGCCAAAAATTGCGATACCGTTGTTAATAAATCAACAAGTCCAGAACGTTCCTGCCAATAGGGTCTTCATCCCTATTGGCAGGAACGCTCTGGACTTATTACCAAGCAAGGTCGGACAGAATCGAATTTTACCTCGAATTCTTGATCACTGAGTCAAACCTAATCGTTTGAGACCTTTTTCGACAAAAAATTCAAAAATTGTCGACAGTGAAATGATTCCCCGAGAAACTTACAAATGTGATCTCGCATGTTTTTCCCCTGTGTCCTTCAATTGAAAAACCCTGTATAAATTAAACAACCTCACTTTTACTGAAGAATAATAATTATATTATCAATCAAATCAATTTAAATTTGGCCATATTTGATATAGTCATTAAATTTTGTCTCAATTGTGTCTACATAATAAGTTATTGAAAATAGTTGTCCTGCAGGTATCACAGGGACCATGATGAAGTTAGACAAGTACGGCGATTCTGAAGGCAACTTCAGCGTTCTGGCGATACGTCACACTCCCGATGCTCGTCTTGTCGTCGGCAACTTCGAGTGCCCGTACCAGATGAAACCTGTAGGCCAGTTTTTCCAGCACACCGGCGATTTCCCAGTGAGTTTCCTTTTAATTTTCTCTTGTAGGACACCTATAGGTGGAGCGCCTGGACGAAAAACAGCGACTTCCTAAAGTTAGTTTCACACGGCGAAGAAATTCATGAATTTCTTCGCGAAGTTCTTCATGAAGTTACTTCATGAAGAAATTTTCCGTGTAGAACATAAACTTGACGTGAAGTTTCTTCACGTAAAACTTCATGAAGAAATTCTCCGTGTAAAACATAGACTTGACGTGAAGTTTATTCACGTAAAACTTTTTTTTTTATTTATTTATTTATTTATTTGGATCAAACTATGGAATACTCACAGGCAAAGCCCATATACAGTATCCTCTTAATGATAATACAAATTTATGTAAATATATCCCAGAAATTAAGACTATGTCAAAACTAACCACATTCACATCAAAATTATTCGACCAATATGCAAAGACCTATATGCAACCTAAAGTACAACAAATTAAAACATGAATAAAGAATAACAAACCAAAAATACAATAGTTATCAACAGAAAGAATTATGCGAAAATGTTCCTGAGACTACGCTTCAGACTAGGCAGAGACACGCGGAAAAGATCCAGTTCCCTACAGTGTACATTATAAGCACACAGCATCCGGAGAATGGGAGAGTTTTGAGCGCTGTTTGTTCTCCTGAACGGGACATAAAATGTATCGTTACTACGGAGCCTCCTATCAGGAACTTTAAAAGGAATAGTCTGTAGAATATTAGGTGTCACGAAAAAACTATTAAGGAGCTTATAGAGTACAACAATATCAGTAATTTGTCGACGATTTTTTAATTGTAATAAGCCAAATTTTTGTCGTATGTGCGAATAATCATGATTGTTGTAAGTTATGTTATTTTTAAAAGCCAGAAATCTAAGAAATTTATTTTGTATCCTTTCAAGTCTGATTATGTAGTAACTATATTGAGGGCTCCAAATCATAGATGCAAAATTTAAACGGCTATAGATAAATGAAAAGTACAGAGTTAGATATGTTCTATTATTTACAAAGTTATTACACTGACGAAGGACCCATCCAAGCATTTTACTGGCACCTCTAATTACATTTTCGATATGCAGATCAAATATAAGTTTTCGGTCGAAGGTAACCCCTAAATCCAAAATACTATCGACCGCAAGAAGTGGACAATCCGCTATTGTATATTGATGTTCGATAAGTTGAAAATTCCTGCTGAATGATATTTTATGGCATTTGTCGTAATTCAAAAAAAGTTTTTTTTCATTGCAGTAAATCTCCAATCTCCTTAAGTCATCCTGAATCAATTCGCAGTCCACCTCACCCTCAACTACTCCAAAAAACTTTAAGTCATCAGCATACAGTAAAAATTCGGTATACCTGAAACATGACCCGATATCGTTTAAGAATATAGTAAACAAAAGCGGCCCCAGGTGTGAACCTTGAGGCACACCAGAAGTATTATATACCATTGATGACTTAGTCCCATTTACGCATACAAACTGTGATCTCCCACTCAAGTAAGAGGAAATCCATCTCAACAAGTCCCCGCATATGCCCACCTCAGCCAGACCCCTAAGCAGTACATCATGGTTTATTTTATCGAATGCCTTTTTGAAGTCCGTACAAACCACATCCACTTGAAGTTGTTTGTCCATGGATTGCTGCAGATATTCGGCAAAACACATTAGATTTGTTTCAAGATTTCTACCCTTATAGAAACCTTGCTGGTTTTCGATTATAATGTTTTTGACATGGTTGGAAATATAATCATAAATTAAGTGTTCAAATACTTTTGGTATAGCGGATAATATGCTTATAGGCCTATAGTTTTCGATATTATCAACTGACCCCCCTTTATGAATTGGAGTTATTGATGAAATTTTCCATTCTTCAGGAAAAGTGGCTGTACGCAAAGAGTAATTAAAAATGTTCAATAAAGGGGGGGCAAGGGTTTGAGCACATCTTTTTAAAAAAACTGGCGGCAAACCATCAGGTCCAGGACCTTTGGTACTGTTTATGGACTGTAAGGCATTCGTAATTTGTTGTAATCCCAGAGTAATACCGCATAAGTAATCGCTACTATACAAGTTTTCAACGTCATTAAAAACAGAATAATTGTACTGACTCTCTGGTTCATAGACCTCTCGGAAGAACTTAGCAAAAAGTTCTGATATATTTTTAGAGTTATCTCCCATTTCCAAGCCAAGTGTCATTTCTGAAGGAAAACGACTATGTTTTTTCTTTTTTGATAAATACTTAAAAAATAATTTTGAATTATCAGTTAACTCATTCTCGATCTTTTCTAAATATCTGATATGGTCCGAGTATATGAGTCTTTTAGTTAATAATCGTAAATGTCTAAAATACTGAAAGTCACTTAGGTTACGATACTGTTTCCATTTCTTATGAAATTTGTTTTTTGTTTTTATTAATTTAATTGTTTTCATAGAGTAATATGAAGAAAATTTTCTGTTGAACTTAGTCTCAGGAACTTCGTCTTTTATAATATCATGTACAATTTGGTAAAATTTATGAACCTTCATATTTACATCACTTCCTTGTAGGGAAGCTTCCCAATTTATTTCGGAGAATTTCCCATTTAGCACATCATAGTTGGCTTTTTTAAAATTAAAATTACAAGGCATAGTTCCATTTTTTAAGAATCGAGGAGTACTGGTTTGAAACAAAAATTCTAATGAGGGATGATAATCATCCTCCATAACAAACGGTGATTCATTTTTAACAAGATGATTAATATTAGCAGTGGTACACAATATCAGATCAAGTATCCTATTTTTACTGTTCAGTAAGTTATTAAATTGCATAAGTTCCATATAACAAAGAGTATCAACAATAATAGAGGAAGCACTATCGATATTATTAGGTAGCAACTCACTGCGATCAGTTTGACTTATCCAGCCAACAGTGGGACAATTGAAGTCTCCGCACAATAAAATTATATTGTCACCGATGGTAAGTTTATTTGTCTCAAGTTTTGAGACAAATGAACACTTCGCCAGATCATCCGTGGGGGGAAGATAGACACAGCACATGTACACTTTAGTGTCATTAACCTTAGTTACAATCCACAAATCCTCTGCTTCACTGTTAAGTGTCTCGACCAGACTAGGTTGCAACCAATTCCTAACGGCAATGAGCACTCCACCACCCTTATTCTTCAAGGAAGAACTCGAGTTACGATCCCTTCGAAAAACCGTGTAGTAGTCTTGATCCACCAGCTCACCATCATCCACCTCTTCATCCAACCACGACTCTGTTACGAATATTACATCATAAAAATTAGATATTACATTTTGTTTAAATTCACATAACTTCGTGCGCAAACCGCGTACGTTCTGGTAAGCAACGTGCAGAGCCATAACTCCAGAAATAGCCATCTATAAGATGTTACCATAAAAGTAAGATTATTTCCTCATCCCCTCCACATCAGACTCGCCAAGTATATGTAAAATTTTAGAGTTGTCATCTTTTCGGGCAAGAATGCTTCCACCTTGCACCCATACATACTTGAAATCATTTTCTCGGGCTGCTACTCTAGCCGCCTTATAAATAATTTTATTCTTAGTAGTGAGATGTTCGTTAATGTAACACCTCTTGGCAAGGTTTGGAATCTCGAAGCCCGGCCTGCCCTCCTGTTCAGTTTTCCTCATCTTAACGGCAGAGAGGAAATTCTGCTTTTCAATTTTTGTTCTAAATTTCACCACAATGTTTTTAGCTTTATTTGGCGTTCTAGTTGGTACACGTGTAACAGAATCCAACAGCTCAGGTTTAATTTCATGTTTCATGAAAGATCCGATTTTAGCCATTATATCTATCAGATTTTCACCTTTCTTCTCGGGCACATCCATTATTTCAACATTTTTGTTTCTTGAGTGTTGTTCCAGGATGTCCAATCTCTGGTTTAAACTAAGAACTTCTTTCTTCAGGGATACATTCTCTGACCTCAAGTCGTTAGTAAGCTTGATAAGCTCATCCACTTTCGATAATTTCCGCTCGAAGTCAGTTATTTTATCCGAGCAGAACTCAACTGAGACACGGAGTTCACCTACGTTTTTATTGAGGGCCTTAATAATTTCTGTTAGGTTTTTGATACCTCCAGACTCATTGCTGTCGGCGCCAATGTCCTCATCCTCTGAGTCATAAAATGACACAGATGCTGATTCACCAGTTCTCTTCGGCGATCGGCAACCAGTGCACAACCACATGCCACCGGGAAGTCCAGCAATAATATTCAGCTGATTTTTTGCCACATCTGAGCACCGGCCGTTGGCATGGAAAAAATTTTTACAAGTACCTCCGTACTGAACGCCTGGCGATTTCTTTGTAAGAGAGTTTGTACACCTTCCACAAGTCTTCATCTTCACAATAAAAATTTCCGGATTCAAGAAGACGATCACCCAGATTGCGGAAAATCACATCGATCGATACAAAAATCAATATTAACCCCGTCTTATTCCGCGATATATTCACTTCGAATTTAGAGCGCCACAACAACTCGACCGTCATGTGTAGCGTCTCTTATTTGATGATGATTATATATTTTACATTCACGAAACTTCACGAAATTAGAACTTCTTCTATTTTATCAACAAGTTTCACGTGAAGTCAGGGGTACCACCATCTGTTTTATGCCATAAATTATCGGAAAAGCTGTAAAACATAAACCGGTGGTCGTTGAGGTTGTTGTTTGGAAGTTCTATTTGTGTTTTGTGGTAGAAAACAAGTAAAGTTCAGAATCGAGCCACAGCTGCCTTTGTTGTCGTCTGGATATTTGCTAGGTTAGAAGCTTAGAGTTGGTATTACCGTTATTCAAGGGCGTAGCCGGGAGGGGGGTTTTGGGGGGTTGAAACACCCCCCCGAAATGTCATTTTTTCCTTAAAAATAAAAAAAAACTTGCTACAGAAAGCGCCTGGCCTTATAAAGTCAATTACAAAAATTTCGAAACCCCTCCCCCGAGATTAATTTCTATTTAAATGAGCTAGACAGTTGTAATTTTCAGAGTGGGTTTGGGAGATAAATATCTCGGCTAAGTTCATTATTGGGCATAATCGGCCAGATGGTTTCGGAGCAACAAAAAAAAAAATTTTTACATTAGAAATTTCAAATTAAGATCCAGTTTCACCATAAGAATCCATTGATATCATTTTTAACTCTAACAAGCTAATACTTTCGGAGATATGATTTTTCAAAATTTCAATAATAAATCGTACTTCTATGTTTTCATAGGATGCTATAATTATTCTATCTATGAATTATACTAACTGACAAAGAAACTGCAACACCCAGAAGGAGCTGTTCAAATTTCAAATTTTTATTTGGTAAAACATAGATAGTATAGCAAGGAGTAAATAATTAAAATTTGGAGAAAAAAATCGTGAAGGTTTTTTCATGTAAATATTTTTTGTTACTCACATATTTTAGTCGTTTTTTGCAATTTTTTTTAAATTTTACAACAAACCAACTGTTCGAGGAGATCCTAAGTAGATGTTTAGTTGTTGTTAAAATGCCTAGAGCACGTGTACGCGGAATTTATCGCCAGCTAAGTGAATTTGAAAGAGGTCGAATTATTGGTTTACGGGAGACGGGGTTGTCATTTCGAGCAGTCGCCAACCGTACAAACAGAAATCCAACTACTGTTATGAGATGTTGTCAAGCGTGGTTTGATAATACCCAAAATCGAAGAAGAGTAGGCAGCGGACGTCGAAGGGACACAAATGAAGTTCAAGATCGACGTCTAAAACTTATGGCTATTAGAGACCGATTTTCGACAACTCGATCTTTGGTTGATGAGTGGTTAGGAGAACAAGGCCATTCTGTAACTGTCCGAAAGGTTTACCGCCAGATAAGGTCTTTTGGACTGCAGCATTATCGACCCCATCTTGTGTTACCTCTGACGGTTGAGCATCGCCGGCAACGATTACAGTGGTGCAGAGAACGTCAACATTGGAATGTGGAACGGCATCAGGTCGTCTTTTCTGATGAATCTCGATTCTCCTTGGGTGCACATGATGGCCGAAGAAGGGTTAGACGACTTCTGGAAGAAATACGTGAACCTCAGTTTGATATTGAGCGTCATGTTCACCGGACAGTAGGCGTTATGGTATGGGGTGCTATTGCACATGCAAGTAGGTCACCTTTAGTCTTTATTCGAGGTAACGTGGCAGCGCTGCGTTACCTTCAAGAAATAGATGAGCCATATGTTCTCCGTCGCCTTAACCGGCTCGAGAATCCAATATTTCAGCAAGATAATGCGGCATGTTGCCAGAGTTAGTTTGAACTTTTTTGAAGCGACCCATGTGAATCTTTTGCCATGGCCACCCAGATCCCCCGATCTTTCGCCCATAGAGCATGTTTGGGACATCATGGGTACAATAGACCTTAAGGTCGGAGTGCAACGTTACCCCCTACAACAGTATATATTCCATTTTCATATGGATTAATTATCCAAGGCCATTGTATTATCACCCAAAAATTATAATATCTCATGAATCCTATAAATAATTCTACGATAGCTGAGGTTAATTCACTGGTCATTTTGCATTCAATCATACTTTGTTTTCTAGTACAGGAGGTATATTATATCATGAGTCAAGAATTTTGAATAGAACCAGAAATAAATATGACATGTATGAACACAGATCATGAAATTCATACGGACGTTAATTTTCGATGACAGCATTCTGTGAAACCATAGAATTACGATTTATTATTGAAATTTTGAAGAATCATATCTCCGAAAGTATTTGCTTGCTAGAGTTGAAAATTATATCAATGGATTCTTATTGCATACTTACTGAATCTCAAAAAAATTGATTTTGGAATTAATGTAATTTAAAATGAAATTGTTTTTGTTACTCCGAAACCATTTTGTCCAATAACGAACTTAACCGAGATATATATCTCGCCTGCTCTGAAAATATCAACTGCCTAGCTTCATTACGTTCGAGAGTTATCGTGTTAACGGCCGAAGCGGCCGGACATAATCGATTTTGTTGAAGACTTCTTGATCAGTGAGTCGACCCAAATCGTTTAAGACCTTTTTGGCGCTCTAGTTCCTCGGAACTGAGTGCTTATCAATTTGCCCAAATGTCTGTAATTTTCGAATATTTCGATGAAAATGGTCTTAAACGATTTGGTTCGACTCACTGATCAATAATAATCCGTGGTGGAAATACATTCTGTCCGGCCGGTCCGGCCGTAGGCACGATAACTCTCGAACGGAATGAGCTAGAGAGTTGAAATTTTCAGAGTAGGTTTGGGGGATAATGATCTCGGCTAAGTACGCTATTGGGCAAAATCGGACAGGTGGTTTCGGAGTAACAAAAAAAATTTTTTTTTTTACGAAACAAATTCTAAATTAAATTGTTTTTAATAAGAAGTTTTATCATAAGAATCCATTCATATCATTTTTAACTCTAACACGCTAATACTTTCGGAGATATGATTCTTCAAAATTTCAATGTAAATCGTATTTCACACATTGATATAATTATTCTATGTAACTTGACAGAAGGGAATATTGTAACTTCAAAGATATTGGGGTTTAAATACTCGTATTTTAGCGATGCAACGGGGACCTCACCCGAAAATGTTTGAAAATATTACGTAAATATTGAAAGCATAATTCTGTAGTTCGAGAGAGGAGAAAATTTGGTGAACGTAGATCAAGAAATTTTGATCGATTACAAGGTATTTTATTTATTACTCATCTTCATCATATTATTACTCATCTTCTTTCATACATGTTTTATGGAATACCTACTATTTGTAGGTACTTTAAACCTGTTTTGGGCAATTGTCATACGAAACTTGTTTTTTTGGCGCTCTAGTTCCTCGGAACATAGTGCTTATCAATTTGCCCAAGTGTCTGTAATTTTGGAATTTTTGGCTGAAAATGGTCTCAAACGATTTGGTTCGACTCACTGATCAAGAATCCGAGTGCGAAATCGATTCTGTCCGGCCGGCCGACCGGCCGTAGGCACGATAACTCTCGAACGAAAGGAGTTAGCGGATTGAAAATTGCAAGGTGGTTTTGGAGCGTAAATATCTCGGACAAATTCGTTCGATCTATCTGAAATTTAGCATCAAATTGTAGAATCATGACCTTTAACGCATATGAAGTTTTGTATTGACCAGATTACCGCAAAGTGTAAAAAAAAAT
Organism: Halyzia sedecimguttata; assembly: GCA_937662695.2. NCBI lineage: Eukaryota > Metazoa > Arthropoda > Insecta > Coleoptera > Coccinellidae > Halyzia > Halyzia sedecimguttata. The sequence continues at coordinate 8,602,051 of OW569414.2, read as the reverse complement.
TTTTGAAAATATAAAAAAAGTTTTTCCACAATAGCTCTCGAACGGAATGAGCTAGGTAGTTGAAATTTTCAGAGCAGGCTAGGGAGATGAATATCTCGGTTAAGTTCGTTAATGGGCAAAATTGGCCAGATTTAATTCGATTTCTTCCATGGTGCAGTTCTCATTCTCATGATTGCTCATTTAATCTTGATAAATAAACTATTATTTGAATTGAATTTCCTTTATGATGCAGTTCTATCATATGAATACATTGATATTATTCCCAACTCTGAGAAACCAATACTTTCGGAGATATAATTTGTCTGTTTGAACTAGAGCGCCAGAAAGCTCCTGTCCACAGGGCTTGAACCCATTTATTCATCCAAATATTCGAAAATTGCAGACATTTGGGAAAATTGATAAGCACTCTGTTCCGAGGAACAAGAGCGCCAAATATAAATTACTTTCACTCATCAAAGCATTTTTCGATATTCCTGAAAGGGGAGAAAATAAATCCATTATTCCATACTTTTGACGCTCACTGTGAATAATGAAAATTGTTAACTTTGTGAATTCCGCTTAGAGTAATGGCTGGATTTAAGCTATTAGTGAAACACGGTACATTTTCCATTACACGGTCCAAAGATTTACAAGTCGCACTCTGGTGCTCGCCAAGTAATCGGCTACTGGCTCTTTGAAATGAAAGACGCTGTGAAAACGGATCTCGATTTTTCATTCAGCAAAGAACGGAATTGCTCCATTTACGATCACTCCCGTTCTAAAATTACAGAAAATTGTTTTCGTAATTCGGTGATCAAATTGGTATGATCCGAATAAGAAAACATGTAAAGCCATTGTGATCTCGCGGAAAACTTGGCATGAAGAAAACATCGGTTGTTTTTGCGCGTATGTTCTGGGTAACATCGCGTTATCATTTTGCCCAAATCTCTATAATTTACGAATTTTTTTCCGAAAATGGTCTCAAACTATTGAATTCGACTACTACCTGATGAAGAATTCGAGGACAACTTCATTCTGTCCGGCCGTCCGTTGGCACGATAACTTGAGGATGGAATGAGATAGCGACTTGAAATTTTCAGGGTAGGTGGCGCATCCCAATACGACGGAGAAATTCGTTAATGGGCATAATCGGCCCAACGGTTTTCGATCGAATTGAAACTTGGTATACAGTCGTAGAATATGATCAAAATCATCAAAATTTTAAAAAAATTATTTAAAAATATTCTTTATGTCACAATAACCTGAGAACAGAAAGAGATAGCGACTTGAAATTTTCAGGTTAGGTTGTGCATCTGACTGCAACATCTGAGTTTGTTTATAGGCTTAATCGGCCAAACGATTTTTTAGTTTTAACCATCTGAAATTTGGTTGTTATTTCCTCAATAACTCGAAAAATACAAAACCGATTAAATTCAAACATCGTTGAAAATTATTGAAAAAAATTCTATATATCAGAAAAAAATTGGTCGAGCACAGACGTGAAGTAAGGAGCTTTTGCGCGTATGTTCTATTGTCCATTCTCCTGTATTGGACACACTTAATCGAATTTATCATGGTAAATTATATTGAATGTACAATATAATTTAATGGTAATTGAATGGACAATATAATTTACCATGGTAAATTCGATTAAGTGTGTCCAATACAGGAGAATGGGCAATAGAACAATTGCGCAAAAGCTTCCAGGGTAGGTTGAGCATCCAAATACGACGGTTGAGTTCCTTTATGGGCATAATCGACCAAAGGGTTTCGGAGTTATACCCATCTGTGGTCTTGTGGTTGTTTCCTTAATAATTCAAAAAACACACATCTGAACAGATTGAAACTTGGTAATTAGTAGTAGAATTTCATCATGCAAATTTGAACGAAATTTCGTGAGGATTGAATTTTTTCTGCATTAACCTTCTAACAGCCATTTCACAATAAATATCTGGATTCCAGCTAAGTCGGCTTTGTATTTTTGAAATTATTTCATTTTAAAATTTGAATTCAGTTGATGCCTAATAGATTTTTTCACGTATTAACGCTTCCTTCACGTCAAGTACGCTAATTGTTAACCTATTAATCTGAGAATTTTTTCCTTTCGTGGAGCTATGTTTCAAAGGTCTCAGAATAGATTCCTAGTAGAAAATTTTAAAAATTGTTCATTTTCGTTTTGTTATGAACAATTTACTTAAGTGAAAAATTATAAAGCTGCAATTTATAATATTATTATTGATCCGTTTTCTTACGATCAGAAATTACTCAAAAAAAATTTTTAATAATTATTATGATCATAAACTACTCAGAAATGATTTTTGCGCGTATGTTCTGGGGAACATCGCGTTATAGTTTTGCCCAAATGTCTGTAACTTTCGAATTTTTTGACGAAAATGGTCTCAAACGATTAAGTTCGACTCCCCAATGAAGAATTCGAGGTCAAATTTGATTCTGTCCGTCCGGCCGAACGGCCGTCCGGCCGTAGCCACGATAACTTGAGAACGAAAAGAGCTAGCGACTTGAAATTTTCAGGGTAGGTGGCGCATCCCAATACGACGGACAAGTTCGTTAATGGGCATAATCGGCCCAGTGGTTTCCGAGTAATAATTTTGTTTTCAACCAATATAAATCCGATCGAACTGAAACTTGGTGGGTAGTTATAGAATATGAACCTAAGCACGTTTGTGAAATTTTGTGCGAAGCGTATGGCTAGAAAATTTTAAAAAAATTATTAAAAAATATTTTTGTTGTCACGATAACTTGAGAACGCAATGAGATAGCGGCTTGAAATTTTCAGGTTAGGATGTGCACCAGAACGCGACATTTCAGTTTGTTTATGAGCATAATCGGCCGAACGGTTTTAGAGTTATAGCCATCTGAAATTTGGTGGTTTTTTGTTCCTCATTAACTCGAAAAATACTGAACCGATTGAATTCAAACATGGTTATTAGTTGTAGAATGCCAACGCGAAAATGTTTGCAAAATTTGGTGAGCACAGCATTTGTAGATAATTTTTAATAAATCATTGAAAATAAAAAAAAAAATTCTATATATCAGTAACTATTCGTTTGAAATTGCTGAAATTTTGCAAGAGCCTTCATTACCTAACTCTACTGCCAAGTTTCAAGTTTTAATACGATCGGATTAATATTGTTGGAGATTCGAGCATTCTTGTGTGAGTTCAGTAGATGGGTGACCGTTGCCTCGATAACTTTCGAACGAAAGGAGATAGGGACTCGCAATTTTCAGGGTAGGTTGCGTATCCGAATGGGAGAGTTGAGTTCGTTTTTGGGCATAATCGGTCTAACGGTTTCCGAGTTATACTCACCTGGAATATTATTTCCTTGATAACTCAAAATTTAAATATTCGATCGAATTGAAGCTTGGTAACTAGTAGTAGAAAATCAACATAAAGACGTGTTTAAAATTTTGTAAGAACCGTACCCCTAGAAAATTTGAAAAAAATGACGAAAAAAAAAATTTTAAGAACCGTACCCCTAGAAAATTTCAAAAAAATCACGAAAAAAAAAATTGGTTCAAGCACTGACGTGAAGTCAGAAGCTTTTGCGCGTATGTTCTATTGTCCATTCTTCTGTATTGGACACCCTTAATCGAATTTACCATGGTAAATTTGAATTAAGAGTGTCCAATACAGGAGAATGGACAACATAATTTACCATGGTAAATTCGATTAAAGGTGTCCAATACAGAAGAATGGACAATAGATGGGTTACGCGCAAAAGCTTCTGACTTCACGTCAGTGCTTGAACCAATTTTTTCAAATTCGAATTATCTCAGATAGTCTTTGATTATTGGCAAAAAACCAAAGCCCCTTTTTTTTGTTCACTTAATTGTTTATAACTATTGCGATTTTTGCGAGCGGCCTTAGCGTTTCGTCAAAAACTACCTACATGCCATTCCGAATCGAATGACAGCTCAATCATAATTTTCGGAGAATACGTAAAGATTTTGACCTAAAAAGCACTTATTGACTAAACTTTGACACAAAATAATCTCCTAACTAATTCACATGTGTCCACAGTTATACAAAATCAACTCCAACACCCAGATAGAGTGGCCATCTGGTAAGGACAAGCCGAACGACGAACCAAGCTGCGGTTTCAACAACCAGCGCTGTCCTAAGTCCAACCCCCAACTGAACAGCATCATCGCCGTAGGGGTGCTTTCCGTCCTCCTGTTCTGCGTGGGTGTCATCACCATGAGCATCTACAGGAAGTGGAAGATTGAACAGGAGATCGAAGGGTTGCTGTGGAAGGTAGACAGAGACGAGATCCTCAGATATTTCGATCGAGACATGTCTAGTCCTACACGTGTAAGTTTTTGATGGGCACCGAAAAGAATGAGTCGCAAAATTTTAAGGTGGGTGTGGTTCCCAAATGAGCAAACCATTTTGATGTAGATTTTTGGCGCTCTAGTTCCTCGGAACTGATGAGTGCTTATCAATTTGCCCAAATATCTGTAATTTTCGAATTTTTCGATGAAAATGGTCTTAAACGATTTGGTTCGACTCACTGATCAAGAATCCGTGGTCGAAATTCATTCTGTCCGGCCGGCTGGCCGTAGGCACGATAACTCTCGAACGGAATGAGCTAGACAGTTGAAATTTTCAGAGTAGGTTTGGGAGATAAATACCTCGGCTAAGTTCGTTATTGGGCAAAATCGGACAGATGGTTTCGGAGTAACAAAAAAAAATTTTTTTTTTACAAAACAAATTCCAAATAAAATTTTTTTCAATAAGCAGTTTTACCACAAGAATCCAATGATATCATTTTTAACTCTAACAAGCTAATACTTTCGGAGATATGATTTTTCAAAATTTCAATAATAAATCATATTTATACGTTGTCACTGAATGATATAATTATTCTATGTATAAATTGTCATAATGTCAACTTATTTTCCTGAGACATGACATTATCTAATCAATCGAAGAATTGTGAGCGAAGTGAGAAAAATCTCAGTTGTTTGCTCCGAAATTAGTTTTTCTCAGAAAAGTCTTACATTTCGGAACGGAACATGAAGTAAGAGATCTGAGAGTAGTGAGACTGCTTTTCATCCATAGACATAGAATGCTCAGTTCTCTCAATTTATGACGGGACCGACGGAAGGGAATATTATAACTTCAAAAATATTGGGGTTGAAATACTCGTATTTTAGCGATGCAACGGGGACCTCACCCAAAAATGTTTGAAAATATTACGTAAATATTGAAAGCATAATTCTGTAGTTCGAGAGAGGAGAAAATTTGGTGAACGGAGATCAGGAAATTTTTGATCGATTACAAGGTAATTTTTCATTATTAATTCTCGTCTTTGATACATGTTTTGTGGAATATCTACTATTTGTAGGTACTTTAAACCTGTTTTGGGCAATTGTCATACGAAACTTGTTTTTTTTTTGCGCTCTAGTTCCTCGGAACAGAGTGCTTATCAATTTGTCCAAGTGTCTGTAATTTTGGAATTTTTGGCTGAAAATGGTCTCAAACGATTTGGTTCGACTCACTGATCAAGAATCCGAGGTCGAAATCGATTCTGTCCGGCCGTAGGCACGATAACTCTCGAACGAAAGGAGTTAGCGGATTGAAATTTGCAATTGCGATTTTTGTAAAAATATTTTTTATGAATATTTCCGAAACCGATCACTCGATCTATCTGAAATTTAGCATCAAATTGTAGAATCATGACCTTTATACGCATGTGAAGTTTTGTATTGACCAGATTACCGCAAAGTAAAAAAAAAAAATTGAAAATTTAAAAAAAGTTTTTCTCTCGAACGGAATGAGCTAGGTAATTGAAATTTTCAGAGTAGGTTAGGGAGATTAATATCTCGGTTAGGTTCGTTATTGGGCAAAATTGGCCAGATTTAATTTGATTTCTTCCATGGTGCAGTTCTCATTCTCATGATTGCTCATTTAATCTTGATAAATAAACTTTTATTTCAATTGAATTTCCTTTATGATGCAGTTCTATCATATGAATACATTGATATAATTCCCAACTCTGAGAAACCAATACTTTCGGAGATATAATTTGTCTGTTTGAACTAGAGCGCCAGAAAGCTCCTGTCCACAGGGCTTGAACCCATTTTTTATTTATTTAAGATGCAGTTTCACCATAAAAATTCATTGATATCATTTTCAACTCCAACAAGCTAATACCTTCGGAGATATGATTTAGCGGAATTTCAATAATGAATCGTAATTCTATGCTTTCACAGAATGTTATAAATATTCTATCTAAGCTTTATTATATGATCTGTGTTCATACTCGTACATGTCATCCTGTTCTATAAGAGAGAGACAAAATCATTTCAGCTATTTTAATTTGATTTCTTCCATGGTGCAGTTCTCATTCTCAGATTGCTCATTTAATCTTGAAAAATAAACTATTACTTGAATGAATTTCCTTTATGATGCAGTTCTATCATAAGAATACATTGATATAATTCCCAACTTTGAGAAACCAATACTTTCGGAGATATAATTTGTCTGTTTGAACTAGAGCGCCAAAAAGCTCCTGTCCACAGGGCTTGAACCATTTTTTTACACTAGAAGTAGATCACCTCAAAAAACCTGATGGGAAAAGTGGGACATCGCTCCAGAAGAGTCGATGTACGTAGATGAACTGAAGCGGTGTCCTGTTGGCTACGAATCCATAGATTTTTCTATGAATTCATACTTTATTATATTTTCTACGCTTTCGTAAGATTCCATCATTTTCGAATCAGTTTATTTTTGTTAAATAATATCCTTTTAAAAAATAATACATATATCAAATTTTTGGGGCCAAAAAAAAGCGCAATTAAAAATACTAATTTACCTCTCCGAGCATATTTACATCAAAAAATCTGTCTTTCATTTACAGAACTTAATTCAAGTTGGAGACTCGCACTGTATTTTAAGCCACACTATCCCACCTCAAAGTTTGTGACACACTCATTTCAAATCTCTCAGGCCAGTTGTACGTTGTGCTGTCCCTTTGGTTAAGAGTTCGGAACAAAAGTTAATATTTTGTGAATAAACGATGAGATAGAGATCGAAATGTTTATACAACTGGCTGGGGGAGCTTATAAAGTTCGAACACTTATCTGATCACGTTTTCTCTTGCAGGTGTTCTCTTCGCAGAATAGTTTAGTTAGCAACAGCGTGACTTCCTTCGAGTCCCGAGGGGGTTTGCAGGTTTTCGCCACGACGGCTCAGTACAGGGGGGTGGTGGTGCGCATCAAGGAACTGGCGTTCTCACGCAAGAAAGATATTTCTCGAGACGTCATGAAGGAGATGAGGTTGCTGAGAGAGCTTCGTCACGACAACGTGAACAGCTTCATAGGGGCCTGCGTGGAGCCCAACTCTTTAGTGCTAGTCACTGATTACTGTGCCAAAGGAAGTTTATATGTGAGTCCATTCAAGGGTATGCGTTATAACCTCTACGACTGTTCCCAAGTCGCAGCGGTTAAACTCGGAGCTACTAGAACTCGGGGATCCGCGGTCTAGCTTCAGTGGAGATGGGAGTGGATTCCAAAAGGGAACCTAGTAAATGGGCACCAGGCATATTAAATTCTCCCAGATACCCCAGCGTAATGTAATAATTCCTAAATTTACCAAAGTAATATTCACGCTAAAAACAAACAATTTATCCCAGTAGCTTACAACCCAGATATTTAGATTCATCAAAAAAACTACTGTGACACCCTGAATAGGGTGCGGCGGAAATTGTACGTAGATATTCTTCCTTGATTCAAATACGCGTCGCTTGAGCTCAGGCGCATCCACATTTTTATCCGCTTTACAACAATAATAATTTATATAATCTGATGATATTATGTTCAGGTCGTATATAGCATGTATAAGATATATTTTGAGATCTAATTCCAATAACTTGCGTGCTGGCTATTCCTATTCCGTCAATCCACTCAGGTATCCTGGTATCATCCTCTATGCTTATTTCTGAACGTAGTATTACGCCGATGGTCTCGTATTAGTGTCCTCTTTCCCTCGGTGCTCGTAATGTGCAACCCTGGATTGGATGTCCCACAGCGTTACTTATTGACCACCCTGTATATACTCGAATGCCTCAGTTCTATTCTTCCTAACATAAAAACCCTTATGACAGAAAAGAAACCATCAGTGACTCCTCTCAGATAAGAAACAAATTAATCTCCCCAACGCATAATAATATCGGTTATCAGAATATCAAACAGACAAATTATTCGTTGTTATTTAATATTTATATACTCCGTACATACACTGATAGTCGGGGTTGTCCTGTATAAGTTTTCTTCAAAATTAGATCTGGCCGTGCCTCCTCCAAATAATTCCTGAGATACACAGCAACGTTCTGAATACAGAAGAATGATTACAACATGAATTATTTCTACTAGAAATGACGAGAATAGAACATTTAACACATACCTGTCAAAGTCGCCAAGATCATTCACGTGGTCAACTTGGATTTGCAAAAGGTCTTTAAATCCTCTTTCGAGATAAGTGAAGGTTACCTGTTATCTTTCCAAATCAAACCAATATAACCCGCACTCTTAATTCGATTCTCGAAACTATATCCAACTAAGAAGATTCCAATAATTCTTACAAAGTTTCGAAAATGCGCATAACCAATTTGCTGCCTTCGTTGAACTTACACAAAATGGAGATCTTATCTGAGCGACGCGGACTCTGACAAAATTTCAGAACGTCAAAACGAAACAATATTGCCAATTCATCCGGTCCCTTGAACACAATTCCCTATACGTCAATTGACAATACTGAGATCCAACCTCAAATTCAACGTCAATACAATCGACCAATTTATCGCCAGCAAAACATAAACAAACCTCTGCCTGGATCAAAAAGGAACGTTACGGCGTTCACTCTGGTAGAACATACGTAATGATTTATACAGTTCAGATTCATGATTCCGAATTTATCAAATTGTGTTCTCAACATTTTTACACAGTTCAGATAAAAAAATTATTTTATGTTAATTGACTCTTTGTGCCATTGAATTGATATTCACAGAGACTTGTAGTTCTGGTTTGATTCGTGAATCATTCAAAATTCACTTTGTTCTGTTTTCGCAAATTACTTATGAAAAATTTTGTAGAAAATACGAATAACAATGTTAATGTCCACCGAATGGAAGATAAACAGAAACATTTGTAGATAGCAGAAACTCACCATTATAGTAAGAACCAAAACATGACAAAATAACTCTAAGATGATTATCACAATTTTCAATAAAGCCTACCTCATTAGTCTTATAATAGTTATGTTAGGGAATATATATTTATTTTGAGAATTTCATTCAAGTTTATAATTTTTTCGGCAATAGTTAACCCTATACCTTCTCGAGTTTCTTGCTGAACAATGAATTGAATAACAACTACCTAGGTTTCTATTTCAACTTGATCTCAATAATATTGCGCAGAATGAAATGTAGTTATTCAATTTATCGAAAAATGATAAGCCACAGTTCACCTCATTCAATCGTTATTGATTATTAGTTATCATTGGTCCATAAATTACCTCTGACAAATATCTTGTGTTTCTAACACAGAAGCAATGCAAATGAATTTTTCATTTTAGAACAAAGCCTAGATAATGACCTGTTTAATAAAATTTTCTGATTTATTTTTCCTTTAAATTATTTCCGACATTTAAAAGTTCTCAAACCCATTTCTTTCAGGATATTATAGAAAACGAAGATATCAAATTGGATAAGATGTTTATTGCTTCACTCATTCATGATCTCATTAAGGTGAGCAAGACTTTAATGCGTAGTTTTCAGGAATAAAATCTTAACCTTTTTTCAGGGTATGATATATCTTCACAACTCGATGCTGGAGTGTCACGGCAACCTGAAATCGTCGAATTGCGTGGTGACGAGTCGTTGGGTCCTTCAGGTAACCGATTTCGGTTTATACGAGATGCGACATTGGGCAGAGAATGAAAGCATCGGCGAGCACCAATATTACAGAAGTAGGTTATATTACAGTGGGAAACTGACTATCACATGCGGAAGTAATCATTCCTTCAATATACTGACTGGCAAGGAAACTGCAACACTCAGGAGGAGCTGTTTAAATTTTAATTTCATTTTGGTAAAACATAGATATTATAGCAAAGATTAAATGATTTGATTGAAATTTGAAGAAAAAAAACGAAGGGTTTACAATTTTTTTTAATAAATTATTTGATAATGTGTTTGTCCACCGCGATTTTCTATGAACTCCCCAACACGTCTTGGTATTGATGCAATAAGATGGTCTATTTCTTCTTCAGGGATACTATCCCAAGCTACCTGTAGTTCATGTATCAGAGCCGCCAAAGTCCGTGGGGGCTGGGGTAGATTTCCAAGCCTTTTACCCATGATGTCCCAAACATGGGCGAAAGATCGGAGGATCTGGGCGGTCATGGCAAAAGATTCACATGGGTCGCTTCAAAAACTAACTCCTAACTCTGGCAACATGAGGTCGAGCATTATTTTGCTGGAATATTGGATTCTCGAGCCGGTAAAGGTAAGGGAGAACATATGGCTCCAATATTTCTTGAAGTTAACGCAGCGATGTCATGTTACCTCGAATAAAGACTAAAAGTGACCTACTTGCATTTGCAATAGCACCCCATACCATAACGCCTACTGTCCTGTGTACATGGCGCTCAATATCAAATTGAGGTTCACGTCTTTCTCCCCGACGTCGTCTAACCCTTCTTCGGCCATCATTTGCACCCAAGGATACTCGAGATTCATCAGAAAAGACGACCAGGGGATCTATTCTCGACCATTCGCAATTTGCACGATCGTGCGCATCTCTATAGCAATATATAGCATATGCGACCGATCATTAAAATTGCGAATGGTCGAGAATAGACCCCCTGATGCCATTCCACATTTCAGTGTTGACGTTCTCTGCACCACCGTAGTCGTTGCCTGCGATGCTCAACCGTCAGAGGTAACACAAGATTGGGTCGATAATGCCGCAGTCCAAAAGACCTTATCTGGCGGTAAACCGTTCGGACAGTTACATGATGGCCTCGTTCTCCTAACCACTCATCAGCCAAAGATCGAGTTGTCGCAAATCGGTCTCTAATAACCATAAGTCTTAGACGTCAATCTACAACTTCATTTGTGCCCCTTCGACGTTCGGTGCCTACTCCTCTTCGATTTTGGGCTTTATCAAACCACGCTTGACAACATCTCATAACAGTAGTTGGATTTCTGTTCGTACGGTTAGCGATTTCTCGAAATGACAACCCCGCCTCCCGTAGACCAATAATTCGACCGCTTTCAAATTCACTTAGCTGGTGATAAATTCCGCGTACACGTACTCTAGGCATTTTAACAACAACTAAACATAGACTTTGGATCTCCTCGAACGACTGCTTTGTTGTAAAATTTAAAAAATTTTTGCAAAAAACGACTACAATATGTAAGTAACAAAAAATGTTCAAATGAAAAAAACCTTCTTTTTTTTCTCCAAATTTTAATTTTTACTCCTTGCTATATACTATCTATGTTTTACCAAAAAAAAATTAAAATTTAAACAGCTCCTTCTGGATGTTGCAGTTTCTTTGTCAGTAAGTATATGTGTTGTTGTTGGGAAGACAATGATACCCCCAATTTGCTAGTCAGCATATACCTATGCAGTGCTCCCCAGCAATTCTGCACCAAGAGGGGCTTTTAATATTGCCGAATTTTATTTTCTATAGAAAGTGCATCAAAAATGATATAAAACTCGGTCAACTGCGACTTCCGGTTTGAGCGTAAATCCACATTTTTAAATGTTGATCGTACAATCATGTATTACATCACATTTTTTGAGTTATCGAGAAAGCAATATTCCAAATGGGTATAACTCTGGAACCGTTTGGCAGATTATACCCAACAATGAACATAACTGTCTCATTCGGATGCGCAACCGACTCTGAAAATTGCAAGTCGCAATCTCTTTCCGTTCGAAAGTTATCGTGGCAACAGCCACGATAACAGCCATCCAGCTACTGAACTCACTCAATGCTGCTCAGATCTCCAACAATATAGATCCGATCGTGTTCAAATTTGGAACTCGGCTGTAAAGCTAGGTTTTGAAGCCTCCCGCCAAATTTCAGCGATTTCAGATGGATATCTGAAATATATGATTTTTTTTTATTTTTGCGTGCATGTTCTGGTGAGCATCACGTTATCATTTTGCCCAAATGTCTGTAATTTTCGAATTTTTTGGTCTCAAACCATTGGGTTCGACTTCCTGATGAAGAATTCGAGGACAAATTTGATTCTGTCCGGCCGCCCGTTGCCACGATAACTTGAGAACGGTAAGAGATAGCGACTTGAAATTTTCAGGATAGGTGGCGCGTCCCAATATGACGGACAAGTTCGTTAATGGGCATAATCGGCCCAATTCCGAGTAATAAATTTGTTTTCTACCAATACGTATCCGATCGAATTGAAACTTAGTGAGTAATTGTAGCATACAAACCTAAAGACATTTGTGAAATTTTGTGAGAATCGTATTACGAGAAAATTTTAAAAAAATTATTAAGAAATAATTTTTGTGTCTCGATAACCTGAGAATGAGAAGAGATAGGGACTTGCAATTTTTAGGTTCGGTTGTATTACATCTGTATGCTACATTTGAGTTTGAGTTAGTAGGCATAATCGGCCCAACGGTTTTGGAGTTATACCCATCTGAAATTTGGTTGTTATTTCCTGAATAACTTGTAAATACGGAACCGATCTGATTCAAACGTGATAATTAGTTGTGAAATACCAGCGTGAAAATTCTTGCAAAATTTCGTGAGGATCATATCACTAGAAAACTTTGAAAAAATCACTGAAAATCGTTGAAAAACATTCTATATATCAGAAACTATTCGTCGGACATCGCTGAAATTTTGCGAGAGCCTTAAAAACCTAACTACTGCCAAGTTCCAAGTTTGAAAAACAATCGATTTTATATCGTTGAAGATCCGAGCAGCCTTATGTGAGTTCAGTAGCTGGATGGGTGATTGTTGCCTCGATAACTTTCGAACGAGAATAGATAGGGACTTACGATTTTCAAGGTATAGGTTGCACATCCGAATGGGAGAGTTAATTTCGTTTTTGGGCATAATTGGCCCAACAGTTTCGGAGTTATACCCATCTGGAATATTATTTCCTTGGAAATTCAAAAAATACGTACAGACCCGATCGAATTGAAGCTTGGTAACTAGTTGTAGAATATTGACATGAAGACGTATGTGAAATTTCGTGAGAACCGTACCACTAGAAAATTTTAATAAAATTACGAAAAAATATTATGTATCTCACGATAACTTGAGAACCGAAAGAGATAGCGACTTGCAATTTTCAGGGTAGGTTGCGCATCCGAATGCGACATTTAAGTTTGTTAATTGGCATAATCGGCCAATTGGTTTTGGTGTTATACTCATCTGAAATTTTGTTGTTTTTTCCTCTATAAATCAAAATATACAAATCTAATCAAATTAAAACTCGATGAATACTTGTAGAATCCCGGCGCTCTATTTTTTTGCGGAATTTCGTGAATACCGTATCCTGGAGTTATTTGAGGCGTAAGTTTTTCCGTATTTAATTTCCTATAGAATACATGTGTCAGAATTGAAAATTCTGTGATCATAGCCGATTCTCCACTGAAGTCTGTCATTCAAATAGTATGAAACGTATTCATATATTAAAAAGCTGAGAAAACGGTATATATCGATGCTAAATTCGCGGTAGAGTGTCCAATATAGCTGAGTAGACAATAGAACATGCGCGCAAAAGCTCTTGACTTCCGATCAGTGCTTGAATCAATTTTTTTAGTGATACGATCCTGACAAAATTTCGAAAAAATACTGTTTAATCATTTTTTTTTTTAATTTTCTAGTGATACGATTCTCACAAAATTGCACATACGTCTTTAAGACTTTATTCTACAACTACTCACCAACTTTCAATTCGATTGAGTCGGTATTCGTTGAAAACGAAATTATTACTTAAAGAAACAGTTGGGCCGATTATGCCCATTAACGAACTTGTCTGTCGTATTGGGACGCGCCACCTACCCTGAAAATTTCAAGTGGCTATGTTGCTATTTTCAGCGTTTTTGACCGTAGGTTAACAGATAGCCTGATATAGTAAGGTATCATCTCAGAAGATGGGTACATAAAAAAAAAATGGGTTCAAGCCCTGTGGACAGGAGCTTTCTGGCGCTCTAGTTCAAACAGACAAATTATATCTGGTATTGGTTTCTCAGAGTTGGGAATTATATCAATGTATTCATATGATATCACTGCATCATAAAGGAAATTCAATTCAAATAAAAGTTTATTAGATAAGTAATAATAAATTACCTTGTAATCGATCAAAAATTTCCTGATCTACGTTCACCAAACTACAGAATTATGCTTTCAATATTTACGTAATATTTTCAAACATTTTCGGGTGAGGTCCCGTTGCATCGCTAAAATACGAGTATTTCAACCCCAATATTTTTGAAGTTACAATATTCCCTTCTGTCAAGTTGACATTATGAGAATTCATACATAGAATAATAATTATATCAATCTGTGAAATACGATTTACATTGAAATTTTAAAAAATCATATCTCCGAAAGTATTAGCTTGTTAGACTTGAAAATGATATGAATGGATTCTTATGATAAAACTGCTTATTAAAAAAAAATTGATTTGGAATTTGTTTCGTAAAAAAAAATTTTTTTTTTTGTTACTCCGAAACCATCTGTCCGATTTTGCTCAATAACGAACTTAGCCGAGATATTCATCCCCCAAACCTACTCTGAAAATTTCAACTCTCTAGGTCATTCCGTTCGAGAGTTATCGTGCTTACGGCCGGACCGGCCGGACAGAATGAATTCCGACCACGGATTCTTGATCAGTGAGTCGAACCAAATCGTTTAAGACCATTTTCATCGAAATATTCCAAAATTACAGACATTTGGGCAAATTGATAAGCACTCAGTTCCGAGGAACTAGAGCGCCAAAAAAGAAACTTGCTAATTTTCAAGATTACTGATAGTAAAAGTTGTTCGTAGATCTGTTCTGGAAGTCGCCTGAGATCCTCAGGGATCCTAACGCATACATTAGGGGCTCCCAAAAGAGCGACGTTTACGCTTTCGCCATTATTCTGTACGAGATTCTTGGCAGAAGGGGACCTTTTGGTGTCATCGACTACGAACCAAAGGGTAAGTATTCTATTCGTTGATACTACTATGAAAATGAAAGATTATCAAGCGGAATATAGCCTACTTTACAGGAGGGCCAACATATACAGGGTGAGTCTTTGAATTGTACATTAATTTCAACCATTTCACCAGATTCGGCTCACATGAAAAGAGTTAAAATTTCAGATAAAAATCAATTTTTCTTATGTAGCTTCGACATGGATATTCAGAATGAAATTAATTTTGGTGTGAAGTTTTCTATAACTATGACACATAAGTCGAATTTAAGCTTAAACTAAAACAGAGTGGTCAAGACCAATCCCTTTCAATCATAACCAATTGGTCATGATAGAAAGGGATTGGTCTTGACCACTCTGTTTTAGTTACTCGCTTGAATTTGACTAATTCTGCGATTGACAGTTTTTTCCTAGTAAAACTCACCGATTCATAAAATTAAATGGAATTAGCATAAAGAAAGCAAATGATGTTCATCTTGAGTAATCATCAGAATCTTCAATCATTTTAGGAAATTGTATTATTTTTCATCGTTTCTCCTAAAACGCATCGTTTTTGAGATATTCAACGTTGAATGATTTAAAATTTGATAAAAATTTGTCTTATTATGATTGATTCACTCCTGACCTAGGATGGCCTTGAATCGATGTATTTCTACGTTGCCGCACTTATTTTTTTTCCTAAGATTTAGATTATTCATGCTCCCCGATTGAATAATATACTAATGCCTGGTACACAGTTTGACAATGTTGCATGCGAACGGAGACGGATATAAACCGCCGTATTCACAAAGCATTCAATCTCCGTTAAGTCTTAACTTAGGTCCTCAGTTAAGGATAAATTTGAATCGCAACCTGAGTTAACGGTGTTGAAACAGGCCTGTTTCACGTTAATTTTCACGTTAACTGAGGTTGTGATTCTTATTTATCCTCAACTGAAGACCTCAGTTAGGACTTAACGGAGATTGAATGCTTTGTGAATAAGGCGGTCAGTCTCCGTTAAGACTCAACTGAGGTCCTCAGTTAAGGATAAATTTGAATCGCAACCTGAGTTAACGTATTCAACGGTGGTGAAACAGGCCTGTTTCACATTAATTTTCGTATAAACTGAGGTTGCGATTCAAATTTATCCATAACTGAGGACCTCAGTTAGGTCTTAACGGAGATTGAATGCTTTATGAATACGGCGGAAAGTTTGGATGAGTTTCTGTGAACCTCAACTACTAATTATTATGATCATCCGCCGTATTCACAAAGCATTCAATCTCTGTTAAGTCCTAACTGAGTTCCTCAGTTAAGGATAAATTTGAATCGCAACCTCAGTTAACGTATTTAACAGTGGTGAAAAAGGCCTGTTTCACGTTAATTTTCACGTTAACTGAGGTTGCGATTCAAATTTATCCTTAACTGAGGACCTCAGTTAGGAGTTAACGGAGATTGAATGCTTTGTGAATACGGCGTGAATACGCCGTATTCACACAGCCGTATTTACAAAGCATTCAATCTCTGTTAAGTCCTAACTGAGATCCTCAGTTAAGGATAAATTTGAATCACAACCTCAATTAACGTATTTAACGGCGGTGAAAAAGGCCTGTTTCACGTTAAATTTCACGTTAACTGCTGTTGCGATTCAAATTTTTCTTTAACTGAGGAGCTCAGTTAGGACTTAACGGAGATTGAATGCTTTGTGAATACAGCGGTCTGTCAGTTTGAATAACACCTCAACTATTTGATTTGAGATTATCTTGGAAATAATTGGATTAGTAGGTAACATTACGGAATTTTCAATAATAATAATATGTAGTAATATTTCAATAATGGACGATGATCAATTGATGTTATTGTATAATCTTATAGTGAAAATAATTAATGTATATTGAATGACAGTTAAGTTGAAGCTCATTGTTTCAATATTGGGATAATATTTAATGCTGCATTATAATGATTGAGTTAGAAATAATTTTTCTCAAACAAAATCATGTGACAGATGATTAAGTTTTTTTGTTGTTCTACAATATATATCAGTAACAGTAACTATGCAGAATGGTGCAGTGCAGGATTGAATTAGCACATTGTGAAATCTTTAAACGCTTGTAACTTTTCAACTGAGCCAAATCTGGAAATATGAAAAAAGTGTTTTATTTGATGAGAATATATGGTTAAAATTAATCTACAAATTGATGACTCACCCTGCATTTATAATGGTAAACTCCGAAATTTCCATTTGTTTTCATATATTTTCGCTCGGTAATCTTTTTCTTTCCACTTGTACATAAATTCCTTCGGCATTTGGAGTATTTCAGTAGGTACCTGCTTTCGAATATACAAATTCTATCTCATTCCAGAAATAATAAATCTAGTAACAAATTGCCCATTAGAGGGAGAGGAACCGTTTCGTCCCAACATGGAGTTGCTGTTGGACACGGAATTAGGCTGTGAAGATGAGGTGTTGCAATGCATGAGCGATTGCTGGGCCGAAAATCCAGTGCAAAGGCCCGATTTTGTAACTATTAGAACTAGGTTAAAGAAATTGAAGGACGGAAAGTAAGACCTCTTTTCCCATTTTTTTAGATGTCCACAATATGTTGTTTTTCAGGAAGAAGAATATTATGGACCAAATGGTTGACATGATGGTTTCTTACGCGAATAATTTAGAGGAGGTGGTAATGGAAAGAACCAGACAGCTTTCCGAAGAAAAAATGAGAACTGAGGATCTGCTCCATAGAATGTTACCCAAGTGAGTTGAATACAAGTTTTTCTTCGATGTCTTTCCTTTATCGCAGATAAACACTTTTTCTATAAGCATGCTTATTGTTAGACGAAAAAATATAATGCTCGAAGTTCAAAAGAAATGTATGTATATATCGCAGAAAATTAATAATTTTTGGGATGTTATAGTACTCGAGATATTTGCGTTGTCAAGGTATCTACAGGGTGATCCACTTATTTGTAGAATAACTTTAACATTCGATGAAATGTTTATTTCTAACACATAAATCTCCTAACATTGGTACGCAAATGCTTCATACATGTACAAGTCTACAATTTTTTTGGGATTTTCGTGTAATAACTCTTGTAGTTCCCGAGATGAGAGATGAGGAACTTTTCAGGGTTCAAAAGAAGTGATAATCAGAATTGTGGTAACAATCTAGAAGGTAACACTCCCTTTTCAACCCCAAGACATTTTTGAAGGACGCCACTGGCCATTTTACATAGAATTATTTCATCTTTCGTTTCTTTCCATTCTCTATGTACAGAGTGGTCCAAATTGGACACTTTTGATAGGAAACATCAATTTCTAGAGGAGTTAAAGAAAAACTAGCCTACATGCTACGAGGTAGATTTTCGTGAGAAAATGAATGCCGAAAACCGCACATTGATATCTTGAGTTGTTCGAAAGATACAAGGTGTTTTTCAATTTTGTGCATTTCTGACCCAACCTAGTAACTTGTTTATTTTTGAATATTTCTTGTTTCTGTGAAAACATTCTCCAGGCACTTTTTTGAAAGGAATCCAATGGTGTTCCTAGTTTTTCATTAAAGAAATATGGTTTTTGAAGCTTGTATTTTTCTTATGGACCACCCTATAGTTTTTTACATATTCGTGTTTGAAATGAAATTCTCTTTTCAAATATATATAATAGTTTGCTACTTGTCTTTGAAAACATTCAGTTTGTGGCTGTTTTCGAATTATTTTAGATGTATTTTCAAAATCTGGGATGCCATGTCTGAATATGAAACAAAACCTTAGCAACTACAGTCTATGCGTACTATCAAACAATTATCATTAAATGCAGTTTGCTTCACAAGTTTAGTGTGCTTCTTTGAACTGAGTTTTGAACATAGTAGAATATTTATCTGTTCTGTTAATTCAAAATGTATGAAAATTACGAGAAATATGATATGCTAAAGTGTTATTTGGAATCACATGAAGATGCTCAGGCTGCCAGCAATCTTTTTACTTTGACCGATATCCTGAAAGGAGACAACCGTTTCGGGATATGTTCACTAGATTGCAGCAAAACATAGTTAATTAAGGATCTTCTTCAAAACCAAGGACAAAAATTTACGAAGCCAGGAATAGAGATAGAGAGTAAGAAGAAATAACGGTTTTGGGGGAAATACAAACCCAACCCAATATTTCACTTCGCAAAATACAGATATTCCAAAGACTACAGCAATGCGAATTCCAAAAAGAAATAAATTCAAACCGTATAGAGTAAGAAAAAGTTCACAAGTTACTACCAAATGACCTACAATTCCGGCTCGAATTTTTCCAATGGTATTTAGGGAAATGTGCTGAAAACCCAAAGTTTGGACAGAATATTATTTGGACTGATGAAGCATGCGTTAGCAGCTCTGGTATTTTTACTAGATACAATTCCTACATTATTATTATTATTATTGATAAGGGGGTTACGTTGCACCGCGACCTTGAGATCTATTGTGCCCCCCAACAGAGCTGTTCTCACCATTACGCCATCTACAGCTCGCCCTCCAGTTCCAGAGTATAAATGAACCTCAATATCTGGGAAGGCTTCAAGGATATTATGTCTTCACTCCTACAAGTTTCCTGTCCAAAGCATTCCTTTCGCTGACTTGCAATGGCGAGGCATTCTGTAACAAGGTGAAGAGGAGTTTCTTCCTCCTCCCCACAGAATCTGCACTCGTCAGTATCTGATAAACCTATTCTCATCAAATGCTTCCTGAGGCGACAGTGTCCTGTGAGGAAGCCAGTGACCAGGTGTAACTTATTCTTGCAGAGATCCAGATACCTTTTGGATCTCACTTCTTTAAAGTTCCTAAGGAACTTTTTGGAATGAACCAAACCTGGAAGATTCCGCCAGAGTGTCTCTCTTTTGGTTTCCTCCTTCTCCAGAAACTCTTTCTTGTAGGTGCATTTTCCTATACCGCAGAAAGGTTCTGGGCCGATAAAAGGAGTTCGTGCTGCCTTTCTGGCAAGTGTATCGGCCTCTTCGTTCCCCTTGACTCCCGAGTGACCGGGGACCCAGACTAAAAAGACCTTATTATTCTTGCCAATTTCATTTAGTTTTCTTCGGCACTCCCATATCAACTTTGAATCGATGGCATGGGAGCTCAGTGCTTTGATAACAGATTGACTATCCGAATGGATTGCTATGTCGCAATTCCTACAATTGGACTTTGGAAAATCCACATATTATAGTGGAGACACAAAATCAAGGCCGATACAGTTTCAATGTTTGGGTCGGTATTTTTAGAGGAAGGTTTATTGGTCCCTATATCTATGAGAGTAACCTTACGGCAGCGCGATATTACGAACATTTTAATAGGTGGTTGTTCTTGTGTTGATCAGCTTATATTGATCATTAAATTAACTCTCAACCTCCTTACCCCACGCCACGTCAGTGGTTCTAATTTTTTTTTGAATGCTTTATATAACGGACTGTGATTAATAAGGGATATTAATCGCATTCAGTTTATGTGATATCATGATTGTTTTGTTTTCAGGCCCGTTTCTCAGAGATTGACGGAGGGATACGGGGTCGAGCCAGAATTATTCGATTCTGTAACGGTGTATTTCAGCGATATCGTCGGTTTTACGGCCATGTCGGCCGAAAGTACGCCTTTACAGGTCGTTAACTTCCTAAACGACCTTTATACAGTATTCGATCGGATCACCAAGGGTTATGACGTTTATAAGGTCGAGACCATCGGGGATGCTTACGTTGTGGTGAGTAAAAATGACTTCCTGCTTATAAGCCTTTTCCAGTCGCCAACATTGATTTTTCATGGAAATCAGTTATCATTATAGTCGAAATCCCATAACTTAGGAGTTGTGTGGCCTCACAGGTTGACTAAATTCATATAGGTTATTATACTCCATTCACTTTTATGAAGTCTCCCGGTTGGCCATGATTTAGGTCTATCACGTTTTTGTAACTAAAACTGAGGCAGGTTGGCACTCCTGAAATATCGTCAAGGTCAAAACAATTCTCCGATACGTAGCCAATTTCTACTCTCAACATAATGTTCCATCTTAGACAAGATATTATCACAGACCATTATCTTCGAATAATAAAGAACTCTTCGCTTTGAAATTGAAAATTCCGAAAGTTGTTTTGAAGAAGTAGTCTCATGGAGTGCTATACAGAACTGAAATCTGCAATAGGAAAACTTCATTCTGTCTCAGGACATGTTGAACTCTTGAATTAAATTACTTAGTTTCCTATCCTATCACTATATTTTATTAAGGTTTAACAGTGACTCGGGTTTCGTAGTACTACTACATTTTGAAAATGGTATATTTCAACTTGTGCAACAAGGCATTTTAATGTCTGTAGGCTTATTTCTTGAGAATTTCGAAAAGTGGGGAATTCCATAGATACGTCTGTTCGTTTAGAAGGTTTCCTGTCGGGTTATTCAGGTACTTTTATTCTTTTTTCAAATGAACTATCACAAAGTAACCGACTTATCTATCCGTTATCTTCTATAATATAAAAATGAATCGCAAAATGTGTTGGTAGGCGCATAACTCAACAGTGCCTGGACCAATTTTGCTAATTCTTTTTTTTAAATTCTCGTTGAAGTCCAAGGATGGTTTTTACGGGGAGAAAATTTCGAATAATTGCCGGGAAAACCCTAAAAACAGCCCTTTTCTTTTTCCCATACAAACGTTTTCTAACTAAAATGTAGAGTCAATTTGAACTTTATGTCTATTCAATAAAGTTGGCGTTGGGGTTCGAGTTGAAGTTGGAGTAGGCATTGTGATTGGTGTTGGTTATGGAGTTGGCGTTGTAGTTGGAGTTGTAGTTGGATTGGAGTTGGAGGTGGAGATGGAGGTGGAAATGGAGTTGGAGTTTGAGTTGGCGTTGGGGTTGGAGTTGAAGTTGGAGTAGGCATTGTGGTTGGCGTTGGTTATGGAGTTGGCGTTGTAGTTTGAGTTATAGTTGGATTGGAGGTGGAGATGGAGGTGGAAATGGAGTTGGAGTTTGAGTTGGCGTTGTAGTTGGCGTTGGGGTTGGAGTCCAAGGATGGTTTTTACGGGGAGAAAATTTCGAATAATTGCCGGGAAAACCCTAAAAACAGCCCTTTTCTTTTTCCCATACAAACGTTTTCTAACTAAAATGTAGAGTCAATTTGAACTTTATGTCTATTCAATAAAGTTGGAGTTGGAGTTTGCGTTGAAGTTGGCGTTGAAGTTGGCGTTGGGGTTCGAGTTGAAGTTGGAGTAGGCATTGTGATTGGTGTTGGTTATGGAGTTGGCGTTGTAGTTGGAGTTGTAGTTGGATTGGAGTTGGAGGTGGAGATGGAGGTGGAAATGGAGTTGGAGTTTGAGTTGGCGTTGGGGTTGGAGTTGAAGTTGGAGTAGGCATTGTGGTTGGCGTTGGTTATGGAGTTGGCGTTGTAGTTTGAGTTATAGTTGGATTGGAGGTGGAGATGGAGGTGGAAATGGAGTTGGAGTTTGAGTTGGCGTTGTAGTTGGCGTTGGGGTTGGAGTTGAAGTAGGCATTGTGGTTGGCGTTGGTTATGGAGTTGGCGTTGTAGTTGGAGTTGTAGTTGGATTGGAGTTGGAGGTGGAAATGGAGATGGAGGTGGAAATGGAGTTGGAGTTTGAGTTTGCGTTGAAGTTGGCGTTGGGGTTGGAGTTGAAGTTGGAGTAGGCATTGTGGTTGGCTTTGGTTATGGAGTTGGCGTTGGAGTTGTAGTTGGATTGGAGTTGGAGGTGGAGATGGAGGTGGAAATGGAGATGGAGGTGGAAATGGAGTTGGAGTTTGAGTTGGCGTTGAAGTTGGCGTTGGGATTGGAGTTGAAGTTGGAGTAGGCATTGTGGTTGGCGTTGGGTATGGAGTTGGCGTTGTAGTTGGATTGGAGTTGGAGGTGGAAATGGAGTTGGCGTTGAAGTTGGAGTAGGCATTGTGGTTGGCGTTGTAGTTGGAGTTGTAGTTGGATTGGAGTTGGAGGTGGAAATGGAGATGGAGGTGGAAATGGAGTTGGAGTTGTCGTTGGGGGGGGGTTGGCGTTGTAGTTTGGGTTGGAGTTGGCATTGCAGTTGGCGTTGGGGTTGGAGTTGGCGTTAGCGTGGGGTAGGCGTTGAGGAGGCAGTACGAAGTCTGCCGGGTCAGCTAGTTCTTCATTAAAATGTCAACACTTTATTTTTGATTTCCGTGCAAGAAAATAGCATAACTGAATTTTCCAACCAATTTATATGAGTGAAATATTTCCAGTAACAACAGAGGAAGAATTTTCTGCAACAGTCGCCAGCTCTTTGAATTGTTGTTTTCACATGATATCTTCCCAAATTCATTATTTTTCCGAAGTTAATTCACATAGTGAAAAATACGTAATTACTACGACCTCTATGTAGAGAGGACAACGTTGCGTATTTATCTGGCAGGAAAATTACTATAACCTAACATTTTCAAAATTTACATGATGAAATGTGTCAAACTTTCATGGCCAACCGGGAGACTTTATAAAAGTGAATGGAGCATGAGCGATACGAACAATCAGGACATACTTTTTCCCAGATACAACCTCCGAATAATAGGTATTAAGGTGAATTTACTAATCGACAAGACTGTTCAAATCCTGTATTATCTCAATCTCTCTATCCGTGATGATCTGTAAAAATAGCATCGTATTCTAGTAGAACAATATGTTGCATCCCTCATTTTGCCTTGAGGGAACCCTTCTGCAATTTTGGCTATCGTAAAGCTGATAATTTCTGTCAAAGACTTATCTCTAATATCTGCTGATGTTAGTGTCACAACATCCCGAAAATCAAGTCTCATTTGTGTTGGTGCTGCAGGTGCTGTGAACAGTGTTTATTTTATGGCGGTAGGCGGATTTAGCCATTTCTCTAGAAGACGCCTTATGCTCCTTGTTTTTTCTTCATCCTGAAGCAGTTTTCTGCTTTCTTCTTTGACATTAAAATTGACGAATATTTCGCTCATGTAGTGTTAACTTATATTCAACGAACTATGTTGCTTAGGTTTCGGGACTGCCTTTGAGGAATGGCGATTGTCATGTCGGCGAGATTGCCTCCATGGCTCTGGACATATTAGGTGCAGTCACCAACTACCGCATCGCCCATCGGCCTAACGATATACTCAAGTTGAGGATCGGAATACATACGGGTGAGTAGAATTCCTATGGTTTGTAACCTAGAATCCCGTTGATGAAAATAAATGGGTTCAAGCCCTATGAACAGGAGCTTTCAGGCGCTCTAGTTCAAACAGACAAATTATATCTCCGAAAGTATTGGTTTCTCAGAGTTGGGAATTATATCAATGTATTCTTATGATAGAACTGCATCATAAAGGAAATTCAATTCAAATAATAGTTTATTTATCAAGATTAAATGAGCAATCTGAGAATGAGAACTGCACCATGGAAGAAATCGAATTAAATCTGGCCAATTTTGCCCAATAACGAACTTAACCGAGATATTCATCTCCCTAACCTACTCTGAAAATTTCAACTACCTACCTCATTCCGTTCGAGAGTTATTGTGGAAAAACATATTTTAAATTTTCAAAATTTTTTTTTACACTTTGCGGTAATCTGGTCAATACAAAACTTCACATGCGTATAAAGGTCATGATTCTACAATTTGATGCTAAATTTCAGATAGATCGAAGGAACTTGTCCGAGATATTTACGCTCCAAAACCACCTTGCAATTTTCAATCCGCTTACTCCTTTCGTTCGAGAGTTATCGTGCCTACGGCCGGTCGGCCGGTAGCACAGAATCGATTTCGCACTCGGATTCTTGAGTGAGTCGAACCAAATCGTTTGAGACCATTTTCAGCCAAAAATTCCAAAATTACAGACACTTGGGCAAATTGATAAGCACTCTGTTCCGAGGAACTAGAGCGCCAAAAAAACAAGTTTCGTATGACAATTGCCCAAAACAGGTTTAAAGTACCTACAAATAGTAGATATTCCATAAAACATGTATTAAAGAAGAGAAGAAATAATGAAAAAATTACCTTGTAATCGATCAAAAATTTCCTCTTGCACGTTCACCAAATTTTCTCCTCTCTCGAACTACAGAATTATGCTTTCAATATTTACGTAATATTTTCAAACATTTTCGCTAAAATACGAGTACTTCAACCTCAATATTTTTGAAGTTACAATATTCCCTTCTGTCAAGTTGACATTATGAAAATTCATACATAGAATAATTAAATCAATCTGTAAAATACGATTTACATTGAAATTTTTAAAAATCATATCTCCGAAAGTATTAGCTTGTTAGAGTTAAAAATGATATGAATGGATTCTTATGATAAAACTGCTTATTAAAAAAAATTTAATTTGGAATTTGTTTTGTAAAAAAAAATTTATTTTTATTACTCCGAAACCTTCTGTCCGATTTTGCCCAGTAACGAACTTAGCCGAGATATTTATCCCCCAAACCTACTCTGAAAATTTCAACTCTCGAGCTCATTCCGTTCCAGAGTTATCGTGCCTACGGCCGGCCGGCCGGATGGCCGGACAGAATGAATTTCCACCACGGATTCTTGATCAGTGAGTCGAACCAAATCGTTTAAGACCATTTTCATCGAAAAATTCGAAAATTACAGACATTTGGGCAAATTGATAAGCACTCAGTTCCAAGGAACTAGAGCGCCAAAAACTAGTAACCGGCCAGCTGTTGGCATTCAATCTCCGTTAAGTCCTAACTGAGGTCCTCAGTTGAGGATGAATTCGAATCGCAACTAGTTTACGTATTTAACGGTGGTGAAACAGACCTGTATCACGTTGATTTTCACGTTAACTGAGGTTGCGATTCGAATTTATCCTTAACTGAGGACCTCAGTTAGGACTTAACGGGGATTGAATGCTTTATGAATACGGCGGTAAGAATCTAAAGCCAGTTGCTAGCAGACAACACATATTTTAGGAAAGCCTGAAATTTGCCCAGGTAGTCTATGGTAGCTACCATAATATGAAATGGGGGATAGTTAAGCCCAGTCTCGGTAGGTTCAGTGTTCCTCAGGTATGATAGGTGTGATAATTTCACGATGTTAAAAATTGGTTTAAGTACTGACGTGAAGTCAGGAGCTTTTGCGCTTATGTTCCATTCTCCATGGATCAATAGAGGAGAGTTGACAATAGAAGATACGCGCAAAATCTCCTGATTTCACGTCAGTGCTTGAACCATTTTTTTTTCGTAATTTTTTAGTGGTACGGTTCTCATAAAATTTCACACACGTCTTTATGTCGATATTCTACAACTAGTTACCAAGCTTCAATTCGATCGAGTCTATATTTTTTGAGATATCGAGGAAATAATATTCCAGGTGGGTATAACTCCGAAACCGATGGACCGATTATGCCCAAAAGCGAACTAACTCTCCCATTGGGATGTGCAACCTACCCCGAAAATTTGAAGTCCCGATCTCTTTTCGTGCGAAAGTTATCGAGGCAATTGTCACCCATCCAGCTACTGAACTCAACCAAGGCTGCTCGGATCTCCAACAATATTGATCCGATCGTGTTCAAACTTGGAACTTAGCAAGAGTTAGGTTTTGAAGGCTCTCGCAAAATTTCAGCAATGTTGGACGAATATTTTCTGATACATAGAATTTTTTTCAATGATTTTTCAAAAAATTTCTAGCTATACGATCCTCACGAAATTTCGCAAGAATTTTCGTGCCGATATTCTGCAACTAATTACCATGTTTGAATTGGATCGGATTCGTATTTTTGGAGTTATTGAGGAAATAACAACCAAATTTCAGATGGGTATAACTACAAAACCATTTGGCCGAATAGGCCTATAAACCATCTCAAATGTCGCATTCAGATGCTCAACCTACCCTAAATATTGCAAGTCGCTATCTCTTTCCGTTCTCAGGTTATCGTGACATAATATAATATTTTTTAATAATTATATTTTTAATTTTCTTTGTCTTTGTATCAGCATTCTACAACTAGCTAGTTTCAATTCAATCGGATCTGTATTGGTTGATAACTAAATGATCACTCGGAAACCCTTGTGCCGATTATACCCATTAAAGAACTTGTCCGGCGTATTTGGACGCGCCACCTACCCTGACAATTTCAAGTCGCTATCTTCTTCCGTGATCAAATTATCGTGACAACAGCCGGACAGAATCAAATTTCACCTCGAATTCTTCATCAGTGAGTCTAACCTTACCATTCGAGACCATTTTCGTCAAAAAATCCGAACATTACAGATATTTGGGCAAAATGATAATGCGATGTTTCCCAGAACATTGGGGTGAATAATAATACTCATGAAAAATGAGCGTAGAAAATTACGTTGATAATGATAAATTTTTCATCAAGCTTAACAAAATTTTCAGAGCCGTATCTAGGGCGTGGCAAAGATGGCACTGGCCGCGGTCGCAAGGTCCGCAGGGGCGCCCAAAAATATCAATAAAAGAAAAATTATAATATAATGTATTACAAAAAATAGATTTTGCCATGGTAAATTCGATTAGAGTGTCCAATACAGGAGAACGGACAATATAATTCACCATGGTAAATTCGATTAAGAGTGTCCAATACAGGAGAACGGACAATAGAATTCACTATGGTAAATTCGATTAAGAGTGTCCAATACAGGAGAATGGACAAGAGAACATACGCGCAAAAGCTGTGTCAGTGCTTGATCCAATTATTTTTTCAATGATTTTTTTAAAAGTTTCTAGGGCTACGATCCTCACGAAATTTTGCAAGAATTTTCGCGTGGGCATTCTACAACTAATAACCATATTCGAATCAGATCGGATTCGTAATTTTTTGAGTTATTGAGGAAATAACAACCAAATTTCAGATTGATATAACTACAAATCCGTTTGGCCGATTATGCTAGTTAACGCACTTTTAAATGTCGTATTCAGATGCGCAATCTACCCTGAAAACAGCTTGCCGATATTTATTTCCGTTCTCAAGTAATCATGCTATACATAATATTTCTTCGTAATTTTTGAAAAATTTTCTTGTGGTATGGTCCTCACAAAATTTTACACACGTCTTCATGTTGATATTCTACAACTAGATACCAAGATTCAATTCGATCGAGTCTATATTTTTTGGGTTATCGAGGAAATAATATTCCAGATGGGTAAACTCCGAAACCCTTGGGCCGATTATGGCCAACAGCGGACTTAACTCTCCCATTCAGATGTGCAACCTATCCTCAAAATTGCAAGTCCCTATATCCTTTCGTTCAAGAGTTGTCGAGGCAACGATCACCCATCCAGCTACTGAACTCACACAAGGCTGCTCGGATCTCCAACAATATAAATAGAGTTAGGTTCTGAAGGCCCTCGCAAAATTTCAACGATGTCGGACGAATAGTTTCTGATATATAGAGTTTTTTTCAATAATTTTCTATGATTTCTTAAAAATTTTCTAGTCATACGATCCTCACGAAATTTTGCAAGAATTTTCGCGCTGCTATTCTACAACTAATACCCATGTTTGAATTGGATCGGTTTTGTATTTTTCGAGTTATTGAGGAATTAAGAACCAAATTTCAGATGGGTATAACCGAGGGTATAACTTCAAAACCGTTATGCCGATTATGCATATAAAAACAAACTCAAATGGCGCATTCAGATCATCAGCCTAACCTGAACATTTCAAGTCGCCTTCTCTTTCCGGTATAGGTTATCGTGACGTAAATAATATTTTTTAATAATTTTTTTTTAATTTTCTAGCGATAAGATTGTCACAAAATTTCACAAACGTGATATTATACATCTACTCACCAAGTTTCAAATCGATCATAACAGTATTGGTTGTAGACAAAATTATTACTCGGAAACCATTGGGCCGATTATGCCCATTAACAAAACTGTCCGTCGTATTGGGACGCGACACCTACCCTGAAAATTTCAAGTCTCTATCTCTTTCCGTTCTCAAGTCATCGTGGTAACGGCCGGCCGGACAGAATCAAATTTGACCTCGAATTCCTGATCAGGGAGTCGAATCCAATCGTTTGAAACCATTTTCGGCGAAAAATTCGACAATTATAGACATTTGGGCAAAATGATAACGCGATGTTCCCCAGAACATAGGCACAAAAATACCATAAGAAAATATAATGGATGAAAATAAATCTACGCAAATGGGGGGCGCTGCCTAATATCTTGCCACAGGTGCAATAGTACCTGGATACGGCTCTGAAATTTCCGAAATTCATTTTTGGCGCTCTAGTTCCTCGGAACTGAGTGCTTATCAATTTGCCCAAATGTCTGTAATTTTCGAATATTTCGATGAAAATGGTCTTAAACGATTTGGTTCGACTCACTGATCAAGAATCCGTGGTCGAAATTCATTCTGTCCGGCCGGTCCGGCCGGCCGTAGGCACGATAACTCTCGAACGGAATGAGCTAGAGAGTTGAAATTTTCAGAGTAGGTTTGGGGGATGAATATCTCGGCTAAGTTCGTTACTGGGCAAAATCGGACAGAAGGTTTCGGAGTAATAAAAAAAAATTTTTTTTTCACAAAACAAATTCCAAATTAATTTTTTTTTAATAAGCAGTTTTATCATAAGAATCCATTCATATCATTTTTAACTCTAACAAGCTAATACTTTCGGAGATATGATTTTTCAAAATTTCAATGTAAATCGTATTTCACAGATTGATATAATTATTCTATGTATATACATAGAATGTACTATGTATGAATTGTCATAAAGTCAACTTGACAGAAGGGAATATTGTAACTTCAAGAATATTGGGGTTGAAATACTCGTATTTTAGCGATGCAACGGGGACCTCACCCGAAAATGTTTGAAAATATTACGTAAATATTGAAAGCATAATTCTGTAGTTCGAGAGAGGAGAAACTTTTGTGAACGTAGATCAGGAAATTTTTGATCGATTACAAGGTAATTTATTATTATTTATCTTCTTTTATACATGTTTTATGGAATACCTACTATTTGTAGGTACTTTAAACCTGTTTTTGGCAATTGTCATACGAAACTTGTTTTTTTGGCGCTCTAGTTCCTCGGAACAGAGTGCTTATCAATTTTGGAATTTTTGGCTGAAAATGGTCTCAAATGATTTGGTTCGACTCACTGATCAAGAATCCATATCGATTCAGTCCGGCCGGCCGACCGGCCGTAGGCACGATAACTCTCGAACGAAAGGAGTTAGCGGATTGAAAATTGCAAGGTGGTTTTGGAGCGTAAATATCTCGGACAAGTTCGTTAATGGGCGAAAACCATCAAGGGGTTTCGGAGTTATGGCCGATTTTAGTAAAAATATTTTTTATGAATATTTCCGAAACCGATCACTCGATCTATCTGAAATTTAGCACCAAATTGTAGAACCATGACCTTTATACACATGTGAAGTTTTGTATTGACCAGATTACCGCAAAGTGTCAAAAAAAAAATTTGAAAATGTGGTGCAGTTCTCATTCTCATGATTGCTCATTTAATCTTGATAAATAAACTATTATTTGAATTGAATTTCCTTTATGATGCAGTTCTATCATATGAATACATTGATATAATTCCGAACTCTGAGAAACCAATACCAGATATAATTTGTCTGTTTGAACTAGAGCGCCAGAAAGGTCCTGTCCACAGGGCTTGAACCCATTTTTATTTATCAGCATGTTGATCGGTTAGAATGACTCAAAAATGAAATCTTCTCGTTTCAGGCCCAGTGGTGGCCGGTGTGGTGGGCCTTACGATGCCTAGATACTGTCTTTTCGGCGACACCGTAAACACCGCCTCCAGGATGGAGAGCAACGGCGAACCTCTTCGGATACATATCAGTTCGCAGTGCAAAGAAGCCCTTGAGAAGTTGGGTGGTTACAAGATCGAAGAGAGGGGGTTGGTGAGTTTGAAAGGCAAGGGAAACGTGAAGACGTACTGGCTGGTTGGAGCCACGGAATGGGCGATACAGAGAAGAGAGGTCGACCTGGAAGAGCTGCCCCCGTTGTTCTGCAGGCCGAGAAAGAGTCCGAAGTTGAACAACGATTCGAGACAACCGTCTTTCTGCGGTGGATTCGGCGGTATGACTAGCAGGAGACATTCCAGTGTTCCAAGAGGTAAGTCTTCTGTAATAAGGCATGATTGGTACAGATATTTCATGAATGAATTGATTAATTGTTTTGCGCTAGCTGAACTCGGCATACTTTGTCCTAACTAATAATGAAAAATGGCGATACCGTTGTTAATAAATCAACAAGTCCAGAGCGTTCCTGCCAATCGGGTCCTTCATAAATGGCTTCGTATAATTAATATACTTATGCATATATTTCACAAGTCAAATAGACCCCAGGGGGTTCATTGATTTGCCGAGAAAGCAAGAGCAGACGCGTTTCTGGCTTCTTGGCCTTCATCAGTACTCTGTAGCTTCTCAACAAATTCAACTAAACTGACCCGGGTTAAGCCTCTCAGAGCCGGCTTGGTCGCTAAACAGCGTTCATGGCCATTGGGAAGATACTGTCTGAGCTCTGCGGGACTCGTTCTCGATTAATATCGAGTGAATGGTGGCATATGATTTCACGCTTCAAATATTCACTGGTGGGGAGAGGCTGATTTCCGTGTTTTGTCTCATAAGTGGCGTGGGCGATTAGCTATGATCGACCAAGCCGGCTCTGAGAGGCTTAACCCGGGTCAGTTTAGTTGAATTTGTGGAGAAGCTACAGAGTACTGATGAAGGCCAAGAAGCCAGAAACGCGTCTGCTCTTGCTTTCTCGGCAAATCAATGAACCCCCTGGGGTCTATTTGACTTGTGAAATATATGCATAAGTATATTAATTATACGAAGCCATTTATGAAGGACCCGATTGGTAGGAACGCTCTGGACTTGTTGATACTTTGTCCTGCCATTAGACGATATCCGCTCAAACCAGTCAGAACTGGGTCAGCGCAAACCGCCATTACCTTCCATAATTGACACTTCGCCAAACTGAACCAGCATACAACGCAATGTTCATTTTTGTCCGTGTTTTGTTTCTTTTATGTATCAGAGATGGCGTTGAATGCCGATTTGAGTTTCGTTCATAATTTTTTTTCCTGGATCTATCCGATATTTTAAAAGTTATTCTTCTATTCGGTGTGCAGACAAATCGAACAAATCAAATATCAAACAAAATCGTGTATTGAGTAATGAATGGCAACCAAGCCGATTTTGTTTTATACAGGTGAGTCTTTTTTTGACGGAAGGTAAAACTCATCAAAATACATCATTTCACTAAAGATCACCTGTATAAAATATGCAATATGGGGCTGGTAGCCACCCCTGAAGGGGTGGCTTTAGGGTTTAGATCGCTTTCAGTGGACCTCTAGCAATGAGTTATCAGAGATCATATAAATCACTTGTTCCACTGTATCAAACAATAGCAACAATGTCACAGAGACCTAGGACCATTATACGCCATGAAAGGAATTGAGTACAACACGAATATATAGGCTGCATTTACACTTAAAGTTGGCACGATTGCTAAGATCTCAAAAATTGAATAAAAATGTAGTTACATCGAATTTGCCAGATATCTTTCCAAACCTTCTTTGAAAAAATACGATGAAAGACGTCAGACAGACCGTACTAGAACATTAATGTTTAACGTCCAAGTATCAAACAATCACTATGTCCATGGAAAAACATTTTTTGTTGTCGGTTTCATGAAGAAAAAAAAAAGCTAAATCAATAATCAATTCGAATGGCACACGGAGTGTAGTCATCTAAAAAACAAAATATCTCGATTTTTTTCATCAAAAAACAACAAAACATAATAATAATTCCCGAAATAATCGAATGATTTCAATGAAAACTTGATTATGAATGAGCTGCTGAAAAATAATTTCAATTCAAAAGACAGGACCGTATGTGAGCCTTTGTTTTGATGATCACATATTAAAAACATCACTCTGTATATGATTCACATTTTTCTCATTAACATATATATTCGTGAAGAGGAGGATAGATACATTAAAAAAAGTTTCATTTAAAAAAATATTATTAATCCGAAACCACCATACCGATTCTACCCAATAACGAACTCATCCGAAATATTCATTCCTCAAATCTACTCTGAAAATTTTATTACATCAATTGAAACTTCCATATTCCAGTTTTATTTTTACTGTAGATATTCTGGACCCAATTTGATTAACTTACCAAAGTATATACACTGATCAACAATTGCTAGGGATCACTTATGAACTTCTCTTCATTTGTATTTTTTTCATGTTATCTCGTGAATATCTGTACATTATATGTTCTCTAAGGAAAAATTAAGATGTTTTGAGTTGATTATATCAAATTTTTCCTCACTTCATCGGCTCTTGTTCACAAAATCGATTATTATCTGTAGGCTGTTACATGTGGAGTGAAAAGCAATGTGGTATTTGTTATTAAATCTGTTTTTTTTTTCTCGTTCAAACACATAAGGTGACAATAATTGAAGAAATGAGAACAATATTAGCTTATCAGTCATGCCGAGAAGACGTTTGGCTCCTGTGCAACTGGACCAAATCATACGATGGATACAGGAAGGTTTGTCCCAGCGAGAAGTGTCCCGGCGGTTGAATGTTTCTCAAAGTGTCGTGAGTCGGGCTTGGAATAGGTTCATCCAAAACGACTCAGTAGCTTATGTTCATGGGGGAGGTCGGCAGCGCAGTACAACAGCTGCCCAAGATCGTCTTTTGGTCCTCAATGCTAGGAGAAATCCCACTTACCCGGCGTCGCGGCTCAATAGATCACTGAGAGGTGCAACAGGAGTTCTTATTTCGAACCAGACTGTAAGACGACGACTACATGTTCGTGGTTTGAGAGCACGTAGGAAGGTACAACATCCCCGTTTGAATAGGGAACACCGGGTTCATCGACGGCAATGGGCTGAGAAGCACCGCAATTGGACAGTTGAAGATTGGAGCCGATGTTTATTTACGGATGAGTCTAGATTTCGTTTGGTCAACTCCGATGGACGTATTCTTGCTTGGAGGGAAAGAGGTCGAAGGTATGCAGAACAGTTTATGGTACCCACAACAGCTTTTGGCGGAGGTTCTATATGTGTATGGGGAGGCATTTGTTTGAACCACCGCACAGAGTTGGTTGTTCTGCAGAACACCACAATGACCAGCCAGAGATATCACGATATGATTATTGAACCCATAATTGTTCCGTTTGCGGCTGCCTTGGGCGAGAATTTCATTTTAATTGACGATAATGCCCGTCCACACCGTAGTCGTCTGGTTAATGAAGCGCTAGAAACTCATGCTATTGATAGGATGGACTGGCCAGCTCGCTCTCCAGACATGAATTGCATCGAACATGTCTGGTCTGAGATGTCTAGACAATTGTCAACCTTAGAACAACCGATCAATAACCTGGAGGACCTTTCTAACGCTTTACGGGATATTTGGACGAATTTGCCCCAAAATTTTATAAATCGTTTGATTGAAAGTATGCCTCGTAGGGTAGAATGCTTGAGACGAGCTCGTGGGGGGCCAACTAGGTACTAGCTTAACCGAAACTTCAGCCTTCTTGTGGTGTCATCATAAAATTTTTATGTTATTCAAACACAGAATTTTGAGTGTTCCTAATAAAGTCTTTTTTTCTCTCCAACTTTCCATATTTCATTCTTTTCTCAAGTGAACCATATTATCAACTGAAAATACTCTGATATCTGACTAAATTTATAATCTTGGAGCGAATAATTCAGAAATAAATTTAGAAAAAGTAAGTGATCCCTATCAATTGTTGAGCAGTGTATTTCCATCATCAGATCGATTATTCTATTTTTAGTTCACTGTGGACTCAATATGAACACTATAAAAGTAACTACACTCTTGTCCCATACAGTTTTTGTCGTCTGAAGTATGTTTCGGAAACAAAGTTTCCATCTTCAAAGACCAAGCGTTACTGTAATGGACAAGAGTGTAGTTAATTTTATAGTGATCATATGGATTATCCAAGGGCATTCTATTATCACCCAAAAATTATAATATCCTATCATCCTCATATTTATACCATAGCTGCGGTTATTTCATTGCTCATTTTACATTCAATCATACTTTGTTTTCTAGGAGAGCATTTATTTTTTATACAATGAGTAACGAATTTCGAAAATTAAAATGACATGTCCTTTATCGGTAGATAAGCCATGTATGAACACAGATAATTAAATTCATAGATACAAATACGGTCGTTAATTTTCAATTACAACATTCTGTGAAATCAAAGAATTACGATTTATTATTGAAATTTTGAAAAATCATATCTCCGAAAGTATTAGCTTGTTTAGTTGAAAATTATATCAATGGATTCTTACGATAAAACTGAATCTTAAAAAAAATTGAATTTGAAATTTGTGATGTAAAAAAATTATTTTTTTCGTTACTGCGAATTTACCCACTAACGAACTTAACCGAGATATTTATCTTCCAAACCTACTCTGAAAATTTCAACTATCTAGTTTATTCCGTTTGAGAGTTATCGTGTTAACGGCGGACCGGCCGAACAGAATCGATTTTGACCACGGATTCTTGATCCAGTGAGTCGAACCAAATGGGGCAAATTTATAAGCACTCTATCCGAGGAACAAGAGCGGCAAAAATGCTGTCGAAAGCAATTTATTCAGCAATATTTTGTTTCCTTTTCTTGATGACGAAGACGTTTCGGAAAATTCATTTAGGTACTCGATTTTTAAATAAATTAGTAGGTATGTACTTATAATTTTAATCAAACAATTTGTATGTATGTGAATCAAACTTCCAACAGACAAAAAAAATGATAATTACTAACGAAATTTCATAGAAGCTGCTTGAAATGGCCTCCACCGATGGCTATGCATTTTTCAGCCCTCTTCGATCGATTTAAAACTGATTTTCGTAAGATTAGAGGGTTATTCCAATTATCAACATCATCCATCCTCCATCAATCCACTGAATTAATTTAGCTCTGGTATTAATAATTTCCTTATAGACTAAACTTTTCAAATGAATATTGGTAAGATGAGAAATGCTATTGCTATTTTCTTTTATCCTCTTCACGAATATGTTGATGAGAAAAATGTGAATCATATACAGACAGGATGTTTTTAATATCTGATACTCAAAAAATAGAGTCAGATACGGTCCTATCTTTTATATTGAAATTATTTTTTGCTCCTTATTCATAAACACAGTTTTCATTAAAATCAGTCGATGGAAACTGGAATAAAGCCTACATCCCAGATACCACAGGATATCCTAGTCCATTTCATGTCCAATTCAATTCGCGATATTCGTGGATTTGAATTGGACATTCATAAGATATCCATCGAAGGATTAGGAATGGATATCTTTCAGTGGATATCTTATGGATATTCATAGGATATCCATTGAGGCATATCCGATTCAAATCCTCTGATGGACATCCATGAGATATCCATCGAAGGATTTGAAATGGATATCCGGATATCGGAGGATTTGAATTGGATATCGTTCAATGGATATCTTATGGATATCCACTGGATATCCATAGGATATTCACTGAAGGATATCTATTTAAAATCCTTCGTTGGATATCTCATGGATGTCCATCGGAGGATTTGAATTGGATATCCTTCAACGGATATCTATATAGAACACAATTGATTCTCCTACCTCGCACGTGCTCTATAGAGCTTATGAGGAGACTCCACAAGAACCCTAGGAGTGTCAGTAATTTTAGGGATATTGCTCTAGAAACATGGCCTTAACAACTATCTCCCAATGAATTTCGAGCATTCCCTCTGAAGGAATAAGCTAGTACCATAAAAGAAAGAAATGTTTAATTTCGAAATCAAGGACAATAACCACACTTTATTATTTGGTTGAAAATTTCTATCAAACAACAGAAAAGACTAAAACTAAAATCTACTTAATTAAATCTGTTCTAGCAAAATTAGTTATAACATAATGATTCTTTCTTCATGAAATACTGTATACTTACTGCATTACTACAATCATTAATCATTTCTATGGTGGCAATTGTACAAGTAGATACCTGGTGTTGGCTTTGTGTGTTAAAATGCTGTTTATTTCTCTGTTCCTTGTTTATTTTTGTTGGTGGTGGTGGTGCTCGTGAATTCATTCATTTAATTTCTGCTTCTTCTAGTCATATAGGAGTATCTTTTATTTATGTTCAATGTATTTGTTCATGTTATTAATAAACGCCTTCCTTCAAGGCATATGAGATCCATCCAGATTTAGAACCTTATAACTAATGTCTTTTGTATCAGCATTAATATTTTCGATAATTGATCCTAAATATTCTCAAACTATTATACAGGGTGATCCAGGAGGACAGTGACAAGCGGATATCATAAACTATCGAGTGATTATAAAAACTTGAGTTCCTTGATTTTGAATATACACATGATTTTAAGATATTCAGTAAAATTTCAAAGTTCACTAAATCTTGAGCCAATCAACATACAGATTCAAGAGTTTGCTGTTGTATCACCCTGTTCGATCGCTTTCGTTTATCATTCCTGAAATTAAAAAAATCAGTACTGGATTAGTAAAATTTTGGACATATGCTATCTTTGTTAATAATTGTTTAACCTTTAATTGAACATTTCTTCCACCTTTATGAGCGTGGGAGGGCGATTCAACAAAACAATCCAAAAATAAAATATTGCATTGCACTATCATGCATAGTGATTTGATTAATAAATGTTTTTGTTGATTAAATAGAATTTCATTCAATTTTTTCAACTATCTAAATTGATATTTCATCCTGCATGGCAATGATATACAAATTCTTATATTCTATATCTATTTAGAATAAAAGATGACACAACTTCGAGCGATTTTCAAACTTAAAATTATTTTTATTTCTCACATTTTATTTGTTTGTGTTCACATTTTAGGTTCATTTTAAAAATGTTTGTATATATTATACATAATTATCGTCATGTCTTATTGGGGAGATATAATTTTCAACAAATTATTCAAGCACTTTCATCAGCATTGTCTATATTTAACTGCAGTAGTTCCTCAGATATTTCAACTCAACCAATATACATTAGTAACATTACGCTTGAAGTCATCTACCGTCGTCAGCTTTGGAGATATAGCGCTAAGATTGGGGAGATGCTCAGCAGAAGCATTATTTTTGTCGCTCTGGTTCCTTGGAACAGTGCTTATCAATTTGCCCAAATGTCTGTAATTTTCTAATTTTTGGATGAAAATGGTCTTAAACGATTTTGTTCGACTCACTGATCAGGAATCCGTGGTCGAAATCGATTCTGTCCGGCCGGCCGTTAAAACGATAACTCTCGAAAGAAAGGAGTTAGAAGATTGAACTTTGCAGGGTAGGTTTGGAGTGTAAATATCGTTAACGGGCGAAATCCACTTAGCGGTTTCGGAGTTATGGCAGTTTTCAGTAAAAACATTTTTCATGAATATTTCCGGAAACGATTACTCGTTCTATCTGAAATTTAGCACCAAATTGTAGAATAATGACCTTTATATGCATGCAAAGTTTTGTATTGATCGGGTTGCCGTAAAGTGTCAAAAAAAATTCAAAATTTTTAAATTTTGTTTCTACAATAACTCTAGAATAGAATGAGCTAGGCAGTTGAAATTTTCAGAGTAGGTTTGGGAGATAAATATCTCGGTGAATTTCGTTATTGGGCAGGATCGCCTGGGTGGTTTCGGAGTAACGAAAAAAAATTTTTTACATAACAATTTCCAAATTCAATTTTGTTCAAGATGCAGTTTCACCATAAAAATCCATCGATATCATTTTCAACTCTAACCAGCTAATACTTTCGGAGATATGATTTTTTGAAATTTCAATAATGAATCGTACTTCTATGTTTTCACAGAATGTTATCATTATTCTATCTAAGCTTCAGTATATGATCTATGTTCATACTCGTACATATCATCCTGTTCTATGAGAGAGACAAACTCATTTCAGCTATTTTAATTTGATTTCTTCCATGGTGCAGTTCTCATTCTCAGATTGCTCATTTAATCTTGATAAATGAACTATTATTTGAATTGAATTTCCTTTATGATGCAGCTCTATCATAAGTATACATTGATATAATTCCTAACTCTGAGAAACCAATACTTTCGGAGATATAATTTGTCTGTTTGAACTAGAGCGTCAGAAAGCTCCTTTCCACAGGGCTTGAACCCATTTTTTTAAAATTCAATTCCACCATAAAAATCCATTGATATCATTTCAACTCTAACAAGCTAATTGTTTCGGAGATATGATTTTTCGAAATTTTTTGTAGCGCAATTTTGCAAATTGATATAGGATCTATAGTCCGTTTAAGATATAATATTGACATCAAAGGTGGCTTTGGAAAATCGAAATTCAGTTGGCAACGGTCGGTCTAGTTATATTTCAAGTCAGATAATTTGGGTTGCTTGCATGTTAGCATGTTCCCCAGAACATAAGCGCAAAAAAAATTTAATCCAAATTCCAACTTGGAAAAGGACCGGGAATCATAGAGTAATATTTAATTTAGTCAAACAACGTTCCCTTCGTTTAGATGGAAGGGCAAACTATATTCGAACAAGAGCAAAACGCTGTCACGTCCACTTGATGAATTCTACTCGAACGAGAAGAATGGCAGAGTTAAATCTTCGAGTTTACATCCCTCCCGAAAACTTAATCAGTTTGGAAGGCAAACAACGGGAGATGAAGCTTCCCACAAGTGATTCCCCAATATCCGGGGGTGGAAATGTTAGCAAGATCCGGGGGTGGAAATGTGGCGGTGAAGGGTGTTGTATCCGCTTTCGTCCGATTTCTGTTTGTTCGCGCTATCTCTCGGAAATATTAATGAATTCCGTTATTTTCAGCCCGGATTATTAGCGTAGCGTTAATCGAAATTTCCCTATTAATTTCTGGAGCGAATGGCCGTTGTTTATTTTCGTCGTAAAGGAACTACGGTGATTACTGATGGTAGTTTGATCCGTGCAGTTCTTAATAGTCGGAGCCAGTGGCGTTCCAAAAGGGTGATGGAGCTGTCAACTGACAAATTCTACTGCTAACACATAGTCTAGTCAACGGGTGCTTTTTAGGTCAAAAGTTTTGCGTATTCTCCGAAAATTATGATTGAGGTGTCATTCGATTCGGAATGGCATGTAGATAGTTTTTGAGAAAATGCTAAGGCCGCTCGTAAAAATTGCAATAGTTAAAAACAATTAAGTGAAAAAAAAAGCAGTTGCTTTGGTTTTCTGCCAATATCTCAA
Organism: Halyzia sedecimguttata; assembly: GCA_937662695.2. Classification (NCBI taxonomy): domain Eukaryota; kingdom Metazoa; phylum Arthropoda; class Insecta; order Coleoptera; family Coccinellidae; genus Halyzia; species Halyzia sedecimguttata. The sequence goes on along the minus strand of OW569414.2, from coordinate 8,561,687 downwards.
AAACTATTTGAGATAATTCACATTTGAAAAAAAGATTCAAGAAGAGAAGAATTTCCTAAAAATAAATTGGTTCAAGCCCTGTGGACTGGAGCTTTTTGGCGCTCTTGTTCAAACTTTCAATATCTCGGAGTTGGGAATTATATCAATGGATTCTTATGGTGGAACTGCATTATGATAGAAATTAAATTAAAAAAAAAAGTGTCGTTTAAAAAAAATGTTGCAAAAATTACCATTTAAACAAGAGCGCCAGGAAAAAGAGCAATCTACAATGCTTCGAAAATTGCCATTAAATTTATTTATCAAGATTAAATGAGTAATCGCAATGATTCAACCTCGTGGAATTGGTTGTCGCAACTTACACTCGGTGCATAGTTTTCACAACTCGAACTGCCTAAGGAAAATATCATCGAAATGTCTAGAGCAAGGCTGGAAACAATCATAGCAGATTGTCCATTTATTCCTGATTTTTGAGTAGGTCGAGGATTACGGACAAATTATTTTTATAGTTCAAAATATATTAACTAGCAACATCATGAAAATACTGTATATAGGAACATGTCTTACTACTTCAGGAAGTAAAATGTAATATTAACCTCAGTGGTCAACGAATAGTAATTTGTTTTGATGATTCCATTATGTTCTTCTTTCCTATTGCCTTCATAAACTACATCATTAAAATGATCCAATTCTAAATCTTCTGAAACATCATCCCGAATTTATACGTAAATTTGGGTTGAAAATACTCCCAAAAACGAGTACTCCGGCTTGCGTAAGCCTCGCCCCCTCCGGACCTTCCATGAATAAAGATTATTTAAACTTATTAAGTATGAAAATAAAAAATTATCGTCTGCAGTACAGATCAATGAACAATAATCTGTGGTCCAAAAATGTTTATTGCTACTTTTCAATTAGTTATCCATTATTTAATTAACAATTTTTTGTAGCACGAACATATTAACATTGCAAGTCCGATAATTGTTAAACTATTAATCTGAGAATATTTTCCTCTCGTGGAGCTATTTTTCAAAGGTCTTGGAATAGATTCCCGTTGGAAAATTTTAAAAATTGTTAATTTTCGTTTTGTTATTAACAATTTACTTAACTGAAAAATTATAATGCTTCAATTATGTTTCAAAAGAAAATTTTAAATTTTCTCATAAACAACGCATTGATAATAACAATTTTTTGAACAATAGGAGATAATAATTATTAAAAATCATTTCTGAGTAGTTTATGATCATAAGAAAACTGATCAATAGTAATATTATAAATTGAAGCTTGATAATTTTTCACTTAAGTAAATTGTTAATATCAAAACGAAAACTAATTATTTTCCAAATTTTCCAACGGGAATCTATTCCAAGACCTTTGAAACATAGCTCCACGAAAGGAAAAAATTCTCAGATTAATAGTTTAACAGTTAGCGTACTTGCAATGTTCATGTTCGTGCTACACAAAAATTATTAATTAACTAATGGATAAGTAATTGCAAAATCGCGATAAACATTTTTGGACCCCGGATTATTGTTCATTTATCTATCCTGCAGGCGCCTGAATTTTAAAAATTTTCTATTTTCTTATTTAACAAGTTTAAATAATATTTATTCATCAAATATACGAAGGGGGCGAGGCATGCGCAAGCCGGAATAGCCGTTTTCGGGCATATTTTCAACCCTCTTAGAAAATTATAAAAATTGGTCCTACAATTCCAGCAGTTGCGACTTTTTTTAAAGGAAATTTCCTCCTCTAATTGAATCTTTTTTCAAATTTGAATTATCTCAAACAGTTTTTGAGTTACTGGCGAAAAACTAAACCTCCTTCTTTTTTTTCACTCAATTGTTTATAACTATTTCAATTTTTGCGACCGGCCTTAGCATTTTCTCAAAAACTATCTGCATGCCATTCCGAACCGATTGACACCTCAATCATAATTTTCGGAGAATACGCAATTATTTTGACTTGTTGGCTAGACTATTCCGTAGCAGATATTCTGGACATCCATCGGATATCCTGGGAGGTTATTGGATATCCTAATGGATGTCCTAAAAATATCTGGCGGCCACCGAATTGGACATCCATAGGATATCCTTTACCGACGTCCATAAGATATCTGTTACAGATATCCATAAGACAGCTGTTATCGACATCCATAAGATGTCCGTTACATCGGTTACATCCATGAAATATTCGATATTTTTCAATTAATAAGATTCAAATAGTTTTATCAAAAGAAGCGGCAAAAATGACTTTTCTATTGATAAAAATATTTGAATCTTATCAGTTGAAGAATATCTAATCTAGTTCATTTATCAAAGTGACAAGATTTCTTTACTTCAATCGTTACTATAATATCCAAATTGAAAGTGCAATGAAAACCATTTGAAATAAATAAATACTTCTTTATCGAGAGATATGCAAAGATTTTTTTTTTCGATTACAAGATCTAAATCTTGAAAATGGAACATCTGAGAAAGATTTATTGAATATCATTACTCGGAAAGAAAACAACCTGTACTTGAAAATACATAATTTATAACTCAAAAATAACATTCTAACCAATAAACACAACACAAAAAAGTATATTTATTTGAAAATGTTAAGGAATCCACTTCACGGTTCTGCTTTCTTTTCGCTGGACAAGCTCCTCTCCTTGGCCCTTCTGAGCCAATTTTATATTGCCACTTCAGTTGGACATTATTCCGTTACAGTATGTCTCTTCGGCTACAAGTATCATGTCATGACCTCTAATAGGCTCACCTAGTTATATGGCACCAATCCTCCTCCAACAAAAATGTTCACAGGCACAAGCATAGAAGTGGAAAGTATTTCTACACTCCAAAACTCGAGTCCGATCCCGTCTAGACACCTGAAGGTTAACAGACACAACTTGCTCGTTCCAGAGCACTCTGGCTCTAGGCTGACCATCAACACGGCCTTCGGCAGTGGAATCATCGGAGTACCTGGCGACAACAAGCGGGGTCTCAGACCGCGGAGGGTGCTATCCAGCATTGCCTCCAGCTGCGATGAGTCCAACAGAAGCCAGATGATTAAGGTTAGAGAATCTAGGAGTTTGGATCCGATACCGCCATCGAAGAACAAAATTTTGGAACCTGTCAGTAAGTTGTTGAGAGGAAACATGAGTACAAGGTGAGTATTTTGTTGATATACAGGCAGTTTCAAACAAATAATCGCTACACTAGACGTTTCTTCTAGAAAAAATGAAGCATTCAAATTTGGCAGAAGACCGTTTTTTTATGCGAATTACCTTTCTGAGATACCTTCATCAAATTTGCATTTCCCAATATTTATACCGTATAAATATTGTTATACCCGGAGTTGCTATGGACTTTGGTATTCTAAATGGGACACTGCATACTTATTTCTTCAACAGCATCAGATTACTGGCTTAATTTGCTACATTTTTACGCGCATGTTCTAGGGAACAGCGTGCTATCAATTTGTCCAAATGTCTGTAATTTTCGAATTTTTAGCCAAAATGCTAGGGCTTCACACGAGACGAGAGTAGGCGAGAATATAAAACATCTCGTCTCGGTTTCACCAATTCCCGTAAAATTGGGTCTCATTTAAGTCTCGGTCTCGTCTCGTGTCGCTTAATTCTGAATAACGATAATAAATATTATAATATATAAACAAAATGGTAGATAACAATGAATAATTTTGTAGAGCCTTATTTATCACGCTCTTTGTTATTTGAACATGTACATATTTTTTTAAATTTTGAACACTATTAATTTCATCTTTTAAATTACTCGATGACCAAGAATTCAAACATAATCACGCTTGCATCACATCATCTCTCAATGATGTACCGTGTACGTAGTTTTGCCATGATCATACTTGTTGTGGAAAATAATCTTTCAACAGGTACGGATGTGCCATTAATAAATCATCGGCCATCTTAGAAAGTGTAGGAACATTTTCCACCACTCTAAAGTACAATTTTGATTCCTATTTACTCTTTCTAACAGCAAATGTTATACCCTTATTACACTATGCCTTTTTCATGTCTATATTTGCGCCTATTTTCAAGGCTATTTGTTGATTGAATTTCCCCCCGAATGAGTGGCACTATTAGACTACTGGCCCACGCTGAAAAAATTATGGGTCATTTGAACCACCAGGTGACCTATCTAGAACGATATAAGAGCATAAAATAATAAGATTCAGCACTATGCCGTCACTTGTAAGCTGTCCAACTGAGTACAGGTGAGAATTCGAAAGTACAGGTAGAGTGAGTACATTTTGGTCACATATTTTTGTACGGCATTCTTACCACCGATAGATCCATGAAAAATAATAAGAAAACGCGCAGTGCTGTACAAAAATGGTGGTCCACAAAGTCGAATTTTTTTTTTATTTTCTGACAATTACCAGGGTAAATTTTGTCATTTGATCTTGTACGGCATCTGTGTCATACTATTTCAATACTGCTTCTAATCCATTATTCCGCAACGCCGTACAAAAATCATGCGACAAGGGGAAAAAATCGAGGGTTGTAATCCCCTCTCTTTCCGTAGTCCAGCAGGTGATTTGACACAACATGAAATAAATTTATTTTGAAAGAATTTTATGCATAGATAATATTTTTTCATATGCCGTACATTTTCGTTGGTTCAAAGGGAAAAAAAATTAAATAGAAAAAATCAAAAAGAAAAAATCTATATAACGAAATGTAAGGTGAAATTTATTTTATACGGCATTTAGATAGTTTATTTGTACAAATTTTCAGTCTTTTCGTGATTCTAGGTTCCTAGTTAGAAACTATGTCATATATGGGTTTGTTTACTATCGATTTATACTTGAATTATGTAGATGTGCAATTTTATTTTTAATTTTTGCGCGTATGTTCTGGGGAACATCGCGTTATAGTTTTGCCCAAATGTCTGTAACTTTCGAATTTTTTGACGAAAATGGTCTCAAACGATTAAGTTCGACTCCCCAATGAAGAATTTGACGTCAAATTTGATTCTGTCCGTCCGACCGTCCGGCCGTTGCCACGATAACTTAAGAACGAAAAGAGCTAGCGACTTGAAATTTTCAGGGTAGGTTGCGCATCCCAATACGACGGACAAGTTCGTTAATGGGCATAATCGGCCCAGTGGTTTCCGAGTAATAATTTTGTTTTCAACCAATATAAATCCGATCGAATTGAAACTCGGTGAGTAGTTGTAGAATATGAACCTAAGCACGTTTGTGAAATTTTGTGCGAATCGTATGGCTAGAAATTTTTAAAAAAATTATTAAAAGATATTTTTGTTGTCACGATAACTTGAGAACGGAATGAGATAGCGGCTTGAATTTTTCAGGTTAGGATGTGCACCATAATGCGACATTTAAGTTTGTTTATGAGTATAATCGGCCGAACGGTTTCAGAGTTATAGCCATCTGCCATCTAATTCGAATTTACCATGGTAAATTCGAATTTAGAGTGTCCAATACAGGAGAATGGACAACATAATTTACCATGGTAAATTCTATTAAGGGTGTCCAATACAGAAGAATGGACAATAGAACATACGCGCAAAAGCTTCTGACTTCACGTCAGTGCTTGAACCAATTTTTCAAAAATAATTCTGCTAATTTCAGTATCATAAGTACTCGCACATTTTTGGAGCGACGTTCTGTTACGACGTTTAGCATTTGTAGGGAATGTAGGGAAACCATATTTCTTATTATCATCATTAAATTTATGATTTTTTTTTTATGAAATGACCATTTTTTTTATTATTATCATTAAATATTTCGAATTTTTCTAAAACATGATTGTTTTATTTATTCACATCATTACAATGAAACAAAGCAATTATATGTATGTATCAATAAGGTTTGAAGTATATATTGAACCAAAAAGTATACAAAACTGTTGATACTGGGATTGACAGTTTCAATTCTTGGACATAATATACACACCGTTTCAGTTCAGTTAGACGTCATAGTGATTTTATCATATTATCAATTGTTCTCTTCAAAATTATGTTGATACCGTACTGTATCAGATGGCCATAAAGTACCCTCAAAATTGTAGCGTCACTTTCATCAGCCTAAAAGATATGGTGTGCATAAAAATGTACGGCATCATTTTTTCCTAATTTATATATGTTAATACCATTTAAAACAAGGGATAAAATGTAGAAAACTGCTATATTTCATTAATCTATGATATTTAAACTTTTACAATAATTCGCAAAATTTCAGTTTTTATATTTCTCTATAATTTTTTTTAGAACGGTTTTTTTTGAACGGCAATACTATATAACAATTGTATTTTACAATATCATGTTAAAAAAAAAAGTTCCCGTACAGGATCAAATGACTTTACACCTCTAAAAATCAAGGATACGATGCAATTAAGGTAATTATTGATTTACATTCAAATGAACAATCATTTTTTGACGGCATTATTTTTAATAGTACTTTTGAGTGCTAGATAATGTTTTGGAACCGAAGCCGTACTTTTTCAAATCCCCCCCTGGACCACGGAAAGAGAGGGGATTACAACCCTTGATTTTTTCCACTTGTCGCACGATTTTTGTACGGCGTTGCGGAATAATGGATTAGAAGCAGTATTGAAATAGTATGACACAGATGCCGTACAAGATCAAATGACCAAATTTACCCTGGTAATTGTCAGAAAATAAAAAAAAAATTCGACTTTGTGGACCACCATTTTTGTACGGCACTGCGCGTTTTCTTATTATTTTTCATGGATCTATCGGTGGTAAGAATGCCGTACAAAAATATGTGACCAAAATGTACTCACTCTACCTGTACTTTCGAATTCTCACCTGCACTCAGTTGGACAGCTTACAAGTGACGGCATAGTGCTGAATCTTATTATTTTATGCTCTTATATCGTTCTAGATAGGTCACCTGGTGGTTCAAATGACCCATAATTTTTTCAGCATGGGCCAGTAGTCTATATTACACCGCGCTTATTTCGCGCTTGTTTCAGGCAGTAATTTCAGAGCTGCAAACATTGAAGAAATTCACATATTCACCTACCTCAAGTTCTTGTTTTGTTTGTATATTTTTAAAGCAATACCATCGTGTTTTAAGAATGTCTGAAGAAACGTTTAGTATGCTACTACATAGAATGCAAATTCACATACAGAAAAAAGACACTGTAATTCCAGAAAGCATTTCTCCAAAAACGAAATTAATGATTACTTTGCGATACTAGGCTACTGGTGAAAACTTCGTATCACTCGGGGATAGCCATCACAGATTATCTGGCCCTCGTAAGTTTAGTTTACGTCCTCAGAGTAATAAACATACATTTATTATTGAATTTACGAAGGCTGCGATTCATGGATAAACTAGGTTATGTTAAGACGTCAAGTCAGACAGATACATATTGTGTTGGTAGACATGACATTTCGACAAGAAAGCTTGAAATCCCCACGTTTCAGGGGGAACAAATAGAACCAGTTCTATTTATTTTCAAGCCTGAAACAGTCTACAAAATAGTCCCGAGCGTTTGCGTATTTCTTCGAAATTTCAGGCGCAGTCAGCCAGGCTGACTAATAGGCACGAAGAAGGCATAGTGTAATAGGGGTATTACATTTTTCAATAGAATTGGGCAAATTGGTATCGTTTTCAATGAATACCTTCCCAGTGGGTAGATCATTAAAGGTGTTCTTGGCGTATTCCTGATAACACTTTTCGAAACGTTGAATAATTTCAATTTTAATTTCTTTACCAGTTTTATTATATGTACTTTCACAGATGTATACAATAATTGTTCACATCTTCATTCGTTTTTTAAAAGTAATACTCAGTTCTTTCACTGATAATCAAAATAACCATTGATGAATTCTACATTGTTTTAATGTGTCACTCACATATTATTCTCAGAAAATTCGTGTGAAATCTAAAAAAAACCCTTAAAATTTTCTCAAATGGCTTCATTCCAATGTTATGTTGGTATTCCTGAACTAGTTACCAAGTTTCAATTCGATCGGATTTGTATTTTTTGTGTTATCGAGAAAATAATATTTGCAGATGGGTATAACCGTTGGGCCTATCAACGAACTCAACTGTTCTATTCGGATGCGCAACCTACTCTGACGCTATCTCTCCAAGGTATCATGGCAAGGGTCACCCATCCAGCTACTAAACGCAAACAAGGCTGCTCGGATCTCCACCAATATAGATCTGATCATGTTCTTATCTGAAACTTGGCTGTAAAGTTGGGTTTTGAATGCTCTCGCTAAATTTCAGCGATGTCGGACGAATAGTTTCTGATATATAGAATTTTTTTCAATGATTTTTAATGATTTATTTTAAATTTTCTAATGATACTATCCTCACGAAAGTTCTCTAAAATATTGGATTGGTTTCTTATGTTTTGAGATATTGAGGATATAAAAACAAAATTTCAGATAGGTATATAATATTTAGATTCGCAACCTACCCTAAAAATCTAAAAGTCCCTATCTCTTTCCGTTCTCAAGTTATCGTCAGATAAATAAATTTTTTTTTAAATTTATTGTGACTATTCTAATTAAGCTACATCAATGAGTGATCATGCAGTACAAAGCGTAGTCGGGTATTTTGCTTTATTCTTAATAAAGAATTCTTATTTGCTGAAAATATTTTAGAAATATAGGGTGCATCGAAAAATGGCCGTGTGAACATTTCCATAACTCCATTTTCTTTAAAGGCTGAGAAACGCCTAATAGGCCAGTTTTTTGAATGGCCCTGTCCTGTATATTCATAAGATTTCGTTCCGGCAGGGTTTTTGACAACTTAGATTAAAATAAAAAAATTTTTCTGGGTTTTCCATAATTCTATGAATCTGCGTATTAAATTATGTGTATCATATAGGGACTATAGGGTGTTTCTAAATCGATGCAGAAGATTTTAGAAGGTGATACATCCATGGAAATTAGAGGGGTGTTCATATAATTTTTGGTACAATAGCCCCTTCCCCTCCAAAATATTGCCTTTGAAATTGGGGAAACCCTCTATGCGTTATAAAAATTCGAGCACAAAAACCACCAAGATGCATAGAATAACATTCTATGCATCTATGTTGACACCAACCTTCTTGAAATTAGTTAATATGAATACATTTGTGGGAGCTGTTACACTGGAATAAAGAATGAAACGGACACGAGAAGAGAGTGAGAGTAGATATGACGGGTTACGTCACGGACTGGCGCCAAGTTTCGATTGTTTGAACAGGCATTATGTGCAACCAAATTTGAATGATCGTTTTCTCGTTGAAAATTGAAATTTTTGACGGCGGTTGAACTTTTTCAGTATTCTTATGGATATAATAATCGATTCCAATAATAAAAAAAAATCATGCAAGAGACCTATTCTTTAATTTGAAATATATTGAACCATAAAAAAGTTCGGGTGCAAAATATAGTAGGAGTTTATTTTTCCCCTGCTTTATGATGAAATTTGAATGAATTCGAATTTGAAGAAACGTCCAGAAAGTGTCCTTTAATCATCTTTAGTTGACTGCCAAATTTCATTCAACTAAATGGTTCCATATAGAAGATATTCAATAAAATCGAAAATTTTTCCCCCATTTCAACATTTTAAATGGCGCTAAATTTTTGTTGTGTGTCACCTCCTATAATCTTTTGCGGAATTTAGAAACACCAATTTTCTGAATATGTGCATTCAAAATTTTGTTTCATATTTTTGACTGATCTCTAATATCCATAGATTTCAGTTAGTTTTAAGCAAGATGCATAGATTATCTTGCATCTATGTTTTAAGAGTTAAAAACATCTATAACTCCATTCACTTTTATAAAGTCTCCCGGTTGGCCATGAAATTTTGACACATTTCACCGTGTATATTATGAAAATGTTAGGTTATGCTCATTTTCCTGTCAGATAACTACGCGACGTTGTCCTCTCTTCATAGAAGTCGTAGTAATTACATATTTTTCACGATGTGAATTTTCTTGGGAAAAATTATTAATTTGATAAGATATATTATCTGAATTCGATAATTCCAAAGACCTGGCGTCTGTTCAAGAAAATTTTTCATCTGTTATTACTATGGAAAATATTTCACTCATATACAGGTTGGAAGATTCAGTTAAATGCTATTTTCTTGCACGGGAATCAAGTGTTGAAATTTTAATGAAAAATAATGGATACAGTAGTCCGTTACTTTGTGATAGTTCATTTGAAAAAAGAATAAAAAGTACCTGAATATCCAGGAGGAACTTCTAAACGAAAGGACGTACCTATGGAATTCCCACTTCTCGAAATTCTCAAGAAATACCTAAGCCTACAGAAGACATTTAAATACCTTGTTGCACAACTTGAAATACACCAGTTTAAAAATGTAGTAGTCACTGTTAAACCTTCATTAAATATAGTGATATGATAGGAAAGTAAGTATGTAATTTTATTCGAGAGGTCGGCATGTCCTAAGACAGAATGAAGTTTTCCTATTGCATATTTCAGTTCTGTATAGCACTTCCTGATGTGTCTCTGGTTCTTCAAAACTGCTTTTGGCATTTTCAATTTCAAAGCGAAGAGTTCTTTATTATTCGAAAATAATGATATGTGATAATATCTTGATGGAATATCTAAGATGGAACATTATGTTGATTGTTGAGAGTAGAAATTGGCAACGTATCAGAGAATTGTTTTGACATTGACGATATTTCAGAAGTGCCAACCCGGCTTTTGATTTAGTTACAAAAACGTGATAGACTCAAATCATGGCCAACCGGGAGACTTTATAAAAGTGAATGTAGTATATGTTACAAATCAGTGAAAACCATTTATCTTTCGATCATAGATCCGCATAATTCGGATCAGATTTTGATATGTTATTCATTTATGCTCATTTTTAATAGACCTGAAGAAACAAGGAGTAGAGTTTAGTATTAATTTTTCTTTCTAGATCGCTGGATAACTGTGATAAAAGTAGCAAAATTCAAATCATAGCAATTACAAATGAAAATTTAATTGATAACAACTATGCCAACGGAAACGTGTTACTGGGTTCGAATGAAGATACTAGTTTGCTGGAAGATGTCCAGATGCCGTTGCTGAACACCACCACTGCTAATCCTACCATTATAAGGAAACGAGAGGGCAATGGATTTGATGATACCATCGATAAGGACGATACGTCGAAGAGGTAAGAATTTGACGCTGTTGTGCATGGAATTCGGTCTAACTTTCCAGATCCTGAAACATATACAGGGTGAGTCTTTGACCACTGCATTAATTTTAACCAAAGATTCCTCTCATCAAATGAAACACTTTTTTCATTTAACATTTTTCCAAATTCAGCTCAGCTAAAAAGATACAGGCTGTTGAAATTTTGAAAAATAATCAGTTTTTATTTTGTAGCTTTGACATCCTTTTTTCGAATAAAATGAATGTTGGCGTAAAGTTTCCTATAACTATGATACATATTTTCCAAATACATATTAGTTATTTTCTACTTGTACTGGTTTTCTAGTTATGGACTCGTGGATTCATAAAACTAAACCAAATTAGCATAAAGAAAGCATATAAAGTTTTTCTTGAGTCATTTCAAGAATATTTCATCGTTTTAGAACATTATATTATTCTTCATCATTTCTCCTTAAACGCACCGTTTTCGAGATATTCTTCATTGAATGTTTTAAAATGGAAAACTCCAGAAATTTCACTACTTTTATGGATCAGTCCCTGAGCGTTGGAATCCGGAATCAAGCTGTAAACCACGTTACCATGCCTTATTCTCGTCCGCCAACAATGTCATAGATAATTTATATGCGGGAGTGTATTAGCACATTGTGAAATCTTTAAACGCTTATAACTTTCCATTGGCCAAGGAACCATTTCGAACCTCCTGCCGAATGAACTTTCTATCCAACAGAATTTTTGAGGTTTGGAATCGTCTCCCAGGTGCAGTGGTGAATGCAACATCCACCAATGGATTCAAGAACTTTTATGACCGATGCGGTGTTGATTAGTTTCTATTTTTTCTTTAGAATTCTAGCAGAATACTTTTAATTTTGGCTTTTTTGAGTGCATAGGTTTTACCTCCACTCTTATTGTAATTTAATAATAATAATAATAATAATAAAACTTCTTACCTGAGCCGAATCTGGAAAAATGGTAAATGGAAAAAGTGTTTCATTTGATGAGAGGAATCTTTGGTTAAAATTAATGCAGTGGTCAAAGACTCACCCTGTATATAGTATACACGCTTCCTAAACATACAATTGTTTCTTAAAATATCAAAATGTTATTTCTAGCAATGCTTTTAGGTAAAATATCTTTTTATGGTTTTCCACAATTGGTTTCAGATGGCGATCCCTCGAATCAGTACAAGTATCGTGTGACCCTCCACAGCCCGACTTGGCGAGGAACAAGAAACTCATACCGAGGCATTCTTTGAAGAACTGGCTTGTTGGTTTGTTCAACGGCAACAGTCTCAAGACCAGTAGCGCCTCTTTGAAAAAGGCAGTCATCGCCGATTTTCCGCACACTATTGAGAGAGATAAGGAAAGTGTCATTTGAAGAAAAGAACATGTAAATAAATTGTAGGAACTGTCACTAACATGGTCTGAAAAAATTGAACATTTTTTCAGTTCGATAAGTTGTCTCACAGTTTGATATTATGAACTTTTTTCGTACTTTATGCAGAAATTAAATAGAATATGCACAGAGGACATGGAATCTCTGATGAGTAGAATAAATATAAGAGGACGATTTTCCCGAAGATTGCTCTTTTATTGATACAGGGATTTATTTGCTTAGTAACAGCCAAAGACATCCAGAATGAAACGTGATTATTTATCGAAACAAAAAATAATATTATAAAAATATTCATATCATATATTAACTATAAAAATGTGGTGAAAATGGAATAAGAATTGTACAAATTTTCATTTCTTCTTGTGAAAACAAATTTGTGATATATCGTGTGTCCAAGAACAGAATGGAATAACGGTAAGAGATAGATTCGGGGTCGTTTAATGTTTTTATACCAAATAGGATGATAAATGGCGTTTAGAAATATGTTTAACATTCCAGGTAGTTCCGAAGATTTCCGCAAAAATCCGAAATTTTGCAAAATCGATTTTTTCCTGGACTAATTCGAAAACTAATTCTAAAATGAATGAATTATCATTTTTCAGCTCTACCCAATGGCTTCAATATTTTATTAGCCGATGTTTCGTCATCGAAGGGCCATCGTCAGTTAATTTTTTTAAATAAGTTCCTGATATTTTATGGCAAAATCATAAAGTCATTTCAATTCCGAAATTTATTATAATACTCTTGTTATTGTCCAAATAGGTTTTTTCCTTGTTTCAGCTATCATTTGAATTTGTCCTGAGTACTGTTCCGAGCGCTTTCTAAAATATCTATTGGCTTAAGGCGTAACAGTATAAAAATCAATTAAACCTTATATATCAAACAAATATTTTTTAATGATACTTTGAAAAAGTTGTAATAGCAAATTAAACGAATTTGTTGAATATTTAATTATTTACATCTTTTCAATTAACAGGTTGGATATTTTATGCTTTATTGATTATTATACAGTCAGGACTTTCCCAATAGAAATATCGGGCGATTACACGATATTACTCTTTATCGTGTAATTTAATATTACTTTGAATTTTGTTATCAAATTTACAGGGTCGTAATTAAAAACGAATTATAATAGCCCCTTGAGGACAAACCGTCGGATTATAAAAATGTTGACGCCATCAGATAGAGTCAGGAAAAAACTAAAACGATTTTGCAAAATTTTGGCCGTTTAGGTCAAATATCTCCGGAACTATCCGGAATTTTGAGACTTTCTAAACGGCAATTTACCAGGTATAAAAAATACAATTTTCTTCTAGTTTAACCGACTCCGTATCTCTCAACGTTTCCTTGATCCTAATGCTATCCCGTCCTAATCTTGAACACACTGTATAGTATTTAAAGGAATGCGTGCAAATCTTTTAAAGGGTGATTCATTGAAAGGTTCACCCAGTTTCTACTATAGGAATCACTCCTTGCGATTTTACACCCTTTTTCATTGACATGAGTAAAATTTTTGAAAATATTTATACTCGAATGTCAAGTTATAAGATTTTATAAAAAAACAAACAAAACAGATTCAAAACGAATATGAGTCTATATTTCTTTGCTTTCACTGATACTGCTGAATGCTATATTTAGAAGAATATTATTATTTTATTTAGAAAATTTCATTTCACCTGTTGAATGAAAAATTTCATATTTATTTCTAAAATGTCAGTGACTTTAGGTTCGAACTTAGGAAATAACTTGGACGAATTACATTCGTTACATTAATAATTTCTTCGACGTGCACATAAATTGGTATGACAGATATCTTTCGATACACTTAATCTTCAAAGTTATAGGTTTTATAGGAATCTAATTCGTCCATTCGAAAAAAAAATTATAAAATATAGTTTCATGGTATACCTACACTTGCTTTGAGAATTTGAATTAAATTTGTAACCAGAAGAAATGTTCATTCCATGTCTCTTTTTTCATTTCAGATAAATCATTTTACCTCTATGCATGTGTAATTCTCGATGTATTTCTTTTCCCTTCAAAAACCCATTTTCTGTTATTTGTATAATTTTATTCAAATTTGTCCATTTCTATTTTGTATATAAAGCTGATCTGGAAAAATGTAACTATTTAAAAATATAAAGAACGTCATATTAGCACCTAAAAATTCTAACTTGATGCAGATAACCTGTTTTAAATACTAAATCGCATTTGTTTATGGATTATTGTGATTGGTGTAGTAATATTTTTGTATCTGACCTATATTTCCAATTCCTTAAATCTCATAGCTGTTTGAGGTCATTTATAGCCAGAAAAAAATGTCCCTGGTGGCTGTGACTGTGATCCCAATTTTATTTAACCTAATTGTGGATTTTATTGGATGAGATACTTGTTGCACTGGTAATATTTGTGCCATTCATTTTAGTAAATGTATATTGAAAGGCATTCACTTTAATGTAAATAATTATTTGTAGGAAATTTCATTTGATAAATATACATATTTATTTACTGAATTTGACATTCTTCTACCCTATCAATTCGATCCAATATCAGTTTTTGGCGCTCTTGTTCCTCGGAACAGAGTGCTTATCAATGTGCCCAAATGTCCGCAATTTTTTTCTGAAAATGGACTCAGAAGTTTTGGGTCGACTCACTGATCAAGAATCCGCGGCAAAATCGATTCTGTCCGGCTGGCCGAGAGTACGATAACTCGATCTCAAACGGAATGAGGTATATACAGGGTGAGTCTTTGACCACTGCATTAATTTTAACCAAAGATTCCTCTCATCAAATGAAACACTTTTTTCATTTAACATTTTACCAAATTCAGTTCAGGTAAAAAGATACAGGCTGTTGAAATTTTGAAAAAAAAAAAGTTTTTTTTTTGTAGCTTTGACATCCTTTTTTCGAATAAAATGAATGTTGGCGCAAAGTTTCCTATAACTATGATACATATTTTCCAAATACATATTAGTTATTTTCTACTTGTACTGGTTTTCTAGTTATGGACTCGTGGATTCATAAAACTAAACGAAATTACCATAAAGAAAGCATATAAAGTTTTTCTTGAGTCATTTCAAGAATATTCCATCGCTTTAGAACATTATATTATTCTTCATCATTTCTTCTTAAACGCACCGTTTTCGAGATATTCTTCATTGAATGTTTTAAAATGGAAAACTCCATAAATTTCACTACTTTTATGGATCCGTCCCTGAGCGTTGGAATCCCGAATCAAGCTGTAAACCACGTTACCATGCCTTATTCTCGTCCGCCAACAATGTCATAGATAATTTATATGCGGGAGTGTATTAGCACATTGTGAAATCTTTAAACGCTTGTAACTTTTTACCTGAGCCGAATCTGGAAAAATGGTAAATTAAAAAAGTGTTTCATTTGATGAGAGGAATCTTTGGTTAAAATTAATGCAGTGGTCAAAGACTCACCCTGTATATAGTTGACATTTTCAGAGTATGTTTGGGAGATAAATATCGTTCGTTATTGGACAAAAAAAACAATTTTTTCACATTGCAAATTTCAATTCTTTATAAGATGCAGTTTCATCATAAGAATCCATTGATATCATTTTCAACTCTAACAAACTAATATAATATTTTCCAAAGTTTGAACAAGAGTGCCAAAGCTCCTGTCCACGGGCTTTCCCACTTTTTTTAATAGGGAACAAGCCAATGCTTATCTGGAAGACGAATTTCCTGTTGCTTATACAAAAAATTCATTCCTTGATACTTTACGCCAGCTATACTCAATTCTCAACCTGCGTTGAGCATAGGGTGTTCTTGGAGAAGACCTTCTTAGGTCTTCTCTAAGTCAGTCAGTCAGTCTTCTTAGGTCAGTATAATCATAATCATGCATCAGCATGCGCTCCATTTTTGCGCGTATTTTCTGGGGAATCGTAGCACTAGAGAATTTAAGAAAAATTATGAAAATTTTTTATTTATGTCACGATAACCTGAGAACGGAAAGATATAGAGACTTGAAATTTTCAGGTTAGGTTGTGCTTCTGAATGCGACATATAATCGGCCAAACGGTTTTGGAGTTATACCGATCTGAAATTTGGTTGTTATTTCCTCAATAACTTATCCAATTCAAACATGGTTATTAATAGTGAAATGACAACGCGAAATTTAGTGAGAATCGTATCACTAGAAAATTTCTAAAAAATCATTGAAAATCATGGAAAAAAATTCTATATATCAGAAACTATTCGTCCGACATCGCTGAAATTTTGCGAAAGCCTTCAGAACCTGACTTTACTACCAAGTTCCAAGTTTGAATACGATCGGGTCCATATTCTTGGAGATCCAAGCAGCCTTGTGTGAGTTGAGTAGCTGGATGGGCGACCGTTACCACGGTAACTTTCGAACGAAAGGACATAGTGACCTGCAATTTTCAGGGTAGGTTGCGCATCCGAATGGGAGAGTTGAGTTGTGGGATAATCGGTCCAACGGTTTCGGAGTTATACCCACCTGGAATATTATCTCCTCGATAACTCAAAAAATATGGACTCGACCGAATTGAAACTTGCTAACACTCTTAATCGAATTTACCATGGTAAATTCGTATATTTTTTTCCATAATATACTAATATTGTATTTATATCATGACAACTGATTTGACGTTTTTAGAGGAAATTGGCGGAATGATCTACTCCTAGGGACAGGATTTTAGACGGTCGTGAATCGCGTAGAATGTATAGAAGAAGGTTGATATTTTCGAGGTACATAAATTTTGTTTCCCACTTCGGAAAGTGAGTATTTTATAAAAAAATTTGAGAAAAACGGTAATTTTACAGGAGATTTCCCGATATTTTCGACCAATCAAAAAATTGGACAAATGTCAGATAGGAACGAAATGGACTAGGTCCAATTTTTTTTACGCAAAATATGTCGATTCGGACCGTTTTCGAACGGGAAACAGTGCAAAAAGTGAAGATGAGAGATAAAAATTGGTTCAAGCCCTGTGGACAGGAGCTTTCTGGTGCTCTTGTTCAAACAGACAAATTATATCTCCGAAAGTATTGGTTTCTCAGAGTTGGGAATTATATCAATGTATTCTTATGATAGAACTGCATCATAAAGGAAATTCAATTCAAATAATAGTTTATTTATCAAGATTAAATGAGCAATCATGAGAATGAGAACTGCACCATGGAAGAAATCAAATTAAAATAGCTGAAATGAACACAGAATATACCCTATAAGGTATATTCTGTGGAAATGAATTTGACTCTCTCTTATAAAACAGGATGACATGTACGAGTATGAACACAGATCATATAATAAATCATAGATAGAATAATTATAGCATTCTGTGAAAACATAGAAGTACGATTCATTATTGAAATTTCGAAAAATCATATCTCCCAAAGTATCCGCTTTGTTGGAGTTGAAAATGATATCAATGGATTTTTATGGTGAAACTGCATCTTAAAAAAAAAATTGAATTTGAAATTTGTTACTTGAAAAAAATTTTTTTTTCGTTACTCCGAAACCATCTGGCCTATTTTGCCCAATAACGAACTTAACCGAGATATTCATCTCCCTAACCTACTCTGAAAATTTCAACTGCCTAGCTCATCCCGTTCGAGAGTTATTGTACAAAAAAATTAAAAAAATTTAAAAAAATTTTTTTTACACTTTACGGTAACCTGATCAATACAAAACTTCACATGCGTATATAGGTCGTGATTCTACAATTTGATGCTAAATTTCAGATAGATCGAGTGATCGGTTTCGGAAAAATTCATAAAAAATGTTTTTACTAAAAACGGCCATAACTCCGAAACCGCTTGATGGATTTCGCCCATTAACGAACTCGTCCGAGAAATTTACGCTCCAAACCCACCTTGCAAATTTCAATCCTTTAACTCAGACAGAATCGATTTCGACCTCGGATTCTTGATCAGTGAGTCGAACCAAATCGTTTGAGATCATTTTCAGCCAAAAATTCAAAAATTACAGACATTTGGGCAAATTGATAAGCACTCTGTTCCGAGGAACAAGAGCGCCAAAAATAGCAATAGGCTTTGACAGATTCAATGAAATTTATTAAAAATCTAGATATTTGCATAGAACGATCTTAAAATGATCAGATTTGCGTATTTCGAACAATTCTTGCATCATTTGAAATTTGGTATACTTTATATTATGAATTATCTCTGATACTAGGGTTGGGCATAATCGAAAGATTTCATTAATCGATATGTAGGTTCTCGAGAGGTTTTAATAATCGAATTATCACTCAGAGAGATCATCGATCTGTTTGTGCCTCAGACTATAGTCTAAGGTCGGTGCACGTCTCAGTCCTTATAGCGTTAGCGGTTTTCGATATCTCCTATAGGTTTCAGCTCGCTATAACAGTATTTGGTATTCACAGATTATTACTTTTTTACGTTTCACCGGTTGAAGATTATGCCGATTTTGGTATACCATATTTATTAATAGCAGTTCGAAATGAAGTAGGAACTTAAAATTCCCAACAATACTCACGTTTCAGTTTTCAGTATATTTTTTCAATGCCTATATTAATTATCATTCTTTCTCTTATGAAATTCTAATTTATCAATACCCAAAAATCGATTGAAAATTCACAAAAAAAAATTCCGTAACATAAATTCGCCGACAATGCAGATTGACTTCACTATGGAAGAAAAAAGCTCAAAAAGCATCGACGTTGGGTCATCTTTGCTATAGAAATTATTATGATTATACTGACCCTCCTGAGCCTTCCCCAAGGAGGTCCCTCAAAAGATCATAGGAGCTTGTGCGACTAAGGGGAGTCAGTTGTATTATTAGCCAACTTTGTTAATCTATCCTTATGCCAGCTTAGACGCAGCACTTTTAATTTATGACCCGACAGTGAATGGTGTCCACTACCCTCTGGGTTGATCTCCGGCTCGCTCTATCCACTGAGCTTGAAACACTCATCATTCAATTCAAATTAGCCAACGTGAACACGCGCGCCAAAGAGTTCACGTCAGTACTTTTTTATATTTTTTTTGGAAGAAAAATATTGACAAATGAGACCAGTTTCGGGTACTTACCTAACGAAATTATCACACTTATTTTTGAGACTTTTCTTTTGTATTTTTAATAATAGATATAAATTTTCTGATATTAAAAATTTATTTAGGGCATTTCTACATGATATATTTGGGAATTGAAAGCTATTTACAATGGGATACTAGGATATGAACGTGAATATAGTCTGAAGTATTGTTGGCTTAGCTTATTTTTGGAGTACTTATCACCCTAACAACAATAAAACCAAAGGCTGTAATCGCAGCTAAGCTCAAACCGGCCTTACACCAAACTGGCATATCAATGGGCGTAGCTCCAAACTCGCGCAAGTTCCTAGAACAGAAATTTTTTTTTAATATCATATTAAAAAAATGAGATTCAGAATCCCATTTGGAGTGTTATGCATTAGGCACTGTGCACACTAGAGCGATGTGATAGGCGACACTAGAGCTGTAAGTATCTTAGTTAATTTGTGGTATCACGGTTACGTCGAAGTAACTTAGTTTCAAAACCTTTTGCTAATAAATAACTAATATCCTAGATACTTTTCAAATGGAATTGTACTATGTATCTTAAATACCGAAGATTATGTTAGGTACCTCGAGGAAAAGTGCCAGAGATGGAAGCCATACGTGTGGCATCTCTTGTTTTCATTTATACCTCGCTACCGGCTCTGTTAGAAGACCAAAACAGTGTTTACATTGCGTCTTGATATATGCGATTGATACATTTTTTCAGTTTTATTTTTATTTTACCTAAATTAGCTGTAAACTGTAGATATGTTGAACATTTTGTTTTTTTTATTATTTTATTATAGTTTCAATTTTGTTTTGAAGCCTAAAAATAGCTGGATAAAGTATCTTGTTAGATGAGATTCAATAGATCATTCATTGTTTTTTAAGTGTGTTCACAGTATTCAACTTCCTATTTTCAAGCATTCAACTATATATCCAAAGTTACTACAAATACTCTTTCAAAAAGTAACATATCTAGTAAATATATACATTCCCCCAGTATCCTTGACAGCCTTGGGCGACACCCTAAGTAGAGCGATAGATGAGACGTGGCACTCCACCTATATACTATAGTCTGTCTGTGAACAATCTTAGTTGATGAAGTCAGTAAAATCCGTTACACCTGTTCCTTTGAAATTTCGTCGCTTCGACATTGAAAATCAAAATATCAACGCATTAACGACAATATTATAATCAACTCTAGTAGATACCTAGAGTCTAGCTCATTCCGTTCGAGAGTTATCGTGCCTACGGCCGGCCGGCCGGCCGGACCGGCCGGACAGAATGAATTTCGACCACGGATTCTTGATCAGTGAGTCGAACCAAATCGTTTAAGTCCATTTTCATCGAAAAATTCGAAAATTACAGACATTTGGGCAAATTGATAAGCACTCAGTTCCGAGGAACTAGAGCGCCAAAAACATCATTAAGGTGGACACCCCAACAACGCTCAGGACATGCCAAAGCCAGCAGGAAACTGTTATGCATATCCAGTCTGCTTGCAGAGTCCATGCTCCATCAGGATATATGGAAAGACACAATGCTGCACTCCGAATTCCCTACTTCCATCCGGTTTATGGTATGGACAACTAACCAGTGCTACCATATGTACTTCTGGAGATTGGCGACAGGAGCGGCGAAATTCCAAAGAAACAGCTTCAACTGATTTTTGATGACTTTAAGTAAGTTCACACAGACTATACCATGCCGATAATTATTATCGACATTCGTGCAGTGTTTTAGTTCAAGGAATACAAGTAGTATCATACAGTCTCATTCTGGTCCAATTTATAGCATCAATTATATCACCTATCACATCACTCCATTGCATTATTTGTTCACAAACACCCATGCATTTGAGTTTAAATGAAAAGCTAACTACAACGTATTTTCAAAGGTGAGTTTTTTGCTCGCTTGTTCCATTTTTATTAAGGGCATCTGTCAAAAATAACAGCCACATTAGGTTATTTTGCAACTGTGATATAGTCGATTTTTGATTCAGTTTCAAGTTACTCCCCTTGTTGAAAAGAACTCATCTTCAAAAATACGCTGTATACAGGGTCATTTGTTAATAGTGAACATGAAAACAACGGAATCTAAAAGAAAAACAGAAACTTCGTCATATTTTAATAGGTACCTATCGAATGGAGATAGTAGACACAGTTTTGCGCTACCTCTGATATATGGTATAGTTCAACAAGTGGTGGCATTGAGACTTAAAATAAAACATGAGTTGTTTCATAAAATTAGGATATTTTCATTTCAAACCGAACTACAGACTGTACCATACATGATACCATTACGATTAAATCTTAATTAAAGAAATCGGGACTGGATTAATCAAAATCTTAAACCAAATTGCAGGGTACAAAAATATTTCCATATTACAACCCCATGAGAGTGATGGTTACAATTCTTGAATTATGAATACGGAATGTAGATCAAGTTGTATCTCGTTCCAAAGCTCATCCCAAGATCTACTCTACCTTATATTTCGTTACATAGTTGGAGTTCATGACATGTGACTTCCATTTCGGGCAGTCTATAAATTGACTGTCCCCAGCGATTTTTTAATAATTCTTCAGATAGTTTTCGTCAGTTTTCGGTTTTCTAGTTTCAAGTCCGAATTTCCTGTTAATAAATCCAGTTTCCGAGTTCACGATGGGTATTTTTCACTACGACGGAAAAAGTTTCGAATTATTATTTTAATTTCATTACTTTTGGAAATTTTGTTTTATTTTTCAATCCGTTTTCCTTCTCGAGGAATAAACTCGAGTAAATTGAAGTGAGTGAAGTGATGATAAACCTGGTAAGTAGTGGACCGTATCCGACCGTACGACAATCAATATACCCTGAATTCATACACAGCTTCCGTCGAACTTGTGAGCGCTGTCTCTGCTTTCAACCACTTACTTCGATGAGTGAACTGGAACTGGAACTCGCATTTGAGACGAAGTTAGGTGCAAGTCTGAGTGCCTTCAGTAAATCTAGTCTGGGCGAGCATCCTTTCGTGTACCTACCGATTAGTTGTTGCTCTTTTCGTAGCTTTCGTCAGTTTCCGGTTTTCTGTTATTTCTTATTTCTATTAATATTTATGTTATTTATGTTATTTCTTGTTAAGAAATCCGGTTTCCGAGTTCACGATGAGTAATTTTTCGCTATGACGGAATACGTTTCGGATTATTATTTTAGTTTCATTACTTTTAGACAATTTATTTTATTTTGCATTCCGTTTTTCGTCTCGAGGAATAAACTCGAGTAAATTGAAATGGGTGAAGTGGTGATAAACCTGGTAAGTAGTGGACCGGCCGTCAAATCTACCCTGTATTCTGATCAGAATTATTTTTTTATTTCAAACCTTCTCTGAAAATAAACAACACAGCTTCCTTCGGCCTTTTGAGCGTTATCTCTGCTTTCAACCACTTATATCAATGGGTGAACTGGAACTCGCTTTGTGAGTATTTGAGACGGAGTTAGGTGCAAGTCTTAGTGCTTTCAGTGAACTTAGTCTGGGCGAGCATCCTTTCATGTACCTACCGACTAGTTGTTCCTCTTTTCGTAGCTTTCGTCAGTTTCCGGTTTTCTAGTTTCAATTCTGAATTTCCTGTTAAGTAATCCGGGTTCCGAGTTCACGATGAGTATTTTTCTCTACGACGGAATAAGTTTCGAATTATTATTTTAGTTTAATTAATTTTGGACAGTTTATTTTTCATTCCGTTTTCCGTCACGAGGAATAAACTCGTAAATTGAAGTCAGTGAAGTGGAGATAAACCTGGTAAGTTGTGGACCATATCCGACCAGCCGGCTATCAATCTATCCTGTATTCTGATCAGAATGATTTTTTTTTAATTCAAACCTTTTGTGAAAATAAACAACACCGAATGTCATGAAATGTTTAGAAGTATCTTTAGAAGGGCGGTACTACCGAAAAACAAAAGTGGCATAGCTTTTCCAGAGCCTACTATGTGTCAGTCCCTAGACGTAATGATCCATGATGCACTACCCATAATTTCAGTAGTGTACAGTGTTGAAAATCGGTGAAATATATTGATCACACCACGACAGTGAATCAAATTTTAATTCAAATTACACATCAAAATTACAAATTAAACCACTTGTTGAACCACCGTCATTTTCGCACACAGAAACCTTTCAACAATTTGATTTTATAAACATCATCTATCAACATGCAAAATAAACAACTTTCCTTAAGGATACCAACACCAAGGTTTTAGAGCCTCAAAACTGCTATTACTCTTTTTGAGATCATTACGCAGATATGTATGTACATAATATCTCCATCAATAAACACTCTCATAACAATAATTGTTGAAGTTTTCTAAATATATTGAGGAAAAACAAATATGGACGATATAGGCACCTAAACTTGGTATCAGCATCGGACAATCGTCTTTTCCAAATGACTGAATTGAAAGAGAGGCAGATCTACAAGGGTAGTCCTAGAAGTACTCGACCCAAGGAAGAACACAAAAAATGTGAAAATATCTTAATTTTGTACATAGTGCACATTTAGCTTGATTCTTTTTTTTTCAGCGCTACACAATAGCTTTGACACCGGATTTTTAGAGAGAATCTACCTACCTACCTCTACTTCACCATTTTTTTTTTGGCAGTGGCTGAATTGACTTCAATAAATGGAAACTAACCTGCCAATGGTTTTAGTAATGAGAGGCTTACCGGTGCTGGACGACCTTTCGTCTCACAGCGCCCTCAGATCTTATGCCTAAATAAACAAGCCGTGATCAGAATTTCCGAGAAATCATCTCCAACAGGTAGGATTGGGTCCAGCACTCCAGCATGCTGGAGTCCGGCTGGAAACCGATCTTGGCTTGTTCACAGATAGCTCCAAAACTTCCGAAGGAACGGAATTCTATGGAAGCAAACCAAGGGGTAAGATATCGTTTACATGGAGGTGATTGTGCTGGTTGGTAATCGACCAAAGCAACACGGCGAAATCTTCATCGATTAAACATAAACATATACTCCCCCGTGATCCGAACTTTATCGCCTAGGGCGGACACGTACCAGTTACATGCTTGTTAGTAATCCTCAGCGCACTATAGCCATTATTGAATGAACAACCGACGAAGATCTAGGAAACTCAGCTCCCATAGTTGCGGAGGAAGAAACACGTAGTCTCGACCAGCGCCACCTAGGAAGATCCTTACGAATTCCAACCCCATGTGATGCAGGTACCTTGGCCAATGATCATGACGTTTGTCGTAAGAGGGAGCGAGGGTTGCAAACGATGAAT
This sequence comes from Halyzia sedecimguttata, assembly GCA_937662695.2. NCBI lineage: Eukaryota > Metazoa > Arthropoda > Insecta > Coleoptera > Coccinellidae > Halyzia > Halyzia sedecimguttata. Next base: position 8,536,821 of record OW569414.2, on the reverse strand, counting down.
ATGATATGAATATTTCGCCGTGTCTTTAGTCAATTAGCGACTAGCACAGTCACCTCCATGCTCACTGATTTGTTGTCTTGACACTAAACCGATCGTTTCTTCATCGTCAACTGGGTCATATGAGTAGGCTGCTTTGCAGCCCTCGACTCCCTCTTATGGCAAAAATATGAACGTCATTAGCATTGACCAAGGTACCTGCATCACAGAGGGTTGGAGTTCGTAAGGATCTTCCTAGGTGGCGCTGGTTAAGACTACGTTTCCTCCTCCACAACTATTGGAGTTAAGTTTCCTCCTTCTGATGTTCATTCAGTAGACATGGTATGCTAACAAGGTACGCGTCTGCCCTGAATTACATTTCCCTCTTTGGAGGCGCTTTAGTCGATGACGTGGCAGAGGTCAACAATCGATAGTTACTGAGCTATTACTGTTTTTCGACTTTTTAGTATTTTTTGTCTTGTTACCAAAAACAATTAATTATGTAAAAACAACTATACTGACAACATTGTGATTGCTTCTGAAAGCTGCAAAATGAGTGAACACTTTAAAAAAATATTAGGCCAGAAATCTCATCAATAAATGGTCGTAAGTAACATTAGATTATTTAATTTACATGAAGTAGTTTGTGTACCCAAAAAATTTAGTGACTACAAATTAAAGAAATTAGTTCCTTGGTTCATTAGCTTTCTAAAAAAGTACAAATCTTATAATCTTTTTCACGGGTTCGAATAAAAAGAGTAAACAACGTACTATAAAACTTAGATTTTTATTACAACAACACGTTCACAAATTCCAGAAAAAATGTAGAGCTCCTGCTCAAGTTGCTTGCCTCGCTTTAGTATGCAGGAACACACCTCGTTTTTTCAGAATTCAAGATAGTATCAATTCAATGCTTACAGTATAATTATTTTTACATAATTAATCGTTTTTGGTAGCAAGCCTGTCATAGCTCAGTAACAATCAGTGTTTGACCACTGGGTGACTTAATTTGTTGCAAAAGACCTCTGGTATTGAATGATCGTGTCGAATTCCCAGTCAGCTTGTATATTATTTGCAAATCTATTTCCACCAAGCCAGTGTTTCAAGTTTGGACAGTAATTCGAGCTATTACCCATTTATTATTTCATTCCCTTCAACCCCTGTGTGCCCCGTCACCCACCCGAGCTCAACTCGGTTTATGTCAGCCAAGGTTTCCAGGTGCTGTCGGCATTCCAGCACAAGCCTGGAGTTAATTCTCCAGCTGGCTATTGACTTAAGTGGTGCCTGACTGTCCGAGAGAATTCGTATGTTCCTATGGGAATGTCGATACCAGTACTATGAACTAGTGCATTGTCTTGATCAAACAAAACTTTCATTTTTGCTGCAATAAAATCTCCTAATATTAATTTTCCTTTCAAGAAATCAATGAAATTCTCAATTCAAACCATGGTTATGAATCGAAGCAAAATTCGGCTTTATTGGTATAAAACTAGAAGACTGAAACATACATTTTATTAGAAGAAGTGTATTGGCTCCACCCATTGAAAAATTGTAGATTATTTGATGCGGCAAAATCTATCAGAAGATGATTCCTTCTTTCAATAATTCTACCGAATAACTAAAATTACTCACCAATCATCAGACTCTATTGTTGGACCTTTAATACAAAAACAAAATGTCTATCCGTGATACTTTTCCTACAATAATATATTACCTTATCATTAAACAAAAAAGGATACTTTTGAATAATGCAGTTGAAATACGCTGGAGAGGCCGCTATTCTTTAAATTACACAAGTACACTTGAACAGTGGCATGCTGCCGCAAGAGCTGCATGACGATACGCAAATTCGACATTGCCGTATCGTGGACACAGTTTACTTCTTTAAATCAACAGGTCCAGAGCGTTCTGCCGATAGGGTCTCGAAATGAGTTCGTATAATTAATATATTTATGCATAGAATTCAAATTTCGAATCAACACCCAAAGGATTTCATTGATTTGCCGAGAAGCAAGAACAGACGCGCTTCTTGGCCTTCATCAGTGCTCTGTCGCCCTCGACAAATTCAACTTAACTGAGCCATGTTAAGACTCCCATAGCCGGTTTGGGCGGATATATAATAAACGATCACGCCACAACAAGGAACTCAGCCTAGTATGTTTAATGTTCGCCTCCTTGTAAACCCTGTTCTGTCCTACCCAGTTCGTTAAATTTACATGTATTTTATCATACAAAAAATACTTTTCGAATATCTACAAATTCACTAAGAACGTTCACTATTGACGGCTGTCAAGAATCAGTCAAACTTTAAACTTGAACTACATATGATTGATACTTTCTACATTCATAGTTATTCTTCTCAAACAACAATCTGCCTTTTATAGGTCATGAACATTACTTCTAGGACTAAACCCGAATATGGAAGATATGGTTAATTATGGAAGAAAAAAGAAGCATTACAACCCACTCAGAGAAAGTGTTGATGAAGCAGGTAAAATGATCGAGCAGGTAAAATGTTTTTATAAAGCAATAAGAAAATAAAATATGGAAACAGCAACCTGCAAAATTGATTCAACCACTCTGTTGGTTGTTGCCTCAACAATAGCATATGCACCATACGACGTAAAGGACTGGAAAACAAAAGTTACACCTCAGAAATCATCGAATCATAAAGTCATTTGATCATCGTCCAGAAGAACAGTGGAAGTTCCACTTAATTAATTTATTTTCAATTTTACTTGTTGCCAATCAGAAATCATAATTTTGAGAGATAATGAAATTCAAATATCCAAACCTGTTTCTGTAGAATAGAATCCATGCAGCTTGAAACCGACTGAAGGAAATATATCAATAAAAATTTAAAAATTCACAGTTGAACTCTGTTGCCACAACACTCATAAATAGATCTTTGATATCGGAATTAAATTATTTAAATGTTACCCATCAATATATGTATGTACTTCAGAGTTCAACTGGTTCACTTGAATTAGTTCTTCATAGCAATAAATATTAGGCGAAGTAAAAAGTTCTGAGCCTTTTCGCTAGATGTCGTTAGTGTTTCATATCACAATTTCTAGGTTACATTGGGCGTTACGCTTCATACCAAGCTAACCTGGAACGCATAACTCTCGGCAACAGTTGCCGAGGAAAAGAAAACCCTCATGATTGCTCGCATGATTGCAAAACATGGGGCTTGAACCCGGGAATCACTAGGTGGATTTACACTGCTATAGTGAGGTCCTCCCTCTCATATGCTAGTGCTGTGTGTTGGATGAACATGAACCATAGCAGGGCCGTCAAAGAGCTGGAGAAAATTCAGAGACTGGCCTTGCTTTGTGTTACTGGAGCATTGAGAATTACTCCTACTGCGGCTATGGAGGTTCTCGTGGGACTCCCTCCCCTTCACCTTTTAGTGAGGGCAGAGGCGAGGCTGGGGGCCTACAGGCTGCAGCTAAGGTGTCTGGAGACAACGGTCATACGGACACGCTGGGATTGGGGACTTATTAGTCGCCCGTTCCTGAACATGGTGAGCGACTGGAGTCCAGTAACTCACAAATTTGATCCTTCCTTCAAGCTGAGGCTAAAGCCCCCCTCGGAGGGGCAGAAAAACCGCACAGTGAACTAATATGGTTCGCGGACGGTGACTTTCAGTGATGGGCGGACGCTCTAGAGCTGGAGTGTATGGGGATGCTCCCAGTGTGATCATTTCGATGTCGCTTGGGCAATGCACTATATTCCAGGCGGAAGTGGTAGCCTTCACGGCATGTGTCGTGGAGAATATTCGTAAGGGCTATTCCAATAGGAACATACGAATTCTCTCGGACAATCTGGCGGCACTTAAGGCAATAGCCAACTGGATAGTTAACTCCAGGCTTGTGCTGGAATGCTGGCAGTACCTGGAAACCTTGGCTGCCAGTAACCGAGTTGAGCTCGGGTGGGTGTCGGGGCACACAGGGGCTGAAAGAGCTGAAGCACTCGCTAGAGAGGACTCAGCACTCGGGCCAGAGCCAGGAGTGGGGGGTGACCAAATTGGCTGTGAAAGGCGTCATTGAAAAATGGATCCTTGTACAGCACACTCGGCACTGGAACGAAACTTCGTGCAGCGGCATAGTAAGTTAATGATGGGACAGCCCTGTCCCTCACTAACTAAAGAAGTCTTACTACTGAGAAGGAGTAAGCTCAGCGCAGTAACTAGCCTACTAACCGGACACTGTACCCTGAGGAAACCCTGTATGAAGGAAATGTGGGTAGGCAGACGAAACTGCCTCACATGTCCAGCCCACACACAATGGAGACTTCACTATGGAGGCGTCGACACGACCCTGAGGGCCGGTTTCTCAATTGCGAGCTAACCCGAGGTTGCGGGTAACCCGAGTGTTGCGCATTCATGAATATCGCTAAATACATGCGCCAACTCGCAACCTCGAGTTAACTCGCAATTGAGAAACCGGCCCTCGGTGTCAGAAACCGTGCGAGGAACCTAGTCAAGGGCCTAATCCTACTTGATAGGAAAATGGACCTTATGTAGGTACTACACCGAGAATGCAGTGGGGATGTTAAGTAACCCTGAGCTGCAGGGGATCGACTAAGAGGCCTTATGGAGGCTAGCAATCCGAGCTGAGGGGGATCCACCGCGAGACCCTGTCAGCTAATAGGAGACCGACCGAGGTGCAATCAGCCTGTCTAAGCTGCAGCGCGGGCTACTCACTCAAACGGCATCGGTCGAACACAAACAAAGGTTACATTACGCTATGAAAATGGTTCTATGTCAGTCTTGTGCTTGATGTAGCCTTCCAAAATGGAAGTGAAAAATTAAAAAAATTGGATACAATCTTCGGTGGCACTACAACCTCAAGGTAGAAAGGCAGAACTAGAGACAAAAACAATGTGTGCTGATTATGGACCTAATACAGTATCGAAGACAACAACAAAAGCGATACCATTCTGGTACTATAGACGTAGCAGATGATACACGATAAAATATCGATGAAATTATGGCAATCATCTAGTTGGACCGCCATGTGGGCACTTGTTCTATTGTCCGCGAACTGAAGATTACCCACAAAACCTTTTGGAACCACTTGAATAAGGCTGATGTCAAGAAGAAACAAGATATGTTGGTGCCACAGGAATTGACGCAAAAGAACAATTTGGACCGAATTGATTTCTGTGATTCTTTGCTGAAATATAACGAAACCAACCCATTTTTGAAGTGGAATGGGACTGGCGCTGAAAAATGGGTCACATTCGGGAGCAAAACCCGAAAAAATCGTGATCCAATCGCCGTGAGCCGGCCCAAACGATCGCCAAGCCCGTACTAACGGCGATGAGGGTTATTTTGTGCGTTTGATGGTATTCAGCCCTATTCTGTAACTCAGATAGAAATGAACGCATTGGATCGTAATCTGACAAATCGAAATGTATCTCTTCTATCGCGTCACATTTAGGTATTCTATAACCAATGTATAAGACGCTGCAGAATCGGAATTCTTATTTCTATTCGACGCTCTCGGAAGTAGCCGGCAACGTTGCATGTGCACGCAAATCTCGCCCTTAATAACCACTGACATTTATCAGTTTGTTTATTTTGGGTAACTTAACCTAGCAAATTTCATAAAGATATGCAGTTTAATTTCATTCATTTTAGTAGAAAACGATAACACGCTGTTTCTGACGGAGCAAGCGCGTAAAAAGAAAAGAAAGGGAGTTTTTTTTTAATAAAAAGCGAAGTGAATAAATTTTCAATTTATTCCGTGGAATTTAAAAACAGAGAGAAATTCACAATTCTCCAATAGCTTCAAATGATTCGGCAGTCGTCAGAATTGGTTGTTCAAAGTAAGAACTGACTTCATTTATGAAAGCGACAGCAATTGTTTAAGGTAAACGGCAAAGCTACCTAAAAATTTCTTCTGGGATTTCAAAAGGATTACTAACTGGTATCCCTAAGTTTACGACGTTCCATTCTGAACATTACTGTTCGATTTTTTCTTCTATCGCCGAATGTAATTCATAGATGATATCCATGTTTTTCACTCTGATTGATCGACACTTGTTTTAAAATATTTCCTTCTTCTGGCAAATAATCTATCAAACTTTTCCGTATTTACAAACGCTAAATTGAATTTGTCGATTTCATATGTCAAAATACGGTGACGGCGCATGCTCCCGCTCATGGTTCCGATCTCGTAAAGCGATACCGATATGGCTTAGGCGGTAGAGAGCTATTCTATTCGATTTCTATTTCAGATCTCGATAATAGAATTCCAGTTGAGTTACAGAATAGCAATTTGAAGCGATTCCGATTTGACCGCTGTATTTCTATTCGATGCATACCATCTCTATTCGATTTGAAGTTACAGAATAGGGCTGATTGTAAGGGAATCAACCACCATGAGCTACTCCTATCGGACCAAACACTCAATTCGAACCTCTACTGTCAACCACTGACTCGATTGAAGCAAGCGAACGAACAGAAGCGGTCAGAATCGGCCAGAAAAAGTGCTGTGTTCCATCAAGACAACACCTGGCCGCACACATCTTCAACGACGCGTTAGAAGCTCCTACAGTTTGGATGACAGGCTATACCGCAACCGCCGTTTAGTCCAGACCTGGCACCAAGTGACCATCAGCTTTCCAAGCATTGCATTTTTTTCTGGCCACAAGAGAGGTTTGACAGAGATGGTCATGTTTTTTTTACAAATAATGACAAGGACTTGGCATCGAAATGGTCTAAAGTTATTGATCCATATCGGTTAATCCTACCTATGTTAATTTTTATCGACGAAATAAAGCGACCAAAAACACTCAGAACTTTTAACTTCGCTTATTCTTAGGCATGACAAAATAGATATATGGAGCCGAATGAAAATCTTTTGGTCGATTGATTCTTGAAATCTGTTTTTTTCTCACCCCCACTTCTTTCTTAATTCAGGGTAAGTCATTTTAATCAATGGAAATTGTCTTAAGAAATCAAGATGGATGAATTATTTCAGACCAAAGTTGAAAAGGATGTCAAATTTTGGCGTACTTGACCTTGAAATAAATTTCCAAGAAAAGAAGTAAGTTCTGGACAATCTTAGTCCTAGAGATATGATATGTGTAAATAAAATTGAACTGTCAAAGTGTAGAACCCTCTCTGCACTTTCAAAATTATGTTCTCGCATCTCTTCAAGAATTACGAATTTTAAAGCAGAATACTTATCTAGAATAAACATCGGTTTTCCATTGAAAATAATCACAGTTAACCTTGAAGCAATATATCAAAGTCAATAACACGTAATTGAAATCTGACCCACCTTGTACTAAAATTCCACGTGACTGAATAGTTTGGTTCTACAGTACTTTTTTAACATTTTCTTATCAAAATCAGAATATTTTTTCCGTTTATTATTTCAAAGAATAAATCAAAAACTAATGTAATATAAAGATATAATTTGAAGTGAGTAATATTCTTCGAAAAAGTTTTTAAAACAAAGCGATTTTTGGATTTATTTTACAATATCATTGTGAATAAAATATTTATGCCTTGCGAACCAGGCTAAAACTTTACAATATATGGCTACAACCGAAAATAATCATCAAAATCAAAGTAACTTCTAAAATATGAGTAAGTGAAGACGATGTGTAGCTATATTTTACTTTTATTATAACAGTTACAAACTTCATGATTTTTTTCATAAACTTTATGATTATGAAAAAAATTTGATAATGTGACAAACATTTGTAGCCCTTCTCTATCGTTGCTGGAACAATAAAAGGAAAGCTATACTTACGGGAAACAAGCCATAGTAGCCAACTTAACATATATATCTTTATTGTGTGTTTTGTAGTTGAAGGTTTGAGGGGGCAGTATTCTGTACTTTTCGCAAAAAGATGACGGCTGCAACATATATTCTTGTTTTATCACTTCCAGATCACTCTTACAACCAACTACCAGTACAGGAATTTTACTTTCGGCGAAATATTTCTGAAAAAGATGTCTCGGTTGATACCTCATCATAGCAACTAGAGTCAAATAGAAACCAAAACATGAAATCCTTGGATCTACTCTTTTTTCATGAAAATAGAAATATTTAAATAAACAGAACATAATTTTCTTAAGAAGGAAAATTTTTAAATCACAAAAATAATTTTAATCAAACAGGATTCATCAGTTCTGAAAGTAACTAATTTTTGAACTTACAATATATATCCTGGCTATAAATTCGAATGACTTTGGATTACTGACATCATAAACGAGACAGGCAACATCACATCGAACCTCATCAGGCTGGAGCGGATCTGACATGTTGGCAACAGTTATATCTCGCAAAACTAGAAATTTTTCCTGTCCATAAACTTGCACAACATTCGTGACATATTCAGGAGTATCACGTTTGTCGAATTTACGAAATTTCTGAAAGCAATATCGTTATCATCAAAAATTGTTTAAAATATGAATTCAGATCTATAGACAAATGGACTCAACTTTCAAGATTGGATCAAGCATTAACGTGAAGTCAGAAGCATGTTCTATTCTCTATTCACCTCTTTTGGACACTCTTAATCGAATTTACCATCGATATAGACCGCTTTCTCAGCATTTATAAGAAATGAATACATTTCGTACCATTTTAATGACATACTACAGTAATGAGAGAATCGTCTAAGATCAAAGAATTTTCAATTCTGACTTAATATACAGGATGAGTCTTAAAGTTGTAAATTAATTTTAAACATAGATTAATCTCAACAAATAAAACACTTTTTTCATGTACCATTTTTCCAAAATCGGCTCGGGTAAAAAGTTTAAAGCGTTTAAAAATTTCACAATGTGCTAATACACTCCTGCGTATAAATTATCTATGACATAAATGGTGGACGAGAAAAAGGTACGGTAACATAGTTTACAGCTTGATTCAGAATTACAACGCTCAGGGGCGGATCCATAAAAGTATTGAAATTTCTGGAGTTTCCCATTTCATAACATTCAATGAAGAATATCTCGAAAACGGTGCGTTTAAGAAGAAATTATTAAGAGTAATGTTCTGAAACGATTGAATATTCTTGAAATGATTCAAGGAAAACTTTAGCTGCTTTCTTTATGCTAATTTCGTTTAGTTTTATGAATCCACTAGTCTATCGCTAGAAAACCACTAGAAGTAGGAAAAATCTGATATTTAGAAAATATGTATCATGGTTATGGGAAACTTCACACCATTCATTTTATTCTGAAAATGGATATCGAAGCTACAAAATAAAAACTTATTTTTCTTCGAAATTCCAACAGCCTGTATCTTTTCCCCTGAGCTGAATTTGAAAATATGGTAAAGGAAAAAATGTTTGATTTGATGCTAGGAATCTATGGTTAAAATTGATGTACAACTTAAAGACTCACCCTGTATGTTTTCTATCATAATTGAAATTCGTTAAATATCTCAGAAAATTTCAGCGATATCGGTCAGATAGTTTCTGAGATATAGAATTTTTAGAATGATTATTTTTAAATTTTCTAGTGATACAATCCTCACGAAGTTTGGAAATAACAACAACATTTCAGATAAGTTCAACTCAAAAACCGTTTAACCGATTATGCCTCTTAACGAATTCAAATGTGGCATTTGGATTCGGATGCGCAGTCTACCCTAAAAATTTCAAGTAGCTATCTTTTTCCGTTCTCAAATTATCGTGAGATACATAATTTTTTTTTTCAATTTTTTAGTGATTCGATCCTCACAAAATTTCACATAAGTCTTTATGGCGGTATTCTAGAACTAGGTGTGAGAAGTTCTTTCGGCTTTTATCTTCAATTAAATATGAAAATTCATTTGTTTTTTCGAAGAAATATTTCTATATTTTCTTTGTGATGCGATTTTCACGAAAATTCTCAAAAATTAGTGCGTCAGCATTCTATAAGTATTTACCAAGTTAAATTAAATCAGATGGGTATTTTTTGAGTTATTGAGGAAATACCAACATAATTACATATGGGTATAGCTCCGAAACTGTTTGGCCGATTATGCCCATTAACGAATGTGCAGCGTACACCGAAAATTTCAAGTCCCTAACTCTTTCCGTTCGAAAGGTATCCTGCCAATGGCCGACCGGATATAATCGAATTCGACCTCGAATTCTTCATCAGTGAGTCGAACCTAATCATTTGAGACCATTTTTTTAGCAAAAAATCGAAAATTACAGATATTTCGGCATAATTAAGCAAGCTGTTCCCTATAACATGCGAGTAAAAAATGTTAAACTATTTTGTAGAGTACTTTGCATGATATTCTGAAATCACATATAGGATTCCATCAAATTTTGGTATTTAGGTTACCAATAGTTTTGACCAAATGTCTATATTTTGGAATGCATGTAATGCTGGTGCTAGAGGCATGTTTATTTATCATTCAATTATTATTATTATTATTATTATTATACTGATCTCCTGGGTCTTCCACAAGGAGACCCCTCATAAGCTCTAAGGCTGGTTTTCCTGTCACGCTGACAGTCGGCGCTGACGGTCAGCGCTGATCGGTCAGCTCGGATCCTTTTAGTATCGCTCTGATCACATAGAGAAATAGAAGGATGCTATTGTCTCTGGCTCACTGAATGTGGAGGCTTGTCGGTGCCAGCTAGTCAGCGGCGCCAACGCTCCGGCGCGTACGTGCGCGTATATAGCTCAGCGCTGACGGCCGTCAGCGCTGCGTGACTCGAAAACGCTACCTATAGCTACATACATATTGACCCATCAGCGCCGACCGTCAGCGTGACAGGAAAACCAGCCTAAGTTTGACTAAGCTTGACCTGAGTTAGGAGAACCAGTTGTGTTCTGTGTAGGCTTTGTTACTGTGTCCTTACGCCACCTTAATAAAGGCACACACTATATAATTTCTAGTTCGCTCGCTAATTTACTAAAAATAAATAGTTGGAGAACCAAATTCTACCAAGATTAAAAACTAAAGAAAATAATCCTAATGCTAGATATGAATACAAGCATATTCACCTCTCGACTTGATCGAATGAAATTTCGGCAAAATGTAGATTTTCCTGTTCCATTTGCCCCAATAACATTACATCGATACACATTTCTACTTGATTGTTTCTTGGCAATGTCCAATTTCTTCTCTCTTGTGACTGGAACATTCATTTCAACCAACACTATATTTATTTTTCAAAAAAAGTAATCAAAAATATAAAAATTACAAAACAACTATAAATTAATTTCACTTCGAAATATAAATAAATAATATTATCCACAGAATTTTCCTTCATTCATTCTGAGTAATTTATGAATTCCACGAAAATATTTCATAATAAACTCAATGAGACCCAATGTTCAACAGATGCAAGTAAACACACATATGTTGAACAAAAAGTTAATCACAGAAGAGCCAGGTGACTTTACAAACAAAATAATGCATATACCAGGCCTGATCAAAAATAACATTGAATGTAGAGGTTGTTTCAAAAAGAAGTTTAAATTTATATTGATCAATATTCTAAATGATAGATGGACAGTTGATTTTTTCTTATTATTAATTAATGTGGACTAAAGAATTGACAAAAATACAGCCTAGAGAGATGTGATTCAAATTTTCTTGATTACTTCAGATTTTCCTTTAAATAGTTTCGTAATCAGTATTTAAATCTGTGTTTTTTTGAGAGCTTAAGAACTTTGAATTGAAATAAATCATCAAAAAATTATGGGGTGTTTTTTTTATTATTTTTTTCAAGTAAATTCAATGTCATTTATGATTCGAAAACTAATCCATATAAAGTGCATCTGCTCAGTCCATTTTTAGACCACTTTGGCCAATAATTGTGGCTGTATTTCATCAATAGCTTGCTCAATATTGTTCTATGCTTCCAAAGTTGTAGGTTTCTTAACCATGAATTAAACAAATCCCAAACAAATTAATCAGAACATGTTGGATTTCCATTTCTTGAAATTATTTTTACCAAATTGGCACATAGCAGCATTCTGTTGTCAATGTTCATCTCCTGAATTTTTCAGAACAAAAATAACGGAACGAATAGACTGCTCAGCAGAATGATTATGTCGATCTTAAAATGGACGATAAGCTCCAAGTTTTGCGAACTGAAGTCTGATTTTGAAAATTCCCAAAATTTGGCGGGGTTTTCAAGTGTTAATCTATTCATTGTTGAAATGGCCGAACGCAAATGTCAACCATCACTTCAACAAACATAATTCAAAAGTTATCCCTATTGAAAGAACTCATACATCTAAAAAAGACCCAATAGTAATAACCTCAATCATTGTAAGCAAACAATCAGCCCTATTCTGTAACTCGGATAGAAATAAACGCATCGGGTCGTAATCTGACAAATCGGAATGTTTCTCTTCTATCGCGTCCAATTTTGGTATTCTATAACCAATGTAGAAGACACTGCAGAATCGGAATTCTTGTTTCTATTCGTCGCTCTTGGAAGTAGCCGGCAACGTTGCATGTGCACGCAAATCTCGCCCTTAATAACCACTGACATTTATCAGTTTGTTTATTTTGGGTAACTTAACCTTGCAAATTTCATAATGATATGCCGTTTACTTTCATGAATTTTAGTAGAAAACAATAACACGCTGTTTCTGGCGGAACAAGCGCGTAAAAAGAAAAGGAAGATAGTTTTTTTTTAATAAATAGCGAAGTGAATAAAATTTCAATTTATCCCGTCGAATTTAAAATCAGAAAGTAAATTACAATTCTCCAATAGCTTCAAATGATTCGGCAGTCGTCAGAATTGGTTATTTAAAGTGAGAACTGACTTCATTTATGAAATCGACAGCAATTGTTTAAGGTAAACGGTAAAGCTTCCTAAAAATTTCTTCTGGGATTTCAAAAGGATTACTAACTGGTATCCCTAAGTTCACGACGTTTCATTCTGAACATTTGCTGTTCGATTTTTTCTTCTATCGCCGAACGTAATTCATAGATGATATCCATGTTTTTCACTCTGATTAATCAATCGACACTTGTTTTATAATAGTTCCTCCTTCTGGCGAAACACCTATCAAACTTTCCGTATTTACAAACGCTGAGTTGAATTCGTCGATTTCATATGTCAAAATACGGCGACGGCGCATGCTCCCGCTCATGGTTTCGATCTCGGAAAGCGATTCCGATATGGTTTAGGCGGTAGAGAGCAATTCTATTCGATTTCTACTTCAGATCTCGATGATAGAATTCGAGTTGAGTTACAGAATACCAATTTGAAGCGATTCCGATTTGACCAGTGTATTTCTATTCGATGCATACCATCTCTATTCGATTTGAAGTTACAGAATAGGGCTGAATATATAACGAAATTTATAATTTTTACCTTGAACTGCCGTAATTTGGCTGTCATTCTCATAGATATTATAGCCCAAATAGGCTAAATATTCAAAAGTTTTTGGAACATCTAAAAGTGTCATCAGCGCCCACTGACATAAGTAACCTTGAAAATTAATCCAGCCTTTTTCATTGGTTGGGACTAAACTACTGACATCTGGCGGCCATGCCGGTGTTGGACAAGTTGAAAACATTTCCTCCAACTCTGTTGGAGATAAAGACATATCTTTGTCTCTATCAAATCGCTCAAAGAGGTGAGTTAGGAAGTGCTGACCTCTATGAGACAATTCAGTGGTGCAACCTGAAGGGATTCTCAACCTAAAATATTGAATGCTGTGAATATGATACCCATTAAAAACAAAATTCAATGTATATCCTGGACAGTTGAACAATTGCTCTACCTGAAATTCAATCATCCCATCCTCTCTGGGTTGTGTTTGAATATTAACTCCGTAGAGTAATATTTACTAAATTGCGTTCGAAAACTGAAAGGTTGGGTGTATTTTACTCCATGGCTGTCGTTCGAAATGTCAGAGTATTCGACTACAAGTTCATTTTACTCCTGTCAAAATTGACATAACTCATAGGACCGAAATTCTCGTATCTTTGTCTCACTCTTTTATGAATGTTCTGTGAGGTAATTTAATAGTTTTAATACAGCTCACAATATATATTTATGATAAGAGTTACATATATGTAAAGAAAACAATAATAATAGGTTCTTTCTTAAACCAACATAACATATATTCCGATATTGGCACCTTCTGTCACTGTCAGAGTAAACTCTAGAGTAAATCTGTCGAACCTTCAAAAACTCTACTCTACTCCGTGGAGTTAATATTTGAACACAACCCTGTAAAACTGGGGTTACGCAGTTTTATAGACTGGAACAATCTAGATATTCGAGCAACAAGCATCGATGAAAAGAATGCTCAACTTTTGATTACATTTTTGCATCTTAATTCTTAAGGATCATTATTATAAAGATTAAATCGAAAATGAAACAATAAGAATGATAGATGTCTAAAACATGAAAACATTTGTACTCACGTAGGCTGTAAATATTCTTTAGATATTTCTAACTGTTCATTATAACCAAACTTTCTTAAAACTGCCCAAGTAGTTTCATTCCTACCCCTTTGAACAAACAGAGTGTGTAAGTATAGAAATCCTTTAAATGAAACACAATTATTTTGCACGCCATCGTCCAAATTTTTTCTGAGGACTGCTTTGACATCATCTAATACTTGGGGTTGTAGGGGAGCATTGAAACACCGACTTTGAAAATTGTTCAGTTCGATGTCATTCAGTAGTCCATCACAATCCATGTCACATATTTTGAAAATTCTTGACAAGGCTTGTTTACAAGAATCTGTCAGCTAAAAATTGAGAGTAAATTAAACAATTACTATCATTGATGGGTAGTCCACTCACATCAGTGTCTTCTACTGAATAAATTGGAGATGTAGGATGAAGAACAGCCTTCTGCGCATAATAAAATAATTCAGAAATATTTTTGAGAGTTTTTGCAGAACATTCGATGCATGTTTCTATCTCTGGAAAATCTTCCATTACAGGTAAAATGCCCTAAAATTTAAATGTGGATAGAGTATTATAATATGGTTCAGTTTCAAACAACTCAAAACATACTTTCATGATTCTATTGAACCCGAAAGCAAAGAATTATTTGTTTTCACTATACAAGTTTCATACCAAAACCAATGCTTATTTAAACTCACTTCTATGGTGGAAAAATCCACTAAATCTATTTTGTTCCCGACTAACACAACAGGGCAACTTTTGTCCGGGCTGTTCTCTCTGATTAACGGTAGCCAGTATGTAGATATCCTATCAATCGACTCGTCATTTTCGACAGCATAAACAACACAAATCACGCTAGCTCCTTTTATCAAGTTATTCAATACATCTTCATTTTGATCAACAGCAGAATAATCAACAATATTTGTAGGTACTTGTTCAGGTGTAACATCAGCAGGAATTGTTATTTCTTCAGCCCTTGTAGGTACATTTTCTGGGAACTCTTCGCTGACAAGCGACAAAATGATCGAAGTTTTTCCGACCCCACGGTCCCCCAACAATAATATTCGGACGTTAGGCTTTATGGGGCTTTTAATCACCATTTTGACGTACTATTCAAGTTCCCCAGGACCTCTCTAACTTTCATCGCCCGTAAGAATAAACTAAAATTAAGGTTATATCACAGAAATATATGTCAGTTTGATTGATCCTGTGTGTCGTGCATAGAATCCTGAGATATTCTTGTTCTTCTTCAATCTTTTATTATGTACTGGGCTTCTTGCCACTCCTGTGAAATTACCACAGATTACTCTGTGAAATTACCACAGATTAATCTGTGAAATTACTGAATACAAATCACAGATTTTAGATTACTGTAATCCATGCAAATATATTAAGGACAATAATATAATAAATTCATCCAAATATTATGCTTTTCCCGGGTATTAAACCTGTGTTCAAGCCAACCGATTTACGATTAGAGAAAATACTGTACTGTTTGTTCGAAAACCACATATATAACTCAATCTACAGTAGGTGCATTGGAAGTTTCTTTCAAAAGTTATCATGTTAACCGCTGGACGGACGGACTTTTGAATTTGATTATAGATTGTCAACAATGAGTCCAGTATAGTTGTGAGATCATTTTTGTTCCAAAATGGTAAAATAACAGACATTTTTACTATAGTTATAACAGTGTGCAAAAATCAATAAATTTGAAAATCCTTATTGTTTTTCTGTTATAATAATGATAATTCAAGTGAATGAACAGAGTTTTCCGTCATAAAAGTTGAGAAACGGCGGACCGTTTTGTCCTTGTTTGGACACATCAGTGCAACGAATAACTCAACGGTGATGAACAACACGACGAGGAACACGACATCGTTTGATTATACGTTGCACTGATGAGTCCAAATAAGGACACAGCAGTTCTTCCTTACTCAACTTCAATGACGAGACACCCTGTGGTTTACTCTTTACATGGATCTCTGGCACATGGATGGGGGGCACATACGCCAGTACATATACTCCATTCACTTTTATAAAGTCTCCCAGTAGGCCGTGATTTAGACCTATCACGTTTTTGTAACTAAAACTAAGGCAGGTTGGCACTCCTGAAATATGGTCAATGTCAAAACAATTCTCTGAGACGTTGCCAAGCCAATTTCTACTCTCAATAATCAACGTCATGTTCCATTTTAAACAAGATATCACAGATCGTTATCTTCGAATAATAAAGAACTCTTCGCTTTGAAATAGAAAATGCCGAAAGCAGATTTGGAGAAGCAGAGACATAATATCAGGAAGTGCTATACAGAACTGAAATCTACAATAGGAAAACTTCATTCTTTCTTAGGACACGTTGAATTCTCGATTGAAATTACTTAGTTTCCTATCCCATCACTATATTTTATTAAGGTTTAACAGTAACTCGGGTTTCGTAGTACTACTATACATTTTGAAACTGGTGTATTTCAAGTTGTGCAACAAGGTAGTTAAATATCTTCTGTAGGCTTATTTCTTGAGAATTTCGAAAAGTGGGAAATTCCATAGGTACTTCTGTTGATTTTAGAAGTTTTCCAGCCGATTTATTCAGGTACTTTCATTATTTTTTCAAATGAACTATCACAAAGTAACAGAGTAATGTATCCCGTTATTTTTCATTAAAATTTGAACATTTGATGATTCTTAATTTCCGTACAAGAAAATTGCATAACTGAATCAATCTTCCAACCAGTGTTTTTATAAGTCAAATATTTTCATAGTAACAACGGAGAAAAAAAATTCTTCAACAGTCTCCAGCTCTTTACAATTGTGGAATTTACATAATATCTTCTCCAATTAATTATTTTTCCCAAGAAATTTCTCATTGTGAAAAATACGTAATTACTACGACTTATATGTAGAGAGGACAACGTTGCGTATTAAATCTGACAGGAAAATATGCATAACCTAAAATTTTCAAAATATATTTTTTTTATTTTATAGGTTGATGGTCCTGAATTCAACATCAAGCATTTTAAAGAGAAACACATTAATATACTGATGAAGTAACACTTCAAAAGACCATACAAAAAAATGTATCCCAAAAATTAACAAAAATAATATCTCCAAAAAAGAAACAACAGGTACAGATACAAAATATAATATAGTACATATACATGTACACAAAATAGAACAAACCATCCAACAATAATATGGTGTTTTTCAAAGTATTTGAGCATTCCTCATTTTCTCCACTATTCTGTTCTTCTATACTTCCTTACTTATTACATTTAAATTTAAATATTATTAGGTATTTCCCTTCAATATTTATCTAATTATTGAGTTAATATATCATCATGTTTCTTTACTGAAGGACGTGAAAATATCGACTCTATTTTAGGAATATTTTCTAGTATGTGAGATCATAACGAACAATTTCGTAATTTCCACAGTTCGCGATTTAATGTGTATGTATACAGGGTGAGTCTTTGACCACTGCATTAATTTTAACCAAAGATTCCTCTCATCAAATCACTTTTTGCGCGTATGTTCTGGGGAACATCGCGTTATAGTTTTGCCCAAATGTCTGTAACTTTCGAATTTTTTTAAAAAAATGGTCTCAAACGATTAAGTTCGACTCCCCAATGAAGAATTCGAGGTCAAATTTGATTCTGTCCGGCCGGCCGTCCGGCCGTTGCCACGATAACTTGAGAACGAAAAGAGCTAGCAACTTGAAATTTTCAGGGTGGGTTGCGCATCGCAATACGACGGACAAGTTCGTTAATGGGCATAATCGGCCCAGTGGTTTCCGAGTAATAATTTTGTTTTCAACCAATATAAATCCAATCGAATTGAAACTTGGTGGGTAGTTGTAGAATATGAACTTTAGCACGTTTGTGAAATTTTGTGCGAATCGTATGGCTAGAAAATTTTAAAAAAATTATTAAAAAATATTTTTTTGTCACGATAACTTGAGAACGGAATGAGATAGCGGCTTGAAGTTTTCAGGTTAGGATGTGCACCAGAACGCGACATTTCAATTTGTTTATGAGCATAATCGGCCAAACGGTTTTAGAGTTATAGCCATCTGAAATTTTCTGGAATTTGGTGGTTTTTTGTTCCTCATTAACTCGAAAAATACTGAACCGATTGAATTCAAACATTGTTATTAGTTGTAGAATGCCATCGCGAAAATGTTTGCAAAATTTGGTGAGGATAGCATTTGTAGAAAATTTTCAATAAATCTTTGAAAATAAAAAAAAAAAATTCTATATATCAGTAACTATTCGTTTGAAATTGCTGAAATTCTGCAAGAGCCTTCATAACCTAACTATACTACCAAGTTTCAAGTTTTAATACGATCGGTTAAATATTGTTGGAGATTCGAGCATTCTTGTGTGGGTTCAGTAGATGGGTGACCGTTACCTCGATAACTTTCGAACGAAAGGAGATAGGGACGTGCAATTTTCAGGGTAGGTTGCGTATCCGAAAGGGAGAGTTGGTTTCGTTTTTGGGCATAATCGGTCTAACGGTTTCCGAGTTATACCCACCTGGAATATTATTTCCTTAATAACTCAAAAAATAAATATTCGATCGAATTGGTGCTTGGTAACTAGTAGAAGCAAATCAACATAAAGACGTGTTTAAAATTTTGTAAGAACCGTACCCCTACAAAATTTGAAAAAAAATTACGAAAAAAAAATTTTTAAGAACCGTACCCCCAGAAAATTAAAAAAAAAATTGGTTCAAGCACTGACGTGAACTCAGAACCTTTGGCGCGTATGTGCTATTGTCCATTCTTCTGTATTGGACACCCTTAATCGAATTTACCATGGTAAATTATGTTGTCCATTCTCCTGTATTGGACACTTAATTCGAATTTACCATGGTAAATTCGAATTAAGAGTGTCCAATACAGGAGAATGGACAACATAATTTACCATGGTAAATTCGATTAAGGGTGTCCAATACAGAAGAATGGACAATAGAACATACGCGCAAAAGCTTCTGAGTTCACGTCAGTGCTTGAACCAATTTTTTCATTTACCATTTTTCCAGATTCGGCTCAGGTAAAAAGTTACAAGCGTTTAAAGATTTCACAATGTGCTAATACACTCCCGCATATAAATTATCTATGACATTGTTGGCGGACGAGAATAAGGCATGGTTACGTGGTTTACAGCTTGATTCGAGATTCCAACGCTCAGGGACGGATCCATAAAAGTAGTGAAATTTCTGGAGTTTTCCATTTTAAAACATTCAATGAAGAATATCTCGAAAACGGTGCGTTTAAGGAGAAATGATGAAGAATAATATAATGTTCTAAAACGACAGAATATTCTTGAAATGACTCAAGAAAAACTTTATATGCTTTCTTTATGCTAATTTCGTTTAGTTATATGAATCCACGAGTCCATAACTAGAAAACCAGTAGAAGTAGAAAATAACTAATATTTGGAAAATATGTATCATAGTTATAGGAAACTTCACGCCAACATTCATTTCATTCGAAAAAAGGATGTCAAAGCTACAAAATAAAAACTGATTTTTTTTCAAAATTTCAACAGCCTGTATCTTTTTACCTGAGCTGAATTTGGAAAAATGTTAAATGAAAATAGTGTTTCATTTGATGAGAGGAATCTTTGGTTAAAATTAATGCAGTGGTCAAAGACTCACCCTGTATATAAAATTGAAGAACCCAATAAAAATAACCGCGCGTCCGGGTTTCTTTCTCCTAAACTTATGTGGGGAAATTTGTTATATATAAAAATTTTATCAAGCCACTCTAAATAAAGGTTGAAATTATAACATAATATTTCTCATATCGACAGATTCGCTGAAACTCGGAAAACATGTATTATAGTTATGAGTGAATAAAAAAAAAATTGGTTCAAGCCCTGTGGACAGGAGCTTTCTGGCGCTCTAGTTCAAACAAACAAATTATATCTCTGAAAGTGTTGGTTTCTCAGAGTTGAGAATTATATGAATGTATTCTTATGATAGAACTGCATCATAAAGGAAATTCAATTCAAATAATAAGTAATATTGGGGAGCTGTGTGCACAGTAGATGAATAATTACCAATGAAAATCTGTATTCTGTGCAAAGTCTTTATTCAGAGCAGAGCGATTTCGGCCTCTAGGCCATCTTCAGTGCTACCTTGTCAGTCTTAAACACAGAACAAACGTCCATCGAACAGGGCAAAACACAATCCAGACAAGTAGGTATCGAACAACAAAACTTAAAATATCAGAATTATTACAATTTCAATCTTTCCTTTCAATTCCTAACTATAATGGAGCTCACAAATATCTCATGCTAAATTTAGCAGATATTTGTGAGCTCCATTATAGTTAGGAATTGAAAGGAAAGATTGAAATTGTAATAATTCTGATATTTTAAGTTTTGTTGTTCGATACCTACTGGTCTGGATTGTGTTTTGCCCTGTTCGATGGACGTTTGTTCTGTGTTTAAGACTGACAAGGTAGCACTGAAGATGGCCTAGAGGCCGAAAGCGCTCTGCTCTGAATAAAGACTTTGCACAGAATACAGATTTTCATTGGTAATAATTCAAATAATAGTTTATTTATCCAGATTAAATGAGCAATCTGAGAATGAGAACTGCACCATGGAAGAAATCAAATTAAAATAGCTGAAATGAATTTGACTGTCTCTGAACAGGATGACATGTACGAGTATGAACACAGAGCATATAATAAAGCTTAGATAGAATAATTATAGCATTCTGTAAAAACATAGAAGTACGATTATTATTGAAATTTCGAAAAATCATATCTCCGAAAGTATTAGCTTGTTGGGGTTAAAAATGGTATCAATGGGTTTTTATGGTAAAACTGCATATTAAATAAAAATTTAATTTGAAATTTGTTACTTAAAAAAAAAATTTTTTTTCGTTACTCCGAAACCATCTGGCCTATTTTGCCCAATAACGAACTTAACCGAGATATTCATCTCCCTAACCTACTTTGAAATTTTCAACTGCCTAGCTCATTCCGTTCAAAAGTTATTGTAGAATTTTTTTCTTTTTATTTTCAAAATTTTTTTTTTTTATTTTCAATTTTTTTTTTGACACTTTACGGTAACCTGGTCAATAAAAAACTTCACATGCGTATGAAGGTCATGATTCTACAATTCGATGCTACCCAGTAAACATTGATGCATCTCAGTAATATAGCTGAAACATTTCACGTGTAACATGAAACATTTCATTCATAGGGGTAGAGATGTTTCAGAAACATCTACGAGATCGTTAATGTCCAAGGACATTTATGCTTCAGTGGAAACATATCTCAGAAAACGTCTCAGTAACATATCATTGAAACATATAATATATGTTTCAATGATATGTTACTGAGACGTTTTCTGAGAAATGTTTCCACTGAAGCATAAATGTCCTTGGACATTAACGATCTCGTAGATGTTTCTGAAACATCTCTACCCCTATGAATGAAATGTAACGTAGATATTATCTACGTTACTTTTAACGTTAATTTGGTCTCATTGCAATATACCAAGGATATGTTACAGACCAATTTTTCACTGGAACAAAAACATTCTTGATTCTACTTCAATCTTCAGGTGTTTCATTAGGTTTGTACCAAATCAAGAAATTATCGGAGAATGCATCGTCAGGATTCGGAGCAGTATAAAAAATGTGACTTTTCTACCTACTGCTCCGAATCATGACGCTGCATTGTACGATAATCTCTTGATTTGGAACAAACCTATCGTAAAGAGTAAATATACAACATTACACTTAAATCCTTGGTGTCAACAAGAATACTATCGAAGGTTCTAGTCAATATATTAAACAAATGTTATCAAATCGAGTTTTTATTCTTCATTTATGCAAAGGTGTACAACAAAACCTGGAATCGAAATATTAAATAAAAATATATTATATAATATAGCACAAAAAATTTAATAAAATGAAAACAACTTATTCTTTCGTCGTTGCTCCATGATATAATATAAATATATTATTAGAAAAGTTATCAAAAAAAAAAATCAAGTAAGTATGATATTATAAAGAATTCACCTCCTTATCACCGCTGGATGAAACCATATATTTATTAATCACTTTAGTTTCAAAGAGTATGAACTAATTTATCCTATCGCACAATGATGAATGAAACTTAAAAACTGCCAAAACTTCTACTTTCCACCAAATTAAATGATCATCAACAGACATAACCTCCACTCCTAACCACGCGACACGCGTAATCTGTGATCCATATGGGTCTGTCGCACAGAACACCAATATGGCTGCCCGCATCCGTCTACCGCCAACCAATCAGAATCAGCAATCAGCATTCATTATTTGACATTAGGCTTATTAAATCTTTCAGACAAGATTTATTCTTGAATATATATTCTTGAAGAGATAATGATATATATTTATACGTATCATTGTCGTTTGACGGAAAACTGAAAAAAAAAATGTTGGAAAGGCTAATGTACCTATACTTTAATAAATAATTTAATATACATATTTCACCGATATTGCTTTTTTTTAGAGGCCGTGTTACATTCAAACATTTCCGTTAGATTACTGGAATGTTTTCTAATGCCCACATAATATACCTATATTATATGTCTCATATTTCATGTCACTGTGATATATCACTGATGATGCGAAGCGATGTTCCATATAAACATTTGCGAGATGTTCATGAAACATAACTTTGCAATGTTTCAAAATGCTTCACCCATATCTCATATGAAATGTTTCTGTAATATATCATGTTTACTGGGTAAATTTCAGATAAATCGAGTGATCGGTTTCGGAAATATTCATACAAAATGTTTTTACTAAAATCGGCCATAACTCCGAAACCTCTTGATGGATTTCACCCATAAACGAACTCGTCCGAGATATTTATGCTCTAAACCCATCTTACAAATTTCAATCCTCTAACTCCTTTCGTTCGAGAGTTATCGTGCCTACGGACCGGCCGGACAGAATCGATTTCGACCTCGGATTCTTGATCAGTGAGTCGAACCAAATCGTTTGAGACAATTTTCAGCCAAAAATTCGAAAATTACAGACATTTGGGCAAATTGATAAGCACTCTGTTCCGAGGAACTAGAGCGCCAAAAACACTCAGATTAAAACGTTTGAAAATGGAATTATTTGCGCGGCAGAGCTTGCGCGCACTCGAATCCATATTCTGTGGACAATTGGACATTCACATTCCCCTCTAGCCCCTCTAGCCCTGCCAATTCACTTCAGCAAAGCAAAGTGATTTGATATTTGATGTATTTTCTGTGATCTGTGACCAAACCAAACCCTTGCTTGAAATTGTGTTCTTGAATTCCCTGAATCTTTCTAAGTAAGTCTATTATTTTCTGCTTTCTATATTTGTGTAGGAACTAAGTGAATCTCATATGTGTTCAAAATCATAAATTGTAACAAAATCAAGCAGTTTAAACTGATTAGATTTCTCGGGCAAATTTATTGACCGGTTTCATCTCAATACCGATCACGCCAATATTCCTTCTTAATAAAACAAGGGAATTATCAACAAAATCTCCTTGCTTATTTATACATTGAATTTATATAAGATCAAACGTAAAATACAGATGTTTCCTTTCAAACGTGGAAAATTGAACATAACTCTAATATCCTTGCATTATGATAATAATTACAAAATTATTTTCAAGATATACTATTTGTGAAATTTGATTTCAGTTGCAGAAATGTCGAAGATAGAAAATGTCCACTCTCCACCGGTTGACCTTCCAGCTAACAGAAAAAAACCTTTAAGACTTCATGGACCACCTTCTCCAAAATTATCTTTGGGGGAGGAGGCGAAACTAGTGAGTTCTAAATTATCAATCCAATATACAAATATGTGTAAAATCTCTTTAAGGTTTTTCAGGATATATCGTCCATACCGACAAAAACCCCAGTGTCTGTCTTGCAAGAATTGCTTTGTCGGCGTGGGAAAACACCTAAATATGAGCTGGTTCAAATCGAGGGGGCTATTCATGAACCCATATTTCGCTATCGTGTGTTTCTTAACTCCGACTACATGGCTACGGGAACAGGTAGATCCAAAAAGGACGCTAAACATTCTGCAGCCCAAAAGCTTCTGGAATTATTAGTTGGGAAAATAACATTAGAACAAGCAAATGCTACGAATGGATCTCCTGGAAAAACTGATATGTATGTATCTCTTAACCTTGTAAGAAACTTGCAATTTTCAATATACTTATCTTGTCTTTGTCCTGCTGAACAAAAATAATGATTTGGAAGATTATTAGAGAAAACTACTTGGCATAAGTTGAACAATATAATAATGTCAACTTTAGTCGAATTTAAAGCTAGTAACCGGAACAGAGCGGTTAAGACCAATCCCTTGCTATTATAACCGATCGGTTATGTTTAGCAGGAGATGGTCTTAACCGCTCCGCTCCGGTTACTCGCTTAAATTCGACTATATATGTTTAAGCGTTCATGACGGATAACAAAATAGACAACATTAGATAGGTTAGGAATCATTCTCTTGGCGGGAGATCCATATTTAAATCTTCTAACATGTGAGTCTTATGGAGCTCCAATTTTGCAATGAAACTACGATATTTAAAAGTGAATATTAGTAAAGATACATCGAATATTGGGCACCTTCATCATTAGAGCATATTTTCATGTCCATTCCACATCAAAATCTACTTCTATTTATCCTGGAATTACGAGTCGAATTGAAACCAGTGTTGTTTGAAAGATTTCCATATGCAGTAGATAATTTCTCTTGTGCTACAAACATTTTTGTCATTACATGATCTGTTATTATTTTGTGACTCATTTCGAGTGAGCGATGTTCGATTGTGCATTATCCTGTATTGGACACTCTTAATCGAATTTACCATGGTGAATTCTATTGTCCGTTCTCCTGTATTGGACACTCTTAATCGTAATCCATGGTAAATTCGTCCAATACAGGAGATCGGACAATAGAATTCATCATGGTTATTTCGATTAAGAGTGTCCAATACGGGAGAATGGACAATCAAACAAATTCGAATGTCGCATTCGGCTGCGCAACCTACCCTGAAAATTGCAAATCGCTATCTCTTTCTGTTCTCAGGTTATCGTAAGATACATAATATTTTTTCTTATTGTTTTAAAATTTATTAGTGATACAATCCTCACAAAATTCCACACACGTCTTTATGTCGATATTTTGTACCAAGATTCAATTCAATTGGGTCTGTATTATTTGATTTATCGAGAAAATAATATTCCAGATGGTTATAACTCCAAAACCGCTGGACCGATTATGACCAACAACGAACTTAACTCTCCCATTCGGATGCGCAACCAAGCCTGAAAATTTCAACTCCTTACCTCTTTTCGTTCGAAAGTTATCGAGGCAACGGTCACCAATCCAACTACTGATCTTATCTAAGGCTGCTCGGATCTTCGAAAATATACATCCGATCGTTTTCAAACTTAGGATTTGGTAGTAGAGTTAGGTTTTGAAAGCTCGCAAAATTTCAGTGATGTCGGGCGAATAGTTTCTGATATATAGAATTTTTTTTCAATGATTTTCAATAATTTTTCTAGTGATACGATTCTCGCGAAATTTTGCAAGAATTTTCGAGTAACCAAGTTTGAATTGGATCGGTCCTGCATTTTTCGAGTTATTGAGGAAATAAAAACCAAATTTCAGATGGGTATTACTCCAAAACCGTTCAGCCGATTATGCCTATTAATAAATACAAATGTCGCATTCAGATGCACAACCTACCCTAAAAATTGCTTGTCGCTATCTCTTTCCGTTCTCGGGTTATCGTGACGTAGATAATATTTTTTGATATTTTTTTTTAATTATCTAGCGACACGATTCTCAAAAAATTTCACAAACGTCTTCGTATTTGTATTCTACAACTTGCTACCAAGTTTCAATTCGATCGGATCTGTATTGGTTGATGACAAAATTATTACTCGGAAACCGTTGGGCCGATTATGCCCATTAACGAAGTTGTCCGTCGTATTTGGATGCGCCACCTACCCTGAAAATTTCAAGTCCTTTCTCTTTTTGTTCTCAAGTTATCGTGGCAACGACCGGCCGGCCGGACAGAATCAAATTTGACCTCGAATTCTTGATCAGGGAGTCGTTTGAGACCATTTTCGGCAATAAATTCGAAAATTACAGACATTTGGGCAAAATGATAACGCGATGTTCCCCAGAAAATACGCGCAAAAATCGTTTACTTCTCGTTTACTTGCCAATTGCGATCTGTTGAACTGATCGTAAGTTCTATGTATTCACAGAATGTGAACACAGAATCTGTCTGTGATCACTATTCATAAATGTCATATTTTCTAGCTATTAGAGATTGTCAATTCGTAGTTGTTATTTTCTCTTGGAAAGCAAGTATTGGATTCTTGAATTTGTGAATAAATACAAGACTGTTTTGATGTAGTTTATGGAGGCAATAGGAAAGAAGAACATAATGGAATCATCAAAAGAAATTACTGTTCGTTGACCACTGAGGTTAATATTACCTTTTACTTCCTTAAGTAGTGAGACATGTTCCTATATACAGTATTTTCATAATGTGGCTAGCCAAAAAATGCTGAAATATGGATCTACATTTGTGTATCAATTCATTTTTTCTTGAGGGAAGGTTCATAATATAGAAAAGAATGTGTTAGTGGTATGAACTATTATTAATATATTTTGAACTATTAAAATAATTTGTTCGTAATCCACTACCTACTCAAATATCAGGAATAAATGGACAATCTGCTATGATTGTCTCCAGCCTTGCTTTAGACATTTCGATGATACTTTCCATAGGTATTTCGAGTTGTGAAAACTATGCACCGAGTCTAAGTTGCAACAACCCATTCCACGAGGTTGAATCATTGCAGATTGCTCATTTAATCTTGATAAATAAATTTAATGACTATTTGAAGCATTGTAGATTGCTCTTTTTTTATAAGATAATTTTTGAAGCATTTATTTAAACGACACTTTTTTTAAATTAAATTTCTTTCATGATGCATTTCTATCATAGGAATCCATTGATATAATTCCCAACTCTGAGAAACCAATACTTTCGGAAATATAATTTGTCTGTTTGAACAAGAGGGCCAAAAAGCTCCTGTCCACAGGGCTTGAACCAATTTTTTTTTTTTTAGAACGGCACAGGTGGTTTCACCTTACGACGATAAGGTTATGGGTAATCCCATTGGCTGGCTTCAAGAGATGTGCATGTCAAAGAGATGGCCTCCTCCATTTTATGAGATGGAAACTGAAGAGGGGTTACCCCACGAGCGACAATTCACAATCGCTTGTCAGGTACTCAAATTAAAGGAGATCGGCACTGGCAAGTCTAAGAAACTGGCCAAAAGAATGGCTGCTCATAAAATGTGGCAGGCTCTACAGGACATGCCTCAGGAGGGGTGTAATGCCAGTTTGGAAGAAGACAATGTGAGTATGATAAAGATGAGTTTAACAGTAATATGAAGTATGCCATCTATTTGTTGTATTTGGAATTTTCATTTAGTGTGGATTCATGCAGCCCAAATTGAACAAGTATCAAGTAAAACTAATCGATTATAAATATCAATTAAAAGTTAACTTCATATTTTTAATGATAGTGTCCATGCAGCCCCAAGTTACAGTTAAAAACTAAAACCAGACACACGGTGAAATATTTATTGATTTTAACCATCAACAAATATTCCGCGTGGCTGGGATAGATCATTCAGGGGCAGACACAAATCCAGGGTTTCATGGTTATTATCAATCATCAGTGTGACTTTGCCGAACACTGAATGATAGCTGACGGCATTCTAACAAACTTAAGTTCATCGGTCGAGAACTGATAGGGAAATTAATCCTATCAGCGCCACCTATGGAGAATCCTTACGAACTCTGACCCTCTGCGATGAAGAAACCTTGAGCGATGATCAGCGACGTTCATTCTTTTGCCGTAAGAGGGTCAAGTAATGTCAACGCCATCTACCTGTGAAGCGACCTTTACCTTCACTAGGTGGCGTCGCAATTCCTTGACACTCTTACGGCAAAAGAATGAACGTCGCTGAGCATCGCTCAAAGTTTCTTCATCGCCGAGGGTCGGATTCTCCATAGGTGGAGCTGGTGGGATTCTTTCCCTACCAGTTCTCAACCGATGGATTTAAGTTTCCTAGAACGCTGTCAGTTTTCATTCAGTGTTCGGCCAAGTCGCACTGAGGATTGGTAATAACCATTTAATAATTGATAGATCTAAAGATGTTGAGGTGAAACATAATGATATATTCTCATTAGTGATAGAAAAACTAGCCTAAAATGCCTCTCTACCCATCACGAGATTTAATATCGACAAATGAGCCTCTCACCTCATAAGATCAGAAAGTGTGGTTAATTTAAAGTTAAGTTTTGAAGCCTTCAGCGAAGTTTCAGCGATATCATATGAAAAATAATACATAACCTTCCAAAAGTCCCCTCTCAGATATAATATACTCCTCTGCAGGCGCATGGATCTCTTGAAGAAGAATCGCCTTATCTATTTTTCAAAGATATTCACTCTTGTTCATAGAAATTCCTTCAATATTTAGTTGCCTCCTCCTAAGGAGGGTCTCTTTCAAAACCAGGTCTGACCGCTACAGGACCCTAATGTAGGGCTATCATCTCCTATAGATTTGTGATGAAAAAATATGACATCATGACATTCATGGTTTTGAAGGTTCTCGCAAAAATACAACGATTCCCATCCAGCTACCAAACTCACAAAAGGCTGCTCGGTTCTCCAACAATATGTATCCGATCGTGTTCAAATTATTATTTATTTTCATTATTTCGTATATTTGGGAAATTTAAAAATTGACATCAGTTTTAGTAGTCGTAATTTTAGTTACATCGTATTACTAGTAGGATGAATATATCTACACCCTTATTCACCTAATTTGCATTGAATCAATAAATAACACTCAAAAACTGATCACTTTTACACTCATTTGTATCGTCCCTTTCATTTCTCCATAGACATACAATATCGTTGCATAGTTGCCGAATTTCTTGTGGAAGGCTTGTATTTAAGAGGACTGTGGCGATTTCTCATAGCGCTAGTAGTGTTGAACTTAATGGGAAATTCTCGTTAAGACGAAAATTAAGTAGTAGTTATGAAGTATCATCAAAATGTCGCATTTCGAACGTACTGTCAAAATTATTCCTAAGAAAAATATAAGTAAAATGAAAAATAAATATGGGGATTTAAGATTTAAGGAGCTTTGTTTCTATTTCACCATTTGGCAATGTCGACTGCAGTTTACATAGATAAGAAAGGACAACAAATGATTATAATATTGGGAAATAGACGTGCGCGAGTACGTCTAGCGCTGACTAAAAGGACAGAATAAAGAAAAAGAAGATATACTTTTCCTTTATGTGCACACAGTTGGGTTATATTGATAAATAACACGTGCTGTACGTCAATCCTATTTGAGTAGTAGGCACTGTTGCCAATTTGTGCATTTGAAAATTTGAATTTTAAACGCTTGATTTGAAACATCGAAGTAACAAGAGATTATTTTGAAAACTTAATGCCTCGAATATCCGATTCATACGCATACATACTCTTTACAACTTTACTTCTTAATTTTATTGCATAATTATGCTACATTTTTATACTTAATAATAGTTAATTGTGAATTGTTATTTGATACTTTTACTTGATAATTGAAAGTTGATGCTGGATGAATCCAAACTTAGTTGCACTTTGTGATAACATTTTTTACTATCTTTCAAATGGCGCATAATCATGTTGGAATTTGAGGTTTCCTTAGTTCAAATAAATATAGTGCTTATATCTGATTAGTTTCACGAACAATCTAGAGTTTACTAAAGTACAGGGGGCTCACCTAATGTTTTACTTTTATGTAAACGACTCGGCATGAATAGGGTTTTCTAATTAGAAGTATTATTTTGAGTAGCTCGCTATTTCGGCAGCTGTCATGTTAAGAGCTGTCATTTTTTGACAGATGACAACTATCCAACAATCGAACAATGAACGCTTCAAGAAATGTCATGTTCTACAAAAGAGCATGGTCCTGCAAACATAGCCATAGGCCATAGAGGCCATTCGGATGATATGCTTTTTTATTAATGTCAAACTTTCCCCTATTGAATGAAACAAAGGTTCAATTATTTTTTACAGAAAAAACGTTATTATTAATGGCAAACCTTGCTTTAATGAATGAAGCAAATTTTATATTATTTTTTACAAAAAACAAACGTTTCAGCTATAAATCAAATTAAAACCTCTAATTGGAAAACCAATTAGTATTTTAAGCTGAGCTTGAATTGAAGCAATGAATTCTGAAAGATATGTTTGAGAAATATCTATTCATTTCAGTATGGACTGGATATTATTTATTATTCTTTAAAATTATTTTCTATTGAGCAAACTTATATATTAACTTCCTCCCATCTTCATCATCAAATCGGTCTAATGGAGTTGTGTTTAAATATTTACTAATGAAGAATTCTATCTGTACAAATTGAAATTAACTCTAAACATTGAATCTCATCAACTGAAGAGATCCTGTGAATATTTCATCAAATTTTCTTTTCGCATGCTTGTTTCCGGGTGTCTGGAATTTTCGATAAACTACAGGTTCGTTTGAGTTTGCAGAACAACGATCTTAAGTTTAAAGCAAAATCTCATGCGAATCGTATATCTAGAAGTGAAGATTTTTTTTATGAAATGTTCAGTATC
Source organism: Halyzia sedecimguttata (assembly GCA_937662695.2). NCBI lineage: Eukaryota > Metazoa > Arthropoda > Insecta > Coleoptera > Coccinellidae > Halyzia > Halyzia sedecimguttata. The sequence goes on along the minus strand of OW569414.2, from coordinate 8,505,746 downwards.
AAAACATATTTTTTGGAAGCCAGATTTTGCTGAAACTTCTGTACAAATGAGGCATCGAGAGTTATTCTCATCAGCTGTAAATAATTCCTCACCGTAATAAAAATGTATGGTTTTTCTGTTATTTTGCTCCATGCAAAGTAGGTTAACAACAAGTACTAATTAATTTCTATTTGAGGGAGACCTAAACTAGAAAGTCAGTCTTTCAAATTTTCTATTGCGATTTTAATTGGGGTGTTCGGAACGAAATGAAGCGGACCTTACCACTGATTTTGAAATTTTCCAATTTATCAACTAATTTGTACGAATTTTTCGAAGTGAAACTTCTAATGCGGCTTCGAACAAGGTTGCGTTAAACGTTTAACGCTACCATGGACGGGGTATGAAAGCATTGTTGCGTTAAACGTTCAACGCTCCTGGGAAAGGGGAATAGAAAGAGACAGAGAGAGAGTGTGAATGCGTGGCACTCGAACGCATGCGCGTAGTTGTCTACCACTCCCTATTTTCATTTCCACATTACGAAGTTTCACTTCTTCTGATCGGAGGGACTCCACGCACAATTTTTTTTGCCAATGTCTAAGGAGTTGTTTTCCGGGTTTATGAATTTTGGGTAGTCAATGCATTTTCAGTGAATTTGGATTTTTTATTTTTAACCTGTAGGATTTGTATTTCAGCAATTTAGTAATTTTGTAATGGTAATAGTAAAATTTGTAGAGTACGAGAGTGTAGTTACTAGTGTAGCGTTCATAATCATTCCACAGAGTTGTGTTCGAAAATTAACTCCACGGAGTAGAGTAGAATATTTGAAGGTTTGACAGATTTACTCTGGAGTTACTCTGACACTGACACTGGCAGTGACAGAAGGTGCCAATATCGGAAAATAGGTTATGTTGGTTTAAGAAAGATCCTATTATTATTGTTTTCTTCACATATATGTAACTCTAATTATGAATATATATTGTGAGCAGTATTAAAACTATTAAATTACCTCACAAAACATTCATAAAACAGTGAGACAAAGATACTAGATTTTCCGTCGCATGAGTTATGTCAATTTTGACAGGAGTAAAATGAACTCCGAGTCGAATACTCCGACTTTTCGGACGACAGTCACAGAGTAAAAGTTAGGTACTCAACCTTTCAGTTTTCGAACGCAATGGAGTAAATATTACTCTACGGAGTTAATATTCGAACACAACCCTGTTAACTCAAACTAGAATATTCAATGATAGTAACTAAGCGAACAATGTATTCGTTGTTATGAATTTGATTTACTATCAGCACTATCTTGGATCACTGAAAAATATCGATTGGCTTTGACATATTCACTAAACTGAATTTAAAATCTATAGATTTGCATCGAAAAGTGACGTTCTTTGAATGTTCATTCACATGAATGCATAATTTAAACAATCTTTGAATATGCCCATATAAAAATGTTCGATCTTCACAGGACATATCTCGGATAACCATGAGTTTTATTAGTGTATGGTTTAACAAATCAGTGAAATCTATTGATCATTATGAAAGAGCGCGCTGAAGCTTGCTTTTATATTTTTATTTAATTTTTCGTTTATTAATTATTATTGCACCCACTTCGAGCATTCCCAGGATCTCATCCAAAGCAAAATATTAATTTAATCTGGTTGGATTTATTTTCAATATTTTAACTCTTCATTTGAATTGTATAATTGTAGTCGAACTCGAACCCAGGCACCTTGCAGGAACATTTTGCTGCTCTGAAAGATAGTAAAATTAAACATCTTACGCCACTGCATTCACATAAAATGTCTTCATTTCACAAGAACCTAAAGCAGAACCCAGGACCCAAGTTGGATCAACTACAGGTAATGTTAACAATATCATTTTTTGGCAGAGCATATGGCTCAATTGATTTCTATCCTTGATGTAATTTCTCTTTTGTGACATAAATGTTGTCATATACAGTGTTGTCCAACGAAAACTTAACACCTCGATTTTACGGTTTTAAAATGAAAATGTGGAATATCGCTCGGGCCCGTCAATTTCTGATTCGAGGGGGAACAACTTTTTCGCTCTTTGCATCCGCGTAACTGCAACCCCCTAACGGGGTTGAGCACAACCCTTTGATTTCGAATAGGGATGAGGGTGTTGCGATACCTCTTTTTGAAGATCTTATTGAGTACTATCAGATACTGAAATTTCGCTTCGAAATTTCCATCAATAACGAAATGACAGGTAAAATAGTGGAGGAGTACTTACTTTTGTGATTAGTTTATTAATGCTGGAATTGGGCACCATTCACTTCCATGCAGTAATATAAGTTTTGGTGAAAATGTTCACGTACATTACTCAAGATTCCTGGTGTAATTTGATGGCATTCATTAATGATCCGAGTTCGCAAACAATCCAGTGACTTAGGCTGGGTAGCGTAAATCTTGGATTTCAGGTGACCCCGTAAAGGGGTCACAGGCGTGAGGAAAATTTTCATCTATGAACTGACGCACCTGTTGAACGAAATGAGGTGGTGCGTCATCTTGTTGGAAAATGATCGTTTGATGGTCTTCTGCATTCTCTAATACTTGCACGAGGGCTGGATAAATAGCGTTCTCCAATAGATCTGAATAAATTTGGCCAGTGAGATTACCGGGTATAAAGAAAGGGCTGATTTAGGGCCGGTATTATAAACATTTGTCAAAGTTAACTTTAACTTTATCGGTCGAGATAACTTTAGCCTTAAAATGTCTGTTTTATAAAAGTCCCATTTCTGTGGTCTGTGCTAATTTGAATAACTCGACATTTGAAATTTTTTCCCAGTCCCTTGAAAATTACTTGATAAATTGAAGAATATCAGTCAAAATTTGAATCATCAGAACACCCTCTCGATCACGTGAGCACTTATTAATGTCAAAAGGTAAATAATATTCATTCGTTTCAGTAGCTTTATTTTTAAATGAGCAAAAAAAAAGTGTTGGTTATGCTCATAAGATCTATAAAAGAAAAATTTCGGGCATAGGAATTGAAATGAAATGATTACATTTTTTATATATAATGTATTTATAAAGTTTGGAAGTATTCTTCAATCAATTCTTGTCGCACCAAATTACGATTCTGATTGTGTGGCATATGCTGATTGAAATTTTCCAATTCTACAGCCACATTTTGATCATGTACTTCTTCCCTCATATTAACTGCGATATTATGAAGCACTGCAGTTGCTACGATAACAGTCATGTTGTTTCTCTCTTTAATCGAATTGTCAATTGCAGTATAGGAAATCTTCTTTTCCATACACCGTACTGCCTTTATACAACATTTCTAGTTCTTATTTGAGATTCATTGTAGAGTCTCTGGGGTTGATTTTGTGGGTTTTCCAGAGGAATCACCATATACTCGGGCAATGCATATCCTGAATCGCTCACCAAAAAACTATTACCAAAGGTGCCTTCTTCAAATCGTGCCTTGAGTCTAGAATGCGTAAATATTATATTGTCATGTGTGGCTCCCGGCCACCGTGCTACGTTATCTCTAATGCGTAAATGACAATCAGCAACGGTTTGGACATTATATGAGAAGTATCCTCTTCTGTTCCGATAATTTTCAGCATCATTTCCCCCTAAAAGTTATATAATTGTATAAATCACTTGAGTACAGTCTAAAAATAATTATAATTTACACTAGATATTAAAATAGATGCTAGAAATACAAACCTATTAGGTAGTTGGTCTTTGTAAATTTGCTTCAATGTGACCCATTAACACTAGTACAGACTCTTTTGATGATCCAAATCTGCTTTTAAATTCCGTTTCGTTCCATGGTGAAATGGTCTAAACATTTCTAAATACCCTTTCATACATAAAAAACAAAAGAACAAAAGTTCCTCAAAAATAAATTGGATATCGCTGCGGAAAATCAAACAATAAAATTAGGGTTATATCAAATGCTTAGGTTATATTTACATATGAACTGTCGAAAATCACCATTTTCTACAAAGTTAACTTTAACCCATACCCCATCCACCCAATAAAGTTAACTCGTAAAATGGGAAGATAACTTTGACGGTGACGTCATTCCACAAGTTAACTTCAAGATATCTGTCAAAATAGTTTTATAATACTGGCCCTTAGGGTAGGTTTCTCAATTGCTAATTAACTCGAGGTTGCGGGTAACCCGAGTGTCACGCGTTGAGGAATATCGCTAAATACATGCGTAACTCTCAACCTCGAGTTAACTCGCAATTGGGAAACCGGTCCTATGTGATTTCCATAAATACCCGCCCAACAATTTAATTTTTGGAGACGCTGAGTATGCACCTCACGTAATAATCTTGGATTTTCATCTGATCAATACCGACAGTTATGCCGGTTTTCAATACCGTTAAGGTAAAATGAACACTCGTCCGAAAAACAGATATCGAACAAGTAGTTTTGATTAACGTCAATAATTTCAATGACCACTTCACAGAACTGGAGTCGGCGATCGAGATCATTTTCATTCAGTTCCTGAATCAATCGTATCTTATAAGAATGTAATTTATGTTATTTTAGGATTCTCATGATTTTTGTGCGTGAAACACCAGATACATCGGACAATATCCTAGTACTCAAGGTCGGATCCATTGCTACATGACCTAAGACAGCCACGTCCCTCGCTTCGCCTCTTTCATACACCCCCTTTTTGTTTACGATTGAACCAGTAGCGTCAAATTTGGAAACCATTTGCACATCGTAAGCAGCGGATACATTTTTTCCAGGATTTCGTTCGTTAAATATAGCCGCTGTTGTTCGCGCAGAGTCGTTATTCCTAAAAATAATTTCATGAGTTCCACAATTTCTCCTATGGAATACACCATTTTAATTCTACTACCAATTTCCTATCGCTTTGGCACACGACTGCCTATGGTAAATCAAAAATATGATCCTTCTACTTTTTTGGATAAGAAATTAATACTTTTTTGGACCAAAACTTAACAACATAACTACTACATACTTTTGAAATGTGTCGCATAAGAATTATATGCTGGAGATAAATTCCATATTGCCTCTTTCACTATTTTCGTTGTTATTTAATTATCGATGGATATTTTGAAGCGACATTTTAGGGTCAGATGTTGATAGTTGTGCAATATATTGCGCTATTGCTCAACCTTTCAATTTCGCCCACACACGATCAATTATATTGTACAATAATATTGAGCGTGTATGTGCTGCATAATACTGGAAATCTATTTAAAATATTCTCATGCACAAATATCTTAAAATAAAATCGCAAACTGTTCATCTGGGAATTGGGCAGCACAGGGGACTATTTTTTGCCGGTTTAAGAATTTTTTAGTAAAAAACTATATTATTATCATTCTAAATGTAATTGTTCTAAAAAGAAATAGTCTTACGCTTGCGTTTTGAGATATTTTAATCTATATTAAATCAATACTAACTGAAATAACGGACAGCCATTTACGAGCTTACAGAGAATCACCCATATACAAAAATTAACATCTTAAGTCATTCCGCACACCAGAAAAATATAATTATGCATCTAAAATAAAAAAAAACAGATATTCAAGTGCCAACAGTCCCGTTTTTCAAAATCTGGGTCTTTCGGAAATTTAAAAACCAACTCATCAATTTTGGTAATAGTAATCCGACTACCACTCGAAAACTAATCTCTTTTACATTCTATATTCTAGAAACTCATTTGTATTGGGTTAACACAATATTTTAAATAATAACGACACATAAACTGGAAGAATGTTCTTAACCTATATCTTCTTGATGAACTATTACGTTACGTAGGACTCTGACAGTTGAAAAATTTCTTGTATTTAAGAAGGATGTGCCGATTCCTGAGAGCGCTAGTCGTGTTGAACGTACTTGGTTTCTCTTCGGAGTTGACCTCGCAAGATCTGAAGAAAGTTATCAATTATTTTTAAATTTCCTCAGAACACCCCCTTGAACGAAGAAGATTTCGATTACGTTCATTTTCTGGGCGAGATATCCTGCGAGAACCACTTCGAAGTTACTTACGTGGACATAGAGGAGAAGTCTTACTCGGGCAAGTACCAATGTTTGGTCCAACTCTCCACCCTCCCGGTTGCGGTGTGTTACGGTTGGGGCGACACGGTGAAGGAATCCCACGTGATGGCCGCCAAGAACGCGCTCGAATACCTCAAGATGATGACCAGAAAATGAATGTTTAACTCATGTTTTCAGCATATTTCTTCAGATAAATAGGAATAACGCCGTTCAATCTTCGACTCGAATGCGATAGTTGGAACGGCGTCGTATTATTGGATGCATGATCAGCTGACAGGTCAGGCCTTCCGTCTAATCATTCCTGTTGCCAAATCTCCCCATTTTATTACAATATCGAATTGCTTTTCTACATACAGATATTTTAACTACGGTTATCCAGTTATCGTTGCTAAAATTTCAGGGAACGATGGTGACTTGAAAAATAATAGCAGTTTGCTCTAGGAACTATATTTGGGAAATGTTTAAGACAATAGAAGATTTTCAAGTTTGGTTTGAAAAGATCAGGTTTATTTTTGGTCAAACAGCTGGATATATGTGGATGACATTTTGTAGGTGCCATCTGTCATCAAGTTAGCATCTTGTTGTTTTTGTTTTCGTCAGTGTACCAGGACGATACTAGATAATTGAAAGACAAATCGTTTCGCAATTACTTTTTTCAAAATAAATAAAAAGTTTAAACTTCTCTTTCCATTTGTTTGAAAAAATCTCAGTCGATTTTTCTGTAAAACACACCATTTCCAACTAAAAATCGAGATCAATCATAAATAATTTACTGAAACTAACAGAAACAGTTTTTATAACGACAGAAGAAAGAAATTACTCGGAGTGTAGTCGTTTATCCACACCAATATAATTATTATATATATTAATTAATTACATATTTATTATTATTTACACATTGTCCATTTTGAATGGTGAATCAATAAAACATAATTGTAAAATTGTCATATAATTGTTATACTTAATCAAAGTGTGTCTCAGTAAAATCGAAGGAAATTTTCTCACAAATTGAATAAAGAAATTAAATTTATTTATGTTAAGAAAAATCAATGGCGTAACACTGGCAATACATATATACTTTTTCATCGCAAAATGGGATGCCTAATGGTAAATAATGCAGAAAATAAAATTACATTTGAATATCTCAAGCTGTTTAGCAACAATTGATGAATTTTATTTTTTCAAACCAAACTTATTTTCTTTACGAAGCATTTCCCGAATATTTGTTCATAGAGCAATGTCGTATCATTTTTCGAGCAATTATCGCTGCCTGAATTCTCTGCATTGAAACTGGATACAAACTTATTTATTAACTTCCCAATTAACCAGAAGTGCAAGACTTCAAATGAAGGGAAATTTTTTAAATGCAGAAAAATACAACATTTATTTATTTTATTCAACATGACATTGAATTTTTTCCCAGTGATTCTTGTGTAACTTTACACAAACATCAAAATCGAAGATGTAATTGACAAATTTTATTCTCCATTTATATTGATGATTTGCCTTTATTGTAGCTAAGGTATACACCTCGACATTCTCGATATAAGTTTGTTTTACTTCATACAAATTTGAATTTTTTTAAATACAGTGTGTCCAATAAGGATGGGTTAGCATTAGGATCGAGGATAACCGTACAATTTTCGATGAAGCCGAAAATTTCAAATAATCATTTTTTAATAAATAATTTGCAAAAGTTGTAGTGAAATAGTAATAGGAAATATGTATATTATTTTCAATTAATATTGCCAATAGGTATAAAAAATTATTTAACCGATTTCGTATCTCTAGATCCTAATGCCATCACATCCCTAACTTGGCCCTACTGTATACAATTGAAATTAAGGTTATTCTTGAAACAAGCGTTATTTTTAAATGTACATACAATTACTATAGTTTATGCTGAACTAAGTATTTTTATATTTTGAATTCTACATTTGGGCAAAGTTTGAAATAGGAATGATTTGGGAAGCATCGTCTGGATCTTATGCAGCGTGTGCACTATATTTACAAGCTATACTTTGCATAGAATTAGTGGTTTTTTTCAAGAAATTTAATTTTAATGCAATAGATTTACGAATAAGCACTTGTATAATCTTGATTGAGGAACAAAATCTAACCAAGTGTGTAACTAATTATATGAGTGTTTGTTAATAAGTAGATAGCTTAGCATTTCTTTGGGCACTTGAACTGTCTGGGACATTCAGGCATGATTTAACTTTACCTCTGAGTGCCATTGATATAAATGATAACTTATGTAAAGGGAGCATTTATTTAATGCAAAGTATAGAGGTTGTACCCCCATTTTATTTCAGAATTAACATATATGTCAATAGTAATATTTTGGGTCTGATAAGGTGTAAACAAACATTTACTTTTTGATTATTCATTAAGCATCTTGTATAATGAGATTCTTAAGTTTTGGTATTGATGTGTATGCTAATTAAATATACTTCAAAAAAAGTATGATTTCTCATTATATGAACACCCACTTCTTTGATGATGCTACGCTGAACACGAGGTTAGTCCCAGATTATATCTGATATTAAATAGGAATATTGATAAATAGATACATTCCGGTTATGCATTCAGAGTGGAAGAGTAGTCATGGATGTTCCACTCAACAGTCTTTTGAACCTCTGCGAGATGAGGGGACAGGAGTTGGTGGTACTTCGATGCTGAAAGAACGCTAGTGGAGAGTTCAGTTCGGTATGTTCCGTACCTGGATGTTCGCAATTGATTTATTGTGTTCAGAATATTCTGATTAAAATAACAAGTTGGTTTTGTGAGTGTTGAGTCTGAAAAGGCGGTAAGTGTTTTGAATTGTATTTTGGTCTGCCCTGAGATCAATTATCCCTCCGCGAATCGTTGGATAGACAAAAATTCCGCGAGTTGACAGGGAGGGTTCCCTCTCACCACAATAGGAATAGTGGGTGTTGGGTTTCCAAGTTGTACCGTCCTTAGTTTGGTTAGGCTGCTGCAGTTTAACAGAATATGTTTGGCATTTTCATCTGTGTTTCTGCACCAGCGACACAAGGAATAGCCCTATTCTCCTTAAATGTTTATAAAACAGTTGGTCAGTTGAAGCACCAGACCTCACAATGAGGAGCCTCGAATATCTGAGGACCACGGGCTCCAGTCAGATAAGAATTTCAGATAGCGCCATTTCTCACCCAGGTAACACAGACCTTGCATAGAGATCTTTGGGAGGTAACAATGAGGAAGTATTGCATATCCTATTGTGAGATCCTCAAGATATCGCAGAATAATATCGAGAACAGGAAATTCCTACTGTGGAATTCCTCGGAATATCACACATCTAACCAGAGTAAGACATAACTATTCCGTGCTCCTCAAGATATCACATAGATAACCAGAATAAGACATTCCAATTGGGAGCTGCAAGTATAAAGAGAACAATAAATTCCTATAGCGGAGTTCCTCAAGATATTGCATATATGTTACGAGATTAAGGCACTCCCATTGCGAGCTCCTGAAGTCATCACAAATTCAAGAAGAATAGGAAATCAGGGCGGCTGTTATAGGAATCTACTCCACTTCTCGTTTTCACCGGTAGATGGCGCAATCGTCTATGCCGTACCCGGTAGAACAACATCGAACATCGAAGTGAAGTATCCGGCGCCACATGAGTACTGCATATTTGGAGGATATATGTATATAGATTATAGATCCATATCGCAGCGATCTCCTCTCAGTACTGCCCAGATGGAGCAGCAGCCTGAGAACTTCTCCATGTGAGATGTTACAGGGCTCATCCCTTGTGGCGGACATTTGGAGAAGAAATAGAGTTCTTGGCGACCTCTCACTGATATTCCAACAAACCTCGCAAACTATTCCCCAGGCTGAGGTATTTCGGAACTTCCAAAGTAATATCTCTGATGTTACTGGGTTCATCGCCTATGCCGGATATTTGGAGGAGATATAGAGCTCTTGGCGACCTCCAACGATATCACAGCGAACCTCTCAAAATATTTCCCAGGGTGAGCTGTTTGGGAACTTCTTCATGTGATATCTCTGAGATACTGGGCTTATCCCTTGCGGAAATTTAGAGGAAAAATAGAGTTCTTAGCAACCTTCCAGCGATATCGCAAAAGGCCTCACAATATCCTGGAAAGAGATCGCCGAGATATCTTTGGGAGGTCCTTGTGTCGTATGGGCAAAGAACACATTGACAGATGTACGAGACATAGGTAGTGACGTTACCGGTCCAGTAAATGCTGAGCAACCCCAGAGTTTCATTGTTATTACCTAGCTATTATCAGTGTGATTAGAATTGAATATTTGTTGATGGTTAAAATCAATAATTACTTCAACGTGTGTCTTGTTTTAGTTATTGGCAATTAGCCACAGTTCACCTCATTCAATATATTGTAGGATTTATAGAAGAAATACTGGAAACCGAGAATCGTTGGGCGAGTTCAGTTTCTGACAAAGGACGTTTAGAATTTTACTTAGGGAAACTTTGTGTAACTGAGGGGAAGTCTCGAGGGAAAATGGTGGAAAAAGAGAGGATTTTGAAGTTGAGGGGGGAAAAAGGGATGGTTGAAATCGCCGCTTAGGCTATAGTGGCGACTTTTTGAAAAATTCCATATATGTATTTAAAAAAAAATCCCGTAAGTCACGCGACCGAAACTCTGGAACGGTAAAAAGTGAAAGCTGAAGACCAAATTTCGATATAATTTACCGCTTTCGAAGGAATTTTGTTCACGTCCGGACCCAGAATCGCGACAAAATCGTTGGTAGAAACAAAAAATGGCATCGAATTCTACTGATGAAAATGAACTCAAGTCACCTTGGTCACTAGTCAGAACTGTTTTGTGCAACAATATTCAATATAATGATAATGAGAAAATTATATGACGTTTATTATTTTTTATGATACATTAGTGTCTCGTTCAAATTCATTCAAGAAATGAAGGAAATAACATTGTTCGGGCTATTTGCAATACTACAAATTTTAGGATTCAGCAGGGCGGATTTCTTGGACAAACGGGATCAGGACTTTTATGAATTTTCTGGTCGCATAAGTTGTACGTAGGAGGATCGAACACTCCTACAAACTTCTCGCCCCTCTGAATATCGTTGATGAGAATCGGGATTATGTTGTCAAAAAGACAATTCTCATAGTCGTTCATTTTCGGGATTCCCAAGTTTCGCATTACTCCAGCTGTAAATTCACATAAAATATGCTGATACGGTGTCAGGAAAGCACTCGGAATTTATATTACCGAAATCACGAAAAACCTCGGTAAAAAGTTATTTAGTATTACACCCAGAAGGAATAATTTCTTCATCTTGATTTCTTGCCACAATTTTTACTATATTTAAGGCATGCTATGGTATAGTCTGTGCAATCTCACTCGAAGGTGTCATTAAAATCAGTTACAGCTGTTTTTTTCAATTTCTTCCATATAACACCATATTTTAATTTATTTCAATCATACAATTAGAATATATTAAGAATTCATCTCTCGTCTGTAGTTTCGTAAATCAACATAGCCCTTGTTTACAGATTTTGTTAGTTTGCAACCAGTAAAACATTAATTGGATTTACTGGTCACCGTATAATTTGAAATCGTTAATTTATTTCAATCTAAATTAGAAATCTTTTGTCTCATGAATCTCTCTGGATATTTCACAGTAAATATTTCAATATTATAGAAATTATTTCAGTTTAGTTTCGTGCAGTACAATAAATGTATCGTTTCGATTATATGGGCGCCAGCAGAATTTCTACGGTCATACTGACTGAAGTTGTGAGGTTCCGCAATTCATGCTTTTACAATCTGCGGTCTCGAGGGAGATCCTTTGGTCTCACTCTCAATAGTGAGATAGAATAGAATGGTGTTCTAAAAATCTTATGAAACAGTTTGTGCAATTTTGATATAAATATGTTTTCGGGTTATTAAAATAGGTTTTGTGAATTGATTTACGTGATTGTTTCAGATTGATATTATTTGATATAATATTTCTCGAATTTCACAATAACTATCAACAAAATAATTCTAAAGGTTTCGTTAAGCGTCTGACGAAGGAGTCTGATATAGACTCCGAAACGTTACGATATAGTTGTTTCTTCGTTGATAAGTTTCGTTGTAGTTTGTTAGGCAACATTGTTCAATTGATTGCTACTGACAAATATCTTGTGCTTCTTACGCAGAAGCAAATCACAAAATAATTAATTTTTATTTTATAGATATTTTTCAGAGTTTGGGAGAGAAAACCCAGAAAGAAACCTTTCATAGGGCTTATATAGGGTATTGTATTTGATGTTTGATTATTTCGATTCCATACTAATTTTTCTGGTATATGTGGAATTAATATTGATGTTGTTCTGAACGAATCAGGGGGAGAGTTTCTTCAATTTTCGAAGGCCGGGTGTTTTTTTGTGTTTGATGAATTCCAATGAATAAAGTTTGTATGCTGTTAACTTATATCTCCAGATTTAAGAAAGTAGTATGTGTAACACCGGTTTAATCTTTGTAGTTTTTGGGCTGGAGCGAAAACTGTACCATATACTTATCTAATAACGTGCCTTGAATTGGGGCAGAGACTCTACCTAACGTACCTTGTTGTGGATTCCAATCAAATCTAAACTTTTGAATATTTTGAACTGTGACCGATCCCTACATTTCCTATACCTTATCTGGAGAGACCCTGAGCTTTCCTTTGAAGAATCTATATATCTTACCTGGAAAAAACCTCAGTTCCCATTTGGAAGAATTGCCTGTGCCTGGTATAATTGGAAGAGTATCTTAGTTTTCCCTGGTCGATTAATTTCCTAAGGGTAAGTGTTTTTTCTTAGTGGTAATCAAAGGAATTTTTAATTAAACCTTTAAAAACTAGTTTTCTCAGTTATTACCTCATATCTCAGGAAGCATAGATATAACGTTGAGATCTAATGTCAAAGCTGTAACTGACTTTTAATGACTTCTTCAAAAAAGATTGCACAGACTATATCAATATCCACTAGAATGGAGAGCTGAATAATAGAACAGCTATTTAGAGAAGTACACGACTTGCACAGGTAAAATGATTCGTGGAGTTCTCACCATCCTATACCAGGAAGCTCCCGCAGCTGCCACTAGTTGATCTCCGGGTAATGGTGGAACTACTGACAGGGCACTGTCGGTATACAAATACCACTTGTACCACATTGGCAAGTCAGCAGACTGAACATGTAGGCTCTGTGGATCGAAGGAGGAAACTGCCGAACACGTAGTTTGAAAATGACAACAGCTGGCCGGTCTTCACGCTCCAAAACTACCCTGCTATAATTTCATCTCTCTAACTCATTTCGTTCGAGAGTTATCATGCTTATGGACAGAGTTGGATTTGACCCAGGATTATTCGACTGTGGGTCGAACCCAATCGTTTGAGACCATTTTCGCCAAAAAATTTCAAAAATGGTGCCCACGCATCTGGGCAAAATGATAGCGAGTTGTTCTTGGCGGATCAAGCGCGCAAGAGGGTTCACTGGACCTAGAATCAACTAGTCGAACGAAACATTCAGCTAAACCAAAAATAGACAACTGTATGTTGATGATGTCCTACCCAGGTAACACAGAGACCCCCCAAAGATATCTTGGCGAGCTCTTACCGGGATTTTGTGACACCTTTGGCGATATCGCCTGGAGGTCACCAAAAGCTCTATATCACCTCCAAATGTCCGCCACAGGGGATGAGCACAGTAACATCCCAGGAATATCACATGGGAAGGTCACAAACAGCTCACCCAGGGCAATACTCTGAGAGATTCCCTTGGAGGTCACCAAGAGCTATATATCTCCTCCAGATATTCGCTACAGAGTATGAGCATCAATTAACATTTCGGAGATATCACACGGGGAAATTCTCAACCTGGGGAAGGGGAATATTTTGAGAAGTTCGCAGCGATAGCGCTTGGAGGTCGTCAAGATCTCTGTATCCCCTACAATATCTGCCACAGGAGATGAGCCCAGGTACATCTCAGATATATCACATGGAGAAGTTCTCAAACTGCATACCCCAGGCAGCACTGGGAGAAAATCGCTGTGATATGGCTTAATATCTCCTCCAAATGTGCTCTAGGCGTGTGCCCCCAGAGACTTCGACCCGCCGTAGATCGAGATATCACGGGTTATTAACAATTCGGTTGTTCTCCCGAGTACGGCGTTGACAATTGCGCCATCTACCGCTGGAAAAGAGAAGTGGCAGGGATGAAGTAGATCCCTTCGACACCCCCTAACTTCTTATTCTTGTCAACTTGCGAGGACTTGAGAAGCTCGCAACTGGAATGCTTTCTTCTGGTTACATATGCGATATCTTGGGGAACTCCGCGATAGGATATTTCTTATTACTTGCTATGACTTGAGCTTAAAATGGGAATGCCTTATTCTGGTTATCTGTGTGATATCTTATAGAAACTCGCCATATGAATGTCTTATTCTGGTTAAATGTTGATATCCTAAGGAGCTCCGCAATAGGAATATTCCTATTCTCGATACACTTGTGATATCTTGATGATCTCACAATATTAGCTCGCATTATATCCTCAGTGTAACCTTTCAAGGATCTCTCTGCGAGGTCTACATTGCCTAGGTACCACTTCAGTGTCTTATCTGGATGGCTTTAGTGCCTTATCTGGTGAGTTGGTCCACACTTTTTCGGCAAGGCTATGCCCGTCACCATATTGCTTGTCGAACAATGATGGAATTTCAGGCGTTAATGTTTTGCCGTGGTCAGCCTGTTCATCAGATTCTTATCCCATCAAACATATTTGGTATACGATGAGGAGGTGACTGTCCACTTTGCATCCTTGGAGCAAGCAGACTATACGACCTTCTCATTTTGTCGATGCCCAGACGTATACAGGATAGTACATAGCTACGGGGTTGCCAAAAACATTTAACATTTGTTTTTGGATTGCATGTTACTACAGTTTTTGGGTGTAACACTTCTATAGTTACCGAGTATACAGGGTGAGCGTTTAAGTTGTACATTAACAGGTAAAAAGTTATAAGCGTTTAAAGATTTCACAATGTTCTGCACTTTCTGCAGGTACACGTTGAACACAGAGATAACTCTTTATGTAACCCGTATTGTATATTGACCAAATCTGTATCATCTGATGCTTGAAATTCAATGAATTTGTTTGAGAAAACTTATTTACTCCCTCAATTATTTTGATTCCGCCCTTAATGCAGCCTTTGCAACAATGTTTTCACAATTCTGGGAATTCTTGGAAATACTGAACTTCAACTTGATACTTATTCTCATTCATTATCCAGTTGTATAGATAATTTGTCCAGATAATTTAATTCCGAATAACCATGTCAAAGCTACAAACGAAAAACTGATTTTTTTTTAATTTCAATAGCCTGTATCTCTTTGCCTAAGCCCAATTTGGAAAAATGATAAATGAAAAAAATGTGGACAGGGGCTTTGGCGCTCTTGTTCAAACTTTGACAAATCATATATATCTCCGAAAGTATTGGTTTCTCATAGTTGGGACTGATATCATTGGATTCTTATGATAGAACTGCATCATAAAAAATTAAATTAAAATTAGAGCATTCTATGAAATCATAAAATATTACGATTAATTACTGAAATTTTGAGAAATCATATCTCCGAAAGTATTATTATAGTTGGTTAGAGTTGAGAAAGACATCAATGGATATTTATGATGAAATTGCATCTTAAAAGAAATTAATTTTGAATTTGTAATGAAAAAAAATATTTTCTTTTTCGTTACTCTGAAACCACGAGGCCGATTTTGCCCAATAACGAACTTAACCGAGATAATTATCTCCCAAACCTACTCTGAAAATTTCAACTGTCTAGCTCATTCCGATAGTTAAGGTGTTAAAGGACGGACGGCCAGACAGAATCGATTTTGACCATAGATTCTTGATCAGTGAGTCGAACCAAAACGTTTAAGATTATTTTCAGCCAGAAATTCGAAAATTACACAGACATTTGGGCAAATTGATAAGCACTCGACTGTTCCGAGGAACAATAAGAGCGCCAAAAGGTGTTTTATTTGATGAGATTAATCTATGGTTAAAATTAATGTACAACTTAAAGACTTACCCTGTATAATACGCTTTACCATCGCATGTAAAAGATGAAAATCCAGTAATTTCTTGGCCGAATCTTTATTACAATGACAATGAGTAATTAAGTGAATATTACCTGGTCCGAGTAGAATAGGATTCGCCAAGTATTTCAATTGTGGATGTATCTTAGACCTGACGTAAGCACATTCCACGATTCCTTGATATCCTCTCAGACCTTTCACCATGGAAATGATGAACCTGGCAAAAGCGAAAGCGCCAGCAAGCGAATCGGCCGAATTTGATTTAATCTTTGCCACATTTATCATTCCGTACCTCACTGCTCGTGTAATATTTTCAACTGTTTCCTGAAAATTATCATTATTTGTTACTGATCTACCGGGTGACATTATTTATACGCAGAATCATGGTCTACCTACTATACAGGGTGAGTCTGCATTAATTTTAACCAAAGATTCCTCTCATCAAATGAAACACTTTTTTCATTTACCATTTTTCCAGATTCGGCTCAGGTAAAAAGTTACAAGCGTTTAAAGACTTCACAATGTGCTAATACACTCCCGTATATAAATTATCTATGACATTGTTGGCGGACGAGAATAAGGCATGGTAACGTGGTTTACAGCTTGATTCGGGATTTCAACGCTCAGGGACGGATCCATAAAAGTAGTGAAATTTCTGGAGTTTTCCATTTTAAAACATTCAATGAAGAATATCTCGAAAACGTTTAAGGAGAAATGATGAAGAATAATATAATGTTCTAAAACGATGGAATATTCTTGAAATGACTCAAGAAAAACTTTATATGCTTTCTTTATGCTAATTTCGTTCAGTTTTATGAATCCACGAGTCCATAACTAGAAAAGCAGTAGAAGTAGAAAATAACTAATATTTGTAAAATATGTATCATAGTTATAGGAAACTTTACGCCAACATTCATTTTATTCGAAAAAAGGATGTCAAAGCTACAAAATAAAAACTGATTTTTTTTCAAAATTTCAACAGCCTGTATATACCTTTTTACCTAAGCTGAATTTGGAAAAATGTTAAATGAAAAAAATTGGTTCAAGCACTGACGTGAAGTCAGAAGCTTTTGCGCGTATGTTCTATTGTCCATTCTTCTGTATTGGACACCCTTAATCGAATTTACCATGGTAAATTATGTTGTCCATTCTCCTGTATTGGACACTCTCAATTCGAATTTACTATGGTAAATTCGAATTGAGTGTCCAATACAGGATAATGGACAACATAATTTACCATGGTAAATTCGATTAAGGGTGTCCAATACAGAAGAATGGACAATAGAACATACGCGCAAAAGCTTCTGACTTCACGTCAGTGCTTGAACCAATTTTTTTTTTCGTGATTTTTTTAAAATTTTCTAGGGGTACGATTCTTAAAATTTTTTTTTCGTAATTTTTTTTTTCTAGGGGTACGGTTCTTACAAAATTTTAAACACGTCATTATGTTGATTTTCTACTACTAGTTACAAAGCGCCATTTCGATCGAATATTTATTTTTTGAGTTATTAAGGAAATAATATTCAGGTGGGTATAACTCGGAAACCGTTAGACCGATTATGCCCAAAAACGAACTCAACTCTCCCTTTCGGATACGCAACCTACCCTGAAAATTGCAAGTCCCTATCTCCTTTCGTTCGAAAGTTATCGAGGCAACGGCCACCCATCTACTGAACTCACACAAGAATGCTCGAATCTCCAACAATATTTAACCGATCGTATTAAAACTTGAAACTTGGCAGTAGAGTTAGGTTATGTAGGCTCTTGCAAAATTTCAGCAATTTCGAACGAATAGTTACTGATATATAAAATTTTTTTTTTTTATTTTCTATGATTTATTAAAAATTTTCTACAAATGCTATCCTCACCAAATGTTGCAAACATTTTCGCGTTGGCATTCTACAACTAATAACCATGTTTGAATTCAATCGGTTCAGTATTTTTCGAGTTAATGAGGAACAAAAAACCACCAAATTTCAGAAAATTTCAGATGGCTATAACTCTAAAACCGTTTGGCCGATTATGCTCATAAACAAACTGAAATGTCGCGTTCTGGTGCACATCCTAACCTGAAAATTTCAAGCCGCTATCTCATTCCGTTCTCAAGTTATCGTGACAACAAAAATATTTTTTAATAATTTTTTTAAAATTTTCTAGCCATACGATTCGCACAAAATTTCACGAACGTGCTTAGGTTCATATTCTACAACTACCCACCAAGTTTCAATTCGATCGGATTTATATTGGTTGAAAACAAAATTATTACTCGGAAACCACTGGGCCGATTATGCCCATTAACGAACTTGTCCGTCGTATTGGGATGCGCAACCCACCCTAAAAATTTCAAGTCGCTGGCTTTTTTCGTTCTCAAGTTATCGTGGCAACGGCCGGACGGCCGGCCGGACAGAATCAAATTTGACCTCAAATTCTTCATTGGGGAGTCGAACTTAATCGTTTGAGACCATTTTTTTCAAAAAATTCGAAAGTTACAGACATTTGGGCAAAACTATAACGCGATGTTCCCCAGAACATACGCGCAAAAAGTGTTTCATTTGATGAGAGGAATCTTTGGTTAAAATTAATGCAGTGGTCAAAGACTCACCCTGTATATACTATGACCTGGAAGGTGATGAAATGACAACATGTTTTAGAGAAGTACGCTATAAGATTCCGCCATGTTGGCCGTTTAATTTACATGATTACATGTACCTCTTGTATAATTATATTTTATGAGAAATCAGTGTGAAGTATTCGAGTTAGTGCAATACAAGAATACAAGTGATATCTTCTGTGTTTGTGATTTGAATAATGTGTAGTGAATGTATGGATTATTTTCTATTTGGGGAGAGTAGATACATCTGTCTGATCCTAAGGGGGACCAAAAAGTGTTTCTTCCTGCAACAGCCATAGACCTAATACAATATTATATTATAGTTCTATGGTAACAACAATTGAGCAATTATTATTCATGAAGAGCTTTAGAATTTGTCACTGAAGGCGTTCAAACCCCCCCGAAATGTTATTTTTCTCTTAAAAAAAATTTTTTTGCTGCAGAAAGTGACCCTTACACCTCCAAACCCCCCCGTAATTTCTTATTGAAGTGATTGATTTTTCCAGCCCTACGCTACTATATTTTGCGTCAGAACCTTTTTATGCTTCAACATTCCAATATAATATATAAGGTGTAGTAAAAAGAAATCCATTATTTTTATAAAATATGGCTAGAGTAATACGTATCCCGCGTTGTATGAGTCCGATCGGGTTCCACTGGATTGCGTTAGAAAGATGAGATTTTGTACTACAAAAACTTTGCTGACAGTGTTATGATCAGTTGACTCAGTTTAGTTTGAGCATGCGTCAAAGATGGACACTAGCAAAGAGAAAATACGCAATATTTTACAGTTTTTCTTCGATAAATGCGAAAATGCAAGCCAGGTGGCTGAAAATGTAAATAATGTTTATAGTCCTGATACTGTAACAGCCAATCACGCGCAATTTTGGTTTCGTCGATTCCGTTCCGGTAATATCGATGTCAAAGATGCACCACGCACTGGAAGGACAATTGTCGAAAATGTCGATAAAATCATGTACATTGTCAAGTGCGACCGTCATGTAAGCACTGTTCCGATTGCCCAAGAGCTAAAGATTGCACAAAAAACCGTTTAGAACCATTTAAATAAGGCTGGACTCGAAAAGAAGCTCGATGTATGGGTGCCACACGAGTTATCTCAAAGAAACCACAGTGACTGATTTTCCATCTGCGAAACGCTGCTGAATCGCAACAAAATTGACCTATTTATGAAGTGGTTGGTGATTGGTGATGAAAAGTGGATCACTTTCGACAACGTCAAGCAAAAACGGTCGTGGTAGAAACGCGGTGAACCGGCGGAAACGGTGCCCAAGCTAGGATTGATGGCCAGGAAGATTATGCTGTGTGTTTGGTGGGTTTGGCAGGGAATTATCTACTATGAGCTGTTAACTCAGAACTGTACTGTCAACAATTGGACAGTCTGAAGAACAATCGCCTAGAAGCGGTATGCTTTGTCCAATAGGAGAGGAATTGTGTTCCATCAGGATAACGCCAGGCCACATACATCGATAGTGACTCGCCAGAAACTCTGGGAACTTGTTTGGGAGTTTCTTATGCCCACCTTATAGTCCAGACATGGCACCAAGTTATTATCATCTGTTCCTGTCCACGATAGTCTCAATTTTTTGCCAATAATGACGCGTTCTTCTATGAGAGAGGCACAATGATATTACCTCCAAAATGGCAACAAGTTATAGAACAAAATGGCACATATTTGATCTAAATCGAATCATTCTAACTATGGTAATTAAGGCTTTCAATTTCATTACTTATACCTTATAGTTATACTAACACAATTTTTAAAGCCGACTTGATGCACTTGGATGAATACGATTTCGCGATGATGTAATTATGTCTAAGACGATTAATTCGATGAATAGCGAGGTATCGGAGACGAATTTCGAGCAGAATTTTCTAGAAGAATACATATACTCGCTGCTGGCATATGTTCCATGCACATGCATTCTGAATCTTTTAAGATTTCGTAGGGGTAGGTCAAGAAGTCTATTGCGCACTAACAGCAATGTTATAAGCTAAACATGGTCAATATCAACATGAAACACCACACATACCTATCGATAATAAATCTAAAATAAAATATTGAATTCCAAACAATGTTGTCAAAACTTACGGGCGAGAATTCAGCACACGGTTTTGTTCGTGAGAAGACAGGAACCATGGTGGTCTCAGTGTGACCGCCAACCACGGGTACAGTCACACATTCGGCATCAAGTCCAAGAGCAGCAGCAGCCAATGTATTTGCCCTTACTGAATTCACAGTGGTTACGCCGAAAATATTATTAGGGCTGTACGCACCTTTTCTCTTCATTACTTCACTGACCAGAGGAACCATGGAATTCACAGGTGTTGTACCAACAGCAATTAGAGTCTTTGAAAATAGAATAGTTTTGATAAGGAAAGGATAGTAATAATCTTTTCCAAGATATATGGGACGTTCAAGGAAAAACGATGTAATTTTCACACAAAGTTTTATTACATCCTATTCAAACTATTCCGACCATCCTTATTTGTGTATATGGGATGATTTGCATATCCCGGGATAGAAAAACAATGAGATGAAACTTTAAGATGAAATATTAGAACAGTTGATTAGATTAGGTTTTGAACCGAATGACAAACGAAGGAGCTCTAGAAAGCTTAAGCTCTATTGTTGCAAACTAATGGAGTGAAAAATATCACCAGCGCCACCTAAGGAAATCCTTAAGATCTCCAACCCTCTGTGATACGGAAACCTTGAGTGACATTCAATCTTTTGTCGCAAGACGGAGTCGGGGACTGCAAGACTCCCTATATGACCCCCATTGCGACATGAAAACGCTCGGCTTAGTGTGGTGAGAGAGAAGACCACGAACCAGTGAACATACAATAAGGTGAACTATAGCTAATTGCTATTAACAAATAGACACGGTGAAATATTCATTAATTTTAACCATCAACAAATATTCCCTCGTGATCTGGGCTGGTCACCTCATCGCTAAGTGTTCTCCCAACGAAACCGATTTCATGGTTGTTAACAATCATAAGCGTAACTTATTACACTAAATGACAAACGAAGAAGCTCTAGGAAAATTAAACACTATTCCCAGGTAACACAGAGATATCTCGGCGAGCTCTCACCGGGATATTGTGACGCCTTTTGCAATTTCGCTGGGAAGTCGCCCAGACCTCTCTATCACCTTCAAATGTCCGCCACAGGGATGAGCCCAGTAACATCCCAGGTATATCACATGGGGAAGTTATCAAACTGCTCACCCTTGACAATATTTTGAGAGGATGGTTGCGATATCGCAGGGAGGTCACCAAGAGCTCCATATCACCTTCAAATGTCCGCCATAGGGGATGAGCTCAGTAACATCTCAGTGATATCACATGGGGAAGTCCTCAGACTGCTCAACCGGGGCAGTACTGAGAGAAGATGGCTGCGATATGGATCTATAATAGGGTGATTCAAAAAAAAAGAATATTTTTTTTTTCGTTTGGTACTCTGAAAAATAGGTTCCTAGACACCTCTAAGAAAGCCTCTCCAAGCATGAGTTCTTAATTGTAACGGGAAGGTCCTCCTTCTTACAGTTTTCTATTTTTTCTTATTATCAGATAGAAAAATGTATATCTCGCTTCCAACTACTTGAAAAAATATCTTGTTCCTTAGATTTTGTAGGAAATTGAATGCTCTACAAAAAAGGTCTCTTACGATTTTTTCGTAAACCCAACCGTTTAAAAGATATTAAGGGTTAAAGTTTGATTATTTTTGGGAAAATTTTTTATTTCTTATGAATTTTATAACTCAATGAAAAAAAATCATTATGAATGATGAAACTAATAGTTTTGTAGGAAATTTACTGCTCTATAAAAATGGTCTCTTATGATTTTTCGATCAAGTTGAGCGTTTACGAGATATTCATCGTCAAACATCAATGCATATCAATTTTTCTAGTTTTTGATCAATAATTCGAAAAATTTCAATTTATTCTGTGAGTTTCAAGGAAATTTAGACAAATTTGAGTTTTTATTATAAAAGCAACTCCTATAGATGCCTACTAATGACAGTTACATTGAAAATAAAGAATACTTTAACCAATTGAAAGTTGTTAATGATTCAGCAGAACGAGCTGTTGCATTAGTTAGTGAGTATAATCAATGCTTGACAAAAAATGAAGAGCAATTCCAATGCTTATTGCAAGTTATCAAAGAACATCGAAAAAAATACCCAAACTGCAATAGAGGAAATTATTTACAGTAAAAGTGCACCGTTATGTTGAAAATATTGAAAATTATATGGCAGTTGATAATTAAATAAATACATTCTTCGATAGAAATGTGAAACACACTAAATTGAATTATATATTTAAAAAAATGCACTAATTTTTTGTTTTAATGTAATCAAACATGCACAAGACTAAAAAAACTAATTAAAAAAATAGTTCATAACATATTTCTATTCATAGAAACTCAAATTTGTCTAAATTTCCTTGAAACTCACAGAATAAATTGAAATTTTTCGAATTATTGATCAAAAACTAGAAAAATTGATATGCATTGATGTTTGACGATGAATATCTCGTAAACGCTCAACTTGATCGAAAAATTATAAGAGACCATTTTTATAGAGCAGTAAATTTCCTACAAAACTATGAGTTTCATCATTCATAATGATTTTTTTTCATTGAGTTATAAAATTCATAAGAAATAAAAAATTTTCCCAAAAATAATTAAACTTTAACCCTAAATATCTTTTAAACGGTTGGGTTTACGAAAAAATCGTAAGAGACCTTTTTTGTAGAGCATTCAATTTCCTACAAAATCTAAGGAACAAGATATTTTTTCAAGTAGTTGGAAGCGAGATATACATTTTTCTATCTGATAATAAGAAAAAATAGAAAACTGTAAGAAGGAGGACCTTCCCGTTACAATTAAGAAGTCATGCTTGGAGAGGCTTTCTTAGAGGTGTCTAGGAACCTATTTTTCAGAGTACCAAACGAAAAAAAAAATATTTTTTTTTTTTGAATCACCCTACTATAATCTATATATCCTCCAAATGTGCAGTACGTGTGTGGCACCGAATACTTCACTTCGATGCGTAGATCGATATTCCACTCGGGTAATTAACGATGGGGTACAAAGTATTCGATTGAGCCATCTACCAGTGGAAACGAGAAGTGAGTATAGAGATGGAGTGGATCCCTGCAACACTTATTCTGGTTATCTGTGTGATATCTTGAGTAGCTCGCAACAGGAATGTCTTATTCTAGTTATCTGTGTGATATCTTGAGGAGCTCGCAATAAGAAAGTTTTATTCTAGTTATCTGCGTGATTTCTTTAGGATCTCGCAATAGTAATGTCTTATTCTGGTTACATATGTGATATCTTGGGGATCTCTGCTATAGGAATTTCTTATTCTCGTTATACTTTCGATGACTTAAGGAGCTCGAAATAGGAATGTCTTATTCTGGATATCTGTGTGATATCTTTGGGACCTCGCAATAGGAATGTCTTATTCTGGTTATATGTGTGATATCCTGAGGTACTCCGCAGTAGCACTTTCCATTTCTCGTTACACTTGTGATATCTTGAGGATTTCACAATGGGAGCTCGCATTCCATCCACATTGTAACCTCTCAGAGACCTCTATGCGAAGTCTTTGTTACCTGGGTTGTTGCGAACTACTGGGGACAAAAATCTTACCAGCGTCTCCTAGGGAAATTATTTTCTTACAAACTCCAACCGTCTGTGATGCGGAAGGCTAAGTTACGCTGATGATTGGTAACAACCATGACACCGGTACATATCTGCCCTGATGAAAGACGCTTTCCTCTTTGGGGAACACAAAGCGATGGGATGACCAGCCCGAATCACGAGTGTTATAATCGATGAATATTTCACCATGTGTCTTTTGATTATTAACATTAATTTAGCAACATTTTTCACCTAATTATATAACCCATGATGAAATGCTTGTACAGTAAATAATTCCTTTTCAATCAAATTTCAATATAGAAAAGAATCATCAATACTGAAGGGCGAAAGGAGAAGAAATTCGATTGGCATTAAAAGCTATACCTACCTTAGGAGAACAACTTGCAATAAATTCCGTTATGCCCTGGACCAAAGGAGCGTTCTGCTCAAATTGAGCTGAATAATTTTGGATATTTGCTTTGGCGATAGACATCAACATCACTATTATCCTTGAGTTCTAAAATAAATACTCAGTATATGAATAAAATATAGGGTGCTCAAAATTAGGGTTCAAGGATTTTGAAGTGAAATATACAGATTCATCATACTGTCATGTTCAGCGATAAGGTTTATTTTTACTTAAACGGAAAAATTTCAGGATGTGTAGCAAGGAAAATGTTCATTCATTTCAGGAAAGGCCGTTGCATCGGAAAGAGTTATGGTGTGGTGCGCCATCGCTGCCATCCATGCCCGGGACATCATTGGACCTTATGTTTCTTAGAGGATTAATCTGAATAGCGTAGCCGGTAATATTAATCGATTTTTTCTTCCCTTTGCCATTAAAAACCAAGTGGAGGCAATCCGGTTCTAACAAGACAAATCTGCCATATTGCCAACGTTATGACAGGAGCGGTTTGGAGAAAATGTTTTCCAGAAATACAGGATGCTTTCAAAGATTAGTCTTTATTTTTACAGAAGGTAGAACTCATCAAAATAAAACATTTCAACAAAAATCACCTATATTATACAGGGTGTCCGGAAATGATGAGCACAAAATTCAGGGGTGATTTCTAGACCAAAAATAAATGCTCTTCCTATAAAATTTTTTCGAAAATTGATTATTAACGAAGTTACAGGGTGGTAAAATTTAATTTTATTCGAAGTTATTTTGCTGTACGTTTTGCCACGTTGATAATATTTCGTATTTGTGGCTTTTACAGGATGAGTAAATGAATTTGCAAACTGTTTAAGGTTGAAAATAAATTAAAAAGATTTCGTATTCATCGCATGCAAGCAATGCTATTTTGCGGTTTTCTCGAAAACTGTTAGATTTATCGAAACAAAAGAAGTATACCGATTCTGTGTAAAAAAGGCTACAGAAAGAAAATATTTGGTCAAAATTTGCATACAGTGTAGCACAAAAAAGTTGGGATCATTCAAACAAAAGTATAGGCTCGTATGTGGCGCCCTCTACGATATAAGAAAAAATGGTTTGCAAATTCGTTTTGCTCATACCGTAAATTCCACAAATACGAAATTTCGTCGAAATATTATCAACGTGGTAAAACGTAGAGCAAAAAAACTGTGAATAAAATTTAACTTTAACACCCTGTAACTTCGCTAATAAAAATTTTATAGGAGGAGGTACCATTTATTTTTGGTCTAGAAATCACCCCTGAATGTTTTATTTTGATGAGTTCTACCTTCTGTAAAAATATAAAGACTAATCTTTGAAAGCACCCTGTATTTCTGGAAAAGATTTTCTCCAGACCGCTCCTGTCATAACGTTGGCAATATGGTAGATTTGTCTTGTTAGAACCGGACTGCCTCCACTTGGTTTTCAATGGCAAATGGGAAGAAAAAATCTATTCATATTACCGGCTACGCTATTCAGATTAATCCTCAAAGAAATATAAGGTCCAATGATGCCCCGGGCATGGATGGAACATTTCTGGAATTCGATATTCGACAGTATCTTTCCGGGAGTAGAAGAGGAAATATAAGAACGCCATTACAAACACCGTGTGAAAGCAGTTAGAATTATAGTTACGTTATTCAATTCAATCCAACCGCTCAAAGTAGATAAAATAAGTGGCGACAAGGATGGGATTCAACTTCCTGCTACTTTCGACATTGGAAGTGGAACATTTCTGGAATTCGATATTCGACAGTATGTTTCTGGGAGTAGATGAGGAAATATAAGAACGTCATTACTAACACTGTGTATGGATCAACAGAGACTGCCTTGTATCAACTGACTGAAGTCATCCAGAGAACTCTGAATAGTAAAGAAATCGCAATGTGTGCATTCCTGGACATATCTGGGGCCTTTGACAACACAACACACGTGTCTGTCAGAGAAGCACTTAAAAGGCGGGGTGTCAACAATACCATAATAAAATGGATGTATGACGTGCTGACAACGAGGACAGCTGAGACATTGGGGGGAAATCAACCCATCTCTGTCAAAGCCACTCGCGGGACACCTCAAGGGGGGGTACTATCTCCCCTCCTATGGAGCCTGGTAGTAGATGAACTACTACACAGGCTAACGGAGCTTGGCTTCGAATGCGTAGGCTATGCTGACGACATAGTTCTAATAGTGAGAGGCAAATTCGAGGGCATCTTATGTGACTTACTACAGGAGGGCCTCAGAATTATTGAGCAGTGGTGCCAGTCGGTGGGGCTGAGTATTAACCCAACCAAGACCACAGTAATTCCATTCACCCGGAAAATAAATCTTCCAGCCATAAAATCCCTCTCCTTAAATGGAGAAGTGATTGACTGGAAGACTGAAGTTAAATATCTGGGAATAACTCTGGATAGAAAGCTTCTGTGGAACAAGCATGTGGATATCACTGCAAGTAAAGCAATAAGAGCTCTGATGGCGTGCAGAAATCTATCCGGTAAGACTTGGGGCTGTAGCCCTAAAATACTGCGATGGATGTACGTCATGATTGTGAGACCAATAATTACCTATGGGGCAGTAGTCTGGCATGCCAAAGCAGATCAGACAACTACTAGGAAAGCGCTTGACAAAGTGCAAAGGCTAGCTTGTGTGTGCATCACGGGAGCTATGAGAACGTGTCCAACCAGGGCACTTGAGATCATCACAGATCTCTCACCTCTGCATCTAGTGATTGAGAGGTTAGCCCATGAGGCCACCCTCAGAATATCTAAGGAAGGTACAGGAACTGAGAGGATTAAATGTCAGAGAGCCTGGACCTCTCTGACTAAGTACATCCCATCAGTGAACCTTCCTAGTGATGCAATGGTCAAAAAAGTAAGCATTGAGAAGAACTTCACCACGATGATAGGTAGAAAGGAAGAATGGGAAAGGGAGTTCACCACCCAGACTTTCAAAGAAAATACCATAAAATGGTACACAGATGGCTCAAAAACCACGACGGGAGCTGGCGCTGGGGTATATGGGACAGGCACCAAGTGCGCACTGTCGGTAGGCTCCCGTTTGAGTATCTTCCAGGCAGAATTACTCGCAATCGAAAGATGTGCAGATATTAACCTAGAAAGAAAATATCAGAAATGCGACATAGCAATCCATTCGGATAGTCAATCTGTTATCAAAGCACTGAGCTCCCATGCCATCGATTCAAAGTTGATATGGGAGTGCCGAAGAAAACTAAATGAAATTGGCAAGAATAATAAGGTCTTTTTAGTCTGGGTCCCCGGTCACTCGGGAGTCAAGGGGAACGAAGAGGCCGATACACTTGCCAGAAAGGCAGCACGAACTCCTTTTATCGGCCCAGAACCTTTCTGCGGTATAGGAAAATGCACCTACAAGAAAGAGTTTCTGGAGAAGGAGGAAACCAAAAGAGAGACACTCTGGCGGAATCTTCCAGGTTTGGTTCATTCCAAAAAGTTCCTTAGGAACTTTAAAGAAGTGAGATCCAAAAGGTATCTGGATCTCTGCAAGAATAAGTTACACCTGGTCACTGGCTTCCTCACAGGACACTGTCGCCTCAGGAAGCATTTGATGAGAATAGGTTTATCAGATACTGACGAGTGCAGATTCTGTGGGGAGGAGGAAGAAACTCCTCTTCACCTTGTTACAGAATGCCTCGCCATTGCAAGTCAGCGAAAGGAATGCTTTGGACAGGAAACTTGTAGGAGTGAAGACATAATATCCTTGAAGCCTTCCCAGATATTGAGGTTCATTTATACTCTGGAACTGGAGGGCGAGCTGTAGATGGCGTAATGGTGAGAACAGCTCTGTTGGGGGGCACAATAGATCTCAAGGTCGCGGTGCAACGTAACCCCCTTATCAATAATAATAAAAAAAAAAAAAAACACTGTGTATATGAGAGAAAGCAGTTAGAATAAAGGAATTATAGTTACGGTATTCAATTCAATCCAACCTCTCAAACTACAGATACAATAAGTAACGACGGGGATGGGATTCATCTTTCTGCTGCTTTCGACATTAGAAGTGGAACATTTCTGAAATTCGATATTCGACAGAGTGTTTCCGGGAGTAGAAGGGGAAATATAAGAACGCCATTACTAATAACGTGTATATGAGAGAAAGCAGTTATTCAATTCAATCCAACCACTCAAAGTTGATAAAATAAGTGGCGACGAGGATGGGATTCACCCGACATTGGAAGTGGAACATTTCTGGAATTCGATATTCGACAGAATGTTTCCGGGAGTAGAAGAGGAAATAAAAGAACGCCATTACTAACACCGTGTATATGAGAGAAAGCAGTTATTCAATTCAATCCAACCACTCAAAGTTGATAAAATAAGTGGCGACGAGGATGGGATTCACCCGACATTGGAAGTGGAACATTTCTGGAATTCGATATTCGACAGAATGTTTCCGGGAGTAGAAGAGGAAATATAAGAACGCCATTACTAACACCGTGTATGTGAGAGAAAGCAGTTATTCAATTCAATCCAACCCCTCAAAGTAGATAAAATAAGTGGCGACGAGGATGGGATTCACCTTCCTGTTACTTTCGACATTGGAAGTGGAACATTTCTGGAATTCGATATTCGACAGAATGTTTCCGGGAGTAGAAGAGGAAATATAAGAACGCCATTACTAAAACCGTGTATATGAGAGAAAACAGTTATTCAATTAAATCCAACCACTCAAAGTACAGATACAATCAGTGGCGGCGAGGATGGGATTAATCTTTCTGCTGCTTTCGGCATTGGAAGTGGAACATTTCTGGAATTCGATATTAGACAGAATGTTTTCGGGAGTAGAAGAGGAAATATAAGAACGCCATTACTAATACCGTGTATATGAGAGAAAGCAGTTATTCAATTATGTCCAACCACTCAAAAGTACAGATACAATAAGTGACGACGAGGATGGGAATTGACCTTCCTACTGCTTTCGACATTGGCCAGAATATTTCTGGGAGTAGAAGACAAAATATAAGAACTCCATTACTAACACCGTGTGTATGATAGAAAGTAGTTATGTTATTCAATTCAGTCAAACCACCCAAAGAACAAATACAACGGCTTCAATTAAAATTTAATATAAGTTATTCAATGCTCAACTTTTTCATGTTTCAATTTGTAAATACCCAACTGAACATATCAAAACAAAATACTATAAAACCTCAGATAGTAATTGTAAATTCCATTGAAATTTAACATCCGTCCAAACTATTGTACCCTTTATACCTAATAACATTGTCATTAACTTTCGAATCAAACAACTAAGGCTTGAAATTTTGCACGGTAGTTTAGAGGCTCGAATCTAAAGATCAAGTTTATGAATGGACATGATCCCCCCATTGGGACCAGAAATACAACAACTCAAAATTCTGATTTTTGACGAACGAAGACAGGTGGGCGCATAAGGCATACACAAATGATCAAAAAATAATGAACTACTAAATAAATCATTATTAGTATTGTATACATTGTGTGGTCTCTTACATTCAAAGCTTTCCCAAGATGGCATTTGCCACAGTATCCAGTAGCGTTACATCGGGTATCGATATGATTCAACTCATGTACAAAGCCCTTACAAGGTCTTACATCGTATATGCAGAGCTCATCTATCAGCGGGGATTGTTTTAACAACATTGCAAGATATTGTCCTGTACTCCCTATTACCAGAAAAACATTTATTACGTTGAAATTCATTTTGTGTATATTTACCCATTCCTCCAAGTAGTGTAACTTTGATACGCTCGTTCGAGAGACTTCCATAACTTCTTTGTATGGATGATATCCCAAACTTTTTGAGATTTGTACTGAAATTTTGAAACATCTTGGAGTATATG
Source organism: Halyzia sedecimguttata (assembly GCA_937662695.2). NCBI lineage: Eukaryota > Metazoa > Arthropoda > Insecta > Coleoptera > Coccinellidae > Halyzia > Halyzia sedecimguttata. The sequence continues at coordinate 8,475,080 of OW569414.2, read as the reverse complement.
AAATATGTCAAAAAAAGCTATAGAACTGTCTATATTGTGAAAAAAAAAAAAATATAGTTCAAAATGACTAACAGTTCGTTATAGGATTCTATTACGCCACTTTTAAACTATATTTTATGCTTTAATCGCTTATATTTGAAAATGTTTAAAAATCAATAAATATAATTTAATTCATTGATTTGTATTATTATTGTACGTTATACCATTGGTCGCGTTCGGCAGAAAGATCAGTAGCATGAACCGCTACGCTACCGCTAGGTAGCGGTATCGTAATCTGCCAAACGGACAGCTCCTTTTGTCGGCAAATCACAGATGTTTGAAGTTCAGGTTAGGTGATTCGAATTTTCTTTGATTGCCTGTCACAAAAATAAATATTTAATCCTGAATTCAAATATCATTTCATTACTCTTCGATGATGATAATATTACGGCCAACATAAAAAGTGAACTTGATAAATTATTGGCTGAACCTCTGCCTTTATTGGAAGATGAAAACAGTGAAATTGTTCCCAGGAATCAGAATTTTTATGACCATACAATTCCTCGATATATGGAATTTGTGTACGCACAGGGCGATTGGATAAGTGGACTAAAGTTGGTTGAAATGTTCAAAATTTGATTTAGTGCATGGGAAAGGCATGTGAAACCCAGCCCGTAGAAAATGGAAGATCTTATTGTCACCTCATGGCCATTTTGCATATGCGTGAGTTGTTTTAGTGAAAAATATGTTTTTTGAGGTGTACGTCCAACAGCGATCCTAGGGCCAAATTAAAGATGAACGCGCATTTTTCGTTCTGCGCATGCGAACGTGACGTCTTTAGTCACGTTTCTTGGGTCGTAACTCAAATCGTACATAATGACCAAAATTATTATAATTATGAAGCAATTTCCTAGATACATTTAAGAAAAATTAATTAAGAACTAAACTATTTATGGCAATTATTTACAACTGTTTATTGAATACAAGTTGTATAGATACAAATCATCTCTCAATAAAAACTTTTAGAAAAAACAGTTCTAATAATCGTCGCCTCTGGAAACGATCTCTTTGCAAGTAGGACGAAGTATGATAGTATGTTCAAACTGGGCAGTATAGCATCCTTTGATGTCACACAATGGAGGATAAGCATCTACCACTCCCTTGTCACATAGATCCTTCAGCGCCATCTGATATTTGGTAGCACCAGCTCTATCCAGCCATCTCTTACAGAAAGCCAAAGTTCCAAAGTTCTTATTGATCACGTTCAGTAAAGATTTGGAACTTTGCAACCTGAAAAAAATATACGAATTATTTTTGTCTGCCTATAAAATGGTGCTATTTCCAACTAAAGGCTATCTTATTGATTGTCTTGAGAACATAAAATCAGACCCGCAGCCATCACAGGGCATTATCCTGCCAGAAACTGTTTCGGTCCTCTCCTCTCTTAAATTAAGTTTTAAAAAATTCGAGAAAAGCATTGACGTGAAGTCAGGAGCTTTTGCGGGCACGTTCTATTGTCTATCCACGCCTACTCACGAAACACTGCAAGAACCTTCAAGCCGTCTTTTTAGCGTTAACAAGCAAAAAAATCGAAAGGTTTTTTTCTGGGTTTTCTCTCCCAAACTCTGAAAAATATCTATAAAATAAAAATTAATTATTTTGTGATTTGCTTCTGCGTAAGAAACACAGGATATTTGTCAGAAGCAATCAATTGAACAATGTTGCCTAACAAACAACAACAAAACAACATCAACGAAGAAATATCTATATCGTAACGTTTCGGAGTCTATATCTGACTCCTTCGTCAGACGCTCAATGAAAATCGTTAGAATTATTTTGTTTTTAGTTATTTTGTGAAATTCATCTATTCATTGAGCGTCTGACGAAGGAGTCTGATATAGACTCCGAAACGTTACGATATAGTTATTTCTTCGTTGATGTTGTTTCGTTGTTGTTTGTTAGGCAACATTGTTCAATTGATTGCTTCTGACAAATATCCTGTGTTTCTTACGCAGAAGCAAATCACAAAATAATTAATTTTTATTTTATAGATATTTTTCAGAGTTTGGGAGAGAAAACCCAGAAAAAAACCTTTCGATAATGAGTATACCTCCCACAGTATCCTTTAATGATTAAGCAAAAAAATGCATTGAGCGAGCATCTACTGAATTCAAATTTTAAAATAAAAAAAACAAGCCCTGTGGACAGGAGCTTTCTGGCGCTCTAGTTCAAACAGACAAATTATATCTCCGAAAGTATTGGTTTCTCTGAGTTGGGAATTTTATCAATGTATACATATGATAGAGCTGCATCATAAAGGAAATTCAATTCAAATAATAGTTTATTTATCAAGATTAAATGAGCAATCATGAGAATGAGAACTGCACCATGGAAGAAATCGAATTAAATCTGGCCAATTTTGCCCAATAACGAACTTAACCGAGATATTCATCTCCCTAACCTACTCTGAAAATTTCAACTACCTAGCTCATTCCGTTCGAGAGTTATTGTGGAAAAACTTTTTTTAAATTTTCAAAATTTTTTTTTTACACTCTGCGGTAATCTGGTCAATACAAAACTTCACATGCGTATAAAGGTCATGATTCTACAATTAGATGCTAAATTTCAGATAGATCGAACGAACTTTTCCGAGATATTTACGCTCCAAAACCACCTTGCAATTTTCAATCCGCTAACTCCTTTCGTTCGAGAGTTATCGTGCCTACGGCCGGTCGGCCGGCCGGACAGAATCGATTTCGCACTCGGATTCTTGATCAGTGAGTCGAACCAAATCGTTTGAGACCATTTTCAGCCAAAAATCCAAAATTACAGACACTTGGGCAAATTGATAAGCACTCTGTTCCGAGGAACTAGAGCGCCAAAAAAACAAGTTTCGTATGACAATTGCCCAAAACAGGTTTAAAGTACCTACAAATAGTAGGTATTCCATAAAACATGTATGAAAGATGAGTAATAATATGAAAGAAGATGAGTAATAAATAAAAAATTACCTTGTAATCGATCAAAAATTTCCTGATCTACGTTCACCAAATTTTCTCCTCTCTCGAACTACAGAATTATGCTTTCAATATTTACGTAATATTTTCAAACATTTTCGGGTGAGGTCCCCGTTGTTTCGCTAAAATACGAGTATTTCAACCCCAATATTTTTGAAGTTACAATATTCCCTTCTGTCAAGTTGACATTATGACAATTCATACATAGAATAATTATATCAATGTGTGAAATACGATTTACATTGAAATTTTGAAGAATCATATCTCCGAAAGTATTAGCTTGTTAGAGTTAAAAATGATATGAATGTATTCTTACGATAAAACTTCATATTAAAAAAAAATTTATTTGGAATTTGTTTCGGAAAAAAAAAATTTTTTTTTTGTTACTCCGAAACCATCTGTCCGATTTTGCCCAATAACGAACTTAGCCGAGATATTTATCCCCCAAACCTACTCTAAAAATTTCAACTCTCTAGCTCATTCCGTTCGAGAGTTATCGTGCTTACGGCCGGCCGGACAGAATGAATTTCGACCACGGATTCTTGATCAGTGAGTCGAACCAAATCGTTTAAGACCATTTTCATCGAAATATTCGAAAATTACAGACATTTGGGCAAATTGATAAGCACTCAGTTCCGAGGAACTAGAGCGCCAAAAAGTTGGAAAAGCACTGTGGTCAGGAGCTGTGGGGCGCTGTTCAAATTTATAGTCAGGGCGGTCACCCATCCAGGTACTTTACTCGCCCAAGGCTGCTTAGCTCCAGGTAAACAAAATAACATTCCCAATATGTATTTCCAAGAATGTAAAAACAAGCAACCAAATAAAACAGGTCCACTTTTTGGGGGAGAATGGTCTCAAACGATTAGTGTCAACTCAAATACATACAATCACTCTTGGGCGTAAAGACCCATTCAAATACATACATTCGCCGTTGGTTCGAACATGAACAGTGCTATTTAAGTTTTGTTTACTTTCATTAAAGCCCTTTCATAAGTCGTTTGCAACACTGAATTTAAGTTTGTTCTGACATCTCAATGACAAAATAGATAAATGAATTTGTTTTTTCTCCAATGCATTTGAATAAAATCTTGCTTCGTCAAAATGTTTTGTTTTACTCCAATTTTTTTAAGCAATTTTATTCATTGATTTGGTTTGAAATGGTAATGAATTGTAACCCAAAAATAGTGGAATAGAATGCAAAGAAATACGAAGAATGTTGGTCAGCATAAACCTGGGAATTGACAAAAATTTTAACAGCTTGTATATTTTTACTTACCTGAGCCAAATTTGGAAAAAAGAGTAAAAATTAAAAAATTTGAAGATAGGAATCTATGGTTTAAATTAATGTACAACATAAACACTCACCCTGTATAAGTAATAGTTATAATTAACGTATAATAATAATGCGGGTTTCTGTTGTTTTGGCGCGCATGTTCAGGGCATGAACAGCGTTCTATCATTTTTGCCAAATATCTGTAATTTTCTAATTTTTTACCGAAAATGCTCTCAAACGATTGGGTTCGACTCCCTGATGAAGAATTCAAGGTCAAATTTGATCCTGTCCGGTCGGTGCCACGATAACTTGAGAACGGAAAGAGATAGCGACTTGAAATTTTCAGGTTAGATTTCGGATCCAAATGGGACAGTTGAGTTCGTTGTTGGACAGAATCTGATAAACTGTTTCGGAGTTAGAACCATCTTAAATTTTGTTCTTATTTCCTCAATAACTCAAAATATCCAAATCCGATACAATTAAATCTTGGTAATAACTTGTAGAACGCCGACGAGCTAATTTTAGCGAAATATCACTAAACAAATTGGTTCAAGCCCTGTGGACAGGAGCTTTGGCGCTCTTGTTCAAACTTTGACAAATCATATCTTCGAAAGTATTGGTAAGAGTTGGGAATTATATCAATGGATTCTTATGATAGAACTTGAAATATCATAAAAGAATTTAAATTCAACAAGAGTGCCAAAAATTATTAATCCAAAACCAATAGACCAATTCTACCCAACAACAAACTCATCCGATATATTTGTTCCTCAATTCTATGATGAACGATACATTTTTTCCTCAAATCCACTCTGAAAATTATATTATATCAATTGAAACTTTAGCCAATATTTCAGTATTGTTTTTACTGGAGATATTCTGAACTCAATATTATTAACTTACCATTACCATTCCCATCATCATATGGATTAACCATGGGCATTAAATATAAAAATTTGACATATCATATCTCAGGAAAATAAGTTGACATGTACCAACACAGTTCATATTATAATCATTCATAGATAGAATAATTATAGCATTCTGTGAAAATACAGAAGTACGATTTATTATTGAAATTTTGAAAAATCATATCTCCGAAAGTATTAGCTTGTTAGAGTTAAAAATGACATCAATGAATTCCTGTGGTGAAACTGCATCTTGAGAAAAACTTATTTTGAAATTTTTAATGTAAAAAATGTAAAAAACCATCAGACCGATTTTGCCCAATAACGAACTTAGGCGAGATATTTATCTCCCAAACCTATTCTGAAAATTTCAACTGTCTAGCTCATTCGGTTCGTGAGTTATCGTGTTAACGGCCGGGCGGACAGAATCGATTTCGACCACGTATTCTTGATCAGTGAGTCGAATCAAATCGTTTAAGACCATTTTCAGCCAAAAATTCGAAAATTACAGACATTTGGGCAAATTGATAAGCACTCTGTTCCGAGGAACAAGAGCGCCAAAAAAGTGTCTAATACAGGAGAAAGGACAATAGAACATAAGCACAAAAGCTCCTGACTTCACGTCAGTGCTTGAACCAATTATTTTTTCGTAACGTTTTAAAAATTTTCTAGGGATATGGTTCTCACAAAATTTTACATAGGTACCAAGCATCAATTCAATAGTCTATACTTTTTGAGTTATCGAGGAAATAATATTCCAAGTGAGTATAAGTCAGAAACTGATGGACCGATTATGCCCAAAAACGAATATAACTCTCCCATTGGGATGTGCAACCTACCTTGAAAATTGCAAGTCTCTCCTTTCGTTCGAAAGTAATCGAAGCAACGGTCACCCATCCAGCTACCGAATTCACACAAGGCTACTCGGATCTCCAACAATATAGATCCGATCGTGCTCAAACTTGGAGCTTGTCAGTAGAGTTAGGTTTTGAAGGCTCTCGCAAAATTTCAGCAATATCGGACGAATAGTTTTTGATATATAGAATATTTTCAATGATTTTTTTAAATTTTCTGGAGATACGATCCTTAAGAAATTTCGCAAGAATTTTCGCGTTGGCATTTTACAACTGATAACCATGTTTGAATTGGATCGGTTTTGTATTTTCAGAGTTATTGAGGAAATAATAACCAAATTTCAGATGGGTATAACTCCAAAACCGTTTGACCGATTATGCCTATAAACAAACTCGAATGTCCCATTCAGATGCACAACCTTACCCGAAAATTTCAAGTCGCCATCTCTTTCCATTCTCAGGTTATCGTGACAGAAATAATATTTTTTGCTAATTCTTTTATAAATTTTCTGGTGATACGATTCTCACAAATTTCACAAACGTCCTTAGGTTTGTATTCTACAACTACTCACCAAGTTTCAATTAGATCGGACTTGTATTGGTTGAAAACAAAATTATTACTCGGAAACCATTGGACTGATTATGCCCATTAACGAACTTGTCCGTCGTATTGGGATCTACCCTGAAAATTTCAAGCCGCTATCTCTTTCCGTTCTCAAGTTATCGTGGCACCGACCGGACAGAATCAAATTTACCCTCCAATTCTTCATCAGGGAGTCCAACCCAATCGTTTAAGACCATTTTCGTCAAAAAATTAAAAAATTACAGACATTTGGGCAAAATGATAACGCGTGTTCCCCAAAACATACGCGCAAAAATTAAAAAAAATATATTTTCTTAACAAATTTTATATTTCATGAACTATTCGTCAGAATCCTCTGAAATTCCGCACATAACTTCGACCCAACATTTTACAATCGAGTACCGAATTTCAGCTCGACTGACTTCGAATGAGGCGTGAATAGACAATGGAATATGCGTACAAAAGCTTCTGACTTCATGTCAGTGGTTTTTCAAAAAGTTCTTCTTTATAGTTTCGTTACACTATCGTAAATTGAGATCCGCCCGTTGATAAATAAGCTATTAACAGTGCTGGCGTAGGTGGCGTAAGGACACAGTAACAAAGCCTACACAGAACACAACTGGTTCTCCTTACTCGCTCAAGCTCTTCGAGAGCTTATGAGGGGTCCCCTTGGGGAAGACCTAGGAGGATCAGTATAATAATACACAATAATATACCTTAGGGGAACATATGGAGCATCAAAGTTTTTCATATAATGAGAACATTCCATATCATCGTGAACAACACCTCTACCAGTCGAACCAAAAGTTTCGATGGCGTAATATTCATTTTCCTCCATAACTGTAGCCTCCCCTCCTTTCACTATGGGAACCGTTTTGCCGGCATGTATTCCTGAAAAATTGGAGATAAATATACGGTGCAAATTTGTCCAAGTTCAACCTACTGTACGGGGTTATCGAATGGCCGTTCAGATTGCGTATGGATTTAACTGGGTAGGTCTTTCCGTCCAATTCCACCTCGTATGATTCCATAACCTCCTGGATCGCAGCTCCTATCTCACACAGCTGAACGTCGATGCCTGGAAGAATCAGCAAGATTGAAAATTACAGTGTGTCCAAGATAAGGATGAGATAGCATTAGGATATACAAAACGGTAACCCTATTGTGGCGAAGTACTGGAAATAAAATCTCACTAGCGCCACCTAGGAAGATCCTTACGAACTCCAACCCACTGTAATGCAGAAACCTTGAGCGATGTGCAGTGATGTTGATTTTTTTGTCACAAAAAGGAGTCAGGGACTGCAATGGAGTCATATAGGTAGTCTGCATTGCTGACTCACTCTTGCGACAAAAGAATGAAAGTCATTGAACATCTCTCAAGGTTTCCGCATAACAGAGGGTGGGAGTTCATATATGGATCCCGGTTGGCCGTGAAAATTTGACACATTTCACCGTGTATATTTTGAAAATGTTAGGTTATAGTAAATTTCCTGTTGGATAACTACGCAAAGTTGTCCTCTCTACATAGAAGTCGTAGTAATTACGTATATTTCACAATGTGAATTTACTTCGGAAAAATAATGAATTTGAGAAGATATTATGTGAATTGAATAATTCCAAAGACCTAGCTACTGTTGAAGAAAATTTTTCCTCTGTTGGTACTAGAAAAATTTCACACATTTAAACTGTTTGGAAGATTCAGTGATGCTATTTACTTGTATGGAAATCAAGAATCAAGTTTTGAAATTTTATTGAAAAATAATGTATAGAGTAGTTCGTTACTTTGTAATAGTTCAATTGAAAAAAATTGGTTCAAGCCCTGTGGACAGGAGCTTTGGCGCTCTTGACAAATCATATCTCAGAAATTATTGGTCTCTGGGAATGAAATAAATGGATTCTTACGATAGAACTGCATCATGAAAGAAATTAAATTCAAACAGACCGATTCTCCCCAATAACGAACTTATGCGAGATATTAATTCCTCAAATCTTCTCTGGAAATTATATTATATCAATTAAAACATAGACAATATTGCAGTTTTTACTGGAGATATTCTGACCCCAATTTGATTATATATCTTATCAAAGAATATATTTCCATCATCATATGGATTCTCTACGAGCATTATATTATCACCTTAAAAGTATAATATATCATCCTCATAATTCTACGATTGCTGAGGTTATTTCATTGGTCATTTTGCATTCAATCATATTTTGTTTTATAGAACAGGAGGTGTATTTTATACCAAGAATTACGAACCAAAAATAATTTTGACATTTATCTCTCATAGGAAAATAAGATGACATGTAAGAACACAGATCACATAATAATTCATATACAGAAAAATTAAGCACAGCATTCTGTGAAAACATAGAAGTACGATTCATTATTAAAATTTCGAAAAATCATATCTCCGAAAGTATTAGCTTGTTAGAGTTGAAAATGATATCAATGGATTTTTATGGTTAAACTGCATCTTGAAAAATCTAATTTGAAATTTTAACACTTGGTGGATTTCGCCCGTTAACGAACTCGTCCGAGATATTTACGCTCCAAACCTACCCTGCAAATTTCAATCCTCTAACTCCTTCAGTTCGAGAGTTATCGTGTTCACGGCCGGACAGAATCGATTGCGACCACGGATTCTTGATCAGTGAGTCGAACCAAATCGTTTAGGTCATCTTCAGCCAAAAATTCGAAAATTACAGACATTTGGGCAAATTGATAAGCACTCTGTTCTGCGGAACAAGAGCCCCAAATAGAATGAAAGTACCTGAATAAACAGGCAGGAAAACTTTCCCACTTTTCTCAAGAAGACATTTAAATACATTGGTGCACAACTTGAAATACACCAGTTTCAACATGAAGTAGTACTACGAAACCTGAATCATTCTTATACCTGAATAAAAAATAGTGATAGGAAACTAAGTAATTTCATTCAAGAGTTGAACACATCAGAATGAAGTTTTCCTATTGCAGATTTCGGTTCTGTATAGCACTTCCTGATACTTTGTCTCTGCTCCTTCAAAACTACTTTCGGCATTGTCAATTTCAAAGCGAAGAATTCTTTATTATTCGAAGAGAATGGTCTGTGATAATATCTTGTCTAAGATGGAAGATTATGTTGAGAGTAGAAATTGGCAACGTATCGGCGAATTGTTTTGACATTGACATTTCAGCAGTGCCAACCTGCCTCGGTTTAAGTTACAAAAACGTGATAGACCTAAATCATGGCCAACCGGGAGACTTCATGGAAGTGAATGGAGTATAAGTGGCGCTAGTAAGATTTTAATTCCAGTAATAAATAAATAAATAAATAGTAAATAGATGACATCACTGCTTGGTAATGGGAATTACAGAAAAATGTTCCTTAAAAAATAAATTACTTTCAACTATCAACATTTTTTTGATATTCCTGAAAGGGGAGATAATAAATCCATTATACCATACTTTTGACACTCATGCTATGTGAAACGTCATGTCACCGTGCATTCAATTTGAAAGAATTAATCGCAGTGAACAAAGAATAGTATTCTACCTGCACATTTGACTATTATTGTTCACTTGGATCTTCACCCTTGTGAATAATGACAGGCATTATAAGCAAATTGAATACTACACGATTGTAGTTACCTGCAGCATTTATCCCTGTGTTAGTTGCATCTTTGACCGCTTCCACTAACTTGTCATATTTTGGATTGAAAGTTTGAGTGAAAGCACAATCTATAATCCTTCCATTTATGTGTGTGCCAAAGTCAATCTTTACAACATCATCGTATTCCAAAACTGTTGGATCCCCAGCATTTGGAGTGTAATGTGCAGCACAATGATTCCTCGAACAACCTGTTGGGAAGGCCAGACCAGCTTTCAGACCGTTTTCTGCTATAAGCTTCCTTGCTGTATTTTCTAACTCTTCACAGATTTCTATCATGGTCATACCAGGCTTAATCCATTTTTGAATATGTTGACGCGTCTGAAATTGCGAGAAATAGATGAATACCAGGTAAATGTTAGATTTTTACATAATATCAATAAATTTATTAACATGTTGATTGTCAAAGTACATTTCAGAATTCCGGACAAAAATCCATTTTTAGTTTTATCATATTATATCAACAAAAACCCATTATTATAGTTCTTGGTAATCATCAAAATAATTTTTGTAAAATATACGAATTACCTCGTTGTTTACGTCTTTCTTGAAATGGCTACTGACCGAAAAAGAACTTGTACTATGCCAATACGTTCATTTAAGCCAACATTTATCATATGTTCGTTTCCTTGAAGCCATCGATTAATATTTACACTGATATCCTACAAGTTTCATCGTATCTGCACAAATGTCGCAAGTAAACAAACCAAGAGATAATTCATAGTAGACGTCCTAGGCAAGAATGCCAACTACGAGTAGTTGCCAGTTAACGTGTTAATAAATAATAATAAAATCAGATTTCTACAACATAATTTCAAGAATACCTGTCTGTGAGCTTCAGCAGCCAGCCGTACTTCATTGTAATCATCATAGTGCATTCTATCCAGAGCTTTCTTTTCTTCAGTAGTAAAACGGTCTTTAGCAGTTCGGTCATCGTTCTTCACTGGATGTTCCATAATTTGTCCCTCTGGAAAAACTTGGTCAGGGAAAAGATCAACGATGGGGATTGAAGGAGGATCAGTCTGATTAGGTTTTCCATTTCCTTTTTTCCGGTTTCTCTTCTTTTTTTTCTTCTCGACCGATTCTTCGTTCTCGGCAACTATTTCTCCATTTTTATTGGTGTCTCCATTCGGTTGAGCATCGATCGATTGTGGATCTACTTGAGTATTATCTCCTGCTGAATACAAAAATGTGCTTTGAATTTATACTTCGAAGATATGGATTATGGACGCAACAAGTTAAATTTTTTCGCAAAAATACCAACCAGCTTTCTTTTTTTTCTTCTTCTTTTTTTTTTTCTCCGTATCTTTCGAATTTATATCATCTGCAACGTCTTCTACATCTTTATTTTCAACGTTTTCCTCGGTCTCAATTTCTGACTTTAGCGCTGCCATGTTTAAATCAGGGAAGTGCCAATCATAGAAATGTACGTTGCATCCATAGACAAGGAAGATGAAGTCTTGTCAAAAAATGGCAATGGTACCACTACAAAAAAAAAAGTTCTTACTCACCTCACAGAATATATGGGTGCGTTTTTATTTTAATCGAAATGTCTAATCGATTAATCGTAAATGAATCGGTGTGTTTTTATTTTCATCAAGTGCATACCGATGAATTTCAACGGGCCGTTTTTATTTTCAACATAATTTCATCGATGGATTTACGATTACTAATCGGTTCATCGTACTTGGAGGTCGATGAGACCGATTAGATGGACGGATTTTGGCGGGTATTTCGAATCACATTTCTGTTGGACTGCACTTTTAAAGGTAATAATAGGAGATGGGCTTCAAACAAGTTTAACTTTCATATACCTAATATTTATCGCCTTAAGTGCGATTTGATAATGATTCTTTTTACAACAGTTATGATACTATAGGTATTATTGAATCTATTTCTTATTATAAAACCCTTCGAAAATAATTAAAATTGCATTGAAAGTAATGTTCCTGAAATATGAATGATATGATATGAATTATATTTTCTGACTTCGAAAAGTTATTTTATTGAGGGAAAAACATCAATGGAACAAAATATTAGATTATTGATCAAAACATAACAACCTAACCTATAATAATCATCAACATTTCTCAGCTTTCTGTTCTTATATTCATCGGATTGATTAGTGAATTTCCGATGGATTTTTATGACGTCACGTCAATCGTATTCTCATCGCTGATTGAATCCATCACAAAAGCTGATTAAAATAAAAACGCACCCTATATATATATATATATATGTGAATCATAAAGCCGGGTCTAGACGGGTGTAATGTAAAATGTAACACTGATGCCCGTAGTACCTACTACGAGCGTTACATGTAATGCCCGTAGTACCGTCCATGGAGAATTCGCCTTAGGGGGTTAGGTGTAGTCAGAGATATGAAAAAAATGACAATTTTAAATAGTTTTTGTTTGGCAGTAAATTATTTTATTTTATAAAAGTAAAAGCATAGCATCATTAAATAAGGCTTCGACTTGATTTGACAGAAATTTCCGAAAAAAAACTCCTCAAACATTGGCTCGCGATTCGCCTGTAAGGTTAGGTTAGGTATAGTTAGGGTAGTTTCTGAGATTTTTTTTCAATGATTCTTTAAAAATTTTCTAGTGATACTGCCCTCGCGAAATTTCGCAAAAATTTGCGCGTCACAATTCTACAACTAATTACCATGTTTGTAATGGAGCGAATCCGTATTTTTGAATTATTGAGGATATGACAACGAAATTTCAGATGGGTATAACTCCAAAACCGTTTGGCCAATTATGTCTATTAACAAACTCAAATGTCGCATACAGATGATGAGCAACCTACCCTAAAAATTGCAAGTTGCTATCTCTTTCCGTTCTCGGAGATACATAATATTTTTTGATAATCTTTTTAAAATGTTCTAGTGAAACTATTCCCACAAAATCTCACATACCTTCGTCTTTGTGTTGGTATTCTACAACTAGTTACCAAGTTTCAATTTGATCGGATCTTTATTGGTTAAATACAAAGGCCGGTCCATACGCTACGTTTTGCACACTTTTGCCTGTGCAGTCTTAAGACGGAATGAAAACGTAGCAATTTTCAGAGCGTCTACATGGTGCAGTATATCTGTATTTTTTGCACAGTTCTAGTGAATCGTCATCGAGTTACCATAGTTACCGTCTACCTGCAGCGTCAAATCCGCACAGTTGACAGATATCTATGCTCTCTAGCTCAGTTATCGCTGCAACTGCAACGTCTCCACACCGTTTCCACAACTGTGCAATTTTCCTATCTACACGCAACGTGCTGAACTGTGCAGACAAAAGGTTGTGCAGAACGTAGCGTATGGACCGGCCTTTGAGAGGGAATGAAAACGTAACAACTTTCAGAGCGTCTACATGGAGCAGAGATAATCTGTATATTTCGCACAGTTCTAGTCATAGACAACATACTAGTGAATCGTCATGGAGTTACCATGTTTACCGTCTACGTGCTACTACAGTCTATGACTAATCCGCACAGTTTACGGATATCTATGCTCTCTAGCTCAGTTATCGCTACAACTGCAACGTGTCCGCGCCGTTTTCAAAACAGCGCAATTTCACTTTTCACTATCTATACACGAAACGTTTTACCTGAACCGTGTTGAACTGTGCAGGCAAAAGGTTGTGCAAAACGTAGCGTATGGACCGGCCTTAACGTATGACTCTGTTATCTGTGCATAACGTTAGCACATGAAACCTATTTATTAAGGCTGTTCAAAATCAATGGTAGCATATATCCTCAGAGAAATTATTATTAATCAGAGCATATATTTATACCTTAGAATACAATTTGAGCTGAGAAAAGCTCAGTACTATTCGTTCTTTTTTTCCGATTACTCAACTAAGATGTCATCTTAAACGGAGCGTATTCTTTTATCTGTCAACAGTTCTACCATGCCATGACAAGATTTTAGTTTCTGGCTGGAGATGCCAAACAATTCAATCAAACTAAAAATGGATTATTTCACCTATAATTATGTATCAATTAAATGGGAAGATATATACGTCTTCAAATTTCATTAATGTCAACATGATCTCCTATCTAAAAGATATTCAATAAATTAAGAAAAAAAAAATTGTGTTGGTCACTCTGTAATTTCTTCCAAGCCTGAATGGAGAATGAAGCGCCATTTTACTAACCTTTCTTGTAGTAGAATGCTATATATTTCAAATAAAATATGTTAATAATATTATGTAGAAGTGTCACAAACGATATCTAAGACAAAGTTCGAAGTGAGTAAACTTCATATTGGGTTCCTATTCAATCGATATGCTAGGTGTCATTTTGGGGCCAAATAGTTGAAAACGAGTTAGCATAACTTGAGTTTACACTGTGTGAATTTGTTTTCAGTTTTATTACTAGTGTAGTTGAGATCACACAAAGTTAAAGATTAAGAAATTTTAAATGATAATCACTATGAAAAAACAATAAGTAGCCCTGTTGTAATTGACATTTCCTTTTTTCAGATATATTGAAATCGGTATGGAAGATGGTTTACAGAGGGAATTGAAGACTTCATCTGTCGCAGATCACATTCATAATGGAGTAGCTCCTTCAGTTATGGCAAACTTCCCTGAAGGGATAGTTGATGATACCGAAAAAGAAGTTGGCAATCAATTTGGTAATTCAGGTCCAAAATTCAACGGAAGTGTACATTCATCTGATGAGGCTGATAACGATTCTGATGCTGATGCTTTAGTTATAGATGAAAGTGTACCAAAACGTCGAGTTAAAAAACGTAAACTAAGTAGTAGATCCAGGAGTAGTGGCGATAATTGTGAAGAAAGTGAAGTGGTATTGCATTCAAATCCGTATTTCAATCAGTCCTTATTTGAGTTATCTCAATTATCTCATCATAATTCACCTACTGAAACTGAAACTTCTAATAACATAGCTGATAAGGTCAAAACCATAGGACTTTTGAATAAATCAAAACGCATTAAAACAAAGAACAGTCCGAAATTGCATGAATATGCTCAATATCTGGGACTTCAACCTGCAGTGCAATTTAAATGTTCTAAGTGTAGACAATCTGGCTTTGAGACATTACAAAGTTTGAACGACCATCTTGTAAACTGTACTGCTGATCCAAGTACGTTTGCAGAAGTGGAAGATAGCTCCGTTTCTAGTTTCAAGTTAACCAGGAAAGTTTTTCTATGTTCAGCATGTGGCACATATTACGAAAATTGGAATTTATACATGCATATGTTAGAGTATCATAGGAGATATATTTGTTTGTATTGCCTTGGTATGTTCTCAGTGCTGGATGATCTATGTCAACATATACAATCTAGGCATAATTGGGAACCTCATCAGTTAGAAACCCCTGCAGATTTCTTTAAAGATTACAAAGAACCCTGTTTTATTATTTGCTGTGAATGTAAAAAGTTATTCAACGAACAAGACAATTTTTTTTATCATAATTGTGTACCGTGTGATATCTCTGGTTCAAGGCAAGCGCTCAACAAAAGTGTTAAAAATAAGTGTAATAAACAACAAATAAGACCAGAAAATCACGTTACAGGTGATTCAGTTACAGACAATCCTGGTGAAATAAACTCTGTGGTTGACGAAGGTACCAGTGACGCACCAGTGAATACTACAATCCCCCAAATGGTCAGGAGTGAAATGAATGTTACAGAAACCTCTGAGGTTCTCCCAGAGATGCCGGAATTCGATAAAAATACTACAGAAACACAACTCTTACCAGCCGAGGCTGGTAGTCAAGAAGAAAATAGTGATTCCTTTGAAAAAGAAGAACAGCGTGAAAAACAAGAGAGCGATTTAGAAGAATCATTTTCCATGGAAACAAATGATAAACAAGCATCATCAAATTTGACAGCTGACAGTAGTAATGATGAAGCTGAGAAAGTTGATGAAAATACAGATAAAGAAGATGTGAATTCGCCTACCAGTTTTTCAGACAGACAAATTTACGATCAATCTTCTAGAGACAGTGATTTGAAATCGAATGAGCCTCTGAATTCGGATCTAGAGGATAGCATACAACGAGAAACTGAAAATATGAGCACAGAAGAAAATTTGGAACCGTTAGAAACTAGGAAGGTACCGAAATTATCCTTGAAACTATCCAAATTAGATACTTATTCAAATGTGGAAGCTGAAGAGAGTGACGATAGTGATAAGTTGGCAATGGAGGTTGATCAAATCGAAAGTGAAAACGAATTTTTAAATGCAAGTGATGAGAAAGTTGAAAACACATCTGCCGAAAGTCACATCCAAGTAGCAGGATCAGACGTAAGTATCATTGAATTAGAACTAGAGCAACCTTTGGACAAGTTCGACATAAAGATTTTGTTACAAAAATGTTTGTTAGCCACAGTACCAGTGTGTGTATACTGCAATCATGCAAGGAAAATTGCTGTAAACGGTAAACAATTAGGGCTTCATGCAATAGCACAGCATAGATATTCCGCCATCGTCAAAAGCATAACAGAGGAGGAATTGATCCCAGAAAGTTTCGTTAACAGAATAAAAGAGTCGTTGGAAGAATTAGACAAGGCCTTCTTCAATTTAGAATCAAACCTGACAGAAGAAGCTGTTACTTTTTCTCACGTTTTTGAGTGTTTCCAGTGCCGTTACTCTACAAATGTACATAAAGAACTGTATTTGCACAACAGGAAGATGCATACGAAAAATTTGCTACTGTGCATAATGTGTAAGTCAAATTTTTACAGTTACAGCGAGCTGATCTGTCATTTGTGTCCTGGAGATTACGTTTTAGATCATGACATCCAGTATAGATGTTGCATGTGCGTAAGCGACGACTTACCTTCAGCCTTTAGGCTCATGGTGCATCTGAGGAAGAGACATCACGAGTGCGATGTATGTCTAGAGATGTGCCACAACCAGTATAAGTTGTCAAACCATGTGTGGAAGCACAAACTTCATCACTTCTGTTACCGTTGCGGTATCGCATACAGGAACAAACAGGACATCACAAGACACTTATTTTGGAAACATGGCACCGAAAGTGTGTTGTGCAAGAAATGCCTCCAGAAGAAATGGCCCCACGTGTTCCACTTTTGCATACCCCCCGCGGTGTTCACCTGTGAAGAATGTGGCCTCAATTTCACGAAAGCTGTCTACCTGAAGGTCCATAAGAGGATCCATGTCGAGGACAAACCGCACTCCTGCAAATTCGAAGGATGCGATGAAAAGTTCATTTCGAAAAAATTGCAGCAGAAGCACGAACTTACACATTATGAACCGGCGGTGGAAGAGAAAAACGAGGAGAAAAAGGAGGAAGTCCAAGGCAGCCTAGTCGCCAATCTCGACGACCCAAACGTGGACGTCGTCTCAGACGAGAAGCCCAAGCCGAAAGTGGACGTATATGATCTACCTGAACTGAACCTATCGGAAAGCAGCGACAGCGAGCCTGAAATGGAGGCGCCAAAGCAAGAAATCAAAAAATCGGAAGAAGAGAATATCATAGAAA
The DNA here is from genome assembly GCA_937662695.2 of Halyzia sedecimguttata. Taxonomy (NCBI): domain Eukaryota; kingdom Metazoa; phylum Arthropoda; class Insecta; order Coleoptera; family Coccinellidae; genus Halyzia; species Halyzia sedecimguttata. The sequence continues at coordinate 8,457,336 of OW569414.2, read as the reverse complement.
CCCTGGAGGAAAGAACCCTGGAGGTCGAACAGGAATTGGCCAACAGCATCACTGTGACGCAGGAGGAGCAAAGCAAACAACCGGAAGAAAGCACGGAATCCACAATACCGATTTTGGAGAGCATATGGGACGATTTCAAGATATACCAAGCGAAAAGGGACAAGATTGACAACTTGTTTGGAGAATCGGATAAGATAGATCTTCCAGAACCCGAAGAATTGCCGATAGAACCAGAATTGACCCTTGAAGTGGCATTGCTAGACCATGACTATTGCTACACTCCCGAAGTCATTCAAGATACTAATGTCATCACAGAAATGGAACCCGATTTATCGCAGAGAGTCGATCACGATTACTGCACGCCGAATGAAGCAACTGAAGTCGCTGTGGTTGAAAAGGAGATTAAGGAAGCACCGCCAACAACTGAAACTAAGAAAGTCGAAAACTCTGACGATTCGAGTAGCGATAGCGACTCATCCAGCTGTTCTTGTGGTTCTAACTGTTCTTGTTCGTCCGATTCCAGTTCAAGTTCAAGTTCTGACAGTTCAGACTCTGACAGTTCTACCGAAGAAGGCAGAAAGAGGCAGCAGATCCGAAGAGAAAATAAACATTCCGGTGTTAAAACCGAAGACAAAGAACAATCCGCACCGGCGAAACCCGAAACTGTTGAGAATAACACAATTTCGGAAGCGCCAATCTTGGAAACTGACTTGGACACCACAGAGAGCGAAACTGACGAGGAATTCTACGACAAACAACCCCACAAAATGGCCAAGAAGCTGCTGGAGGAGAAAAGAAATCAGATACTGGCGGAGGTCGGCTCGCTGCCCAACGGAAACTTGTTTGAGAAAAGTAGAACATCCACTCCAAGTTTGCCGGAAGAGGTGAAACATAAGAAGAAGCTGAAAACAAAAAAACGGAAGAAGAAGAAGAGCGAAAGGAAAGAAGCTAGTCTAACGGAATACGCAGTCCCCAGCGTTCTCGAAGCTTCTTATCCAAGCTATCAGAGCCCAGTCGTGGCCCCTTTGACGATATCCCTAAATAAGATGTCCCCGTTGCCCATCCAACAGGTTAGCGTCCCTTTGACGACGATGACACCTGATCATTCTACTTTGAGACAGGACTCGGAGTCGAGTCTTCGAGCATCAAAGAGAAGGAGGGTCCCAAATAAGTTCTATGGTTATTCCAGCGATGAAGAGGGTGAGAAGAACACTCCTACTTCCTCGAAATGGAGGAAGTTGGAATCGTCCCAGATTCCACCCTCCGTCCAACCCTATCATTCACCCATGCTGACTGTTCCACCAATCACGATCAAGACAGTTGCCGCAAGTTCGAAACAGACTGTGGAGCCAATCACCATCAGGCAGACCGCTAGGTCAGGCGAACTAAGGGTACACCAGAGGCAGAGCCTACCCTTACCCCCGCCCCCTAGAGTGCCGCCTCTTCAGATCAACGCATCGCTGCTGCCCAGAACAGTCTCGGCAGATCCGGACTCTGATTCCAACGAGTCGGGCACGGAAGATGTGCCGGAACCCGAACAGCCCCAGCCCCCCAAAGTTCCGGTCTACTGTTACTGCAAATGTCCCTACGACGAGGTCTCCGAGATGATCGGATGCGATTCACACGACTGCGAGATCGAGTGGTTCCATTTCGAATGCGTCGGCATCATGGTGCCCCCCAAAGGACAATGGTTCTGTCCCGAGTGCCGGAAGAAGAAGCAGAGGCAATTGATGAATTCCTAGGTTTTTTCAAAAATTATCCGGTTCATTTTTTGACCATATCGAATTTGAGTCATAGTTATTATGATTATACCCTCTGTTCAGTTGGTAATTGATGTGTTATGATCTATTCGATTTTTTTGAAAATGTATTAGGTATCTATAATAGCATTCTAATATTTCAGGGTCCCAGTGCAAAATTGTTTTTAAGAAAAAAAATACATTTAAACATAATTTTTCGAATATGACTGTCATTTATTGATTATAAATTATACATAATAAGATGCCCGATATTCTTGAGAGGCTCAAGATGGGTAGGCTGATTTTTGGCATAGAATTCTCGGTTTTCATAATTGACAGAATAAAACTGGAGCGAAATTCCAGGAAAATATCTCGTGCTTTCAAGAATGGTAATAATTCAGCATCTCGTTTAAAGGTGTTTTGAAAATACTCATTAAAAATTAATTAGGTATACAGCATTCATTTCAGAAACGACATGTGATATGAACTTGACTAAGGATTAAGATTGCATTGAACAAGGCAACATTCTTTACAGCGAAATATTAATTATTGTGGCTTGAATTCAACAGCTGTTAGACTTCATTGAGGAAGTATAATATACAATAACTAAATACATTTAGTCACGCATTTTTCCAAATTTAGTCTTGAAAATTAAAATTATCTTGAAATTAATCTGGTGAATGAAAGGTTTAACAACCTACTCTTATGATGGAATCTGAATGATTTAATATACAAAATTTATAAAAAATTATCTAGTTTATATTGTCCCAGGAACGGATTCGATATTTGCAGATGAACATTTTGATGTGAACAAGAACTTTGTCAATGTGAAAAGCATTAATAGATTGATGTGATGTATGTATTGCTTCATATACGTTTAGTAATGTTCCAATTCAGATTGGAAATTCAACGTAAATTGTGTATCGAGACAGAATTTTTCTTTAGCTGTATTTATTTCATTGTTAAAGCCAATCATTGGGAGGATTAGTCCCAAAAAAAATGTATATAAGGTGTAAATATTAAATATTGTGATTTTCAAATATGAATTTTTTAGTTGAGGTGAAACTTCACCTGATCCAAATCACTTTTCATCATAGGAATTTGTGGCCAAAAGTTGTTGATGATTATTAGTTGTATAATATGTGTAAATAATTTTCATTATTTTTATTTCATAGTTATTCGTAGGTTTAGATCTGAGACATTCATATTTCAGTAATTCAATTGTATGTCAAAACTGAATAATAAAAAATTTAAATAATTTGTTGAATACTTATTTCAGAATTAATTTGTTCCCTCTTATATCATTTTTGTTTTGTGTTACATCAAAAATTATTTGTTAATGTTAATTTGCTAAGCAAGTGGAGTACATTGAATGAGGTGAACTGTGGCTAATTGCCATATAACTAAAACAAGACGTACGGTGAAATATTTATTGATTAGACCATCACCAAATATTCCGCGTGACCGGGCCAGATTACCTCATTCCTTGGAACGCCTTCAGTTTCATTCAGTGTTGACTAAGTCACACTGATGATTGGTAATAACCATGAAACCCTGGGTTTGTGTCTACCCCTGAATGACGCTTTCCTCTTTGGGGATGAGGTGATCTAGCCTGGCCATGCGGAATATTTGTTGATGGTTAAAATCAATAAATATTTCAGGTAATATTTTGGTTGTGCCGATCGGTACAACCAATAGGCGAACTCGTTCTTCATATCTCATCTGAGGGTCGACTATGAATACGGCCCTGACTTACCTTTGCTTTCAGCCATATGTTTAGTTTAGAAGTAGAGAGGATACTCGGTACCGTAAATATATTATCCATGTTCGGTACCCCTATTATTTCTTCGCTATTTTATAACTAGGAAATACCGCTCGCAGAGCATTGTGGCAAAGGATATATATTCGTAGTTTCCTTATCCCTAATTCTCGAAATATTTATCGCAAAATTTTGTTGTATTTTGTTGGATTCAATCTTAAAAAAATAGGGTTCTAATTTGAAAAACAGAAGTTATGGCCAATTTTTGACACAACATTTGAAACACCCTGTGATGATATTTCTGAACTTCAAAAGATGCATGACCTTTCCACATTCATTCTCTTCGATGTTGTAAAAACGGTTTACATTCAAGATGTTTAAAATAAGAATAATGAACATAATACTGACTAAACATATTTAACTTTTTTTCGGTTTTTTTTTCGATATTTTGAAAACTTTTCGAATTAATACAATGTTTTGAACAGAAATGTATTCAGCATTGAATACTTGATCATAACAGAAATGCAAAACTTGAAAAAAAAACTTTTTCATCAAATTTATTTTCACTCCCTGTATAACCAGAAGTGCTTGGGCTTCGAAAATATTTAAGCTTGTAGAGAATTTCAACCAATATCATAATCCCAATTTTCAGATTCCAAATATGTCCAGTTCTCCAGAAACGTCTAATAGGCACTCGAACTTGGGACACCCTGTATATGACTGTACATAAAATTGCAGTCTAGTTGAATCTGCAGCCAGTGTATTTAGTATGTCAAACCAGTTTAACTTTCTTTTTACTGTTTCCAGAAGTAAATCCTATTTTTTTGGGGATAGTTTATTTACAGGAATAGTAAAAATATAATTGAGAATGTTCCACAATAGATTTTCAAACATCAAAGCATATCACTTAATGGCTTTGGTCTGGAAATATGGTGAGATCTTTTAAAATAATTTGCAGTGCAAGTAACATAGTTGAGAATATCTTAAAATACTTGAGAACAATGTAATATTTGAAACTTTTGTTGTATTCGTGATTAAGCATACAATGTCATTTACTCTAACATTCAAAAAATATATATAAGAGAGCTGGGGATTGAAAAATTAAAATATTTCGAAGTTATCGTTGAACACTAGACATCATACCATAATGACTCAGTGATATACCAAAAGCTTACACCAATATCATTTTTCCACATTATCATCCTTCAGAAACCCTAAGTTATTAATAAAACTGTGCATATTGATGGAAACTCATTCATATTCTGAAAAAAAAAAATAAGACCCAAGGTCTGTGTTTCGCTGATATTCTTGATACTAGAATGTGAATAAGTTTGTTTCGATATTTTACAGGCTATTTCAATCATAATGCACACTCTTAATAATAGTTTAGATTTATTTAGGTCGACCGTAGATATGTGTCGGTTTTTCTACATACACTGTGTGAATAAAGTAAGGAACAAAATTCGTAACCGCGTTATTGAACGTCGTTCGAACAGGTCAATTTTAGTTTTTAATTAACCACCTTAGGACATACAAATTTTACGTATGACGTCATTAATTTCTACAGAGTAACGTCACATTTTTTTTTAAATGACCACCCCAAATATTTTTTGCTGCTTCATTAGACTTTCCTAAATGATGCTGTGAAAAATTAGTACCCTAGATAATAATTTTTTTGAGAAAATAACACATTACAGTATATGTATTATTTTCTGAAAAAAATTGTTATCTACAATACCAACAAAAAAAAAATGGGGTGGTCATTAAATAAAAAATTATGATTTCACTCTGTAGAAATAAATGATAGAAAGAAGTAAAATTTTAATGCCTTAAGGCTGTCCGAGCGTTTTCCTCCAAAACATTCAATAACGCCTTACTTTATCCACACACTGTATATACCGGTATCGTATTTGAACAAATTTGATTGATCTTTGGAAAATCCGTTGATATAAGGGACAGTTGACTTAGGACCCTTGGTATCACTGAATTCCTTTGGATACATATCTATGGCCTGAGCATTGAACAAATTTAGAATATTCACATAACCTTACAGGCATTCTATATACATACAAATAATGACTTGGGAATCATTGAGTATTATATACATGTTTGAACATCTTCCAGAATTGTGCCTATTAACATTGATCTTGATAGAACAAATGTCTTGATATTGATATTGGAAAATTTTCTTTCTTGGAATTTCGAATACTATGGCACAATGAATTTCTGAGAATTATATCAATTATGCAGTGGTTCCTTGAGGTGTTGCATGAATTCATGTGTCTAGGATAGCAGAAGCAGCGAGTTCAACATTCCAGTTGCTTTTCTGAAGAGCATCCTCACATTTTTCTTGTGAAGTCAGGCCCAACCTAAATAATAACAAAATATTACATTTCAAATTTTCAGAGTAACTTTTCAACTTACATTGTCCAATGGTATATCAAGGAAACAGGATAATTGGAAATTGAATAAAACAAGATGAAACAACAATTACTATACTTAAATTAATGAGCAGTCAAATATGAGAGCTATTTGAACAATTCAAAAATTTGTAAGACGGAGGTTACATGGTCAATCTGGCATCAGTTCAGTCTGACATCAATCATGGATTGATGTCAGATTGATGGGAAAAAACTGATTGTATAGACCACATTAGTTAGGTTAGGCGGGAAATTTGAATTACGATCCATCCGTGGATTCGAGCACTGAATTCCCCATGCATTTAGTATGGACCTAAAATTTATGCGAATTTCTCGCCTGTTTTTAGTTACTTTGGCTAATTTCTTAAGGTTTATTTTGGTTGAAATAGATTCTGTGAACCTTTCTCAACCATCTAGAATCAAGTTTTCATAACAAAATTGTATATTTCCAAAATAATTAATAAATATAAAAGTGTTCACCAAATTCGAATGACGTATGTCTTAGCTCACTCGAAATCAGTCAAAAATAATAACATAACCCTAAATCGGCCTTGTAATGACGCACAACAGAAGTCATCTACGACATACGGAAATCTTTCGAACTAGAATGGTTTCAATTTTGATTTAAGAATAAATAGAAGTAGATTTTAATGTGGAAATAACATGAAAACATGGACTAATGATGAAGGTACCCAATACTTGTTGTCTCTGTACTAACAGTCTCTTTTAAATAGGGTGGTTTCATCTCAAAGTTGAAATTCCTTGTTAAAAAATTTGAATATGGATCTCCCTTCATGCGAATGATTCTAACCTAACTAATGTGGTCTATATGCGAAGACTGATGGCCAGAGTGATGCTAGATTAACCCAGATCGACCGTGTAACCTTCGTCTATAGGGGAAAATAGATAGATAAACATTAATAAATCGACCCGTTCTCCAATCAGAGGGGAGGAATACAATATTTGTATTTCGTGTTTCTAACAATATGGATATCAAATGAAAGGTAATAAACATACGATTCCAAATATTGTATATGAGTTATAATAGTCTACTGGGTGTCCAGGCGAGGTAGGAAGGGTGAGAAACCGAAATAAAAAAAATTGCCTGATGTTTTACATAACGTTTATTAATATTATGAAAGATGAATAAATGGAAAATTATTTAGCAAAGATTATATTGTCCAAATGTCTTTCCTCACGCTGCAAACATTCCTCCAATCTTCCGCGTAAATTGTTCAGAAATCGCTGACACAGTTCTCTGAATTGCCGCCATTTCTGCGATGATGTTCTGCTTCAATTGCACTAAACTTGCGGGATTATTGTGGTAAACAACACTTTTCAAGTATGCCGACAAAAAATAATCCAATAGACTTAAGTCGGGACTCCTGGGGGACCAATTTATGGTCCCTCTTCGAGATATGACCTTATTTGGGAACACTTCCGTCACGGTCGCAATTGATTGGTCAGATGTATGGCTAGTGGCGCCATCTTATTGGAACCAAGTTCTCGAATTGTAGCCGTTAAATTGTTGCAGTTGTGGGACCAAATAACTTCATATAATTTCACAATATCGATCACTATTGACAGTTAATGCTCGTTCTCTTGAATCCTCAAAAAAGTATGGACCCTTAGATGAAATAGCAGCCCATACGACAAGTTTGGGTGCTTTTGTTGAGGATTCTCCGAAGACCAAAAGCGACAGTTTTGTTTGTGCACATGGCCATTCAAGTGGATGTTGGCCGCATCACTAAAAAGGATGTTTCCGAAATTAGTGAAGCGATTCATCATCTCTTGAGCAAGCTCAAACCGTTTTGTGAAGTCTGTGTCCTTCAATTCATCCACTAATTGGATTTTGTAAGACTTCAGATGGAAGTCCTTCCTTAAAATCACATGTAAAGTCGATTTTTTAGTTTGGAGTTGTTGAGAAGGCTTCCTTATTGAATGTGATGGATTGTGACGCACCGACTGTCTCACTTGTTCAACGGTTTCTTCATCTCTAGCTGTTCGTAAATGGCTTCTTTTTGGGATTGGAACCGTTGAACCAGTATTCTCAACATTTGTATCCATCTACTGATGGTGATTTCACTTGGAGCACTCCGCGTTCGATATTCTGCTCGAAATAAACGCTGAGCAGTAACTACAGAATTATTGTTTTGGTAATATGCACTCACGCAAAAAGCCCGATGCGGTCCTGGATACGGTTCCATTTATACTAGTGACCGACCGAAAGTTCGGTTTCGGTTTCGGCCAGTTTCGGCCAAGAAATCTAGTTTCGGCCTTAGTTTCGGTTTCGGCCAAAAATGGCCGAAACTTTCGGCCGGGCCGAAACTTGACTGTTCGTGAATTATCCTGGTCCTTTGGCCAGGAGTTAAAAGTAGGTATACATAATTGTCGTACAAGTTATTATAATCTATCTTTGTTAAGACTGATAATTCATGAAAATTCACTTTAATGATTATTATATAGATTACATAGGGTGATTCCAAATAAGACGTGAAAGTTGGGAAGAAGCGAGTATGTCTCATTAGCTGTTGTTTAATCCATATTTATTAATAACCGAAAATCAACAGTTTTTTAGTTCGGGTGATTTTTAAAAGATTTCTGAACTTAGTTCATATTTCGTCAATTTTTTCTACGTTGACCAAATTTGATGATAATTTTGGTTTATTTTCATCAGAAAAGGATATGATACAAACGAAAAAAACCAAACTATGCTGTATAAGAGGTTGAAAAAGAATTTGTATGATTTGAAATGTGGTATATGAATAAATGAAAAATCAATTTCTAATATCAATTTGTCTGCAACTTTCGAATTTCACAATTTTGTATGCCAAAATTATTTTAAAAACTTGCCAAATTCCTTCTTCATTCTATAAAAGATTTCTTTAGATTGCATAACTAGTTTCGTTTCAGCAGATTTTTTATAAGCAACCTTTTGAATGTCCGGCATATAAAATAGGGAATGTGTATCAAAAGACAGCGTGAGTAAATTTCAGGTGGAAAATAACAACTGAAGATATCAGAAAGACGGCATGTGCTTGCCTTAAGTAATCATTAAAGGATACTGTGGGAGATATACTCATTATTGAAAGGTTTTTTTCTGGGTTTTTTCTCCCAAACTTTGAAAAATATCTATAAAATAAAAATTAGTTTGTTGTGATTTGCTTCTGCGTAAGAAAGACAATATATTTGTCAGAAGCAATCAATTGAACAATGTTGCCTAACAAACAACAACGAAACAACATCAACGAAGAAGCAACTATATCGTAACGTTTCGGAGTCTATATCAGACTCCTTCGTCAGACGCTTAATGAAAATCTTTAGAATTATTTTGTTGATAGTTATTGTGAAATTCAAGAATTGTCACAATAATTCAAGAATTTCACAATAACTATCAACAAAAAAATTCTAAAGATTTTCATTAAGCCTCTGACGAAGGAGTCTGATATAGACTCCGAAACGTTACGATATAGTTGTTTCTTCGTTGATGTTGTTTCGTTGTTGTTTGTTAGGCAACATTGTTCAATTGATTGCTTCTGACAAATATATTGTCTTTCTTACGCAGAAGCAAATCACAAAATAAGTAATTTTTATTTTATAGGTATTTGGGAGAGAAAACCCAGAAAAAAACCTTTCAATAATGTGCTTGTCTATATGGAATGGTGGAACATAATTTATGAATACATTTTCTAATGAAATTTCGAGCTCATTTGCGAAAAAAAAATAATATTTAATTCGTTATTTTTCTCTATTTGCTTCTTACATCCCCTTTCAAATCATACTAATTCTTTTTCACCAGAACCAGAACTCAAATATCTCAGAAATTGTTGATTTTTGGTCATCAATAAAAATGGCTCAAACCACAGCAAATTATCCATACTAACACCTCCTCCAAGGTTGACGTGTCTGATTTGGAATTACCCTGTATACTTCGACTAATTATTTTTATAACTTGGTAATACCAAAATAATGAATAAGGATATCAAAAAAGTTGTCTTTTCATTTTATTTAACACTGCTTAACTGTTTTTATGTATATGCAAATAAAATTGTAAAAAATACAGTAGATTTCAGTATGAAATAAAAAGTTTCGGTTTCGGTTTCGGTTTCGGCCGAAACTGAGACCCTGGCCGAAAGTTCGGTTTCGGTTTCGGCTGAAAAACCAGTTTCGGTCGGACACTAATTTATACTAACTCTACAAATAGTTGTCTACGTCTCAAGCCCCTTCCCGCGCTTATACCCCGCAACCTTGCAAAGTTATTGCCAGATCATACCACCCCTACCTAGCCTGGACACCCTGTACTACGCATTCGGCAAAAAATAAGAAATATTTAGTTCGACCAAAAGTAGGACCGTGCGATTTCCAGAGCTTTCATGCGGAATTACTGGAGGAAGTTAATAAAATTTTATAAGACGAACCCCACCCCGCCACCGCAATCAGTCGGTCTATCGTGGCACCCCTAAATCTATACCTCACCCACAAGCTCAATCCTTTTGATAAGGGAGATGAGTTGGGTGGCGGAGAACTTGTCCAGTTCCCTCAGTCTCAGTTTGTGGACTGCTAGTTCCTCGATCTGGTCCTTTCCCCAGCGAGGCAGTGCTCGATAGACTCGTCGTCCTCAAGGAGTAGTCTGCACTCAGATTCCTTAACCAACCCCAACTTTCTTGAGTGTTTTCTGAGGCCACAGAGAGTACACAGCTGTTAAAATTCTCAGGTCTAACCTGGATAATTTGAGCCATTGTATGGCTGTTTCAGCTGATGGGCCAATAATTGTCGAGGGAGCATGTCTGAGACCAGATATGCTGCTCCATAGTTCTTGGAGCTTTTGGTAAAACGATCTGTTGTTCTTTCACCCTGCTGCCTTGAGAGAGATGCCATAGGTTCAGGTCCAATGAGTCTCGTGAAAGCCCTTCGCGCCGCCAATGAGTCCGCCCCTCATTACCTTCTATGCCCGAGTGGCCCGGAACCCAGATGTGATGCAGCCCATAGCGCTTTCCCAGTTTAGAAAGTGCAGTTACATGAAGTCAAGGCCTTCAGGGCGGCTTAGCTATCCGATAGGATCTTAATTGATCGGAGAACCCACCCTTTCTCATGTATGAACTTTGCACAGTGATCAATGGCGAAACTTTCTGCATAAGTGCCCAGGCTGATGGATTCACCATCAGCAATTTTGCAACCACTGATTCTCGCCCCTACCCCTTGGGTGGTAACGGAACCATCTGTGAACCAACAAGGACCCTCAAGCAGTGGGGTCCCAGAGATGGGCCAATCGTCTCTGCTGGGAAAGACGTCACAGAGGGCCACCGTGTGTAGGTTTTGGTTATAGATACGTCAGTCCGCATGCTCATTATCTCGTTGGCCTCCAATGCGGCCTGTATAGAATTGGACACAAATCATGCTTATTGCGAGCCATATGCAGAAATCTGTATATCGCCATCCGGGGCACGCTCCTGATCACGAGGTGAAGAGGGGCGAGGTCAAGTAGGCGCTCCATGGCTGCAGTGGAAGTGAGCGAAAGGCTCCAGTCACCATTAAACACGGAGATCCCTGGATTTTACTCAGTGCCTACTGTATCAAAATATGTTACGTCTACCACCAGAGTCAGAAATAGTTCCTCTTCCCAACTGTCTACATTTCTGAAGTGATCAAAAACTGTCACGACTTGGGGTGTAACTGGAAGGCCATATTAACAGCTCATGTTAATTCTGTGAGTTTGCGAGCCAGTTTCGAGTAGACAGCGTAGTGTCCGAGGTGTAGCATTAATATCATAATCCTTGGGGCCAATATTGAAATTCATGCTGCCTCTTTCGGGCATTTTTCGTTATTCACATGAGCAGACGAGAAATTATTTAACTAATGGAGTTTTCGCCTGAGAGGATTGGGGTTTTGAGGTGAAGGATGCTATTCCCCCAAAGAATTCCCTGGTGAGGGTCTGCGCATGCGTGGATTCAAGATGCGATCCAATAGTGTTGGAGAATCGGAGTTTTTTGCGAGGTGTATGATTTTGAGAGGACTTTCAGCCGTGAGTCCAGAAAGTAGTGACGGTTTTTGGGTTGTATGCATTATGTTAGGAGTGGTTTAGGACTATCGGTTATGAGTCTGGTGCTTAACCGCTATTGTGAGGTTTTAAAAGAATATTCATGGCAATTCTGTACACCTGCAAGTCACGTTATGCGCATGAGCAAAAGAGTAGTGATTAAACAGCTGGATTTTTCGTCTGAGAGGATTGGGGTTTGGAGGTGCAGGATGCTATTACTTTATAGAATCCCCTTGGAGTATCCGCGCATTAGCGTATTAAAGCTGCGATATTTCCTGAACCAATGGTGTTGAAGAATCAAAGTTTTGTGTGAGGTGTGTGATTATGTGAGGACTTTCAGCCAAGAGTAGATTGCGCATGCACAGAGGAGAAGTGGCTCGTTTTGGGATGTATGACTTATGTTGGGAGTTATTTGCGTCTAGTGGTCATGGATTTGGTGCTGAGCCGATATTGTGAGGTTTTAAGAGAAATTCCATGGCAATTCTGTGCACCAACAAGTCATTTTCGAGGAAATGAAGTTATTTCCGAGTTGAATTGTCTGAATCCTAGCCCTGGGGCCAATTTATAAATAACTATATTTAGAAGATCTATATTAAATCACGTTCGGATTTGGAGAATAGGCGTAAGCAATTGCGTTCCCAACGGGGGCCCCATAACCGCATTTTTTTTTTATTTCGATCTACGGTAAAACTTATAGCCAGACTGTATCGATAGCCCGATTTGTTAAAGGGACTCGAAAAAATATAAAAAAAGCCTGACGTGAGGTCAGTACTCTTTGGCGCGCGTGTTCACGTTGGCTAACTTGAATTGATTTATGAGTGTTTCAAGCTCAGTGGATAGAACGAGCCGGAGATCTACCCAGAGGGTAGTGGACACCAGTCACTGTCGGGTCATAAATTAAGAATCCTTTAACTAAGCTGGCATGAGGATAGAGAAACAAAGTTGACAGAGAGCACAAGTGTCTTTCCTTAGTCGTACAAGCTCCTAGGAGCTTCTGAGGTATCTCCTTGGGGAAGACTTGGGAGGGTCAGTATAATCATAATCATGTATATACCACGCGCGCCAAAGCAGATTGACCCCACGTCAGAGCTCTTTTAGCCTTTTTCTTTCATTATGAAGTCAATCTGCAATTGGCACGGCATACGCGTGTCGGTGTATTACCTACATAATGTCCTTTTTCCCAGCAAGTGGTATTAGGCCCTTGACTAGGTACCTCGCACGGTTTCTGACATGCAGGTACGTGTCGTCGCCCCAATAGTGAATTCCATTGTATGCTGGCTGAACAGTCAAATATGACATGTGAGGCAGTTTCGTCTGCCCCACATTTCCTACAAACAGGGTTTTCTCGGAGAACTCCCATGTTGTTCAGGTGCTTTCTCAGGGTACAGTGTCCGGTTAGTAGGCCGGTCACCGCCCTGAGCTTACTGCTACTCAGTAGTAAGACTTCTTTAGTTTTTCTATCTATGATTCATTATATGATCTGTGTTCATACTCGTATATGTCATCCTGTTCTATAAGGGAGAGTCAAATTCATTTCAGGTATTTTAATTTGATTTCTTCCATGGTGCAATTCTCATTCTCAGATTGCTCGTTTAATCTTGATAAGAAAACTATTATTTGAATTGAATTTCTTTTATGATGCAGTTCTATCATAAGAATAAGTTGATATAATTCTCAACTCTGAGAAACCAATACTTTCGGAGATATAATTTGTCTGTTTGAACAAGAGCGCCAGAAAGCTCCTGTCCACAGGGCTTCAACCAATTTTTAAAAATTGGGATCGTTATGCTTTGTTTCCATGCTTTCGGTACTTTTACTTTTAATGTCTTTTATATGCGTTTTACCCCCTTAGCTTATTGATCCATTGCCTATCTGATCTTCACTCAGGGGTTTTCTGTTTTTTAGTATTTTTTCTCTTGCTCGAATGTGATCAGTATTTGTTCATCTGTTTCCCTCTTGTCGCTCGTCACCATCAGCGTCCCCGCAGAGTCTTCGAAAATATGGTATCCAATATCAAATAATCTTGAGAGGTATAATTCAAATGAGATGGCATCTTTGACATCTATGTACAACTCAGGCGAAAGCCTCACTACGGCTAAACCGCCGCGGTTTTTAACCGCCCGACTCAAGGAAACTAATACAAGCGGCCACACTTGCGGTTTTTTTTTCCCGCGACTGATTACAAAGCCGTGGAATGTTACAGAATTAGTCAATTAGTCGCGGATAAAAAGCGCGGTAGCTCAGTAGTAGTGAGGCCTCCGCCTTAACCAACTGAATTTGTAAGTCAAGGAAACTAATACAAGCGGCAACACGATTTTTTCCCGCCATTTTTTTGTCACTAGTATCCTTGATTCACAATATTAGGACGTTAAAAACCGCGGCGGTTCAGCCGTAGAGGGGCCTCCACCTCAATGATGTTTGTAAATGATCGATACAGTGAAATTAATTCTTTGATTTTTCTATGACTACTATTGTACCGAAACATACACACGATTTAGTTAGAGAATCCCATCCGAGAGTTGTTGTATACAGAATTTCAGGAAGGTTCAATTTGTGGTTTCCGAGGCAGTTTCTGGTGGAACTACTTGTATGTTTTCGAATATACATTTTAGGAAGATGTGAGTTGAGGAGTTTCAAGTTGTTGAAAAAAAAATTGATATCGATAGAAGAATACTCACTTCATGAGTTGATCAATTTTTAGACTTTTTATGGACAATCCTACATCCCATCCGTGATTCTGTAGTGCTATTAGACATTCATCCGTAGTAACATTTGGCACACAGTTCATTATTTGGCTCACTTTGGTATTCTTATATTCTGGGGTCATCAATCTTTCTGCGTCAGAACATAGCTAAAAAGATACAGAAAATTTTAAATACATTAAACAGGTGCTAATTTTGACTAATAGTATATTGTATTCGTGTCGGTATTTTAAACTACAAGATTACTAGATATGTGACATTGTGGCACACCTCAATCTATACTTCACCCACAAGCTCAAGCCTTTTGATAAAGGGAGATGAGTCTAGTAATAATAATAATAAATTTAATCACCAAATTGTGAGTTACATATTTACGTATTTTGGTTCTTATAATTATGTTTGATACAGCTCAGTTTGTTGCGCCTAGGTTTTCACCCGTATGCGCTGAAAAACAATTATTGTACATACGCAACTCCAGACCACCAAAAGCAAGAAAAAATTGGTTCAAGCACTGACGTGAAGTCAGAAGCTTTTGCGCGTATGTTCTATTGTCCATTCTTCTGTATTGGACACCCTTAATCGAATTTACCATGGTAAATTCGATTAAGTCAGTGCTTGAACCAATTTATTTTTTCGTCATTTTTTTCAAATTTTCTAGGGGTACGGTTCTTACAAAATTTTAAACACGTCTTTATGATGATTTTCTACTACTAGTTACCAAGCTTCAATTTGATCGAATATTTATTTTTTGAGTTATCAAGGAAGTAATATTCCAGGTGGGTATAACTCGGAAACCGTTCGACCGATTATGCCCAAAAACAAACTCAACTCTCCCTTTCGGATACGCAACCTACCCTGAAAATTGCAAGTCCCTATCCCCTTTCGCTCGAAAGTTATCGAGGAAACGGTCACCCATCTACTGAACTCACACAAGAATGCTCGAATCTCCAACAAAATTCAACCGATCGTGTTAAAACTTGAAACTTGGCAGTAGAGTTGGGTTATGAAGGCTGTTGTAATATTTCAGCAATTTCAAACGAATAGTTACTGATATATAGAATTTTTTTTTTCAATTTTCAATGATTTTTTTAAAATTTATTACAAATACTATCCTCACGAAATTTTGCAAGAATTTTCGCATTGGCATTCTACAACTAACTACCATGTTTGAATTCAATCGGTTTAGTATGTTTCGAGTTAATGAGAAACAAAAAACAACCAAATTTCAGATGGCTATAACTCTAAAACCGTTTGGCCGATTATGCTCATAAACAAACTGAAATGTCGCGTTCTGGTGCACATCCTAACCTGAAAACTTCAAGCCGCTATCTCTTTCCGTTCTCAAGTTATTGTGACAACAAAAATATTTTTTAATAATTTTTTTTTAATTTTCTAGCAATACGATTCGCACAAAATTTCACAAACGTGCTTAGGTTCATATTCTACAACTATACACCAAGTTTCAATTCGATCGGATTTATATTGGTTGAAGACAAAATTATTACTCGGAAACCACTCGGCCGATTATGCCCATTAACGAACTTGTCCGTCGTATTGAGATGCGCCACCCACCCTGAAAATTTCAAGTCGCTAGTTCTTTTCGTTCTCAAGTTATCGTGGCAACGGCCGGACGGACAGAATCAAATTTGACCACGAATTCTTCATTGGGGAGTCGAACTAAATCGTTTGAGACCATTTTCGTCAAAAAATTCGAAAGTTACAGACATTTGGGCAAAACTATAACACGATGTTCCCCAGAACATACGCGCAAAAAAAAAATCAACTTAAAACCACAAAGAATATATGTCTCTAGTTCCAAATATAAACTTTCGACTCTCTCTTTTGAACTTGCTCAACTAGGCGAAACCATTGCCAATTACACCCTCTTTGCTGATGTAAATATTGGGGAAGACCTAAGAGGATCAGTATAATAATAAATCTATAGACAAGGTTGAATCATCAGCTTCCAAAGCTGAATTAAGAGGACCAGATGGGTTCAACGCCAAAAGATTCTTTCTGAATACCAACAAAATACAGACGATGTAGTTTACGTTGAGAGATCTCAATAAAAAACCCAATCCAGACTCTGTGAAGCTCCTTGGAGTTCGACTGGATCAGAAGATGTGTATGACAAGTTTGCGAAGTAAGGTGTATCTCTTGAGGAATCTTTCTGAGTGTTTAAGAATTTCTTGAGTGACAGTCACAGGCAGTGACACTAGCTATCTATCCTGTGCTCAAGATTGTTTGAAAAGGAATCTCAAGGGGGCACAGATCTACATTATAACGGACAGCCACTCCACACTGAGAGACCTGGAATTACCCAATTACCTAATATTAAGGGAAATGAGAAGGCAGATAAACTTGCAAAAAGGGCCTCCAGGATAACACCTGCTGGACCAGAACCCTTCCGAGGGCATGGAAAAGACTACAACAGTTCAGCCGTCCAATAATGGAAGCTGAACAATAGAAGAGCTTTGGAGAAATAATCCAGGACTTTCACAGGCAAAAAGGTTCGCGGATTGCTCACCATCCTGTATCAGGAAGCTCCTGCAGCTGCCACAAGCTGAGCTTCCGGTGTTGGTGGAACTACTGACGGGGCACTGCCGGAACAAATATCACTTATACCGCATGGGCAAGTCAGCAGACGAAACATGCCCTGTGGATAGGAAAAGGAAACAGCCGAACATATAGTTTGCAAATGTCCAGAGCTGGCCAGGCTAAGAATTTTAAATATGGGTGAGCCCTTGGACTATAGAAGAGAGAGGATGGATAACATATTTCCTGACATTGAAACCAAATGTCCACCACATGACCACAGAACCAGACTCCTTTTGCCTACTGTGGCTTTTACATCCGTAAGCTGTCCGTAAACGCTCAGATAAACACAAGACACAAACGTTCACCACATCGTTTGGTGTCCACCAAACTGACAAAGTTTTGGTTTCAGATCGATAGCGTTGCACAGTACGGCATGCAATTTCCTTAGGATTGAATAAGAAAGGTGACAGAACAAAATATCGTATCGGACGCAGTTATGAACCAAGCCACACGACACCTAATAATACTATGAGTCACTATAAAAGTAACTATGCTCTTGTCCACTACAGTAGTGGACAAGAGTGTAGTGGACAAGAGTGTAGTTACTTTTATAGTGTTTATAATAAGTCCACAGTGAACTCAAAATAGAATATTCAAAATAGAAAATACTATGAGTCACAGTAATTTTGATGATCACCTAACATCTTGCAGATTCAACAATAGCCAGAAGAGACCTGAATATAAAAAAATCAAACCGTGCTCCCGGTAGAGAGTAGTAACTGTGAGAAATTTTGTATTCTTTTTAGCACGAATAAATTATTATTATTATTATTATATCCACCAATCACGTAATAAACGTTACTCAAATGATTTACAACTCACAATTCCCCTCTGAATTTTCCTCTGAATCTGCTGCATACTCTGTGGTTGGCCCATTCCACCCATCGGAGAGGCAGGAGCCGGCCTGTGCGGCCTCAAAATTTCAATAGGCACATGACTATACACATGTTCCGGAATTTCACTATAGATCCCGTCCGAAACTTCACTGTAAGGCCTACCGGAATACTCACTGGTAGAACCGTAAATTCCGACTTGGGTACTGTAAGAGTTTCTCGAAGAGTACAAATTAGAGCTATCGACGGTGTTATATTTGCTACCTGTATATGCCATCTGGTTAAATTGGGCCTGGTTCATGTACAGGTTGTTAGAGTTGACGTTTTGCGAAAGAGAACTGTCCAAAGTGTTGTAATGTGAAACGTTTAGATTAGAACTAGTAGAAGAATGCACCGGGTCATATCTTCTGTTACTTTTGAATTCGCCATATTCTGTTTGGATAACGTAGTTTGTACTGGAGGAACCTGCCACATTGTTCTCTTTAGGGCTACTATTTATATTTTGGGTCGTTTCATACCAAATCCTATTCATAGCTGTAGCTGTTTCCAATGGCAGACTACTATAAGCGG
Organism: Halyzia sedecimguttata; assembly: GCA_937662695.2. Taxonomy (NCBI): domain Eukaryota; kingdom Metazoa; phylum Arthropoda; class Insecta; order Coleoptera; family Coccinellidae; genus Halyzia; species Halyzia sedecimguttata. Next base: position 8,438,679 of record OW569414.2, on the reverse strand, counting down.
ATTTACTCTGGTCATCCTTCTGAATTTTGTTCAGCGGTAGGCTTTGTCCTTGTAAAATCTGATTAGTATTTTTAGGTTCCTTTTTTAAATCTATACAGTTATTCTCCACTTTATTCTTAGTCTTTAAATATTTATCCAAATCCGATAAAAAATCTGAACTTATACCATTGTTTCTATCTAAACCGGAGTCTACATTATTTAAATTATTGTAAATAGCATTAGCGGAATTTGTCGTTTTTACAGGCTCAATAGGCACAGCCACATCTCTCTGAACTGCGTTGATATTTTTCGAAATAGCAACATTTTTCTCTTGATCATTCAAGCTACTTATCACATAATTAATACTTTTACTGGTTAAATCACTGGCATTATCAGAAGAATATCTGGAGGCATTCGAAATTGAAAATTCTGCAAAACTATTGGTAAGGTTTTTTGTCACATTCCTGTTTGTCATCAATCTGACCGATGAAGGGCTCTTAGCTGCACTTTTGACAGGGGATATATGAATAGAAGATGCAGAGAAGGATGGGTCTAATTTAGAGTTACTTTGGGTAGCGTGCATGCTGGGCAAAGATGAGGGGCTGCTTTGGAAAATTGGAATATTAGAAGTATCGAATGGATCCTTGTCGGTATTAGGAGTCGCCTCTTGAGCTGCATTCAAAGTATGGTAATATATTGGTGGACCTTGATAAGGCGGAGGACCAGCAGCTGCGTCGATAGGCCAATCATCTTCTTCGCTATCTGAAAAAGAATTATTTGAAATACAACCTAAGTAACAATTAACAAAAACTTATATGAGCACTGACGTGAGGTTAGGAGCTTTAGCGCGATCGTTCATGTAATGACCGATTATGGGGACATATGTATATAATGTAAATTATGGGGACATATGTATATATGTACATAATGTCGATTATGAGGACATATGTACATATGTATTTAATGTAACTTATAGGGACATATGTTTCGCTGATTTAGAACACCGTAACCTACTGAAATAAATGGTTATTAGAGATTCGTTATATCAAGGTACCAAAATTTCAAATGGGCCAATGAAAATATAAAGAAAGTCACTATTCACATTCAATTTTGACCATATCTAGTATCGGAAAGTCAAATTAGCTGCGGCGGAATTCAAAGATTCACTATTAATAATATACTGACTGACAAAGAAACTGCAACACCAAGAAGGAGCTGTTTAAATTTTAATTTTTTTTTGGTAAAACATAGATAGTATATACTCCATTCACTTTTATAAAGTCTCCCGGTTGGCCATGAAAATTTGATACATTTCACCATGTATATTTTGAAAATGTTAGGTTATAGTCATTTTCCTGTCAGATAACTACGCAACGTTGTCCTCTCTACATAGAAGTCGTAGTAATTACGTATTTTCACAGTGTGAATTTACTTCGGAAAAATCCTGGCGCCAGTAGAAGAAAATGTTTCCTCTGTTGCTACTAGAAATGATTCAAGTGATATAAACTGGTTGTAATATTCAATTATTCTATTTTCTTGTATGGAAATCGAGAATCAAGTGTTGGAATTCTGTTGAAAAATAATGGATAGAATAGTCCGTTACTTCGTGATAGTTCATTTGAAGAAAGAATAAAAGTACCTGAACATCCTGGCAGGAAAACTTCTAAACGAACAGACGTACCTATGCAATTCCCCACTTTTCTCAAGTAGACATTTAAATACCTTGTTGCACAACTTGAAATACACTAGTTTCAAAATGTAGTAGTACTACAAAACCCAAGTGATTCTTATACCTCAATAAAATATAATAATAGGAAACTAAGTAATTTCATTTGAGAGTTCAACTTCAACATGTCAGAATGAAGTTTTCATATTGCAGATTTCGGTTCTGTATAGCACTTCTGCTTGTTCAAAACTACTTTCGGCATTTTCAATTTCAAAGCGAAGAGTTATTTATTATTCGAAGATAATGGTCTGTGATAATATCTTGTCTAAGATTGAAGATTATGTTATGATTATGTTGAGAGTAGAAATTGGCAACGTCTCAGCGAATTGTTTTGACCTTGACGATATTTCAGCAGTGCCAACCTGCCAGTGTTTTAGATACAAAAACGTGATAGACCTAAATCATGGCCAACCGGGAGACTTTATAAAAGTGAATGGAGTATAGCAAGGAGTAAGTTATTGAAATTGGAAGAAAAAAGGGTTTACAATTTTTTTTAATAAATTTGTCAATAATGTGTTTGTCCACCGCAATTATCTATACACTCCCCAACACGTCTTGGCATTGATGCAATAAGATGGTCTATTTCTTCTTGAGGGATACTATCCCAAGCTACCTGTAGTTCATGTATCAGAGCCGCCAAAGTCCGTGGGGGCTGGGGTGAATTTCCAAGCCTTCTACACATGATGTCTCAAACATGCTCTATGGGCGAAAGAAGGGGGGATCTGGGCGGCCGTGGCAAAAGATTCACATGGGTCGCTTAAAAAAAGTTTAAACTAACAATGGCAACACGAGGCCGATAATTATCTTGCTGAAATATTGGATTCTCGAGCCGGTTAAGGCAAGGGAGAACATATGGCTCCACTATTTCTTGAAGGTAACGCAGCGCTGTCATGTTACCTCGAATAAAGACTAAAGGTGACCTACTTGCATGTGCAATAGCACACCATACCATAACGCCTACTGTCCGGTGTACATGACGCTCAATATCAAACTGAGGTTCAGGTCTTTCCCCCCGACGTCGTCTAACCCTTCTGCGGCCATCATGTGCACCCAAGGAGAATCGAGAATCTTCAGAAAAGACGACCTGATGCTATTCCACATTCCAATGTTCACCTTCCCTGCACCACTGTAATCGTTGCCGGCGATGCTCAACCGTCAGAGGTAACACAAGATGGGGTCGATAATGTTGCAGTCCAAAAGATCTTATCCGGCGGTAAATCGTTCGGACAGTTACAGGATGGCCTTGTTCTCCTAACCACTCATCAGCCAAATATCGAGTTGTCGCTTTAATAGCCATAAGTCTTAGACGTCGATATTGTACTTCATTTGTGCCCCTTCGACGTCCGGTGCCTACTCTTCTTCATTTTGGGCATTACCAAACCACGCTTGACAACATCTCATATCAGTCGTTGGATTTCTGTTCGTACGGTTAGCGATTTCTCGAAATGACAACCCCGCCTCCCGTAGACCAATAATTCGACCTCTTTCCAATTCACTTAGCTGGCGATACATTCCGCGTACACGTGCTCTAGGCATTTCAACAACAACTAAACATCGACTTTGGATCTCCTCGAACAGCTGGTTTGTTGTAAAATTTAAATAATTGCAAAAACGACTAAAATATGTAAGTAACAAAAATTGAAAACATGAAAAAACCTTCACGATTTTTTTCTCCAAATTTTAATCATCTACTCCTTGCTATACTATCTATGTTTTACAAAAAAAAATTAAAATTTAGCTCCTTCTGGGTGTTGCAGTTTCTTTGTCAGTTAATATAATTTACTTTCGAATTCTGAAAGGCGAACGATTACGAACTGAAAACCGGAAGACTAATCATAGTTAATTCCTTGTCCGGCCGGTGGGCCTCGGTAAACGGGGCGCAGCCACGTGACCAATAAGTCGCAAAATCGGACGGTGTGGACTCGGTCGTCCGCTGATTGGTGGTAACTGACTCATGTCCTTCTGGAAGGAAATCGAAAGATTTCCATCTGTTTGCGGACGCAAAAACAGTAAAACACGGTAGATACGGCAGTCTAATCTCTCGGAAAAAAAAAACCTCTGCGACTGTTTTTACACATGGGTGGCCGCTGGAAATATCGGACTGGACTGGATTTGAATTCGTTGTTTTCCAGATGGAAATAATTGTGGACCTCAATTATGAGATTTATTAGTACCTATTGGACCAGTTCGGAAATTTATGAAATCCGTTACACCATGTAAAAGCTACAAAATGAAAACAATTTTTTTTACATCAACACCCTATATTTTGCCTGAGCTGACTTTGGAGAAATGGTAAATGCAAAGAGTGTTTTAGTTGATGAGATAAATCTATGGTTGAAATTAATGTACAACTTAAAGATTCAGACTGTATATGCTTTTTGTTATCATTCAACGTCGCGAAACGTCAAAAAACTAGTGACCGACCGAAAGTTCGGTTTCGGTTTCGGCCAGTTTCGGCCAAGAAAGCCTTAGTTTCGGTTTCGGCTCAAAATGGCCGAAACTTTCGGCCGGGCCGAAACTTGACTGTTCGTGAATTATCCTGGTCGCTTGGCCAGGAGTTAAAAGTAGGTATACATAATTGTCGTACAAGTTATTGTAATCTATCTTTGTTAAGACTGAGAATTCATGAGAATTCACTTTAATGATTATTAATTAGATTACACAGGGTGATTCCAAATAAGACGTGAAACTTGGAGGAGGAGTTAGTATGTCTCATTAGCTGTTGTTTAATCCATATTTATTAATAACCGAAGAGTTTGGGTGATTTTTAAAAGATTTCTGAACTTAGTTCATATTTCGTCAATTTTTTCTACGTTGACCAAATTTTATGGTAATTTTGGTTTATTTTCATCAGAAAAGGATATAATATGTACGAAAAAATTGAAATTATGCTGTATAAGAGGTTGAAAAAGAATTAGTATGATTTGAAATGTGGTATATGAATAAATGAAAAATCAATTTCTAATATCGTCTGCAACTTTCGAATTTCACAATTTTGTATGCCAAAATTATTTTAAAAACTTGCCAAATTCCTTCTTCATTCTATAAAAGATTTCGTTAGATTGCATAACTAGTTTCGTTTCAGCAGATTTTTTATAAGCAACCTTTTGAATGTCCGGCATATAAAATAGTGAATGTGTATCAAAAGACAGCGTGAGTAAATTTCAGGCGGAAAATAACAACTGAAGATATCAGAAAGACGGCATGCTTGCCTATATGGAATGGTGAAACATAATTTATGAATACATTTTCTAATGAAATTTCGAGCTCATTTGCAACAAAAAAATATTGAATTCGTTATTTTTCACTATTTGCTTCTTACATCCCCTTTCAAATCATACTAATTCTTTTTCATCAGAACCAGAATTCAAATATCTCGGAAACTGTTGATTTTTGGTCATCAATAAAAATGGCTCAAACCACAGCAAATTATCCATACTATCACCTTCTCCAAGGTTGACGTCTGATTAGGAATTACCCTGTATACTTCGACTGATTATTTTTATAACTTGGTAATACCAAAATATTAAATAAAGATATCAAAAAAGTTGTCTTTTTATTTTATTTAACACTGCTTAACTGTTTTTATGTATATGCAAATAAAATTGTAAAAAAAACAGTAGATATCAGTATGAAATATAAAGTTTCGGTTTCGGTTTCTGTTCGGTCGAAACTGAGACCCTGGCCGAAAGTTCGGTTTCGGTTTCGGCTGAAAAACCAGTTTCGGTCGGACACTACAAAAAACACTTTGAGCATCATCCACGCAGTCACATTCATACACAAGCAGGAAGAAGACTTACTTAGTTGAGGTACATCGATGGGAGTATCTATCAATGAGATGCTTGGAAGTACATTTTTAGAAGCTTGCATCCTACCCTTCACTTTGCTAGAGAGCGTTTCATCAGGGGATAATTGTATAAGCACGGCTTCACGATTAGTTTCTATCTTTGGTTCTGGTGGTCTTTGGGGTTTTTGTTTTTTTGTCGTATCATTCCTCTCGTTCGACAATTTTTTGTATGAGAATTGCTTGTCGGAAGCCAATATATGTGATGCAATGGCTAAAATTCAAAAAATTTTGTAGGTAAATTGGAGGTGAAATGAGGCATCCCTTACTTCCTTTGAGTGATTTTTTGCGATCAGATAACTGCGGAAGGGTTTTTTCATTTATTCCCAACCCTATAACATCGGGTGGTTCCATGGGATTCTTCAGATACATTTCGTCAATATAAGATGGGCTGCCCCAAGATTCTCCAAATGCCGATCCATGGCCTGTATGAATGAGGGAATTCTGAAGAGGCTTACTGATGTCTTCAGTCTGCATTGGTCTCATTGGATCTACAATGCATCTAGGAAATGTCCCGATATGGAAAGTTCTTTGATTTTGCCCTATAAGAAATATAAATTCATATTATGACTAAATGAAATAGCAACAGCAGTTTATGTGTACTATTTGTAAAAAAAATTGGTTCAAGCACTGACGTGAAGTCAGAAGCTGATGCGCGTATGTTCTATTGTCCATTCTTCTGTATTGGACACCCTTAATCGAATTTACCATGGTAAATTATGTTGTCCATTCTCCTGTATTGGACACTTAATTCGAATTTACCATGGTAAATTCGAAATAAGAGTGTCCAATATAGGAGAATGGACAACATAATTAACCATGGTAAATTCGATTAAGGGTGTCCAATACAGAATGGACAATAGAACATACGCGCAAAAGCTTCTGACTTCACGTCTGTGCTTGAACCAATTTTTTTTTCGTGATTTTTTTTAAATTTTCTCGGGGTGCGGTTCTTAAATTTTTTTTTTTCGTCATTTTTTTCAAATTTTCTAGGGGTACGGTTCTTACAAAATTTTAAACACGTCTTTATGCTGATTTTCTACTACTAGTTACCAAGCTTCAATTCAATCGAATCTTTATTTTTTTAGTTATCAAGGAAATAATATTCCAGGTGGATATAACTCGGAAACCGTTAAACCGATTATGCCCAAAAACAAACTCAACTCTCCTTTTCGGATACGCAACCTACCCTGAAAATTACATGTCCCTATCTTCTTTCGTTCGAAAGTTATCGAGGCAACGGTCACCCATTTACTGAACTCACACAAGAATGCTCGAATCTCCAACAATATTCAACCGATTGTGTTAAAACTTGAAACTTGGCAGTAGAGTTAGGTTATGAACGCTCTTGCAAAATTTCAGCAATTTCGAACGGATAGTTACTGATATATAGAATTTTTTTTTTTATTTTTCAATGATTTATTAAAAATTTTCTACAAATGCTATCCTCACCAAATTTTGCAAACATTTTCGCGTTGGCATTCTACAACTAATAACCAAGTTTGAATTCAATCGGTTTAGTATTTTTCGAGTTAATGAGGAAAAAAAAACCACCAAATTTCAGAAAATTTCAGATGGCTATAACTCTAAAACCGTTTGGCCGATTATGCTCATAAACAAACTCAAATGTCGCATTCAGATGCACAACCTAACCTGAAATTTTCAAGCCGCTATCTCTTTCCGTTCTCAGGTTATCGTGACAACAAAAATATTTTTTAATAATTTTTTTAAAATTTTCTAGCCTCACGATTCGCCCAAAATTTCACAAACGTGCTTAGGTTCATATTCTACAACTACTCACCCAGTTTCAATTCGATCGGATTTATATTGGTTGAAAACAAAATTATTACTCGGAAACCACTGGGTCGATTATGCCCATTAACGAACTTGTCCGTCGTATTGCGATGCGCCATCCGCCCTGAAAATTTCAAGTCGCTAGCTCTTTTCGTTCTCAAATTATCGTGGCAACGGACGGCCGGCCGGACAGAATCAAATTTGACCTCGAATTCTTCATTGGGGAGTCGAACTGAATCGTTTGAGACCAATTTCGTCAAAAAATTCGAAAGTTACAGACATTTGGGCAAAACTATAAAGCGATGTTCCCCAGAACATACGCGCAATAATGCGGTCGAATCCGAATGTAATTCACGATAGTTTACTTCATGAACGCCAGGTCACTAAAGAATAAAACTGATGAATTTCGAATAACAACTGCCTCCTCAGTGTTGCACTTGTCTTCTCCATCACCTAAACGTTGTTTCGATATATCTTATACATAAAATTCTCGTGTCACAATGTTCGTTCCCGTACTCCTCCGAAACGGCTTGACCGATTCTCATGAAATTTTGTGAGCATATTGAGTAGGTCTGAGAATCGGCCAACATCTATTTTTCATACCCCTTAGTGATAAGGGTTGTCCACCCTTGAGATTTTTTTTTAATTTTTGGACGAAATTTTTTGTTTTTATTTTTTTATAATGTGGCATTACAAAATACATAAAACCCTAAATTTTCACCCTTCTATCACCAACCCCTATTTTTCAATAGTCATTTAAGTAATTAATCATTTTTCATCCTGCTCGATAACTGATCAATTATCACTTGGTAAGTTATCCCAGAGAAAGAGCTAATTAAAACCAAGTCGCCGTATTTTTTGTGAATGTTTTTCACTCTGTTTCGATTAAAATTTCCCTGAGCTTATGGCAAAGCTAAAATTTTTATATTTATTTTTATTAAAGTATCAAGGCAGCTTATTCCTGCTATACTGACGGTGGGTTTCACGAAGCTTTGACAGCTCTTAATTGCCGAATTAGTGCGATTCTATGTCGATTTTCAGTTCATTTTTGATACAACCGAGTTGAATTATCGGCGAGAATTGTGTTGAAATTCTCGCACCTTGGCTGGATAGAAATTGTACCTTGGCTTGATAGAAGTTATACCTTGGCTTGGATAGAAATTATACCTTGGCTTGATAGAAGTTATACCTTGGCTTGGATAGAAATTATACCTTGGCTTGATAGAAGTTATACCTTGGCTTGGATAGAAATTATACCTTGGCTTGATAGAAGTTATACCTTGGCTTGGATAGAAATTATACCTTGGCTTGATAGAAGTTATACCTTGGCTTGGATAGAAATTATACCTTGGCTTGATAGAAGTTATACCTTGGCTTGGATAGAAATTATACCTTGGCTTGATAGAAGTTATACCTTGGCTTGGATAGAAATTATACCTTGGCTTGATAGAAGTTATACCTTGGCTTGGATAGAAATTATACCTTGGCTTGATAGAAGTTATACCTTGGCTTGGATAGAAATTATACCTTGGCTTGGATAGAAATTAATCCTTGGCTTGATAGAAGTTATACCTTGGCTTGGATAGAAATTGTACCTTGGCTTGATAGAAGTTATACCTTGGCTTGGATAGAAATTGTACCTTGGCTTGATAGAAGTTATACCTTGGCTTGGATAGAAATTATACCTTGGCTTGATAGAAGTTATACCTTGGCTTGGATAGAAATTATACCTTGGCTTGGATAGAAATTAATCCTTGGCTTGATAGAAGTTATACCTTGGCTGGATAGAAATTGTACCTTGGCTTGATAGAAGTTATACTTTGGCTTGGATAGAAATTGTACCTTGGCTTGATAGAAGTTATACCTTGGCTTGGATAGAAATTATACCTTGGCTTGGATAGAAATTATACCTTGGCTTGGATAGAAATTAATCCTTGGCTTGGACAGAATTTGTACTTTGGCTGAGATTGAAATTGTACCTTGGCTGGAATTGAATTTGTACCGAGGAATCATCCAGATATACCAACTACCCTTTAAATTGGGAGAATCAGCGTAGTACTTCTTTCGGATGAGAAAATAACCAGCAGACACTTTACTTCGAATTGGAATGCCATCTAGAAGTGGTTTCTTTGAAATTGGAACATCAGGATCAGGATCATAATATCGAACTCTGAGGAGGCCACGACATTGTTTTCTATTGGGTTAAGTAGTATAAGACTGTGTAGAGTGAAAAAGGGTCGACCTATTGTAATTTTTCAATTTTAATATATACAGGGTGAGTCTTTGACCACTGCATTAATTTTAACCAAAGATTCCTCTCATTAAATGAAACACTTTTTTCATTTATCATTATTCCAGATTCGGCTCAGGTAAATAGTTACAAGCGTTTAAAGATTTCACAATGTGCTAATACACTCCCGCATATAAATTATCTATGACATTGTTGGCGGACGAGAATAAGGCATGGTAACGTGGTTTACAGCTTGATTCGGGATTCCAACGCTCAGGGACGGATCCATAAAAGTAGTGAAATTTCTGGAGTTTTCCATTTTAAAACATTCAATGAAGAATATCTCGAAAACGGTGCGTTTAAGGAGAAATGATGAAGAATAATATAATGTTCTAAAACGATTGAATATTCTTGAAATGACTCAAGAAAATTTTCATATGCTTTCTTTATGCTAATTTCGTTTAGTTTTATGAATCCACGAGTCCATAACTAAAATGGGTTCAAGCCCTGTGGACAGGAGCTTTCTGGCGCTCTAGTTCAAACAGACAAATTATATCTCCGAAAGTATTATTGGTTTCTCTGAGTTGGGAATTATATCAATGTAAACATATATGATATGTATGATAGAGCTGCATCATAAAGGAAATTCAATTCAAATAATAGTTTATTTATCAAGATTAAATGAGCAATCATGAGAATGAGAACTGCACCATGGAAGAAATCGAATTAAATCTGGCCAATTTTGCCCAATAACGAACTTAACCGAGATATTCATCTCCCTAACCTACTCTGAAAATTTCAACTGCCTAGCTCATTCCGTTCGAGAGTTATTGTGGAAAAACATATTTTAAATTTTCAAAATTTTTTTTTTACACTTTGCGGTAATCTTGGCAATACAAAACTTCACATGCGTATAAAGGTCATGATTCTACAATTTGATGCTAAATTTCAGATAGATCGAAGGAACTTATGTCCGAGATATTTACGCTCCAAAACCACCTTGCAATTTTCAATCCGCTTACTCCTTTCGTTCGAGAGTTATCGTGCCTACGGCCGGTCGGCCGGCCGGACAGAATCGATTTCGCACTCGGATTCTTGATCAGTGAGTCGAACCAAATCGTTTGAGACCATTTTCAGCCAAAAATTCCAAAATTACAGACACTTGGGCAAATTGATAAGCACTCCGTTCCGAGGAACTAGAGCGCCAAAAAAACAAGTTTCGTATGACAATTGCCCAAAACAGGTTTAAAGTACCTACAAATAGTAGATATTCCATAAAACATGTATTTAAGAACAGAAGAAATAATGAAAAAATTACCTTGTAATCGATCAAAAATTTCCTCATCTACGTTCACCAAATTTTCTCCTCTCTCGAACTAAAGAATTATGCTTTCAATATTTACGTAATATTTTCAAACATTTTCGGGTGAGGTCCCCGTTGCATCGCTAAAATACGAGTATTTCAACCCCAATATTTGTTACAATATTCCCTTCTGTCAAGTTGACATTATGAAAATTCATACATAGAATAGAATAATTATATCAATCTGTGAAATACGATTTACATTGAAATTTTGAAAAATCATATCTCCGAAAGTATTAGCTTGTTAGAGTTAAAAATGATATGAATGGATTCTTATGATAAAACTGCTTATTAAAAAAAATTAATTTGGAATTTGTTTTGTAAAAAAAAATTTTTTTTTATTACTCCGAAACCTTCTGTCCGATTTTGCCCAGTAACGAACTTAGCCGAGATATTTATCCCCCAAACCTACTCTGAAAATTTCAACTCTCTAGCCGGAATGAGTTCGAGAGTTATCGTGCCTACGGCCGGACCGGCCGGCCGGACAGAATGAATTTCCACCACGGATTCTTGATCAGTGAGTCGAACCAAATCGTTTTAGACCATTTTCATCGAAAAATTCGAAAATTACAAACTTTTGGGCAAATTGATAAGCACTCAGTTCCGAGGAACTAGAGCGCCAAAAACCAGTAGAAGTAGAAAAAAACTAATATTTGGAAAATATGTATCATAGTTATAGGAAACTTTGCGCCAACATTCATTTTATTCGAAAAAAGGATGTCAAAGCTACAAAATAAAAACTGTTTTTTTTTTTAAATTTCAACAGCCTTTATCTTTTTACCTGAGCTGAATTTGGAAAAATGTTAAATGAAAAAAGTGTTTCATTTTATGAGAGGAATCTTTGGTTGAAATTAATGCAGTGGTCAAAGACTCACCCTATATATATTTTGAAAACCTGGGAGGGAGTTTTGTTGCCCAATTAAGACAGTTTAGCCTCCCACCCCTAGAAAAGTAAAAGTAGATTCTCATGCTCGACAATCGTCTATAAGTGGACGATTGGCACGTTACAGCTTTATTATAGATGAAAGCAGAATGGCACGACTAATATCCTGATTTCCCGCAAACCACCGAAAGAAGATTACACAACTGACCTTTCCACCAGTACAGTTCTGCATCGCCATCGATGATTGCTATTTCATCGCCTTCCAGTATCTGCAGATGTTCAGGTTCATCGAGCTTATTCAGCGCTTTCATTAAAGGAGATTTATTTTTTCTGAAGAAATCCTTCAGGGCAGCGAAAGACGGCCTCTCATCTGGGTTTTTTGCCCAACATTGCAGGAGGATCTTGTAAATTTCAGGAGAGCATGCATCTGGATGATGTAGCCTCTCCCCTTCTTTGTCAATTTTCCTCAGTATTTGGGAACCTAGTGAAAAAAATATTCTCTTAGTATAGATATTTTCATTTTATATAATATACAGGGTGTCCCAAGTTCGAGTGCCTATTAGACGTTTCTGGAGAACTGGACATATTTGAAACCTGAAAATTGGGATTATGATTTTGCTTAAAATTCTCTACAGAGCTAAAATATTTTCGACGCCCAATCACTTCCGGTTATACAGGGAGTGAAAATAAATTTGATGAACACATTTTTGTTTCAAGTTTTGCATTCCTGGTATGATCAAGTATTCAATGTTGAATACATTTCTGTTAAAACCATTTTATTCATTCGAATAGTTTTCAAAATATCGAAAAAAAACCGGAAAAAACTTTAATATGTTTAGTCAGTATTATGTTCATTATTTTTGTTTTAAACATCCTGAGCGTGAAAAGTTTTTAGAACATCGAAGAGGAAGAATGTGGAAAGGTTATTCATCTTTTGAATTTCAGAAATATCATCACAGGGTGTTTCAAATTTTGTGTCGAAAATTGTGATCAAAAATTGGCCATAACTTCTGTTTTTCAAATAAGAACCCTATTTTTGTATGATTGCGTTGGATTCTGCGGTGAAAAATAATGATAGTTTTCTAACATGATTGCGCTCCTAAATTAAATAATTTCAGAGTTTTTTTTTAAATTTGGGAGCATAATCATGTTAGAAAACTATAATTATTTTTCACGCAGAATCCAACGCAATCATAAAGAAACAGGGTTCTAATTTGAGAAACAGAAGTTATGGCCAATTTTTGATCACAATTTTCGACACAAATTTGAAACACCCTGTGATGATATTTCTGAAATTCAAAAGATGCATGACCTTTCCACATCGTCCTTCTTCGATGCTCTAAAAACGGTTCACGCTCAGGATGTTTAAAATAAGAATAATGAACATAATACTGACTAAACATATTTGACTTTTTTCCGGTTTTTTTTTTCGATATTTTGAGAACTATTCGAATGAATACAATGGTTTTAACAGAAATGTATTCAGCATTGAATATTTGATCATACCAGGAATGCAAAGCTTGAAAAAAAATTGTTTTCATCAAATTTATTTTCACTCCCTGTATAACCGGAAGTGATTGGGCTTCAAAAATATTTTAGCTCTATAGAGAATTTTAAGCAATATCATAATCCCAATTTTCAGATTTCAAATATGTCCACTATTCCAGAAACGTCTAATAGGCACTCGAACTTGGGACATCCTGTATACATATTTCACATGGCAGTGCTCAGAAAATAATTTTCAAATTGGAAAAAACACAAAGTATTGTATACAGGGTGTCCCGGAATTACGTGACTCTTTCTCAGGTGTGAATAAAGTATATAAAGGCAAGTCAGGAATGCTTTAACTTTTTTTTGGTTGAAGATATCGCCGAAATTCCTCCATTTATGTATTTTATCATTAATTCTGCAAAAAAAAGGTATACTGGTGCAACAGTAAAATAAACACCGTTTTAGAGTTACAAGTTTTATGATTGAATATTAACTCAATGAAAAATTATATACGAATACACTTATTTATTCAATATTGTGACGCGTTTCGTCGACACAGCGACTTCATCAGACTACATCATACTAAATTCTTAACAAGTTATTATCTCCCTATACCTTGATGACATGGACACAGAATCATTTAAAACTAATTACATGAGAAACTTATTTAAAACAAATTACTAAATAGACTTATTTAAAACTAATTACATGAGATTTCACTGCTGGTTTCTTTGTACACATTAACAATAATTCATTCCTAATGCTTTTATTTATAAATTGATTCTCTATTTGAATAGATTGAGTAACGGTGAAAAATTTAGATCTAATTGTTCATTAACTAAATTACCCGTATGTTTTTCCCTATTTATTTCGACCATTTCCCAGTAATTAAGTGGCGCACCTTTATTCAAATTGTGTAGAATTTTGAAATCCGGGTTAATCTTATGTCCTTCTGCTAATAAATGATTCGAATAATTTGAATTAATTTTGTTGTTTTTGAAGCTGTGATGATGTTCCTTTATTCTTATGCCAAAATTTCTACCAGTTTTTCCTATATATGATTTGTCACAACTCCCGCAATTTAATTGATAAACACCGGATTTATCTTCTTTATTCCTTTTCGATTTATTGTTTTTTATGAATTTGGAAAGGTTATTATTTGTCCGGAATGAGATATTCACCTGTTGGTTTTGAAGAAACCTTTTAAGTTGTTAACTCGTTGTACCAAAATATGTTAAGCTATTGAATATTTTATTTTTATCCTTAATTTCTGGAAATACTAAACTAATTGTTTTTCTAAATTGTTTTTTCGTCAACATTTTTCTGATTAACTCTGTGTTATATCCGTTGTTCACCGCTATTTGTTCGATAATTTCTAATTCTGTACAATAATTTTCTTCGGATAAAGGTATATTAATTAGCCGGTGTAACATACTATGAAATGCCACGACTTTATGTTCGAATGGATGACACGAGGATCGATGAATGATTGTATCCGTATGGGATGGTTTCCTAAATATTGAAAAATCATGTTGACATTCACAATAGAAATGGAAAATAATGGTGCAATTAATTTTTTGGATTTAACAATAACGCGGAAAAACAATCAACATGATTTTTCAATATTTAGGAACCATCCCATACGGATACAATCATTCATCGATCCTCGTGTCATCCAATCGAACATAAAGTCGCGGCATTTCATAGTATGTTACACCGGCTAATTAATATACCTTTATCCGAAGAAAATTATGGTACAGAATTAGAAATTATCGAACAAATAGCGGTGAACAACGGATATAACACAGAGTTAATCAGAAAAATGTTGACGAAAAAACAATTTAGAAAAACAATTAGTTTAGTATTTCCAGAAATTAAGGATAAAAATAAAATATTCAATAGCTTAACATATTTTGGTACAACGAGTTAACAACTTAAAAGGTTTCTTCAAAACCAACAGGTGAATATCTCATTCCGGACAAATAATAACCTTTCCAAATTCATAAAAAACAATAAATCGAAAAGGAATAAAGAAGATAAATCCGGTGTTTATCAATTAAATTGCGGGAGTTGTGACAAATCATATATAGGAAAAACTGGTAGAAATTTTGGCATAAGAATAAAGGAACATCATCACAGCTTCAAAAACAACAAAATTAATTCAAATTATTCGAATCATTTATTAGCAGAAGGACATAAGTTTAACCCGGATTTCAAAATTCTACACAATTTGAATTAAGGTGCGCAACTTAATTACTGGGAAATGGTCGAAATAAATAGGGAAAAACATACGGGTAATTTAGTTAATGAACAATTAGATCTAAATTTTTCACCGTTACTCAATCTATTCAAATAGAGAATCAATTTATAAATAAAAGCATTAGGAATGAATTATTGTTAATGTGTACAAAGAAACCAGCAGTGAAATCTCATGTAATTAGTTTTAAATAAGTCTATTATGTAATTTGTTTTAAATAAGTTTCTCATGTAATTAGTTTTAAATGATTCTGTGTCCATGTCATCTAGGTATAGGAAGATAATAACTTGTTAAGAATTTAGTATGATGTAGTCTGATGAAGTCGCTGTGTCGACGAAACGCGTCACAATATTGAATAAATAAGTGTAAATCGTATATAATTTTTCATTGAGTTAATATGGATTTGCATCAAGTAAAAGCCACAAGCATTAAATAAATGATTGAATATTGTTGATATGGTTACTAAGACTTCTCTTTCTGTGATTGTTCATTTATCTGAAACTTCCATTGACAAAAAGAAAACAAATAATATGTGAATATCCATTTAATGTACAGGTTTGCATTTTGTAATGCTATTAGGGCAACAGAGTTTTACGCGGAGCACCTCATAAACAGAAATTTGTCAAGTAAAACTACATTCAAGGCTGTGGGTCAAAGACTTCGAGAAAATGGAAAATGATTCCATAGTGGGAATTCTTGCAATGGATATTTAAAAAAAAAACAAAGAATAAACATGGAAAATCTTCACAGTCTATATTCAATATGTGCTTCTCGAAATTGAGGATGATATTTGCACTCATAACTTCCAGTTTATTTCTTATTGTCTCGCAATGAACTCTTCTTGGGTGTTTCCCACACAGCATTGAATATTTGTTAAATATTTATGAAATATTTGAAAGCAAGATTTGAAATATTTATAAAATATGGCTATGGCCGCCTAAATCTCACATTGAAATATTTCATGAAAAGTTTTATACGGATTTATGCAATATATCCATAAATATTGTTTTGATATATTTTCTAACGATTTTAGTGATATTGCAAGAATTGGGCGAAGGTGGCAGTGAAATATTTTCTTAACCTTCTATATTACAAAAATCTTTCATTAACATTTCATCAAATATTTCATGAAATATTTATGAATGATTCGAAGGAATATTTCATGGAATTTTTGTGTAAGATTGGGTAAATATTCAATAATGGTTCAAAAACTTCCTTATAGTGAATATTGCCTAAATCTCTCGTAAATATTTCTGTGAAATATTTCTTGAAAATAGTGTGAAATATTTCACTGCAATATTTCATGCTGTGTGGGTTACAGGTGTTTTGTAAAGCAAATCTTTAAGATGGCCCCACAAAAAGAAATCCAGAGGATTGAAGTCTGGTCAGCCAAGTGGCCAAGCAACAGGTCCACCTCTTTCAATCCATCAATTTGGAAATGCATTGTTCAAATGTTGCCTGACATGTTGTCTAAAATGAGGAGGTGCTCTATCAAGCATGAACCACATTCTATGGCGAACTAGTAATGGAACATCTTCTAATAAAATTGTTAGTTGTTTGGTAAGAAATTCTAAATATTTCGCGGCATTAAGTCTGTTGGGAATAATGTACGGCCAACTCAATTGATATTCAAATATTCCCAGCCAAACATTTGCATAAAATCTGTGCTGAAAATTGGATTCAATAGAAGAGTGTGGATTTTCCTCCTGCCATTCTAAGATGTTATGAGAATTGATAACGCCATTTCGACCAAAACCAGCTTTGTCGGTAAAAAAAAATTTGTAACAAACTCTGTTATCATTCATTGTTTTTCCAAAAACCATTCAGTAAACTGCACTCTTGGGGGGAAATCTGCAGGACTCATTAAATGAAATTTTCTAAGATGAAACGGATGAAGCAGCAGCTCTTTCAAAATTTAATGGGCGATAGACTTTGAAATATTAAGCTCAGACGACAATTGTCTAACGCTCTTTGTTGGACCCTGTTTTATTCTATACAAAACCTCTTCTTCCAATGCTGCTGACCTAACATGTCTCTTTTTGGTCAAATATTGCCTTGAATAGACTTTGGACATAAAAAATAGTTATCGAGACAAATTATGGAATCATTGAGTTGCAGCTGTCTCCTCTTGTGGGCGCCTATGATGACAGGACAAAGTCTGCTGGGTTCACCTAGCTATAATATAAAAAGTAATAATTACCTATCAAACCCATCCATGGATCTTCTCCAAAAGAAAACATTTCCCAAGCAGTTACACCAAACATCCATGTATCAGAAGCATGGCTAAACTGTCTCGATCTCAAGGATTCCGGTGCACACCACGGGAATGGTACTTTTTTATGTTCACTCATCACATAACAGTCCTCTTCTTGAGGTAAGGCTCTCATCAATCCAAAATCTCCAATTTTGATCTGTTTGTTATAGAATGAAAGATGCAATATTATAGATCCGCTAAGTATAAAATGAAACATACAAAATTATAAGATATTGCCGTGCCATCAGGAGCTTCAGAGTGCATGCACTATTGAAATTTGTTGTTATCAGAGATCCTTCACATTAAGAATACATAAATTCCATTGGCCATATTAAAAAATTCGAAATATACATTCAGATAAATACGCAAATCCACGGAACATTCATAGAAGGTTACTTTTTGATATAAATCTATAGATATTTAATTAAAGTTTAGTGTATCTGAGAGAGTAACTTTTTCTTTTGATATTTTTCAGTGACCCAAAATAATTATTAAATGGTTCCTTTCTGGTTTTTCTGAGAAACTCTGAAAAATATACATAAAATAAAGAAAATTAGTGCGTGGTGTCCCTCCGAGCGGGAGAAGTGAAACTTCGTGATGTGTAAATGAAAATAGGAAGGGGTAGAAAACTACGCGCATGCGTTCCAGTGCCACGCATTCACTCTCGCTCTGTCTCTTTCTATTCCCCCTCCCCAGGGTCGTTGAACTTTTAACGCAACAGTGCTTTTATACCCCTCCTTGGTAGCGTTAAACGTTTAACGCAACCTTGTTGGAAGTCGCATTGGAAGTTTCACTTCAACAAGTAAATGAAATAATGAATATTATTTATAAAAATAGCACAACGTAATGTGTAAATGAAAATAGCAAGGGGTAAAAACTAAGCGCAAGCGTTCGAGTGCCACGCATTCACTCTCGCTCTGTCTCTTTCTATACCCCCTCCCCAGGAGCGTTGAACGTTTAACGCAACAGTGCTTTCATACCCCCTCCATGGTAGCGTTAAACGTTTAACGCAACCTTGTTGGAAGTCGCATTAGAAGTAGTGACCGACCGAAAGTTCGGTTTCGGTTTCGGCCAAGAAATCTAGTTTCGGCCTTAGTCTCGGTTTCGGCCCAAAATGGCCGAAACTTGACTGTTCGTGAATTATCCTGGTCATTTGGCCAGGAGTTAAAAGTAGGTATACATAATTGTCGTACAAGTTATTGTAATCTATCTTTGTTAAGACTGAGAATTCATGAGAATTCACTTTAATGATTATTAATTGGATTACATAGGGTGATTCCAAATAAGACGTGAAACTTGGAGGAGGAGTTAGTATGTCTCATTAGCTGTTGTTTAATTCATATTTATTAATAACCAAAAATCAACAGTTTTTGGAGTTCGGGTGATTTTTATAAGATTTCTGAACATAGTTCATATTTCGTCAATTTTTTCTACGTTGACCAAATTTGATGATAATTTTGAATTATTTTCATCAGAAAAGGATATGATATGTACGAAAAAATCGAAACTATGCTGTATGGGAGGTTGAAAAATAATGTATGATCATGATTAAGGATGATTTGAAATGTGCTATATGAATAAATGAAAAATCAATTTCTAATATCAAATTGTCTGCAACTTTCGAATTTCACAATTTTGTATGCCAAAATTATTTTAAAAACTTGCCAAATTCCTTCTTATTTCTATAAAAGATTTCGTTAGATTGCATAACTAGTTTCGTTTCAGCAGATTTTTTATAAGCAACCTTCTGAATGTCCGGCATATAAAATAGTGAATGTGTATCAAAAGACAGCGTGAGTAAATTTCAGGCGGAAAATAACAACTGAAGATATCAGAAAGACGGCATGTGCTTGCCTATATGGTGGAACATAATTTATGAATACATTTTCTAATAATATTTTGAGCTCATTTGCAACAAAAAAATATTGAATTCGTTATTTTTCTCTATTTGCTTCTTACATCCCCTTTCAAATCATACTAATTCTTTTTCATCAGAACCTGAACTCAAATATCTCGGAAACTGTTGATTTTTCGTCATCAATAAAAATGGCTCAAGCCACAGCAAATTATCCATACTAACACCTCCTCCAAGGTTGACGTCTGATTTGTAATTACTCTGTATACTTCGACTGATTATTTTTTTAACTTGGTAATACCAAAATAATGAATAAAGATATCAAAAAAGTTTTCTTTTTATTTTATTTAACACTGCTTAACTGTTTTTACGTATATGCAAATAGAATTGTAAAAAATACAGTAGATTTCAGTATGAAATATGAAGTTTCGGTTTCGGTTTCGGCCGAAACTGAGACGCTGGCCGAAAGTTCGGTTTCGGCTGAAAAACCAGTTTCGTACACTAATTAGAAGTTTCATTTAAAAAAATGTATTATTTTGGTAGGCAACATTGTTCTATACTTTGCTTCTGACAAATATCATGTGATTCTAACACAGAAGCAATTCACAAAATAATGAATTTTTTATTTTATAGATATTTTTCAGAGTATGGGAGAGAAAACCCAGATAGGAACCATTTAATAAGGAATGTACCTGCCAAAGTATCCTTTAATGATTACTTAACCCGAAATAATACTGGTAGTAAATCAAATTCATAACAACGAATAAATCTCTTACTTAGATATCATCATAGTCATGTATATATGGGAATTAATAGAAAATGTTTGCGAAGGCATAACAAATACTTATGAAATGGAATTATTAATTTTATCAATCAGATATCCCAGAACTGTGTCAATGGTGCTGCGACAAAATACTGCTTATGCATATTATTAGGTACTGTAGAAGTTTATGACATACTGAATATACTATTTGTAACTTAAATACAGTGCAACCTCTTTTATCCGGGCAGTTTATGGCAAGGTAGTTGAATTATTCTTATACGTTGTTTATTAAATAAAATAATTTATTAATAAAAGTAATAGAAAATATTATTATTATTATTATTACATTATTATTACATTTTCATAAGGCTTGTTTCACATGCATACGGTTCCATTCGGTTCGTTTCGTTTTCGGTTTCAATTCGGTCGCTGGCGACAAGTGTGAAACGGTGCTCCGGTTTAGATTCGGTACCGAATTGAAACCGTACAGCACCGAATACTCCCTCGACACGAATAGCTTTCTATCAGGTTTGGATTCGTGTGTAGGGAATACAGATCAACCAGGGCGTTCACACGAATACGGTTTAGTTTCGGTCTTAACCATAAAGTAATAAATATTTACATATGTTTTCTGTCTCGTTTTGTGGTTTTAACCTCAAATCGAGCAGATATCATTCAATTTTTCACGAATTGTTCAAATATAGAAATATAAACATACATATTTTCGGGATATTGTTGCTATCTCAGTATTCATGAGAAAATGATGGTTTACCAAATATGGATCGACTGATTTCTGCAGTAAATCTAAACCAGTGCTGCGGGACAAAACTCCCGAAAAATATAAAGATGAATTAAAGACGTAGGATGCATTCAAAGATGTATGTGTTCAATTTTGAATGGCTTTGATGAATCTGACGTCGCGGAAAAATTGGAATTGTGAGCCCGTGTCGGAAGATAACATAAAACCTAATATGAACCGTATATGTGTGAAAGGCCTTCATTCGTTTTCGGTTGAAACCGAAAACGAACCGAACCGAATGGAACCGTATGCATGTGAAACAAGCCTAAACAAGTGATCACATTTAAATTTATCTATTTATTTATTTTCAACTTTGAAGTAATCTGAAATTCGGCATTTTTGGACAACAATAGTTGTGAACTGCACGCAAAACAACTAACAACAAACTAAACGTATACTCCATTCACATTTATAAAGTCTCCCGGTTGGCCATGAAATTTTGACACATTTCACCGTGTACATTTTGAAAATTTTAGGTTATGCTCATTTTCCTATCGGATAACTACGCAACGTTGTCCTCTCTGCATAGAAGTCGTAGTAATTACGTATTTTTCACAATGTGAATTTTCTTGGGAAAAATAATTAATTTGAGAAGATATTATGTGAATTCAACAATTCCAAAGACCTGGCGACTGTTGAAGAAAATTTGTTCTCTTTTGTTACTGTCCGGACGGAATAACACTGTTCCGGCCGTAGGCACGATAACTCTCGAACGTAATGAGCTAGACAGTTGAAATTTTCAGAGTATGTTTGGGGGATAAATATCTCGGCTAAGTTCGTTATTGGGCAAAATCGGACAGATGGTTTCGGAGTAACAAAAAAAAAATTTTTTTTTTACAGAACAAATTCCAAATTAAATTTTTTTCAATAAGCAGTTTTACTATAAGAATCCACTCATATCATTTTTAACTCTAACAAACTAATACTTTCGAAGATATGATTTTTCAAAATTTCAATGATAGAATTATTCTGTGGCTATTCTATGAATTGTTATAATGTCAACTTTGACGTTGTCTCATTGTAATTCATTCCAGTAATGGTATCAATACATAGACATAAAATAACATGGACTGGTTGTGAGAAAGAGACCATTGAAATCAGCATTGAAAAAAGACAGAATAGTTAAAGGCAAACCACGGTATATGAATATTTTCTTATAATTTGGCGTTTGGCAAAACCACAGAATACAAAACATTGGTTTCCTTTATTCTCTGACCTTTCTTGTTACTGTATTGTTTGGTTTCGTGTATTGTGTATGTGTTTTGGTGATTTGTAGACCGAATATTTAAAGGCAAAACATTTTCATTTAAATCCGACACTCGTTTCTGAATATTCTGATACTTATAAAAAACATCATTATTTGTATACCATTATTTGCCTTTAAGTATTCTATCCTTCATAACATCTCTCTCTCTCTAATGTATTCCGCAACGAACTGTGTGATAAAGTTACGTGAGGGCCAGTCCATGTTATTCTATGTCTATGTATCAATATGAGAATTAGAATATTATCATACTTTTTGTTCGTTGATATTTTCATGCTGATGGTCAATCCATATGATGATGGGAATGGTAATGGTAAGTTAATAATATTGAGTTCAGAATATCTCCACTAAAAAACAAAACTGGAATTGAGGAATGAATATCTCGGATGAGTTCGTTGTTGGGTAGAATTCGTCTATTGGTTTTGGATTGATAATTTTTGGCACTCTTGTTGAATTTAAATTCTTCTATGATGTTTGAATTCAATTTCTGCTAAGATGAAGTTTAAAATTTCAATAATGAATCGTACTTCTGTTTTCACAGAATGCTATAATTATTCTATCTAAGCTTTATTATATGATCTGTGTTCATACTCGTACATTTCATCCTGTTCTATAAGAGAGAGTCAAATTCATTTCAGCTATTTTAATTTGGTTTCTTCCATGTTGCAGTTATCATTCTCAGATTGCTCATTTAATCTTGATAAATAAACTATTATTTGAATTGAATTTCCTTTATGATGCAGTTCTATCATAAGAATACATTGATATAATTCTCAACTCTGAGAAACCAATACTTTCGGAGATATAATTTGTCTGTTTGAACTAGAGCGCCAGAAAGCTCCTGTCCACAGGGCTTGAACCCATTTATTATTCAAAGATAATGGTCTGTGATAACATCTTGCCTAAGATGGAACAATAGATTTGTTGCATTAACCAGTTTGGAGCAGCTCGGAGCATCACACTCATGCGCATTGAGGACTAGGAGCTCGAAGTCGCGTTCCTACAAGATTTTGGATTACACAACTTCGTGTTCCAACAACCGCGAGAGTTCGCTGGAGCATCTCTCGGGTTTGCTCCAAGCTTCTCCTTCTGATGGGTTAGAGCTCGATAGGGAGCACCAAACCCGCGCATGCGTACTAGCAATTCATCTATAACCTACTTAAACTTTTCTTGTCACAACAAACAAACTAACCTTACTTCACTACTTTTGAAATTTGATTTATCCGCAGATATTTGTTTCGACAGTGTGCCCTTTTAGGTGTATTTGAAATGGATTCACAAGCGTGGATTGATGTATTCCTGAGCAATTCCGATGTGGAATCATCTACCAAAAAATAATAATATTTTCAGTCATTGCACACTAAAATCTGAGAAACCGAGAACAGTAAGCAACTTAGGTAGGTAGGTAAAACAATTTCAAAATATTAATTTCTTAACTGAATAGTGAGGTTAGGTTACCAACGTCACGCAAACGGCAACGCCCACTCGCTCTCAACTCGTTCCAACAAAACTTCGCGAGGTATAACCTTGGAGCTAACCCGGGGCGACTCTCTGCAACTCTAGGGTTCTGTTCGAAAATAAACTCCGTAGAGTAATATTTACTCCATTGCGTTCGAAAACTGAAAGGTTGAGTAAATTTTACTCTGTGACTGTCGTCCGAAAAGTCGGAGTATTCGACTCGGAGTTCATTTTACTCCTGTCAAAATTGACATAACTCATGGGAAGGAAAATCTAGTATCTTTGTCTAACTGTTTTATGAATGTTTTGTGATGTAATTTAATAGTTTTTATACTGCTCACAATATATATTTATGATTAGAGTTATATATATGTGAAGAAAACAATAATAATAGGATCTTCCTTAAACCAACATAACCTATTTTCCGATATTGGCACCTTCTGTCACTGTCAGTGTCAGAGTAACTCTAGAGTAAATCTGTCAAACCTTCAAAAACTCTACTCTACTCCGTGGAGTTAATTTTCGAACACAACTCTGGGCATCTCCACAGGTTGCTCCAAAAATTTTGATGGAACAAACCTATTATGTTGATTGTTGAGAGTAGAAATTGGCAACGTCTCAGAAAATTGTTTCGACATTAATGATATTTCAGAAGTGCCAACCTGCCTTCGTTTTAGTTACAAAAACGTGATAGACCTAAATCATGGCCAACCGGGAGACTTTATAAAAGTGAATGGAATATACGTTGGTACACTAGCGCACCCCAACAATCTTTTGAATCGTGTCTCAACTCGTAAATTTCAGACGCGGTTGTTTGCGGGCGTCCGGATTATAGAGATGCGGACTGGATGTCCGGATCTAAAAGTGTCCGAATTAGAGAGGTTATACTGTAATATATTACTTCAATTGGTATTCTATTTAAATTAATAAATACAAAATCTTCAATTTAAATGTACAATCAAATTATGTAAGCCGGGCCGTAGACCCTGCAGGGTAGGTTTGATGTCGAAATGCACCGGTTGTATTCATAAATGGGCAATATCCGCGCAATGATTTGGGAGATATTCTTGTTTGAAATTATATTCTCCCCAAATATCCAGAACTGACCAAGTTGTAATTGACTTTATGGTTGATCTAGAATTTAGGGAGGATTATATGAATATAAGAATAAAAATTGGTTCAAGCCCTGGGACAGGAGCTTTCTGGCGCTCTAGTTCAAACAGACAAATTATATCTCCGAAAGTGTTGGTTTCTCAGAGTTGAGAATTATATCAATGTATTCTTATGATAGAACTGCATCATAAAGGAAATTCAATTCAAAAAATAGTTTATTATCAATCTGAGAATGAGAACTGCACCATGGAAGAAATCAAATTAGAATAGCTGAAATGAATTTGACTCTCTCTTATAGAACAGGATGACATGTACGAGTATGAACACAGATCATATAATAAATCATAGATAGAATAATTATAGCATTCTGTGAAAACATAGAAGTATGATTCATTATTGAAATTTCGAAAAATCATATCTCCGAAAGTATTAGCTTATTGGAGTTGAAAATGATATCAATGGATTTTTATGGTGAAACTGCATCTTAAAAAAAATTATTTTGAAATTCGTAAGTAAAAAAAAAAATTTTGTTTCGATACTCCGAAACCATCTGGCCTATTTTGGCCAATAACGAACCTAACCGAGATATTTATCTCCCTAACCTACTCTGAAAATTTCAACTGCCTAGCTCATTCCGTTCGAGAGTTATTGTAGAAACAAAACTAAAAAATTTTCAATTTTTTTTTTCACACTTTACTGTAACCCGATCAATACAAAACTTCACATGCGTCTAAAGGTCATTATTCTACAATTTGATGCATAATTTCAGATAGATCGAGTGATTGGTTTCGGAAATATTCATAAAAAATGTTTTTACTAAAAACGGCCATAACTCCAAAACCGCTTGATGGATTTCGCCCCTTAACGAACTCGTCCGAGATATTTACGCTCCAAACCTATCCTGCAAATTTCAAACCTCTAACTCCTTTAGTTCCAGAGTTATCGAGTTAACGGACGAACGGCCGACCGGCCGGACAGAATCGATTTCGACCACGGATTCTTGATCAGTGAGTCGAACCAAATCGTTTGAGACCATTTTCAGCAAAAAATTCGAAAATTACAGACATTTGGGCAAATTGAGAAGCCCTCTATTACGAGGAACAAGAGCGACAAAAATAATGCTCAAGAAAACTTCAATATCTCAGAATGAAGTAGCCAACCTTGCAGTTAACGAGACTTGATGAAAACTTGATGAAAATCTAGGTTATATGTATGTGGACTTTCATAATTTTCGATAGCAAGTTTTGAATACCCAAATATTAACGAGTACACAAAGTTGACTTTACATCAATGCCTTTTTAAATTTTTTTATGGTTACATTTTTTCTGTTTCAACTATACCTTGTCTTCACTGGCTAGTAAAACATTCCTGCAAGCTAAATCTCTATGCAGAAACCGTTTGCTTTCAAGATAAGCCATACCATCCGCTACTTGAGTGGCATATTCACAAAGAAGTGGTACTGGTATGTGCTGACATTGTTTCCTGAGATAATCTAAGAGTGAACCTAAAGCTGCTAGCTCAGTAACCATCATCATAGGTTGGGATAAAACAACTCCATACAACCTGTAAGGAAATTGTAAGAAAAAATGTATACTAAGTGCTCCTTTTTAATTTTACTCTGGGCAAAAATCGAATTTTTGAGATAATATTCCATGAATAAAATGTACTTCGATATTAAATTTTTGAGATAATATTCCATGAATAAAATGTACCTCGATATTGAATGGTTGGAAAAAATTCGAAATAGTATTCACAAAACTAAAACAAAATACTGATTGGATCTTGATAAGCATAGTAGTTTTGACTATTTAATACCCTAGGATCTTAATGAAAACAATATCATACCTGATGAGGTTTTTATGGCTCAAAACATGCATTGCTTGAACTTCTTTTATGAAATCCTCGAAAACTCCTGGTTGGGACAATGCATCTGCTTTTAATACTTTAACAGCCACTGGTACGATTTTTCCATTAGGACAATTCCATTCTCCTACAGACATATGAATGAAAAGGGTAAACCTAGTTGGAATATATACAAGTTCGGAAATAATATATCTTCGGTATTGTTGATTTAATGAGAGCGTAGAGAATAGCTCGCTAAATATTGAGAGATCATTACAATCTCTCCTCGAATTGAGCGAAGAGGGGATCGAATTATCGTTTGACATCACCATACAGAGAACCGCCCCTATTGAGAAACTAAACAAGCCTCAAGACCTTGAAGAGTTGAATGGGGTAACAGGAGGGCAGTACAGCATTACGTCTCTCTTGATTATGTGGCATCATAATACATTAGTGTTCCTTGTTACTCTCATTGTTTTCTGTCTATACCACAGATATATTTGTTCCGATACTCTTTATCTCAATTGAGCTTACCTCTTCTTACAACACCAAAAGAACCATCTCCTAATTTAACTGAAAGTGTTAATTTACTTTCATCGATAAGGCAGGAAGTAAAATCACTATCTGCAACTTTTTCCCCTTGTTTTTTGTTTATGCTACCTTTGTTATTGACTGGAATGAGTTTATTGATGAGATTTTTCTTCTTTTGACTAGCCCTCTTCTTCTTCACTGCATCTAAAAGCCTTCTTGCTCCTAAAATATAACAACTTACAATTTTTCTATTCTGTAACAAACCTATTCTTTTTAGTTCCAAATATTTACCTGGCTTACTGAGGCCAATATTCTCCAAATCATCTGTGGTAACATAATCAAAATGTTCTAACCTTGTTATCTGTAAATCATCCCTGATAGGAATGAGAAACTGAATTAATTGAGTATCAATTAATATATCTTTGATGATTTGAATTCCTTCTTCTGACATTATGTCCAATATATTTTCAAACCTTGAAACATTCCATATTGTATTATGTTCTTTTTGCTCAATTTGGCATTGAATATTTAATCGCAAAATGTATGAACGTGCTCATGTCCAATTGAACAGCGCTATTAGTTTATTAGATAATTATTATTCAAAATAAGTACAACAATGAACACTTCAGAGTGTAATATCTGGTAGGATTATGAAAACATTTCCTTCTTATACATCCCTTCCTATTGTGTATCCACTTTACAACGTCCTCGGGGTATACAAGAAAATTTAATCTAAATATCACACTAAAATATCAGTGGCAGTAACTAAAAAGTTTGATTAAAAATTTCAATCGCAAATTCACTTTTGGTTTCCTTTTCTATTTACAAAATACAATAATAATAAAATGGAATCATAGAAGAGAGAAAACTAATTTGACATAAATCATTGAACTTTGAAATATTTTTCTGGAGGATACCACAGAACCATTTGATAATGAAATGATTTTTGGAAATTCCAAGTTTATGGTGAATCATAAAAGCGATTAGAAGATTTTTATGCGATATATCAACTAATGATGTAATCATGATCGATTCAACATAATATGCAGTTTTCTTTAGTATGGAAGAAATAGAATCTCTTCCAGAAGTTCCAGAATCAGTACAGGTTTGACCTCAGAGGTACTCAGGTATCCGCAGCAATTGAAAATAAACTTCTCTTTATTTACAGCGATGTAAGGAAAAGGCTATAGTTGAAAATGAATTATGGAGTTTCACAGAATCGCTTGTATCTGATTTGGAAACTTGCAAAAACGAAAATGCGGAATTGAGGAACCAGTTGAACGTTGTCCTGAATGAAGATAATTCTTTTTCTCACCGTTGCCTGGAACTAGAAGGTGAATTTTTTCACTTTTTTCTCCAAAATACTGATCCTTATGTCGGGATTATGTAGAGAGAAGTTAGCTCTTAGCACTTGACTCTTGGAACTTGACTCTAATGCCGGGTTTATGCAGAGAGAACTTAGCTCTTAGCACTTAACGGGACAACAAATAGGAGTGCTCGTTCTTAAAATAAAGTTCCAAGAGCTAAGTGCGAAGAGCTAAATTCCCTCTGCATAATCCCGGCATTAGAGTCGAGTTCCAAGAGCTAAGTGCTAATAATGCACCAGGGCAGCTTGACCGATGGGCGAGTAAAACCGCGGTGTTTGGCTCGTCGCCAACAGGGCAAGTAAAACCGCGGTGTTTGGCTCGTCGCGGTAGAGCTCGCCGGTGGATCATCGCAAAACCGGCGGTATTACATTGGTCGCATTCAGCAGACGAAGCGCTCAGCCACTTTACGCTACCGCTACCTAGCACAAATCAAATGTGCTCCATAAAATAGCCTCCGCTCCACAACGTGTTGAGTTCGTAGGGCATGTGCCACCGAACGTTTTGGTAACGGTTGCGCAACTGTTTCGTCCGCTGAATGCGACCATTGTTTCACTGGCGAACTTTACCGCGACGAGCCATAAAACCGCGGTTTTACTCGCCCGTCGATCAGGGGCATTATAAGCACTTAGCTCTTGGAACTCGACTCTAATGCTGGGATTATGCAGAGAGAATTTTGCTCTTAGCACTTAGCTCTTGGAACTTGACTTTAAGAACGCGCTCTCCTATTGGTTATGCCGATCGGCACAACCAATAGGAGAGCTCGTTCTTAGAATCAAGTTCCAAGAGCTGAGTGCTAGGAGCTAAATTCTCTCTGCATAATTCCGGCATTAGAGTCGAGTTCCAAGAGCTAAGTGCTAATAATGCCCCTGATCTACGGGCGAGTAAAACTGCGGATTTTGGCTCGTCGCGGTAAAGCTTGCCGGTGGATCATTACAATACCGGCGGTTTTGCATTGTTATGCCTCTGATCGACGGGCGAGTAAAACCGCTGTTTTATGGCTCGTCGCGGTAAAGCTCGCCGGTGTAACAATGTAATACGCCAGTCTTGCAATGATCCACCGTCGAGCTTTACCGCGACGAGCCAAAAACCGCAGTTTTACTCGCCCGTCGATCAGGGACATTAGTAGCACTTAGCTCTTGGAACTCGACTCTAATGCCGGGATTATGCAGAGATAATTTAGCTCTTACCACTCAGCTCTGTGAACTTGATTCTAAGAACGAGTTCTAATATTGGTTGTGGCGATCAGTATAACCAATAGGACAGCTCGTTCTTAAAGTCAAGTTCCAAGAGCTCAGTGCTAAGAGCAAAATTCTCTCTGCATAATCCCGGCATTAGAGTCGAGTTCCAAGAGCTAAGTGCTAATAATGCTCCTGACCGACGGGCGTGTAAAACTACGGTTTTTGGCTCGTCGCGGTAAAGCTTGCCGGTGGATATTCGCAATACCGGTGGTTTTGCATTGTTATGCCCCTGATCGACGGGCGAGTAAAACCGCGGTTTTATGGCTCTCCGCGGTAAAGCTCGCCCGTGTAACAATGTAATACGACGGTTTTGCAATGATCCACCGGCGAGCTTTATCGCGACGAGCCAAAAACCGCAGTTTTACTCGCCCGTCGATCAGGGGCATTATTAGCACTTAGCTCTTGGAACTCGACTCTAATGCCGGGATTATGCAAAGAGAATTTAGCTCTTAGCACTCAGCTCTAAGAACTTGATTCTAAGAACGAGTTCTAATATTAGTTGTGCTGATCGGTATAACCAATAGGAGAGCTAGTTCTTAAAGTCAAGTTCCAAGAGCTAAGTGCTAAGAGAAAAATTCTCTCTGCATAATCCCGGCATTACAGAGTCGAGTTCGAAGAGCTAACTGCTAATAATGCCCCTGATCGACGGGCGAGTAAAACTGCGGTTTTTGGCTCGTTGCGGTAAAGCTTGCCGTTGGATCATTGCAATACTGGCAGTTTTGCATTGTTATGACCCTGATCGACGGGCGAGTAAAACCGCGGTTTTATGGCCCGTCGCGGTGAAGCTCACCGGTGTAACAATGTAATACGCCGGTTTTGCAATGATCCACCGGCGAGCTTTACCGCGACGTGCCAAAATCCGCAGTTTTACTCGCCCGTTGATTAGGGGCATTATTAGCACTTAGCTCTTGGAAATCGACTCTAATGCCGGGATTATGCAAAGAGAATTTAGCTCTTAGCACTCAGCTCTTGGAACTTGATTCTAAGAACGAGTTCTAATATTGGTTGTGCCGATCGGCATAACCAATAGGGGAGCTTGTTCTAAAAGTCAAGTTCCAAGAGCTAAGTGCTAAGAGCTAAGTGCTAAGAGCAAAATTCTCTCTGCATAATCCCGGCATTAGAGTCGAGTTCCAAGAGCTAAGTGCTAATAATGCCCCTGATCGACGGGCGAGTAAAACCGCGGTTTTCGGCTCGTCGCGGTAAAGCGCGCCGGTGGATCATTGCAAAACCGGTGTATTACATTGTCACTCTGGCGAGCTTTACCGCGACGAGCCATAAAACCGCTGCTTTACTCGCCTGTCGATCTGGGGCATAACAATGCAAAACCGCCGGTATTGCAATGATTCACCAGCGAGCTTTACCGCAACGAGCCAAAAACCGCAGTTTTACTCGCCCGTCGATCAGGGGCATTATTAGCACTTAGCTCTTGGAACTCGACTCTAATGCCAGGATTATGCAGAGAGAATTTTGCTCTTAGCACTTAGCTCTTGGAACTTGACTTTAAGAACAAGCTCTCCTATTAGTTATACCGATCGGCACAACCAATATTAGAACTCGTTCTTAAAATCAAGTTCAAAGAGCTGAGTTCTAAGTGGAGCATTAATAGCACTTATCTGTTGGAACTTGATTCTAAGAACGAGCTCTCCTATTGGTGGTGCCGATCGGTATAACCAATAGGAGAGCTCGTTCCTAAAGTCAAGTTCCAAGAGCTAAATGCTAAGAGCTAAATTCTCTTTGCATAATCCTGGCATTAGTCGAGTTCCAAGAGCTAAGTGCTAAATTCTCTCTGCATCATCCCAGCATTATGTAGAGATAATTTAGCTCTTAGCACTTAGCTCTCGGAACTTGACTCTAGGAACGATCTCTCCTATTGGGAGTTATGAATAAAGATATGGTGAAAATTTGGACAAAATTGGAAGGATGAATGAAGACAAAGATAGAGATTTCAGTATATTTTGACTAGAACACACTGAATGTTTGAATCTAATATGGATCACAGTATTTAAATTTATAATCAATAATAACATTTTTATTTTAGAGGAAATTTCGGAAATTAGGAATTCAAATAGAACACTTAAGTTCAAATTGAATGCTCAAAAATTACAATTCAAATCGGATAAAACTGATATCAAGAGAAATTGTGAAATGGAAATTCAAAAATTAGAAGAGGAACTCCGAATAATTAAACAAAAGTTTCATCAGAAAGGTAACAAATTGCGAATATATGTAAACTCATTTCATACTAAATAATTCCTATATTCTCTCAAAGAGGAAGAATTTTTTGAAGAGTTACAAATAGCACAATCAACATCGGCGTACGAATTCGAGAAAATTGAAAAACAATTGAAATGGCAACTTGCAGAAGCGAATAAACATTTGTATGAGAGTAATCAAATCAACTCCAAATTACGTGCTCAGCTTGAAGATATGCTTAATGAGGTTTGTTGAAAACTAAATGATAGTTTTTATTATTTTAACCATTTTTATTGTTAACAGAGCGTACGAAGATATAAACCGGATGATATAACTATGTTGAAAAAAATGGGAACTACAGCTGAACAGACCACAAATATTCTGGAAACTGTCATAGATGCATCAAGCAATCCGAAGGCAGAGTCATCTAAAAAAACAGAAAAAACAAGTAACACCAATTCTCTGAGAACTTATGAACCACTCCAAATAGAATATTCTTCTGGACATGAAACTGTTTCTGAAAAACAGACGCCACCTCTTTTCAAGGGAAAATTTCGTTCCTCTAAAAAAATGGGCATTAATAAACCCAGTTTCCGGAATATATTCGCAGTTCCGCCTCTTATGCCTTGTTCGGATGCTACAACTCAGAAAAAACGAAAACTATTCGATCCCGATGATTTAACCTATTTAGTTGATTTAATGTCTGATGAAAATTAGCGAATCAATTTTTGTATAATAATCACTTATTTCTATTGTGAAAGTATGCATAAAATATTTGATGATAATCGAGATAATTGAAAAAAAATTGGTTCAAGCCCTGTGGACAGGAGCTTTGGCGCTCTCGTTCAAAATTTGACAAGGTTTCTTGTTATTTATCAAGATCAAATGAGCAATCTGAGAATGAGGATCATGCAAGAAATCAAATTGAAATAGCTGAAATGAATTTGATTCTCTCTTATAGAACAGAATGCCATGTACGAGTATGAACACAGATTATATAATAATTCATAGATAGAATAATTATAGCATTCTGTGAAAACATAGTAGTACGATTCATTATTGAAATTTCGAAAAATCATATCTCCGAAGGTATTAGCTTGTTAGAGTTGAAAATTTTTTTTTATTCGTTATTGCGAAACCATCTGGCCTATTTTGCCCAATAACGAACTTAGCCGGGATATTTATCTCTCAAACCTACTCTGAAAATTTCAACTGCCTAGCTCATTCTGTTCGAGAGTTATTGTAGAAAAAAAATTTTAAAATTAAATTTTTTTTTTACTTTTTACGGCAATCCGATCAATACAATACTTCGCATGCATATAGAGGTCATTATTCTACAATCTAATGCTAATTTCAGATAGTTCGAGATATCGGTTTCGGAAAAATCCACAAAAAATATTTTTACTAAAAACAGCCATAACTCCGAAACCCCTTGGTGGATTTTGTCTGTTAACGAACTCGTCCGAGATATTTACGCTCCAAACCTACCCTGCAAATTTCAATCCTCTTACTCCTCTCGTTCGAGAGTTATCGTGTTAACGGACGGCCGGACAGAATCGATTTCGACTACGGATTCTTGATCAGTGAGTCGTACCAAATCGTTTGAGACCATTTTCAGCCAAATATTCGAAAATTACAGACATTTGGGCAAATAGATAAGCACTCTGTTCCGAGGAACACGAGCGCCAAAAATCCTTCATGCTATATAAGTTAGAGATGTTATGGTTGCTAAAAATCGCCAAATAGTCACAGAAAAAACGAACAGAACTTCTAATATTTCTCTGATGACCTTCAATACCTAATCACAGAGGATTCAAAAATAAATAGGCCATTCACGTTAATTCTTTTATTATCTGTAAAAGAAAGATAAAGCGATTATTAGAATCAGCATGCCTATTATACCAAAGCACATGTATTTCATCTGAAAAAAAAAATCTATCAAATATTGACTTGAGTTTTTTGGATAAATACCAAACCTTTAGAGCTTTACGCTTTTTTATCTCAGCATCCCTTAGAAATCCATGAGTTTGACTAACATATTCCCCCGCTTGTTGGGCTTGATATTCTATTACGTCTATTAGTTCTTGCTATAAAATTCGGATAAATACAGAGATATATAGTTGAAAATTCGATGTAGTTACCTGTTCTTCTACTAAAACAGACATTTGTACGAAAAGATCCCTAACTTCTGTAATTAGAGCTTCAATTTTCAATAATTGTTCATTGAGGTCTTCTGCTTCTGATAACAGCCTTTTAGCTTCAGCTGTTTCAATGAGAAGCTGAAATTTTAACATACTTAAGATTTATTAATTTGGCAGTTTTTAATACCAACATTATCGTTGAAGATTTGTAGCTGATCCCCGCCTAAAAATTCGGAAAATTCCTCATCGGTTACCTCGACGCCCTTCACTCTCAATTGTGCTTTGTAAGTGTTTATTCTATGGTTCCTGAAAATTTCCATTTGTTCGTTATTTTTCTTTAAGCAGTTTCGAAATCGCGTTTTGAGTGTATTGTATTGGATCATTTCTATTCTTCCGACAGTGCATGTTTTATTAGTTTTTTTTATGTGTTCTTCAAATCTTTTCAACTTGGCAGTAAGATTATGTGACAGTTTACCATTAAGTTGAAATATTTCCGTGAGTTCATCGTTCAAGTCTGCAAGAGAAATATTTCATTCAATGGTCCAGATTCAATATCATATATGGATAAATCAAATGGCTGTGAAACACTTTCTGTATCGAATATAAGATGCATATAAACACGTGGAAATACATTATGCGACAAGGATATTATCGTTCCCATAACACACATAACACTTTAACCACAGCACAGATTATCCGCCGTATTCACAAAGCATTCAATCTCCGTTAAGTCCTAACTGATGTCCTCAGTTTAGGATAAATTTGAATCGCAACCTCAGTTAACGTATTTAACGGTGGCGAAAAAGGCCTGTTTCACGTTAATTTTCACTTTAACTGAGCTTGCGATTCAAATTTATCCTTAACTGAGGATCTCAGTTAGGACTTAACGGAGATTGAATGGTCGATAAACTGAAAAATATAATGAATGGAGCTTAGAACTACATCAATTGCATTCAATTCAAATTTGCCGCTCAAAAGTGACAGATGTAAAAGTGACAGAGAAACCGTACAGAGAAGGAAGATCACTAAAACTCGCCCCTTGAAGATAAAAGTGACGCATGTTACTGATGTTTCTGTGTAGTTAAGGTGTTCTGTGACGATACATTTGCATTTTGTGATGGAAGTTATAGACATACGTAGACTAGGTCTATGGTGGAAACCATCGACAAATGTAGACTATGTCGATGGTAGAAACCATCGATAAAGGACATGTAATGAGGTGAACTGTGGCTAATTGCCAAACTTATTCCCATCGGTCGAGAACCGGTAGGGGAAGAACCCCACCAGCGCCACCTATAGAGAATCCTTACGAACTCCGACCCTCTGCGATGAAGAAACCTTGAGCGATGTTCAGCGACGTTCATTCTTTTGTCGTAAGAGGGTCAGGGATGGCAACGAAGACGAAGACCTTTACGGACTGAAAACGCCCGGTTCAGTTTGGTTAATGGCGAATTTCATTGGCAGCACCAGTGGTGCACTGGTGCTGCACTGAGTGCAATAAATGTTGCACTGGACGTCAAAATGCTCGACGAAATTCACCAATGGAATACGATTCATGCACTCAGTGCGCACGAGTTCTACCAATGGAATTCGCTATTAGATCAACCAAAAATCAGTGAACATGTAATGAGGGCAACTGTGGCTAATTGCCAATAATACCTAACAAGGTACACGGTGAAATATTTATTGATTTTAACAATCAAGACATTTTCCGCGCGGCCGGGCTGATCACCTCATCGCTCAGTGTTCCCCAAAGAGGACAGTATCACTCAAGAGCAGACACATGTCCGTAAATGTCTCTTCATGGTAGATGGCGTTGCCATCCCTGACCCTCTTACGGCAAAAGAATGAACGTCGCTGAACATCGCTCAAGGTTTCTTCATCGCAGGGAGTCAGAGTTCATAAGGATTCTCCATAGGTGGCGCTGGTGGGGTTCTTCCCCTGCCGGTTCTCGACCGATGGAAATAAGTTTCCTAGAACGCCTTTCAAGTATCACTCAGTGTCTGGCTAAGTCACACTGATGATTCGTAATAACCATGAAACCCTGGGGTCTGTGTCTGCTCTTGAGTGATACTGTCCTCTTAGGGGAACACTGAGCGATGAGGTGATCAGCCCGGCCACGCGGAATATTTGTTGATGATTAAGATCAATAAATATTTCACCGGGTGTCTTGTTAGGCTTCGATAAAGGCTTATAAATAATTGACAGGTAATGGCCGCATGGTTGTCCCCTTTGTCTATTTCTATAATTTAGTGTTCAAATGCCATTGTTCAGTATATTCTTAATGCCTCCGCTAAAATATAAATGTAGACTAGGGATGGGCGTTTTTGGATTTTTACACAAACCGATATATAACCGTTTTCAGATTTTGAAAACGGTTTTGAAAACCGTTTTTTTAAAAACCGTTTTCTGGGGTGCTTAGGGTTGCCAACTCCGAACTATTGGACCTAATTTTGTCCTATTCTTCACCGCACACCGTAAGACAATAATATATTTAGAAAATAGAAAATAAATAAATATACGTTTAGTTCTCTTTATTTTCGACACGAAACGGAGGGGGTAATTACACCCGAGATAAGAAATACATGGAAATCATGGAATATATATCTCTAGTTTTTTCCCCAAAAATCCATTCCGATTTTTTCTATGAATTTACGTCGAAAACAGTTGCAGATTATTTTTATTACATGCATAGTAAGAACATAAACAGATAAAGAAGTTTCATATTGCGTCGAAACCTTTGATTTGGTTTCAGGGTAGCAAAAATTCCAGAATTCATTTATGACCCAATTTACCCACCATCATTTATTGCTTCCGTCAGCTATCGGTTACTACTAACAGTACTACTATATTGAATAGGTAGTATTTAAGGGAGGATTATATCTTTTCCATCCAATATCCATAGGTATTCTAATTTCTATTACATTATCAGGATCGCTTATCTTGAGGTGACTAATGAGATTTTAATTCATATCTTGTTCCAATATTAAGAATGCTAT
The DNA here is from genome assembly GCA_937662695.2 of Halyzia sedecimguttata. Classification (NCBI taxonomy): domain Eukaryota; kingdom Metazoa; phylum Arthropoda; class Insecta; order Coleoptera; family Coccinellidae; genus Halyzia; species Halyzia sedecimguttata. The sequence goes on along the minus strand of OW569414.2, from coordinate 8,401,295 downwards.
CGGTAATGGGGGTGTTATTTAAACCATATTATTGAACATTTTTAAGATCGGAACGCAAATAAATTTGTTAAAAACAAATTAACGCAATAAAAGAGATTTCTATCTTGCAACACTTGCAGTCGTTAAAACAACAAATCATTTTGTGCCATAGTTATGAGGGTAATTATTCAAATAGCAATTTACTTTACTTAAGGAAGTAGATGTATTTATTGGATTGTTTTTTCATTCGCAATCGTGCCTACGTACTATTAGTACAAGTACATATACGCAAATATATAATTTGTACCATAATTTTCCCTAAAATTCCATAATTCTAGCATCATCTCCGGGTCGCGCCATAAAATTCCCTAAATTTCCATAATTCTACCATCGTCGCGCCTTAATTTCATATTTGACGACTTCCCGTTTGTAACGTTCCTTTCCTTTCGATATCGAGTGTAGCGAAATTCGCATCACATCTGCCGGCTCTACCTTCCCGCAAAACGTAAAAACGTTTGCTTCGTTTCGGCTTGGAATGCTTGGATATCGAGATCCAGTGTAATGAAATTCGCACCATCTCTGTCATACCGCTTAACGCTTCCGTGTCTCAGATAGAGACGAAGCGAATTTCGATATCGAGTCTGGCGAAAACCGAAAACTGAAATTCGCACCATCTCTGTCATACCGCTTAAGCTTCCGTGTTTCAGATAGAGATGAAGCGAATTTCAATATCGAGTCTAGTAAAAACTGAAAACTGAAATTCGCATCATCTCTGTCATACCGCTAACCGCTTGCGTTAGTTAGAGAGAGACGAAGCGGTTTGTGTTTACAAAACTGTTCGTAGCGCGGTTGCAGGAAGTTTTCGGTTTTGTGTTACGTTTTCAGTTTTCACCGTTTTTAGTTTTGGTTTTGGATACGGCGGTTACCGTTTTCGTTCGCCGTTTCGATATTTCGCCGCTACGATGGTTTTGTGAAAACGGTTTTTGTAGTTTGGGATATCGATACGAACCGATGTCTGACTGAAAACGGTTTTTAGTTACGTTTTGATATATCGGACTCATCCCTAATGTAGACTTATAGCTCAGATTTAATCATCAAATAGTTTCATATCTGTTGAGTTTTTACAAACAATAAGTAAATTGCTAAATTTCATCATTGTGTTTACTTTTTTCCCTTCTATAATTTTTGTTGTAACTTATGGCTTTACCTTAAAGCTATAATCCCTTTGTACTAGTAATCATAAATTCTGTTTGCAAAGTAAGGATTTATGATAGAAGCTTTAAATTTACATTGAAGGTGAATACAATAAAGGAAAAGTACGTGCAGCTTGAATCGTAACTAAATTAAAATGGGTTCAAGCCCTGTGGACAAGAGCTTTCTGGCGCTCTAGTTCAAACAGACAAATTATATCTCCGAAAGTATTGGTTTCTCAGAGTTGGTAATTATATCAATGTATTCATATGATAGAACTGCATCCTAAAGGAAATTCAATTCAAATAATAGTTTATTTATCAAGATTAAATTAGCAATCATGAGAATGAGAACTGCACCATGGAAGAAATCAAATTAAATCTGGCCAATTTTGCCCAATAACGAACTTAACCGAGATATTCATCTCCCTAAACTACTCTGAAAATTTCAACTATCTACCTCATTCCGTTCGAGAGTTATATCTATGTCCACAGAATATACCCTATCTAAGGTATATTCTGTGTCTATGTCTATGGATGAAAAGCAGTCTCACTACTCTCAGATCTCTTACTTCATGTTCCATTCCGAAATGTAAGAATTTTCTGAGAAAACCTAATTTCGGAGCAAACAACTGAGATTTTTCTCACTTCGCTCACAATTCTTCGATTGATTAGATTATGTCATGTCTCAGGAACATCATTTGTCATTATGACAATTCATACATAGAATAATATCATTCTGTGACAACGTTGAAATACGATTTATTATTGAAATTTTGAAAAATCATATCTCCGAAAGTATTAGCTTGTTAGAGTTAAAAATGATATCATTGGATTCTTATAGTAAAACAGCTTATTGAAAAAAATTTGATTTGGAATTTGCCTTGTAAAAAAAAATTTTGTTTTTTGTTACCCCGAAACCATCTGTCCGATTTTGCCCAATAACGAACTCAGCTGAGATATTTATCTCCCAAACCTACTCTGAAAATTTCAACTGTCTAGCTCATTCCGTTCGAGAGTTAGCGTGCCTACGGCCGGCCGGACCGGCCTGCCGGACGGCCGGACAGAATGAATTTCGACCACGGATTCTCGATCAGTGAGTCGAACCAAATCGTTTAAGACCATTTTCATCGAAAAATTCGAAAATTACAGACATTTGGGCAATTTGATAAGCACTCAGTTCCGAGGAACTAGAGCGCCAAAAATTCCCGCCGTACGATAATTTCCCGCAACCTTCAAACATGCAGGCTGTATAAAGGCATCACGTGTTGCCTAAGATTAGTTAGGAGTTTTCATTTCATATTATTAGTGTTCTGTGGTCGTAGGTTCGAGTTCTGCTCAGTCCATGGATGTGGTGTTGGGGTGTATTGGGGTGTATGAATGTCTTAAAAAGTTGAAAGAGTTTGCGATAAATGAGTGGAAAACTGTGTACATGGCCTCAGTTTTTTGGCACTCGAAAGTATAAAAAAATATGGTTTCTATGTCTATTGCTACCAGAGTAACGAATGAGCTCAACTGTTCAGAATGGTTTAGGTTTAACTAGTGGCCCGCAGTCTATTGTTGGAGGCTTCGATTAGTCAGTAGTTTTTATTCATAGGTAAAATTAATAAAAAAAAAACTTGAAAAAAAAAAATTAAAAAAAATAAACATTGAGAAAAATATAAAAAAAAAAAATGAAAAAAAAATTATGTGCATGTTTTCATGTTCTTTCGACATTAAAACCTACTTCTATTTATCCTTAAATCAAAATTGAAACCAGTGTAGTTCGAAGGATTTCCGTATGTCGTAGATGACTTGTGTTGTGCGTCATTACAAGGCCGATTTAGGGTTATTTTAATATTTTTGACTGATTTCGAGTGAGCTAAGACATAGGTCAATCGCATTTGCTGAACACTTTTATATTTATTAATTATTTTGGAATATTCAATTTTGTTAGGAAAACTTGATTCTGTATTGTTGAGAAAGGTTCACTGAATCTATTTCAACCAAAATAAACCTTAAGAAATTAGCCTAAGTATCTAAAAACAGGCGAGAAATTCGCGTAAATTTTAGATCCATAAGAAATGCATGGGGAATTCAGTGCTCGGATCCACGGATGGATCGTAATTCAAATTTCCCGCCTAACCTAACTAATGTGGTCTATAGAGCAATATAAACTGAAGAAAGTTGCTCATGTCATTTTCACCAGTTAAAATTGATCTATGATTTAATCCTTATTACATAATATATGCATGCCGGCCCAGGTGGTCTAGCGGTTGAAGAACTAGCTAGGGTGCCGGAGGTCGCGGGTTCGAATCCCGCTCAGGGCATGGATGTGGTGTTGGGTTGTGTGAATGTCCAAAAAACAGATATGATAGAGTTTGAGATATAAGGTTATAACTGTGAAGATGGCCTCAGTTGCCTAGCACATAAAAATATAGAAAAAAAATAATATATGCATATAATGGTTATCCTATTTATCTTGCTTATTACAGTCACTGCAATCCTTATTACATACACTGTAATGCTTATTACAGTGACTATATTCCCATGGATATATCACTGTAATCCTTATGAGCTACCAGCGCTACCTGCCTAAGTTCAAGCATTTTCCATTTTCGGCTGAAACGCAGCCTAACTAATCTAATCTAAAGCTAACTTCATCTGATACGAGTTAGGACATTGTGATATTTAACATTTTCTACAGTCTCTCGTCTTAAAATATCGCTTGAGATGATACTTTTCGACAGATTCTTTGGGTTAAATATTTCAAACTCCTATTAGAAATGTTTTATCTCCCACGCTTATATAGTTTTCAAACCATTCGTACAATAAATTAATTAGGTAATGTTGTTGATGAATTTCGTACAAACCTTTTTCCTTATAAGGAGATTCCATTATTTTCTTCATGTAACGACTAACTATTTCAACATTTTTGCATATACTATCAATGCCTTCTCCAATTTGCTCCGCCAGTTCAAAAATATTCTTCAGTACAACTTCCTCGAGCTCTATCGTCACTTCCTAACCAGAAATTAATAAGAAATTACGTTGTGGGAAGCGTTTATAATAAGCATAACCTATTTCCATCATTTATGAACTTACCGGAAGCTGACATTTTCCTGATTCGCTGGTTCTCTGGAAATAAAGAATTTCTGGTTAATAAAGGAGCTCTTTTCAAAGGTGCAAACAGACCTTTTTGAGTTCTTCCAACCTATCCCGTACCATTTTTCGAGCGTTTTTGTGTTGATCGTGTCCGTTCAGATTGTTATCTTTGAGGTGAACGTTTTATGTAGTATATGTTTTATCAGTTTACATTGGGTGTTTATCCTGTGTGACTAAGTCGGTCGTAATCTTGGAAATAGTAATTATTTTATATGTTGCAGTGTGTAATTCAATCGTTGCGGAGACAGATACTACATACTTTCCAACCGGAAATATATATCTTATATTGCGCGTATTTTCTGTTGAACATCGCGTCATCATTTTGCCGTTTTTGCAATTTTCGAATTTTTTGCCAAAAATGGTCTCAAACTACTGAGTTCGACTACCTGATGAAGAATGCGAGGACAAATTTTATTCTGTCCATCCGGTCGTCCGTTGCACGATAACTTGAGAGCGGAATGAGATAGCGACTCTAAATTTTTAGGGTATGTGGCGCATCCCAATACGACGGACAAGTTAGTTAATGGGCATAATCGGCCCAATGGTTTCCGAGTAATAATTTTATTTTAAACCAATATGAATCCGATCGAATTGAAACTTGGTGAATAGTTGTAGAATATAAATCTAAGCACGTTTGTGAAATTTTGTGAGGATCGTGTCACTGGAAATTAAAAAAAAAATTATTAAGAAATATTTTTTATGTCACAATAACCTGAGAACGGAAAGAGATAGCGACTTGAATTTTTCAGGTTAGGTTGTGCATCCTAAAGCGGCGTTTAAGTTTGTTTATAGGCATAATCAGCCAAACGGTTTTGGTGTTATAACCATCTGAAATTTGGTTGATATTTCCTCAATAACTCGAAAAATACAAAACCGATCCAACTAAAACTCGGTAATTGCTTGTAGAATGCCGACGCGTTAATTTTCACGTTATTTCCTGAATATCGTATCCTAAAATTACATGAGACGTAAGTTTTTTCGCATATCATTAGATATGCGGTTGGCTCGCGAAACTTTCGGCTAAATTCTGTGAGGATCGTATTACTGGAATTTTTTTTTAATTTATTGAAAATTATTGAAAAAATTCATTATCGTACGAATGGAGGCGTGTGGATTCTCATTCACATATCCCGAAACATTCACGGAATTCGCCTCATTTTGTGCTGGCTTTTGGATGTTGGGAGTGCTTGCTATTTGGAAAACTTCCCGTCCTCATTTTTGCGCGTATGTTCTGGGGAACATCGCGTTATCATTTTGCCCAAATGTCTGTAACTTTCGAATTTTTTGACGAAAATGGTCTCAAACGATTTAGTTCGACTCCCCAATGAAGAATTCGAGGTCAAATTTGATTCTGTCCGCCCGGCCGTCCGGCCGTTGCCACGATAACTTGAGAACGAAAAGAGCTAGCGACATGAAATTTTCTAGGTAGGTGGCGCAACCCAATACGACGGAAGAGTTCGTTAATGGGCATAATCGGCCCAGCGGTTTCCGAGTAATGATTTTGTTTTCAACCAATATAAATCCGATCGAATTGAAACTTGGTGAGTAGTTGTAGAATATGAACCTAAGCACGTTTGTAAAATTTTGTGCGAATCGTATGGCTAGAAAATTATTAAAAAATTATTAAAAATATATTTTTGTTGTCACGATAACTTGAGAACGGAAAGAGATAGCGGCTTGAAGTTTTCAGGTTAGGATGTGCATCAGAACGCGACATTTCAGTTTGTTTATGAGCATAATCGGCCAAACGGTTTTAGAGTTATAGCCATATGAAATTTGGTGGTTTTTTGTTCCTCATTAACTCGAAAAATACTGAACCGATTGAATTCAAAAATGGTTGTTAGTTGTAGAATGCCAACGCGAAAATACTTGCAAAATTTCGTGAGGATGGTATTTGTAGAAAATTTTTAAAAAATCATTGAAAATTGAAAAAAAAAATTCTATATATCAGTAACTATTCGTTTGAAATTGCTGAAATTTTGCAAGAGCCTTTATAACCTAACTCTACTGCCAAGTTTCAAGTTTTAACACGATCGGTTAAATATTGTTGGAGATTCGAGCAGCCTTGTGTGAGTTCAGTAGATGGGTGACCGTTGCCTCGATAACTTTCGAACGAAAGGAGATAGGGACTTGCAATTTTCAGGGTAGGTTGCGTAGCCGAATGGGAGAGTTGAGTTCGTTTTGGGGCATAATCGGACTAACGGTTTTCGAGTTATACCCACCTGGAATATTATTTCCTTGATAACTCAAAAAATAAATATTCGATCGAATTGAAGCTTGGTAACTAGTAGTGGAAAATCAACATAAAGACGTGTTTAAAATTGCAGATTGCTCATTTAATCTTGATAAATAAATTTAATGACAATTTTTGAAGCACTAAGGCATTGAAGCATTAAGGCATTGAAGCATTGTAGATTGCCCTTTTTTTATAAGATAATTTTTGAAGCATTTTTTTTAAACGACACTTTTTTTAAATTTAATTTCTTTCATGATGCATTTCTATCATAGGAATCCATTGATATAATTCCCAACTCTGAGAAACCAATACTTTCGGAGATATAATTTGTCTGTTTGAACAAGAGCGCCAAAAAGCTCCTGTCCGCAGGGCTTGAACCAAATTTTTCATTAGTTACACTACCCGTTCGAAGCAGGGGCGGGCAGCTAGTATAAAATAATGAGCCAAACGGGATTTATCCTTGGATTTATCTTATTAATCGCGATAACAATAGTTTTTTCACGGTGAATTCTTTCAAATTTTCCGCTAATCCGCAATGATAATACCGATTTTATGTATGAAATCCAATAAACTAATCATACTGTCCACGGCTGTGGTCAGTCTATCGGAAACAGTGGAAATTAATTCGGGTCTTGTTTTTATGGCGTTTTAAACACCCACAGATTTAGAATTATAATGGGGAACTTTTCATTCTCGAGTCGATTGATGTGTCCCGCCGCGAAGTCATGTTGGCTACAGTTTTCGGATTCGTGTTCTTTTTCATTTTTCTTGCGCGAACATTTTTTGGGAGGTCTTCCAGGATCTTGAAGTTGGTACCGGGACCTCCTGGTCTTCCCGTTATTGGGAACGTACCGGAAATATTTTATAAGAGTCCAGGTGAGGGGTTGTTATACAAGGTTTCTTGGAGAAGTCACCTTAAATTTTCTATGGGTATATTATGCAGGGCCCGATATAGCTTTTAAGCCGCTCCGTAAAAAAAATATATTTGCCGCCCTTTACATTGACCCCTCATAATGATTTTTTTCTAAATTTAATTAATGAAAATAACGTTCAAGTAATCTACATATATATAAAATGAATTGCTGTTCGTTAGTCTCGCTAAAACTCGAGAACGGCTGGACCGATTTGGCTAATTTAGGCCTTGAATTATTTGTGGAAGTCCAGGGAAGGTTTAAAAGGTGAATAAATATAAAAATGTATACAGGGTGTTTTTCTTTTAACGTCAATGGCAACTTCTTTTTTACGCCATAATCGTACAATTTCATTCAATTGTGTTAAAAAATATACTTTCGAGGCATAAATCATTGAAAATAAACCATTACTATACAGAGTGTTCTTTTTCTCACGGCACAATTGTACGCGATTGAAGTGATTTGTTCCACAAACAAAGCATTAACTGATTAGATACCTTGGATGGAGTCTCATAATATATTTCTCTGAAATTTTCCTACAGGGTGTTTTTCTTTAAACGTCGTATGTATCCGAAATTTTCATACAGGGTGTTTTTCTTTTAACGTCAATTGTAACCTACTGTTTTTCGCGCCTATCGTAGAATTTCATTCAATTGTGTTAAAAATTATACTTTCGAGGCATACATCATTGAAAATGAACCATTACTATACAGAGTGTTCATTATATCACGGCACAATTGTACGCGATTGAAGTGATTTGTGCCACAAACAAAGCATTAACTAAATAGGTACCTTGGATGGATTCTCATTTTGTATTTGAAAGAAATTTTCATACAGGGTGTTTTTCTCATAACGTCAATTGCAACTTGCTGTTTTTCACGCCAATCGTACAATTTAATTCAATTGTGTTAAAAAATATACTTTCGAGGCATACCTACATCATTGAAATCATTACTATATATGGTGTTCTTTATATCACTGCACAATTGTAAGCGATTGAATTGATTTGTGCCACAAACAAAGCATTAACTAAACAGGTATCCAGGACGGATTCTCATAATGTATTTGACCGAAATTTTCATACAGGGTGTTTTTCTTTTAATGTCAATTGTAACTTGCTGTTTTTCATGCCAATCGTACAATTTCATTCAATTGTGTTAAAAAATATACTTTCGAGGTATACATCATTGAAAATAAACCATTACTATACAGGGTGTTCATTATATCACGGAACAATTGTACACAATTGAAGTGATTAGTGCCACAAACAAAGCATTAACTAAATAGGTACCTTGGATGGATTCTCATACTGTAAAAATTTTGTTTTTCCTTTGATGTATGGAATGGCGCATGGATAATTATACGTCGCGTGTTCGCGCGTCGGAAAACCGTTTTTGTTTATTTACGCACCACAAAACAAAACAAACAATATAGTTTTATCAGAAAGCTTTAAATTGATTAAGATACTATCATAAATGTGTGTGTCTGTCAATATCAAATTGAAACCTTATAAATAGCCAGTATTTCAGGAAAACTCTGTTGTGTAAGTAAGCAGCATCATGTGCAATTAATCGAAAATAATAATAAAACTTTATTCATACCGAGCATTTTTTTTATTAAGTTAGGCGGTACGAAGTTCGCCGGGCCAGCTAGTAATCAATAGATTTCATTGATTTGTGACTGCCTACAATGCTGAAATTTATGGTAATTAGAAATTCCTTAGAGACAGAAGTCAAAAAATTATAGAGGTTGTTCTTGTAAGGTCTGCATGAGGGGTTTGAGTGGTTATTTCCTTTTGAATCAGTCTGTGTTTTGTTCTTGTAGAGCAGTGGTTCTAAACCTTTTCATAATGAGAGACCATTCAACAAAATATCTGTCTTGTCACGGACCACCAACTTTTTGTAGTTAATTATTATCTTCAAAAAGCCGATAAATATATACGTATACAGTAAATCTAAATAAATAAATGGTGGTTTTATTTATTAATACCTATATGAAGCATTGATGATATTATATTTAAATTGTTTTGAAGTAAATTATATATTACAGAGATGAATGGCACATTGAAATCACCACAAATTAATATATTATGCTGAGGGAACAAACTAGCGAACATTTCAAGGGAATCAACAAAACCTCCAAATTCCTGAAAAGTGATGGCCGGTGGTACATAAATACTAATGACTAGTAACCTAAGACTAAACTAACTAATTTTACATACTACAATATCTATAGTGGGAAACAAATCTCGTAATGACTTGACATCAACAAGAGTAGTCTTTAAGCTACTTTTCACAGCAATAACTGTGCCACCACCTGTTGTAGACATACCTGTATTAGCCAAGTCACGATCACATCGAAACACAGCATATTGACTGGAGAATAGCTCCGAACTGCACAGTGCACACCTTATCAGAAAGCCGAGATTCAGTTAAACATATGATATCATATTCATAAAGTGAAGTGTTTAGGGCTTCACGCGAGAGCGAGATTTTTCTCGTCTCGTCTCGTTCTCGTCTCGTAAAAGCGAGACGAGACGAGACGAGACGTTTTCAAAAATATTATAGGCGATACCGAGACCACATACAGCGCAACACGAGAGTCTCGTTAAAATTTTTGCATGAAGTTTTATATACGACTCGACTTTTTTCAACACCCACAGAAAACAATTGAATATGAAGAGTTTCCACTATAATTACCAATATATTTTGTCTATATTATGCATCGATCGTTCTAGAAATACACGATTTTTTAGAAGATTAATAATTCGTTATGACCTTGCGATAATTGAGATTATTTTTCAAGTAAAAATAGAATTCACAACCATAAAAACGGATGCCATTATGAATTCAATACTTAATGGACAACTTTTATTGCCCCTAAATCCCAATGCTTCGAAAACTTCGTCTCTATCTGAACATCTAGAGAAATTCATTCTCTTGTGCTCCTTGTAGTGAAGATGTGAACAATTATTGAAGAACATCTGTGGAACTACGTATAGTTAGTAAAGAAATGAAGCTATTCAATGTTTCGAAAAGTGTTATGAGGAATACGCCAAGAACACCCTCAATGATCTACCCACTGGGAAGGTATTCTTTGAAAACTATACCAAATTGTTCAATTCTATTAAAAATTGTATCGACATCGATAGCCTATTTAAAACATCAACAAAACTTTCGAAATATTGGAAAGCTGAGTTTGCAGAATATTTGCTGTTAGAAAGAGCAAATAGGAATAAAAATATTTTACAGTGGTGGAGAGTGATGAAAAAGTTCTTCCTACACTTTCCAAGATGGCCGATGATTTATTAATGGCTACATCCGTACCTGTTGAAAGATTATTTTCTACAGCAGGTATGATCATGGCAAAAACACGTACATCATTGAATAATTATGTGATGCAAGTGTGATTATGTTTGAATTCTTGGTCATCGAGTAATTTAAAAGTTGAAATTATCAGTGTTGAAAATTAAAAATAATATGTACAGGTACAAATATTTTTGTACAAGAGGGTAATAAACATAACTTTACAAAATTATTCATTATTGTATACCATTTCGTTTATATATTATAATATTTATCATCGTTATTCAGAATTAAACGAGACGAGACGAGACGAGACAACTGATAACGAGACGAGAACGAGACTTATTTTTTTGGGAATTGGCGAGAGCGAGACGAGATTTTCTATACTCTCGCCTACTCTCGTCTCGTGTGAAGCCCTAAAGTGTTGTTAAAAAATGTAGTAGCCTTGGAGTTAAGGCCACGAACATTCTGATGCCTCGAAACTACTCTTACAATTATTGAGTGGGGCTAGCGGTTTAAATTCATAATCTTAGGGCTGCCGTTTACATATTTAATAATTAAAAATTTTTTCACCTTTCTTAAGTCTTTCATTCAGTAATGTCTTTAACTCCCTATAATATTCCACCTACATAGGAGTTCTGTCATAAGACAGAGATACACCTCTGAAGCGATCAGTAGTCTTAATGTCCTTGGCTTTCCTCAATATTCCACGTACTTCATCGACCGAATTCATGACTACCCTGAGCGGCCTATTCCTACCCTCAGTGCGCCTCCCCAAACGAAATGCCTTGATATTATCGACGAGATTGAGTGGAATTGAAAATTGTCTCTTCGAACCTGGTAAACTTATCATTAATATCCGACAGCATCTTCTTGAAGTCTCAGAGTTCGCCCATGCACATATTACAGTTTACACACAGGATCTTAATGGATTTCGATTTATTACGGGTAATGCGGATATCATCAGCATATATATAGAAAACTTCACACCCAAATTCATTTCATTCTGAATATACATGTCAAAGCTACATAAAAAAACTGCAATTTCAACAGTCTGTATCTTTTTATCTGAGCCGAATCTGGAAAAAATGGTAAATGAACAAAGGGTTTTATGCGATGAGAGGAATCTAAGGTTAAAATTAATGTACAACTCAAAGACTCACCCTGTATATTGATCTTTAGATGAACAAGCACGCTAAAGTTCCTAAATTCACGTGAGTGCTTTTAAAATGTTCAGTTTTTGAATGCGCGTTACAAGACAATATATTTATGTAGGATTTTTATCACTGTCTAGGGAGAGGATAATGATTCTACATTCACACTTTGGAATAAATAGAACACTGTATGCTAATATCTACAGGATTATTTATACAACTTCTACAAACTTCGTCTTCGCCGTCACTCTCACGTCTAATAATCTTTTACAACACTCTCCCGTATGTCAACCCCGGTACTCCGGTTCTTCACCCTTCCATGAGCTAAGGGCTGTACTGCCACCTAGTGGTCAACGCTGATTAGTAAATCCTCTACCTTGCGATACTTTGCTACAACCAATGGGGTACATGGCAACGATATCGCGAGCGTTATTGACTTCTAAGAACTGGTCGCCCACGACGGCAATTCCAAGATTTAGGTGACAGCTACACATGGAAATGGTATTATCAGTTTCCTTTTGGACGAGAAGTAGTCGGCCAATCTAGACGACTTAAGTGCCTTACAGGGCCTCCCTAGTCAATATTCGATATCGTCAGACAAGGATATAATCCGGAAATGAGTCAAATATATTTGTTCGAACGTCGTTCAACTTCATCTGCACCATTAAAACTAATTCTAAGTCTATTATTTACAAGGGTAAAAATATTATAATATTATTATTTTTTCAACCATAGGTGAATGATTCGAAATTATCAAACATTTGTTTAAGGCGATCTTTTCACAACCCTAAGGACTTTCTCAACAAAGTATTCAATCTACAGATTGTCATTAGGACCAGTTGATATAATTAATATAGTGAACCCTGAAGATATGGAGGTAAAAGAAAAAAACTCTCGTAAAAATGGTTATAGTAATGCATCGATTTGTAGCAAATTTTAACTGGATATCAACACATGTCGAAAAGCAAACTGTATTCTTACTTCAAGTCGTGGTTAGGTACAGGATTACTTACAAGTACAGGTATATTTAAAATTGACTGTAGAATCGTTGCAAAAGAAATGATAGTTATTTAATTTTTTAGGAGAAAAATGGCATAATCGAAGAAAGTTACTCACACCTGCTTTTCACTTCATGATACTCCAAGAATTCCTCACAGTTTTCAAAGAAGAAACTGAAAAGGTGATTGCGAAGATCGACGAGACTCTTAAAGATGATGAAATCGTAGACATTATGCCTATTGTCACACAATTCACTCTTCAAACTATCGGAGGTAAGTACAGGTTTCGTGGTCGAAATCCATTGTGTTCGACCGGCCGTCCTTCAACACGTTAGGTCGTGCTGCTTCAATTCTTGCACCAGCTGTATTTTAAAAGGTTTCACATCTGAATCCTTCCGCAAAATTTTCCACGTAGTGGAGTAACAGAGGCCCAATTTTTGCGTATCGCGTCGAATCGACAATTAACTGTCATCACTAACACTGGCGGATACAGATGCGATATTTTCCTCTGTCCGCACTCTACGTATGCGTGTTGGTGGTTTAATATCCAATAATGAAAATTTGGTGCGAAATTTAGTCACAAGATTCCGAATAGCCGCCTGAGAGGGTCGACCAAACTGACCATAAAATGAAAGAAGTACACAATACACTTTCTTAACCGAGCATAAATTTTAATAATAAAATTAAATCATTTGCAAGCGTTGTTCGTTTGTAAGTCAATTCATAGTTAAATTATTGTAAATATTATTGGTGTGAATCGGATCTTGGAAGAACACATACACTATTCGTAACTTATTTATTATACTTTATTTAGATAAGATATCGGTTAAACATACAACAGCATGACTTCTTCTTCATGAACACACGAAGTATTCATCCACATGAACGAAACGAACATCACAGAACACTGTTACAGTAATTGTCTCCTCAGAGCCATCTAACAGTAAATAGATCAACTATATGATACAATATAAATAAACCTGTAATATCAACATGCCTCCTTTTATTTATATTAGTTTAAGAGCATATTTTCAACATATTTCTTAAATATTCAAATTTCTTAATATCTAAAGCCTTAGTAAATATATCAGCCATATTTTCACATGAATCAACTTTAATAATGTCTATTACACCATTCAAATAATTTTCGTTTACATAATGATAATGAATTTCGATATGTTTCGAATTTTTAGTGAAATTGCCATACTTAGCAATGCTCAATGCTCCTGAGTTATCCTCAAATATCTTTATAGGGTTGTTTGAATTTACTTCAAAATCTTTTAGCATTTCCTTTAGAAACTTAATTTCACTTACAGCCTCTGATAAAGCAATGTATTCTGCAAATGTAGACGATTTAGCGACAGAATTTTGTTTTTTTGTTTTCCAAAATATTGCATTTCCAAACAATCTGATAACATAACCAGACGTTGACTTTCTATCCAAACAATCACCCGCCCAATCGGAATCTACGAAACAATCCATAATTTCTTGTTCATCATTTCTACTATACACCAATTTTAGATTCTTAGTAGATATCAAATATTGAAGTATTCTTAATGCATATTTATAATGAGTTTGATTATAACTATTTTGAAATCTGCTCAAGTAATTCACACTATAACTTATGTCTGGTCTAGTTCCTGAACTAATGTATAGAAGTGCCCCTATTAAATTTCTGTATTTAATATTACTAACACCCTGAGATAATGAAGGTTCTAATTTAAGATTGGTTTCCATAGGGGTTTTATATGGTTTTCCATTGTCCAAATTATATTTTCTAGCTAAAGACTCAATATATTTTTCTTGACTTAAAAACATTAAATTTTTCTGATAGTTGTAAGCAATATTTATTCCCAAGTAATCTCGTACTTCCCCCATATCTTTCATTTTAAAACGTTCAGATAATAATTGTTTAATCTTTGCAATTTTACCTCTATTTAAACAACATAAGAGCAAATCATCAACAAATATTATTATGTACACAATATCTTCTTGATCGATTAAATAATATAGGCAATAGTCATATTTACTTCTTTGAAATCCTAGACCTTTCAAGAATTCATCAAAACAGTCATACCATGATCTTGGACTTTCTCTCAAGCCATACAAAGCTTTCTTTAACATACAAACGCTATTGGTACCGTCTTCATATCCAATAGGTTGTTCTACATAAACCTCTGATACAACTTTGCCATTTAAAAAAGCTGTTTGAACATCCATCTGTTCAATGATAAGTCCTTCATGACAGCAATATGATAATAAAAGTTTTAACGTTTGTGTTTTTGCCACAGGGGAATAAATATCCTCCAAAACCTCTTTTTGTTGGAACCCCTTTACTACTAATCTAGCCTTGTATTCATTTTCAGTTTTTTTAGTGAAAACCCACCTAACACCCAAAATTTTTTTATTTGCTGGTTTTTCAACTAGCTCCCAAGTTTTATTTAATTTCAAACTTTCTAATTCTTTATCCATTGCCTTTTTCCAAAATTTTGATTCACTTGAGTTGATTGCCTCCTCAAAGTTATTCGGGCTTTCTGCATTACAATAATTAACATGAATAAAGCAATTATTACAACAATCCTCATATTTCGGATTTTTCTTTCTTTCTCTATTAGAGCGTCTCAATTCAGTTACCTCATTTTCATTTTCCTTTTTTTCTTCAATTTTGTTTCTATCATTTAATTCTAAATTGTTACTTCCAAAATCTAAGTCATCATCATTTAAATCTATACACTTTGTATCATTTTCAATGATATCAACATGTCGTGCTACTATAATTTTATTATTTATCAAAACTCGATAACCTACATCACTATATCCCATTAAAATTCCCAAATCTGCCTTTCTATCCCATTTTGATCTACGTTTAGCTTCTGGAACCCTTACAAAAACTCGACTACCATACATACGTAAATTTTTTACATTAGGTTTCTTTCCCATTAATATTTCATAAGGTGTTTTCTTTTCAATTGTATTAGCCAGAGTTCTATTTTTCAAATAAGCTGCTGCGCAAACTACTTCGGGCCAAAATTTTCGATCTACTTTTGCTTCAGCTAATAAGCATCTAGATATGTCCATTATTGTTCTATTATACCTTTCCGCAGTGCCGTTTAATTCATGCACATAAGGTGGACAAGCATTTAAATAGATACCTTTTTCTCTAACTAGCTGTTTAATTTTAGAATTGATATACTCAGTACCGTTATCACATCTAAGTTTCTTGATTCTTTTACCCGTTAAATTTTCAATTTCATTTATATATTCAACAAAGCAAGCATACACTTCATCCTTTGAATTTATCGTGTAGACTTTTCCTACTTTACTATAGTCATCAATAAAAGTTAAAAAATACTTTTCACCATTTAGTCCTGTTGTACTATGAGGTCCATTTAAATCTGTATGGATTACTTCCAAAATTTCTCTAGCTCTATTTCGGTTATTTTCAAATGATAAATTGTGCATCTTATTTTCGATACAAATTCTACATTTCAAAAAATCATTTTCAACCTCAACAGGAATACCTTCTAATAACTGATTCTTACATAAAATATTCAAATAGTTGAAATTAACATGGCCTAATATTTTATGCCATTTCTTCTTTAGACTAACTTCTGTATCTACAGATGTATCAGTTAAATTTACTTGTTTACATTCAAAATATCCTTTTAACCAATATAACCTATTTTCTTTGAATGCTATAGCTATAAGTTTATCATTACAATCATAAATTTTCAAGAAATCTTTCTTCGAAACTATACTATTATTCTTTTCAGTTATTCTAGACAAGCTCAACAGATTTTTCTTCATTTCTTTTACATAATAAACATTCTGGATTTTGATACATTCAAGCTTATCATGCACAGGAAAATAACAAACAATATTTCCCACTTTAGTGGCTTGAACAATTCCACCATCCCCTACTTTAACGTTAACTGGATTTTTCAACATTACACTGGTATCAAAGAATTTATCGTCATTAATAACATGATCTGTACACCCACTATCAAGTAACCATAAAATTTCTGTTTTGTTACCTGTGATATTGTTTTCTTCTCTATTTAATTCCATCGTATGAACTTCTGCACTGAAAACATTGGAACTTGACTCTTCCCTGTTATAACCTCTGCCTCTCTGACTAGTTCCTCGATTTGAGTACCAATTTCCTCGACTTCTTCGTTGACCATAGCTTCCACGATTAGATGTTTGATAATTCTTGGAACCATTTGTTTCTCTGCATTCTCTTTGAAAATGTCCAGTTTTATTACATTTATAACATCTTATGTTTTTTTTCTTCTCAATTACAGATTGTACTACATATGCGTTCGATTTGATTTCAGTGTCATCACTTCCTTTTTCTTTGAGATTCAGCATACTAATCTTGCTTTTAACATATTCAACTGTTTGATCTTCTTCCTTCAATACATCAATAAGGTCACCTATGTAGCTTAATGATTCTGGTAAGGTTCTCAACATGAAATTTAGTTTTTCCTTTTGTGTGATTTGAGCACCTGCTGCTTTCAAGTCGTTCACATGCTTTTCAAAAGTGTTGTAGAATTCTGAGGTTTCATTGAAGTCTTTCAATTTCAACTTTTCCAATTTGTTACGAATAATGATTTGTAAAGCAGTTGATTCTTTCAAATATAATAAGTCGAATTTCTTAATAATATCATAAGCAGTTTTTTCATCACTTACGAATTCCAATTGTTTGTTGGATATGGAACTGTATATGTAATTCATAGCCCTCAAGTCATTTTCTTCCCAATCTGGTTTATTATCCTCCGCTTCTATTCTTCTTGAAATGACTTTTTCACATTTCTTCATCTTAAGGAATAATATAATTCGTTTCTTCCAACTACCATAATCTTCCCCATTGAAAACTGGTATCGTGATGTCGGCCATTTTCTCGTACCCAAGATGCATCTATTCTATCTCGTACCTTATTAGAATTTTCCAACTTCTAATTTATCTTCCAAACCACGCTCTGCTACCATGTAAATATTATTGGTGTGAATCGGATCTTGGAAGAACACATACACTATTCGTAACTTATTTATTATACTTTATTTAGATAAGATATCGGTTAAACATACAACAGCATGACTTCTTCTTCATGAACACACGAAGTATTCATCACAGATAACTAAGTATATGGTATATGGTATATGGTATTCATCCACATGAACGAAACGAACATCACAGAACACTGTTACAGTAATTGTCTCCTCAGAGCCATCTAACAGTAAATAGATCAACTATATGATACAATATAAATAAACCTGTAATATCAACAATTATAGACCAAACTAAACATGTTTGACAGTCACACAAGGCTCGAAACCCCCGTCAGCTGTAAAAAACAGGGTTGCCAAAAAGAAAGTTGTTAAAAAAATCACTCGTTATTATAACGAATTTGTAAACATTGGGAATCCCGAATCGGTACTCGGTAACCAACGTTGCCGCAATTTATTGCCCTAACCCCTACTTAGGGTAAGAAAAGTATGAGGAAACTCTGATGATATTTTTTTACAAACACCTGGACTAGGTCTTTTGTTTTTCGTGCATTAAGAGTAACTGTGACAATTTACATGTTATCACTGCTTATAAAATATAACAATCTAAGGAGGCAAAGAGAATTTGTTTTCATTTTTACTTACAGGCTGAATTTTTAGTCTGCAAATTATTGACAGGACCGCCACTTCTGATAACAATTATCTATTTTTCAGAGACAGCCATGGGCCTCAAGAACATCGACGATTCCTTCCTGAACATCTACAAAAATAACGTTCTCAAAATGGGCAGGATCGTGATAAATCGCGTGATCAGGCCGTGGTGCGACGAAGACTTCATCTACAGACTCACCAGATATTACAGGGACGAGAAGCAGGTAGCCAAACGTCTCCACCATTTCTCCAGAACCATTATCGATCAAAGAAAGCGAACCTTCATACAGAACAAACCTCTGAACTGTGATGAAAAGAAGAAACGGCTGCTGGATATCTTGCTGCAGGCGAAAGAAGACGGTGCTGATATTGACGACGATGGAATCAGGGAAGAGGTGGATACGTTCATGTTTGAAGTGAGGATATTTATTAATTCATCGTTAACTCGCATTTATTAAGATGCTTCATTTCTTCAACCCTTCATATCCAATAAGACACAAGGGGAAATACTCACCGATTTTAACCATCAACAAATATTCCCTCGTAATCCGGACTAGCCACTTCATCGGTAAGTGTTCCCCCTGAGAGGAAAGTGACATTCAGGGCAGATACGTACCGGTTTCATGGTCGTTTTCATATGCGTAAGGCTTGTTTCACATGCATACGGTTCCATTCGGTTCGGTTCGTTTTCGGTTTCAACGAAAACGAATGAAGGCCTTTCACACATATACGGTTCATATTAGGTTTTATGTTATCTTCCGACACGGGCTCACAATTCCACTTTTTCCGCGACGTCAGATTCATCAAAGCCATTCAAAATTGAACACATACATCTTTGAATGCATCCTACGTCTTTAATTGATCTTTATATGTTTCGGAAATTTTGTCCCGCAGCACTGGTTTAGATTTACAGCAGAAATCAGTCGATCCACATTTGGTAAACCATCATTTTCTCATGAATAGCAACAATATCCCGAAAATATGTATGTTTATATTTCTATATTTGAAAAATTCGGGAAAGATATCTGCTCGATTTGAGGTTAAAACCACAGAACGAGACAGAAAACATATGTAAATATTTATTACTTTATGGTTAAAACCGAAACTAAACCGTATTTGTGTGAACGCCCCGGCTGATCTGTATTCCCTACACACGAATCCAAACCTGATAGAAACCTATTCGTGTCGAGGGAGTATTCGGTGCTGTACGGTTTCTATTCGGTACCGAATCTAAACCGGAGCACCGTTTCACACTTGTCGCCAGCGACCGAATTGAAACCGAAAACGAAACGAACCGAATGGAACCGTATGCATGTGAAACAAGCCTAACTTAGCCACTGAATGACAAACGAAGGAGCTCTACAGCGATGCTAGATGTCGAATATAAAATTATGGTACAACGATGCCAGAATGATGGAATTTTAGGCAAAATTATGGTACAATAATATATATGCATATTTTTGCGCGTATGTTCTGGGGAACATCGCGTTATAGTTTTGCCCAAATGTCTGTAACTTTCGAATTTTTCGACGAAAATGGTCTCAAACGATTTAGTTCGACTCCCCAATGAAGAATTCGAGGTCAAATTTGATTCTGTCGGGCCGGCCATCCGGCCGTTGCCACGATTACTTGAGATCGAAAAGAGCTAGCGCCTTGAAATTTTCAGGGTGGGTGGCGCATCCCAATGCGACGGACAAGTTCGTTAATGGGCATAATCGGCCCAGTGGTTTCCGAGTAATAATTTTGTTTTCAACCAATATAAATCCGATCGAATTGAAACTTGGTGAGTAGTTGTAGAATATGAACCTAAGCACGTTTGTGAAATTTTGTGCGAATCGTATGGCTAGAAAATTAAAAAAAAAATTATTAAAAAATATTTTTGTTACGATAACTTGAGAACGGAAAGAGATAGCGGCTTGAAGTTTTCAGGTTAGGATGTGCACCAAAACGCGACATTTCAGTTTGTTTATGAGCATAATCGGCCAAACGGTTTTAGAGTTATAGCCATCTGAAATTTGTTTGTTTTTTGTTCCTCATTAACTCGAAAAATATTTACCCGATTGAATTCAAACATGGTAATTAGTTGTAGAATGCCAACGCGAAAATTCTTGCAAAATTTCGTGAGGATGGTATTTGTAAAAAGTTTGTAAAAAAACATTGAAAATTGAAAAAAAAAATTTATATGTCAGTAGCTATTCGTTTGAAATTGCTGAAATTTTGCAAGAGCCTTCATAACCTAACTCTACTGCCAAGTTTCAAGTTTTAACACGATCGGTTGAATATTGTTGGAGATTCGAGCATTCTTGTGTGAGTTCAGTAGATGGGTGACCGTTGCCTCGATAACTTTCGAACGAAAGGAGATAGGGACTTGCAATTTTCAGGGTAGGTTGCGTATCCGAAAGGGAGAGTTGAGTTCGTTTTTGGGCATAATCGGTTAAACGATTTCCGAGTTATACCCACCTGGAATATTATTTCCTTGATAACTCAAAAAATAAATATTCGATCGAATTGAAGCTTGGTAACTAGTAGTAGAAAATCATCATAAAGACGTGTTTAAAATTTTGGAAGAACTATACCCCTAGAAAATCACGAAAAAAATAATTGGTTCAAGCACTGACGTGAAGTCAGAAGCTTTTGCGCGTATGTTCTATTGTCCATTCTTCTGTATTGGACACCCTTAATCGAATTTACCATGGTAAATTATGTTGTCCATTCTCCTGTATTGGACACTTTATTCGAATTTACCATTGTAAATTTACCATGGACTTCACGTCAATGCTTGAACCAATTTTTTTTTCGTGATTTTTTTGAAATTTTCTAGTTTTATAATGAAATAAGAAGTACTGTGATATTTTTCAGAATTTGGGAGAGAAAACCCTGAAAGAAACCATTTAGTAGGAGGACTTGACATATTTTCTGAATAGTTTTGAGAAAAATATTGAATGGAAGAATCGATCGAAATTATGGTACAATTATTTATTATGGTACAATTACCGAATGCTCTAAATTTGAGGTATAAATTATGGTACAATTCCATAATTATGGTACATCTGGCATCGCTGGAGCTCTAGGAATCTCGAGCCCTATTGTTGCGAACTACTTGACATAAAATCTTACCAGCGCCACCTTGGGAAATCCTTACGAACTCCAACCCTCTGTGATGCGGAAACCTCGAGCGATTTTCAGTAACGTTCATTCTTTTGACGCAGGAGCCTCATTCTGTGTTCAAGAACTTTAATCTATGTTCTTTGGTTTGTGGTCTTATCGAACCACTAGGGCTTCACACGAGACGAGAGTAGGCGGGAATATGAAAAATTTCGCCTCGGTCTCGCCAATTCCCAAAAAATTGAGTCTCGTTTAAATCTCGGTCTCGCTTAATTCTGAATAACGATAATAAATATTGAAATATATAAACGAAATGGTAGATAACAATGAATAATTTTGTAAAGTTATATTTATCACGCTCTTATACACAAATATTCGTACATGTACATAATTTTTTAATTTTAAACACTGTTAATTTCATGATTTAAATTACTCGATGACCAAGAATTCAAACATAATCATGCTTGCATCAAATCATCTTTCAATGATGATATTGCCATGATCATACCTGCTATGGAATGTAGACACTAATAAATCATCCCCCATCTTGGGAAGTGTAGAAACTTTTTCATGCACTTTCCACCACTCTAAAATACAATTTTGATTCCTATTTGCTCTTTCTAACAGCAAATGTTCTATTTTGTAAGCACTTGTTTCTTTAATAATTGTTAATTGAGTTACAATAGGCTAAGGCCTCGAATCTATCCTTCTGTTCATAATAAACTCAGCTTTCCAATGTTTCGAAAGTTTTGTTGATGTTTTAAAGAGGCTATCGATGTCGATACATTTTTTAATAGAATTGGACAAATTGGTATCGTTTTCTATGAATACCTTCCCAGTGGGTAGATCATTGAGGGTGCTCTTAGCGTATTCCTCATAATACATTTCGAAACATTGAATAGCTTCATTTTTCATTTCTTTACCAGTTCAGATTTGATTTTATTATACGTGCCTCCACAGATGTATACAATAATTGTTCACATCTTCACTACAAGAAGCATACTAAAAAATAATAATTTTCTCCAGATGTTCAAATAGAGACGAGATTTTAAAAGCATTGGAATTTAGGGGCAATAAAAGTTGTCCGTTAATTATTGAATTCAAAATTGAATATTCTATTTTTTCTTGAAAAATAAACTGTAGCGCAAGGTCTTTGAGAATCGTGTATTTCTAGATCGATCGATGCATAATATAGACAAAATATATTGGTACCTAATTATAGTGGAAACTCTTCATATTAAATTGTTTTCTATGGGTGTTGGGGGGTTTTGGGGGTGTAAGGGTCACTTTCTGCAACATTTCGGGGGGAGGGGGGGTTGAACCCCCAAAACCTCCCCCTGGCTACGCCCTTGAATTAATTTATTCCCTTTACTTTGGCTTTTCCACACTGTATATCCAAACAATTTTAATTTTTTTTTAATTAATTAATTACATTATTTTTCGAACTGATTATGTACGTATTTCTAATTCGATCTCATTTCTTTCAGGGGCACGATACGACCGCTGCAGCACTTTCTTTAATTCTCATGTTACTCGCGGATAATCCAGAACACCAGGTAATGCTTTGCCAAAAATATTATAGCGATACACCAGTTGAACTAAAATGTCCCAATCACATATCACACAACAGTGCTAGTTTCAAATAATGTCTATACAATATGCAATGCATATGATAACTGTTTATTATTCTGAATACAATATTTTCGTCCTTCTGCCTAATAACCAGGACGGACACGGAATCTTTCTTAATCAGTCAGTCTACTGTAATCGATTGACGCCATTTTTGGCTCAAAATTCGTAAATTATAGACATGTGGGCAAACTGATAGCTTCCTAGTAAGAGCGCTAAAGAACCAACAATAATCAATTTTGATAATTTTAAGAACAGCATTTTTCTTCCGAACTATTGCATCGTTAGTTCCTGATCTAACACAGAGATGGCACTACAAATACAAAATTAATTCGTTTTCAATGAGTAGTAACCTTCAAGAGCTAGCTGCCAACATTTTATGATGATCTGACCTCTGGTTCAAAAGTTCATAGTAGTGAAACTACTATGAAACATATATAAAAGCACTGACGTAAAGTAAGTACTCTTTGGCGCGCGTGTTCACGTTGGCTAATTTGAATTGAATGGTGAGTGTTTCAAGCTCAGTGGATAGAGCAAGCCGGAAATCTAGCCAGAGGGTAATGGACACCATTCACTGTGGAGTCAGAAATTAACAATGCTGTGTCTTAGCTGGCGTAAGGATAGATTAACAAAGTTGAGAAAGAACACAACTGACTCTCCCTAGTTGCACAAGCTCCTAGGTGCTTCTGAGGGATCTCCTTGGGGAATACATAGGAGGGTTAGTATAACAGCCCACTATAGAGATAGCCTGGAACACAGTCTGACAACGCCGCAATTAATAGTCTCCTTAGAGGCATACTCCTTCAATGCGGTAGCGCTGGATTTTGATGAAATACCGACTTTTTCATCATTTTTCAAATGATTTACTGTCGAAAAATGATGAGGACTACAATAAGATCTTATTTATGATGAATATTTACCGATAAAACAGTTTAAAACAATGTAATTACGAGATGAATTGTTGTGATTTTGGACACTTTAGGATTAAAAAAAAAACTAGAAGAGAAACATAAGTATTATATAAGACTATAATAAGGTAGGCTAATGAAAATTGTGATAATCATCTTAGAGTTTGTCTTGTTTTGGTTCTTACTGTAATGGAAAGTTTCTGCTATCTACAAATGTTTCTGTTTATTTTCCCTTCGGTGGACAATAACATTGTAGTTCGTATTTTCTACAAAATTTTTCAAAAGTTAATTTGCGAAAACAGAACAAGGTGAATTTAGAATAATTTGTGAATGTAAACCACAACTACAAGTCTATGTGAATTCAGAATATCAATTCAATGCTACAAACAAAGAGTAAATTCACATAAAATTATTTTTTGATCTGAACTGTGTAAAAATGTTGATAAAACAAATTGATAAATTCCGAATCTGAATCCCCATTAATTATATTTCTGTAGCGGGTAGCGGGAAATGTTTACTTATTGATCTGAGTTTGAGACCATCTGCTCGGGTAAAGGAAAGATCGAAAGGAAGAATCCATTTCAAATCACTGCAGAAAATCTGAATATAATTTAAGATGAATAATAAGGTCCTTATTGATTTCAACTGAAGCATCTACAGATGCAGACTTTTGGAAATTGAATATATAGAATTTTTTTCAATGATTTTTTTTTAATATTCTAGTGATATAATCCTCACGAAATTCTGCAAGAATTTTCTACAACTAATAACCATGTTTGAATTGGATCGGATTCGTATTGTTCGAGTTATTGAGGAAATGGCAACCAAATTTTAGATGGGTATAACTCCAAAACCGTTTGTCCGATTATGCCTAATAACACACTCAAATGTCGCATTCAGAGGCACCACCTATCCTAAGAATTGCAAGTTACTCTCTCTTTCCGTTCTCAGGTTATCGTGACATAAATAATATTTTTTAATAATTTTTCTAAAATTACGATTCTCACGAAATTTCACAAACGTCTTGTGTCAGTATTCTACAACTACCTACCAAGCTTCAATTCGATCGGATCTGTATTGGTTGATGACAAAATTATTACTCGGAAACCGTTGGGCCGATTTTGCCCCTTAACGAACTTGCCCGTCTCATTTGGACGTGCCACCTATCCTGAAAATTTCATATACCTATCTTTTTCCGTTCTCTAGTTATCGTGGCAATGCCCAGCCGCACAGAATCAAATCTGACCTCGAATTTTCCCTCAGTGAATCGAACCTAATCGTTTAAAACCAATTTTCGGCAAAACATACGAAAATTACGGACATTTGGGCAAAATGATATAACCAGAACTTGCGCGCAAAAAATTGCGTTAGCCGATGTGTTAGTGCAGTAATCTCGTTACTTATCGATTTTATTGACCAAATAAACTGCTCCACAAGAGTTAGGGATATCATATTAAGTTGTTCTGAGGGGCGTAGAATTTTGAAGACAATATCAAAAACATGATCAACTGCCAATAAAAAACTTATTAATTCGATTTGAATGCATATTTTCACCATCTGGTCGTCTTTTTGGGCGCATGTTCTGGGGGAACATCGTCCTATCATTTCGTCCAAATGTCTGTAATTTTCGAATTTCGAGCTGAAAATTGGCTAATAGACTAATTCGGACTCCCTGATCACGAATCCGGTGTCAGATTTTCGGGTGCCGTCCGGCCGGCCGGCCGGCCGGCCGGCCGGCCGGCCGTAAGCACGATAACAGGAGCACCGAAGGTCCTATCAACTTCAAACTTTCAGGGTAGGTTTCTGATCAAAATGCGACGGTTAAGTTCGTTAACGGGCAAAATCGGCCGGACGGTTTAGGAGTTATAGACATTTAAAATTTTGAGGTTATTTCCCTGATATTTCAGGAACTAAAGAAGATGTTGAATCGAAACTTGGTAGTCAGTTCGAGGATATAAACGCGCAACTTTTGGCAAAATTCTGTTATGATCGAAATGTTGGTAATTTTTAAAAAAATATTTCTTTTAATTTTTTCGAAAAAAAAATTTTTTTTTCGTGAACTATTCATCAGATTGCAACAAAAACTTGTACTAACGTCAATTGTAGTATTTTGCAACATTGTGCAAAATTTTGGCTCTATACGATTTCAATTTCTGGAGATATAAGACAAAATGTGTCAAATTTCCTGGGTCTCTCTCAGTATTTTCATCGATTATTCTATGAACTCTTTGAATTCCACCGAAAACAAATTCAAAGACATAAACATAAAGAATCAAGTCATAGTTTAGACGTCGAAAGAAGGACGATGTTGATCGACTTGAAAAGGTACCTATTTCAAGAAATGCAATAATGAAATGCTTAATTTTTTTTATGGTCACAGAAAATCGTCACAAAAATCTATTTACCTCATTTGACGGCTGTTTGTCAAATCAATTAATTCCAATGATTGATGTCAGATTTTTTTCTTTACTGGTCAGTACGGGCCACAAGGAACATGCGCCCAAAAGCTCCTGTCCACAGGGCTTGAACCCATTTTTTCTTGAATTTGGCAGTTTTTCACATTATTCGTTAGATTTAGCATTTCAATATGCAGTTAATTTATTGTCAGTCTCTTAGTGATATCGAACTTAGTAAATTTCACAAGCTTCTTAAGATGCCAAGACGTAAATTAACAAACGCCGAGGCTAATAGGGCTATCGGTATGCTACAGGGTGGCCACACTCAAGTCACTGTGGCAGAAAACATTTCAAGTATCGCAAAGTGTAATATCGCGACTCTGGAATAGGTTCAATGAGACAGGTTCGGTGCAGGAAAGACATAGGGTTGGTGGACCAGGAAAAACAACACTCGCTCAAGACCGTTTTGTCAGCATTTCGGCGAGGAGATATCCTCTTTCTTCATGTAGGATGCTGAGAAATTGACTTTTAAATGCCAATGGTCCTGAAATTTTCATTGAAACCATCCGACGTCGTTTGGGAGAGATTAAGCTGGCTTCTAGACGTCCATTGAGGGGTGTTCCGTTAATACGTGAGCATAAACGACAAAGATTAGAATGGGCCAGGCAGCATGTTAATCTGAACGACTAATGGCGTAGTGTACTTTTCACAGATGAATCCAGATACGGTCGATTTTCAGATTTTCGTATAATAAGGGTTTGGACCATGCCTCATATACTCCGAAATTCCGTCATGTGCGAGAGGTTCATCCATTTCGAGGAGGCTCTGTTATCGTATGGGCTGGGATATGTTAAAACCTTCACATGTGTCCTGGTAATATGACTGCTTTACATTATAGGGAACATGTCATTGGCAACGTAGTGTCAAATTTTCATGCTGCCATTGGTGAAGCTTTCCAATTTCTTGACGATAACGCAAGACCACATCGTGCAGCAATAGTAGAAAATGCGCGAGACGAGCATGGTATTCTATATTTTCCAATACCTCCGCATTCGCCAGACTCAAACTGCATAGAACATGCATGGGATATGCTACAAAGAAGACTAGATGATCACCGACCTCCACCAGGAACATTGAATGACCTCAAAGCACTACTGCCTCGTTTATGGAATGAAATTCCTCAAGATATGCTCAACACCCTCGTTGACAGTATACAACAAAGATGTCAGGCGGTCATTGATGCCCGTGGTGGCCATACCTTGTATTGAAGGCATAAAAAGACAAAAAAAAAATAAAATGTCCTGAAATTAAAGTCGTTAAATTTGACCCTATTCTGTTAATCACCCTGTATATGTTGCAGACCAAAAAACTTACGTGCATTTATAGTTTTGAACCTAAAACTATATTAAACTAGCTGACCCAGCGAACTCTGTTCCGCCTTAGAGGCAATAAATAGGCAGATTTTAGATTTTATTATACACGTTTGTCATAAAATATAGATAGTTTATATTCACCGTTTCTATACAATCCCTTTATGTCTCAATAATTGAACGTTAATTGGATGTAGTTAAGCATAAAGGATCCAACCCACAAATCGTTGTTTAGGAATTTCAATTTGAAGTATATGAGTAAATACTAAATACACTATATTTTTATCTAATTTTATTGGTACAATTTATCCAACCCTCAAGAGACGGTTCAACCATTTATTATTAGCCAAAGTATATATTGCATAGAAGTCATACAAATTACTTTAATATTTTACACAAATAAAAATCCAAGTTAGCTCATATGTGACATAGCATTATAGCAAATATATTCAAATTGGGCAGGGATTTCATTAGGACGTTTGCTGCAAATGGTCAAAGAGTTGATTTTACAACCGATCATATATATTCATATATTTCTGCTTAACTGCGTCCAATTAATCATATATCAATTTGCAACATTCGAAGATAATCGACGCCGCTTCTGCGGTCGCATAAGGTCCCTATTCAAATACATTATGAGAATCTATCTGAGGTACCTATTAAGTTAATGTTTTGTTTGTGGTACAAATCACTTCAATCGCGTACAATTGCGCAATTAGAAAAAAAACACCCTGTACAGTAATGATTTATTTTCAATGATGTATCCCTCTAGAGTTTATTTTTTAACACAAATGAATGAAATTGTACGATTGTGGCATGGAAAACAGCAAGTTGCAATTGACGTTTAAAGAAGAACACCCTGTATGGAGATTTCGGACGAATACATTATGAGA
Source organism: Halyzia sedecimguttata (assembly GCA_937662695.2). Classification (NCBI taxonomy): domain Eukaryota; kingdom Metazoa; phylum Arthropoda; class Insecta; order Coleoptera; family Coccinellidae; genus Halyzia; species Halyzia sedecimguttata. The sequence goes on along the minus strand of OW569414.2, from coordinate 8,372,417 downwards.
ATCCATCAAAGGTACCTATTTAGTTAATGCTTTGTTTGTGACACAAATCACTTCAATCACGTACAATTGTGCCATGAGAAAAAGGACACCCTGTATAGTAATGCTTTATTTTCAATGGTGTATGCCTCGAAAGTTTATTTTTAAACACACATGACTAAAATTGTACGATTATGGCAGGAAAAACAGCAAGTTTTAATTGACGTTAAAAGAAAAACACCCTGTATAACACAAAAAAGTATCCTATGTCCGTCTCCTGGTTCTAAGCTACCTCCCCACCAATTTTGAGCCAAATCGGTGTAGCCGTTCTTGAGTTATAAGTGGAGTAACTAACACGACCTTCTTATATATATACAGGGTGAGTCTTTGACCACTGCATTAATTTTAACCAAAGATTCCTCTCATCAAATGAAACACTTTTTAAATTTAACATTTTTCCAAATTCAGCTCAAGTAAAAAGATACAGGCTGTTGAAATTTTGAAAAAAAATCAGTTTTTATTTTGTAGCTTTGACATCCTTTTTTCGAATAAAATGAATGTTGGCGTTAAGTTTCCTATAACTATGATACATATTTTCCAAATATTAGTTATTATCTACTTCTACTGGTTTTCTAGTTATGGACTCGTGGATTCATAAAACTAAACGAAATTAGCATAAAGAAAGCATATAAAGTTTTTCCTGAGTCATTTCAAGAATATTCCTTCGTTTTAGAACATTATATTATTCTTCATCATTTCTCCTTAAACGCACCGTTTTCGAGATATTCTTCATTGAATGTTTTAAAATGGAAAACTCCAGAAATTTCACTACTTTTATGGATCCGTCCCTGAGCGTTGGAATCCCGAATCAAGCTGTAAACCACGTTACCATGCCTTATTCTCGTCCGCCAAGAATGTCATAGATAATTTATATGCGGGAGTGTATTAGCACATTGTGAAATCTTTAAACGCTTGTAACTATTTACCTGAGCCGAATCTGGAAAAATGGTGAATGAAAAAAGTGTTTCATTTGATGAGAGGAATCTTTGGTTAAAATTAATGCAGTGGTCAAAGACTCACCCTGTATACAGAGTCTTTCACGAGGAACCTCACCCATATTTATACGGGAAACTACTGAACGTATTTTCATGAAATTCAGCACTTATAAGTATTTCACGATGCTGATGAAATCTAAAATATTTTCAAGGCATGAGCACCTCCGGTTTTTCCGGAAATGACGTCAACTTCCGTTTTTCAAATTAGAACACCATTTTTTTATTGCAGAAATAGATTCCTTAGAAAATTTCAAGTTATTTTGATGTAACATTTTTCAGTTTTGGTTGGAAAATTCTCTCTGAGCGGGAAAATTCGAAAAAAAAATCGAAAATAGAGCTCCGCTGAAACAAGAATAACTTCGAGGTTTTTGGATGGAAAATTTTCATTTTTGGGATTTTTCAAGATGTAAGATTGATGTATCCACTTTAAAAATCGAAATCGCGATTCATGATACATGGGGTGAAAAAATCGCTTTCAAAGTTAGGAATGACAAAATCGTGAAAAATCAATTTTTTCAAATTAGAACCCCATTTATTTATGGCAGATATTGAATCTACGTTAAAAAATAATATGAGTGTATGCATCACACCCTTGCCCTAAAGTGGATATTTTCTGAGTTATTCACAAAAAACTGTTTTTCGTCTTGAATTTTCAGCTATTTCTTTTCCCTTCACGCCAAAAAGATGAAATTTTGAGGAACTATTATTTGAACCATGCTGTAGATTTTTCACCCCTTCTTGAAACCGACTTCAAGTTACTATTAGGAGAACCATGGCAAACTCTCGCAGTTATAGCTAGAGAAGATGCTCAAAGTTTTGACCGTTAATTTCTAGACATTTATTTATACGTCTCAGGAAAGCTTCGTGCGTTGCTCTTCTTATTTCATCGGGAAGAAGAGATCTGCAAAAGTGTTTAAAAACCAAATTGAGTTTCAAAACTATGAATCTAAAAATCTAAACAAACCTGAACGCATTTCTGACTCGTTCTATGCAGTCCTCTTTATCAGTCAGGGGAGTTGAGTAGACAATATTTTTTATCCTACCCCAAACATAATAGTCTAAAGGAGTTAAATCAGGAGAACGTGGTGGCCAAAGATGTCGACCATTGTTCGCCAACCATCGATCTTCAAATAGCCTGTAGAGGATATTTGACACATTGAGTGAATTGTGTGGAGGCGCGCCATCTTGTTGATACCATAAGTCATTATGGTTCTGTACTAGCGGCTCAATTATTTGAGTCAATATGTCAGAATATCTATCTCCTAAGGGAGAACATTCTTTAAATAATGCAAACATGTGTAGTGTTCTATCTTACCAGTTAAAGTCCCATCATAAATGTGAACATCGAGAATTGCATTATTTTTGATGGCGCAAAAAACATTGAAACTCCAGGTCTCTTGAAAGTTCCATTGTCTGAAGTGGTGGTTGTTCTCTTCATCCCAATAATGACTGTTATGCCTATTGAAAGAACCATTCTTTGTGAATTTAGATTCCTCTGTCCAAATTATACAGTCCAAAAAGTTTTCATTCTCTTGAAATCGAATCATCATAGCTTCGCAAAACTCTGTTCTCCTGACGAAATCAGTTTCCTTCAAATGCTGTACCCTATTGAATTTATATGGGTGCATTTTATGTTTTTTTAATATTCTCCAAACACTCGATTGAGATAATCCCAGATCAATCTCGGCATCTTTGAGAGAATTTTGAGGATTCACACGAAAATATGCAAGAACTGTAATTTCGTTGTTCTCATCTTCTACTACACTTTTTTCTCTGTGTATAGTTTTCTTAACGAAAGATCCGACATTTCTCAAGTTTGTCATGGTTCTGTTAATGGTATCTCTCGTTGGTCTGGGTCGGTCAGGAAACCTCTCAATGAACAGTCGAATCGTTCTATCTACAACTTTATTACATTCTCCATGAAGTAGAATGAGATTTAAATAATCTTCATAGGTAAAATAAGGCTTAGTGATCGATTTTATAACTTAATACGAATTATCACCAAATTAATAGTAAACACAAAATGCTACTGAATAAAGAGGAATTTGGCAGATGTAATTAATGATATCTATCATTAAAAAAAAAGAATGTAAAACATGGTAAGTTTTTGCATATGGTTCATAAGGAATTATTTATTTATCACTGGAGAGAAAACCGATGGCCGATTAGTTGAAATAAAGAGGTTTCCGATACAAATTCGAATCAAAATTCGCCATCTATTTAGGAACAACCTGTAACTTTTTTCTCTTGCATATTAGGGTAGTAAAATCTAAAACATGGTTTAAGTAACAGTTCCTGAAAATTTCATCTTTTTGGCGTGAAGGGAAAAGAAATAGCTGAAAATTCAAGACGAAAAACAGTTTTTTGTGAATAACTCAGAAAATATCCACTTTAGGGCAAGGGTGTGATGCATCACTCACATTATTTTTTAACGTAGATTCAATATCTGCCATAAAAAAATGGGGTTCTAATTTGAAAAAATTGATTTTTCACGATTTTGTCATCCCTAACTTTGAAAGCGATTTTTTCACCCCCTGTATCATGAATCGCGATGTCGATTTTTAAAGTGGATACATCAATCTTACATCTTGAAAAATTCCAAAAATGAAAATTTTCCATCCAAAAACCTCGAAGTTATTCTTGTTTCAGCGGAGCTCTATTTTCGATTTTTTTTTAGAATTTTTCCGCTCAGAGAGAATTTTCCAACCAAAACTGAAAAATGTTACATCAAAATAACTTGAAATTTTCTAAGGAATCTATTGCTGCAATGAAAAAATGGTGTTCTAATTTGAAAAACGGAAGTTGACGTCATTTCCGGAAAAACTGGAGGTGCTCATGCCTTGAAAATATTTTAGATTTCATCAGCATCGTGAAGTACTTATAAGTGCTGAATTTCATGAAAATACGTTCAGTAGTTTCCCGTATAAATATGGGTGAGTTTCCTCGTGAAAGACCCTGTATAATAATTACGTTTTCAGGGCAAACAAAGGTTTCAGAATGTCAGTTATTTTAGTTGAAACGATTATCCCTAACTCTTGTGGAGCAGTTTAATTGTCCCGTTTATGTTACAGGAGAGAGCTGCCGTCGAAATCATCGAATCCGTAGGTCTTCACGCCGACCTGACCTACTCCGAAGCGCAGAAACTCCCGTATCTGGAACGTTGCATCAAGGAAGGTCTGCGTCTATACCCCAGCGTCCCGATGATTTCCAGAAAAGCAGGATGCGATTTCGTCACTTCCTCCGGGTATCGGATTCCGTCGGGAACCACCTTACACATGCACATCTTCGATCTGCACCGCAAGCCGAATATTTACCCGGATCCGGATCGCTTCGACCCCGATCGATTCCTGAAGGAAAACTGCGCTGGTCGTCATCCATTTGCATACCTTCCGTTCAGTGCTGGCCCGAGAAATTGTATAGGTAAATTCAATATATTTTTTTTTTCGCTCGAGAGGAAAAACCTTTTACAGGCCCGCTCTGAGTGGGTTCGCTTCTCTCAGGAGTGTGAGACTCCAGATGTTGATTGGTTACTCACTAAATAAAGATTGGTTCAAGCCCTGTGGACAGGAGCTTTCTGGCGCTCTAGTTCGAACGGACAAATTATATCTCCGAAAGTATTGGTTTCTCAGAGTTGGGAATTATATCTATGGATTCTTATGATAAAACTGCATTATTAAAGAAATTAAATATAAAAAATGGGTTCAAGCTCTGTGGACAGGAGCTTTCTGGCGCTCTAGTTCAAACAGACAAATTATATCTCCAAAAGTATTGGTTTCTCAGAGTTGGGAATTATATCAATGTATTCATATGATAGAACTGCATCCTAAAGGAAATTCAATTCAAATAATAGTTTATTTATCAAGATTAAATGAGCAATCTGAGAATGAGAACTACACCATGGAAGAAACCAAATTAAAATAGCTGAAATGAATTTGACTCTCTCTTATAGAACAGGATGAAATGTACGAGTATGAACACAGATCATATAATAAAGCTTAGATAGAATATTTATAGCATTCTGTGAAAACATAGAAGTACGATTCATTATTGAAATTTAGAACTTCATCTTAGCAGAAATTGAATTCAAACATCATAGAAGAATTTAAATTCAACAAGAGTGCCAAAAATTATCAATCCAAAACCAATAGACGAATTCTACCCAACAACGAACTCATCCGAGATATTCATTCCTCAATTCTATGATGAACGATAATATATATCTTTCCTCAAATCTACTCCAATACACCAATATTCCAGTTTTGTTTTTAGTGGAGATATTCTGAACTCAATATTATTAACTTACCATTACCATTCCCATCATCATATGGATTGACCATCGGCATGAAAATATCAACCAACAAAAATTATGATATTATTTTATAATTCTCATATTTATACGATTGCTGGAATGAATGACAATGAGACAACGTCATGTCTCAGGAAAATAAGTTGACATTATAACAATTCATAGAAAACCCACAGAATAATTCTATCATTTTGTGAAAACGTAGAAATACGATTTACATTGAAAGCCGGAGTCGCGGGTTCGAATCCCGCTCAGGGCATGGATGTGGTGTTGGGTTGTGTGAATGTCCAAAATAAATATGAAAGAGTTTGCGATATAAGGATTATAAAGGCCTGGTTTCGCTAGTGCGTCGGCTGCATGCAGTGACTGCAGAAAGTTGCTGCACCGTCTTTTGAATAGACTGCTACTTCGGAACCACAGAAGAAGTGGTTTCGCTTCGGCGTCCGACGCAACAGCGCTGCAACAGCCAAACGGCTGACTGCTTGGGGTACCAGTCTGTGCGACGTCGCTGCAGCGAAAACAAGAGAAAATAAGTGTCGATAAATTCAAAAGGAACGAAGAGATGAATCTCATTGAATTAGTTTCGTCAAATAGATGCATATATGATGCATCTCATGATAATTATAAGACTAATAATGTTAAAGATCTCCTTTTTTTAGTGCCGTGCAGATTCCTGCGTAGGCGTTCATCCTCATCTATTCCCATCATATGTTTCTATTGAATGCAGCATTCTACAATGTTTGGAAGTCCTTTATCCCCGTGCATTGAAGGATATTTCTAAGCCATGATAACTTTCTTCTGCCCATTCCTCTTCTTCCTCCCTCAATTTTACTCTGGAGAATGAGACGTTGAAAGTGGTAGCGTTCTCCACGCAGTATGTGTCCGACGTATGTTAAAGATAACATATGGAAAATGATCGTGACAGAAATGGAGAGAAAACAGTTGAAATGAAGTTATATTTTAAAAATTTTTTATTTCCTATGCTAATATGAACAGTTTGGTACAATTTTATATTCATAATTTCGAGCTCTACGTTCTTGTTGGAATTTTTCTTAATTATCTAGAAGATGTATCGTTATGAAGTTGTTGAAGATACCTTCCTCATCCCTATTTTTATACATTAAATGCACAGGTCACCATTTTTAATTTTTTTGCTTCAGATATTTCAAAATCAATTCATTCTCTGCTCTTCTTCCAAAATATGAAGCGCAAGTACATACTCCATTGCTAACCAATTTTCACTGACGACTCACAGAACACAAATAATAATGTCGGCTGCAGTAGTTCCGCTGCACCTAATGAAACCACTCCGACGACGCAGCGGACGAAAGCATTCGCTGCACGCAGTCACTGCATGAATCCGACGCACTAGCGAAACCAGGCCTTTATAACTGTGTAGATGGCCTAAAGTTGCCTAGCACATAAATAGATAGAAAAAAAAAATTTACATTGAAATTTTGAAAAATCATATCTCCGAAAGTATTAGCTTGTTAGAGTTAAAAATAATATGAATGGATTCTTATGGTGAAACTGCTTATTGAAAAAAATTCAATTTGGAATTTTTTTTGTAAAAAAAATTTTTTTTTTGTTACTCCGAAACCATCTGTCCGATTTTGCCCAATAACGAACTTAGCCGAGATATTTATCCCCCAAACCTACTCTGAAAATTTTAACTGTCTAGCTCATTCCGTTCGACAGTTATCGTGCCTACGGCCGGCCGCGTATTGGCATTGTTTACTATGCTGCAACGCATACATGCTGCCATTGTATATAGACTACAAGACTACAGTCTTTATACAATGATGCTGCTGCAACGCGGTAAAGAATGACTGAACCAATGCTCTTTCTACCCAGACATATCTTACCAGGACTCAGCACAGGCAGGTGTTCAGACGTAGTAACTATTGTATTATTGATACGCTGTTATTCTCGAGACTCTCGAGACATTGTTTACCGCTTTGCAGTCCCATCCACGTTCGAATGTGCTTTCTCGTTCATAAATATAACAGTAACCTACTATCGCCAAAAATAGTTTACTAAACCTCTAAAACATTCTGAAATACAAAAAAAAATTATAGTAAATAATACAAATACAAATAAAAAAAATTGGTTCAAGCACTGACGTGAAGTCAGAAGCTTTTGCGCGTATGTTCTATTGTCCATTCTTCTGTATTGGACACCCTTAATCGAATTTACCATGGTAAATTATGTTGTCCATTCTCCTGTATTGGACACTCTTAATTCGAATTTACCATGGTGAATTCGAATTAAGTGTCCAATACAGGAGAATGGACAACATAATTTACCATGGTAAATTCGATTAAGGGTGTCCAATACAGAAGAATGGACAATAGAACATACGCGCAAAAGCTTCTGACTTCACGTCAGTGCTTGAACCAATTTTTTTTTCGTGATTTTGTTGAAATTTTCTAGGGGTACGGTTATTAAAATTTTTTTTTTCGTCATTTTTTTCGAATTTTCTAGTGGTACGGTTCTTACAAAATTTTGAACACGTCTTTATGTTGATTTTCTACTACTACTTACCAAGCTTCAATTCGATCGAATATTTATTTTTTCAGTTATCAAGAAAATAATATTCCAGGTGGGTATAACTCGAAAACCGTTAGACCGATTATGCCCAAAAACGAACTCAACTCTCCCTTTCGGATACGCAACCTACCCTGAAAATTGCAAGTCCCTATCTCCTTTCGTTCGAAAGTTATCGAGGCAACGGTCACCCATCTACTGAATTCACACAAGAATGCTCCAATCTCCAACAATATTTAACCGATCGTATTGAAACTTGAAACTTAGCGATAGAGTTAGGTTATGAAGGCTCTTGCAAAATTTCATCAATTTCTAACGTTTAGTTACTGATATATAGAATTTTTTTTTTTTTTCAATGATTTACTAAAAATTTTCTACAAATGCTATCCTCACCAAATTTTGCAACCATTTCCGCGTTGGCATTCTACAACTAATAACCATGTTTGAATTCAATCGGTTCAGTACTTTTCGAGTTAATGAGGAACAAAAACCATGAAATTTCAGAAAATTTCAGATGGCTATAACTCTAAAACCGTTTGGCCGATTATGCTCATAAACAAACTGAAATGTCGCGTTCTGGTGCTCATCCTAACCTGAAAATTTCAAGCCGCGATCTCATTCCGTTCTCAAGTTATCGTGACCACAAAAATATTTTTTAATAATTTTTTTTAAATTTTCTAGCCATATGATTCACACAAAATTTCACAAACGTGCTTAGTTTCATATTCTACAACTACTCACCAAGTTTCAATTCGATCGGATTTATATTGGTTTAAAACAAAATTATTACTCGGAAACCGCTAGACCGATTATGCCCATTAACGAACTTGTCCGTCGTATTGGGATGCGCCACCTACCCTGAAAATTTCAAGTCGCTAGCTCTTTTCGTTCTCAAGTTATCGTGGCAACGGCCGGACGGCCGGACGGCCGGCCGGACAGAATCAAATTTGACCTCGAATTCTTCATTGGGGAGTGGAACTTAATCGTTTGAGACCATTTTTTTCAAAAAATTCGAAAGTTACAGACATTTGGGCAAAACTATAACGCGATGTTCCCCAGAACATACGCGCAAAAATGGTTTCAAGCCCTGTGGACAGGAGCTTTCTGGCGCTCTAGTTCAAACAGACAAATTATATCTCCGAAAGTATTGGTTTCTCAGAGTTGGGAATTATATCAATGTATTCATATAATAGAACTGCATCCTAAAGGAAATTCAATTCAAATAATAGTTTATTTATCAAGATTAAATGAGCAATCATGAGAATGAGAAAAGCACCATGGAAGAAATCAAATTAAATCTGGCCAATTTTGCCCAATAACAAACTTAACCGAGATATTCATCTCCCTAAACTACTCTGAAAATTTCAACTACCTACCTCATTCCGTTCGAGAGTTATATCTATGTCTATGGATGAAAAGCAGTCTCACTACTCTCAGATCTCTTACTTCATGTTCCGTTCCGAAATGTAAGACTTTTCTGAGAAAAACTTATTTCGGAGCAGACAACTGAGATTTTTCTCACTTCGCTCACAATTCTTCGATTAATTAGATAATGTCATGTCTCAGGAAAATAAGTTGACATATGACAATTCATACATAGAATAATTATATCATTCTGTGACAACGTTGAAATACGATTTATTATTGAAATTTTGAAAAATCATTAGTATTAGCTTGTTAGAGTTAAAAATGATATAATTGGATTCTTATGGTAAAACTGCTTGTTGAAAAAATTTAATTTGGAATTTGATTTGAAAAAAAATTTTTTTTTTGTTACTCCGAAACCATCTGTCCGATTTTGTCCAATAACGAACTTAGCCGAGATATTTATCTCCCAAACCTACTCTGAAAATTTCAACTGTCTAGCTCATTCCGTTCGAGAGTTATCGTGCCGGACCGGCCGGCCGGCCGGACAGAATGAATTTCGACCACGGATTCTTGATCACTGAGTCGAACCAAATCGTTTAAGACCATTTTCATCGAAAAATTCGAAAATTACAGACATTTGGGCAAATTGATAATCACTCAGTTCCGAGGAACTAGAGCGCCAAAAAAGTGTCATTTAAAAAAATGTTTCAAGTATTATCATTTAAACAAGAGCGCCAAAAAATAGAGCAATCTACAATGCATCAAAAATATTCATTAAATTTATTTATCAAGATTAAATGAGCAATCTGCAATTATTCAACCTCGTGGAATGGGTTGTTGCTACTTACACTCGGTGCATAGTTTTCACAACTCGAAATACCTAAGGAAAGTATCGTCGAAATGTCTAGAGCAAGGCTGGAGACAATCATAGCAGATTGTCCATTTATTCCTGATATTTGAGTAGGTAGTGAATTACGAACAAATTATTTTAATAGTTCAAAATATATTAACTAGCAACATTATGAAAATACTGAATATGAGAACATGTCTTACTACTTAAGGAAGTAAAATGTAATATTAACCTTAGTGGTCAACGAACAGTAATTTGTTTTGAAGATTCCATTATGTTCTTCTTTCCTGTTGCCTTCATAAACTACATCATTAACATGATCCAATTCTAAATCTTCTGTAGCATCATTCCGAATGTATTTGTAAATTATTCAATATGCAACCAGTCACAAATTCAAGAATCGGTATTAGCTTGTTAGAGTTGAAAATGATATCATTGATTATCATTTCATGATAAAATTGCATCTTAAATAAAATTGAATTCAAAAGTTGTAATGTAAAAAAAATACATTTTTTCCGTTACTCCGAAACCATCTGGCCGATTTTGCCCAATAACGAACTTGACCGAGATATTTATCCCTCGAACCTAGTCTGGAAATTTCAATTGTCAAGCTCATTCCGTTCCGTGTTAAGGGCCGGACGGCCGAACAGAATTGATTTTGACCATGGATTCTTGATCAGTGAGTCGAACCAAATCGTTTAAGACCATTTTCAGCCAAAAATTCGAAAATTACAGACATTTGGACAAATTGATAAGCACTCTGTTCCGAGGAACAAGAGCGCCAAAAACCTCTCGCACGTTCCTTGGAGTAGTTCTTCGTACTGCCCTTACAGCGTCTCTTAACAAAAGAGATGAACTGCAAGCGGCCTTTATAGTTCATGGGACCTGATGACTCGAAGTGATCCGAGCAACACCGCTTTCTGCATTCTGTGAGCCAAATCCTCGGCCAGAGATTTGCAGGACGCAATAATCTTCAATTCGGTCACGTAGTTCGCTCTCATTCCGCCTAGGCATCCTATGATTATTATGACCATCCTAACCTTGTGCCTTGGATACAGGATCCCAAGTTCAAACATTAAATCCTTGTATTTCTCCCTCTTCTGTTCTTCTTTCATCACCACATTATTTTCTGCGGGGGAGATATTATTATTAATATTACAATGCCTATAAACTCACAACAATGGCATAATATACAACTGAAAATATACGTTATGAAATGGTTTCTTTCTGGGTTTTCTCTCCCAAACTCTGGAAAATATCTATTAAATAAAAAATTAATTATTTTTCCGCGTATGTTCCAGGGAACATCGCGTTATCATTTTGCCCAAATGTCTGTAATTTTCGATTTTTTTGCCGAGAATGGTCTTAAACGATTGGGATCGACTCCCTGATCAAGAATTCGAGGTCAAATTTGATTCTGACCGGCCGGCCGGCCGTTGCCACGATAACTTGAGAACAGAAAGAGCTAGCGACAGAATTTTCAGGGAAGGTGGCGCATTTCAATACGACGGATAAATTCGTTAATGGGCATAATCAGCCCAATGGTTTCTGAGTAATGATTTTGTTTTAAACCAATATAAATCCGATCGAATTGAAACTTGGTGAATAGTTGTTGAATATAAATTTAAGCACGTTTGTGAAATTTTGTGAGAATCGTATAACTAGAGAATTTTGAAAAAATTTTTAAAAACTCTTTTTTATGTCACGATAACCTGAGAACCGAAAGAGATAGTGTAATGTATTCAATCCGCCGAAGTTAATCCCCTCTATATCAAAAGGTAGTATTCACATATGCATATTAATTGTACAGCCAGTTGTAATCTGGAAGATATAGCGAATATACGTTTCATGAAGAAAATTGCGTTATTATCCCTACAACCGAAATATATTCATACGAACCAAGAACATTACAGTGGCGACGAGGTAAAAAATAAACTATAAATAAATAGTAAAATAAATAATTGGACAAAATTAAGCAGTGATACCTAGTGATAGTGAAAAGGACCATAATGGCGCAAGACAATAGTTACATCGGACAGAACAGTCTCATCGGGAAACTACAAGAATTTAATTTTAATATATCAGATTGGACAATATATAAAGCAAGACTCGATAACTATTTCGAAGCGAACAACATCATGGATGATAAGAGAAGAGCGATTTTCCTCAACATGCTGGATGAAGAATCTTATGGCCTAATGTTCGATCAATGCAGTCCGGTGAAGCCAGAGATGAAAAGTTATTCACAGCTGTTAGAGATATTTGATAATCATTTCACGCCGGTGCGTACACCGTTCGCGGAAAGAATTAAATTTTATGAAGCCGAAAGAAGACCGGAAGAATCTGCAAATGAGTGGGCAGCACGTGTTCGAAGATTGGCAGTACAGTGTGAATTTGAGAATCACCTCGAAATCGCGCTCAGAGATAAATTTATTTGTGGATTTGGGCGAGGACCTGTCTTCGATCGACTTGTGGAAGAGAAAATCACCATTTCCTTGGCTGATGCGATCAAGTTAGCAAATCTCAAAATGGCGGCGTTTTCATCATCAAAAGGTAAAAATGGCCAGGAGGGACATTTTCAAGAAGGAAAAACGGTCAAGCATGAAGTACTGTATGTGCGCAACCGCCAGAAGGAAGGGGGGATGCAGAAACATCCCAGGACCAATCGGCGACCAGAATCAAGCAATGGTTCTAAGATGACATATAAGAAGGAATGCGCAGTATGTGGCCGCATAGGGCATACAAAAGATAAGTGTTTTCATGCTAATTCGACATGTAATTTTTGTCACAAAAAAGGTCATTTAGCCAATGTTTGTTTTAAAAAACATAGTAAATATAAGAAAGGAACTGAGAAAAATAATTTGATAACACTTCAAAATAGGGATCATGATGTTGATGAGTTAGAACTTTTTTCACTGACGGATGCTAAACATTTACCATATAATATTAAGGTGAAATTGAATGGAATTATAATCAATTTTCAAATTGATACAGGTTCAAGCATTAGTGCTATTTCAGATAGGGATTATTTCAACAAATTTCCAAGAAATAAATTGTTAACCACTGACAAAATATTATGTTTTTATAATGGAGAAAAAATTAAACCAATGGGTTATTTCAGGGTTGCAATGGAAATTCAAAATGTTCAGAAATTCATAGATTTATATGTTATTAAAAATGGAGGACCACCAATCGTAGGTCGAGATTTTTTGAATAAGTTCAATGTGAAATTTGAAAAGTTGAATTTTGTTGAGAAAAACATTGATAAAGAGGTTGGTGAATTACTTAATGAATTTAGTTCATTATTTTCGTGTGAATTGGGAAAATTCAATAAGGGTTTAGCTATCATTAAATTGAAGGATCCAAGTGTGAGTCCAAAATTCTTTAAGGCTAGGCCATTACCATTTGCAATTCGCGATCTAGTTGAAGATGAAATTAATAGACTTATTGATTTAGGTATTCTGACACCAGTTGACTACAGCGACTGGGCAACTCCTGTGGTGCCAGTCATGAAAAAGACTGGAGAAGTAAGACTATGTGCTGACTTCAAGATAACGATCAATCCTTATATCGAAGTGGATAAATATCCAATTCCCCGCATAGAAGATCTGTTTGGTACGTTGCAGTGTGGAGAACAATTTTCAAAGTTGGACCTTTCACAAGCATATCAGCAGATAGTTGTTGATCATTCATCCAGGGAGCTTTTAACCATTTCGACACACAAGGGTTTGTTCAGGTTTAATCGTCTAACGTATGGTATAGCCTCAGCACCTGCCAAATTTCAGAAGATTATGGAATCGTTATTCCAAGGTATTGACGGTGTTGCGATTTTTATAGACGATATCCTGATTACAGGTAAAGATTTTCAGGAGCACTTGTGTAGATTGCGACTAGTTTTTAATATATTGGATAAATCCGGGTTCAAATTGAGTCTAAATAAATGTAAATTTTTTCAGGATCAGGTTGAATACCTAGGTTATGTAATTGATAAAGAAGGTTTACATCCTTGTAAAGATAAAGTTAATGCGATTGAGAATGCTCCGAGACCGGAAAATGTAACGCAGTTGAAAAGTTTTCTAGGTTCAGTTAATTATTACGGAAAATTTATCAGAAATTTATCCTCCACATTATTTCCTTTGTATTCACTACTCCAGAAAAATGTATCATTCAAATGGAATCATAATTGCGAAAATGCTTTCAGCAAAATCAAAAACATGCTTACGTCATCTGATATTTTAGTGCATTATAATGAAAAATTACCAATAAGATTGACGGTAGATGCAAGTAGTTATGGCGTAGGAGCATTTATTAGTCATATTTTTCCATCAGGTGTTGAAAAACCTATTGCATTTGCCTCAAAAACATTGAATAAAGCTCAACAATCATATTCACAATTGGAAAAAGAAGCTTATGCCTTGATTTTTGGAGTCGTTAAGTTTCATCAATATTTGTATCTTAAACATTTTACGCTAAGAACTGACCATCGTCCCTTGCTCTCTATATTTAGTCCTAAAAGGGGTATTCCCGAGTATGCGGCTAATAGACTAAGACGGTGGGCGGTGATACTGGCAAATTATAGTTATGACATTGAATATGTCAGTTCCAAAGAAAACCATGCAGATTGGTTATCTAGGCTTCCTACTACTGACGATAGTTTGGAAATTAATGAAAAAGACTTAGATTATTGTCACTTCTTCTCAAATAGTTCAGAAATTAATATTCATTATTCTCAAATTAAATTGGAATCGGAAAAAGACAACATTTTGAAAGAAATCAAACATTACGTTAACAAGGGTTGGCCGGATAAGTGTCCAGACGACAAAATGAAAGGATATTTCTCTAAGAGATATGAATTTACAATACAAGATAATTGTATCTTTTGGAATCATAGGATCGTAGTTCCTAAAATTTTACGCGGATCAATTCTAGAAGAATTACATGCTACACATCTAGGAGTTGTGAAGATGAAGTCGATTGCAAGAGGTTACTTATGGTGGCCGGGGATAGATAAAGAAATTGAGTCACTAACAAAACAATGTGATTCTTGCAATAAATATTTTCAAAATCCTAGTAAGATAGAATTAAATAGTTGGACATTTCCTGCGGAACCATGGGAACGTCTACACATAGATTATTTAGGACCTTTCAAAAATAAATTTTATTTAATTGCTATTGACGCGCATACTAAGTGGTTAGAAGTAAGTGAAACAACCACCACTAATTCATTTACTACCATGGAGAATTTACGGAAAATATTTGCGACTTTTGGAATACCAAAATTTCTAGTTTCAGATAATGCTACTTCCTTCACCTCACAAGAATTCACTGAATTCCTTTCAAGAAATAGTATTGTACATATGACATCCCCACCATATAATCCCTCTTCAAATGGTGCGGCCGAAAATTGTGTAAAATTGGTTAAAGGCGCTCTGATGAAAGCTCTCACTGCGGACCATCAGTCCACTACCAATCAGATTATTTGTAGATTTTTATTAGATTATAGAAACACTGCTCACTGCACAACAGGAGTTAGCCCAGCGAATTTAATGTTCGGACATTCATTAAGAACTAAATTTGACTTGATAAATCCTCATGTTAAAAAGAAAATAATTGACAAGAATGAAGTTGAAAATAGGGTAGAAGAAAGACAAAATAAACAAAAACAATACTTTAAGGGAAAAAGAAAAATTCATTATGATTTGGGTGAAGTAATTTTAGTTAAGGATTATAGATTTAGACCTAAGGTAATGTGGATTAAGGGAATAGTAAATAAAAAAGTGGGAAGATGTACATATTTTATTGAGATTCCAGAGCTGAAGGTTTCCTGGAAACGTCATTCAAATCAAATGCGTAAAACTTTTCAACCGGATGTATTCACTTCTGAAATTTCAGTAGAATCTGATAAAGAAATAGATCATAAAGAAGCAATAGTTGATGAGGTAATAAAGAGTAAGGAATTTGAGGACAGCAATTTTAAAGATGTTAATGTTGAATCTGATCACAATGAGTTAGGAAATTCGAGACCTAAAAGAAATACTAAACCTATTCAAAGATATGGAATAGAATTGTAAATTGTACATATAAATTAATTAGTATTAGATTAGTAACTAGTATCAGATTAGATTGTAAGATTGTAATTGATTCAAAATGTTCTTGTAAATAATATCAATTTTAAAAGGGGAGATATCTGTAATGTATTCAATCCGCCGAAGTTAATCCCCTCTATATCAAAAGGTAGTATTCACATATGCATATTAATTGTACAGCCAGTTGTAATCTGGAAAATATAGCGAATATACGTTTCATGAAGAAAATTGCGTTATTATCCCTACAACCGAAATATATTCATACGAACCAAGAACATTACAGATAGCAACTTCAAATTTTCAGGTTAGTTTGTGCATCTGAATGTGACATTTGAGTTTCTTTATAAGCATAATCGGCTTAACGGTTTCGGAGTTATACCCATCTGAAATTTGGTTTTTATTTCTTCAATAACTCGAAAAATACTAAACCAATATAATTCAAACATGGTTATCAGTTGTAGAATGCCAACGCAAAAATTCTTGCGAAATTTCGTGAGGATCGTATCACTAGAAAGCTAAAAAAAAAATCATTGAAAAAAATACTATATATCAAAAACGATTCGTTCGACATCGCTGAAACTTTGCAAGATCCTTTAAAACCTAACTCTACTGCCAAGTTCCAAGTTTGAACACGATCATATCCATATTGTTGGAGATCCGTGCAGCCTTGTGTGAGTTCAGTAGCTGGATGGGTTAATCACTGAAATTTTGCGAGAACCTTGAAAACCATGAATGTCATGATGACATATTAAATTATAAGATCAATTTTCGGGCCTATTTTTTCATCACAAATCTATGGGAGATGATAGCCTCCCATAAGGGGCCTGTAGCGGTCAGACCTGGTTTTGAAAGAGATCCTCCTTAGGTGGAGGCAATTAAATAATGAAGAGATTTCTATGAACACGAGTGGATATCTTTAAAAACTAGCGAAGGCGATTCTTCTTAAAGAGATCCATGCGCCTACAGAGGAGTATATTTGTGAGAGGGAACTTTTGAAAGGTTATGTATTATTTTTAATTTGTTCGTTTTCCTCTTGTCTTTTCATTTTTGCACGTATGTCTTGGGGAACATCTTGTTATCATTTTGCCCAAATGTCTATCATTTTCGAATTTTTCGCCGAAAATGGTCTCTAACGATTTGTTTCGACTCCCTGATGAAGAATTCGAGGTCAAATTAGATTCTGTCCGGCCGGCCGGCTGACCGTAGCCACGATATTTTGAGAACGGAAAAGGATAGCGATTTTCAGGGTAGGTGGCGCTACCTAATACGATGGAAAAGTTCGTTAATGTGCATAATCGTCCCAATGGTTTCCGAGTAATAGTTTTGTTATCTACCATTACAAAAATCTGATCGAATTGAAACATGGTGATTATTTGTAGAATGCAAACCTAAGGACGTTTGTGACATTTTGTGAGTATCGTATCACTAGAAAATACAGGAGAATGGACAATGGAGCATACGCGCAAAAGCTTCCGACTTCACTTCAGTGCTTGAACCAATTTCGTTTGAATATTTTTTTAAAATTTTTAACGAATTAGTATGTATAAATATTTCTAAACTCTCTACATTCATCATTTTGAGTGTAAGATATACAGGGTGTATATGAATAACATGCAGAATGGACAATAGAATTCATCTTGGTAAATTCGATTAAGAAGAGTCTCCAATACAGGAGAATAGACAATAAAAATCATCATGGTGAATTCGATTGAGAAGAGTGTCCAATACAGGAGAATAGACAATAGAATTCATCATGGTAAATTCGATTAAGAAGAGTGTTCAGTACAGGAGTATGGACAATAGAACATACGCGCAAAAGCTCCTGACTTCACGTCAGTGCTTGAACCAATTTTTATTTATAATATCATTTAAATTAATATTGTAGGACGTTACTTTGAAAGTTAAGCTATACTGACTTACAGTAAAAATATTATAAAGGAAAGAAGCGATTGGATAGTCAAACTATAATTTTAATTAAATGATGCATTTTTATTGTTCAAATAAAGATATTTTGTCAACTTACAAGAATTTCTTCATTCAATGGTATTTCAAAGAACTAATTACAGTTTTAAATATTTAATAAAATGGAATAAATTTCATATATGTACATATATAGATCCTATCGTATTCAAACTTGGAACTTGGTAGTAGAATTATGTTCTGAAGGCTGTCGCAAAATGTCAGCCATGTCGGATGAATAGTTTCTGATATCTAGAATTTTTTTTCAATGATTTCTTAAAAATTTTCTAGTGATACGATCCTCACAAAATTTTGCAAGAACTTTCGCGTTGGCATTCTACAATTAATAACTAAGTTAGAATTGGATTGGTTCTATATTTTTCGAATTATTGAGAAAATAACAATCAAATTTCAGATGAATATAACTCCAAAACCGTTTGACCGATTATGCTCATGAACAAACTCAAATGTCGCATTCAGATGCTCAACCTAACCTGAAAATTTCAAATCGCTATCTCTTTCCTTTCTCAGGTTATCGTGACATAAAAAATATATTTTTTAATTTTCTAGCGATACGGTTCACACAAAATTCTACACACGTCTTCAAGTCGATATTCTACAACTAATTGGCAAGCTTTAATTCGATCGAGTCTATATTTTTCAAGTTATCGAGGAAATAATATTCCAGGTGGGTATAACTCGGAAACCGTTAAACCGATTATGCCCAAAAACGAACTCAACTCTCCCTTTCGGATACGCAACCTACCCTGAAAATTGCAAGTCCCTATCTCCTTTGGTTCGAAAGTTATCGAGGCAACGGTCACCCATCTACTGAACTCGCACAAGAATGCTCGAATCTCCAACAATATTCAACCGATCGTATTAAAAATTAAAACTTGGCAGTAGAGTTAGGTTGTAAAGGCTCTCGCAAAATTTCAGCAATTTCAAACGTATAGTTACTGATATATAGAATTTTTTTTTTATTTTCAATGATTTATTAAAAATTTTCTACAGATGCCATCCTCACCAAATTTCGCAAACATTTTCGTGTTGGCATTCTACATCTAATAACCATGTTTGAATTCAATCGGTTCAGTATTTTTCGAGTTAATGAGGAACAAAAAACCACCAAATTTCAGAAAATTTCAGATGGCTATAACTCTGAAACCGTTTGGTCGATTATGCTCATAAACAAACTCAAATGTGGCATTCATATGCACAACATAACCTGAAATTTTCAAGCCGCTATCTCTTTCCGTTCTCAGGTTATCGTGACAAAAAAAATATTTTTTAATAATTTTTTTAAAATTTTCTAGCCATACGATTCGCCCAAAATTTCACAAACTGCTTAGGTTCATATTCTACAACTACTCACCAAGTTTCAATTCGATCGGATTTATATTGGTTGAAAACTAAATTATTACTCGGAAACCACTGGGCCGATTATGCCCATTAACGAACTTGTCCGTCGTATTGCGATGCGCCACCCACCCTGAAAATTTCAAGTCGCTAGCTCTTTTCGTTCTCAAATTATCGTGGCAACGGACGGCCGGCCGGCCGGACGGACAGAATCAAATTTGACCTCGGATTCTTCATCGGGGAGTCAAACTTGATCGTTTGAGACCAATTTCGTCAAAAAATCCTAAAGTTACAGACATTTGGGCAAAACTATAACGCGATGTTCCCCAGAACATACGCGCAAAAATCTCGTCTCGCTCCCGCCAATTCCCAAAATATTAAAACTCGTTCTCGTCCCGTTATCAGTTGGCTCGTCTCGTCTCGCTTAATTCTGAATGACGATAATAAAAATTATGATATATAAACGAAATGGTATACAATAATGAATAGTTGTGTAAAGCTATATTTATTACGCTCTTATACAAAAATATTTGTACTTGTACGTATTATTTTTAAATTTAAACACTGATAATATCAACTTTTAAATTACTCGATGACCCAGAATTCAAACATAATTACGCTTGCATCACATCATTTTTCAATGATGTATTTTGCCATGATCATACCTGCTGTGGAAAATAATCTTTCAACAGGTACGGATTAATAAATCATCGGCCATCTTGGAAAGTGTAGGAAGAACTTTTTCATCACTCTCCACCACTGTAAAATATTTTGATTTCTATTTGCTCTTTCTAACAGCAAATATTCTTCAAACTCAGCTTTCCAATATTTCGAAAGTTTTGTTGATGTTTTAAGTAGGCTATCGATGTCGATACATTTTTTAATAGAATTGAAAAATTTGGTAAAGTTTTCAATGAATACCTTCCCATTGAGGGTGTTCTTGGCGTATTCCTCATAACACTTTTCGAAACATTGAATAGCTTCATTTCTTTACCAGTTTTATTATACGTAGTTCCACAGATGTATACAATAATTGTTCACATCTTCCCTACAAGGAGCACAAGAGAATACGTTCCTCCAGATGTTCAGGTAGAGACGAAATTTTAAAAGCATTGGTATTTAGGGGCAATAAAAGTTGTCCGTTAAGTATTGAATTCATAATGTATACAATGATTGTTCACATTTTCACTACAAGGAGCACAAGAGAATACATTTCTCCAGATGCTCAGATAGAGACGAAATTTCAAAAGCATTGGGATTAAGGGGCAATAAAAGTTGTCCGTTAAGTATTGAATTCATAATGGCATCCGTTTTTATGGTTGTGAATTCTATTTTTTCTTGAAAAATAATCTCAATTATCGCAAGGTCATAACGAATTAATAATCTTCTAAAAAATCGTGTATTTCTACAATGATCGATGCATAATATAGACAAAATATATTGGTAATTATAGTGGAAACTCTTCATATTCATTTGCTTTCTGTGGGCGTTGAAAAACGTCGAGTCGTATATAAAACTTCATACAAAAAATTTAATGAGACCAAAAACGAGATTCTCTTGTTGCGCTGTATGTGGTTTCGGTATCTCCAATAATATTTTCGAAAATGTATCGTCTCGTCTCATCTCGCTTTTACGAGAAGAGAACGACACGAGATGAAAAAATCTCGCTCTCGCATGAAACCCTAAGTCCCCTAAGATATTTACACCCTGTATGAGAAGAAACTATTTTATATCTAGGAAAAACTAACAAATTTCTCTTTCGAATTTGTTTTTCATTAGAATTCTACATTATATTAATTTCAAAACTCGGTCTAGAATATCATTATCACTGCTTGAATCCTAAGGTTCATTATTTGGTTCATCAGGAAGCAGCAAAGAAGTTGTTGGACTACGCAGTTTGAGATGAACATTGAATGAAATGATGCGTAATTTAATTTTTTTGTGTTTGTGTTTTTAGCTTATTCCGATATATAGATAATGTACATAAATATTATTATAGTTAAGTGACTTTGAATTAGCGACATGCATCACAATTGCTTGATTATTATCATCTCAAAACGACATTAATGAAGATTTGTATCCAGCTGCATATACTTATGCCGCATATCCCATTACGATGCTTGATTGTTGAAAAAAATCAAGGATCAATTCAGGATAGTTTAACGATTTTACAAGTAACAATGTCCGTGCGGGTCAACAAGATCCATTTTTCCGATTTCCCTACCTATTCAATGTGTTTACTCGATTAATTAATAACTTTGGTAGTTTTTATCAAGGTCTTGGACGTAGTTGTATATATTATTTTCTTATACAGCGCGATTCTCTAACTCGGAATGAATTCGGTAAATCAAAGACAGTTTGTTTGTTGTAAATATGCTCGGATAGATCTATTAGTACATATTTTGAATTGCGTTTTTTGGCGCTCTAGTTCCTCGGAACTGAGTGCTTATCAATTTGCCCAAATGTCTGTAATTTTCGAATATTTCGATGAAAATGGCCTTAAACGATTTGGTTCGACTCACTGATCAAGAATCCGTGGTCGAAATTCATTCTGTCCGGCCAGTCCGGCCGGCCGGCCGATCGGCCGTAGGCACGATAACCCTCGAACGGAATGAGCTAGAGAGTTGAAATTTTCAGAGTAGGTTTGGGGGATAAATATCTCGGCTAAGTTCGTTATTGGGCAAAATCGGACAGATGGTTTCGGAGTAACAAAAAAAAATTATTTTTAAACGAAACAAATTCCAAATTAAATTTTTTTTAATAAGAAGTTTTATCATAAGAATCCATTCATATCATTTTTAACTCTAACAAGCTAATACTTTCGGAGATATGATTCTTCAAAATTTCAATGTAAATCGTATTTCACACATTGATATAATTATTCTATGTATGAATTGTCATAATGTCAACATGACAGAAGGGAATATTGTAACTTCAAAAATATTGGGGTTGAAATACTCGTATTTTAGCGATGCAACGGGGACCTCACCCGAAAATGTTTGAAAATATTACGTAAATATTGAAAGCATAATTCTGTAGTTCGAGAGAGGAGAAAATTTGGTGAACGTAGATCAGGAAATTTTTGATCGATTACAAGGTATTTTATTTATTACTCATCTTCTTTCATACATGTTTTATGGAATACCTACTATTTGTAGGTACTTTAAACCTGTTTTGGGCAATTGTCATACGAAACTTGTTTTTTTGGCGCTCTAGTTCCTCGGAACAGAGTGCTTATCAATTTGCCCAAGTGTCTGTAATTTTGGAATTTTTGGCTGAAAATGGTCTCAAACGATTTGGTTCGACTCACTGATCAAGAATCCGAGTGCGAAATCGATTCTGTCCGGCCGACCGGCCGTAGGCACGATAACTCTCGAACGAAAGGAGTTAGCGGATTGAAAATTGCAAGGTGGTTTTGGAGCGTAAATATCTCGGACAAGTTCGTTCGATCTATCTGAAATTTAGCATCAAATTGTAGAATCATGACCTATTATTATTATTATTGATAAGGGGGTTACGTTGCACCGCGACCTTGAGATCTATTGTGCCCCCCAACAGAGCTGTTCTCACCATTACGCCATCTACAGCTCGCCCTCCAGTTCCAGAGTATAAATGAACCTCAATATCTGGGAAGGCTTCAAGGATATTATGTCTTCACTCCTACAAGTTTCCTGTCCAAAGCATTCCTTTCGCTGACTTGCAATGGCGAGGCATTCTGTAACAAGGTGAAGAGGAGTTTCTTCCTCCTCCCCACAGAATCATGACCTATAACGCATGTGAAGTTTTGTATTGACCAGATTACCGCAAAGTGTAAAAAAAAAATTTTGAAAATTTAAAAAAAGTTTTTCCACAATAACTCTCGAACGGAATGAGCTAGGTAGTTGAAATTTTCAGAGTAGGTTAGGGAGATGAATATCTCGGTTAAGTTCGTTATTGGGCAAAATTGGCCAGATTTAATTCGATTTCTTCCATGGTGCAGTTCTCATTCTCATGATTGCTCATTTAATCTTGATAAATAAACTATTATTTGAATTGAATTTCCTTTATGATGCAGCTCTATCATATGTATACATTGATATAATTCCCAACTCTGAGAAACCAATACTTTCGGAGATATAATTTGTCTGTTTGAACTAGAGCGCCAGGAAGCTCCTGTCCACAGGGCTTGAACCCATTTTTTATGTAACAAAATGTTGTACAACGATTCTCCCAAATTTGAGATATCACGTCATCGATAATTTTTGCGCGTATGTTCTAGGGAACATCGCG
This sequence comes from Halyzia sedecimguttata, assembly GCA_937662695.2. Classification (NCBI taxonomy): domain Eukaryota; kingdom Metazoa; phylum Arthropoda; class Insecta; order Coleoptera; family Coccinellidae; genus Halyzia; species Halyzia sedecimguttata. Next base: position 8,348,642 of record OW569414.2, on the reverse strand, counting down.
TTATCATTTTGTCCAAAGGTCTGTATTTTTCAAATTTTTTGCCGAAAATGGTCTCAAACGAATGGGTTCCACTCCCTGATCAAATATTCGAGGACAAATTTGATTCTGCCCAGCCGGCCAGCCGTCCGTTGCCACGATAGCTTGAGAACGGAAAGAGATAGCGACTTGCAATTTTTAGGTTCGGTTGTGCATCTGAATCGACATTCGATTTTGTTTGTAGGCATAATCGGCCAAACGGTTTTGCAGTTATATCCATCGGAAATTTGGTTGTTATTTCCTCAATAATTCCAAAAATACTAAACCGATCTAATTCAAACGTTGTAAAATGCCCACGCAAAAATTCATGCAAAACTTCGTGAGGATCTTATCACCAGAAAATCTTCAAAAAATCATTGAAAAAAATTCTATCTCTTAGAAACTATTCGTCCTACATCGCGTAAATTTTGCGAGAGCCTGCAAAACCTAACTCTACTATACAAGTTCCAAGATTGAACACGATCGGATCTATATTGTCGGAGATTTGAGCAACCTTGGATGAGTTCAGTTGCTGGGTGGGTGACCGTTGCCTCGATAACTTTCGAACGAAAGGAGATAGGGACTTGCAATTTTCAGGGTAGGTTGCGCATCCGAATGGGAGAGTTAGGTTCATTTTTAGGGAATATTATTTCCTCGATAACTCCAAAAATATAGCCACGATCGAATTGAAGCTTGGTAACTGATGTAGAATATTGACATACAGACGTATGTAAAATTTTGTGAGAATCGTATCCCTAGAAAATTTTCAAAAATTACGAAAAAATAATCGGCTCAAGCAATGACGTGAAGTCAGGAGCTTTTGTGCCTATGTTCTATTGTCCATTCTCCTGTATTGGACACTTTTGATCGAATTTACCATGGTAAATTCGAATTTACCATGGAGAATGGACAATAGAACATGCACGCATAAGCTCTTGACTTAACGTCAGTTGGATTTGTTTTGTATTTTTTTAATTATTGAGGAAATAACAACCAAATTTCAAATGGGTATAACTCCAAAACCGTTCGGCCGATTATGCCTAGAGATAAACTCAATTACATTGAGATGCACAACCCCCAACCCGAAAATTTCAAGACTCTATCTCTTTTTGTTCTCAGGTTATCGTGATACGAATAATATTGTTTAATATATGTTTTCAAATTTTCTAGCGATACGATTCTCACAACATTTCACAAACGTCCTTAGGTTTGTATTCTACAACTACTCACCAAGTTTCAATTCGATTGAATTTGTATTGGGAAAACAGAATTATTACTCGGAAACCATTTGGCCGATTATGCCCATTAACGAACTTGTCCGTTCTATTGGGATGTGCCACCTATCCTGAAAATTTCAAGTCGCTATCTCTTTTCGTTCTCAAGTTATTGTGGCAACAAACGGTTGGCAGAACAGAATCAAATTTGACCACTCTGTTCAAATATATATTTACTCTTGGGTCGTAAACAATGCGTGCTTTCGTTGTGGTGGCGTAAGTACACAAATCAGTTCAATTATACAATTGCGCCATGAAACACCCTGTATTGCAGTGGTTCATTTTTAATAGTGTATTCTGAGAGTAATTTAAATGAAACAAATTAGTCCAATCATACGGTTGTCCCATGATAAACTATTAGTGAACAATTCATAAAAAACATTATATCAGTCAATTTAATACTTATTAATATACGAAAATACCCTCGTTTCATGTACTTTTAAGAATAATTTTAAGAAAAAATTAACCTAAATTCGTCCGATAACCGTTTCCTCGGCTTTATTATTTCAATAGAAATAAAAAATTGGTTCAAGCCCTGTGGACAGGAGCTTTGGCGCTCTTGTTCAAACTTTGACCTATTATATCTGCGAAAGTATTGGTTTCTCAGAGTTGGAAATGATATCAATGGAATCTTATGATAGAACTGCATCATAAAATGAAATAAATTAAACAAGAATCCATTTATAACATTGTCAACTCGGAGAAACCAATAGTTTCCCACTTTTTCAATTTGACTTAGTACATCAATTCTCGAGAATTTTCGTAATTAAATTCAAAACGTAGGTCTATGATTCATCTCATGTTGGATTTATATACATCAGGAAATTATAATCAGAGTATTCTATGAAATCACATAGAATTGAGAATAATTATTGAAATTTTGAAAAATCATATCTCCGAAAGTATCAGTTTGTCAGAGTTGAGAATGACAACAATGGATCCTTATGATGAAACTGCATCTTAAAGAAAATTTAATTCAAAATTTGAAATGTAATAAATCTTTTTTTTGTTACATCGATACCACCAATAACAAACTTAACCGAGATATTTATCTCCTTAACATACTCTGAAAATTTCAACTGCCTAAAGGCGGGTTTATACAGCAAATAAGATAAAATAAGAATCAAATTAAAATAAAATAAGAATTAAGTTCTAAAAGGATCGGTTTATGCAGATGATCTAAAACAAAATAAGAATGAACCAATCAAATCGCAGCTTTTTGGAAAATTTATGCAAGTTCTATGAATTTCACTCTTTGAGCATGCGCATTGTCATTTTCTAAACAAAATAACATAAAACAAGAAATAAAGATGAGAGTTGGCCAACAAAGCCTACACAGAACACAACTGGTACTCCTAACTCAGGTCAAGCTCTTAGAGCTTATGAGGGGTCTCCTTGTGGAAGACCCAGGAGGATCAGTATAATAATAATAATAATAATAATATTCTTATTTCTTATTTTATCTTATTTCGTGTATGAACGCTCTCAAAGAAATGCACATGATCAACTTTCTTATTTTATTTTATTTGCTGTATAAACCAGCCTTTACTAATTTCGTACGCATTTCGAACCAGTGTTGCGTTTATATATCGATTTCAAATCAATTTCACAAATGTAACCTTCATTCAGTAGAGAACAAATGAACTGTTGACCACTTAAATAAGAGAGAATACGAGAATAAAAAAATGGACCAGTATATTACGTTGATCGTTGGAATCTTTCACACATGATCGGTGTTGCTCTGTGGTTGATATTTTTGCTCTGAGCTTTCGGCAATTCAAGGCCACGGCAAGGATATTATTATTGAATAATTAATTTTAAATTAGTTGTTTTCCTCATATAGCTGCTTAGGGTTTTAATTTTTCTTTTTTTTAAATACTCTACTAGTGTTTTTGGCGCTCTTGTTATTATTTGTCTAGCTATATAGTGTTTAATAGTTCTTATTGGCACTCTAGTTCCTCAGAACAGAGTGCTTATCAATTTGCCCAGATGTCTGTAATTTTCGAATTTTTGGCTGAAAATGGTCTCAAACGATCAAGAATCCGAGTTTGAAATCGATTCTGTCCGGCCGGCCGGCCGGCCGTAGGCACGATAACTCTCGAACGAAAGGAGTTAGAGGATTGAAATTTGCAAGGTGGGTTTGGGGCGTAAATATCTCGGACGAGTTCGTTAATGGGCGAAAATTTTTTTTTGAGTAATAAATTTCAAATTCAATTTTTATTTAAGATGCAGTTTCACCATAAAAATCCATTGATATATCATTTTCAACTGCAACAAGCTAATACTTTCGGAGATATGATTTTTCGAAATTTCAATAATGAATCGTACTTCTATGTTTTCACATAATGCTATAATTATTCTATCTAAGCTTTATTATATGATCTGTGTACATAAGAGAGAGTCAAATTCATTTCAGCTATTTTAATTTGGTTTCTTCCATGGTGCAGCTCTCATAAATAAACTATTATTTGAATTTAATTTACTTTATAATGCAGTTCTATCATAAGAATATATTGATATAATTCCCAACTCTGAGAAACCAATACCTTCGGAGATATAATTTGTCTGTTTGAACTAGAGCGCCAGAAAGCTCCTGTCCACAGGGCTTGAACCAATTTTTACCAAAATCATTATGATTGTGATGTGTCGATATTAATTAGTCGATACTGTTTGTAGATATCCCAAAGTGTAAAAATATACAGGGTGGGCCACGGTCGATGGTACCCTGGACTTTTACGGAGAACGGGACGTACGATTTTAATGAAAATTTGGTTCATTGGCAAGGAACCACTGCTCCATCGATCGGCCGGACAGAATGGATATTGACCTCAGATTCTTGATCAGTGAGTCGAAATAAATCGTTTGAGATCATTCTCGACCAAATATTCGAAAACTACGGACATTTGGACGAATTGATAGTCACTCTGTTCAGGTGAACAAGCGCGCCAAAAATTATCTCATCTAGCTCAAGTTGTGTCTTGAGCTAGACGTCATCTCCTGTATCAATCAATTTATCAACTGTGGGTTGAAGAAGACGTGTTATTTCAAGGGGTTGCAAAATGTAGAAAAATATGGCATTAATTGTAGAGAAATTGTTCCCGACAAAATTTCAATCCATGATCCAGAATTAAATCATAATAATTAAAAATTGGTTCTAGCCCTGTGGACAGGAGCTTCGGCGCTCTTGTTCAAACTTTGAAAAATCATATCTCCGAAATTATTGGTCTCTGGGAATGATATAAATGGATTATTACGATAAGACTGCATCATGAAAGAAATTAAATTCGAACAGACCAATAACCCCAATAACGAACTCATCATTATCCGAGATATTCATTCCTCAAATCTACTCTGAAAATTATACTATAATTATATCAATTAAAACTTAGACAATATTGCAGTTTTGTTTTTACTGGAGATATTCTGAACCCAATTTGATTATGTACCTAACCAAAGAATATATTTCCATCATCATATGGATTATCCACGGGCATTATATTATCACCTTAAAATCTACGATAGCTGAGGTTCATAATTCTACGATAGCTGAGGTCTGAGGTTATTTCATTGGTCATTTTGCATTCAATCATACTTTGTTTTCTAGAACAGGAGGTGTATTTTATATCAAGAATAACGAACCAGAAATAATTTTGACATTTATCTCTCATAGGAAAATAAGATGACAAGTAAGAACAGAGATCATATAATAATTCATTGATAGAATACTTAAGTACAGCATTCTGTGAAAACATAGAAGTACGATTCATGATTGAAATTCCGAAAAATCATATCTCCGAAAGTATTGACTTGTTAGAGTTGAAAATGATATCAATGGAGTTTTATGGTAAAACTGCATCTTAACAAAAATTTAATTTGAAATTTGTACTGTAAAAAAAAATTTTTTTTTCGTTACTCTGAAACCGTCAGGCCGATTTTGCCCAATAACTAACTTAACTAAGATATTTATCTCTCAAACCCACTCTAAAAATTACAACTGCCTAGCTCATTCTAATCGAGAGTTATTGTAGAAACAAAATTTGAAAATGACAATTTTTACGGCAACCCGATCAATACAAAAATAAAGATCATTATTGTACAATTTGATGGTAATTTTCAGATGGATTGAGTGATCGGTTTCGGAAATATTCCTGAAAAATGGTTTTAACTAAAAACAGCCATAGCTCCTAAACCACTCGGTGGATTTCGCCCATGAACGAACTTGTCCGAGATATTTACACTCCAAACCTACCCTGAATATTTCAATCTTCTAACTTATCGTGTTAACGACCGGACGGCCGGACGGATGGCCGGACAGAATCGATTTCGACCACGGATTCTTGATCAGTGAGTCGAACCAAATCGTTTAAGACCATTTTCAGCCAAAAATTCTAAATTTACAGACATTTGGGCAAATTGATAAGCACTCTGTGCCGAGGAACAAGAGCGCCAAAAATGGCGATACCGTTGTTAATAAATCAACAAGTCCAGAGCGTTCCTGCCAATAGGGTCTTCATAATAGCTTCGTATATTTAATATACTTATGCCTCTCACAACCGGCTTGGTCGGCTGTGAGAGGCTTAACACGGTTCAGTTTAGATGAATTTGTTGGGAAGCTACAGAGTACTGATGAAGGCCAAGAAGCCAGAAACGCGTCTGCTCTTGCTTCTCGGCAAATCAATGAAATCCCCTGGGGTTTATTTGACTTGTTAAATATATACATAAGTATATTAATTATACGAAGCCATTATGAAGACCCTATTGGCAGGAACGCTCTGGGCTTGTTGATTCATAATTAAACAAAAATTTTTTCTAGGTCAAAAATTTGCCATGTTGGAACTGAAGACATTCTTGATTGGAATATTGAGGAAATTCAAGATGCAAGCAATTACCAAGCAAGGCGACATCGTACTAGAACCTGATTTTGTGTTGAAAACCTCTGAACCAATAAAAATCAAATTCAGCAAAAGATAATATTGACGAACTTTTCACAATTCTTTATATTTTTGTATTTCTATTTTACTTGTATATTCAATTATAATATTGTATATGATGGAATAATATTATTGGATGATTGAAAGAGAAGTAAGTGATCTGTTTTTTCTTTATGTCCTATAATATAAATTATAAAACAAAATTCTTAAAAAGCACTGATGTGAAGTTGGGAGTTTAGGTGTGGAATTTGAGCGGCTCACTGATCAAGAATCCGTGGTCAAAATCGATTCTGTCCGGCCAGCCATCTGTCCGTTAACATGATAGCTCTTGAAAGGAATCAGCTAGATAGTTGAAATTTTCAGGATAGGTTTGGGAGATAAATATTTTGGTTAAGTTCATTAGTGGGCAAAATCGGCCAGGTGGTTTCGGAGGAACGAAAATATTTTTTTTTACGTTACAAATTTCAAATTCAAGGTGCTCATCATAAGAATTCACTGATATCTTTCTTAACTCTAACAACTAATACTTTCGGAGATATGAGTTTTCAAAAATTTTTCAATAATTAATCGTAATCGTGGCCCTTTTTAACGAATTAATACTGAAAATTTACGATGAATTGGCGCCTCTGAAACTCATTAAAGTTAGACATTCCCCGTGCCCTTGGTTATCTGAGGAGATCAAGATTGCAATGAAACGGCGTGACAGGCTGAAGGCATTCTGCATCGCGAATCCTACTGACGTAAGTAGGGAACACTATCGTATTGCGAGGAACTCTTGCAATCGGATGTGCAGAAGTGCAAAGAGAAATTATCTCCACGAACATCTTAATGGTGCACCACCAAAGAAAGTCTGGCAAACTTTGCGCTCGGTTGGTGTGGGCGAGAAGCACAGTTCACCTTGCACAAATTTTGATCTATCTCTACTTGCCCAACATTTCTCTGCTTCTGGTATCGGGATTAATGAAAAGCTTAAGACAAATACATTGAAGAAGTTAAGCTCATGTTCTCCATCAGGTGGTGTGTTCGCTTTTGTACCCATTAATGAGGATGATATTAGAACTGCTCTGCGAGATGTTAGTTCTGGGTCGGTTGGATCCGATGGTGTTGGAGTGGGCCTGCTGAGGCCAATTGTGAATGAGATTCTTCCTGTGCTGTCACATATCTTTAATATTTCACTTCAAACAGGCATTTTTCCCAGTGCATGGAAATATGCTAAAATCACTCCCATACCAAAGTGCCAAAATCCCACGAATCCGGGTGACCTTAGACCCATTTCCATACTCCCTACTCTCTCTAAAATTTTTGAGAAGATCATTAGTGGCCAAATTCTTACTTATTTAAGTAAAAATAATCTTCATAATTGTTACCAGTCAGGTTATCGTCATAAATATAGCACAACAACTGCACTTTCTAAAATAACTGATGATATCAGTATGGCCTTGGATAAAAGACTACTAACTGTTTTGGTACTCTTGGACTTTAGTAAGGCCTTCGACTCTCTCAACTTCGATATACTTTTAGCCAAGTTGCGTCTACTGGGTTTTGATGAGCGTGCCGTTGCCTTCTTCTACTCTTATCTGAATGATCGCAAAATATCTGTTGTGGTGGGTGACGGCTCCTCAGATTGGGTAGCCACTTTATCGGGTGTACCACAGGGGGGTGTGTTGGGTCCTCTTTTGTTCTCTATTTACATCTCCTCACTTACTGATTGCTTGGACCTTAATTTTCACCTTTTTGCGGATGACCTTCAAATTTATGTCCACACTTCCGTTGAGGATTTCTCGGCTACTATTGAAAAGTTGAACAAGAATCTTTCACGCCTATCTGTTGTCGCTGAGAGCATAGGTCTGACTCTGAATACTACCAAAACTAAGTCGATCATCTTTGGCACAAAAAGAAGTTTGGGTTTTATCGACAAAGTAAATAATAAAATTGTTCTCAACAATGCTGTTGTTACCTACTCTAACGAGGTTAGAAACCTTGGCATCATATTAGACGAAACCTTATCCTGGAATAGTCAGGTAGCTTCTGTCAGTTCGAAAATTTTCCATAGCTTACATCAACTCCGACTTTTAAAGAACTTCTTGCCCTTTGAAACCAGGAAAACCTTATTCTTCTCTCTTGTGCTTCCTATACTCGATTATGCTGATGTAGCCTACATGGGTCTCACAACCACACAGCTGATGAAACTGTAGCGTTTACAAAATGCAGGTGTACGATTTGTCTACAACTTAAGAAAGTTTGATCGCATAAGTCAATACAGGCAAAATTTGGGATTACTGCCCATCAAACAGCGTCGAATTTGGCATCTTCTTCTACTGGGGTACAAAGTGTTGAGCTCGCGCGAACCTAAATACCTGTCTGATGGTCTCTGTCCTCTGGGGGATGGGGTTCGTCAGACAAGGGCACTCTCCAACTTCACCTTGAGGATACCACTCCACTCGACTGGTGTATGCTTGAATAGCTTTACAGTTGTTTTTCCCCGGCTTTGGAATCGTCTGCCTTCGGATATCGTTCGGAAATTAACATATCTTTCGTTTAGGTTTTCCCTCAAGAGATACTTGAATTCTTCACCTATCACACTTACTTGAGACCTCGCACGTTTGTCATAGTCCTTCTATTCATAGACAGTTATCCTTCTCCCTCCCCCTTTCCCCTTTTTCCCTATTCTGGAGCAAGTTCAATTGAATTCAGTGAATGTCAGTTATTTTCATTTTTGTTTTGGTTTTATTTAAATCTACTTACTCTAGTTGCATACAGATTTGAGTATAGTTACTAACGAATTACCTTTGGTTGGCAGGAAGAAATTGCTTGGCGATATGTCCACCATTTGCACAATAACTTAAAAATGTATGAAACTTATATTGATGCAATAAAGAGTTTAATAATAATAATAATAATAATAATAATAATAATTATATGATTTCATAAGATGCTTTAATTATAATTTGCTGATGTATGTGAATCCAAGGTGAGTCATAGACCTAAACTCCATTCACTTTTATAAAGTCTCCCGGTTGGCCATGAAATTTTGACACATTTCCCCGTGTATATTTTGAAAATGTTAGGTTATGCTCATGTTCCTGTCAGATAAATACGCAACGTTGCCCTCTCTACATAGAACTCGTAGTAATTACGTATTTTTCACATTGTGAATTTTCTTGGGAAAAATAATGAATTGGAGAGAAGATATTATGTGAATTCCAAAGATCTGGCGACTGTTGAGGAAAATTTTTCATCTGTTGTTACTATGGAAATATTTCACGTATATAAACTGATTGTAAGATTCAGTTATGCTATTTTCATGAACGGAAATCAAGAATCAAGTGTTGAAACTTGAATGAAAAATAATAATAGATACAGTAGTCCGTTACTTTGTGATAGTTTATTTGAAAAAAGAATAAAAGTACCTGAATAACCCGGCGCAACACTAAAAGAACAGACGTACCTATGGAATTCCCCACTTTTCGAAATTCTCAAGAAATAAGCCTACAGAAATCATTTAAATACCTTGTTGCACAACTTGATATACACCAGTTTCAAAATGTAGTAATACTGCGAAACCCGAGTCACTGTTAAACCTCAATAAAATATAGTGATAGGATAGGAAACTAAGTAATTTCATTCCAGAGTTCAACATCTCCTTAGACAGAAGGAAGTTTTCCTATTGCAGATTTCAGTTCTGTATAGCACTTCCTGATAATTTGTCTCTCCTTCTTCAAAACTACTTTCGGCATTTTCAATTTCAAAGCGGAGAGTTCTTTATTATCCGAAGATAATGATCTATGATAAAATAGTCTAGTCAACAAGTGCTTTATAGGTCAAAATTTTTGCGTATTCTCCGGAATTTATGATTGAGGTGTCATTCGATTCGGAACGGCATGTAGATAGTTTTCGAGAAAATGCTAAGGCCGCTCGCAAAAATTGCAATAGTTATAAACAATTAAGTGAAAAAACAAGAAGTGGGTTGGTTTTTCGCCAATATCTCAAAAAATATTTGGGATAATTCAAATTTGAAAAACGGGTTCAAGCCCTGTGGACTGGAGCTTTCTGGCGCTCTAGTTCAAACAGACAAATTATATCTCCGAAAGTATTGGTTTCTCAGAGTTGGGAATTATATCAATGTATTCTTATGATAGAACTGCATCATAAAGGAAATTAAATTTAAATAATAGTTTATTTATCAAGATTAAATGAGCAATCTGAGAATGAGAACTGCACCATGGAAGAAACCAAATTAAAATAGCTGAACTGAATTTGACTCTCTCTTATAGAACAGGATGAAATGTATGAGTATGAACACAGATCATATAATAAAGCTTTGATAGAATAATTATAGCATTCTGTGAAAACATAGAAGTACGATTCATTAGTGAAATTTAGAAAAATCATATCTCCGAAAGTATTAGCTTGTGTATGATATCGATGGATTTTAATAGCAAAACTGCATCTTAAATAAGAATTGGATTTGAAATTTGTTGCTTAAAAAAAATTTTTTTTTTCGTTACTCCGAAACCATCTGGCTCATTTTGCCGAATAACGAACTTAACCCAGATATTCATCTCCCTAACCTACTCTGAAAATTTCAATTTCCTAACTCATTCCGTTCGAGAGTTATTGTAGGAATTTTTTTTCTTTAATTTTGATAATTTTTTCTTGACACTTTGCGGTAACCTGGTCAATACAAAACTTCACATGCGTATAAAGGTCATGATTCTACAATTTGATGCTAAATTTCAGATAGATCGAGTGATCGGTTTCGGAAATATTCATAAAAAATGTGTTTTACTAAAATCGGCCATAACTCCGAAACCGCTTGATGGATTTCGCCCATTAACGACCTTGTCAGAGATATTTACACTCCAAATCCACCTTGCCAATTTCAATTCTTTAACTCCTTTCGTTCGAGAGTTATCGTGCCTACGGCTGGCTGGCCGGACCGGCCGGACAGAATCGATTTCGACCTCGGATTCTTGATCAGTGAGTCGAACCAAATCGTTTGAGACCATTTTCAGTCAAACATTCGAAAATTACAGACATTTGGGCAAATTGATAAGCACTCAGTTCCGAGGAACTAGAGCGCCAAAAAGTGTAATTCCCTTTCCGGGATTTGAGCCCGCCGCCTTCTCTCGTTCCGAAACCGAAAACTCGACGGACTAGACCCCCGGGCTATCGGGCTGCTCGTACGATCTTGTCGATCTCCGGTATTAGAATAAAACGTCAGTACTTACCTGGGATATATATTCTTAATTTTCACTTTTCGACATAAAATCGCAACATGGGGGTTTATTTGACGGTTTTTTACCCTTATCTTCGCATATCGTCAACTTTCAGGCCCGAAAACTGCCTAGAACGGCCGTTTTCAGACCCCATCTGTCTAAGTCGATTGTGACGTTTCTCGAACCAACTATTAGCAAGGAATTAGACAATGGTCGCGTTCAGCAGAAAGATCGGTAGCATGAACCGCTACGCTACCGATAGGTAGCGATATCGTAATCTGCCGAACGGACAGCTCCTTTTATCAGAAAATCACAGATGTTTGAAGTTCAGGTTAGTTGATTCGAATTTTCTTTGATTGCCTGTCACAAAAATGAATATTCAATCATGAATCCAAATATCATTTCATTACTCTTCGAAGATGATAATATTACGGCCAACATAAGAAGTTAACTTTTTGCGCGTATGTTCTGGGGAACATCGCGTTATAGTTTTGCCCAAATGTCTGTAACTTTCGAATTTTTTGACGAAAATGGTCTCAAACGATTAAGTTCGACTCCCCAATGAAGAATTCGAGGTCAAATTTGATTCTGTCCGTCCGGCCGCCCGGCCGTTGCCACGATAACTTGAGAACGAGAAGAGCTAGCAACTTGAAATTTTCAGGGTAGGTGGCGCATCTCAATACGACGGACAAGTTCGTTAATGGGCATAATCGGCCCAGTGGTTTCCGAGTAATAATTTTGTTTTCAACCAATATAAATCCAATCGAATTGAAACTTGGTGGGTAGTTGTAGAATATGATCTTAAGCACGTTTGTGGAATTTTGTGCGAATCGTATGGCTAGAAAATTTTTAAAAAATTATTAAAAAATATTTTTGTTGTCACGATAACTTGAGAACGGAATGAGAGAGCGGCTTGAAATTTTCAGGTTAGGATGAACACCAGAACGCGACATTTCAGTTTGTTTATGAGCATAATCGGCCAAACGGTTTCAGAGTTATAGCCATCGAAATTTTCTGAAATTTCGTGGTTTTTGTTCCTCATTAACTCAAAAAGTACTGAACCGATTGAATTCAAACATGGTTATTAGTTGTAGAATGACAACGCGGAAATGTTTGCAAAATTTGGTGAGGATAGCATTTGTAGAAAATTTTTAATAAATCATTGAAAATAAAAAAAAAAATTCTATATATCAGTAACTATTCGTTTGAAATTGCTGAAATTTTGCAAGAGCCTTCATAACCTAACTCTACTGCCAAGTTTCAAGTTTTAATACGATCGGTTAAATATTGTTGGAGATTCGAGCATTCTTGTGCGAGTTCAGTAGATGGGTGACGGTTGCCTCGATAACTATCGAACGAAAGGAGATAGGGACTTGCAATTTTCAGGGTAGGTTGCGTATCCGAAAGAGAGTGTTGGGTTCGTTTTTGGGCATAATCGGTCTAACGGTTTCCGAGTTATACCCACCTGGAATATTATTTCCTTGATAACTCAAAAAATAAATATTCGATCGAATTGGTGCTTGGTAACTAGTAGTAGAAAATCAACATAAAGACGTGTTTAAAATTTTGTAAGAATCGTATCCCTAGAAAATTTGAAAAAAATGACGAAAAAAAAAATTTCAAGAACCGTACCCCTAGAAAATTTTTAAAAAGTCACGAAAAAAAAATTGGTTCAAGCACTGACGTGAAGTCAGAAGCTTTTGCGCGTATGTTCTATTGTCCATACTTCTGTATTGGACACCCTTAATCGAATTTACCATGGTAAATTATGTTGTCCATTCTCCTGTATTGGACACTTAATTCGAATTTACCATGGTAAATTCGAATTGAGAGTGTCCAATACAGGAGAATGGACAACATAATTTACCATGGTAAATTCGATTAAGGGTGTCCAATACAGAAGTATGGACAATAGAACATACGCGCAAAAGCTTCTGACTTCACGTCAGTGCTTGAACCAATTTTTAAATTATTGGCTCAACCTCTGCCTTCATTGGAATATGAAAACAGAGAAATTGTTCCCAGGAATCAGAATTTTATAATATATTTATATAATTATTATATAATTATATAATAATAATAAATAATAATAATAATAATAATAATAATAATAATATTTATTTGCCAAAATTTGAAATTGAGTAAACAATATTTATAATACAACAAATGGTGAATAAATATAATAAGACCCACAAAAGTAAAACTTGTGCGTGGGTAGAATAGTAAATTTAAAAGTATAACAACAATTGACAATTTCAGAATTTTAGGAACAACGATGATGATGTACATGAAGAAAGAAAACACCTAATTTATACAATATAAAATCAACAACATATCACAACACCAACAATATTCGTTTTTCCTGCATCATACCACATAATAACGAACATAAACATCATAAAATGATTTTCACGAATAAACAGGTGGACCCACAGAAACCTGGGTCGTGCGTGGGGTTTTTCCTGTCCACTCATAAATTTTGCTGCTTGGTGACATGATGAGATCATATATTCAAAATCGGATTCAACAGGAGAGCAATAATCCAGTAATTCAGGTGTCTGCAAGATAGATCAATGAACAATAATCCGTGGTCCAAAAATGTTTATAGCGACTTTTCAATCAGTTATCCATTAGTTAATTAACAATTTTTTTGTGGCACGAACATTAAAATTGCAAGTACGATAATCGTTAAACTATTAATCTGAGAATTTGTCCTTTCGTGGATCTATTTTTGAAAGGTCTTGGAATAGATTCTTGTTGGAAAATTTGAAAAATTATTAATTTTCGTTTTGTTATTAACCATTTACTTAATTGAAAAATTATAAAGCTTCAATTATGCTTTCAAAAGAAAATTTTAAATTATCTCATATACAACTCATTGGTTTATAACAATTTTTTAAACAATTGGAGATAGTAATTATTAAATATCATTTTTAAGTAGTTTCTAATCATAAGAAAACGGATCAATAGTAATATTATAAATTGAAGCTTTATAATTTTTCACTTCAGTAAATTGTTCATAACAAAATTAATTAATTAATGGATAACCTATTGAAATCTCGCGATAAACATTTTTGGACCACGGATTATTAGTAATTGATCTATCCTGCAGGAGCCTAAATTTTTTCAATTTTTTATTTGCATATTTAATGAGTTTAAATAATATTTATTCATCAGAGGTACGGAGGGGGCGAGGCTCGCGCAAGCCAGAGAACCCGTTTTCGAGCGTATTTTCAACCCTCTAGGAAAATTATAAATATTGGTCCTACAGTTCCGGCAGTCGGGACTTTTGTATAGGAAATTTTCTCCTCTATTTGAATCTTTTTGGCGCTCTAGTTCCTCGGAACGGAGTGCTTATCAATTTGCCCAAATGTCTGTAATTTTCGAATTTTTCGATGAAAATGGTCTTAAACGATTTGGTTCGACTCACTGATCAAGAATCCGTGGTCGAAAATCATTCTGTCCGGCCGGCCGTAGGCACGATAACTCTCGAACGGAATGAGCTAGACAGTTGAAATTTTCAGAGTAGGTTTGGGAGGTAAATATCTCGGCTAAGTCCGATATTGGGCAAAATCGGACAGATGGTTTCGGAGTAACAAAAAAAATTTCTTTTTTAAAAAACAAATTCAAAATTAAATTTTTTTCAATAAGCAGTTTTACCATAAGAATCCAATGATATCATTTTTAACTCTAACAAGCTAATACTTTCGGAGATATGATTTTTCAAAATTTCAATAATAAATCGTATTTCAACGTTGTCACACAATGATATAATTATTCTATGTATGAATTGTCATAATGTCAAATTATTTTCCTGAGATATGTCATTATCTAATCAATCGAAGAATTGTGAGCGAAGTGAGAAAAATCTCAGTTGTTTGCTCCGAAATTAGTTTTTCTCAGAAAAGTCTTACATTTCGGAACGGAACATGAAGTAAGAGATCTGAGAGTAGTGAGACTGCTTTTCATCCATAGACATAGATATAACTCTCGAACGGAATGAGCTAGGTAGTTGAAATTTTCAGAGTAGGTTAGGGAGATGAATATCTCAGTTAAGTTCGTTATTGGGCAAAATTGGCCAGATTTAATTTGATTTCTTCCATGGTGCAGTTCTCATTCTCATGATTGCTCATTTAATCTTGATAAATAAACTATCATTTGAATTGAACTTCCTTTATGATGCAGTTCTATCATATGAATACATTGATATAATTCCCAACTCTGAGAAACCAATACTTTCGGAGATATAATTTGTCTGTTTGAACTAGAGCGCCAGAAAGCTCCTGTCCACAAGGCTTGAACCCATTTTTTCAAATTTGAATTGTCTCAAACAGTTTTTGGGATATTGGCGAAAACCTAAACCTCCCTCTTTTTGGCGCTCTAGTTCCTCGGAACTGAGTGCTTATCAATTTGCCCAAATGTCTGTAATTTTCGAATATTTCGATGAAAATGGTCTTAAACGATTTGGTTCGACTCACTGATCAAGAATCCGTGGTCCAAATTCATTCTCTCCGGCCGGTCCGGCCGGCCGTAGGCACGATAACTCTCGAACGAAATGAGCTAGAGAGTTGAAATTTTCAGAGTAGGTTTGGGGGATGAATGTAAAAAAAAAAATTTTTTTACAGAACAAATTCCAAATAAATTTTTTTTAAATAGCAGTTTTATCATAAGAATCCATTCATATCATTTTTAACTCTAACAAGCTAATACTTTCGGAGATATGATTTTTCAAAATTTCAATGTAAATCGTATTTCACAGATTGATATAATTATTCTATGTATATTCTATGTATGAATTGTCATAAAGTCAACTTGACAGAAGGGAATATTGTAACTTCAAGAATATTGGGGTTGAAATACTCGTATTTTAGCGATTCAACGGGGACCTCACCCGAAAATGTTTGAAAATATTAAGTAAATATTGAAAGCATAATTCTGTAGTTCGAGAGAGGAGAAAATTTGGTGAACGTAGATCAGGGAATTTTTGATCGATTACAAGGTAATTTATTATTACTTATCTTCTTTTATACATGTTTTATGGAATACCTACTATTTGTAGGTACTTTAAACCTGCTTTGGGCAATTGTCATACGAAACTTGTTTTTTTGGCGCTCTAGTTCCTCGGAACAGAGTGCTTATCAATTTGCCCAAGTGTCTGTAATTTTTGAATTTTTTGCTGAAAATGGTCTCAAATGATTTGGTTCGACTCACTGATCAAGAATCCGAGTGCGAAATCGATTCTGTCCGGCCGGCCGACGGGCCGTAAGCACGATAACTCTCGAACGAAAGGAGTTAGCGGATTGAAAATTATAAGGTGGTTTTGGAGCGTAAATATCTCGGACAAGTTCGTTAATGGGCGAAAACCATCAAGGGGTTTCGGAGTTATGGCCGATTTTAGTAAAAATATTTTTTATGAATATTTCCGAAACCGATCACTCGATCTATCTGAAATTTAGCACCAAATTGTAGAATCATGACCTTTATACGCATGTGAAGTTTTGTATTGACCATATTACCGCAAAGTGTCAAAAAAAAAAATTTAAAATGTGGTGCAGTTCTCATTCTCATGATTGCTCATTTAATCTTGATAAATAAACTATTTTTTGAATTGAATTTCCTTTATGATGCAGTTCTATCATATGAATACATTGATATAATTCCCAACTCTGAGAAACCAATACCAGATATAATTTGTCTGTTTGAACTAGAGCGCCAGAAAGCTCCTGTCCACAGGGCTTGAACCCATTTTTTTTCACTTAATTGTTTATAATTATTGCACTTTTTGCGGCCTTAGCAAGTACATGCTATTCCGAATCGACACCTCAATCAAAATTTTCGGAGAATACGCAAAGATTTTGAACTAAAAAGCACTTGTTGCCTGGACTAATATAAGAATATGATTTATTCGTTGCGTACAATGCGCAAGTATTATTTCTCGAGAGGAGCTTACGATATGCAAAAAAAAGTGCATCTCCCAATCAAAGTTGTTCCGCAACTTTTTTTTAGATTCATAGTGCACTCGTCAATTGATGAACTGTTTAGCAACACCCAATTATATAAGAAATTTCACATCATTTCCCACTTCACTTCCTCGTGTTTCTATCTAACGAATGCGAAACCAACTAAATAAGTGAATAAATGGTTTTATTTTGGGGACTCATCGGTCTGCTTTGTTATCTGATTATCTACAGATTTTATTCTTATAGGTGAGTGAAATTTTCATATTTTTTTCAAACGTTATATCTGTGGTAGCTCAACTGACCTCTGAAATAATTATGAAATGCATACAGTATATATTTTAGGAAAGTCCCGATACACATCAAATTCAAATTTCAAATTGTTATTCTTCTTCGTAAAAATGCGAACGATACCTTCAATCTCCTTCGAAAGACTGGTACAAAACCCAATTTAGAAATAGGAAGTATGGGCTTATGATACATCGTTTGAAAGGTCGCGTCATTCTCCATTCAGAAATTTGTTCACTTTCATGATTATTGCAAAACATAAAATAGAAAAAATAAAATCATGTGATTACCGAAATTCATTGTAATATTACCTCGATATTCACAAATCTTATTAAAATTATACTAAACTTATTTGCTTTCAAGATGTAATATGTATAAGTTTGTGTTTTCCATATAGTACCATGAAATACACAAATTTTAGTGGAGTAGACTTCCCCTTTTTCTACCCATAAAATCAGACCCCCACCTCACACCTCAATGGATTATTTTCAAATTCAAATAAATAAATATTTACTCGATACAATACATTATTGAAAGGTTTTTTTTCTGGGTTTTCTCTCCCAAACTCTGAAAAATATCTATAAAATAAAAATTAATTATTTTGTGATTTGCTTCTGCGTAAGAAACACAAGATATTTGTCAGGAGCAATCAATTGAACAATGTTGCCTAACAAACAATAATAAATAATCAAGAACAACAAAATAATCAACAAGTACAACATAATAATTAACAAGAACAGCAACCCAATCTGTTGAATGTGATCCCCTATGTTCGTGGCCTTTCTGAAAAAATTAGAAGAATTGGTTCTAAGTTCAATATAAGAACCGTCTTCAAAACACAAAATGACCTTAGGTCTTTATTAACGAAAACAAAACCCATAAATGAAAAACAAATATAAAAAAACTGTGTATATAATATTCCTTGTATTTGTGGTAAATCATACACAGGAGAAACATCAAGACCACTAGAAGTAAGATAGTCAGAGCATAAGAATAACTTGAGAAATAGAGACATACAGACATCAATAATAGCAGAACATGTATGTACAATCCAAGGAGATCACATGATGGATTGGAGTAATACAAAGATTCTAATGACAGAACCTGATTATATTAAAAGGAAACTTAAGGAGTCAACTTGTATTTTATTGAACAGAGAATGCAATTTTGCTAATTGCTCAATTGGTATTGACCATATTTGGCTAAATTTATTGAAAAAGGAGTTGGAACTTTCTATGAAAAGTGAAACTATGTTAGCTATGATTTTTAAATACTGTCAATGTGACAATTCTTGAATTTCACAATAACTATCAACAAAATAATTCTAAAGATTTTCATTAAGCGTCTGACGAAGGAGTCTGATATAGACTCCGAAACGTTACGATATAGTTGTTTCTTCGTTGATGTTGTTTCGTTGTTGTTTGTTAGGCAACATTGTTCAATTGATTCCTTCTGACAAATATGTTGTGTTTCTTACGCAGAAGCAAATCACAAAATGATTAATTTTTATTTTATAGATATTTTTCAGAGTTTGGGAGAGAAAATCCAGAAAAAAAACCTTTCAATAATGAGTATACCTCCCACAGTATCCTTTAGTGATTATTTCGATACAATACAATTTCAAACATAAATGTATACGTATGTAGACAAATAACATCGTCTAGGAAACATTAGAGGATACTTTGGGAGGTGCATTCATCATTCAATGGTTTTTGCGCGCTTGTTCCGCCAGAAACCCAGGAAGAACGTGCTATCATTTTGCCCCGATCTCTGTATTTTTTGAGTTTTTGGCCGAAAAAATGTTCAACTATTTTGCTTGAAATTCGGAAACTATATGCCGGATTCAGTTGAATTTTGGCATTTAGGTGAGGTCAACCTGCTTTGGTGCAATGACATAATTATGACCGTTCTAGGTCTTCCTCACGGAGACCCTTCAGAAGCTCCTAGAAGGTTGTGCGAATTTATACAGTCGGTCGTGTCCTGTGTAGGCTTTGTTACTGTGTCCTTACGCCAGTTTAGGCACAGTACTGTAAGTATTTGACAAAACAGTGGAAGATGGCCACTACTGTCTGAATAGGTCAAAAAATCGAGAATCTGACATAGTCCCAAAATTTGCTAAGAAAACATCCTTCCTTTGCTCACCCTGTATAATTGAAAAAATGGAAGAAATTCGTGTTCTCAAAGAGTTTATCAAGAACCTCCCAAAGACCGCACCTCGATATCTATTTCTGTTCTGAACATATCGAGATTTTAATTTGGGTAAAATTTTCCATGTTGCAAAGCAACTGTCCGCGAGTTTAGACATAAAAACATTCAACATAAAATATTTACCTATTTTGAGCATTGGCTTATGAATGCCTCTGAGAAATAGAAGCTGCATACGATCAAGAAAAAATGTAGGGCTTCACAGGAGACGAGAGTAGGCGAGATTATAGAAAATAAAATAATATATAAAAAGGTCTCGGTCTCGCCAATTCACAAAAAATTAAGTTTCGGTCTCGTCTCGTTATCAGTTGTCCCGTCTCGTATCGCTTAATTCTGAATACGATAATAAATATTATAATATATAAACGAAATGGTAGATAACAATTAATAATTTTGTGAAGCTATATTTATTAGGCTCTTATACAAAAATATTTGTATATGTACATATTTTTTTTAATTTCAAACACTGTTAATTTCATCTTTTAAATTACTCGACCAAGAATTCAAACATAATCACACTTGCATCACATCATCTTTCAATGATGTACATGTTTTTGCCATGATCATACCTGCTGTGGAAATTAATCTTTTAACAGGTACGGTTGTAGCCATTAATAAAATATCGGCCATCTTGAAAAGTGCAGGAAATTGTTCATGTACTTTCCACCACTCTAAAATACAATTTTGATTCCTATTTGCTCTTTCTAACAGCAAATTTTCTTCAAACTCAGCTCTCCGATGTTTCGAAGGATTTGTTGAGGTTTTAAAGAGGATATCGATATCGATACATTTTTTAATAGAATTGGTATAGTTTTCAATGAATACCTTCCCAGTGGGTAGATCATTGAGGGTTTCCTTGGCGTATTCCTCATAACTTTTCGAAGCATTGAATAGCTTCATTTTTCATTTCTTCACCAGTTTTATCATATGTAGGTACTTCCACAGATGTACATAATAATTGTTCACATCTTCCCTACAAGAAGCACTATAAAAAACAATAAATTTCTCCAGATGTTCAAATAGAGACGAAATTTTAAAAGCCTTTGGGATTTAGGGGCAATGAAGGTAGTCCGTTAAGTATTGAATTCATAATAGGATCAGTTTTTATGGTTGTGAATTCTATTTTTTCTTGAAAAATAATCGCAATTATCGCAAGGTATTTAAAAAATCGAATATTTCTAGTACGATCGATGAATAATATAGACGATCTTTCAGGTAAAAATTTTCGAGCCAAAGAAACCCTTTTAATATTAGATACGTTTATTTCTCAGTAGTTTATAGACAGATTTACTCAACCGAGAGTAAAAAATCGATCTTGAAAAGAACACATTCAAACCTAAAATATAGAAGTTGCAAGGCTAGATATTTATGATAATAAGAGATACGGTACTGTAAGAAGTTATAAGAACAGTTAACAAGTTCAAATAAAACTTTGAAAAAATTATTTCAATTTACAATAATATATTTCACAGATAGTCACAAGAGTTGATGTTTTGTAAAATATATTGATCTCTATGTAGACCTTCTCTAATTTTTCGAATAAAAACTTCATAAAACAAATTTAACGAGACCAACACCGGGTCCGGTATCGCCTATAATATTTTTCAAAGCGTCTCGTCTCGTCTCGTCTCGTCTTGTTTTTCCGAGACGAGACGAGAAAAATCTCGCTCTCGTGTGAAGCCCTAAAAGATTTCAACCCTAGATAAGAGAACACATAAATAAAATACATATATAAAAAATTGGTGCAAGCCCTGTGGACAGGAGCTTTTTGGCACTCTTGTTCAAACAGACAAATTATATCTCCGAAAGTATTGATTCCTCAGAGTTGGAAATTATATCAATGTATTATAATGATATAACTGCATCATGAAAGAAATTAAATTAAAAAAATTGTCGTTTAAAAAAAAAACTTCAAAAATTATCATTTAAAAAAAAACATAGAAGTACGATTCATTATTGAAATTTCGAAAAATCATATCTCCGAAAGTATTAGCTTGCTAGATTTGAAAATTATATCAATGGATTTTTATGGCAAAACTGCATCTTAAAACATTTAAGAAATTAAATTCAAACAGACCCATTCTCCTCAATAATTAACACATCTGAGATATTCATTCTCCAAATCTACTCTGAAAATGATATTATATCAATTATAACTTAGACAATATTGCAGTTTTGTTTTTACTGGAGATATTGTGAACCCAATTGGATGATGTATTTTACCGAAGAATATATTTCCATCATCATAATATGATAATAGAATAATCCATATTATTCCATCATCATAATATGATGATGGAATAATCCATATTATGGATTATCCACGGGCATTATATTACCACTTTAAAAGTATAATATCATATCATCCTCATAATTCTACGATACCTGAGGTTATTTCATTGGTCATTTTGCATTCAATCATACTTAGTTTTCTAGAACAAGAGGTGTACCAGATATAATTTTGACATTTATCTCTCATAGGAGAATAAGATGACATGTTAGAACACAGATCATATAATAATTCATAGATACAATAATTAAGTACATCATTCTATGAAAACATAAGAAGTACAGAAGTACGATTCATTATTGAAATTTCGAAAAATCATTTCTCCGAAAGTATTAGCTTGTTAGAGTTGGAAATGATGTCGATGGATTTGTATGGTGAAACTGCATCTTAAAAAGAATAAAGTTTGAAATTTGTGTTGTAAAAAAAAATTCTTTTTTCGTTTCTCTTCTTAACCGAGATAATTATCTCTCAAACCATCTCTGAAAATTTCAATTGCCTAGCTCATTCTGTGCGAGAGTTATAGTAGAAACGAAATTTAAAAATTAAAAAAAAAATTATACCTTATTGCAACCCGATCAAAACAAAACTTCGCATGCATATAAAAGTCATTATTCTACAATTTGATGCTAAATTTCAGATATATCGAGTGATTGGTTTCGGAAATATTCATAAAAAATATTTTTACTAAAAAGGGCCATAACTCCGAAACCGCTGAGTGGATTTCGCCCGTTAACGAACTCGTCCGAGATATTCACGATACAAACCTACCCTGCAAATTCCAATCCTCTAACTCTTTTCGTTCGAGGGTTATCCTGCCTACGGCCGGACCGGCCGGACATAATTGATTTCGACCACGGATTCTTGATCGGTGAGTCGAACCAAATCGTTTAAGACCATTTTCAGCCAAAAATTACAGACATTTGGGCAAATTGATAAGCACTCTGTTCTGAGGAACAAGAGCGCCAAAAATTATGAAAGCAGCGACGTGGGGTCTAGAGCTTTAGCGCACTGGTTCATTTGTAACACTGTACAATGCTGAAATCAATTGTAATTAGAGATCCCTCAAACGAAAAATTATATATGACTTACACTTATTTATTGTTACAATACTCAATTAATATGTACTGCGAAATGATAGAACGCTGTTCCCTAAAACATGCTCGCAAAAATTAAATACCTTTTCACGATTGCCATCCTCGTCATTCACCTGTACCCTTGAAACACAAACTAGTTTTTCATTCATGTTCGCAGATGTAAGGTGCTTTACTAACTTTTCATGCTAATTAATATGGAGAAAATTATGAATGCACTAACCAGGAACTTCAACGCACTCTTTCATTTAACGATCAACTCATCTAAGTTGAATTAGTAGAAGGAAAATAAAATTAACGAGAACGATAACTATGGGGTCAGGATCTTTGGCGTGCTTGTTCAAATTCATAGCCAGAGAGGTCACCCATCCAGGTACTGCATTCCCCCAGGCTTCCAGAAAAAGTCGGTCGTACA
The DNA here is from genome assembly GCA_937662695.2 of Halyzia sedecimguttata. Lineage (NCBI taxonomy): Eukaryota > Metazoa > Arthropoda > Insecta > Coleoptera > Coccinellidae > Halyzia > Halyzia sedecimguttata. The sequence continues at coordinate 8,324,957 of OW569414.2, read as the reverse complement.
TTTAAGGAGGTGATTACTTAGGTTAAAATAATGAAACAAGCTCCTATGACTATGCGTCTGGGATTGCCAGGACCCAGGAGCCAGAACCCCCTGGAGATGCCCTCCAATATCAGGTTTTCTCCAATTATTTGGTATTTTTGCATACAGAATCGATCTCTGTTGTCGGAAATATGCTGTCCAGTACTGAGTCGCCACAAGAAGTGGTTGCCTGTAGGAAATCCCTCAGAAAGTGATGTATTCGACATATTTTTGGGCGCATGTTCTAGGGGAACATCGTCCTATCATTTCGTCCAAATGTCTGTAATTTTCGAATTTCGAGCTGAAAATTGGCTTATAGACTAATTCGGACTCCCTGATTACGAATCCGGTGTCAGATTTTTGGGTGCCGTCCGGCCGGCCGGCCGGTTTTCCGGCCGTAGGCACGATAACAGGAGCACCGAAGGTCCTATCGACTTCAAACTTTCAGGGTAGGTTTCTGATCAAAATGCGACGGTTAAGTTCGTTAACGGGCAAAATCGGCCGGACGGTTTAGGAGTTATAGACATTTAAAATTTTGAGGTTATTTCCCTGATATTTCAGGAACTAAAGAAGATGTTGAATCGAAACTTGGTAGTCAGTTCGAGGATATAAACGCGCAACTTTTGGCAAAATTCTGTTATGATCGAAATGTTGGTAATTTTTAAAAATATATTTCTTTTAATTTTTTCGAAAAAAAAATTTTTTTTTCGTGAACTATTCATCAGATTGCAACAAAAACTTTTACTAACGTCAATTGTAGTATTTTGCAACATTGTGCAAAATTTTGGCTCTATACGATTTCAATTTCTGGAGATATAAGACAAAATGTGTCAAATTTCCTGGGTCTCTTTCAGTATTTTCATCGATTATTATATAATAATCAATAATATTAAGGTATTCAACATGATACTGCTTTTTGGGCGCATGTTCTAGGGGAACATCGTCCTATCATTTCGTCCAAATGTCTGTAATTTTCGAATTTCGAGCTGAAAATTGGCTAATAGACTAATTCGGACTCCCTGATCACGAATCCGGTGTCAGATTTTTGGGTGCCGTCCGGCCGGCCGGCCGGCCGGCCGTACTTCCGGCCTTAGGCACGATAACAGGAGCACCGAAGGTCCTATCAACTTCAAACTTTCAGGGTAGGTTTCTGATCAAAATGCGACGGTTAAGTTCGTTAACGGGCAAAATCGGCCGGACGGTTTAGGAGTTATAGACATTTAAAATTTTGAGGTTATTTCCCTGATATTTCAGGAACTAAAGAAGATGTTGAATCGAAACTTGGTAGTCAGTTCGAGGATATAAACGCGCAACTTTTGGCAAAATTCTGTTATGATCGAAATGTTGGTAATTTTTAAAAAAATATTTCTTTTAATTTTTTCGAAAAAAAAATTTTTTTTTCGTGAACTATTCATCAGATTGCAACAAAAACTTGTACTAACGTCAATTGTAGTATTTTGCAACATTGTGCAAAATTTTGGCTCTATACGATATCAATTTCTGGAGATATAAGACAAAATGTGTCAAATTTCCTGGGTCTCTCTCAGTATTTTCATCGATTATTCTATGAACTCTTTGAATTCCACCGAAAACAAATTCAAAGACATAAACATAAAGAATCAAGTCATAGTTTAGACGTCGAAAGAAGGACGATGTTGATCGACTTGAAAAGGTACCTATTTCAAGAAATGCTATAATGAAATGCTTAATTTATGGATATAATATTATCTAAGTATTGTTGGGATCGGGCAGTTGGAAAATTTTTTAATAAAAAAATTTGTACCGACGTTAAATCAAGCATTCTACACGAGTGTGCAAAATTTCAGTTCGATACGATCTCAATTCCAGAAGATATTGCTTAAAATTCACATTCCAGCGTGTTTTGACGTTCTATGGTCACAGAAAATCGTCACAAAAATCTATTTACCTCATTTGATGGCTGTTTGTCAAATCAATTAATTCCAATAATTGATGTCAGATTTCCTACATACCAAGTTCAAACACATTTTATTATATGGAAAACACTTATTATGATCATGTTCTACAGGAATTGATACTAAATAGAAGCTAGATGAAGATTATTGTAATGGAAAATTTGTGTTCCAGAATAATATTAAGGTATTCAACATGATACTGCTTTTTTTCTTTACTGGTCAGTACAGGCCACAAGGAAGATGAACATGCGCCCAATAGCTCCTGTCCACAGGGCTTGAACCAATTTTTTACAATCTGATTCAAAATTATCAATCCTAGGGTATTTTTACGGAAAGAAGGTTTCTTAGTCCCATAGCGGTAGGATGCACAGTTTTCAAGAAAAAAACGATTTTGTAAGTCAGTGCACGCATCTGTGTTGAGGGCTTCACACGAGAGCGAGATTTTTCTCGTTTCGTCTCGTTCCCGCAGGGCCGTCGCTACCGGGGGGGGGGGGAGGGAGGGGAGCCTTCCCCCCGGGTCATATCTCAAAGGGCGCCAAATTGACCGCGGATAGTTGGAAAACTATAGAAAATGGACATAATAAAAACAGCAGATTTTTTTTAACTACTCCTTGATTAAGATGATTATTATTATAGACCGATAGCATTGTAGAAAGCTTTGTTGCTGCTAGAGACTAGATGGCTGGAGTGGAGAATTCCCGGCCTTCCAGGGCTATACATCAAAATCGTTCCATAGAAAGAAACATAACCTTGTACTTCTTATGTAAATTATTCGTGAATAGTGATTTAGTGAATCTGAATATTGATTGAAATTTAAAATCGAAAACCGAATACGGATTATGGATCCCTGCTAAAAAAAATTTTTTCTCGTAATTTGCCAAAAAAAGTTCAAACCGTCTGGAGCGGAATTCAGAAGGAGAGCGCAGATAAGAAAAATTGAAACGGAAAAAGCAGCAAATGTCATGAATACATGGCTAAAGCCGAGTTATTGAAAATATTGGTTCAAGCACTGACGTGATAACAGGAGCTTTTACGCGCATGTTCTATTGTCCATTCTCCTGTTCTTGTATTGGACACTCTTAATCGAATTTACCGATTAAGAACCAATTTTGTTTTCGTGATATTTTTAAAGTTTTCTAGGGGTACGGTTATCACTAAATTTTATACACGTCTTTATGTCGATATTCTGCAACTAGTTACCAAGCTTCAATTCGATTGAGTCTATATTTTTTGAGTTATCGTTGAAATAGTATTCTAGCTGGGTAACACTCCGAAACCGTTGGGCCAATTATGCTCATGAACGAACTTAACTATCCCATTCACATGCGCAACCTACCCTAAAAATTGCAAGTCCCAATCAGTTATCGAGGCAACGGTCACCCATCCTGCTACTGAACTCACACAAGGCTGCTCGGATCTCCAACACTAGAGATCCGATCTTGTTCAAACTTGGAACGTGGCAGTAGCGTTGAGTTCTGAAGGCTCTCGCAAAATTTCAGCGATGCTTAAAGAATAGTATCTGATATATATAATTCTTTTTAATGATTTTTCAAAAATTTTCTAGTGATACGATCCTCACGAAATTTCGCAAGGTTTCGCGTTGACGCCAAAACCGTTCGTCCGATTATGCCTATAAACAAACCCAAATGTCGCATCAAGATGCACAACCTAGCCTGAAAATGTCAAGTCGCTATCTCTTTCCGTTCTCAGGTTATCCGGACATAAATAATATTTTTTAATTATTTATTCAAAATTTTCTAGTGATACGATTCTCACAAAATTTCACCAACGTCCTTAAGTTTGTATTCTACAACTATTCACCAAGTTTCAAGTTGATCGGATTTGTATTGGTTGAAAACAAAATTATTACTCAGAAACCATTGGGCCGATTATTCCCATTAACGAACTTGTACGTCGTATTAGGACGCGCCACCTACCCAGAAAATTTCAATGCGCTATCTCTTTCCGTTCTCAAGTTATAGCGGCAACGGCCGGCCGACCGGACAGAATCCAATTTGACTTCGAATTCTTCATTAGAGAGTCGAACCAAATTGTTTGAGACCATTTTCGGCAAAAAATTCGAAAATTACAGACATTTGGGCGAAATGATAACGCGATGTTACCCAGAACATGCACGCAAAAAAGAGAACTGTATTTTCGAATAGAGCGAAAAGCGTAAGTTTTGGCGATCACTGACACATGTTTTTAAGGATAGTAGTACCTTGTGAATCTCCATTCAACCACTGCATTGACAGATTGAACTATAAAACTAGACATGACTGTTTTTTTCGATTGGGTGACATCGACGATTTAATTTTCTATATATACATACTACAAAAATTTTCAGGGTGATGAGTACAAAAATATTGTTTTAATTCAGGAATTACAAAAAACTCATTCAATATTCCAAAGAGCAGATATTTTCGAAGAATTGTTGGAACATTCCACTCTAGATAGCAGCAGGGTAACATGACATTATTGCTATATCATTTTTCGAAAGTTTTCGTTTTAATATTAGTGAACTCTTCAGATTATTCTTATCACCTCGAAAGCTTGATGTATATATTTATTTTTGTCAAATACAATTCTTTTGGGGTCCTGGATATTTTGAGAGATGCAAACAATTTTTTTCACTCAAAAACACAAATTCCGAACGCATTCTTGTTTGTAAAATAATTTTCATTCATAGTTATATTAAATTATAATTCATTCTTTATTAAGAAACTATGTAGTATTTATCAATATATGTACACTTTATCCATATTTTTGTGTTTTTCGATTTCCCCCCCCCCCTCGGAAAAGCTCTTAGCTACGGCCCTGCGTTCCCGTCACGGAAAAGCGAGACGAGACGTTTTGAAAAATATTAAAGGCGATACCGAGACTCCATACAGCGCAACCCGAGAGTCTCGTTGAATTTTTGGCTCTCTTGTTCCTCGGAACAGAGTACTTATCATTTTGCCCAAATGTCTGTAATTTTAGAATTTTTTGATGAAAATGATTCGTTCAAAATCAGCTTAATAGTTTCGGAGTAACGAAACGATTTTTTTTACATTACAACTTTTGAATTCAATTTTTTTAAGATGCAGTTTCATCATAAGAATCCATTGTTATCATTTTTAACTCTAACAAGCTAATGCTTTCGGAGATATGATTTTTCAAAAATCCAATAATACATCGTAAGTTCTATGTATTCACAGAATGTGAACACAGAATCTGTCTATGTTCACTGTTCATATATGTTATCTTATGTAGCTATTAGAGATTGTCAATTCATAGTTGTTATTTTCTCTTGGAAAGCAAGTATTCGATTCTTGAATTTGTGAATATATACAAGACTGTTTTGATGTAGCTTATGGAGGCAATAGGAAAGAAAAACATAATGGAATCATCAAAAGAAATTACTGTTCGTTGACCACTGAGGTTAATATAACCTTTTACTTCCTTAAGTTGTGAGACGTGTTCCTATATACAGTATTTTCATAATATTGCTAGCAAAAATATACTGAAATATGGATCTACATTTGTGTATCAATCATTTTTTTCTTGAGTTAAGGTTCATAATACAGAAAAGAATGTGTTAGTGGTATGAATTAATGAATTTTAAATTATAAAAAGAGGATAGTATTTCCGTAATATATTTTGAACTATTAAAAAAATTTGTTCGTAATCCACTACCTACTCAAATATCAGGAATAAATGGAGAATCTGCTATGATTGTCTCCAGCCTTGCTCTAGACATTTCGATGATACTTTCCTTAGGTATTTCGAGTTGTGAAAACTATGCACCGAGTGTAAGTTGCAACAACCCATTCCACGAGGTTGAAACATTGCAGATTGCTCATTTAATCTTGATAAATAAATTTAATGTAAATATTTGAAGCATCAAGGCATCGAAGCATTGTAGATTGCTCTTTTTTTAAATATAAGTTTTGAAGCATTTTTTTTAAATGACACTTTTTTCAAATTTAATTTCTTTCATGATGCATTTCTATCAAAGGAATCCATTGATATAATTTCCAACTCTGAGAGAGCAATACTTTCGGAGATATAATTTGTCTGTTTGAACAAGAGCGCCAAAAAGCTCCTGTCCACAGAGCTTGAACCAATTTTTATTTATTCGTTGTAGTTCGTTACAGTTGTTTTCTATAAATATCACAGTTGTTGGATACCTTAGCTCGATTGAATAGTCTTCGAATATCTTCGTTCTGTAAGGGCAGGGTTCTACCAAAAGGTTTTACTGTTATGAGGAATCCGGATACGCCGAGTTAATAGTGAAGACTGAGCAGCTAGTCTTTCGACATCCTCGCGTGAGTAAGTAACGGAAGTAATACTCCCCAGATGGGCACCAAAGGACTGTTTGAAACACCCTCAATCAGTGCTTCTTGGGTTTCTTTATTCCACCGTCGTTCCTTGTCCGTGGTCGGAGCCTGAGGGTTCACGAGAAACTCTCCAATCCGGGATCTTGTTTCCCCGACAGTTAGAACAGAACTTAATGTCCAGTTCATAGGTCGGTTCATCTACCTTGTTAATCACTAGGAGAACCTCTGCCATGAGGAAGTCTAGTAGACGTATCCCCTCTCGTTGATGTCTGTGCTGTCCCATACCGTATAGTGCGCATCACATGCCACAAGGAGGTAGTAGTTTTTCCCTCTGCAGTCGTCCGGCAGTTTACTACAGGTGGGGATTCAATCCATTCTCCCGAGAAGTAGGCTGAGCAGTCCACTATCTCCAGTCCGCCACAGTCGACAGAAATATTTACAAGTACTGATGTCACGTCCCTTGTGCACAATTTGATTAGGATAAATTTATCAATCCTATTGTTGATAAACATACACGCTCTGGATCTTTGTCTCCAGGCAATTGTAAATAATCTTGCCTGGCAGGCAAGGCCACAAATTGTGCCTGTACGACGGTCAAGGCTCCTGTATGAATGAAATTCCCAGTCCTTCACTTTGGATAAACTTCTCAAGGAGGTATGATCCTGCCTTAGAGTGTTGAATATCAACTTGAATGGACCTCACTCCCGAGATCTTAATTTCAATGTCTTTGGGAAGAGGGTGCCTCTCCCTGTTGATACTTTTTGTCGGTCTTCACAGGTGCCGGTATTCTGCTGGCAGGTTGTTTTCCCCTAGCAGCGCTTTAACCCTTCGGTCTAACCGGTGCCGAAAGAAGAGGCTCAATGCCTTCCCCTCAGCACTAGACGGGCTGAGGGCATTCGCCCCAATCCCTACCTCCACAGCCCTAGCATTGCCCTTTGCCGATGAGTTGGGAGGCAGACTTTCCCAGTGCCGCCATAAGTTCTACCCCCAGATGGAGGCAAGTTTGCGTGAGGTGTGGTTGCTCGTCTGATTCAGCAGGTCACCTTACCGAATCTGAAGAAGGGTCTCTTTTCCAGGGCACTCAGGGCCGTAATGGACGGGTCATCCATAGAGAAAACCCATGTCTGTCCCGGATCTGGGACTCCGCGTGTTTACACTCCAACCCTGGGTTGAAAGCCAACCAATCCAATCTCAGCCGTTTGTTTGCCGAGGGATCTGAAATGTATGCTACGCGGACATGCGGCTTCAGTGAATCCACTCCTTGAACTAATTGTAGCATGGCCTCGTCCCACGGAGTCAGTACGTGGCCCCTCAGCCACGAGACGCTAGCCAGGTCCACGCAGGTTGTCTGGAGCTAGCCAGATCTGGAGGCACAGCCCAGAAAACGGGGAGGATACAACTCTTCAACCCCTGTGTACAGCTGCTCCAGTATGGCCTATTGCAGTAGCTTGATTTGCTCTGCCGTCAGCTGTGCGATCGGGAACTCTTTGTAGGAGGCATTGACGTAGAATCTAAATGGACTAGCCCTCGGAGCAAAATTCCCGCATGCCGAATATGAACGAGAGAGATGGAGCTAGTTGAGTAAACGTCAAAATCATATGATCAAAACATTTAGTTCACGTGCGAGATATCCTCAATTTATATCTTATTTTGAATTTGTTCTGAATTGATCTTATTGTTGTTTCGATCGATTTGATTTCTAAAAGTGTTGATCTTACTATCGAAAGAAAGTAGCGGATAGTATTTAATGAAATTTCTCTTGGAATAATATAAACATATATTCTTAGCCTTAATAAATAAAAAATCATTGACGTAGTATCAAATATATAACGTCAATGGGAATGGGTCTTAGTTTATATGAAAATTTATCGAAAAAGTATAGTCTAATTGAATTTTACAGTATAATCGTCTACGTTTGCCAAATTTTCGCGGGCCTTTATTGGAGTTTCTAAAGTCTTCAAGATGCCTCACGGTTGTGCAACGTTCAATTGTACGGCCAGATTTATTTATCTATTGCTCTACTTAATAAATCATAAATGTCAACAATTCAATGGAAATTTGAAAATGTTTACATTCTGTAATGCCAACCGCATAAATGCGATCACAGAAACTCTGCTTTCATAGAGCATGTGCCTTTAGTAGGTGTAGTATGTAGTAGGTAGAGTAACGTAGTGACACTCTCATGAAACCCCGTAGGCCCGTAAGCATTCGACCCGGATTCATTGACCGCTAATTTATTTATCTATAGTGTCCAACACTGCTAGAAGTCGAATCAATCAAAATAACGATTGGTTTCATTCAGAATATATTAAAATTTCAAGATTTTCCGAACATCCGTTCCATATTTTGATCATATGATTTTGACGTCTACTCAACTAGCTGCATCTCTCTCGTTCATATTCATACTGCTTCGAATACTTCGAGAAAGTCACGTGACGGCGAGTCTATTTGATATAACGTCTATGGTAGGAGGCCACTTTAGGCTCCTTGTTGATTTTCCCTCCTTTCCTGCACAGTGCCTTTTCGGCTTCTGCTCAGGGGTATTACCATCGGAAAGAAGGCGTTTGCCCTTGTTAGAGGGACCCGGGAGAAGAATATTTTCCTTCACAATCAATCCTGTTAGTCGATTGGGCATCTTTGCCTTTTCCAGGGTGGCCATTTGTTTTGTATGTTCCATAATCTGACCCCACGAGCATGGGAATAACTAAACGTTCGCCTGGGCTTAGCTACCTACCCAGGTAAGCTATCATTCAAACCAGAGATCATCAGCAAGTGTTTGGAGCCTACTAAAATATCTCATCTTTGCCAAAGGGTACCTTGATGCGAGGATTAACTCTTCAGCACAAGCTGTTCCGCTGAGAGTTGGTAATTTTTTTACAAGGTTTACTCATCTTAGTCCAGGTGGTACATTCAAGGCCTGCACCCATGCATGCTGTCCGTTAGTAACGAACCCTCATGCAAGGAATGATATGTCGATCACCGTAACATACGGCGGTCAGTACCGTTACCTGTTGTGCAAACCCTTAGCTACCACAAGGCAGCTGGGTCAGGGAAGTTATTCCACGGTAGTCCCTATTCGCCACCTAGCACGTGTCGGGTTTGTACTTCACTCCATCCAAAGTGGACCTCTCTGTTGATCGTTTGGAATACGCAGAGATCACTAAAAGCAGGCGATCAACTTCCACCCCCTACGGTTAGGTTAATAATTGAACAAAATTTAAGAAAAATCCAGCCATTGGAAAAATGTTTAAATTAATATCTATTATTATATTATTAAGTGTCCAATACAGGAGAATGGACAACATAATTTACCATGATAAATTCGATTAAAGGTGTCCAATACAGAAGAATGGACAATAGAACATACGCGCAAAAGCTTCTGACTTCACGTCAGTGCTTGAACCAATTTTTTGTTGTTGTGTTTGTTATTGTCAGGAGAAGGTTCTTATGACAGAAAATATTTAAAAAATTGGTTCAAGCCCTGTGGACAGGAGTTTTTTGGCGCTCTAGTTCAAACAGAAAAATTATATCTCCGAAAGTATTGGTTTCTCAGAGTTGAGAATTATATCAATGTATACATGTACGAGTATGAACACAGAGCATATAATAATGCTTAGATAGAATAATTATAGCATTCTGTGAAAACATTATTTCATTATTGAAACTTCGAAAAATCATATCTCCGAAAGTATTGGTTTCTCAGAGTTGGGAATTATATCAATATATATATATATTCTTTTGACTGAGAGCTGTATATGTGTTAGCAGAGGTTGGTGTAACGGGGTACAATACAATTCGACGTATGATACAAGAGCTTAGGGAAAAACCTCAGCAAAAAACCCTTTCTCCCCGTGAGTGTGGTGATTTGTAACTATTGCTTACAAAATTTGCTGAAATTTAAAAATATTGATGGGGATATATTTTTTCAATGTGGATTCCCTCGTCAAAAAACGGATAGGTTTCTCCAAGGTACCCGAAACTCAACCTGAAAAATGAAAAGACAAGAGGAGGAAACGAACAAATTAAAAATAATACATAACCTTTCAAAAGTCTCCTCTCACAAAAATACTTCTCTGTAGGCGAATGGGATCTCGTGGAGAAGAATCGCCTCCGCTAGTTTTCGAAGATATTCACTCCTGAAATCCCTTCAATATTTGAAATCGCGACAACAAAAGTTTGAACCAATCATGAAAACATTGGCTGAAGGACCTACCCTGATTGCCTAGACAACATTCGGTACCATAATCCAGTGCCAGGAAAATTAAAATTCTATATATTGAAATCGCGCTCGTGTCGCCCGATGGCGACGGTGGCACTTGGGAAACGGTTTATGCGTCGCCAAATGACGACACCGGCAGCGAACGTGTTCAGCCGTTCTCTGCACCAATGCTGTCGATCACTTCGGTGTTAGAGGTAGGACAAACTGAGGACAAGACTTGTGATCTAGCGAGAAACAGTTCGCATTGTAATATGCCTTCCATGCTTTCCAAACCATTGGTCCGCAACTGATCTTGTGGACGTGCAGCGGTCTCATAGAGCCAAATGCCTCAGGCGGTGACCTTGGTGTGTGTACCTCTAGCTCTTCGTGTATGGCCTTCCTGATTCCATGCACGACAACAAAACACTAACTTAGCTACACTTCTGTGTACCCTCATAGTTATTTTACTAAGGGACAAAACAGCAAGGCACTATTTTCCCAGTATCAGACTCGCTGAGCTGTTGAAAATTTGCTCGTCCTCTCACTCTTGTCATAATGAGCATATTAAAGCAGCTCTGCACAAAGTATTGTACAATGATCAAATTCCAGTGGTAGCTCACAAGATAACTAACGTTTACTAACTTTTTTGCGCGCGTTTTATCAAGGAACAGCATGCTATGCTGTATTTTTGGTATTTTTTGGCGAAAATGGTCTCAAAAAATTCAGTTCGATTCACTGATGAATAATCCGGGGTCAAATTCAATTCTGTCCATCCGGTCGGACGAATGTTAGCACGATAACTCTCGAACGAAATGGGAGAGAGGATTGAAATTGGTAGGGTAGTTTTGGAGCTTAAATAACTCGGACAAGTTCATTAACGGGAGAAATCCACCAAGCGCTTTCGGGGTTATGGCCATTTTCAGTTAAAATATTTTTTATGAATATTTCCGAAACCGATTAATCGGTCTATCTGAAATTTAGCATCAAATTGAAAAATAATGTGATATATATATATACATGTGAAGTTTTGTATTGAACAGTTGGCTCTAAATTTAAAAAAATTGAAAATTTTGTTTTCGCAATAACTCGAAAAAACTGATTACATTGAATTGAAGCTCTGTAGTTAGATGTAAAGTACCGACGCAAACACTTGTGCAAAATTTCGCGGGGATAGCATGAGTAGAAAAACTTAAAAAAATGTTTAACTATTAGCGGAATATTTTGCTTGAAATTCCGAAACCAAATATTGCATTGATTTTAATTTTGGTATTTCGGTGACCAATAATGACCTCTTGGAGTGTGCAAAATTTCACTAGAAACAGACCACTAAGTGCCTAAAAAAAATTGATAATTTTGATCTTCCGAACTGGGTAAATTATTTAAGTTGTTTTCCTACGTGCAAAATAACATTTGGTAAATATTTGACGTGTTTTATCTGATTATTGCGATATGTATGAGATCAACTGATGAGAATATGGACGAGTAAGTACCGCGGTAATTGAATAAGTGGGTGAACGATGTGTGGAATTTTAAATTGGTTTTCAAAATTTGTCTGAACGTTTAGTGACTGGGGTGGAACTAGAAGGTCATATTACCACCTCATGTCAAGTCTGTGAGTGTGCAAACCAGTTTCGAGGAAATAGCGAAGTGTACAAGGTATAGTGTTCATAACATAATCGTGTGTTCATAACATAAATCCATAAGCCAATATTGAAATTTATGCTGCCTCTTTGGGGCATTTTTCGTTATTCGCATGAGCAGACGAGACATGATTTAACTGCTGGAGTTTTCGTCTGAAAGGATTGGGGTTTAGATGTGGAGGATGCTTTCCTATACAAAATCTCCATGTGAGGGGTTATGTTGGTAGTGGTTCAGGACTTAAAAAAGAATTCATGGGAATTCTTTGCGCGGACAAGTCAGTTTGAGAAATAGCGTTGTTTCCGAGTTCAAGTGTCCATACCGTTACCATGGGGCCAATTTTGAAATTCATGTCATCATGACCCCTTTTGTTCAAAAGTCAATTCGAATTTACCATGGTTAATTCGAATTAAGAGTGTCCAATGCAGGAGAATGGACAATATAATTTACCATGGTAAATTCGATTAAAAGTGTACAATACAGGAGAATGGACAATATAACACACGCGCAAAAGCTCCTGACTTCACGTCAGTGTTTGAGCCAATTTTTTTTTCATAATTTTTTAAAATTTTTCTAGGGGTACGGTTCTTTTAAAATTTTAAACACTTCCTTATGTCGATATTCTACAATTAGATACCAAGCTCCAATTCGATCGAGTCTATATTTTTTGATTTATCGAGGAAATAATAACCCAGGTGGGTATAACTCTGAAACCGTTGGACCGATTATGCCCGTAATCAAACTTAACACTCCCATTCGAATACGCAACATACCCTGAAAATTGTAAGTCCCTATCTCTGTTCAAACTTGGAACTTGGCAGTAGAGTTAGGTTTTGAAGGCTCTCGCAAAATTTTAATGATGTCTGGCGAATAGTTACTGATATATACCTAGATTTTTTTTCAATAATTTTCAATGATTTGTATTTTTTATTTATTCATTTATTTTATTTATTTAGACTACACCACTCAAACAGCCTCAGACAATTATAGAGTGGGAAAAATACAAAAGAAAAGTATACGAACTAGGTATATAAATATAAACACCAAATAACGAAAAATATTCCAGAACATAGGAAATGATGCAACTTTGTGAGCAAACCAAAAGCTTACATCCATGAAGCAGTCAGAGAATAGCCCGTCTGATCTCACCTGGCCCGCATTTTGTGTGTATTTGGTAAGAGTTTTCGCGTTGACATTATACAGCTAATAACCATGTTTGAATTTAATCGGTTCTGTATTTTTTGAGTTATTGAGGAAATAACAACCGAATTTCAGATGGTTATAACTCCAAAACTGTTTGGCCGATTATTTCTATAAACAAACTGTAATGTTGCAGATGCTGAACGCAACCTTAAAATTTTAAGCTGCTATCTCTTTCCGTTCTCAGGTTATCGTGACATAAAAAATATTTTTTTATAATTTTTTTTTATTTTCTAGTGTTGCGATTCTCACAAAATTTCACAAAAGTGCTTAGGTTCATATTCTACAACTATTCACCAAGTTTCAATTCGATCGGATTCATATTGGTTGAAAATAAAATTATTACTCGGAAACCATTCGGCCGATTATGCCCATTAACGAACTTGTCCGTCGTATTGGGAATCGCCATCTACCCTGAAAATTCCAAGTCGCTATCTCATTCCGTTCTCAAGTTATCGTGGCAACGGATGACCAGCCGGCTGGCCGGATAGAATCAAGTTTGTCCTCGAATTCTTCATCAGGTAGTCGAACTCAATCGTTTGAGACCATTGTCGGCAAAAAATTCGAAAATTACAGACTTTTGGGCAAAATGATAACGCGATGTTCCCCAGAACATACGCGTCAAAATGCTAAATTGAAAAAGTGTTTCATTTGATGAGAGTAATCTATGGTTAAAATCAATGTACAACTTATGCCCACTTGCACCGTCGATTTCAAGCATGGCTTACGTTAGTCTTAATTTTTAAGAAGGGCTTAGGAGGCAAATCATCGCGCATTTTAAGTGCAGCGTAATATAAGTTGTCCATATTTAAAGCCGTCAAGTTTGATGGCTTAAAGAAGGCTTAACGCTGTCTTATGTATAAGATCTGTATTTCTGTAACTCTGATGCATTCAAACCAAAACAAAACCTAAAAAACAAAAACTAACGTTCATCCTTCATCGTGTTGAGTTTTTGGTTATATTATTTTTGTTGTGTGTGAGTACTGAATATTACGAGATATGATAAGTGCTGGCCAAATACCTGAAGTTCCGTTAAGTGGGAATGAAAGATTAGATTTCAGACAGGACTTTATTTTATTAATAATTATATTGCAAATTTATAACATATCTGTTGCAATGTAATACGTCATCAATTAAATCATATTTATACCCAATATTGATCTGATTTCCCTGTGTCAAATAGAGTATACGAAAAAGGTATCCTGTTGAACTCAAGAAAAGTGACCTTTTATCCATAATTGAAATTGCTCATTTATTTTGTATCAAGGTTTGAAAATATTACACTGATTATACGACTGGAATGTTTGGTTCATAAAGCTTTGATCGGCTTGATTATAGATTGATTTAGTTGGTCGCATTGAAATTGAACTACGAATCAACATTTGACAACTCAGTTTTGTGAAACCCACATAATCTTTTTATTCCCAACTATGGTTGTGCTTAAGTCAAATTTAAGCGGATAACCGGAGCAGGGCGATTAAGACCAATCTATTGCGATACATAACCGATCGGTTATAATAGCAAGGGATTGGTCTTAACCGCACTGTTCCGGTTATTCGCTTAAATTTGACTTTAGTTAGAGATAATGATTTGCCTATTGTCCTTTTAGAAGGACACTACATAGTCCACTGTAAATTGATTGGATATATAATATGAACCATTCCTCCATAGATATATAAGTAATGATAAATGGTGTAATGAATAAAATGATAAAATGATAGATGTCGTTACCGTCGGTTGTCTCGGTAGAGTTTTCTTTTTCATTTTGGAGCCATTGTCACAAATTTAGTGTTGTTGTTCATATGTGAGAGATCGTTGTAAAAATGTCTGCTTATGATATGCAGTATGCTCAAGGCCTTAGATTGGAAAGGTGAGTGATATTTTATACATCATTTCTATATGGATAAGATACATGTTAATTTGCATTGTCAAAGCTTTGAAGAATATGAACAAATTAACTTGAAAACCTTATATCCTATATGCAGTATAATATTCATGTTTGAACTTGTCTGTCCTTTTAAAAGGACAATAGGAATATGTGAATTCTGATTTCTTGAATTTCCAGAGGTTTTACACTTCACGAAGTAATAGCTGCCCTGGAAGATAATTCGGATGAAAAAACTTCACAAGAATTCGAAATAAACATACTTCCCCCCCTCAATTGTAATAATGACCTCACGGATGAAGATTCTGGTGACGAAAGTCAGGTTTCAATTGACAACCTGCCAGGTAGCCAACTTTTGGCAGAAGCGGAAGTGAAGACGACAATTTCCGATTCGGACGATGAGGAACATAATATTCCGTTAAGACTTCTACAAATAAGCTCAAAAAAGAAACCCAAAAATCGCGAATGGAAAATTTTGGACCTCACAACTGAAACCATTGAATGGGCAAAAATGTATTCAGCAGCAAACAACTCAACTCCAATGGAATTATTTGAAAGCTTCTCGAATCCAACACGGAATCAAGAAAACGCGGTAGGCCATTCAGTCTTGAAAACATTGATTCACGATTTGATAGGATGGACCATCTCGAGAGCTCACAACAAAAGCAGACACGATGTCGAGTTTGCCATAAAAAAGTGAAGACAATGTGTGTCAAATGTGATGTAGCACTTCATGTTGATTGTTTTATCAAATATCATAAGCAATAATATTGTGCTTATAGAATATAGTAGTTCTTATTATATTTTTTTCCAGAATAAATTTGATTTTCGTTTCAGTAAAAATTGTGCAATATGAATTTATATTTATATCCCATTTGCCTATTGTCCTTTTAAAAGGACACCTTATCTAATACACTTTTTGTCATTATTGAAAAAAGTTGCGAAACTAATTAATCAAATCAATACATTTAGAAAAGGTTTCCATGAAAAAAAATCCAATTTTGAAAAAAAAAAATTCAGGCATATCTGGGTTAAATTTGACTTTAGTTAGAGATAATGATTTGGTTAATGAGTCACATCATATTGTCTGATCGTTGTTACAAACGATAAACACGTCTGTCTCAATACTTTTTGAAATTCAAACATATCAATAATTGGAGACTTTCTTTGAAACGTAGAGTAGAATGTACAAGGATTAATGAGCCCATAAATACTGTCAGATCAGAAAAATATGTTTGGTGCGAATTTTCATGTTTAAAGGATATATCTAAGAAAAACATTATATAATATAATTTATAAAGGTTATAATGCGAAATGTCAAAACAATATTCCGAACCCGAATTATCAACGGAATGCGACAGACGGCTTTGTTAAGTATGGTTTAAGCAAAGGTGAATCTGGCAACATCGGTGAATCGCAACATGATATGTGTATGGTCTGACGGGAAAATTCCGTGGATATTTCGGTTTCGGAATATTGTTTTGACATTTCGCATTATCGATATACAGGGTGTCCCTAGTTCGAGAGCCTATTAGACGTTTCTGGAGAACTGGACATATTTGAAATCTGAAAGTTGGGATAATGATATTGCTTGAAATTTTCTACAGAGCTGAAATATTTTCGAAGCCCAAGCACTTCCGGTTATACAGGGAGAGAAAATGAATTTGATGAAAACATTTTTTTTCAAGTTTTGCAATCCTGGTATGATCAAGTATTCAATGCTGAATACATTTCTGTTAAAACCATTGTATTCATTCAAATAGTTTTCATAATATCGAAAAAAAACTGGAAAAAAGTCAAATATGTTTAGTGAACCGTTTTACAACAGAGTGAGACTGTGGAAAGGTCATGCATCGTTTGAATTTCAGAAATATCATCACAGGGTGTTTCAAATTTTGTGTCGAAAATTGTGATCAAAAATTGGCCATAACTTCTGTTTTTCAAATTAGAACCCTATTTTTTTTATGATTGCGTTGGATTCTGCGGTGAAAAATAATGTTAATTTTCTTATGCTCCTAAATTAAAAAAAAATCTTAAAAAGTATTGAATTTAGGAGCATAATCACGTTAGAAAACTATCATTATTTTCCACCGCAGAATCCAACGCAATCATAAAAAATTGGTTCAAGCACTGACGTGAAGTCAGAAGCTTTTGCGCGTATGTTCTATTGTCAATTCTTCTGTATTGGACACCCTTAATCGAATTTGCCATGGTAAATTCGAATTTTTATTTATAATATCATTTAAATTAATATTGTAGGACGTTACTTTGAAAGTTCTAAGCTATACTGACTTACAGCAAAAATATTATAAAGAAAAGAAGCAATTGGATAGTCTAACTATCATTTTAATAAAATGATGCATTTTTATTGTTCAAATAAACCGTTAAACCGATTATGCCCAAAAACGAAATAAACTCTCCCATTCGGATACGCAACCTATCCAGAAAATTGCAAGTCCCTATCTCCTTTCGTTCAAAAGTTATCGAGGCAACGGTCACCCATCTACTGAACTCGCACAAGAATGCTCGAATCTCCAACAATATTTAACCGATCGTATTAAAACTTGAAACTTGGCAGTAGAGTTAGGTTATGAAGGCTCTTGCGAAATTTCAGCAATTTCAAAGGAATAGTTACGGATATATAGAATTTTTTTTTCCAATTTTCAATGATTTTTTGAAAATTTTCTACAAATACTATCCTCACGAATTTTGCAAGAATTTTCGCGTTGGCATTCTACTACTAATTACCATGTTTGAATTCAATCGGTTTAGTATTTTTCGAGTTAATGAGGAGAAAAAAACAACCAAATTTCAGATGGCTTTAACTCTAAAACCGTTAGGCCGATTATGCTCATAAACAAACTGAAATGTCGCGTTCTGGTGCACATCCTAACCTGAAAACTTGAAGCCGCTATCTCTTTCTGTTCTCAAGTTATCGTGACATCAAAAATATTTTTTAATAATTTTTTAATAATTTTCTAGCCATACGATTCGCACAAAATTTCACAAACGTGCTTAGGTTCATATTCTACAACTACCCACCAAGTTTCAATTCGATCGGATTTATATTGGTTGAAAACAAAATTATTACTCGGAAACCACTCGGCCGATTATGCCCATTAACAAACTTGTCCGTCGTATTGGGATACGCCACCCACCCTGAAAATTTCAAGTCGCTGGCTCTTTTTGTTCTCAAGTTATCGTGGCAACGGCCGGACGGCCGGCCGGACATAATCAAATTTACCCTCGAATTCTTCATTGGGGAGTCGAACTTAATCGTTTGAGATCATTTTCGTCAAAAAATTCGAAAGTTACAGACATTTGGGCAAAATGATAACGCGATGTTCCCCAGAACATACGCTCGAAAATAGGGTTCTAATTTGAAAAATTGGTTCAAGCCCTGTGGACAGGAGCTATTGGGCGCATGTTCATCTTCCTTGTGGCCCGTACTGACCAGTAAAGAAAAAAAGCAGTATCATGTTGAATACCTTAATATTATTGATTATTATATAATAATCGATGAAAATACTGAGAGAGACCCAGGAAATTTGACACATTTTGTCTTATATCTCCAGAAATTGAAATCGTATAGAGCCAAAAGTTTGCACAATGTTGCAAAATACTACAATTGACGTTAGTACAAGTTTTTGTTGCAATCTGATGAATAGTTCACGAAAAAAAAAACAGAATTTTGCCAAAAGTTGCGCGTTTATATCCTCGAACTGACTACCAAGTTTCGATTCAACATCTTCTTTAGTTCCTGAAATATCAGGGAAATAACCTCAAAATTTTAAATGTCTATAACTCCTAAACCGTCCGGCCGATTTTGCCCGTTAACGAACTTAACCGTCGCATTTTGATCAGAAACCTACCCTGAAAGTTTGAAGTCGATAGGACCTTCGGTGCTCCTGTTATCGTGCCTACGGCCGGAAGGCCGGCCGGCCGGACGGCACCCAAAAATCTGACACCGGATTCGTGATCAGGGAGTCCGAATTAGTCTATTAGCCAATTTTCAGCTCGAAATTCGAAAATTACAGACATTTGGACGAAATGATAGGACGATGTTCCCCTAGAACATGCGCCCAAAAATAGAAGTTATGGCCAATTTTTTATCACAATTTTCGACACAAAATTTGAAACACCCTGTGATGATATTTTTGAAATTCAAAAAAAGCATTACCTTTCCACATTTTTCCCCTTCGATGTTGTGAAAACGGTTTACGTTCAGGATGTTTAAAATAAGAATAATGAACCTAATACTGACTAAACATATGTCATTTTTTCCGGTTTTTTTTCGATTTTTTGAAAACTATTCGAATGAATCCAATGTTTTTAACAGAAATGTATTCAGCATTGAATACTTGATCATACCAGGAATGCAAAACTTGAAAAAAAATGTTTTCAACAAATTTATTTTCACTCCCTTCATAACCGGGAAGTGCTTGGGCTTCGAAAATATTTTAGCTTTGTAGATAATTTCAAGAAATATCATAATCCCAATTTTCAGATTTCAAATATGTCCAGTTCTCCAGAAACGTCCAATAGGCACTCGAACTTGGAACACCCTGTATATAAAAAAGTCCAGGGAAGGTTCAAAAGGTGAATAAATATAAAAATGTCTACAGGGTGTTTTTCTTTTAAAGTCAATGGCAACTTGCTCTTTTTCACGTCATAGTCGTACAATTTCATTCAATTGTGTTAAAAATTTTACTTTCGAGGCATACATCAATGAAAAATGAACCATTACTATACAGGGTGTTCTTTATATCACGGCACATTTGTACGCGATTGAAGTGATTCGTGCTAGAAATAAAGCATTAACTATATATAGTTACCTCGGATGGATTCTCATAATGTATTTGTCGGAAATTTTCATAAGGGGTGTTTTTATTTTAACGTCAATTGCAACTTGGTGTTTTTCACGCCAATCGTACGATTTCATGCAATTGTGTTAAAAAATATACTTTCGAGGCATACATAATTGAAAATAAACAATTACTATACAAAGTGTTCTTTTTCTCACGGCATAATTGTGTTAAAAATTATTACTTTCGAGGCATACATCATTGAAAATAAACCATTACTATACAGGGTGTTCATTATATCACGGCAGAATTGTACACAATTGAAGTGATTTGTGCCACAAACAAAGCATTAACTAAATAGTTACCTTGGATGCATTCTCATAATGTAACAATTTTGTTTTTCCTTTGATGTATGGACATGGTGCAAGGACAATTATACGTTGCGTGTTCGCGCGTCGGAAAACCCTCATCTTTGTTTATTTACGCACCACAAAACAAAACAAAAAATATAGTTTATCAGAAAGCTTCAAATCGATTAGATAATCTATCATAACTGTGTGTGTCTGTCAAAAACAAATTGAAACCTTATAAATAGCCAGTATTTCAGGAAAACTCTGTTTTGTGAGCGAGCAACAGAATGTGCAATTGATCGAAAATAATAATAAAACTTCATTCATACCGAGCATTTTTGCGCGTATGTTCTAGGGAACATCGCGTTATCATTTTGCCCAAATGTCTGTAACTTTCGAATTTTTTGACGAAAATGGTCTCAAACGATTTGGTTCGACTCCCCAATGAAGAATTCGATGTCAAATTTGATTCTGTCCGGCCGGCCGTCCGACCGTTGCCACGATAACTTGAGAACGGAAAAACCTAGCGACTTGAAATTTTCAGGGTAGGTGGCGTATCCCAATACGACGGACAAATTCGTTAATGGGTATAATCGGCCCAATGGTTTCCGAGTAATAATTTTGTTTTCAACCAATATAAATCCGATCGAATTGAAACTTGGTGAATAGTTGTAGAGTATGAACCTAAGCACGTTTGTAAAATTTTGTGAGAATCGTAGTGCTAGAGAATTATTAAAAAATTATTTAAAAATATTTTTGTTTTTACGATAACCTGAGAACGGCAAAAGATAGCGGCTTGAAGTTCTCAGGTTAGGTTGTGCATCTGAATGCGACATTTGAGTTTGTTTATAAGCATAATCGGACAAACGGTTTTAGAGTTATAGCCATCTGAAATTTGGTTGATTTTTGTTCCTCTTTAACTCGAAAAATACAAAACCGATTGAATTCAAACATGGTTATTACTTGTAGAATGCCAACGCAAAAATTTTTGCAAAATTTCGTGAGGATAGTGTTTGTAGAAAATTTTTAAGAATTCATTGAAAATTGAAAAAAAAATTCTATATATCAGTAACTATTTGTCTGAAACTGCTGAAATTTTGCAAAAACCCTCAGAATCTAACTGTACTGCCAAGTTTCAAGTTTTAACACGATCGGTTAAATATTGTGGGAGATTCGAGCAGCATTGTGCGAGTTCAGTAGATGGGTGACCGTTGCCTCGATAACTTTCGAACGAAAGGAGATAGGGACTTGCAATTTTCAGGGTAGGTTGCGTATCCGAATGGGAGAGTTAAGTTTTTGGGCATAATCGGTCTAACGGTTTCCGAGTTATATCCACCTGGAATATTATTTCCTCGATAACTCAAAAAATAAAGATTCGATCTAATTGAAGCTTGGTAACTAGTAGTAGAAAATCAACATAAAGATGTGTTTGAAATTTTGTAAGAACCGTACCCCTAGAAAATTAAAAAAAAAAGCCAAAAAAAAATTTTGTAAGGACCGTACCTACCCCTAGAAAATTTGAAAAAAATTACAAAAAAAAATCGGTTCAAGCACTGACGTGAAGTCAGGAGCTTTTGCGCGTATGTTCTATTGTCCATTCTCCTCCAATGGACATCCTTTGTTGAATTTACCATGGTAAGTTATGTTGTCCATTCTCCTGTATTCGTCACTGCTTGAACCATTTTTTTTATTAACTTAGGCGGTCCGAAGTTCACCGGGCCAGCTAGTAACCTTTATAAATTATATTTTATAAATATATTAGACGATAGGATTTTTTAGATTTATTCAGACTCGCCCTGTATATTTATTATTGAATGACCGAACACCCTAAAGCTTTCGACGTCATGTGCTTTCAACATTTTAATATTACCGGCTCATCTCAGTTCTCACGATCACGACCCGCCACTGTTATTATAGCATAACTTCCTTCATGCGCAGCAAAGTTTTGGGTGAATGAAATGACTATCAGTATTCTGATGAATATAAATATAAATCATACAGTTTTCAGATCATAAATTGTAATGATCATCTTCATACCTCGTGTTTCTGTATTAAATACGGAGAAAATATTTTTCAACATCATTTATATTTAGATATTTCATCCGTTTTTGTCCTCCATAAACACTGATCAACTCCATCCTTATGCATGCATGCTCCATCAGTTAATCATGAGTTATAATAATATAACCGGTGTCCTTTGTGTTAGGATATTTAGAATGTGAATTTATGTGCGTAATGAGATAATTTTTTTTCGTAGGAATAATGAACCACTTGGTGAAATTAGGGAGCTGGATGGCATTTTTCACACTTTTATTGTTAATTGGAAAAATGCTATTCCAACAGCTTCGAAACATCCTCGTCTTGCGGGCGATCCCCTCTCCTCCAGCAGTCCCGATTTTAGGCTTGGCCACTGAGTTCATCGGAAATAGTCATGGTGAGTTTTTAAAAAAGAACCGTAGGCACCCGATCCCGGTGTTAGTTACTATACCTTTTCAACTTCAAATTGGGAACTATCAAAATCAAATTGGGAATTAACATATTCAAATTGGGAATAATCAAAATCAAATTGGGAATAAACACATTCAAATTGGGAATAATCAATTTCAAATTGGAACAGCATTCGCGGCTATGTAAATCAAGATCGGAAGATATTTTTTATTGATGAAACTAGAAAATAAAAAGTAATACCTACATTCTAAACAAACATTTAAGCATTCAAAGACGTGAAAGAAGTTCAAAAAAATTTCTTGTTTCTTATCAAACTCTCATATCCAATAACTTCAAAATATCAGGTATGAATATCTGGATATGAGCCACATATCTTGTACAGGTACTGACTGTTATAGTGGATATATTTCTTCTAATTTTGTTCTCCATTCTTTGAAGACGAAATTCTGCCCACTCTTCGCCCAATAAAATCTCCGGCAATTCCGTAGCTAGATCCGTTTTTACCCCAGCCTTCAAACAAGACCAGGAATGCTCAATTGGATTGAGCATTGGGCTGTATGGACTTAGCCTAACGAAATGATGCTGGCTGAATTGGATCTCCTGGAACAGGACTCAATACCGGTATCGGCAACTAAAACTATATTCGTTTGATAACAATCACAGGCAGCATGCAAGGATCGACGAACGAATTAATTTGCCTCTTCTCTTCTAAAAGAACCACGCCTTATTTCATGGTGTAAAAGGCCCATATTTCCTATGCATCCTACAATATGAATGTTTGCCCCACGACAGCCTGCCGATATATGGGAGCAGCGACTTTCTTTCTTGAAACGTCCCTTTCTATTTAGAAATAAACATATTGAAATTAGATTCATCCATGTAAATGATTGGAATATTTTCGGCTTGAAAATGTAAAATATTCCTAATATATTCACACCTCTTCATTTTATTTTCTTCGCTATTCATTCTCTCGGGCTCCCTGCGAATATCTTTCAGAGTAAACATTAATCCATCCAAATGATTTCTTATACACTCTTTGGAAACATTTATACCATAATGCTCTTCAAATTTTTGCTTTATCTCCTTCAAAGTTATTTTTGGGTTTTCCTCGATATATTCTATCATGCTATTCTTATGTGATTCTTCTATTTCTATTTTCCTTATCCCACCTCGTGTGTTGTAACCCATCTATAGGCTGTAGATTTACTAATACCCAAGGCATTCGCTAGTTCTCTCCAATTGCCGTTTCTGTTATACACCGCAATTATCTGCCTACTCATTGAATCTGCAGCTTTCTTCTGTATATAAGACATGTTTTCTAAAAATAAATTGTATACTTATCCTCCGTTACTTACTTTTGACTCTAAACAAATTTGACAATTAATTACACATAGATCTGATACAAATAGAAACGGATGTCGTTCCAATTCGAAATTGATTATTCCCAATTTGAATGTGTTTATTCCCAATTTGATTTTGATTATTCTCAATTTGAATATGTTAATTCCCAATTTGATTTTGATAGTTCCCAATTTGAAGTTGAAAAGGTATAGTGTTATTTATATTTAGTTTTGGTGGCAAAACACTTTCACATGGAATCAGCTTAATGAGATCAAAGCTTTGAACTCGGAATAGTTATTTCTCTATTTCAGTATCGTAATGAGTTCATTACAGCACTAAAAACAGTGCTGTAATGAACTCATTCCCGCATTGTTTCTAGTTATATTGTTCGTTTTGTGGTAGTCAGCACTGACATTCTATCCTATCAAATTTCAACGCACGCCAATTGTCAATGTAATATATTCTGGATATAGTGAAATGATTGTTGAGAGAAAAAGTTTTATTTTCATTAAAAAATAAGGTACTTGAGATTTCCTTTCTTGCTAATTTTGAAACATTCATGCTATTAGGAAACTGTTTTAAATCTGATCTCCATGCCCTGCGTACGATTCAAATTCAAATTCCGTAATCTGTCAACTTTCGTAACAGTCACACCAACTGCCAAGATACAATACAAAAGTCACTAGGATGTATAATTCGAATTTTTCATGAAATTACAACAGTATTTTACAAAGTTTGACTGAAATAGAGAAAATATCTTCTAATATTCATTGCAGAAGGCAATTCCAACACTCATGCGTTCGAAAACTCGCTCCTTCGTCGCTTGTTTTTGAATTTCGCAATCGTGTTTGAATAGGAGCCCATTCTGCACCTTGTTTTAGAATATACTATTATAATGCGAGTTTTAAAAGTGATGTTTTTTTTTGAGTGAAAAAGTTTGTGAAATGAGCGGAGCGAATTGAAAAATATCACGATCAAAATAAAATCACTTCTTAACACAAATATCATACAATGATTTTTGTATAACTGCCCTATTTAGATAATAAAAAAATTGGTTCAAGCTTTGACATGAAGTCAGAAGCTTCTGCGCGTATGTTCTGTTGTCCATTCTTCTGTATTGGAGGGTGTCCAATAATCGAATTTACCATGGTAAATTATGTTGTCCTTTCTCCTGTATTGGACACTTAATTCGAATTTACCATGGTAAATTCATATGTATTTTTATATGTATGTACCAAATATACTGTGGATTTGAGGAATGAATATCTCGGGTAAGTTCGTGGTATTTGGCAGTCTTCTTTGAATTTAATTTGTTTCATAATGCAGATCTATTATAAGAATCCATTGATATCATTCCCAACTCTTAGAAACAAACCAATAATTTCGGAGATGATTTGTCAAAGTTTGAACAAGAGCGCCAAAACTATTGTTCACAGGGCTCTCCCACTTTTTTCACTCAATACCTGGGTACTAAGGGAGTCTCAAATTGGCCGAAATTTCCCTTTGCATATTCCACTACCATAGGAGCTGGACGACTCAGTATATTCATAATTCGTATCTCTATTTGTTTGCAGTTATTATTATATTAGTATACTGATCCTCCTAGGCCTTCCCTATGGAGACCCATCATAAGTTTTTGAGAGCTTGAGCGAATAAGGAGAATCAGTTGTGTTCTATGTAAGGCTTTGTTACTGCGTCCTTACGCCACCTTAGGTACAGCACTGTAAATTATTGACTCAACAGTGAATGGTGGCATTTAGGTACAAAATTTATGTGACCATTTATTCATATATGAAGGTTATAAATTAATGTAAGAATAATTTCAACTCACTAGTCGTTTTTTGATTCAATGTATAATAAAAAAACTTATTTTACAGATGAACTCTTCCGAAAATTTAGGGAATACTCGAAGCAACTTCGTCCGATTTATAGAATATCACTGATTCATGTGAATGCCATAAACTTAGTGAATGCAGCCGACATTGAGGTGAATATAGAGAATGTTTCACAATTATTGTTTACTTGATTGGTTTCTGAAACTATTGCAGTAGTGTCAGCTTGTTCTATGCGTAGCTCAGCAATAAATTTGGCAAATTAGACGTATCAATCGAATATTTTATTATTTATATTAGGTATTTCATTTTAACATTAAGTACTTCTTCATCAGTCTCAATTTTACAATAATAAAATAGTAAAATATGGCCCTGGCTTTCTATCGGACTTAGAGGCTGGCCTTAAGAGATTCTTTGTCTAGCGTGTTATATTCATCAGACAGCATGATTTCAGTTTTGTCATAATATAGCAATCCAAGGCAACACAGTGACCTCCCAAAGATGTCTTGGGGAGCACATTCCAGGATATTGTGATGCCTTTTGAGATATGCCGAGAGGTCACCAAGAGCTCTCTATCACCTCCAGGGGATGAGCCCAGTAACATATCAGAGATATCACATTGGGTTCCCAAACAGCTCACCCTGTTGCGTACTTCAAGAAGTTCACTGGGATATCGCTGGGAGGCCGCCAAGAGCTCTATATCTCCTCCAAATGTCCGCCAAAGTGGATAAGCCGAGTAGTATTTCTGAGATATCACATGGGGAAGTTCCCAAACACCTCTCCCTGAGGAATGGTTTGAGAAGTTTGCTCGAATATAGCTGGGGGCCGCCAAGAACTCTATTTTTCATCCAAATGTCCGCCACAGAGGATGAGTCCAGTAACATATCGGAGATATCACATGAGTAAGTTCCCAAAGAGCTCACCCAGGGGAATAGTTTGAGAGATTCGCTGCGATATCGTAGTCAAGTCGCCAAGAGCACTATATCTCCTCGAAATGTCCGCCAGAGGAAATGAGCCCAGTAATATTTGAGATACATCAAACGAAGAAGTTCTTGGACAGCTCACTATGGAAAATATTTTGAGAGGTTCACTGTGATATCACTGGGACGTCGCCCTAACATCCCAGATATATCACATGGAGAAGTTATCAGACTGCTCAAACTGAGCAGTACTGAGAGAAAATTGCTGTGGTATGGATCAAGGTATATTGTTATTTCTCTTTAGTAAATACTAATGAAATCAATAGAAATAACCGCAGTATGTGGACTTATCCTAATGTAGACACGGCAATATTACCTAACCCGCACTCAGATAAAATACCGATTCCAACATTTCATCAGCTACCAGATATTTCTGATGACGCATATTTTCCCTCTGATGGCTCTTGCGATGCTAATAAAAGTTCTGATGCTAATGAAACTGACAGTGACTTTGAGGGGACGTTCCTCAACGCTTCAATCAAAATGAATTAAATGATCTCACCAGGGATCTCAAGTTATCGAAGAAAGCTTCTGAAGTACTGGCTTCTAGGTTGAGCGACAAAAATTTATTGGAACTAGGAACCAAAATTACCTTTTACCGTACAAGAGAACAAGATCTGCTACCATTCTATTTTCAAGAAGACAATCTTGCATTTTGTCACGAAATTAGGGGACTCATGAAAGATATGGGACTTTCTGAATATATTCCAGATGATTGGCGCCTATTTATTGACAGTTCAAAGCGAAGTTTCAAAGTTGTCCTTCTACATAATGGGAATGAATATAGTTCAATACCATTAGCTCACTCAATGAAACTGAAAGAAGAATATAATACTATAGCTTTGGTCTTGCAGAAGATAAAGTATCATGAACATAATGGATGATTTGTGTAGACTTAATAATGGTAAACTTTCTTCTTGGGCAGCAAAGTGGTTACACGAAATATCCTTTGTTCTGGTGCCTCTGGGATAGTAAGGACAAAACACACCACTGGGTTAGAAAGGATTGGCCTTATAGAGAAAACATGGACGTTGGGGAAAGGAATGTCATTAACGACGCTTTGGTTGTAAGAGAAAAAAATCATACTTCCTCCGTTACATATGAAGTTGGGCTTAATGAAGCAATTTGTAAAGGCTCTTGGTAAGAAAGGGTCATGTTTTTCAATGAATCAAGTTGAACGAGAAGCTTGGATATCATTTGTTTCAGTTGTAGAAAATTTTCTAGGCAAACATAATGCTCAAAACTATGTTGAAATGGTTAACAAGATGCTTAATTATTTCAAATCCTTAGGGTGCAATAGGAGTATTAAAATACACTATTTACACAGCAACTTGGACCGTTTTCCAGAAAATTTAGGAAACATGAGTGAGGAACAAGGTGAAAGATTTCACCAAGATATTAAAGTTATGGACGACCGCTACCAAGGAAGATGGGACATGCACATGATGGCAGATTACTGCTGGAGTTTAAAAAGGAACTGTTTAAGAAAACATTCAAGAATATCGTGGAAAAGGAGCTTTCGAAGTGTTGTGTGGCTATTTGATTTCTTCAATGTTTTTTTTTTGTTAATAAGTACGGCATAATATTGTATTTTGTATAACTAAATTAAAAATATCGTATGTACCTACTTTTGTTTACTACACTTACGGATTTGAGTTAAAATAATGTAACTTATATTTCTCTAAAATTGTATATCTTAAAAATTTGGGCTCCTAGGTAAAATGAATACGTTATTTGAATTCAGGACCTCAAATTGATATAGAATCGGCTCAAAAAACCTCGACACCAAAACAGCTGTTCCCCTGCGTTATCTATATGTCCTTCAAATGTGCAGTACACGTGTGGCACTTCGAAGAGTAGATTGGGATTTGACCCGGGCTATTAACAATGGGGTTGTTCTTCCGGGTATGGCGTGGACGGTTGCGGTGGAAACGAGAAGAGGTTAGAGATGGAGAAGAACCCTACAACACCCGCCCTAATTTCCTATTCTTGTTGAATCTGCGAAGACCTGAGGATCTCGCAATAGGAATGTTTTATTCTCGTTACACTTGTAATATGTTGAGAAACTCCGCTATAGGAATTTCCTATTCTCGTTATACTCACGTTGAATTGAGGAGCTCGAAATGGGGATGTCTTATTCTGGTTACATATGCATATCAGGAACTCCGCAATAGGAGTTTCTCATTCTCGCTGCACTTGTGATGACTTGAGGACCACGCAATAGGAATGTCTTAATCTGGTTTCATGTGTGATATTCTGAGGAACTCCACAGTAGGAATATCTTATTCTCGATATCTTAAGGATCCCACAATAGGAGCTAGCAATACATCCTCATTATAACCTCCCAAAGATCTCTATGCGAGGTCTGTGTTACCTGAGAAAAGATATAGCTCCTGAAATGTTGATTATGTGGTATGCCTCCATGCGTATTGACCCATTGGCTTGGAGAAACGCCGGAAAAACGATAGTAAAATTGCTCAATCTTTACGAACAGCAAACTGCACTTCGAGACACTCAGAATTCGTACTAGCTGATGTGTGAGCTTAGCTCTTTGTCAGTGCTGTTTATGTACTTTATTTCATGCCGTGCTGTCCCCTGAAGGAAACATGGATGAGAAATTTGCAATGTCTCCCAATCCTCTCTAACATCCCATATCCCCCATATCACTCCAAAAAGTACGTCCCAAACAGCCTGCCAACCCACTGGGGGCCCTCAGGGCAACTGGGGGTGAATTCACAGCTGACAGCAGGGAGACACCTCCCAGACAGGGTGATAGCCTTCGAACCGGCTGACTGACTGGGTCAGGAGGTACTGTCTAACAGATCTAACAGATACTCTAGATCCGTTGGGAAACTGCGTAGAGAGTTGTGACGTATGGTAGGGTCAAATGAGCCATTAAGTTCTTCTTACCCTATAAATCAACTGGACCAGACGGGATTTTTTCTGTATTACTGTAGCAGAGCTGGCACGTTATCAGACCGCTTTTGTGCAGACTTTTCGTGATATTTGGATATGTCCTGTGGGACTGGAAACTGGCCAGAGTGGTATTTATACCGAAATCGGGGAAAAATCCTTCAGACCGGAGGGCGTATAGATCCATTACCGTTTCGTTCTTTACTTTAATGGCACTGGAGAAACTGACAGAGATTTGTGTGGGGCAAACTTTTCTGAAAGATAGGCCTATGCACTGCAACCAACATGCTTACCGTGTGGGCAGATCGTGTGACTCGGCCTTACACCATCTCGTGTCTACGATACAGGAGATGATTGAGCACAAGGAAGGGGTCGTTGGTACCTTCCTTCACATAGAGGGGGCGTTTAACAACACCACTTATCAAGCCATGCTCAAGGCAGTGGAAAAGCATGGTTAGATTAAACCTGTTATAGGTTGATCAGTACCACACTGCATGGCCGACAGGCACAGGCTTCGTCGTGGAGGGAAAACCTTAAGAGTTACTGTGACTAGTCGCACGGCTCAGGGGTGAGTAATCTCCCCGCTGCTATGAAACCTCATATTGGACAAGCTCTTGGTGGAACTGAATAAGAGCGGATTCTTCACATAGGGTTATGTGGATGACATCTGCATATTAATCCGGGGAAAGAGTCCAAGGGTAGTCTCGGAGTTAACTCTCCAGGTTATGAAAGTGGTAGCGGGAGGGTCAGCCTCAGTGTTAACCCAGTTATTAAACCATTCACACTCAAAGGGAAATTGGATGAGTTGAGCCCGGGAATCACTAGGTGGATTAACACTGCTATAGTAAGGTCCTCCCTCAAAAATGTATATGCTAGTGCTGTGTGGTGGACAAAAATGAATCAGAGCATGGCCGTAAAAGAGGTGGAGAATGTTCAGTGACTGGACTTGCTTTGTGTTACTGGGGCAATGAAAAGTACTCCAACTGCAGCTATGGAGGTTTTCGTGGGACTCCCTTCCCTTCACCTTCTGGTCAAAGCGAGGCTGGGGGCTTTGGGGGGATTGGGGGACTTATTAGTCACCCGATCCTGAACATGGTGAGCGACATGAGTCCAGTAACTCACAAATTTGATCCTTCCTTCCAGCTGGGACGAAAGCTCCCAACGGAGGGAGATAAAAGACATCACAGTAAACTAACATGGTTCACGGACGGTTCAGTGATGGGTGGACACTCTAGAGCTGGAGTGTATGGGACTGTACCCAATGTGAGAATTTCGATGTCACTTAGGCAATGCACAACTGTATTCCAGGCGGAAGTTGTAGCCATCACGACATGTGTCGTGGAGAATATTCGCATGGGCTATTCCAATAGGAACATACGAAGTCTCTCGGACAGTCAGGTAGCACTTAAGGCAATAGCCAGCTGGATAATTTAATCCAGGCTTATGCTGGAATGCTGACAGCACCTGGAAACCTTTGCTGCCAGAAACCGAGTTGAGCTCGGGTGAGTGCCAAGGCACACGGGGGTTGAAGGGAATCGAAGAGCTAACGCACTCGCCAGAGAGGGCTCGGATATCCCTCTCTTCGGGCCAGAGCCGGGAGTAGGGGTGAACAAATTGGCTGTGAAGAAGTCTTATTACTGCGTGCCAATAAACTCAGGGTAGTAACGGGCCTACTATTCGGACACTGTACCCTGAGAAAGCACCTGCACATCATTGTCCGAAGCAGACGAAACTGCCTCACATTTCATATTTCACTGTCCAGCCCACACACAATGGAAACTTCACTATGTAATAGTGAATAGGTAATACACCAACAAGGCAGTGGGGATGTTACTTGAGACCCATATAATGGCAGCGGTGCAGCTTTTACCTCGGTTAAATAAACCTGAGGTGCAGGTGTAAGGAACCCTATCACAGCTAGCAACCTGAGCTCAAGGGGATCAACCATGAAACCCTGTAAGCTAATAGGAGACCGACCGATATGCAATAAGCCTCTGTAGGCTGCAGCACGGGCTACTTATAGTTTTCATTTTTGGCGCTCTTTTGCCCAAATATCTGTAATTTTCGAATTTTTGGCTGGTCTTAAACGATTTGATTCGACTCACTTATCAAGAATACGTGGTCGAAATCGATTCTGTCCACCCAACCGTTAACACGATAACTCTCGAACGTAATGAGCTAAACAATTAATGAAATTTTCAGAGTAGGTTTGCGACATGAATATCTCGGTTAAGTCCGTTGTTGGGCAAAATCGGCCGGATGGTTTCGGAGTAACGAAAAAAAAAATTATACATAAGAATCCATTGATCCATTTTTCTCAATTTCAATAATATACATAGTTATCCAACTGAGTTTGGTTGATGTAAGCATGTAGACAATTTGAAATTTGGATTTGCTAAGTTCATAGGCTGAGTTTTTTGGTTAGTGAGTCGAAAATGAAGGATAAAAAGAAGTCGAGCATAATTTACGAGAACGGAATTTCCAACTAATGTACAGGTAGTTATACCTTATTAACACTATTTAAGGTTTCCTACGTAAGTATTTCGATTTGAGTTCTCTCTGGACTGATTACATTAGATTTGTTTCATAAATAAAACTGGCTATTTCATTCACTCAATTTTTCAGAATGACTCCTGATAGTTTTGAAAACTAAAATTGGACTGTCCTATGAAGATAAGATGCAAAGGGATTTTAATTTCTTTCATGATGTAGTTCTATCATAATAATCCATTTATATCATTCCCAACTCTGAGAAACCAATACTTTTTGGCGCTCTTGTTAATGACAATTCTTGAAGCATTAAACCATTGAAGATTGCTCATTTAATCTTGATAAATAAACTATTATTTGAATTTAATTTCCTTTATGATGCAGTTCTATGATAAAAATCCATTGATATCATTCCCAACTCTGAGAAACCAATTCTTTCGGAGATATGATTTGTCAAAATTTGAACAAGAGCGCCAAAGCTCCTGTCTACCGGGCTTGAACCAATTTTTTCAGCAGAGCTTTTAGTTTTATTTGTTAGTAAATTATTTAGTCACTCTGTTAAGGTGAACGAGCACACCAAAAATTATTAAAATAATGATAAGCAGAACAAATTCATTATTGAGTCAGGCCATTAATTGTATGATATAAATTGATTGGGATTTTAAGTTTCCAAAACATCAGCATTCATTTAATAATAAATATTTTACAGCAAGTGTTATCCAGTCAGAACCATCTGCAAAAAAGTTCCACCTACCGTTTTCTCAAACCATGGCTGGGTACAGGCCTTCTTACTAGTACTGGTAGGTACTATAATTAGTATAGTTCTTCAAGAATATTTATCTAAATACGTTTCACTTCGTAGGTGAAAAGTGGCATACCCGAAGAAAACTGCTGACCCCCACTTTTCATTTCAAAATATTACAGGATTTCCTAGCAGTATTCAATGAAGAAACAAATAAGTTTGTGGAAAAAATGGAATCGAGCTTGGATGACTGTGGAATAGATATAACAAGATATATAGACCATCTCACCCTTCAGAGTGTTGGCGGTAAGTGCTCAGAATAGTTCAGGATATTTTTCCAACACGTGTAGCCCAGGCAAATTAGGGCTCTAGCCCCTGAAAATTGCTCCAGAGCAGGAAATCGTTTTAACCCATTTTGAGAGTCCTGAATAACAAGTACCTATCTTAGTTTCAGACGATTTCAAGGTTTTGCTTCAGATTTGATTGCCTAAAAATCGCGGAATTTTGGCGTATGTTCTGGGGAACATCGCGTTATCATTTTGCCCAAATGTCTGTAATTTTCGATTTTTTTACAAAAATGGTCTCAAAAGATTGAGTTCGACTACCTGATGAGGAATTCGAGGACAAATTTGATTCTGTCCGGCCGGCTGTCCGTTGCCACGATAACTTGAGATAGGAATGAGATAGCGACTTGAAATGTTCAGGGTAGGTGGCGCATCCCAATACGACGGACAAGTTCGTTAATGGGCATAATCGGCCCAATGGTTTCGGAGAAATAATTTTATTTTCAACCAATATAAATCCGATCGAAATGAAACTTGGTGAATAGTTGTAGAATATGAACATAAGCACGTTTGTGAAATTTTGTGAGAATCGCGTAACTAGAAAATAGTAAAAAAATTATTGAAAAATATTTTTTCTGTAAAGATAACCTGAGAACGGAAAGAGATACCGACTTGAAATTTCCAGGTTAGGTTCTGCTTCTGACTGCAACATTTGAGTTTGTTTATAGGCATAATCGGCCAAACGGTTCTGGAGTTATAAACATTTTAATTTGGTTCTTATTTCCTCAATAACTCGAAAAATACAAAACCGATTAAATTCAAACAAGGTTATTAGTTGTAAAATGACAACGCGAATATTCTTACAAAATTTCGTGAGGATCGTCTTATTAGAAAATTTTCAAAAAATCATTGAAAAATATTCTATATATCAGTAACTATACGTCCGACATCGCTCAAATTTTGCGAGACCTTTCAAAACCTAACTCCACTGCCAAGTTTCAAGTTTGAACCCGATCGGATATATATTTTTGGAGATTCGAGCAGCCTTGTGTGAGTTTAGTAGATGGATGGGTGACCGTTGCCTCGATAACTTTCGAAACGAAAGGAGATAGGGACTTGTAATTTTCAGGGTATGTTGCGTATCCGAATGGAAGTGTTAAGTTCGATAACGGGCATAATCGTAATCAGAGTATTACCCACCTGGAATATTATTTCCACGATAACTCAAAAAATATAGACTCGATCGAATTGAAGCTTGGTATCTAGTTGTAGAATATGGACATAAAGACGTGTTTAAAATTTTATAAGGACCGTACCCCTAGAAAATTTTAAAAAAATTATGAGAAAAAAAAATTGGCTCAAGCACTGACGTGAAGTCAGGAGCTTTTGTGCGTATGTTCTATTATCCAGTCTCCCGGATTGAACACTCTTAATCGAATTCACCATGGTTAATTATATTGTCCATTCTCCTGTATTGGACACTTAATTCGAATTTACCATGGTAAATTCGAATTAAGATTGTCCAATATACATAATTATAATAATAATAATAATAATAATTCGAATTTACCATGGTAAATTCGAATTAAGATTGTCCAATACAGGAGAATGGACAATATAATTTACCATGGTAAATTCGATTAAGAGTGTCCAATACAGGAGAATGGACAATAGAACATACGCGCAAAAGCTCCTGACTTCACGTCAGTGCTCGAGCCAATTTTTCAGTATTTCACATATATTATTATTATTTATTATTATTGATAAGGGGTTACGTTGCACCGCGACCTTGAGATCTATTGTGCCCCCCATCAGAGCTGTTCTCACCATTACGCCATCTACAGCTCGCCCTCCAGTTCCAGAGTATAAATGAACCTCAATATCATTTCACATATAACTCGAAAAGTTATTTATTATTATTTTTGAAGAACATTTAATTTAACATCTAATAGCGTTCAAAACATCGAAATCGGTTCAGCAGTTCAGTCGCAACCGTCCGTCAAGGATGAGCAATTTTTACAAACTTATATCTCAAAAGTTGACAACCCTAACTTCTAACGCTTTTAGGTCGAAAAGGACTTCACGGATTGATAAATGTCATGGAACTAACCTTATAGGCAATTTAATTGTGAATCAGACGTTTTTTGATATTCGTTCGCTTCAGTGCTGAGATATGAATTTTAAGCCGGAAGAGTTCGTAGCGCCAAATTTCCGCTAAGTCAGTCCAACTCAAAAAACTTCGTCTGAACTCAAAACTTCTCATTTGCATGCATTTTTTTTCAAGAACCATTAAATTTAGTCAACTTATATAACAATTTAAACTTAAGAAGTCATTATATCAAGCTATGATTACGAAGTAACCATCAATCATTCAAGACTCACCAGGCGATCCCAGAAAATAAAACAGGAAAGAAACAAGCACTGACGTGAAGTCAGAAGCATTTGCGCGTATTTTCTATTGTCCATTCTTCTGTATTGGAAACTCTTAATCGAATTTACCATGGTAAATTATGTTGTCCATTCTCCTGTATTGGACACTTTATTCGAATTTACCATGGTATTCGAATTAAGAGTGTCCAATATGTTGTCCATTCTCCTGTATTGGACACTTTATTCGAATTTACCATGGTATTCGAATTAAGAGTGTCCAATACAGGAGAATGGACAACATAATTTACCATGGTAAATTCGATTAAGAGTTTCCAATACAGAAGAATGGACAATAGAACATACGCGCAAAAGCTTCTGACTTCACGTCAGTGCTTGAACCAATTTTTCATTCGTGATTTTTTTAAAATTTTCTAGGGGTACGGTTCTTAACATTTTTTTTTCGTCATTTTTTTCAAATTTTCTAGGGTTACGGTTCTTACAAAATTTTACACGTCTTTATGTTGATTTTCTACTACTAGTTACCAAGCACCAATTCGATCGAATATTTATTTTTTGAGTTATTAAGGAAATAATATTCCAGGTGGGTATAACTCGAAAACCGTTAGACCGATTATGCCCAAAAACGAACTCAACTCTCCCTTTCGGATACGCAACCTACCCTGAAAATTGCAAGTCACTATCTCCTTTCGTTCGAAAGTTATCGAGGCAACGGCCACCCATCTACTGAACTCACACAAGAATACTCGAATCTCCAACAATATTTAACCGATCGTATTAAAACTTGAAACTTGGCAGTAGAGTTAGGTTATGAAGGCTCTTGCAAAATTTCAGCAATTTAAAACGAATAGTTACTGATATATAGAATTTTTTTTTTTATTTTCAATGATTTATTAAAAATTTTCTACAGATGCTATCCTCACCAAATTTTGCAAATATTTTCGCGTTGGCATTCTACAACTAATAACCATGTCTGAATTCAATCGGTTCAGTATTTTTTGAGTTAATGAGGAACAAAAAAACACCAAATTTCAGATGGCTATAACTCTAAAACCGTTTGGCCGATTATAATCATAAACAAACTGAAATGTCGCGTTCTGGTGCACATCCTAACCTGAAAACTTCAAGCCGGTATCTCATTTCGTTCTCAAGTTATCGTGACAACAAAAATATCTTTTAATAATTTTTTTTTTAATTTTCTAGCCATACGATTCGCACAAAATTTCACAAACGTGCTTAGGTTTATATTCTACAACTACTCACCGAGTTTCAATTCGATCGGATTTATATTGGTTGAAAACAAAATTATTACTCGGAAACCACTGGGCCGATTATGCCCATTAACGAACTTGTCCGTCGTATTGGGATGCGCAACCTACCCTGAAAATTTCAAGTCGCTAGCTCTTTTCGTTCTCAAGTTATCGTGGCAACGGCCGGACGGCCGGACGGACAGAATCAAATTTGACGTCGAATTCTTCATTGGGGAGTCGAACTTAATCGTTTGAGACCATTTTCGTCAAAAAATTCGAAAGTTACAGACATTTGGGCAAAACTATAACGCGATGTTCCCCAGAACATACGCGCAAAAATGAGAAAGTTGCTCATTAGATCAAAATATATATTTATAACTAATAAAACAAAGTCTTTACAATTTACAATTAACAGGTAGTTATTTACATAGGTCATACAATCATGAGGGAATTGTGAGAGCCGTCTTCTTCTTTTGGTCAGTATTCCGTCTGAGTAGATCCTGTGGGCAGAACAAAAGTTTTATATTATACTGATTATCAGCAATTGTATACTACAAATTATGAATGGCAATCATTTACCATATATACTGACTGACAAAGAAACTGCAACACCCACAAGGAGCTGTTTAAATTTTAATTTTTTTCTTTGGTAAAACATCGATAGTATAGCTAAGAGTAAATGATTGAAATTTGAAGAAAAGGGTTTACAATTTTTTTTAATAAATTTGTTAATAATATGTTTGTCCACCGCGATTATCTATACACTCCCAACACGTCTTGGAATTGATGCAATAAGATGGTCTAATTCTTCTTGAGGGATACTATCCCAAGCTACCTGTAGTTCATGTATCAGAGCCGCCAAAGTCCGTGGGAGTTGGGGTAAATGTCCAAGCCTTCTACCCATGATGCCCCAAACATGCTCTATGGGCGAAAGATCGGGGGATCTGGACGGCCATTGAAAAAGATCCATATGTGTCGCTTCAAAAAAGTTTAAACTAACTCTGGCAACATGTGGTTGAGCATTATCTTGCTGAAATAATGGATTCTCGAGCCGGTTAAGGCAAGGAAGAACATATGGCTCCACTATTTCTTGAAGGTAACGCAGCGCTGTCATGTTACCTCGAATAAAGACTAAAGGTGACCTTCTTGCATATGCAATAGCACCCCATAACATAACGCCTACTGTCCGGTGTACATGACGCTCAATATCAAACTGAGGTTCACTCTTTCTCCCCCACGTCATCTAACCCTTCTTCGGCCATCATGTGCACCCAAGGAGAATCGAGAATCATCAGAAAAGATGACCATTCCACATTCCAATGTTGACGTTCTCTGCACCAATGTAATCGTTGCTGGCGATGCTCAACCGTCAGAGGTGACACAAGATGGGGTCGACAATGCGACAGTCCAAAAGACGTTATCCGGTGATAAACCATTTGGACAGTTACAGGATGGCCCTGTTTTCCTAACCACTCATCAGCCAAAAATCGAGTTGTCGCAAATCGGTATATAATAGCCATAAGTCTTGGACGTCGATCTTGAACTTCATTTGTGCCCCTTCGACGTCCGGTGCCTACTGTTCTTCAATTTTGGGCATTATCAAACCACGCTTGACAACATCTCATAACAGTAGTTGGTCTTCTGTTCGTACGGTTAGCGATTTCTCGAAATGACAACACCGCCTCCCGTGGACAAATGATTCGACTTTTTCAAATTCACTTAGCTGGCGATAAATTCCGCGTACACGTGCTCCAGGCATTCTAACCAAACATCGACTTTGGATCTCCTCGAACAGCTGGTTTGTTGTAAAATTTTGAATTTATAATACATATACCTATAACAAAAAATTGGTTCAAGCCCTGTGGACAGGAGCTATTGGGCGCATGTTCATCTTCCTTGTGGCCCGTACTGACCAGTAAAGAAAAAAAGCAGTATCATGTTGAATTCCTTAATATTATTCTGGAACACAAATTTTCCATTACAATAATCTTCATCTAGCTTCTATTTAGTATCAATTCCTGTAGAACGTGATCATAATAAGTGTTTTCCATATAATAAAATGTGTTTGAACTTAGTATGTAGGAAATCTGACATCAATTATTGGAATTAATTGATTTGACAAACAGTCGTCAAATGAGGTAAATAGATTTTTGTGACGATTTTCTGTGACCATAAAAAAAATTAAGCATTTCATTATTGCATTTCTTGAAATAGGTACCTTTTCAAGTCGATCAACATCGTCCTTCTTTCGACGTCTAAACTATGACTTGATTCTTTATGTTTATGTCTTTGAATTTGTTTTCGGTGGAATTCAAAGAGTTCATAGAATAATCGATGAAAATACTGAGAGAGACCCAGGAAATTTGACACATTTTGTCTTATATCTCCAGAAATTGAAATCGTATAGAGCCAAAATTTTGCACAATGTTGCAAAATACTACAATTGACGTTAGTACAAGTTTTTGTTGCAATCTGATGAATGATGAATTCGAAAAAAAAAATTTTTTTTCGAAAAAATTAAAAGAAATATTTTTTTAAAAATTACCAACATTTTGATCATAACAGAATTTTGCCAAAAGTTGCGCGTTTATATCCTCGAACTGACTACCAAGTTTCGATTCAACATCTTCTTTAGTTCCTGAAATATCAGGGAAATAACCTCAAAATTTTAAATGTCTATAACTCCTAAACCGTCCGGCCGATTTTGCCCGTTAACGAACTTAACCGTCGCATTTTGATCAGAAACCTACCCTGAAAGTTTGAAGTCGATAGGACCTTCGGTGCTCCTGTTATCGTGCCTACGGCCGGCCGGCCGGCCATACGGCACCCAAAAATCTGACACCGGATTCGTAATCAGGGAGTCCGAATTAGTCTATTAGCCAATTTTCAGCTCGAAATTCGAAAATTACAGACATTTGGACGAAATGATAGGACGATGTTCCCCTAGAACATACGCCCAAAAATGTTAACATGAAAAAACATTCACGATTTTTTTCTCCAAATTTTAATCATTTACTCCTTGCTATACTATCTACGTTTTACAAAAAAAAAATCAAAATTTAAACAGCTCCTTCTGGATGTTGCAGTTTCTTTGTCAGTTAGTATATGGGTTCGGGTTCGGATTCTTTTAAAGGGTCCGGGTTGTTCAGAGAACTCTCCTTGATACTCCAGCTCTTGCTGCTCTTCCTCCTCTTCCACGGCTGATCCTTATTCTGTCTACAGATCATCTTCGTCAAGCGTTAGAATTTGAGGGTTGTCAACTTTTGAGCTAAGTTTGTGAGAATTGCTCATCTTTGACGGGCAATTGTGGCTGAATTGCTGATCCGATTTCAATTTTTTTAACGCAGACGCTTAATGTAATGTTCTTCAAAAAATAAATGAATACAATTTTCTGTAGGATACATACTTCTTGAGTTATAAGCGAAATACTGAAAAAAGTGCGGAAATTTCGCGGTTTTTAGGCTCTCAAATCTGAAGCACAACTTAGAAACCGTCGCAATCTCAGATATCCGTTATTCAGGACCCCCAAAAAGGGTTAACATGATTTTCAACCCTGGAGCAATTTTTAGGGGCTAGACCCCATTTTAGCACTAACTTTCCCTAGGGACTCCTGAGGCAGTGTGTTTTAACATTGCAGTATAGAACACACAGATGTCATCTTAATGGGCAAATTCAAAGTAACAAATATCCGTTCGTCATCCACAGTCTGATTGTAGCATAGACATAAAATAACATGGACTGGTTGTGAGAAAGAGACCATTGAAATCAGCATTGAAAAAAGACAGAATAGTTAAAGGCAAACCACGGTATATGAATATTTTCTTATAATTTGGCGTTTGGCAAAACCACAGAATACAAAACATTGGTTTCCTTTATTCTCTGACCTTTCTTGTTACTGTATTGTTTGGTTTCGTGTATTGTGTATGTGTTCTGGTGATTTGTAGACAGAATATTTAAAGGCAAAACATTTTCATTTAAATCCGACACTCGTTTCTGAATATTCTGATACTTATAAAAAACATCATTATTTTTATACCATTAAGCCTTTAAGTATTCTATCCTTCATAACATATCTCTCTCTAATGTATTCCGCAACGAACTGTGTGATAAAGTTACGTGAGGGCCAGTCCATGTTATTCTATGTCTATGGATTGTAGAACAAAGATGACGTTTGATACAAAATTATCGTCCAAGGGGATTTTTCTGAGAGCTTTCGATTGAAATCATCATGATATACAGGGTGCTCCAGATTCTAACCAAGAAATTTTAACCACGTATTCTACGTCAAAAATAAGCCATAGTTTGTCATATAAACATATGTCGAGAATTGCTTCCTTTTCGAGATACAGGGTGTTAAAATTATTTAAATAAAAAAATGTTTTTTATTCTTTTACGTCGAACATCTTCTTTAAATTCGTATTTGAGAGTGGCTGTTAACGCTAAAGTTTTGTAATTACACGTTTCGTTTGCAAAGATAGTCTTATTATTATTATGTACCATATCAAATTTTAGCGATATCCTCATGCATGAGAATGTGTTTTTTTTTACTCGGAAACGGTGCCTCGTACGTCAAAAAGTCAAGAGAATGAATTTGCATCAAATCAAAGGAGGGTTTCAGGAGTAGTTTATATTGTTGGAAAAACCAGTGGCGTATCATTTTTTTGTCCAAAAATATTCAGGCTCGATGCAGTACGGACGCCACTGGTAGAATAAAAAAAAACAATTTTATTCGAAAAGTGCTCCTTGATCCTTAAAACCTATGTCCCTAATTTCATAGAAATATTTTAAAAAGTGTAAAAGTTTTTTTTCTATAATTTCAACACCCTGTATCTCGGAGAGGAAGCATTTTGTGACATAT
The DNA here is from genome assembly GCA_937662695.2 of Halyzia sedecimguttata. Taxonomy (NCBI): domain Eukaryota; kingdom Metazoa; phylum Arthropoda; class Insecta; order Coleoptera; family Coccinellidae; genus Halyzia; species Halyzia sedecimguttata. Next base: position 8,283,084 of record OW569414.2, on the reverse strand, counting down.
GTTTATATGACAAACTAGGGCTTATTTTCGTCGTAGAATAAGTGGTTCAAATTTCTTGGTTAAGATCTGCACCACCCTGTATATTATAATAACCCTTGCGTTTCGCGCAGGTTCTAGGGAACTGTGTACTATCATTTTGTCCAAATGTCTAAAATTTTCGAATGTTTTTCCCAAAATGGTCTCAAACGTGAGGTTCTAGTCGAACCTAATCGTTTGAGACCATTTGACTGATCGTTGAACATTGCCAAAATTTAGATATAGAGTGGCCATTAGAATATAAATGGCATCTTTGAAAAATCAAATTTCGGAACAAGAACTGGGATTGAAAATGTTCTTATTAAATCGCCTTAGTCATCTGATCGAAAATATTCGCCATGGAATTCATCCAAGCTTTTCAAGTGGTTTATTTGATATCTACCCTTAAATCAATAATTAATAAACTTATTTACTTATTGATCTCAGTATCTACCGTACAAAATCTCATCTCAATCCTCAACAAAATAGTTGACAGCGGTGGGATTCGAACCCACGCCCTTTCGGACTGGTGCCTAAAACCAGCGCCTTAGACCGCTCGGCCACGCTGCCTTGATATAATCGTTATTCAAACGTGTGTACAGATTCCACAGTGTTCGTTTATGCACAAGCGGTATACATTAAAATATTCCATATCCATTTATTATTCCTTATCAAATAATACATATTTCGTTCGAGTTCCAATTGTATCAAATTCGTTTTCGGATTAATTTTAAGAGCACTATCTGACTAACGTGGAGTAAGGACTTTCAGCGCACTCGTTCATTTGACGATCAATATAGGTATTTCACTGAATTGTAACATCGTACACAAATTTATGGATATTTCAGATCTGTTAGATCAAGAAACAAAATTTCTATTGGGCCATTGAACATTCATAGAACACTTTTCACGTTTAGTTTCTACCATATCTAGAAGGAAAATATAAGTAACGAGAAAAATGGGTTCAAGCCCTGTGGACAGGAGCTTTCTGGCGCTCTAGTTCAAACAGACAAATTATATCTCCGAAAGTATTGGTTTCTCAGAGTTGGGAATTATATCAATGTATTCATATAATAGAACTGCATCCTAAAGGAAATTCTATTCAAATAATAGTTTATTTATCAAGATTAAATGAGCAATCATGAGAATGAGAAAAGCACCATGGAAGAAATCAAATTAAATCTGGCCAATTTTGCCCACTAACGAACTTAACCGAGATATTCATCTCCCTAAACTACTCTCAAAATTTCAACTACCTACCTCATTCCGTTCGAGAGTTATATCTATGTCTATGGATGAAAAGCAGTCTCACTACTCTCAGATCTCTTACTTCATGTTCCGTTCCGAAATGTAAGACTTTTCTGAGAAAAACTAATTTTGGAGCAAACAACTGAGATTTTTCTTACTTCGCTCACAATTCTTCGATTGATTAGATAATGTCTCAGGAACATCATTTGACATTATGACAATTCATATTCATACATAGAATAATATCATTCTGTGACAACGTTGAAATACGATTTATTATTGAAAATTTGAAAAATCATATCTCCGAAAGTATTAGCTTGTTAGAGTTAAAAATGATATGAGTGGATTCTTATGATAAAACTTCTTATTAAAATTATTTAATATGGAATTTGTTCCGTAAAAAAAAATTTTTTTTTTGTTACTCCGAAACCATCTGTCCGATTTTGCCCAATAACTTAGCCGAGATATTTATCCCCCAAACCTACTCTGAAAATTTCAACTCTCTAGCTCATTCCGTTCGAGAGTTATCGTGCCTACGGCCGGCCGGACCGGCCGGACAGAATGAATTTCGACCACGGATTCTTGATCAGTGAGTCGAACCAAATCGTTTAAGACCATTTTCATCGAAATATTCGAAAATTACAGACATTTGGGCAAATTGATAAGCACTCAGTTCCGAGGAACTAGAGCGCCAAAAATGATCGTGGTTAAACCTGATACATACATTTTTGGAGCTCTAGTTCCTCGGAACTGAGTGCTTATCAATTTGCCCAAATGTCTGTAATTTTCGAATTTTTGGCTGAAAATGGTCTCAAACGATTCGGTTCGACTCACTGATCAAGAATCCGAGGTCGAAATCGATTCTGTCCGGCCGGTCCGGCCGGCCGGCCGTAGGTACGATAACTCTCGAACGAAAGGAGTTAGAGGATTGAAATTTGCAAGATGGGTTTGGAGCGTAAATATCTCGTTAATGGGTGAAATCCATCAAGCGGTTTCGGAGTTATGGCCGATTTTAGTAAAACACATTTTTTATGAATATTTCCGAAACCGATCACTCGATCTATCTGAAATCTAGCATCAACTTGTAGAATCATGACCTTTATACGCATGTGAAGTTTTGTATTGACAAGGTTGCCGCAAAGTGTAAAAAAAAAAATTTCAAATTAAAAAAAAAAATTTCTACAATAACTTTCGAACGGAATGAGCTAGGCAGTTGAAATTTTCAGAGTAGGTTAGGGACATGAATATCTCGGTTGAGTTCGTTATTGGGCAAAATAGGCCAGAGGGTTTCAGAATAACGAAAAAAACTTTTTTTTAAGCAACAAATTTCAAATTCAATTTTTATTCAAGATGCAGTTTCACCATTAAAATCCATCGATATCATTTTCAACTCCAACAAGCTAATACTTTCGGAGATTTGATTTTTCTAAATTTCAATAATGAATCGTGCTTCTATGTTTTCACAGAATGCTATAATTATTCTATCTAAGCTTTATTATATGATCTGTGTTCATACTCGTACATGTCATCCTGTTCTATACGAGAGAGTCAAATTCAGTTCAGCTATTTTAATTTGATTTCTTCCATGGTGCAGTTCTCATTCTCAGATTGCTCATTTAATCTGGATAAATAAACTATTATTTGAATAGAATTTCCTTTATGATGCAGTTCTATCATAAGAATACATTGATATAATTCCCAACTCTGAGAAACCAATACTTTCGGAGATATAGGTAATTTGTCTGTTTGAAAAAGCTCCTGTCCACAGGGCTTGAACCCATTTTTTAACATTTTCTATATATACCTGCTAATAACTATCGAATACAATGCTTTTATTTATAACGTAAGGTCTGTGCTCTTATTATTTTTAATTATACAGGGCACAGGGGCCTCAGGGCCTAAAATGAAAGAAGAGACAGGATGCGCAACGCCTGCTTATACTAGAGAAAGAGAGCACTTACTTGGTTTGCCACACAAAAATGGCCGCCCCAATAAAAATGCGTTAATATCATCCCGTCTCTTTCTTAATTTAAGCATTGATGTAAAATTGAAGCGTCAATCAAGTATTCTAATTCAGATACAAATTCATTGAACAAGTAAAATTTCCGGAATTTTAATCAGATTTTAACATAATTAATTAGTAGTAGGTAGGTAGTTACAGATTTCAATTCGATTGGATCTGTATTTTTGAAAATATTGGAAAAATGAAATTCGGCAGGAAGGTTTTATATAATGTTTAAAGAAAATTTTTGATTTTTTTTGAACAATTTCTATGAATTTTTTATTTTATAGATATTTTTCAGAGTTTGGGATGGAAAACCCAGAAAGAAACCATTTAATAATGAATATACCTACCAATGTATCCTTTAATAATTATTTATGTGTCTCCGTTCTCGACCTACATTCATTTTATTCGCAAACAAGTTGTGAAAGCTCTGTGGACAGGAGCGGACATCCATCCAGGTACTGAACTCGTCCAAGGCTGCTTAGCTCCAGGAAAAAATAGTACTTCCAATATTTCCAAGAACATAGATCTGAATATAAAAACAAGCGTCCAAATAAAACTGGTCCACTTTTTGGCCGAGAGTGGTCTCAAACGATTAGTTTCGACTCAAATACACGCATTCACTGTTGGGTCTGAAATGAGCAGTGCTGTGTCTGTGGTGCCGTAAGGACCCATTCGAATACATACATTCACTTTTGGGTCAAAAATAAACAATGCTTTGTTTGTGGCGGCGTAATGTATAGCAGTGGTTTTATTTTCAATAATTTATGATGATGACGAGTTCCTATCACTGGCCACAGAATCACTAAAAAATTAATATGAATTCCGTAACTTGAACTTGTGTTATTACTGACCTTTGCGACCTTGTCTGCAAATCACTAATTCCAGAAAGATATTATCATGTTACATATTATTCGATCAAGTTTAAATCGAGAACTTGGCTGTAAAATAAGTTACATATCATAGACAAGATAAACCAATTCTTATAGGTATTGAGCGAATGTAATTCCTAACGTATCGACTTGTCAAATTTGACTTCGGTTGATCTAATTCAAAATTCTCTACAAAACGTCAAAAATGTTGACAACTTCGCTGGTCGAGTGTAAAACCAGTGGACCAGTACATCTCGATCGTTGGAATACAGTACAATCGCGTTAATATGAACACGCGATCGTATGAACCACTCCGTAATATGAACACAGATTTTTTTATATGGACTTCTCTGTAATATGAACAAATAAGAATCTCACTAGTATGAACTTGTTGTAACTTGTCTATTTTATTCGAAGGAATGAATTGGTTTTCACGATTTCTCGCCAGTATCCATTACCGGTTCGCTCTTTCGCTAGTTGCCTCGCATTATTATTTGACGAGTATACTATAACTAAATAAAAAAATGGTGAAAGCGAGTGGAAAATCAAGATGTTTATCTCTTCATGAGAAAGCTCAAGTTCTAGAAGACATCAATAAAGGCGTGAGTGTTACCTTACTGTCGAAGAAATATGGAATTGCTAAGTCAACGGTTTGTTCCATAAAAAACAAAAAAAAATCTAATTCTCGAGAGAGTAAGCAATACATTCAAATTGACAAAAAAATGCACTCTAAAAAAGGCGGAAATGCCAGAAATGGAAAAACAGCTTTATAAATGGTTCCTTGTCCAACGAGAAAGAAATATGCCGGTTTCTGGAGAAATGATCAAACAGAAAGCCTTGAAGGTTTGTGCTAGTTTGAATATCTCTGAATTCAAAGCAAGTGAAGGATGGCTCCAGCGCTTCAAAGAACGTTATGGTGTAAGATTCTTGAAAATAACAGGCGAGAAGCTCTCAAGTCAGCCGGAACTCATTGCCCCGTTTAAAGAAAAATTGAAAAGAGTCATTCAAGAGCATGTATTCAACGAACATCAGATTTATAACGCTGATGAAACAGGATTATACTGGCGATTGCTACCAGATAAAACGTATGTGTCCTTAGCCGAAAAAACTGCATCTGGTATGAAGATTTCGAAACAACGAATCACGTTTTTAGGCTGTACAAATGCTTCAGGCTCGCACAAAATTAAACCTCTAGTTATTGGTAAAGCGAAGAATCCGAGATGTTTCAAGAACTTCAACAATCCCCTAGTATACCGAAACAGTGGAAACGCATGGATGACATGTAAAATTTTTAGAAATTAGTTTTTCCAACAGTTCGTTCCAGAGGTTAGACACTTCCTGAGAACTCAAAATCTTCCTGAGAAAGCGTTGCTTCTTTTAGACAATGCATCGTCCCATCCATCCGCTGAGGAATTGAAAACAAGTGGTGGAAACATTTTTGTAATGTTCATGCCGCCAAATGTTACGCCTCTTATACAACCGATGGATCAGAATGTGCTCAGGCTCGCAAAACTTTATTATAGGAACCTCCTTCTTTGTTCTATCATTAGTGGAGATGATCTGGTAGGATCTGCCCTCAACAAACTCACACTGAGGGATGCAATGATGAATTTAGCTTACGCATGGAACAAGTTGAGCCCCCAGGTTATTAAAAAATGTTGGGATAAGATAATGAATACCGAAACTGAAAATGACCAAAATTTGCTAGATGAAGAGGATTTGCCACTATCAGTTTCGCAGAAACAGCTCAATGAGACGGGAGGTATGGCGTCTGTTGTTGGACAAACAATATCCCTTCTCCAACCTTTTACAATCTATGGAATATACAGGACAAGACATAAATGAATGGAACAAGGATGAAGATGAAAATCTTGGAAGCTGCAACGAATCTGACGAAAGTGAGTGTGAAATGTCTGCTGAGTCAGCCAAAGTCTCACACGCAGAAGCAGTTCACGCTTTGAACATAGCGATCGAGTGGGCAAAACAGAATACTTTGGATCTGACTGATTTGTCTGTAATAACATCATTTTTCTCCACAAAATATTAGTCATTATATTATAATTAACTTTTATTTTTTTTTAATATCTGATGGCTTTTCTCGTTCATTAAACTTTTTGTAACTGTAAATGTATCTCTATTATTGATATTCATGTACTCAGTAAGAAATAAAACCTAGAAAACATGTAAAAATATTATTTTTCTTGACCTTCAGAAATATGAACAATTCCTGTAATATGAACAAGCCAGACTTTTTTGTGTTCACACTAACGCGATTGTACTGTATTTCGATATTTCGTCAATATATTCACCATCCGATCGAGTTCAAATCTATATCTTTACTGTAAAATAAGGTTTTGTAACCATAATTTTCCAGTCATGTGACCCTCAGAAAATTTTGCATAAGTTTTCGCGTCGGTAATTTTCAACTATCTCTTTAATTCGCTCTTTAATTCGATCAGATCAGCATTTTTCGAGTTATTAGGGAAATAAAATTTCAGGTGGCTATAACACTGGAAGCACTCGGTCAATTTTGCCCATTAAAGTACTTAGCTGGCACATTTGAAGACCAAACCTACTCTGAAAATTTCAACTATCTAACTCATTGCATTTAAGTGTAATCGTGCTGACGGCCGGACAGAATCAATTTTGACCTTGGATTCTTCATCCGTGATTCGAAACTAATCGTTTGATTTTGATACCATTCTCGGCCAAATATTCGAAAATTACAGGCATTTGGACGAATTGATTGGCACTCGGTTCACTTGAACAGCGAGCCTTAAGAGGTTTTATTTTATAAGAGGACTAGCTGACCCACGCAACTTCACCTGCGCCGAATCGGTTATTGCGGTTGCTATTTTATTTACAAATGCGTAAAATCTTTAAAAACAACCTAGAACCCGATTGCAGCGCCTCCTACCGGACAATTGAATTTCCAAGTTATCCAGGGACCCACTCAAACACGTAATTCTAAAAATACCTAGAACCCGATTGCGGCGCCACCTACCGGGTTCAATTGTCAATACGAACTACCCACTCAAACGTATCTGGTTAAGAAAAGTGTGAAAAGGTGAGAAAGACAGGAGACCGGCTTCGTTCACATCCCTACTCCGTGCTGTTTACTGGGACGTGACACCGGTATAGTCTGGCAAATGAGTGTTGATCAAGAAAGACGCGGAAATTTTAAAAAATCTAGCACTAAGTATAGCAGGAATAAACTGCCTTGATACTTTAATAAAAATAATTTTTTTTTTGTACAAAAATTTTAGTTTTGCCATAAGCTCTGGGAAATTTTAATCGAAATAGAGTGAAAACATTCACAAAAAATACGGTGACTTGGTTTTAATTAGCTCTTTCTCTGGGATAACTTACCAAGTGATAATTGATCAGTAATCGAGCGGGATGAAAAATGATTAATTACTAAAATGACTATTAAAAAATAGGGGTTGGTGATACAAGGGTGAAAATTTAGGGTTGTATGTATTTTGTAATGCCACATTATAAAAAAATAAAAACAAAAAATTTCATCCAAAAAAAATGTTTAAGGGTGATTAACCCTTAATATGAAAAATAGATAGTAGCCGATTCTCAGACCTACTGAATACGCATATAAAATTTGGTAAAAATCGGTAAAGCCGTTTCGGAGGAGTACGGTAACAAACATTGTGACATGGAAATTTTATATATTAGAAGATTATATGGTTAAAATTATTGTACAACCTGAAGACCTTCTCAAAATAGAAATCTGATATTGAAAATTTGTACTTTTCCAGAAACTGCTATGGGATTCGACTTGATTGATGAAGGAATCCTAATAGATTATCGACAAAACCTGAGAAGAATTGGAAAAGTCATTATAGATCGTATTACAAATTTCATATACAGGGCTGACTTCTTTTATCGTTGGTCTGCATTGGCTCACGAAGAAAAAATCGTTACGCAAAGTCTTCACCGGTTTTCCCATACTGTCATTAGAAGGAGGAAAATAATGAGAAGAGGAAGCACCATAGAGAGAAAAAGACTGGCAATGTTAGATCTTTTGTTGAAGTATAGAGAAGAAGGAGCAGATATCGACGATGAAGGAATAAGAGAAGAGGTAGATACGTTCTTATTCGAGGTATGTATTCTCAGGAATAATCTATTTTCGTCGACTAGAACTAAAAAAAAATTATATTTCAGGGACATGACACCACCGCCATTGCTTTATGTATGTTGATTATACTACTCGCAAATCACAAGGACGTCCAGGTATGTATTTTTCACTGAGGAATATTTATCATGTAGAATGTAGAATTTTCTTGGCCAGCCAATGAATTTTTTCACACACGACGCACCCGCAGATTTGCTTCATAAAGATACCACATCAAATAATATTCAAGCAATTTCATTGCTGCATAAAGGTAATATTTGTGCAAAATCGTTAAAATTTAAGCACGTAATGGAGACAGTTTCATCAAATCGAGAGGTTCAAATGATCGCCAGCTCCAGCAATTTCTTCGGGGTTTGGAGTCAGAATATGAAGATATTATTTTCCATTTTGAAGTTCGCTGGCTCAGTAGGGGAAACATATTGAAGAGATTCTAAGAACTGAGAGAGAAAGTGGAAAAACTAGATATCTATGGTCCAGTCTTTGGTGGATGATACATGGTTGTATAGTTTGGCATTTTTGGTTTTTGGTTTTCATTAAACACTGAATTCACATCAAGATTTGAGGATTTTCGTTCACGCGAAATTCAATTCCAACTATTCATGTCTCCTTTCGAACTGGATGTGGAGCAAGTGGAAACGTGGCTTCAGATGGAATTAATTGAGCTCCAAGCGGACGATGTTCTGAAAGATCTGTGTTTTGAGTTACCCTTGCAAGACTTTTATGCGAGATATGTTTCTAAAGATAAATATCCAAATTTGGTCAAATTCATATGTCGATTTATGTCTCTCTTCGGTAATTACTCATTGCTGTTAGCAACTTTTCTCAAAAATAAATATTACGAAATAAAAGAACCGATCAAGGATTATGGATTCGAATTTGGAAAATACCTTACGCCTAGCAACAACATCCGTCCCACCTAATATCGATGCCATTAGTTAAAAATGGGTTCAAGCCCTGTGGACAGGAGCTTTCTGGCACTCTAGTTCAAACAGACCCATTATATCTCCGAAAGTATTGGTTTCTCAGAGTTGGGAATTATATCAATGTATTCTTATGATAGAACTGCATTATAAAGGAAATTCAATTCAAATAATAGTTTATTTATCAAGATTAAATGAGCAATCTGAGAATGAGAACTGCACCATGGAAGAAATCAAATTAAAATAGCTGAAATGAATTTGACTCTCTCTTATAGAACAGGATGAAAAGTACGAATACGAACACAGATCATATAATAAAGCTTAGTTAGAATAATTATAGCATTCTGTGAAAACATAGAAGTATGATTCATTATTGATATTTAGAACTTCATCTTAGCAGAAATTGAATTCAAACATCATAGAAGAATTCAAATTCTACAAGAGTGCCAAAAATTATCAATCCAAAACTAATAGACGAATTCTACCCAACAACGAACTCATCCGAGATATTCATTCCTCAATTCTATGATGAACGATAATATATATCTTTCCTCAAATCTACTCCAATACACCAATATTCCAGTTTTGTTTTAAGTGGAGATATTCTGAACTCAATATTATTAACTTACCATTCCCATCATCATATGGATTGACTATCGGCATGAAAATATCAACCAACAAAAAGTATGATATTATATTATAATTCTCATATTTATACGATTGCTGGAATGAATGACAATGTTATTAACTTACCATTACCATTCCCATCATCATATGGATTGACCATCGGCATGAAAATATCAACCAACAAAAAGTATGATATTATATGAGGAGTAACTTTTCAAAACGCATTATGTCCAATTTGGGCGAAATTGAGTTTGAAGCGGATTCAGAAATGTTTTCTGTTGCTCTATAGCCCTATGTAAACAAAATCTTCCAAATGGCATTATGTCCCTCTGTAATTCAAATCCAAAGTATGTAAGCCGCATCGCAATGAATTATGTTTACGTTTGCATTTTTAAAAGAAATAAAATATAACCAAAAACATGTTTTATCGATTTGCTCATGTTAATTAGGTTACAGGCCAACACTTACTGTGCAGACTGTTTTCTCTAAATGTATAAAAAATCGCAAAAAACAGCATTATTTTCAATTTCAACCACATCAAAACGCATTATATACAATGAGATGAATCAAAACGCATTAAGTCCAAACGTTTTTTACATTTTCTGTGTATATCTGATCAATATTGATTTAAATGAGATTAGTTATTACCTTTAGATGTAAATTTCTATCAAACAAACTCGACATACTCAAATTATAAGCCAGGGAGAAAGAAAAAATCGTTTTTCGTTGATTCCCAATAAAATGGTTTTTGGACTTAATGCGTTTTGATAAGTTGCTCCTCATATTATGATTCTCATATTGATACCATTACTGGAATGAATGACAATGAGACAACGTCAACGTTGACATTATAACAATTCATAGAATAGCCACAGAATAATTCTATCATTGAAATTTTGAAAAATCATATCTCCGAAAGTATTAGCTTGTTAGAGTTTAAAATGAGATGAGTGGATTCTTATGGTAAAACTGCTTATTGAAAAAAATTTAATTTGGAATTTGTTCTGTAAAAAAAAATTTTTTTTTTGTTACTCCGAAACCATCTGTCAGATTTTGCCCAATAACGAACTTAGCCGAGATATTTATCCCCCAAACCTACTCTGAAAATTTCAACTGTCTAGCTCATTCCGTTCGAGAGTTATTGTGCCTACGGCCGGACCGGCCGGACAGAATGAATTTCGAACACGAATTCTTGATCAGTGAGTCGAACCAAATCGTTTAAGACCATTTTCATCGAAAAATTCGAAAATTACAGACATTTGGGCAAATTGATAAGCACTCAGTTCCGAGGAACTAGAGCGCCAAAAACTAGAGTTATTGAATTGTTTTTTTGTTGAATCATGTCAGTTTGTCTAAGGTGTATTCATTTCCAACTTTCAATGCTCTGACATCTAAACAATGTTTAAACTGTAAGTAACTACCACGGATCCTCTTAGAATTATGTTTGTTCATCAAAATTGAATATAAATATATTGACTGTTTGTGGCACAAATCATTTCAATAGCGTACAATTGTGCATTGATTTAAAGAAAACTCTGTATAGTTATGGTTTATTTTCGATGATTTATGCCACGAAAGTATATTTTTCAACACAATTGAAAAAATTGTACGATTGGCGTGAAAAACAGCAAGTTGCAATTGACGTTAAGAGTAAAACAACCTGTGTGAAAATTTCAGATAAATAGATTATGAGAATCCATCTGAGGTACCTATTTAATTAATGCTTTGTTTGTGGCACAAATCACTTCAATCGCGTACAATTGTGCCGTGATATATAGAACACCCTGTATAGTAATGTTTTTTTTTTCAATGATGTATGCCTTGAAATTATAATTTTTAACACAATTGAATGAAATTGTACGATTGGCGTGAAAAACAGCAATTTGCAATAATTGCAAAATTTTGATACAGGGTGTTTTTCTTTTCAATTATTGAAAAGAAAAACACCCTGTATCAAAATTTTGGACAAATACGACGTTGAAAGAAAAACACCATGTAGGAAGATTTCAGATAAATACATTATGATAATCCATCCATACCTATCTAGTTAATGCTTTGTTTATGGCACAAATCACTTCAATCGCGTACAATTGTGCCGTGAGAAAAGGAACACTCTGTATAGTAAGGGTTTGTTTTCAATGATGTATGCCTCGAAAGTATATTTTTTAACACAATTGAATGAAATTTGACGACTATGGCGTGAAAAAGAGCAAGTTGCTATTGACGTTAAAAGAAAAACACCCTGTAGTCCAGCCGTTCTCGAGTTTTAGCGAGACTAACGAATAGCAATCCATTTTTATGTTAAAAGAAAAAAACCCTGTAGACATTTTTTATATTTATTTACCTTTGAAACCTTACCTGGACCTCCACAAATAATTCGAGACCAAAATTAGCTAAATCGGTTCAGCCGTTATCGAGTTTTAGCGAGACTAACGAACAGCAATTCATTTTTATATACAGGGTGAGTCTTTGACCACTGCATTAATTTTAACCAAAGATTCCTCTCATCAAATGAAACACTTTTTTCATTTAACATTTTTCCAAATTCAGCTCAGGTAAAAAGATACAGGCTGTTGAAATTTTGAAAAAAAATCAGTTTTTATTTTGTAGCTTTGACATCCTTTTTTCGAATAAAATGAATGTTGGCGTAAAGTTTCCTATAACTATAATACATATTTTCCAAATATTAGTTATTTTCTACTTCTACTGGTTTTCTAGTTATGGACTCGTGGATTCATAAAACTAAACGGAATTAGCATAAAGAAAGCATATAAAGTTTTTCTTGAGTCATTTCAAGAATATTCCATCGTTTTAGAACATTATATTATTCTTCATCATTTCTCCTTAAACGCACCGTTTTTGAGATATTCTTCATTGAATGTTTTAAAATGGAAAACTCCAGAAATTTCACTACTTTTATGGATCCGTCCCTGAGCGTTGGAATCCCGAATCAAGCTGTAAACCACGTTACCATGCCTTATTCTCGTCCGCCAACAATGTCATAGATAATTTATATGCGGGAGTGTATTAGCACATTGTGAAATCTTTAAACGCTTGTAACTTTTTACCTGAGCCGAATCTGGAAAAATGGTAAAGGAAAAAAGTGTTTCATTTGATGAGAGGAATCTTTGGTTAAAATTAATGCAGTGGTCAAAGACTCACCCTGTATATAGATTGTAATAGCCCCGTTTCTCAAAATCAATGTTGTTAATTTAATAATGTGTACTATAATAGAAACATGTTGTGTTCATTTTAGAGCCCTGAAGAATGTTTTAGAATAAAACCGAAACTAGTCGGCGTTGTTATGAGAAGTGGTTTTTTGATCAATACCCAGACCTTCATCCTGTAAAGGAATGATCCATCATTCATAACATTGTTATTGGTATTTTACTAAATCTGAATTCCCATTAATAGAATTTCTCTACCGGCAAAGCAAATTAGTAAGTTGGGACCATCTGCTGAGGGTTAGGTTGAAAGGAATAAGAATCCATTTCAAATCACTGCAGGAAATCTGAACATTCTTAATTAATAATTTGAGAGGAAGGTCCTTATTGATTTGGACTGAAGCATCTACAGTTAAAGACTTTTTGAAATTAAATATATAAAAAATAAATAGATTCTTTGAGCTTCTTGATCTCCCATCCATATGTATCAATTTTTGTTGAAAAATTATTAGAAAGGTCACCAAAATCTTTCATAAAATCGAAAGAAATGAAAGCTTCTATTTCACTCATATTTCTAGACATCACTTTATCTCTTCTAGACTTAGGATCTGTCCTTGTTTTTAGAGTTGGTTTTGGCAAATTATGGAAAAATCAACGGCACTTTCTCTTAACATCGGGCGTGTCAATAATAAGAATTCGATTGTTCCATCGGACTGCACATATTTAGTTTCCTTTATAACATCGATGTCCTCAAAGTGATTCTCACAAACTGCGCTATAAGGAGTTGAAGAGAAAAATATTGTAGCGGGATAGCCTTTAATTATGACTTTACTTATTTCGGTTATAACAATTTGCCAATTTTTTAATATTTAACATCAATCAGTGTCCTCTCTTCTCCTCTAACTCTTTCTTATCTGGATTGAAAATGAACTAGTTAGAAATCATTGTTAATTTCAAGATTGAATTTTAAATGTTAAAAAAAAATGTTGTGGTTTTTTGTAACTCGGCTTGGTTTCTTTGAATGATCGATTAATTTTTTCCAGGAGAAGGTGATAAAAGAAATCGAAGAAGTTTTGGGAAAGAAATCAAGATACCCAACTCACGAAGACCTGCCTAAGTTGGAATACCTAGAATGCTGCATTAAAGAATCTTTAAGATTGTATCCCAGCGTGCCCACCATAGGAAGGATAGCTGGTGAAGACTTCACAACATCGACGGGATATCATATTCCCAAAGGAACAATTTTGATGATGCAAATATATGATCTGCACAGGGACGCCTCCGTCTTTCCCAATCCCGAAAAATTCGATCCTGATAGATTCAAAACGGAAAACTCGACGCAAAGAAATTCTTTCGCTTATATTCCTTTCAGCGCAGGACCCAGGAATTGCATAGGTAAAAAAATGTTTATTTCTTAAATCTACTAACAGACCATCAATGTCATAAATATGGGCCTTTTTCAATCATCCTTTTCAGAAAATTGGAAGAATCATACAAAGAATTGTCACACACAGAAAACAGTCTCACTTCCATGTGCAGATGCAGAGACCAGAGCTGAGCCGAAGTATTGTGCTTAGTGCTCTTGTGAATGTGCTTGAAGCTAATTTGTGCTCCCGAGCACTTTTCAAAACCAGTGCTTAGTGCTTAGTAATTCAAGCACTTCATGAAAAGGCTTAATGCTTAGTAATCCCTTAAGTGCTCCCGAACAGTTCCGAGGATTACTAAGCACTAAGCCTTTCCGAAATCTTGTCATAACAAGAATAGACGAATAGACGCTGAGAGTACCAGATTTATTCGATATACAGGGTGAGTCTTTGACCACTGCATTAATTTTAACCAAAGATTCCTCTCATCAATGAAACACTTTTTTCATTGAACATTTTTCCAAATTCAGCTCAGGTAAAAGGATACAGGCTGTTGAAATTTAGAAAAAAAATCAGTTTTTATTTTGTAGCTTTGACATCCTTTTTTCGAATATAATGAATATGGCGTAAAGTTTCCTATAACTATGATACATATTTTCCAAATATTAGTTATTTTCTACTTCTACTGGTTTTCTAGTTATGGACTAGTGGATTCATAAAACTAAACGAAATTAGCATAAAGAAAGCATATAAAGTTTTTCTAGAGTCATTTCAAGAATATTCCCTCGTTTTAGAACATTATATTATTCTTCATCATTTCTCCTTAAACGCACCTTTTTCGAGATATTCTTCATTGAATGTTTTAAAATGGAAAACTCTAGAAATTTCACTACTTTTATGGATCCGTCCCTGAGCGTTGGAATCCCGAATCAAGCTGTAAACCACGTTACCATGCCTTATTCTCGTCCGCCAACAATGTCATAGATAATTTATATGCAGGAGTGTATTAGCACATTGAGAAGTCTTAAAACGCTTGTAACTTTTTACCTGAGCCGAATCTGGAAAAATGGTGAATGAAAAAAGTGTTTCATTTGATGATACGAATCTTTGGTTAAAATTAATGCAGTGGTCAGAGATTCACCCTGTATGTATTTAAATTTCTATCATATTCACAATGCTAAATTGCTTATGAATACAATCACAATAGAAAATATTGCTACCCGATTTCTGCGGATTAAATTTTTGACATTTTGAGAAATAAAAAAAATATCTTCATGTTGATCAATTCGAATTCAATTATGTATTAATGAAAAAATGCCCCAAAGAGCACTGAATTCGCATCAGTGATTTTTTTTATTATGAAGGGAGAGAAAATACTTGGCCTAAGTTTCATAATATAATACTATGTTGTTCTCATATGTTTCGGGTTTTTTGAAATAGGGAAATACATTTTACATGTGCAGAAAAAACTAGATGGTTATGGAATTCATATTTCCATTCATTGTTTCATTTTCTTAAGTAATAAAGACCTTTCAATATGTATGAGAATAGAACGAATTTTGAGATCGTTAGTTTTATACAAATTTGTTTCGCTGCACTCTATGTCTTATCCTTCAATGATGCATATGAGCAATGCAAGTTTGCTAGTTTAGATGTTTCTCCAATTGATTACAATTTTACATAACAATTCGCAAAGAATATCCTCATTTCCATCTAGAAGCACTTGGTGCTTAGTGCTCGAAAAACCGAATTACTTTTATAAAGTGCTTAGTAATCGCAAGTCTTTTGTGAAAATGCGGTGCTTTGTGCTCGAGGCTTGGGATCATTTTTGTTGAGTGCTTAGTGCTTAGAGCTCGAAGCACTTTTCTTCAGTGCTCGGCACTGCATTAGACTACCGTTTGATAGTAATGGTTGCCAAAAAATTAAGAACAGATTTGGTAATGCCCTTGTCAGAGAAAGAATATTTGTAATTTGGCAACATGGTAGAGACGAGTTACAAAATTTTTTCGATTTCATAAATTCAAAGGAACGAACAATAATACACATTGGAAATAGAGAAGAATGATCAGGTTTCTTTTCTAGATGTTTCGATATATAAGTATATCCGAACCATTTCGGAACAAGTGTCTGTAGGAAGCAGACACATACAAATAGATATTTGAATTTATATTCGAAACATCAACTTAGTGTGAAAAGACTGAAAAGAGGTGTTATTAAAAAACTTTACAATAGAGCTAATCTGACTACTGAAATTCGAAATAATGAAATCGGTTTCATCAAAAAATGAACAGAATCTGATTACGTTAAAAGGAAACTTAAGGAGTCAACTTGTATTTTGTTAAACAGAGAATGCAATTTTGGAAGCTGCTCAATTGGAATTATTGGAATTGACCATATTTGGTTGAATTTATTAAAAAGGAGTTGGAAATTGGAAATTTCTATGCTAAGTAAAACTATGTTACTATGATTTTCAAATACTAAGTAATCATTAAAGGATAAAGTGGGAGGTATATTCATTATTAAATGGATTCTTTCTGGGTTTTCTCTCCCAAACTCCGAAAAATATCTTTAAAATAAAAAAAATATTATTTTGTGATTGGCTTCTGCGTAAAAACTACAGATTTGTCAGAAGCAATCAATCGAACAATGTTGCCTAACAAACAATAATGAAAATACATCAACGATGAAACAATTATATCTTAACGGTTCGGAGGCTACATCAGACTCCTTATTCGTCAGACAGTTAAAGAAAATCTTCAGAATTATTCTTTGTTGATTGCTATTCAGAAAGCAATCAACAAAAAATCCATGTCTATGGCCTTAAGAGTGTCCAATAGAGATGAATGGATGATATAATATGCGCGCAAAAGCTCCTGACTTCACGTCAGTGCTTGAACCAATTTTAATTTATGCGGCTGTCAGAGGTATGTTATACTAACTGACAAAGAAACAGCAACACCCAGTAGTCATTATTTGCAATTTTTTCAAATTTTACATCAAATAAGCTGTTCGAGGAGATCCAAAGTCGATGTTTAGTTGTTGTTAAAATGCCTTGAGCACGTGTAAGCAGAATTTATCGTCAGCTAAGCGAATTTGAAAGAGATCGCATCATTGGTCTACGGGAGGCGAAGTTGTTATTTCGAGAAATCGCTAACCGTACGAACAGAAACCCAACTACTGTTATGAGATGTTGTCAAGCGTGGTTTGATAATGCTCAAAATCGAAGAGGAGTAGGCACCGGACGTCGAAGGGCACAAAAGTTCAAGATCGACGTCTAAGACTTATGGCTATTAGATACCAATTTGCGACGACTCGATCTTTGGCTGATGAGAGGTTAGGTGGTTAGGAGAACAAGGCCATCCTGTAACTGTCCGAACGGTTTACCGCCGGATTAGGTCTATTGGACTGCAGCATTATCGACCCCATCTTGTGTTACCTCTGACGGTTGAGCATCGCCGGCAACGATTACAGTGGTGCAGAAAACATCAACATTGGAATGTGGAATGGCATTAGGTCCTCTTTTCTGATGGATCTCGATTCTCCTTGGGTGCACATGATTGCCGAAGTAGGGTTAGACAACGTCGGGGAGAAAGACGTGAACAGTGTTGCCAATCTGTTACAATTGTAACAGATCTGTTACTATCGAAAGTTCGAAAGTAATCTGTTACCCTGTTACTCTGAGCAGAAATCTGTTACCATTTGAAGCAAATCGGATTTTCCTTCAGACGAAATGTAATTTGTAAGTGTTCATTTTTGAATGTTCAGAATTATTTCCACACAACACTAATAATATATTATTTCAAATTTCAATAAATCAAGTTTCAATAGCACATAGTCAAATTCATAAATTTTTAGGTTAATGATAATTCTGTTACGTTTTTCTTGGATCTGTTACTATTTTCGATGATCATCTGTTACTCTAGTTTGAAATACTCTGGCAGCACTGGACGTGAACCTCAGTTTGATATTCAGCGTCATGTACACCGGACAGTAGGCGTTATGGTATGGGGTGCTATTGCACATGCAAGTAGGTCACCTTTAGTCTTTATTCTAGGTAACATGACAGTGCTGCGTTACCTTCAAAAAATAGTGCAGCCATATGTTTTCCCTTGCGTTAACCGTGCTAGAGAATCCAATATTTCAGCAAGATAATGCTCGACCTCATATTGCCAGAGTTTGTTTAAACTTTTTTGAAGCGACCCATGTGAATCTTTTGCCATGGCTGTCCAGATCCCCCGATCTTTCGCCCATAGAGCACGTTCGGAACATCATGGGTAGAAGGCTTGAAAATTTACCCCAGCCCCCACGGACTTTGGCGGCTCTGACACATGAACTATAGGTAGCTTTGGATAGTATCCCTCAAGAAAAAATAGACCATCTTATTGCATCAATGCCAAGACGTGTTGGGGAGTGTATAGATAATCACTGTGAATAAACACATTATTAACAAATTTATTAAAAAAATGGGTCCAAGCCCTGTGGACAGGAGCTTTCTGGCGCTCTAGTTCAAACAGACAAATTATATCTGGTATTGGTTTCTCAGAGTTGGGAATTATATCAATGTATTCATATGATATCACTGCATCATAAAGGAAATTTAATTCAAATAATAGTTTATTAGATAAGTAATAATAAATTACCTTGTAATCGATAAAAATTTCCTGATCTACGTTCACCAAACTACAGAATTATGCTTTCAATATTTACGTAATATTTTCAAACATTTTCGGGTGAGGTCCCCGTTGCATCGCTAAAATACGAGTATTTCAACCCCAATATTTTTGAAGTTACAATATTCCCTTCTGTCAAGTTGACATTATGAGAATTCATACATAGAATAATAATTATATCAATCTGTGAAATACGATTTACATTGAAATTTTAAAAAATCATATCTCCGAAAGTATTAGCTTGTTAGAGTTGAAAATGATATGAATGGATTCTTATGATAAAACTGCTTATTAAAAAAAATTTGATTTGGAATTTGTTTCGTAAAAAAAAATTTTTTTTTTTGTTACTCCGAAACCATCTGTCCGATTTTGCCCAATAACGAACTTAGCCGAGATATTCATCCCCCAAACCTACTCTGAAAATTTCAACTCTCTAGCTCATTCCGTTCGAGAGTTATCGTGCTTACGGCCGGCCGGCCGGCCGGACAGAATGAATTCCGACCACGGATTCTTGATCAGTGAGTCGAACCAAATCGTTTAAGACCATTTTCATCGAAATATTCCAAAATTACAGACATTTGGGCAAATTGATAAGCACTCAGTTCCGAGGAACTAGAGCGCCAAAAATGTAAACCCTTCGTTTTTTTTTTCAAATTTCAATAATTTACTCCTGGCTATACTATCTATGTTTCACCAAAGAAAAATATTAAAATTTAAACAACTCCTTCTGGGTGTTGCAGTTTCTTTGTCAGTCAGTATATTATACAGGGTGAGTCTTTGACCACTGCATTAATTTTAACCAAAGATTCCTCTCATCAAATAAATCAGTTTTTTCATTCACCATTTTTCCAGATTCGGCTCAGGTAAAAAGTTACAAGCGTTTAAAGATTTCACAATGTGCTAATACACTCCTGCATATAAATTATCAATTATCTATGACATTGTTGGCGGACGAGAAAAAGGCATGGTAACGATGGTTTACAGCTTGATTCGGGATTCCAACGCTCAGGGACGGATCCATAAAAGAAGTGAAATTTCTGGAGTTTTCCATTTTAAAACATTCAATGAAGAATATATCGAAAACGGTGCGTTTAAGGAGAAATGATGAAGAATAATATATAATGTTCTAAAACGATGGAATATTCTTGAAATTACCCAAGAAAAACTTTATCTGCTTTCTTTATGCTAATTTCGTTTAGTTTTATGAATCCACGAGTTCATAATTAGAAAACCAGTACAAGTAGAAAATAACTAATATTTGGAAAATATGTCTCATAGTTATAGGAAACTTTACACCAATATTCAGTTTATTCGAAAAAAGGATGTCAAAGCTACAAAAACAAAACTGATATTTTTTCGAAATTTCAACAGCTTGTATCTTTTTACCTGAGCCGAATCTGGAAAAATGGTGAATGAAAAAACTGTTTTATTTGATGAGAGGAATCTTTGGTTAAAATTAATGCAGTGGTCAAAGACTCACCCTGTATATGGTCGGGGGAAAGCTAGATATATCCAGCATTACAACGACGTCGTTCAAATGACTAAACGAACGACGAGATCTTGTCGTTGCGATTTCATCGTCTCATGAATTTTTGCCTTAAGTCTCTTCCCTTATTTAAATCTTCATACTCATATCGTAATTTTTTTTTTAATTCCAGGTCAAAAATTCGCAATGTGGGAAATAAAAGCTGTGATTTGTGGACTTCTTCAGAATTTCCGGCTGGCACCGGTAGATACGGCAGCAGATATCAAGTTTTATACGGATCTGATCCTACGAACGAATAGCCCGATGAGGGTAAAATTCATTAAGAAGCAGCAGTGAAAAGGTTCTTCCGAATATTATAACTACTTTTATTTGTAGTAATCTGTTTAATTGGAGTTTTTAATAAAATTATTTAGAATGAATCAAATGTTTCAAAAATATACCATATATCTATAGATCAGTCGTTAAAAGTTCCTGCCCAAACATTAACATTTGAGGCAATTGCGTGTGTTCCTCTCTCATCCAATGAGGATTTTCGGTAGATCAGTAGCGGCAATTTTAACGATTAGCATGGCCGTTGAGAGAAAAAGTACACTCGTCAGAAAACAAAACATGTCCATCATTTGTTCACAAAAGTTCTCCTATCAAAATCATCTTCCGAGAGCTCCTGAGTAGGCATCATATAGAGATGGATATTAGTTTGTTTTAATATGTTTAGGATCGACATTGATGAATGTTGTGGAGGTATATCTAATCGATTTATGTGGATTTTCTTCAATGTCAAGCATCACATCTTATTTCACATAGGTACTCACATAGTGTATTAGCAGCAGCTTTTTTAATCTGCCTTACATGCCCAAACTTGCGCAACTGCTTCTCTATTTTACTTATTGTCTCTTAATGGGTTTTAGGCGGCAAATTGGGAAATTTCTCATGAAACAAGCGACTTCCTTATTTAACTTTCTTAAAATTGTTATTTTGTGCATTCCCGTTAATCGAACCATTATTCAAAATTGAAGTTAATGAAATTCAAACACAAATCACACAATTCATAAAATACAAATTATCAGCATAAAACAATTTGCGAAGGCATTTTGAAGAAACTAACATTAATTGCCACAGAACGTGTTTTACAGTTTTCATGTTATCATCTGGAAAACACAATGTTATGATTTGTTTTCATTTTCTTTCTATCACATCTGGAAGGCAAATAAGTTTAGTATTATTGTAATAAGATTTGGGAATATTAGAGGAAATATTATATTATAATGAATTTCTGTAATCACATGATTTTATTTTATTCTATTTTGAGTTTTGCAATGAGCATGAAAGGTAATGACGTGACCTTTCAAACGATGTATCACAAGCCCATACTTCATATTAGAAAAATTAAGGGTCGTACCTACCTGTCTTTCGAAGGATGTTCAAGATAGGGTTGGCATTTTTACGAAGAAGCATGACAATTTAAAATTTGAATTCAACGTATTTCGGCATTTTCCATAAATATGTACGTACAGAAACCAAGATAATGAATTTCTTCAATTTGGCTTTTCCACACTTTATACGAAGTTAGCAGTTTATTTATGAATTTGGGTATCGTAAATCTGTGGTACATTTCTCCAATATCCTGGTTTCCGGATATAATAAAAAATCCAACACACTGTGTTCAGAAAACTTTTATGTTGACAAGTGGATAAAAGAATATGATTTCCCTATTTCAGTATCATAATGAGTCCATTCCAGCACTGAAAACAGTGCTGGAATGAACTCATTTCCGCATTGTTTCTAGTTATATTTTTCGTTTTGTGGTAGTCAGCACTGACATTCGATCCTATCAAATTTCAACACACGTCAATTGACAATACAATATGTATAATAATACTCGTTGCAGAAGGCAATTCCAACACTCAAGGCGAAAATTCATGTGACGATTTTGTCGCCGAAAACCAGCGATTTTGTCGTCCAAATGAGTATACAGTCATTTGGGCGACGTCGTCCATGTCGCTGGATTAATCCAGCATTCCAACGACAACTGATGACATACCTCTGACAGCAGTGACAGCCGCAAAAATTAAAATTGGTTCAAGTACTGACGTGAAGTAAGGAGCTTTTGCGCTCATATTCTATTTTCCATTCATCTCTATTGGACAAATTCAAATGAAAGTAGATAATATTATCCTATCTAATATGTCTTCGACCAGAAATTACTATTGTTGTGTGCCCAAATGCAATGCATGGGCAAAAAAAAATGCCAAAATGTATAGGTTTTATTCTGTACTGGTTTTATTCTGTCCAACTTCCTGTGAAATTTACTAGTATAGGTTTGTGTATTCAATTCTTACCTCCGGAAAACCAAATATAAATATAACTACCTATTAAAACTGCGTTAGGAAGATAACTAATAGACCGAAGAGTACTCAACTTGGAACTACATCATCTTCAAACAGAGTACAAGGAGGTACCTCGAAAGAGAACTGAGGAAGGATGTATCGATGACTTGCTGTGTTGAAAAACCTCATTCAGAAGAAGAAATAAGTATCACCCAAGCACCCTTGAGTTAGTTGAACAGCAATAATAATTTTAGTAGTATACTTGGTTGTGTACATTGTTACCAGACCACCTAACACTTGTGCCATTGATATATTCGGGTTATCTACAAAGAGTGATATCTTGAACAGTGACAGTGCTTTGAAAAGTTTCACAGGCATAAGCAATTTTGATATTTTCAATTGAATAGAAGAGATGGTCATCAAAACTCTTGGAAACAAAACAAAAAAAAAGGAACTTTATTATACCTCAAACATTACACTTATTGTTAATAATTATTTTCACATAAAAAATATGTATCATATCTTGAAAAAATCATTTTAATTATGAATAACTGTTGTACCACAGCTTTATCTGGATCAATTAGACACTATCCGCCGTATCCACAAAGCATTAAATCTCCGTTAAGTCTTAACTGAGGTCCTCAGTTAAGGATAAATAAGAATCGCAACCTCAGTTAAGTGAAAATTAACGTGAAACCGGCCTGTTTCTCCACCGTTACATACGTTAATTGAGGTTGTGATTCTTATTTATCCTTAACTGAGAACCTCAATTAGGACTTAACGGAGATTGAATGCTTTGTGAATACGGCGGTATATGTATCCTCATAAATGAATTAGAACAGCATGCACCTGAACTTGAATTAAAACATCAGTAATATGTTTACACCTGCTCCATGCTGCGACTTTACAAGAATATACCATACTTTTTTTTTAAGTTTACCATTCTCCACATTAATATGGGCCATCAATTTTATGTGGTTCTGAATTAAGGGCACTACTTTGTAAACATAAGGAACAAATGTCTATAAAAATGGGACCACAATTTGTTTTGTCATACATGATCTACATTTAGAACCTCTTAGTCTTCTCCTTCTACAAGGATTCTAGAATAAGGAGTTGAAGCTCCTATGTGTACTCCAGAAATTGCATCGTCTTGGAAGTTCCCATTTGTTTTTCTTTTGCGATTTAATACATTTATATAATTATTAGAGATAACTGTAGTACTTCCGGAACTCATTTTGTACCTAAATATGTATTTAGTTGTAATATTTAAATTCAATTAGGTTGTGTTTCTGTCAGTTCAAAATAATCTGTCGTGCGATTTTGTCGCTCCATGAAATATATGGGAAGGGAAATTTCGAGCGACAGTTGCTGGTTTTGAACGAAAAAATCGTCGAAATTTTGGGCGACAAAATCGCTGGTTTTCGGCGACAAAATCGTCACATGAGTTTTCGCCTTCATGCGTTCGAAAACTCGCTCCTTCGTCGCTCGTTTTCGAATTTCGCATTCGTGTTTTAATAGGAGCCCATTCTGCAACTTGTTTTAGAATATACTATTCTCTATTTCAGTATCGTGATGAGTCCATTACAGCACTAAAAACAGTGCTGGAATGAACTTATTCCCGCATTGTTTCTACTTATATTTTTCGTTTTGTGGTGGTCAGCACTGACATTTTATCCTATCAAATTCCAACACACGTCAATTATCAATATAATATAATCTAAATATAGTGAAATAATTGGGAGGGAAAAGATTTATTTTGATTGAAAAATAAGGTACTAGAGATTTCCTTCTCGCTAATTTTGAATAATTCATGCTATTAGGAAACTGTTTTAAATCTGATCTCCATGCCCTACGTGTATGACTCAAATTTGGTAACAGTTACACCAACTGCCAAGATACAATACAAAAGTCACTATAGGATGTATAATCCGGATTTTTCATTAAATTTCAACAGTATTTAAGCTTGCCTGAAATAGAGAAAATATCGTCTAATACTCGTTGCAGAAGGCAATTCCAACACTCATTCGTTCGAAAACTCGCTTCTTCTTTGCTGGTTTTCGAATTTCGCATTCGTGTTTGAATAGGAGACCATTCTGCAACTTGTATTAGAATATACTATTCTCTATTTCAGTATCGTAATGAGTCCATCTCAGCACTGAAAACAGTGCTGGAATGAACTCATTCCCGGTGTAAATCAACAAGTCCAGAGCGTTCCTGCCAATCGGGTCCTTCATAAATGGCTTCGTATAATTAATATACTTATGCATATATTTCACAAGTCAAATAGACCCCAGGGGGTTCATTGATTTGCCGAGAAAGCAAGAGCAGACGCGTTTCTGGCTTTTTGGCCTTCATCAGTACTCTGTAGCTTCTCAACAAATTCAACTAAACTGACCCGGGTTAAGCCTCTCAGAGCCGGCTTGGTCGATCATACCTAATCGCCCACGCCACCTATGAGACAAAACACGGAAATCAGCCTTTACCCACCAGTGAATATTTGAAGCGTGAAATCATCATATGCCACCATTCACTCGATATTAATCGAGAACGAGTCCCGCAGAGCTCAGACAGTATCTTCCCAATGGCCATGAACGCTGTTTAGCGTTTTCAAAAATAATAATGAAAAATGGCGATACCGTTGTTAATAAATCAATCTATTTGACTTGTGAAATATATGCATAAGTATATTAATTATACGAAGCCATTTATGAAGGACCCGATTGGCAGGAACGCTCTGGACTTGTTGATTTATTAACAACGGTATCGCCATTTTTCATTATTAATATTCGGTGTGAAAATGTTCCCTGAAAAATGATCAAAAACTCCAACTTGATAGTTTCATAAATATTATAACATGTCTTTCTTCTATTTCACATAAAAGTCATGAAATACAGTGTTGCCAGCTCTCAAATCAATAAATTTTGAACTACTTGATGGCAATATTGCTGCGAAAATTGATAACCAACATTGCTATAACAGTCCGAACAGAATACTTAATACCATAGCCATGTTGTTAAAAATTAGGAGGACAGCAATATATCTGAAATAGATAGCAATGATGGAAGTTCGTTTACAGGATGAAGGTCTGGGAATTGATCAAAAAACCACTTCTTAAAACAACGCCGACTAGTTTCGGTTTTATTCTAAAACCTTCTTCAGGGCTCTAAAATGAACACAAAATTTTTTCTATATAGTACACATAATTAAATTAACAACTAAAATTTTTAAAAACGGGGACATTACAATTGTATATAAATAACATGTAAAGCTGTCTAGACAAAGAAGTAATATTACAATCAACAAAAGCAGCAATCAACCTATCATATCAACAGTCAACATTTATACTTTCAATTTTGACGAACAAATACAATTAAAAGAGGATCTGTGGGAGTTACTTACAGTTTTAACATGGTTTAGATGTCATAGCATTAAAAGTTGGAAATGAATACACCTTAGACAACATCAAAAGAGAACGATCAGAAAACAACTGGCACATTTATTTAATATTTACAATCTGAAATATGTCATACCGATAACACAATATATAGGTGTTTGAATGTTGATTAAGAATTTTGAAATTAGGAACTAAGTCTTGTCTTTAATTCAAAATTCTTAATCAACATTCAAACACCTATATATTGTGTTATCGGTATGACATATTTCAGATTGTAAATATTAAATAAATGTGCCAGTTGTTTTCTGATCGTTCTCTTTTGATGTTGTCTAAGGTGTATTCATTTCCAACTTTTAATGCTATGACATCTAAACCATGTTAAAACTGTAAGTAACTCCCACAGATCCTCTATTAATTGTATTTGTTCGTCAAAATTGAAAGTATAAATGTTGACTGTTGATATGATAGGTTGATTGCTGCTTTTGTTGATTGTAATATTACTTCTTTGTCTAGACAGCTTTACATGTTATTTATATACAATTGTAATGTCCCCGTTTTTAAAAATTTTAGTTGTTAATTTAATTATGTGTACTATATAGAAAAAATTTTGTGTTCATTTTAGAGCCCTGAAGAAGGTTTTAGAATAAAACCGAAACTAGTCGGCGTTGTTTTAAGAAGTGGTTTTTTGATCAATTCCCAGACCTTCATCCTGTAAACGAACTTCCATCATTGAAAGCAAAGGTCTCAATCCAACAATTATAGATAGCAATGTTTATAGCAATACGCAAACAGAATAGGTCTGTTTGTATGTCCATTTTTGCCAATGTTGGAGTAAAGTGATAGTTTGAACGTAGGAAGACAGATATCGAGTCTGTGCAAATATTAACGAGAAGTAAGTCTTACTTCTCGTTATTCGGGACATACAATATTTGCACAGACTGCTATGTTAGGGTAATTTAATATTTTGAACGTAGGAAGACATATATCAACAAGCACTGACGTGAAGTCAGGAGCTTTTGCGCGTATGTTCTATTGTCCATTCTTCTGTATTGGACACCCTTAATCGAATTTACCATGGTAAATTATGTTGTCCATTCTCCTGTATTTGACACTCTTAATTTTAATTTACCATGGTAAATTCATTAAAGAAGAAATACTACTAGAGTAAATTTTCTAGAAAAGTATCTGGAAGGAAATCTTAGTTAAATAAATCCCTCCTTCAGTATCTATATTTCTATATCACAAAAATAACTCTAATTCTCACAGGAACTGAAGATTACATTAAACTCTCGAAACAATATAAAAATATAGCAGTTCTGTATGGATCTGAACACATTCGATGAACATTAATCAACTTCTACCTAAAATGAATTAAATAAAATGAATTATCACTATGACTATTGAGGGTTAGTAAAAGATATTCATCTCTCATGGAAATTCAACATCAATACAATCTAGCAATAAAGAAAAAAATTAATTCAAAATCAAGACAATTAAGTATTAAATTACAAAAACAACCTAAAAATGTTATGTTTGGTTTTGTACTCACGAGAAGTCGGTAATAATCATTCACAATACCACATAAACAGTAACAAAGAATACAGAACATCGAAATAATTCCCTGTAATTTGAATTATAAAGAATAAATCTGTGGTATGTTTATAATGAAATCATAAATAAAATTAAGTTGTGTATAAAATGGAAAAGTTCGTAAAATTATAAAATATCAACAACACCATGATTCTCATAACCTTTTGAGGGCTCGTTTTTTATCTTTAAGAACCTTCTTCTTCTCTGCAGTCATACCTGTTTTACTTTTATCGGCGGCTAGTTTCTTGGCAACTGGAGCATCACTTGCAACACCTTTATTCAACCTAAAAGCCTGTGGACAAAAATTTTTGTTTACATAATGGGTAGCCTATAACCTCATCATCATATTATGAAAATCTGGAGAACAAACTAACTCATACAACACTGAACTGATCGAATTAAAGGTCTGTAGTTAGTTGAAAAATACCGACACGAAGACTTATGCAAAATTTCGTCAGGGTCTTGACGAGAAAATTAAAAAAAAAATTGTATCTCAGAAACTATTTGTCAGATATGGATGAAATTTTGCGAGATGACATATTAAATTATAACGTAAATTTTCCGGCTCATTTTTTCATAGAATAATAAGTAAAGCATGTGTCTATGGGAGATGATAGCCCTACATAAGGGTCCTGTAGCGGTCTTCGAACTTCTGAATAATCATCGCTTGGACTGGCCAGACCTGGTTTTGATAGTGACCCTCCTGGCCTTACAAGCAATGACTTTTTGAATTCAAATATTGAAGGGATTTCTAAGAACAAGAGTGAATATCTTTGAAAACTAGCGGAGGTGATTATTCTTCAAGAGATTAATGCGGCTACAAAGGAGTAATAAATGGGCACTTTTAAAAGGATATGTATTATTTTTAATTTGTTTTTCTCCTCTTGTCTATTCATTTTTCAGGTTGAGTGTTGGGTACCTTGGAGAAACCTCTCCGTTTTTTGACCAAAGAATCCATATTGAAGCAATAAATGCCCATCAATATTTAAAATTTCTGCTACTGTTTTAAATAAATTCAATTTTTACAAATCACAGCACTCACGGGGAGACAGGGTTTTTTGTTGAGGGGTTTCCCTAAGCTCTTGTGTCATACGATGAATTGTATGGTACCCCGTTATACAAACCTCTGCTAACACATCTAAAGATCTCAATCAAAAAAATATATTATAACGTTTACAGTGTACTGTGTACTTCTGGTCCACTGTATTACACGACCCTCTGTGATGCAGAAACCTTGAGGGGTGTTCAGTCATCAGTGACGTTCATTCTTTTGTCACAAGAGAGATTCGAGGACTACATTATTATTATTATTATATGGATTGTGCTGGGCAGACGAAACCCGCCCCTCCACTGCGACCAAACGGTCTATTGTGGCAAACCTATTGTAATCTATACTTCACCCACAAGCTCAAGTCTCTTGATGAGGGATATGAGTCTGGTGGGTGAGAACTTGTCCAGTTCCCTCAGTGTCAGCTTGTGGACTCCTAGTTCCTCCAATCTGATCCTGTCCCCAGCGGGGCAGTCACACATGATGTGCTCGATAGACTCGTCGTCCTCCAGGCATAGTCTGCACTCGGAGTCCTCAGTCAACCCCAGCGTATTGGGTGTTTCCTGAGGCCATGATGGCCCGTGTATACAGCTGTCAGGATTCTCAGGTCTACCCTAGAGAAATTGAGCCATTTTCTGGCTCTTTCAGCTGATGGGCCAGTAATTTTT
Source organism: Halyzia sedecimguttata (assembly GCA_937662695.2). NCBI lineage: Eukaryota > Metazoa > Arthropoda > Insecta > Coleoptera > Coccinellidae > Halyzia > Halyzia sedecimguttata. The sequence goes on along the minus strand of OW569414.2, from coordinate 8,253,536 downwards.
GAGCGAGCATGTCTGTGTCCAGGTCTGCTGCTCCAGATTTCTTGGACCTTTTGGTCCACCCATCTGTTGTTTTCCTTCGCCGCTGCTCTGAGAGAGATACCACAGGCCGGTTCAGGTCCAATGAGCCCCATGGAAGCCCCCCGTGCCGCCAATGAGTCCGCCATCTCATTACCCTTTATGCCCGAGTGGCCCGGGACCCACAAGAGCTGCAGCCTGCAGCGCCCTCCAAGTTCAGCGAGTGTGGTCCGGCAATCCTGCACAAGCAGGTATTTGCAGTAGTATAAAGTCAAGGCCTTCAAGGCAGCTTGGCTATCCGATAGGATCTTGATTGATCTGTGAGCCCAACCTTTCTCAAGTATGAGCTTCGCACAGTGATCAATGGCGAGAATTTCTGCTTCAAAGACAGTCGCAAAACTACCCAGGCTGATGGATTCACCCCTCGCAATTCTAGAACCGCTGACTCCCGCTCCCACCTCTTGGGTAGTAGCGGAGCCATCTGTGAACCAGCAGGGACCCTCAAGCAGTTGGGTCTCAGAGACGGCCCAGTAGTCTCTGCTAGGAAAGACGACTCGGTAGGGCCACTCTGTGTAGGTTCTGGTTTTAGATACGTCAGATCGCATGCCCATTATCTCGTTGGCCTCCAATTCAGCCTGCAGAGAACCAGGCACGTAACCGATCGAGTTCTGGCTCATTGTGAGCCATATGCAGAAGTCTGTATGTCGCCATCCGGGCCACGCTCCTAATCACTAGGTGAAGAGGAGCGAGGTCCAGTAGGCGTTCCATGGCTGCGGTGGGGGTGGAGCGAAAAGCCCCTTTCACCATCAAGCACGCAGATCTCTGAATTTTAGCAAGCTTGAGCTGAGACTGCACCTTTACAGTACACTCCCACTAAGCAATGCTACCGTAAGTGATTTGTGGTCTCATCACCATCACATACAACCAGTGGAGCTGTTTCAGAGCCAGTCCCCACCTCTTTCCACAAGTTCGCTGGCAAGCCCAGAGAGAGTGCCTAGACCCATGATGTTAATTCCATTCATAAGATTCGGCAGCCCAATTTGACCCCAATCCGACATGAAAACGCTCGGCCTAATGTGGTTAGAGAAGGCCACAAACCAGTGAACATAGAATAAGGTGCACTGTAGCTAATGGCTAATAACTAAAAGACGGTGAAATATTCATCGATTTTAACCATCAACAAATATTCCTTCCTGATCCGGGCTGGTCACCTGATCGCTCAGTGTTCCTCCAAAGAGGAAAGTGTCATTCAGACGGCAGATACGTACCGTTTTCATGGTCGCCACCAATCATCAGCGTAACTTGGCCACTGAATTACTACCGAAGAAGCTCTAGGAAACTTAAGCCCTATTGTTGCCCTAGCGTTTCCATTGCTGTCATAGCATACTTCGATTATAGTCTTTCTGTTGCCAAAAAAATCAAGTTCAAGAAATTATTCCTTCTGGGTGTAACACTTCCAATGTACCTGAGTATATATTGTAGTTCCAAAGGTGATGTTATAGTTGCAGGAGGTTGAACTTGTCAAAGTCAACCATCATTTCACAAAATTTCTCTCAAAATTTGAATTTTGTTGATGTACCGCATCCAGAACAATTTAAATCTTTAACCAAAAACCTTGTATTTTACCTGTGCATGTATTTCTGTCATCATTTTTGCACGCTGACAATAGTCCTCGTATTGCTCTAATAAGAGTTTTCCGGCTTCCTCATTCAAGGCAGATTCTGCATTCGGAACAATCAACAAACATTTGATGGTGAGTAAGATATGCTTGATACCAAGATCCGATTTCCAATCTTTCTTAAGAGTGTTGACGCAAATTTCACCGTTGACTGCTACATTTGGATGAAAAATTTTGGTGTGGAAATAAGCTTTTGGCGGTTCCTGGGGAAAAGCTTTTCCAAGTGATAACTTTACTTTGAAAACTCCATTAGCATATGGCGTTCCTGCAAATAAAATTATTGATTACAATTCAAATTGTTACTTAGATATACATGGTGCGCCAACATAACTTCGTATTTTAAAAAGCGCGCCATTCAGTCGGTTGATGTAGATGCATATTATAATTAGTGATGGGACCTCTCGACTGAAAATAATAGAACATTTCGATTATTGAAACATCTCGAGATGTTCTGAAAAATGGGAGTGAATTCATTCGAATGATTTTCTGTCGTCTATCATATGGCATCCAGATGAGATATCACTCGACTCCAGCAAGAATTGATTGAAATGAAATGAGATACGAGATATCTCGTACTCGTAATTCGTTCTGAATGTTTTGATATTTCGAAGTTCCTTTGGCGGCATATAAGTATGAGATATGAAAGGTTTCTTTAACAATAATAGAATTTATGGCTGCCATCTGGATCCTGGTCGGGTGCTGCCAAAATTGTAGCCAGCGAATGATTTTATTATTTATTCCATTACAAATTGAGGTATTCATTATTATGCTCATCTTATTCAGTAGCTGTTCGTTCAAAATATTCAGATATATTCCGTTTGTTATTAATTAAGAACTCGGACCCGGAGGTTCGTTCAACAAGTATTTTATCGTTATTTTTTTAAATATTTGTATAAATGGCAATTTGATGCTTGTAGATAGCTTCAATTGGTTCAATTGGTATTATGCATGCATCTATTGAATTGACTCGAATTTTATTTTCAATAATTCAGGAACTAATAATAATAATAATAATGTTTATGTAGAAACAAATATGGTTCAACAAACATGCATACAGTTAAACAAATATGGTTCAACAAACATGCATACAGTTATAACCAATGGAATTCTTCATAAACAATCTTTCTCACAAAAGTGATGCCACTTGTGCGTGAGTTTTTTTCCCACTTTAAATTTTTGAATCCGATGTCCCCATTTATACTATTACATATATCCCATATCGAAAAACAAACAACTTTTAATTCTTCAAAGACAACAATAAACAAAATACAACATCTTAAATATAGTGATTTCGATTGAAGAACTTGTTCCACTTTATCTTCAAATTATTTTTAATCCAGCTCTTGATTTTCCTTTTATAGCTTCTGGTGTTTGTGTCCTGCCTTACGTCTGTCGGTAGTTTGCTATACAACAGTGGTGCCAGGTAAGTAAAGACCCTCAGTCCAATTGTCTTTTTAGCTCTGGGCAGTGCAGATGATATATTCCTAAGTATGTATTTTCGTTCTTTTCCAGGTACTTCTGGCTTCTGATTGTGCTGATGCATCAGAAGTGAGCGAGCATAGAGTTGTCGTACTCTTAAAACATTTGCTGTTTCATATAGCTCGAAGGATGGGTAAGTAAGTGTTTTTCTATATATTATCTTTAATATCCATTTCTGTGTTACTTCTATCCTCTTTTGGTAAATGTCACTTACTCCTCCCCATCCCAGTATTCCATATGTCAAGTGTGGTTCAACCAATGCATGGTATAGCTTTTTTAGCTCCTGTATAGTGCATATTTCCCTTAACGACTTGAACATATTTATTAACAGTCTAATTCTCTTTGTAACTATATCTGCATGGAGGTGCCATCTTAGATGTGCATCTATCATCAACCCTAAGTACTTTATGCTGTCTGTTTTTTTTATCCCTACATGTGAGTCATCTTTTATTATCGTTAATTCAGTATAGTTTGGCAGGTTGTTTCTATAACTGGTAAACGTCATGAACTTTGTTTTTTCAAGATTGACAGTCAATTTTCTTGTTCTAAAGAATTCAAACACTTGGGATAGTCCTTTCTGTGCTATCTCCTTTAATATTTCCCAAGTTGGTGCTTTGAAGAAGATGGCAGTGTCATCTGCAAAGCTGATTATTTCTCCTTTTATAGTATATTGAAAAAGGTCGTTGACATATAACAAGAATAATATTGGACCAAGCACTGTTCCCTGTGGCACTCCATATGTAATATTGCATTCTATACTTCTTTCATTTCCTATTTTTACAATTTGGGAACGTCCTGTTAAATAGCTTTCCATAAGTTCGAGTGCTGGCCCTCTAATCAATTGGAGGAATGAAAAAGGTCATAGAAAATTCAATCTGGACGTGTAATATATGATTAAAAATATGTTTTTGCGAAAAACAGAATGAAATAAAGTAAAAAGTACAAATTTCATCGACATTACATTTACCCATTCAGAAAAATGATTTGGTGTACATTTTTTTGGCGCTAATCTATTACGGCGGATGTTGGTTAATTGTCCACATTTCGAAAATACCCTGTCCGACGGAACTGATGTTGCCGGTATTATTGTATTTAGTGATTATAAATAGGTATATAATTGTGCATTCTAGGGAATTTCAGGTTCATAATAATTCATTTCATAGGTCCATTCCCTTTCGAACAGCTGGAAAGAAATTTTCAAATTTTGGACCAAAACCAAATAGCATAATAATAAATTATCAAAGGACCAACGGCAATGTAATTTAATGAAGTCATAAAATGTGAAAGTTAATATTGTAGGGGGCCGACGCAATTATATTGAAAATAAGGGATAACCTAAGCAGCTCACGCGATGAGAACTGAGTGGAATACCGAATGATCAATATCTCGAATGATCATTCGATTATTGAAATCATTCGATTATGCCCAACTCTAATTATAATACATGGTGCAATCACTCTTTGACATATTTTGATTTCCAAGTTCCAACTCCTTTTTCAATAAATTTAGCCAAATATGGTCAATACCAATTGGTATTGAAAAAGGAGTTGGAACTTGGAAATTTCTATGCAAAGTAAAACTATGTTAGCTATGATTTTTAAATACTGTCAATGTGACAATTCTTGAATTTCACTATCAACAAAATAATTCTAAAGATTTTCATTAAGCGTCTGACGAAGGAGTCTGATATAGACTCCGAAACGTTACGATATAGTTGTTTCTTCGTTGATGTTGTTTTGTTGTTGTTTGTTAGGCAACATTGTTCAATTGATTGCTTCTGACAAATATCTTGTGTTTCTTACGCAGAAGCAAATCACAAAATAATCAATTTTTATTTAATAGATATTTTTCAGATTTTGGGAGAAAAAAGCCAGAATAAAAACCTTTCAATAATTCTTCATCCCGCTCGATAACTGATCAATTATCACTTGGTAAGTTATCCCAGAGAAAGAGCTAATTAAAACCAAGTCGCCGTATTTTTTGTGAATGTTTTTCACTCTATTTCGATTAAAATTTTCCTGAGCTTATGGCAAAGCTAAAATTTTTGTACAAAAAAAATATTCATTTTTATTAAAGTATCAAGGCAGTTTATTCCTGCTATACTTAGTGCTAGATTTTTTAAAATTTCCGCGTCTTTCTGGATCAACACTCATTTGCCAGACTATACCGGTGTCACGTCCCAGTAAACAGCACGGAGTAGGGATGAGAAGGAAGCCGGTCTCCTGTCTTTCTCACCTTTTCTCACTTTTCTTAACCAGATACGTTTGAGTGGGTAGTTCGTATTCGCAATTGAACCCGGTAGGTGGCGCCGAAATCGGGTTCTAGGTATTTTTTAGAATTACGTGTTTGAGTGGGTCCCTGGATAACTTGGAAATTCAACTGTCCCGGTAGGAGGCGCTGCAATCGGATTCTAGATTTTTTTTAAAGATTTTTCGCATTTGGAAATGAAATTGCAACCGCAATAACCGATTTGGCGCAGGCGAAGTTGCGTGGGTAAGCTAGTTGTAGATAATTCCCTGCCAATGTCACCAAACACACAGCATAACCTTCCTGGCCGTCAATCCTACCTTGGGCACCGTTTCCGCCAGTTCACCGCGTTTCTACTACGACCGTTTTTGCTTGACGTTGTCGTAAGTGGTCCACTTTTCATCATCAGTCACCAACCGCTTCAACAATGGTCCCATTTTGTTGCGATTTCGCAGATGGAAATTCAGTCAATGAGGTTTTTTTTGCGATAACTCGTGTGGCACCCTTACATCGAGCTTCTTCTTGAGTCCAGCCTTATTCAAATGGTTCCAAACGGTTTTTTGTGCAATATTTTGCTCTTGGGCAATCGAAACAGTGCTTACATGACGGTCGGACTCGACAATGTCTATGATTTTATCGACATTTTCGACAATTGGCCTTCCAGTGCGTGGTGCATCTTTGACATCGAAATTACCGGAACGGAATCGACGAAACCAAAATTGCGTTTGATTGGCTGTTACAGTATCAGGACCATATGCACTATTTACATTTTCAGCCGCCTGGCTTGCATTTCCGCCTTTATCGAAGAAAAACTGTAAAATATTGCGTATTTTCTCTTGGCTAGTGTCCATCTTTGACGCACGCTCAAACTAAACTGAGTCAACTGATCATAAAACTGTCAGGAAAGTTTTTGTTGTAGGAAATCTCATCTTTCTAACGCCATCCAGTGGAACTCGATCGGACTTATACAACGCGACATACATATTATAATAACTAAAGCCATCTTTTGTGAAAATAATGGATTTCTTTTTACTACACCTTATAATATAATATCGAAAGATATTATGTAGAGGTATTACAGGAAATTCTGTATTATTCAATGTATTTAAAATAAAAATCATCAAATGCTTCTATCCTTCTGACATCGAATGTAATCTTTTGTAGTATAGAAAAATAATGAATTCGCAGGTTTTTCATTTACCGTTCCTCTCAAATTGATATCCCTTCCTGTTCCAATGAAACTCCATAACCGATAAATCCTCGATTTGACCTCATTATGTCTTGGCATGATAAAATTGCTGTTCCTAACATATGAGGGTTACATATCACTGACTAAACAGATTCTGTTCTCAAATTTGTATAAAATAAATAAATAAATAAAAGTTATTCGTGATGCTGCAGGAAATTTCATTATAGAACACCCTGTAGGTATAAGTGCTCACTTTGTTGAAGCAAACATGAAAAATAAATCAGTTAAGCCGGAGAATATAACCCCTCTGGTTGATTTACAAGAATATATAACGACTTTATAATCTTTAATTATGATTATATTCTTTTAATTTCGATTTTCGAACTAGTAACAATGGAATGATACTAAACTTTATCGGATGTCAGAATCTGCAAAAATCGACTCCTAGCGCCATCTTTGTTTACGAAGTGAAGTAGAACAAGACATGACACCTCTAGTTCTGTTTTTCGGACGAAAATTCAAGCGGAAGTAGAAATTGTCGACAACTTGTTATTCTATGCACCTTGGGTATGTGATGTGCCTACATTATAAAAAACAAATTTTCGGATTCATTCAATGAGTTTTATTAAGTTTTTAAAAGAGGAAGTTTTGCTGTTTTACCCTCTACAAGGATTCACTAAGTACGATAAATATCTTCAGTATGGTATTCCCGCTAACATAAAGGTGTCTTTGCTGTATAAAACAATGGCTCCAAATTGCTCTGTTACGGAAATACAGGTTCTGCAAGTTTCAGTAAGAAATTTTAAAAGCACTCACGTGACATCATGAACTAGCCCGCTCGTTTCAAAAATCAATATATTTCCCTGATTTGTAGATTTATAGATACTAGATATTCGTTATATCAATAAAACAAAATTTTAAATAGGCATATTCTGCAAATTGTTTGGAATATTCATTTGAATAAGTTCACAAATCCATAGCACATGGAAAGTACTTTTTGATGCAAATCTATAGATTTTTGATTGAGTTTAGTGAATCTGTCAACGTGACGTACTGATATTTTTCAGTGACCGAAAATTATATTTATATGTTAAATCAAATTAGTAGCAACGACAAAATCGCTTAGTAAGATATAAATCAAATTAGTAGAAACGACAAAATGGTTTAGTAAGATACCATAATTGAATTATGTAGTTTACAGGTTAATCTTGTTTTCTGTTACCATAAAACAGCTATAAAACTAAATTTCAGCAAATTCTTGTGTGAAGTTTCCAAAATATTGAATTTTGTTTACGCTTTTGGTGACGATTCTCATGATATCTTGGAGTCATTATTTTGCACCTAAATACAAAATTTTAACTTGATCAGATGCGCAGTTTTTGAAATAGAGGAAATATCAAATTTCAAATGAATCCAAAACCATTTAGACCTCAAAGATACCTTTATTTCAAAGACCGAATGTGCTACCACATTATTTACCGCACTCAAGAAACATCCTGTATATAAATAATTCTAAGCATTGTAGATGAAAATGTTCCCAGAAAGGTCAGTATGGGACTTTATGACCACAAACCAACCAAATTTCCAGATTTAATGGTTCTAAAATTAGTGAAGTAAAATATTTATATTCAGTATTAAATATCGACTGACAAAAACTTGGTTATAGTTTCTATAGTTAGTAGTATAGAAATTTTGATGAAATGTTATTGATTGGTATTTATAAAACTGTTGAAGTTAGTGGAATCTTTGATGAGCTGGGATAGTGGACTGGAGAGGTATGAAGATGTTGAATGATGTACAAAACAGCATGTTTAGAATCATTTTCAAGAAGAAATAAATAAAATGACTACAATCAATCAATATCAATGTAATATTAAAGGCAGATTAAACGAAACTTTCATGAGTTTATAGGTTACCTAATTGGGACGGAAATTTTATATCATCTTCCCAGTATTAATAAAAAGTATTGAATATCTAAAACCATTTCCTTAAGAATGTCGCTTTGTCATGCGGTCAAATTCATGAAAATTTAATTTTTCTGGTTGAAAAGAATACAGGGTTTGACAACTTTAATTATTCGTTCAAGAATTGTTTCATTTACTTTCCTATTAAATAAAACTAAAATATGCAGATACAGCTTTTAAGTTAACTGAATAAATGATATGTTGCAATTTTCTTGTTCTACTTATTGTATGAAATTGTACATAAAGTTGGAATATTATAACATGTATTGTGAAAAACTCTTGTATTCTGGAAAATCAAATATAGTCGCTCAATCGAATTATGTATATGAAGGAATATAGGTATAGGTACCTAGTTGATCAGGAGCATGTACTTTCTTGAGTACTATTTTTACCAATACCGTTTGTACTTGTATCCTGAGTATAGGCTCAGAATATACCCTCGATTTATTTATACCACCAATTAAATACGGAAACGAAACTGCTAAATAGAATAATCTTTATTGTAAAATTACCTGATGGACCCTCAATGAATGCTTGTATGTCCGCCACATTTTCCTCGTTTATCTGAACTTTGATGCCTTCTGGTGGAGCAGCCACCAATTCTTGCATTTCCCGGATAACGCCTCGAATAACTTGGGGTGATAAATTTTCCAAGTTATTAGACATCTAAATGGAAAATTTATTTTAACGTATGAATGGATCTGAATGGAGTAAAGGTTGTAATGTAACTGAAATATATGGTACTTACGTTATCGGATAAATTTATAAATATTTAAAAATTAGATTGTTCAGGTAGAAACGATAGTGGTATTTTGTTAACGAATTTATTTTGGACCAGTATACAAAATTACTCAGAATGTCAACAGAAAACCATAGACAGAGACACCACAGAATTTAACTAATATGTTCTTTGCTATGACAGGATCAGAGACGTTGGACAGGATCTACATAATTTTGGTATTTTGTTTGAATACGAATACATATAAGTGAAGTTTGAAGTTTTTCATAATGATTGGATTCACCTGATTCATTGAATATCAACTAGAACGACGTGACTAAAGTTTTGCTGCTAAAATACTTAAAATATAATTTGTACAGATTAATTCCGAACACACTCTTCCCTCTTCTGTCATTGTAATACTGCGGAGTGTGGAACATAACCCTAAACAAAAATAAGAACGCAGCCACAGAATACAAATATACGCAGGAACCAAAAATTTACCATTTAAATTCTCTCGTGTCAATCGCCATAAAAATAATTTCATAATCTCGAAACTAAAATGTCTACAAAAAAAGTAAGTATATGGGGATCAACTTAGTACTTAGTGCAAATTCTTATTTCAGTTACCTTAGTCCCATGTTTTGAAACTTTTTAGGTTGTTGAAGATGAAAAAATGTCGTTGAATTTCAATCGCACCTGTCCTGATTCCTTGGTATTCCTGAAAATTTTGTCAATTCAAATATTCTAATTCTTCATGCTAATTTTATTGCAGGAAATAAAACTTCAAGAGCTTAGGAATAAGTTGGATAATTGGAAAGAGGTCCTATTACCCCTTTATAAGATTCTGATATGGGAAAAACAATGGCATCCCTTCGCTATTGCTGGAGGTATCTTGCAGCCTTAATTTGAGTTCAGATTTCAGTGGCAGATTGCAAATATAAATTTTGAGCACAGTAGCAGGTGTACCTCAAGTGATCATAAAGAATGTTGACTTATAATTCTGTGAGACATGTTATTAACCATCAGATGACTAAAGAAGGAAAATGTCTCACGGAGATACTAGTTGATCATCTGAAATATGTTCCCATTTTGTTTCGGTTTGAGCAATGGAGCCTTTGTTTTCTGCCAATCATCTGAACCATAGCAATATTGTCTTTAACTGTCTTTGGTTTTTGTATATATTTTTTCTGTTCTCAAGGATATATTATGTGTTCAGCAAACTTATTGATGATACTTTTTCTCAAAAATTAGAACTTTATACCATTTTACTAATTTCAATATAGTAAACGAATCTCAACCAAAAAAATTAAATTAATTAATTCCACTCTGTCATAGAACAGAAGTTGAGTCATAGATTTTAAATGAATTAGGTAGCATTTAAAAATCAAAAGAAGTACAATATAAACTTTTTATCTGCAATTTGAGTTACCGTATTTGTGTAGACTGAATTCTACCGATATGGTAAAAGATGCTTATACTTGGAAAGCAATTTTATGAAACATGTACATCATTCTGGCAGGAAGACTTAGGTCGATAGCCGTTTGATTGTAATTATGATCAATAAGTTTATTTGAATAGAGAAAATATTGAAATTCTTCTTAACAAATTGAATAAAACAAAAGAGTACATGTGTTAATCGTTGAACCTAAAAATAATTTCAAAAGATCAAATTACTATGATTTTACCTTGTTGCTGTACTCAAAATAAAATCATCGAAACATTCCTATTAAAGATTACAAGTTTAAACTGATACTTATTATGCATTTTTCAGTTACCACTTCTATCTTCTTGTTCATATGGCTCTCCAATATGAGCGTTTTAACTGTTTTTTCTTTACTTGGTCTTTTTGTAACCATGTGTGATTATATCGTACCGATTTTATCCATCAAATTGAATAATCCTGACTCTTGGACACCTGACAAGGAAACAGTGTTGGAGACCATATGTGGGGAAATGTTACTTCTGGAAAAAAAGGTTGATTTTGATTGCTCCATGTATTGCAGATTAAGAGAAAGTCATCCCAAAATGGTAATATGGAATAAATTCTGTCCATTGTTGTAATAGACTACTGGCCCATGCTGAAAAAATTATGGGTCATTTGAACCACCAGGTCACCTATCTAGAACGATATAAGAGCATAAAATAATAAGATTCAGCACTATGCCGTCACTTGTAAGCTGTCCAACTGAGTGCAGGTGAGAATTCGAAAGTACAGGTAGAGTGAGTACATTTTGGTCACATATTTTTGTACGGCATTCTTACCACCGATAGATCCATGAAAAATAATAAGAAAACGCGCAGTGCCGTACAAAAATGGTGGTCCACAAAGTCGATTTTTTTTTTTTTTCTGACAATTACCAGGGTAAATTTGGTCATTTGATCTTGTACGGCATCTGTGTCATACTATTTCAATACTGCTTCTAATCCATTATTCCGCAACGCCGTACAAAAATCATGCGACAAGGGGAAAAAATCGAGGGTTGTAATCCCCTCTCTTTCCGTAGTCCAGGGGGTGATTTGAAAAAGTACGGCTTCGGTTCCAAAACATTATCTAGCACTCAAAAGTACTATTAAAAATAATGCCGTCAAAAAATGATTGTTCATTTGAATGTAAATCAATAATTACCTTAATTGCATCGTATCCTTGATTTTTAGAGCTGTAAAGTCATTTGATCCTGTACGGGAACTTTTTTTTTAACATGATATTGTAAAATACAATTGTTATATAGTATTGCCGTTCAAAAAAAACCGTTCTAAAAAAAATTATAGAGAAATACAAAAACTGAAATTTTGCGAATTATTGTAAAAGTATAAATATCATAGATTAATGAAATATAGCAGTTTTCTACATTTTATCCCTTGTTTTAATTAGTATTAACATATATAAATTAGGAAAAAATGATGCCGTACATTTTTATGCACACCATATCTTTTAGGCTGATGAAAGTGACGCTACAATTTTGAGGGTACTTTATGTCCATCTGATACAGTACGGTATCAACATAATTTTGAAGTGAACAATTGATAATATGATAAAATCACTATGACGTCTAACTGAACTGAAACGGTGTGTATATTATGTCCAAGAATTGAAACTGTCAATCCCAGTATCAACAGTTTTGTATACTTTTTGGTTCAATATATACTTCAAACCTTATTGATACATACATATAATTGATTTGTTTCATTGTAATGATGTGAATAAATAAAACAATCATGTTTTAGAAAAATTCGAAATATTTAATGATGATAATAAAAAAAATGGCCATTTCATAAAAAAAAATTCATAAATTTAATGATGATAATAAGAAATATGGTTTTTGTTTGAATTATTCTGTATCGGAATCCGTTGCTGAGTTGTTATCAGAATCAACGTCTTCATCGACTTCCGAATTATCTTCTCTCGGGTCCAAGCCGCGTACATCCGAATAAAATACGATATTCCCTACAAATGCTAAACGTCGTAACAGAACGTCGCTCCAAAAATGTGCGAGTACTTATGATACTGAAATTAGCAGAATTATTTTTGAAAAATTAAAAATAAAATTGCACATCTACATAATTCAAGTATAAATCGATAGTAAACAAACCCATATATGACATAGTTTCTAACTAGGAACCTAGAATCACGAAAAGACTGAAAATTTGTACAAGTAAACTATCTAAATGCCGTATAAAATAAATTTCACCTTACATTTCGTTATATAGATTTTTTATTTTTGATTTTTTCTATTTATTTTTTTTTTCCCTTTGAACCAACGAAAATGTACGGCATATGAAAAAATATTATCTATGCATAAAATACTTTCAAAATAAATTTATTTCATGTTGTGTCAAATCACCTGCTGGACTACGGAAAGAGAGGGGATTACAACCCTCGATTTTTTCCCCTTGTCGCATGATTTTTGTACGGCGTTGCGGAATAATGGATTAGAAGCAGTATTGAAATAGTATGACACAGATGCCGTACAAGATCAAATGACCAAATTTACCCTGGTAATTGTCAGAAAATAAAAAAAAAATTCTACTTTGTGGACCACCATTTTTGTACGGCACTGCGCGTTTTCTTATTATTTTTCATGGATCTATCGGTGGTAAGAATGCCGTACAAAAATATGTGACCAAAATGTACTCACTCTACCTGTACTTTCGAATTCTCACCTGCACTCAGTTGGACAGCTTACAAGTGACGGCATAGTGCTGAATCTTATTATTTTATGCTCTTATATCGTTCTAGATAGGTCACCTGGTGGTTCAAATGACCCATAATTTTATCAGCATGGGCCAGTAGTCTATAAATATACTAAATAATCTTCGTTTTACAGAGTTTTGCCCTAACAACGTTTGTTTTTGGAATGTTGGCCTATTTTGGAAGTGTCTTTAATAACTTGTTGTTGATGTACCTATTGGTGTCATCGATAGTACTTCTGCCTGGCGCAAGACGCACCAAACTGTATCATCGCATCCATGAAATTCAAAATAGAATTGTTCAAGAATATGTCACTACAAGATCGCCGTGGGGGAAAAAAGAAGAATAAAATATGCTAGTCTGTTCCTTTGTGCGGAGCAAATGAATTTGTGATTTTAACGGATTGCCGAAACTAAATTAAGATTATTTATGATGGATCCAAGAGACTGAATGTAGTTTTGTAATGTGTGTAATTTTCTTAATAAATATTTCAATTTATGAATTGTGAATATTATTCAAAATGCATATATTTTACTGTCCAGCACTATTCGCTATTTTGTCGAGAAGATCGTATCGAAATTCTTCTCCTTAGCTTTGCTATCTACCTGCTCCTACCTTACACACAAAGTATCTCCACAAAATCTTCCAACCACTCTCATTCCTCGAAATGTTTCTTGATAACACCTACTAGTTTAAATGCTTATTGATTCCAAACTAGAATCAGGAAAACTTGAATTTTGTTTCACGTAGAATAGTTACACGTCTGATATTTTATAAATCGAAAATGTTGTCCTTTATGTACGTACACAATTCTAGCGATAAGTTCCAAACATATTTAATTTTTGAAGTCGTTAACTACGAAATTTCAATTCGATCCAATCTGTTTTGGAAATATTGGTAAAATAAAATTTCAAATGTTTATCAGAAACCTTGGGGAGTATTTTTGCACTTTCACAAACTCAACCGGCAAAAAATAGAAGCTGCAAGGGTTATTTACCCTTCCTTTCAAATTCATATTCATGATTGTCTTGACCATCTTCATGACATAACTAATTTTGAATGATCATTCTTAGGACACAGGAAAAACCAATTCACATGTAATTTGAAAGAAATGGATAAAGTCCTAGTCCACACAATCAAAACGTAATAGTAGAGAAACGGATTTATTTGAATCAATTGTCAAAGATCCATCATGTTTCTAAAAACCTATTATAATAATTCTCGACAAACATAATTATTATAAAAATTGAAGAAAAACATTAAGTTATTAGAAGCCAAAAATTTTTCCATGTGTTTAATTAACACCTGTAAATATTAATATGCACAAATGCATCCTCATATCGTGACCACAAAAAAAGAAAGTACCTTAAATAATCATTTACTTTCCTAATAAAATCTTTACAAACATATTTGTTATACTTCAAAAATTTTGTATCAAGAATTGACATCAAAGTATATAGATATATACTCAATAATGATATAAGTCAACTTAAATATGAAGTCAAATGAAACTCTGTTAATCACATTCTTATAATAAGTCTTTCGTCTGCACAAACACAACAATCGTCTACTTCATCTCTTTCGTGTAGGCTTCCAATTCAGCATCTAACTCTTCAGCAGTAGGCTGTTTTCGCTGTGTCCTTGGGGTACGTCCTCTACCTGGTCGTCCTACTGAAATAAGTTTATTTATTTATTTAGTACTGCATTAAGCAAGAATAACAGGTAACCCCCAATATGACAATATAAGACAACACGTAACATGAAAATGCTATAAAATATACTGGCAAACATACTGAACAACGAAATAGATATTATTAGGCACTAATAGAAAACGAAATAATGAAATCTTCAGCTCGTTTGTACAAAAAACTAATTTATGACACAGACGTCATTTTTCTCTGTGTGTTGAGAGGATGAAGTATATATGAACGATAGCAATGTGGCTTCCACTTTTAATAGAGGGTTCTAGTTCAGGTCTTCAGGATTAATAATATGTAGTGAAATTTCTGGATTTTTCATCACACTTAGGATAATTCAAAGAAGAATATCTCGAAAACGGTACGATTTAGGAGAAATGATGACGAATAATTTAATTTTCTAAAATGACTTTAGATTCTTACAAAAACTTAGGCTAAACTTTCCGCCGTATTCACAAAGTATAGTGTTTAAATATCTGTTAAGTCCTAACTGAGGTCCTCAGTTGAGGATAAATTTGAATCGCAACCTCAGTTAACGTATTTAAAGGTGGTGAAAAAAGCCCGTTTCACGTTAATTTTCACGTTAACGGAGGTTGCGATTCAAATTTATCCTTAACTGAGGACCTCAGTTAGGACTTAATGGAGATTGAATGCTTTGTGAATAATAATAATAATAATAATAATATTTATTAACAATTACATAGTAATTAAGTCAAAATAAATTTAAATTTACACAATTTCAATGCTCATATTATAGGGTGGGTTTTCTTGAAAGTGACGTTTCAGTTGTTTCCTCAAACAATTCACCTCAAGTTCTCTCCATGCTAATGGGAGTTTATTATATAGCCTTAATCCTTCAGATTTCCTGTCAGTGGTTTTAAGTCTAGCTCCAATTATATTCAGGTCTTCTTTGGAGCGTATATTGTATGGATGGCA
Source organism: Halyzia sedecimguttata (assembly GCA_937662695.2). Lineage (NCBI taxonomy): Eukaryota > Metazoa > Arthropoda > Insecta > Coleoptera > Coccinellidae > Halyzia > Halyzia sedecimguttata. The sequence goes on along the minus strand of OW569414.2, from coordinate 8,237,421 downwards.
GTCGGATCTTTTAGCATATTCTGCTTTACTTCTGGCGACATCGATTATCAGTCTGATCATAAGTTCAGCTATTACTGTCAAAATTCTGTATTTAATGAAAATAGGTTTACAGTGAGTTCTAGAATCCACTCCCACTATTGCCCTAACAGCTTCTTTTTGGGTGATTAGTACCTCATGGATATGACTTGAGCAGCCCCATACTTCCAAGCCATAAGTCATACGAGTATGGAATAATGCATAGTATGTCTGTAATGCTGTCTGCTGATTAATGATCTGTCTTACACGTCTTATGGCATAAATAGCGGGATGTAATTTCTGTTTCAGTCGAGAGCAATGTGCCTTCCAGGTCAGTCTAGTATCGAAGTTAATGCCCAAGAATATAGCCTCATCTCCAGGCACTGCAGTTGACGATGTGAAGGTCATAATTTTAGTTTTTTCATTATTTAGGCATAATCTGTTTGAGTTGAACCAACTGGCTGCTTGTTTGTTTGCTTCCTCTGATCTTCGGAGTAAATTGTCCTGGTTTTTATCTTTAACAGCTAATGTAGTATCATCTGCATACAGTACGGCATGACAATTGACATTCTTTGGGAGGTCGTTAACATATACGATGAATAGAAGAGGTCCCAGAATTGATCCCTGGGGAATACCGTGCACAACAGCCGTTGTTGAGCTATTTTCTTGATTGTGATAGGTCATTTGTTTCCTACCATTCAAATATGAAGCAAACAGTGATAAAGCTACCCCCCTAACACCATAATGCTCAAGTTTTTCTAGGCATATCTTGTGGTCCATGCAATCAAACGCTTTTGATAAGTCACAAAATTGAGCTTGTGTTGTTTGATGTGTTTCAAAGCCATCCAATATGAAAGAGTATAGGTCTTTTATGCCATCAATTGTAGATTTATTCTGCCTGAATCCGAATTGGGAGTTTGAAAGATGGTTGTGTTTATCTAGAAAAGAGATTAGTTGTTCTGCCATCACCATTTCCATAATTTTTGAAAATACTGGGAGGATGGATATTGGACGGTAATTAGAGGCTAATGTTGGATCCCCTTTTTTAAGTATAGGACATACTTTGGCTAATTTCATGTTATCAGGAAACACCCCTTCTTGTATACTTTGGTTGATTATATGTGTTAATGGAGCTATGATTCCATCGCACACTGATTTTATTAATTTTGTACTGATGCCGAATATATCCATTGTTGGTTTTGAAGCCATTTTTTGTATGTATCGAAGTGTGTCCTTTTCAGTAATGGGTTTGAGAAATAATGAATTTGGTTGAGTGATCTTGACTTTGTGTAGGTATGTCTGGGCAGGGGGTGTATCTGCTCTAATCTGGCTAGATATTGTAGGTCCTATATTAGTGAAGTATTCATTTAAAGCATTTGCTGACGGCGAACTTTGTATTGCCTTTTGTTTCTCCATTCGTGTTTCTGCCTTGATTATTTGCCATGTGGTTTTTTGTTTGTTTTTGGCCTGAGCGATTTTCATTTCATTTTTTTGTTTCTTTTCCAGTTGTGTTGCATCTAGGTAAAACTTTTTATATTTCTTATAAAATTCTAAAGTAGCACTATCCCTATTCAGCGTATATACTTCCCTTATAAAGTCCAGTGTTTCTTTAATTTGCTTAAGATGGTATGAAGGTTTGTAAGCATAAGTTGTTGATGTTGATTGAAGCGGTATTGCATTATTATAATGCAGACAGAATACGTTCAGAAATGTGTCAAACTTTTTATTTATGTCATTTATTTCATAGATTATCTTCCAGTTAACATCCAAGAGTTGCCTTTTTAAAGACATAATATTCTGAGGACAAAATTTTCTAAACATTTTGTTGGGTTTCTGTGTGCATGGTTCAGTACTGACATCTATTATCTGCGCTAGATGGTCAGATATGTTTGCATTATACGTTCTAGCATCACGTTCTTCAATATTGGTCAGTATGTTGTCTACACAAGACTTTTTGCCATTATAGTGCTCTCTTGTATATGTAAAAATTGTTCTATGTAGGCCAAAGCTTTCAAACATATTAAGGACAAGGAGTACTTGATCAGTTTCCGAATTGAAATCTACATTGAAGTCGCCAACTATGATTATGTCTATCTTAGCACTAAAAGTGGCAAATATATACTCAATGATTTGGAACCAGAAATGTATAGGTTCTTTTGGCATTTTTGGTGTATAGTATACCATCACAATAAGATTGTGGTCAGGAAGGTAGATTGCATTAATTTCGTGGATCATTTCACATGACAGTTTATCAATTTCTTCCAGTTGCATATAGTTTATACCGTCTTTAATGAATATGCAGACTCCTCCATGTTCATGTTGGGTTCTGGTGTAGCAATTGGCAACGCTGTAGTTTTTTATATGATATAAATTTTTATTGTTTATGTTGAGCCAATGTTCAGTAATACATAGGATATCAATTTCAAGTTGATAGCTAAGTTGTTCCAATGCTTCTATTTTATTCGTGATGCATTGTACATTTAGGTGCAATATCCTTAAATGAGATGAGATCGGTTTATTATTCGCGTGCTAAGGTTCTTCGTTTGTTGTTTCTTCCAACAGATGATGTCCCATTCGAAAGTTGAATCTCGAGAATGCAACTCCTGTTGGCCAGAACTTTGAGTCATAAACTCTATCTTTGTGTTCAGTTTCCACTCCAATCAGAAAACATTTATTATCTTTCTGAGGGTTTCTAATTGGTAAATGTTTAACACTTACGGTTGCTACATCTGTCTGCAGATTTTCATGTATATATCTTTTTATGGTTTCTGGGTTGACGTGATCCTTAATTCTTCCTAAAAATAACCATATTTTCTTTTCTTCTGGTTTTTTGTGTTTGTTTCTGCTTTCAAAGTTGTACTTCAGGCAGAGACTTTCTTCTGTTCCTACGTGAGGTTTCATTCTGTTTCTTCCCCTCGTTCTTACCAGGTGAAATTCATTCTGTTCTTGTTCAGAATTCCTATTGTGTTTGTTTTGTTGGTTCACTGTTGGAACCATTTCTTTAGTTATGACATTTATGTTTTCATTGACATTTATGTTTTCATTGACAGTATTGACACAAATTGATTCCGTCAAATTAACATTCTGTGATGTTTTTGTTTGGCCTGAGGCGTTTGATTTTGTCAAGGTTTCCCTCGGTAGTTCGATTGTCGAGTTGTTCTTTTGATATCTGTATCTGTCACTTCTGGTTTCTCTTTCCTTGTTGCCGAAGTCCATCTTGTAAACATTGTCGTTTTTTGTCACGTTGTTATCTACTTGATTTTGAGGTTTGTTTACCTTTGCTATTTCAAGGTTGCGGATCTTGTCATTCAATAAAATAATGTTGGATTGTAGAACAGAATTTTTCTCTTGGACTTCTTTCAGGAGTTCTTTGAGATATTTATTTTCAACATTCAACATATGGATTTGTACCTCGGAATCTATAGCCGTATCGTTTTCTCCCTCATTTTGTTTTGTAGTGGATGATGAAACTTCGTGTTTGCATGTGGTTGATTTTTGCTCAGCCGCTTTTAATAAGCACGATGGATGAAATTTTTCAGAACATTTCACGCACTTTATGTATTCTACTACTTTTTTACTGCAGTATAGGCACTTATATTCACTAATTTTTCGATTTTTATTCGAGCTATTTTCGGACTCGACTTCACTTGACGCCATCTTTCTTTTTTCTTTTTTACGGCGGATTATCTGCTTTCTTCATGCTAATTTCTAGTGACCGACCGAAAGTTCGGTTTAGGTTTCGGCCAGTTTCGGCCTTAGTTTCGTTTTCGGCCCAAAATGGCCGAAACTTTCGGCCGGCCGAAACTCGAATGTTCGTGAATTATCCTGGTCGTTTGGCCAGGAGTTATATGTAGATATACATAATTGTCGTACGAGTTATTGTGATATATCTTTGTTATGACTGAGAATTCACTTTAATGATTATTAATTAGATTACATAGGCTGATTCCAAATAAGACGTGAAACTTGGAGTATGACTCATTAGCTGTTGTTTTATCCATATTTATTAATAACCGAAAATCAACGGTTTTTGGAGTTCGGGTGATTTTTAAAAGATTTCTGAACTTATAGTACATATTTCGTCAATTTTTTCTACGTTGACCAAATTTGGTGATAATTTTGGTTTATTTTCATCAGAAAAGAATATGATATGTACGAAAAAAGCAAAACTATGCTGTATAAGAGGTTGAAAAAGAATTAGTATGATTTGAAATGTGGTAGTTGAATAAATGAAAAATCAATTTCTAAAATCAATCTGTCTGCAACTTTCGAATTTCAAAATTTTGTATGCCAAAATTATTTTAAAAACTTGCCAAATTCCTTCTTAATTCTCTAAAAGATTTCGTTAGATTGCTTAACTAGTTTCGTTTCAGCAGATTTTTTTATAAGCAACCTTTTGAATGTCGGGCATTTAAAATAGTGAATGTGTATCAAAAGACAGCGTGAGTAAATTTCAGGCGGAAAATATCAACTGAAAACATCAGAAAGACGGCACGTGCTAGCCTATGGAATGGTGGAACATAATTTATGAATACATTTTCTAATGTAATTTCGAGCTTAGTTGCAACAAAAAAATATTGAATTCGTTATTTTCCTCTATTTGCTTCTTTTATCCCCTTTCAAATCATACTAATTCTTTTTCAATAGAACCAGTACTCAAATATCTCGGAAACCGTTGATTTTTGGTCCTCAATAAAAATGGCTCAAACCACAGCAAATGATCCATACTAACACCTCCTCTAAGGTTCACGTCTGATTTGGAATCACCCTGTATACTTCGACTGATTATTTTGATAACTTGGTAATACCAAAATAATAAATAAAGATCTCAAAAAAATTTCTTTTTATTTTATTTAACACTCCTTAAGTATTTTTATGTATATGCGAATAAAATTGTAAAAAATTTTGTAGATTTCAGTATGAAATATAAAGTTTCGGTTTCGGCCGAAACTGAGACCCTGGCCGAAAGTTCGGTTTCGGTTTCGGCTGAAATACCAGTTTCGGTCGGACACTACTAATTTCTCATAGATTTTTGAACTGGCAAATTTATAACTAGAAAACCATTGAAAATAGGAAAAAACTGTTAATTGGAGAATACGTATCATAGTTATAGAAAACTTCACCCCAAAATCTATTTCATTCGGAATAACCATGTCAAAGCTACAATGGAAAACCTAATTTTTTTTAAATTTCAACAGCCTGTATCTCTTTACCAGAGCCGAATTTGGAAAAACGGTAAATGAAAAATGTATTCTGGAATCCATGGTTAAAATTAATGTACCACTTAAAGGCTCAGCCTGTATATGACAAGTATAAAAAGATAACCAAAGGCGATCCAGCATCACCTTTATCTAATTTAAAACTTGAATGTGTACATTTACGTTTTTAAGATATTATTTTTAAAGTCATTGTGCTGAAAATTAAAAAACTACAACAGTAAGCAGAAAAATCCTGTCGAAACCATATCGAAATTTTGCAATGCATGAATTTATGTGAACAAAGGTCCAATTGTATTTATACATTTTAAATGCATATTTTTTCATCAGGGGTGTTCAGATAATCAATTGATTTTCACCCACTACTAATTCTGATGATCTACTTGAGAGTTTTGAGCAAAATTTTAAGTACACATAGTTCAATTATTGAACAATACATTATTGCAAGACTTATAATAGTATAGATACTAACCTCCTCTGCTGCTACCACGGGCTCTACCTCCTCCGGAATTTCGAGGGCTTCTGCTCTGGAACTTTTGAGGAGGAGGACCATTTCTTCTTATAGGTGAGGGGATCTCAGACGTGGTCAATTGTATATTCATAGCTCTTCCATCTAAAGGTACACCGTTGTATTGCTTCATGGCTTTGATCGCATCGCTTCTCCTTTCAAAAATGACATCTGCAGTTCCTAATGACCTAGCTGATCTGTCGTAGTGCACAGCTCCACTCTTCAGAGGACCAAACTCGGAAAATAGTTCTTGAATATCCGAATCCGACACTCCAAAATCCAAGTTGGAGACCAATAGTTTTGTTGGCCCCATATTAGCTTGAACCATAGCTCGGGCACCGGACAATTTTCTTGGTCCGTACCCTTCAAAAAGATCATGCTTCCATGCACTGTTTACGTCTCCCTAAAGAAACAATTGGTTTGTTGTGAGTTCGTCGAGTGAATATCCAACTTGGGGATGGTCCAATAGGATCGTTCCACTTGAAAAAATCGTGTTCAAAAACAAATATTAAAACTCATTTACCCTATTGAAGGATCTAGTGATTCCTCCGCGACCTCTTCCTCTCTGAACTCCAGAACCACCAGCCGAACCAGAATTACGGAAATTTCTTCTGGGTTGTCCACCAGTTTTGGCACCTCGGCCACCTCCGCGACCCCTTCTTCCTCCGGCGTTTCCACCACGGCGTGGTTTGTTGGATTTTATTATTTCATCCAAGCTCATTTCTATCTTATCCACCATTTTGTTGATTTGGATTCTTTAAAATATTTTTCACAATTAAACTTGACGTTTGCACAATTAGCTGTTCTCTCTTTAACTTGATTGATTCAATACACTTCAATGAAATTCAATTTTCGTACTAATACAAGATTTTAAGTAAAAAGCAGTGGAAAATGGCTTCACAAACCATAACTTATTTGAGCACAGAATATCTCACATTTAGAGCATCCAGCCGTTGAGAAATGGCCTCCTTTTTCTTATTCTATGGACATACGATTTTGACCCCAGTATCAATTTATTAAATATATCATAAATTCTGCGAAAAGATTGAAAAGAGGGATTTCTAAATAAATACATATAATTAAAGCCATCTGTAAAGCATAATATATAGATTAACATTAACTTCCTCCTATGCTGGGCAAAAGCAACCAAAGACTGAAACTGACTTTTTGATCTTTCTCTATGCTCTATTGAATATTATTCTATATCTCTGATGTATACTTTACTTAGGTTAAGTCACGATACACTAACACCGGTATGCCAGGTTTGATTCTTAAACTCGTCGAAATCGCGCAGCTCGCAAATACGTCACGTATTTACGAGCCGCACCGCGAAATGCCGAAATTCGAATAACTGTCAGTGGTTTCATTTGAGGTTAATCTGCTTTCCACGTGTTTGTTGTGTTCCATGCTATCGTGGTGTTAGGTTTATTTCATCTTTCATCCAAGATTTACGAATTGTTATTCATTATAGCTTAAATCATGCCTAATTGTGCAGTTTCCGGATGTCCTAATAATAATAGGAATACGAAAACTATAGATATAAAGTATTATAGATTTCCGAAATCTGAATTTTCTCATCAATGGGTAGCAGCTTGTGCAAACCAGAAGACAATTAATTTGAAAAATGGTGAGTACTGAAACAATTATATACCTATGATCTTTATGATTCAGAATTTATTTTTTTTCAGCTTGTGTTTGTTCCGTTCATTTTGATAGTGATTGCTTTGAGGACATATCGATCAAGCAGAAGTATGCTTATTATACAGGCAAAAATGTCAGGGATTTAAAGCCTGATGCTATTCCAACGTTGAATTTACCCAATGAGAAAAATTCTACTGATGATTCGGAAGGGTCAGCTGAATATGCCAAAAGAATACGATTGATGGATAATAACTCAACAAGTTCCTCTGTTAATTATCCAACTGGGAATATTGATAATGATAGCCGGATTACCTCTAGTTCATCCATTAATGAACATTCTAATATGGAAATTGTATTTAATCAGCATAGGTAGTTCTTAAATATGGTATTCTTGCGAACTTGTATTGAACAATGATTTATATTTCAGTGATAATGAAGAGGCCCATGTGGAAATTGCTCAAACCACAGAAACACGAGAAATATCAAATTTATCCAATCAGCCTAGGTATTTCTGTTACATGTTATTCCTGTGACCATGTATTAAACAATGATTTCTATTTCAGTGATAATGAAGAGATCCATGTGGAAATTTCTCAAACTACAGAAATATCAGATGCATCCAATCAGCCAAGGTAATTTATAAATGTACTAATCTAGGGAACACGTATTAAACAATGATTTCCATTTCAGTGATAATGAAGAACTGATACTACAGTTGAGAAACCAAATCACTGCTCTGCAAGAAGAAAATTTGCAACTTAAGCAAGCATATGAAAAAATAAGGTGCGAATGGAACGATGCCCAAACAAAGCTGAACAAAATTTTTTCTCCTGGTCAAATCAACAGGAAGAGGAAAGATTGATTCCCTATTCATTCATCGAACCCCAGTATACAGAACCATTAATTATTGATTTGTCAGAGGAAAACTTGACAAGTGAATCTACGGAATTGAGGGAACATTTCGAATCCCGGGAGAAAATTAGTAAGGAATCTCTAAAATATATAGCTGGATATGTTGCTTACAAATTCAAAAATAAATATAGTAATTTGGGGCACACTTCACACGAATTATTATCTCATGGCAAAGATGATTGGATTCAATTTATTTCAAGAGGGGGTTTATTGCATCCTAGCAAAGATTTATTTGAAGCAGCTGAGATATTGGATGCTGAATTTTATTCCATGCATGGAGCATCATTATCAAGAAACAAGAAAGATATTTTCAGAGCATTGGCGAATAAAACTATGGAAAGACTGGAGAAAGGTATACCCTATGAAGTCATTCTTTGCTTGAGTAGAACACGTACCTACATAAGGTTGAGAGAGTTGAATAAGCAAATAAGCTTTCAAAACTTGAGGAAGAGAATGGATAAGAAACTTTCAAAATTTTCAAATACCCCTGGAACATCGAGATGAGGAGGAAGCTGATTTTTATTTTGCAATTTCCGCTTGCTTTAATTAAAAAGTAACTGTCTCATAATATTTTTTTTTTGACAAGTCTTGTGATTATTGATGTCGAATATACTTATATTATGCTTGATTTTTTTTTTTACATGACTTGTAGATTATTGATGTCGAATATACTTATACTATACTTAATTTTTTTTTTTGACATGACTTGTAGATTATTTATATTGAATGTACTTATACTATACTTAATTTTTTTTTTTGTCATGACTTTTAGATTGTTGATGTCGAATATACTTATACTATACTTATACATGATATTAGTTTAATCTAGTAATATTGAGATAGGCAATTGATTTTTTTTGTTGTTCAATACAATAAATTTGTACATTCCCATTGTATCCATTATGCTCAAAATTAAAATAAATATTTAATCAACTCTCATTTTAATGAAAAATTAACACTGCTATATTCATTATATTTCCCTTCTACATTTTTCAAATTCAACAATAAATCAAGCAATATCGATACAGGAAATTGTATTATTTTATTCAAGTCAGTAAACTGGTACATCTTTAAAAATATAGGTATTATACATATCATGCCCATAGTTATAAACAATAATTAATCAACTCGCATTTTAATTATGAATTAACTGTCTCATTCATGATATTCAACACCCATATTTTACCAATTCAATGATAAATCAAGTATTAACGATATAGGAAACTATTTCATTTTGTTCAATTCAATAAATTAGTACACCTTCAATAGTATAGTTGCATTATGTTCATAATTATAAACGATAATTAAACGGTAATCGCCACCATTCACTTTTGGGTCAAAAATTAACATTGCTGTGCCTAAGGTGTCGTAAGGACACAGTAACAAAGCCAACACAGAACACAACTGGTTTTCCTTACTCGCTCAAGCTCTTTGAGAGCTTATGGGGAAGACCTAGGAGGATCGGTATAATAATATACAATTAGACAACTCGAACTTTAATTAAAAAGTAACTGTCTCATTCATGATTTTTAACTTCTATAATTAAAATGTAATGCTATGATTCATGATATTTCACTACAATATTTTCCAAATTAAAAAATAATCAAGTAATATCCAGATCGGAAAAATATTTATTTTATTCAAGTAATTAAATTTGTACGTCTTCATTGCATCGATTATGATCATAATAAACTCACCGTTTGTCGTTTTTATAAGAAATATCTCTTATTCGTCATTTGTCCTTATTATACGTAATTTTTATTTCCACTTAAACCCTACCCGTGGACCCGCCTATGGTGCTCGCAGTGACGTCACGAGCAAGATGCGCGTCAGCATACCGGTGTTAGTGTATCGTGGGTTAAGTTTAATGTCGTACTTTTCAGACACGTCTAAAGTAAACACTAATATTATGAAATGTTATGTATAAATCAGTCTTACGTAGGTAAAATCTTGTTATCTTGTCTGACGTATCTTTTGAAGTAATTACACTATATTTTTAAAGAAAGAAAGAACTAATGTTGATGACGAAATCGTAAACAGATGTTTTTGGCGAAAAATCGAGCATTACTCAATGGAATTGTATTAATGCCAATTTCAAATCGTTAATTTGAGCGGTCGTCTTCCATCGGAAATTAACTTTAGATTCTTTTATTATGCTGGTTTATGTATAGAAATCGTTAGGTCTAGTTCGTAACGAAGGTTCCGGCCAAAGAATAATTAGTGCTATTTGAAATTCAGAAGTAACAATTTCTATAATTGGTACATACTCTATTAGTTTTAAGCTTAATTGGTGTTTCAGGTGAGTTGTCACGTAGCACTGAGCTTGTCTAATCACTGATATCGGAATGAGGTTTTTTCGTTCAAAATAAAAATAATAATTTCATTTCAAATGTAACGATATTCCTCTGAGGATTAACAATATAGAACAGTTGCTTGCCAATTAGTTGTTAGTTGATTGATTAGCATGTGTTACTGATATACAGGTGAGCAATGAATTATCACCTATTCACTAGTAGGTATTCCAGGCTAGACTAGAAAAATGCCTATCAATATAGGTAACTAATATCATGATGTGGAATCCTGATCATATGTTATATCTCATTATGAAAGCATAATAAACCTCAAGTATAATGTAAACATTAGAACACACGTTTATTATAGAAAGAAATAGAAAATTTCCAGCAATATCAAAACAGTGTTGAGGAATTTTTCGATAGCGTGGTTCTATGGCGAAAGTGAGTCGATTTTAATATTTTCAATTTTCACGTTATTTCATTCAACATTAATGAGAATTATATTTTAATTCGAATGTCGGATATCAAAATCAGGATATTTTTTATTTGAATACTATATAGTTTTAGACTGAGATTTTCGGAAAAATTTAATGTACTTTCGAAATTTCATCGCACAGGGAGTCATGTTGATAAGTGTTTTATTCATTATATTTTTTTTTGGCGTAATTTAGAATACTTTTCTGTATTGAATAAAGAAAATAGTTTTTGAGATTCGAAAGTTTTCACGTTTTTCTAATTCGAGCATTATTGATCCAAATGGCGTTACATGTGCATTACTGAATTCAGAATTTTATTATCCACGGCAAGAAAAAAAATAGGACCTTGCAATTTAGAACAAATATCGACGACAAGTAAAAAAATAAATTAATTTGATCCAGCAAACCATGTTTCGATATTCCCGAAAGGAGAGAAAATAAATCCATTAAATTATTTCATACTTTTGACGCACACTGTATACAGTGAGCAAAAGCCATATGGAATAAATTCATTATCCTCGTTACTGTTCATATTTATGGAAAATCCCGAAAGTCACCAATTTCAAATTGTCATTCTTCTTCGTAAAAATGCGAACCCTACCTTCAACCCCCTTCGAAAAACAGGTACAACTCCCAATTTTTCCAATAGGAATTATGGGCTTGTGATACATCGTTTGAAAGGTCGCCTCATTCTCAATTCAGAAAAGTTATCATTTTCATGTTTAATGCAAAACTCAAAATAGAAAAAAATAAAATCATGTTATTACCAAAATTCATTGTAATATTCCCTCGAATACTCACAAATCTTATTACAATAATACTAAACTTATTTGCCTTCAAGATGTGATGGGAAGAAAATGAAAAAAAACCATAATATTGTGTTTCCCAGATGATACCATGAAAACTATGTAAAACACTTTCTGTGGCAATATTAGTTACTTTAGAACGCTTTCGCAAATTGTTTTGTGCTGATAAGTTGTGTTGATAAGTAGTTAATAAATTGTCTAAGTTGTGTTTGAATTTCATTAATTTCAATTTTGATTAATGGTTCGTTTAACGGAAATGCACAAAATAACAATTTTTCAAATGATTGGTTACGGACATAACACCCAAACAAAAAAGAAGTAAGTCGCTTCTTCGACTTGTTTCCTAAGAAATTTGCGAATTTGCCGCCTATAATAATAACTGAAACATAGAAACAAGGCAGATTAAAAAGTATAAATAGCACTGACGTCAGTACTCTTTGGCCCGCGTGTTCACGTTGACAAAATTGAATTGAATGGTGACTGTTTCAAGCTTAGTGGATATAGCGCATAGACAAGGGATATTTATATATGATATAGCGAGCCGGAGATATACTCAGAGGGTACTGGACACCATTCAATGTCAGGTAAAAAATTAACAGTGCTGTGGAAGCTGGCATAAGCATAGAGTAACAAAGTTGACAAAGAACACAACTTACTCTCCTTAGTCGCTCTTAGGAGCTTCTGAGGGATCTCCTTGGGAAGGACTTAGGAGGGTCAGTTTAATCATAATCATGTCTATAGCACGCGCTCCAAAGCAGATTGCCGTACGTCAATGCTTTTTTAGCCTTTTTTTATAGTGAAGTCAATCTAAATTTGCGCGCGTGCAATAGCCATGCTTATGATTATACTGACCCTTCTAAGTATTTCCCAAGAAGATCCCTCAGAAGCCCCTAGGAGCTTGTGCGACTAAGGGGAGTCGGTTGTCAACTTTGTTACTCTATTCTTATGCCAGCTTAGACACAGGTTTGTTCATTTTTCACCAGACGGTGAATGGTGTCCACTACCATCTGAGTAGATCTCCGGCTCGCTCTATACACTGAGCTTGAAACACTCATCATTCAATTCAAATTTGCCAATGTAAACACGCGCGCCAAAGAGTACTGACTTCGCGTCAGTGGTTTTTTATATTTTTCTAGTTTCTTTGACAAATCTGTCTATTAATACAGTCTGTCTATTAGTTTTACGTAGGTCGAAATATAAAACCTTGTGGTTATGGGGGATGAGACCCCCATTAGGATCGCAATGGCTTACGCCTATTCTTCGAATCCGAATGTAATTTAATATAGATCTTCCAAATATAGTTATTTATAAATTGACTCCAGGGCCAGGGTACACATATTTCAACTCGGAAACAACGCTATTTTCTCGAAATTGACTTGTGCCTGCACAAAATGTCCATGAAATTTATTTTAAAACCTCACAATATCGACTCAGCAACAAATCCATGATCGTTAGACGTAAAACGCTCCCAACATAAGCCATGCAACCCAAAAAGAGTCATGTCTCCTATGCGCATGCGCAATCTACTGGTGGCTTAAAGTCCTCTCAAAATCACCCACATAACACAAAACTCTGATTCTTCAACACCAGTGTCACCAGTGGTTCAGGAGATATCGCAGCTTCATTCCACGCATTTGCGGACCCTCCCAAGGGCATTCTATCAGATGAAAACTCCAACACTAGGAGGCTCCAGCAGTTAAATCACTTCTTGTCTGCTCATCTGTGAAACGAGAAATGCCCGGAAGGATTTACATGAATTTCAAATTAGAGACGCAATTACTTCGCCCATTCTTAATATAGATCTTCCAAATATATTTATTTATGAATTGGCCCCAGGGCCACGGTACAGACAGTGCAACTCGGAAAAGTCGTTATTTCCTCGAACTGACTTGTCCATGCAAAGAATTGCCATGAAAATTCTTTTAAAACCTCACAATATCGGCTCAGCACCAGACCCATGACTGATAGACCTAAACCACTCCAAACATAACCCATACAACCCAAAAATAGTTTCTGATATATAGACCTTTTTTCAATGATTTTTTAAAAATTTTCTAGTGATAGGATTCTCACAAAATTTTGCAAGAATTGGTTCAAGCACTGACGTGAAGTCTGGAGCTTTTGCGCGCATGTTCTATTGTCCCTTGGTCAATAGAACACGCTTGAACCAATTTTTTCTTTTCGTGATTTTTTAAAAAATTCCTAGGATAACGGTTCTCACAAAATTTTACACACCTCTTTATGACGATATTCTACAACTAGTTACCAAGCTTCAATTCGATCGAGTCTCTATTTTTTTGAGTTATCGAGGAAATAATAGTCCAGGTGGGTAAAACTCCGAAACCGTTAGACCGATTATGCCCAAAAACGAACTTATCTCTCCCATTCGGATGCGTGACCTACCCTGAAAATTGCAAATCTCTATCTCCTTTCGTTCAAAAGTTATCGAGGCAACGGTCACCCATCCAACTACTGAAGTCACACAAGGCTGCTCGGATCTCCAACAATATAAATCGGATCGTGTTCAAACTTGAAACTTTGTAGTAGAGGAAGGCTCTCGCAAAATTTCAGCGATTTCGGACGAATAGTTTCTAGTATATAGAATCTTTTTCAATGATTTTTTAAAAATTTTCTAGTGATAAGATCCTCACGAAATATTGCAAGAATTTTCGCATTGGCATTTTACAACTAACAACCATGTTTAAATTGGACCGGTTTTGTATTTTTCGAGTTATTGAGGAAATAACAACCTTATTGCAGATGGATATAACTCCAAAACTGTTTGGCTGATTATGCCTATAAACAAACTCAAATGTGGCTTTGTAACTGTTTCCTTACGCCGCCTCAGACGCAGCACTGTTAATTATTGACCCAATAGTGAATGGTGGCCGCATTCGTTCAGAGCAGCAATTTTCTTTTTCAATTTGTTACTTATGTGAAACTGAAAATATAACCCGTATAACAATTCGTTATCGTCCGAATATTTCGTTATCCGATCGTAACGACTGAATAACTTTCTTAAAGTTAAAGCAAAACTCTATCGAATCTATATCCAAACTTTAAAGATAATCTGTATACATCATAGCCATCCCTAATATATAAATTCGACAAAGACTAGGTAAAGATCTTACAAACAATATATGTATCGATAATCGATATCTATTCGCTACGCATTCAATAAGAAAATCGCTAACGGTTATCTTTAATCCCTCTGTAAAGAATATATAACGATATTCGGAGATATTCCTATATCAAAAAACTTTGTAGGTTCTATACTATTCCGTGATTAAATTCTTTATCAAAAACTCACGATGAATCGATAGACAATAGATACAGTATTCAGAGAAAAATAATATACTTCTACTACTTCTAGATATATACTCTGCTTCTACTCTACTGTACTCTCTGCTTTCCTTTCAATAATGAAATGTAAATATCACATGCCAAACTCATACAACGCGTTGTCGCGTTGAAATTCAATGATATTACAATATTTAATACTTTTTGCGCGCGTGTTCCGCAAGGAACAGCGTGCTATCATTTCGTCACAATGTCTGTATTTTTCGATTTTTTTTTGTGAAAATGGTCTCAAACGATTGGGTTCGACTCCCTGATGAAGAATTCGAGGTCAAATTCAATTCTGTCCGTCCGGCCCGGCCGGCCGGCCGTTAGCACGATAACTCTCGAACGGAGCAAGTTAGAGCGTTGAAATTTGCAGGGCATGTTTGGAGCGTGAATATCTCGGACAAGTTCGTTAATGGGCAAAATCCATCGAGCCGTTTCGGAGTTACGGCCATTTTTAGTTAAATCGTTTTTCGAGAATATTTCCGAAACCGATCACTCGATCGATCTGAAATTCAGCCTCAAATTGTATAATCATGACCTTTATATGCCTGCGACGTCTCATAATGATCGGATGGCTGTAAACTAGAAAAAAAAATGTTAAATATTTGAAAATGAAATGGAAATTTTGTTTTCACTATAACTCGAGAAAAACTGATCCAATTGAGTTGAAGCTCGGTAGTTATATGCGAAGTACCAACGAAAACACTTATGCAAAATTTCGTGGGGGTAGCATGAGTAGAAAAAATTTAAAAAATTGTTAACTATCAGCGGAATATTTTGCTGGAAATTCCGAAACCAAATATCGGAATGAGTTCAGTTTTAGCACTTCGGTGACCAATAATGACCTCTTGGGGTGTGCAAAATTTCACTGCGGACAGACCTCTAGGAGCCTCAAAAAAAATTAATAATTTTGAACCTCCAAACTGGTCAAATTATTTCATTTCGAAGTTCTACACGGAATACATAACATCTGGTGACAATATTCTGACGGGTTTTTACGCGTTTATCTGAATCAATACGATATGTACGAGGGCAACTGATTAAAATATGGACTAATTACTAGCATGGCAATTGAATTTATGCGTAAACGATGTGCATAATTTTAAAATGGTTTTCAAAATTAGTCTGAACGGTGAACGACTGGGGTGTAACTGCCTGTTTCAGGCATTTTTTGTTATTCGCATAAGCAGACGAGAAATAATTTAACTGCTCGAGTTTTCTTCTGAGAAGATTGGGGTTTTGGGGTGGAGGATGTTATTCCTCCATAGAATCCCCCGGTGCCGGTCTGCGCATGCGTGGATTCAAGATGCGATATCTCCTGAACCACTAGTGTTGGAGAATCGCAGTTTTTTGTGACTGACAGGATGGCCATAAAGTGACAAAAAAAAATTTCAAAAATTTTAAAATTTTGTTTCCACGATAACTCGTAAAATACTGATCGGATTGAATAGAAACTCAGTAGTTAGATGCAAAAGACCAAAGCGAACACTTTTACAAAATTTCGTGAAGTTCACGTCACATGAAAAAATTCAAAAAATTACTCTATTTTGCTTGAAATTCCGAAAAATATTAATTTGAAATTCATGCTGCCTCTTCCGGGTATTTTTCGTTATGCGCATGCGCAGATGAGAAGTCATTTAACTGCTGTAGTTTTCGTCAGAGAGGATTGGGGTGTTGGGGTGGCGGATGCTATTACTCCATAGAATCCCCTGGAGAGGGTCTGCGCATGCGTGGATAAGGGATGCGCTCCTGAACCACTAGTGTTGGAGAATCGGAGTTTTTTGTAAGGTGTGTGATTTTGAGAGGACTTTCAGCCGCGTGTAGATTGCGCATGCGCAGGAGAGAACTGACTGTTTTTGGGTTGTGTGGGTTATGTTGGGATGTACTGAGCGATATTGTGAGGTTTTAAAAAAGTTATTTATGACAATTCAGTGCAAGGACAAGTCAGTTTGGGGGATGTAGCGTTGTTTCCGAGTTAAAGTGTCCGTACCGTGGCCCTGGGGCTAATTTCGAAATTGATGTTACCCCTTACGGGCATTTTTTGTTATGCGCATGAGCAGACCATCAGTGATTTAACTGCTGGTGCTTTCGTCAGAGAGGATTGGGGTTTTGGGGTGGCGGATGCTATTCCTCTATAGAATACGCATGCGTGGATTCAAGAAGCGATATCTCCTGAACCACTAGTGTTGGAGAATCGGAGTTTTTTGTGAGGTGTGTAATTTTGGGAGGACTTGCAGCCACGAGTATATTGCGCTTGCGCAGACCAGAAGTGTATGGTTTAGGGTTGTTTGGGTTATGTTGGGAGTAATGAGCCGATATTGTGAGGTTTTAAAATAATATTCATGTCAATTCAGTGCACGGACACAAGGCAGTTTGGGGTAAATAGCGTTGTTTCCGAGTTGAAATGTCTGTATGGTGGCCCTGAGGCAAATTTATGTATAACTGTATTCGGTAGATCTATATTAAAATACGTTCGGATTCGGAGAAGAGGCAATTGCGTTCCTAACAGAGGTCCCACAACCGCAATTTTTTTCGATCTACGGTAAAGCTAACAGTCAAACTGTATTGATAGCTATATTTGTTAAAGGAACTTGAAAAAATAAAAAAAAGCACTGACGTGAAGTCAGTACTCTTTGGCGCGCGTGTTCACGGTGGCTAATTTGAATTGAATGATGAGTACTTCAAGCTCAGTGGATAGAGCGAGCCGAAGATCTACCCAAAGGATAGTGGACACCATTCACTGTCGTCTCAAAAATTAACAGTGCTGTATCTAAGCTGCCATCAGGATAGAGTAATAAAGTTGGAAGAGAACACAACTGACTCTCCTTAGTCGCACAAGCTGCTAGAAGATTTGGGAGGGTCAGTATAATCCTAATCATGTTTATAGCACGCGCGCAAAAGCAAATTGACTTAACAATGAAAGAAAAAGTGTAAAAAGTCAATCTGCTTTGGCGCGCGTGCTATAAACATGATTAGGATTATACTGACCCTCCCAAATCTTCTAGCAGCTTGTGCGACTAAGGGAGAGTCAGTTGTGTTCTCTTCCAACTTTATTACTCTATCCTGATGGCAGCTTAGATACAGCACTGTTAATTTTTGAAACGACAGTGAATGGTGTCCACTATCCTTTGGGTAGATCTTCGGCTCGATCTATCCACTGAGCTTGAAGTACTCATCATTCAATTCAAATTAGCCACCGTGAACACGCGCGCCAAAGAGTACTGACTTCACGTCAGTGCTTTTTTTTATTTTAATTTAATGCTCACTACACAGGAACAGATCTTTGATAAAATCGGGATTGTCCTACTGTTCATAGGTTTCCTATATAGGTATGTAGTGTTATGTTGGCATTCATTGATTCATTACTGTAAGTTCATTTTTAATTCCACAACAAGGACATATTTTGTTGTCTTTCCGTCCATTGGATCGAAAATGGTCAGGCAAGTTTATTCGAATAAAGCTCATGATAATATAAATATAGATCACTAGCAATATAGGTTTTGTATCATCAGTAATCAGCTAATCACTTACAGGTCATGTGTGAACTCTTATGTATCACAGCTTAGTACTGTCATCACTGGAGGGATGTTATTGTTGATGTTTATGCCTTCAATAACTGTGGTAACAAAACAAAATAAATTTTGATACGTAGTATTGATTATAGCGGTTGAGTAAAAAATGTAAAATAAAGTGATGAAGTTCTTACACTGATATTCCTTCCACAGCATTCCTTCATCGTATCATTAATATTACGGTTAAGTACCATTATTTCTACGAATTTTATTATGCGGGGCTTCCATTTTCTTTTTTTTTTTTCTAAGATTTAATGGTGAATATTTAGTCTCCCATCGACAGTTATATCGCATGATTTTATTATGTATATCCATTGCACCAATCCGTCGTTAAAATGCACGCTCTTGTGATACCCTACGAGATTTTGTCTATGGACTGAGCAGACGATGCTGGATCTGAACAGCGTATTTAAACAAATGTTGGAAAGCCCTGTGGCAGGAAATACATTTTCTAGCCTTGGGTCCTAGTACTCCTAGTCCAACCTGTGTTCCTTCCTTTTTAATGCGGTGTGCAAAATGGTGGGTGGGTATTGTTACGGCAAGTACCTCCATATCCCGTGAGTTTTATCATCTGAAAAATTACGCGTGAGATGTAACGTTAATCGAATTATGTATCATTTATCCAATTGATACAGACTTCTCTCAACAATCATCATATTAACGAAGCGCAGCTACTGTTTTCATCTTCATTTTGTTGATAATAGTCTGAATTGTTTACCGACTGTTTCAAATACTGATAGCATAAATTTCGTTCCTATCAGTTATAATTTTAGTAACTGAAAGTGAGACGTGGAGGTAGTAGATACTCCTCATAGTGGACATTTTCAGTGTGAATGCCATTATAAATATAATTCGTCGATTATGCCTAGGAAAAATCAAAAACTGGTAGGTAAATTTTTAATTTAATCGGCTAAAATGGGCTTGCATACCGTTCGCATTACACAAAATATATAAACACAAAAATCTTCAATTCCTATAAGAAAAATAGCACATATGCCCTTAGCAGGATTCGAGCCTGCGATCACCGAAGTTGTGTAGCTATGCTTTCAACCCATTGCGTCACCGATGTCAGCTGTCAGAAGGTAAATGTATCATCGAAGTGACAAGTGAGGTTACCTCGAGATAACATCAGAAGTGTTACACCTAGAAGGAATAATTTTTATGTTTTGGCATTCTAATATTTATTATGAAACGATAGCATTTGAAAAAAAAATATTGTTGTGAGCCTACACTGTTCAATGGCGGATCCAGGGGAGGGCATGGAGGTCATGACCTCCCCTGGACTGGTGGGACCTTAGCAAAATTCTCATAAATTTTCATAGAAATATGGCTGATATGCAAACTACCTGACCGTGATTCCCCCCCATCTGACCGTGACCCCCCCCCTGTCTTAAGAGCTGGATCCGCCACTGACACTGTTGTGGTCATCGACAAAATAAGATGGTCGATGCCTGTTTGTGGCACCTAGTTTTAATCAACTTTAACTTGGGGGATTAACTGTGACCTCAATTTCTTCATCAGTGAGTTGAACCTAGTCGTTTGAGACTATGCTCTGCTAAAAATTCGAAAATTACAGACATTTGGGCAAAATGATAACGCGATGTTCCCAAGAACATACGCTCAAAAATAGGTTTCGGAATTTCTAGCAAAATAGTAGTAATAACTCCTAAACCGCTCGGTGGATTTCGCCCGTTAACGAACTTGTCCGAGATATTTACGCTCCAAAACGACCCAGCAAATTTCAACTATCTAACTCATTCCGTTCGAGAGTCATCGCACTAACGGATGGCCGGACTGGACGGACGAACGATGGCATGGCATGGACGATGGCATCTTTCCTGCTCTACTCCAGCAGGAGGAAGATGAACTCTTCCCGTACCTGATTAGGCTTTTTAGAGCCAGTGTTGCCTGGAACTTTGTCTCGACAAGCTGGCGTAAGGTTAGGGTTGTTACATCCCTAAAGTGGGTAAAGTTTGCTCACAACCTCAATCATGATTGAGGTTGTGAGCAC
This sequence comes from Halyzia sedecimguttata, assembly GCA_937662695.2. NCBI lineage: Eukaryota > Metazoa > Arthropoda > Insecta > Coleoptera > Coccinellidae > Halyzia > Halyzia sedecimguttata. Next base: position 8,216,625 of record OW569414.2, on the reverse strand, counting down.
GGTATGTATGCATACATACCGATTTTTCCCACGTCTTTCGATTTGAAAACCTTGTTTTTTGGGGATATTTCGTTCGTCTGTTGTGTATTGGCGGCATGTATTCGCTAGGATATTTTCGGATAAATTATGTACTTCCAAATTTTTCAAAATGTCGTCAGAAAATGGGTTCAAGCCCTGTGGACAGAAGCTTTCTGGCGCTCTAGTTCAAACAGACAAATTATATCTCCGAAAGTATTGGTTTCTCAGAGTTGGGAATTATATCAATGTATTCATATGATAGAACTGCATCATAAAGGAAATTCAATTCAAATAATAGTTTATTTATCAAGATTAAATGAGCAATCATGAGAATGAGAACTGCACCATGGAAGAAATCAAATTAAATCTGGCCAATTTTGCCCAATAACGAACTTAACCGAGATATTCATCTCCCTAACCTACTCTGAAAATTTCAACTACCTACCTCATTCCGTTCGAGAGTTATATCTATGTCTATGGATGAAAAGCAGTCTCACTACTCTCAGATCTCTTACTTCATGTTCCGTTCCGAAATGTAAGACTTTTCTGAGAAAAACTAATTTCGGAGCAAACAACTGAGATTTTTCTCACTTCGCTCACAATTCTTCGATTGATTAGATAATGTCATGTCTCAGGAAAATAAGTTGACATTATGACAATTCATACATAGAATAATTATATCATTCTGTGACAACGTTGAAATATTGAAAAATCATATCTCCGAAAGTATTAGCTTGTTAGAGTTAAAAATGATATCATTGGATTCTTATGGTAAAACTGCTTATTGAAAAAAATTTAATTTGGAATTTGCTTTGTAAAAAAAAATTTGTTTTTGTTACTCCGAAACCATCTGTCCGATTTTGCCCAATAACGAACTTAGCAGAGATATTTATCTCCCAAACCTACTCTGAAAATTTCAACTGTCTAGCTCATTCCGTTCGAGAGTTATCGTGCCTACGGCCGGCCGGACCGGCCGGACAGAATGAATTTCGACCACGGATTCTTGATCAGTGAGTCGAACCAAATCGTTTAAGACCATTTTCATCGAAAAATTCGAAAATTACAGACATTTGTGCAAATTGATAAGCACTCAGTTCCGAGGAACTAGAGCGCCAAAAAGTAAGGTTTATCTCAAGCCACCTACCCAAATATGTGAACAGGGTAACCTGAGGTCATAACCTGTTCAGCTGTGACCTGAGTCATCTCTTTGAGATCAACCAGAGCAACAACAACAACAACCACCAGAACAACTCATGATGCTTTCAAACTCGTACTTGAGAGATTTTTTGCCACCACCGAACATCCTTTCATTTCCTATAGGATATTTGAGGTTTGGAATCGATTGCTTTCCGAGATTGCTTTTCCACCTTATGTGAATTGTTTCAAGAACAGGTTTGATAGGTCCATAGAAGAGTCACCTTATTGGCTCTAGCCATGAGTCCCTAATTTGATGACGTGGATCTTATTTCGGATGTCGAGTACCTTCCTCCGCTGGGAAAATCGGATCATGTGGTCATGACTACAGGTATCTAGGTTTACTCATCCATTGCTGCTAAACATATAATCAAGGAGATAAAGACGGTCGATTATGAAAAAGTTAATCGGTAACTTATTGCTGTTGATTCGAGTTCGATGCTTGATGGACCTGATATTGAAGATGTTTGGATACGTTTTTCCATCACTCTGACGCGTGTAATTGAGGCTAACACGAGGACCAGGAGTGTCAAACAGAACCCTGCAAAACCTTGGATTACTGATTCCTTGTTAAGATATGTCCGCGACAAAAGGAGCCTCTGGCAGACATTTCGTAGCAGTGGTGCGAGACAGGATTTAGGTATGAACATAATCTCACCAGACCTGAGAGCAGGAGGCTCTCAAGTATGTGCGCACTAGGTTAAACAGTAAGGTTTCAATACCTATAGTTGTGGACGAACACGGTGTCAGGGCTGATAGTGAGACTGAGTCGGCAGGTATTCTTCTGAACAATAGCTACAAATCACCACACTCACGGGGAGAAAGGGTTTTTTGCTGAGGTTTTTCCCTAAGCTCTTGTATCATACGTCGAATTGTATGGTACCCCGTTACACCAACCTCTGCTAACACATATACAGCTCTCAGTCAAAAGAATATACATATATACATATATACATATATATATATATATATATATATATATTCTTGCAGACTCTTTCTTTTCCTCATTTGTTGCAGAACCAGATGGCCCAATGCCCATTATCAACTGCCCCAGAAACATTGATTGCCTGTGTCTATTACTTGCACCTTAGTTGAGGAACATCTTCGTGGGTTGGATGCCGCTTCTGCTCCTGGTCCTGATGGATTTTTTCCTGTCCTGTTTGAGGCCTGTTCGTTATCAATGTGTGCTCCATTGTCTTATATAATGAATCGTGTTATGGACACCGGCTCTCTTCCTGTGGTTTGGCACCAGTCTACGGTAACACCTGTTTTCAAGAAGGAAAACAAATTGAAGGCTGAAAACTATAGACCTATAAGCCTAACTTCTGTCATTGTCAAGGTACTCGAGAAGATGGTATCTACACAAGTGCTCCAATTTGCTTTGTCGAAGTCCACTATCCCACCGCAGCAGCATGGATTCGTCACTGACAGATCTATTCTTACCAACCTTCAGAGTTGCCTGGATTACTGGACTAGATGTTTGGATAACAAAGTGCCTCTGGATGTGTTGTATCTTGATTTTGCCCGTGCATTTGACCGGGTCCAAGCATAGGCTTCTCCACAATATTGAGCATTTGGGAATTCGAGGATCACTCCTGAAAATCATCGATGCATTTTTGTCGGATCACTCTTTCGCCGTCAAGTGCTGATTGGGGTGCCGCAGGTATCTGTCCTTGGTCCTTTGCTGTTCATCCTTTATATATCTGATCTACCTGCAATGTTAACTTCCCGATCAGCATCCTATGCATATGACACAAAATTATACAACAGGTCAGCCTATCACCAGGTTCTTCAGAACGATGTGTATTTGTTGGTTGGGTGGTGCTCTGACTGGCTGCTTCCACTGAATTCATCCAAATGTCGGGTGTTATACTTAGGCAACAATAATCCAAGACATTCTTATAACATAGATGGTGTTGCTGTGGAAACTTTTTTGAGTCATGTAGATTTGACTGTTGTCATCAACAGTGATCTTTCATGGAGCTCGCATATTCTAAATCTTTGCAATAAAGCTAAACAACGCTTCTACTTGCTCCAGCGGTGTAGCCATCCAGATGCAGTCGCTGCACTATACAAGACGTACATCTGTCCAGTTTTGTAATTCGCCGGACCCATTTGGTATGCCTGGCTCAGGCAGGATGCGCAGATGATTCACTTCTTCCGCGCGGAAGGACTCCACGCACAATTTTGTTCTCCTGTCTTTAGGAAATTTAAAACTAGTACTGTTTCATCAAGATTTTTTTTTATTGTAGTTTTCAAAGAGTTTATAGTTTTACTTTACTCTGTAATCTTTATAATAATAATTACGTTGTACAACAATCCTTGTTGATCCGTTGAACAACAACTTTTTGATTTCTGTTTTCACCAACAGAATCCCAAATTCCGTGAGATTTCACTTATAACATCATAAACATTCTGGAGGAATTTTACCATAATATTGATCTTCTTTCTCAAAAATCTTTTAGAATCTATAGTTCGCAAGATTCATGACTTGACATTTTTTTCAGAGAAATATGGACACATACGCACTAGGTATCGACATTGGAACAACTTCTGTGAAAGTATGTGTCTTGTGCCTCAAAGATGACGTCGTTATCGCAGAACAAAGTAAAGACACACGTTCTAACGTTCCTAGCGATCAAGGTATAGATGGAAATAAGCAAGACGTACCTACAATCATATCGGCTATCAACAACTGCGTGGCAAAATTCTCCAAAGATTTACTGCAACAGGTAATTATCTTTCCCATAAAAAAAATACAGAAATACTTAGTCATAAAATGTTTATAGGTTGTTCGGATAGGAGTATGCGGCCAAATGCACGGAGTAATGTTCTGGCAGCACCTATCTTCGAGAGCCTGGGAAAGAATAGAAAAAGACGGAATGTTAGTAAGATATGACGTGAAACCAGACCAAGTGTCGCATATTTACACTTGGCAGGATAACAGGTGTTCAAAAGAATTCCTAGATACTTTACCTGTTCCGAATTCACATCTTCAGGTGCATAGTGGGTTTGGGATTGCAACCATGTTCTGGATGATTAAAAATAGGTAAACTTTAAGGGTAATTTAACTCCACGTACAAAAATTAATCTAAAGGGTTTTCCAATAGGTGTTATTTTGAATAGCCCGCTATTTCGGTAGATGTCACTTTTGAAGATGTCATTTTTTGACATCCGACAAGTAGAAACTAAACCATTAATGAAAATGGAACGAATGAACGCATTGAAATTATTAAAATTCACTATAAAAATGGTGAAAATTTGGCAGAGACGGTTCGTAAAACTCGAACATTCTTGGGTCGTCGTGAGCACCTTGTCGGACCGCAATAAAGAAATTGGTGGAAAAATTCGAGCTGTTGGGAAAAGTTAGTTATGTGAAGAATAAAACCCGTGCACGTCGCCCAAGAACCGCCGAGAATATTGCTGCTGTAGCTGAAAGTGTTGAAGAAAACCCAGGATTATCCATTCCTCGTCGTTCTTTGGAATTAGGCATTCCACAAACGTCATTACACCGTATTTTGCATAAAGATTTGGGTCTCAAGGCTTATAAAGTTCAGTTAACACAAGAACTCAAGCCGGCTGATCATCAACAACGTCGTGTCTTTGCTGATTGGGTCGTTGAAATGCATGAAAATGATCCGGAATTCCATCGAAAAATCATCATGAGTGATGAGGCTCATTTCCACCTCGGTGGCTTCGTCAATAAGCAAAATTGTCGCATCTGGGGCTCGGAAAACCCATAGTTATTGTTGAAAAGCCTCTCTATCCTCAACGTGTGACTGTTTGGTGCAGTTTATGGTCTGGCGGAGTCATTGGATCTTACTTTTTCGAAAATGAGGCTGGACCAACATTTACGGTGAATGGATTGCGCTATCGAGTGATGATTAATGATTTTTTATGGCCGGAATTGGATGGTATTGATCTGGACAACGTTCACTTTCAACAAGAAGGCGCTACGAGCCACACAAGCAACGAAACCATTGATCTTTTGCGGGAAAATTTTCCGGACCGTGTTATCTCTCGAAGAGGTGATCACAATTGGCCACCGAGATCTTGTGATTTAACACTTGCGACTTCTTCCTTTGGGGCCACGTGAAAGAGAAAGTCTACGCCAATAGCCCAGCGTCGATGCAAGACCTCAAAGATGGAATTCGTGAGGCTATCGAGGACATAGGGCAGCGACTTTGCGATTTGGTTATGGAAAATTTCATTAAAAGGATATGGTCCTGTAAGCGTGGTCGTTGTGGTCATTTGCCTGATGTTATTTTCCACTATTAACGGCATAGCTTCTTCTTTATAATGAAATTAACATACGGTCATTTATATTGGAAAATGGCATTTTTCTTTGAATATCAAAATGACACCTCTTATTGGAAAACCCTTTACAATAGAACCGATTTAGGGCTACGCTTCGAAGAAACTCTTTAATAATAAAACCCTTTTTCTCTCCCAATCTCTGAAAAATGTCTATAAAATAACTATCAACAAAATAATTCTGAAGATTTTCGTTAAGCGTCTGACGAAGGCGTCTGATATAGACTCCGAAACGTTACGATATAGTTGTTTCTTCGTTGATGTTGTTTCGTTGTTGTTTGTTAGGCAACATTGTTTAATTGATTGCTTCTGACAAATTTCTTGTGTTTCTTACGTAGAAGCAAATCACAAAATAATTAATTTTTATGTTATAGATATTTTTCAGACTTTGGGAGAGAAAAACCCAGAAAGAAACCATTCAATAAACAATAACAATCAACAAAATAATTCTGAAGATTTTTTTGTTAAGTGTCCGAAGAAGGAGTCTGATATAGACTCCGAAACGTTACGATATAGTTGTTTCTTCGTTGATATTGTTTCGTTGTTATTTGTTAGGCAACATTGTTCAATTTGTTTCACACTAAAAATGATCATTTTCCACAAAAAATACTAATTACATATCAAGTTAGATATCCTGTCAACTGAGTTGATCACCTAATTATTTTGTCGCACAGCACGCCTGAAGAACCTATTATAGCTCATTATATTCTTATATTCTTCAGAATAGATGAAATTCTCAAGAATAAGAGGACTGCATTAATAATAGTTTATTTATCAAGATTAAATGAGCAATCATGAGAATGAGAACTGCACCATGGAAGAAATCGAATAAAATCTGGCCAATTTTGCCCAATAACGAACTTAACCGAGATATTCATCTCCCTAACCTACTCTGAAAATTTCAACTACCTAGCTCAATCCGTTCGAGAGTTATTGTGGAAAAGCTTTTTTTAAATTTTCAAAATTTTTTTTTTACACTTTGTGGTAATCTGGTCAATACAAAACTTCACCTGCGTATAAAGGTCATGATTCTACAATTTGATGCTAAATTTCAGATAGATCGAACGAACTTGTCCGAGATATTTACGCTCCAAAACCACCTTGCAATTTTCAATCCGCTAACTCCTTTCGTTCGAGAGTTATCGTGCCTACGGCCGGTCGGCCGGCCGGACAGAATCGATTTCGCACTCGGATTCTTGATCAGTGAGTCGAACCAAATCGTTTGAGACCATTTTCAGCCAAAAATTCCAAAATTACAGACACTTGGGCAAATTGATAAGCACTCTGTTCCGAGGAACTAGAGCGCCAAAAAAACAAGTTTCGTATGACAATTGCCCATAACAGGTTCAAAGTACCTACAAATAGTAGGTATTCCATAAAACATGTATGAAAGAAGACGAGTTATAATATGAAAGAATATGAGTAATAAATAAAAAATTACCTTGTAATCGATCAAAAATTTTCTGATCTACGTTCACCAAATTTTCTCCTCTCTCGAACTACAGAATTATGCTTTCAATATTTACGTAATATTTTCAAACATTTCCGGGTGAGGTCCCCGTTGCATCGCTAAAATACGAGTATTTCAACCCCAATATTTACAATACAGTTACAATATTCCCTTCTGTCAAGTTGACATTATGAGAATTCATACATAGAATAATTATATCAATCTGTGAAATACGATTTACATTGAAATTTTGAAAAATCGTATCTCCGAAAGTATTAGCTTGTTAGAGTTAAAAATGATATGAATGGATTCTTATGATAAAACTGCTTATTAAAAAAAATTTAATTTGGAATTTGTTTTGTAAAAAAAAATTTTTTTTTTATTACTCCGAAACCTTCTGTCCGATTTTGCCCAGTAACGAACTTAGCCGAGATATTCATCCCCCAAACCTACTCTGAAAATTTCAACTCTCTAGCTCATTCCGTTCGAGAGTTATCGTGCCTACGGCCGGCCGGACAGAATGAATTTCCACCACGGATTCTTGATCAGTGAGTCGAACCAAATCGTTTAAGACCATTTTCATCGAAATATTCGAAAATTACAGACATTTGGGCAAATTGATAAGCACTCAGTTCCGAGGAACTAGAGCGCCAAAAAATGTATATATTAGATTATGTGGGAAATAAGTGAAATACAGTAAAACTGCGAAGAAAACAAAATTGAAAAAGATTGAGAAAAGTAAGGAGCTTTTTTGTGCATGTTATATTGTCTATTCGCGCCTCACACACCCTCACGAAATACTGCACAAACCTTCAAGTCGTCTTTGTAGCCTTAACAGGAGCTTCAGGAAGCGTTTCATTTTTCCAATATTTCCAAAAATAAAGATCCGATCGAATTGAAATCTAGTACTGGTATAACAAAAAATTAAAAAGCACTCACAGGAGTTCACATTCACAGTAATCCGTGAGGTGTGGTCAGAATAGACAAAATATGTAACATGCGCGCAAAAGATTCGCATGACTTCACGACAGTGCTTTTGTCGAATTTGTGATGGTTAATTGATCCTATTTTTAATTTTTTTTAATGTTCATAAGTTGATGTGTAATTAGTGTGCATTTCGATAGGGTTAAATACAATACAACCTGTACTAATTATCAATTGGCGGATGCGCGTAAGTAATCTTATTCGTGTTACGAGCGCATCCGCCAATTCAGGTTAAATAATTGTTCGTTTATGATACACAGACCGGAAGAAATGGAAAAATATGAGTGTGCGGGTACAATCCAAGATTTTGCTGTAGCGATGCTTTGTGATAGCCAGATACATTATACCTCTGAACAGAATGCAGCAAGTTGGGGATATTTCGACTGCGCCAAGTACAAATGGAACATGGAGTTGTTGGAGAAAGCTGGTTTCCCTGTAAAAATGCTTCCGGAGATCAAAATGACCGGACAAATTGCCGGATTTCTGGCAGATACATGGCACTCGATTCCTGAAGGAACTCCCATAGGTGAATGTTACAATTATTTCTTCTCATTTTCTTCTTCTCGGCTATAAGTCTATATAAAATTGAAATAGGTAGGTTTTTTTTATTCAGTTCATTGTTCAGCAAGAAACACGAGAAGGTGTAGGGTCAACTCTTTCCATATAAAATTGGTTCCAGCACTGACGTGAAGTCAGAAATTTTTACGCGCATGTTCTATTGTCTATTCACCTCTATTGGACGTTTCTGACATTAAAATGTCAGACTTGAATAATGAATCGTATAAGATCGCAGTATCTTTAATTCTGACATATTTATTCATTAAATACCTATCCAATAATATACGTGTCAAGTAATTTAAGGATACGATATTCTAGAAATTCCGCCAAAATAAGCGTGTCGATATTCTACTAGTAATTACAAAGTTTTAATTGGATCGGATATGTAGGTATATTTTGAGTATTTGTGAGTTATTGAGGAAATAACAACCAAATTTTAGATGAGTATAACTCCGGAACCGTTTGGCCGATTATGCCCATCAACGAAGTTAACTGTCGCTTTCGAATGCGCAACCTACCCTGAAAATTGCAAGTCGCTATCTTTTTCCGTTCAAAAGTTATCGAGGTAAAGGTATCCATCCAGATACTGAACTCGCTCGACGTCGCTCGGTTATCCAGTATTTTTTCAATATCTCCACAATTAGGTATAGATCCGATCGTGTTCAAAACTTGGCTGTAGAATTAGGTTTTTTGAAGGTGAAATTTATGCGACATCGAATGGATAGTTTTTGAGATATAGAATATTTTTTAATAATTTTTAAATTTTCTAGTGATGCTATGCTCACGATATTTAAGCATATGTCCTTGTGTCGGCAACTAGTTACCAAGTTTCAATTCAATTGGATCTGTATTGTTTGAAAAGAGAATATCAACTCCGAAACTGTTTGGACGATTATGTCCAATAACGAACTCAACCGACGCATCCGGACGCGCAACCTACCCAGAAACTTTCAAGTCGCTATCTGTTTCCGTTCCAATGATATCGGGGCAACAGCCGGATAGAATTGAAACTGACCTCAAATTTTTCATCATTGAGTCGAACCTATTCGTTTAAGACCATTGTCGGCAAAAAAATCGAGAATTACAGAAATTTGGGCAAAATGATAGCATGCTGTTTCATAGAACATGCGCGCAACAAATAGTTTCTTTAAGCTTCTTGATCTTCCATCCAGATGTATCAATTTTTAAGTAATCATTAAAGGATACTGTGGGAGTTAAGGCTGGTTTATGCTGGCTGGTAACTTTAACTTAATCATATATATATAATATATATAGACATTTGTTTTTAGTGTTATGGTTTATAATCAGACTAAATAATCCGTTAACTTATTAATTATTATTATTAATAATATGTAAACGGATTATTCAGTCTCAGTATCAACCATAGCGTTAGAAATCTATGTTTCAATTTTTAAGTTAGGGAATAAGTTAAAGTTACCAGCCAGCATAAACCAGCCTTTATACTCATTATTAAAAGGTTTCTTTCTGGGTTTTCTCTCCCAAACTCTTAACTTATAACTTATAACTTATAACTTCTTAACCTTAACTTGTAAATTCTTCAGCTCTTCTAAGTTTAAAAAACCGGAACCATCTAACATAATTTTCATTCCTTGAAGATTAACAATTGCTCAACTGCAATAATTGCTCAACTGCAGTTTCCTAATATAATATTATATTAGGTCTTTGGTTTTTACAGGAAAGAGCTAAACATTTTCGTTTCTATTTATTAAAGCATATACACTCAAATGTAAAATTAAAAGTTAAAAATAGTGCAAAGGAAAATTCAATACAAACTATTCAACCGCATACTAGATATCACTTGTATTGCATTAATTCATGAAAACAATTACACGAAATATATATTCAACCAGTACTAGTGAATAAACCGACGACAAACTCAATACTGTTTATGACTTTAATGGCGGACTAACGTAAAGTGAACGTCTCTAGACCATGTTGTCATTTGATCATTTCCGGTCTCTTATGAAGGAGGCTATGTTTTTACAGGGTTCTACCAACAAACCGTTGCGTCGACTCAACGCCTCTTTGATTAATTAGCGCAGTGGTCATATTTTGTATTAAGTCTTGATTTAAAAATTTCGGAAAGAAGAAACCAATAAGGAAGGAAGTACTGTGGCAGGATCTTCCAGATGTAGTTTACTTCAAAAAGTTCCTACAGATCTTTAGCACCAAGAAATCAGAAACTTATCTCAGCAAGAATAATAAGAATATGTTATGTCTCCTCACGAGAATCCCTACGAGGCCCTGTCGCCTCACCTAGTGAGATCAGCAGACAACGACAAATGCAGATTCGTTCGGGAGGGGGAATAGGTTCTTGAAAACCTGAAAGCCATTGGGACCCAAGCTAAAGAGTGCTTGGTTCATTAATTCATAACTGATTGTGACGTACCCTCCTCGAAGCTGTAGCCTGGGATCTACCTGGTCAACCCCAAAAAAAGAGGCACAATTAATCATAGACTATGGTGCACTAGTTCGCCTTATACCATTGAAGGGCACAGGAAAAGAACATGCAATGTCATAAAGAAATCTCTGACCATCACAAACAAAAACCACCTGTCGACAATGATCAACAGGAATTTCACCTATCCCCACTCCTTTCATCTGTATGTAAATTGCAGTTTTAAGTTTATTTTCTTCAGTTTTGAAAATGGTATGGAACTTGAAACATATCTATGTTCATAACACAGTATTATATTATGAAACTTGAACTAAGTATTTTCTTTCTCTTAATAATTTTTCAAAATGTTTCACTAAGTGATTAGCAAGGCTGAAGACTCAATATCTTTAATATATCTTGAATATCATAGGTGTTGCGATGGGAGATCTTCAATGTTCTGTGCTATCAACAATAGAAGAAAGCACTGATGCAACCTTGAACATCTCAACGTCAGCTCAGATTGCATACGTGGTGAATAAAAAATTAGAGGAGAGTGATCTGACCGGTCCACCCAAAGGAAATCCCATGACATACCTACCTTTTTTCAACAACACCTTCTTGGCAGTCGCCGCATCCCTGAACGGAGGAAACTCTCTAGCCACCTTCGTCAGAGTCCTTCAACAGTGGATCTTGGAGTTCGGATTTTCCATCCCTCAGGGTCAGTCAGGTTAGTTGCCATGAAGCAATTCTGTACTAAATGTGTTCTTCCAGGTAAAGTTTGGACGAAGCTGATTGAGCTAAGTGGAGAGGACAAAGCGTCTTCAGAGCTGGAAGTGAACCCGACGTGTTGGGGCGAGAGGCACAATCCGGATTTGACAGCCAGTGTATCCAACATCAACGTTGGGAATTTGGGCTTGGGCCAGGTTTTCAGGGCGTTGTGCGAGGGGATGATCCGAAATTTACACAGGTGAATGAACTGATGAAGATGGCTTCGAACGAATATAATTTTATTATCTCACACATCCTCTGTAAACGACATATTATTATCTCAGTAATGGTATAAGTAAACGATTAGTCGTTGCTATGAATTTGATTAAGATGTCTAAATCAATGGTGTAGGCACTGTTCGTTTGACCGATAGAAATTTAGTCGATTTGGTGACTTATTCATGGTGGCACTGCCACCATACAAAATGAGGCTAAGAGAGAGGATTGGAGGAAGCACTGTGAGGAGATCGTGAAGGCTCCGGCAGCTGCAAGATTCCAAAAGGTACTTTCCAACAGCCAGCCAACCCACTGGGGACCCCCAGGACACCTGGGGATGGATTCAAACCTGACAGCAAGGGAACATTGGAACTCATGCTCCACGCCCACTTCCCAGACTCGGTGATAGCCTTCGAACCGGCTGAACGACTGGGTTGGGAGGAACTGTCTAACATGACCTCTAGATCCAGTTGGGAAACGTCGAAGAGAGTTGTCACGTATGGTAGGGTGAAATGGGCCATTAAGTACTTCTTACACTATAAATCACCTGGACCAGACGTGAGATCCTGCGGGACTGGAAACTGGTCAGAGAGGTGTTTATACCGAATCCGCTGAAAAATTCCATTACCCTCTCGTCCTCTACACTGAAGGCACTGGAGAAATTGATGGGGATATATGTGCGTCAAACCTTTCTGAAAGGGAGGCCACTGCACTGCAACCAACATGCATACCGTGTGGGTAGGTCATGTGGCTCAGCCTTACACCATCTGGTGTCTAGGATAGAGGAGACGATTGAGCAGAGGAAGCATAGCTTGGTACCTTCTTTGGCATAGAGCTGGCGCTTAACAACACCACTTATCATACCATGCTTAAGGCGACGGAGAAGCAGGTGGATCAGCTCTACACTGCTAGGGTGAACAGCGCAGGATTCGTTGTGCGGGGAAACCTTAAGAGTTACTGCGACTAGGGGCACGGCTCAGGGGGAGTAATCTCCCCGCTGTTATGGAACCTCGTGGTAAACGAGCCCTTGGTGGAACTGAATAACAGTGGATCCTACACCCAGGGTATTAATCCGGGAAAAGATTCCAAGGGTAGTCTCTCCAGGCTATGAAAGTAGTAGAAATAAGCTGGTGGGAGAGAGTCAGCCTCTCAGAAACAGCTCCCTCAGAAACAGTTATTATACCGTTCACATTCAAAATGAACTTGGAGGGAATTAAAGCCCCCAAACTCATGGGTGTGCAAAAAAGCCTGGCTGATGAGGTACGCTACCTGGTCATTATGCTTGATACCAAGCTGACCTGGAAAGCACAACTCTCAGCAACAGTTGCCAAGGGATAGAAAACCCTCTTGATTGCTCGCAGGCAATTGGCAGAACATGGGCCTTGAGCCACGGAATCACTAGGTGGATTTACAATGCTATAGTGAGGCCCTCCCTCACATATGCTAGGACTGTGTGGTGGACAAAAATGAACCAGAGCAGGGCCGTGAGAGAGTTGGAGAAAGTTCAGAGATTGGCCTTGCTTTCTGTTACTGGAGCAATGTACTCCAACTGCGGTTATGGAGGTTCTCGCAGCACTCCCTTTCCGAAGCGAGGCTGGGGGCCTATACCCTGTAGGTAAGCGGTGTCTGGAGCTGACGCACTCACTAGAGAGTGCTTGGCTCTCCCCTTCTTCGGGCCAAAGCCTGGAGAAGGGGTGACCAAATCGGGTTTGAAAGGAGTCATTGAAAAATGGATCCACAGCACACTTGGCACTGGAACAAAACTTCAGGCCACTGGTATAGTAAGTTAATGATGGGGCTGCCTTGCCCATCAATAACTAAAGAAGTCCTACTACTGAGTAAGTTCAGGGCAGTAACAGGAGTATACAGATTTTCCGCCGTATTCACAAAGCATTCAATCTCCGTTAAGTCCTAATTGAGGTCCTCGGTTAAGGAAAAGTAAGAATCGCAACCTCAGTTTAAGTGAAACAGTGAAACAGTGAAACAGGCCTGTTTCAGCACCGTTACACATGTTAACTGAAGTTGCGATCCTTATTTATATTTAACTGAGGACCTCAGTTAGGACTTAACGGAGATAGAATGCTTTGTGATTACGGCGGATTGTGTTTGTATATGGGTATTTTAATGGAAACCCCAGAAAAGCAGCTCGGGAATACCGAAGAAAGTATCCAAATATATGTAAAAAATTATTGTATTTGTATTGGGTGTCTTAAACAGAGACATTTTTCATCCATTTAATAGACAAAATGTACAAGCTTTACATGCTGGAAATGCCCCACAACGGTTAGAATTTAGTGTATAGTTACTTCAACAACATGCTGAAAATTATACATTTACACATTTCGCTTGTCATGTGGTCTGACGGGGCTTGTTTTACTAGGGACGGTATCAAAACAATCATAATAACGAACATGTGTGGGCATTGCAAAATACAGATGCCATTAGACCAAGACGATTTCAGCAACGTTTGGGGTGAGATTTTCAACAAGAATTTGATGCCACATGTTATAAGTGATCGTTTGAATGTAGATTTGTATATAATTTTTTTGGTACACAACCTTTTAGAGTTAATTGATGAAGTAAACCTCAACATTGAAAATATTTGGTATCAGCACGACATCTGGAGCACCACCACATAGAGGCAGACGCAGACAAGTAGTTGCTTGGTTAAATCAATATTTTCCTAATTGATGGATTGGTCAAAGGGGACATTTCGAACAATTTCTATAATCTTAGGATTTGCTATTTCCATTCACCATAATTTTTCAGTTCATTGTTTAAGAAGGTTGATGCAATGCAACATAGACAACTTAAACAATATATTTCTGCGCGCATGTCCGCGAGGAATAGCGTGGTATCATTTTGCCACAATGTCTGTATTTTTAGAATTTTTTGCCGAAAATAGTCTCAAACGATTTAGTTCGACTCACTGATGAATAATCCGAGATCAAATTCAATTCTGTCCGTTCGGTCAGGCCGGCCGTTAGAACGATAACTCTCGAACGAAGGGAGTTAGAGGTTTGAAATTTGCAGGGTAGTTTTGGTGCGTAAATATCTTGGAGTAATCCGTTAACGGGCAAAATCCACCAAGTGGTTTTGGAGTCATTTTTGGTTAACACATTTTTTATGAATATTTCCGAAACCGATCACTCGATCTATCTGAAATTCAGCATCAAATTGTAGATTCATGACCTTTAAATGCATGTGAAGTTTTGTACGTATCGGATGGCTATAAAATGACAAAAAAAATTTATACAATTTTATAACTTTCCACAATAACTCAAAAATTGCGATCTGATTGTATTGAAACTCAGTAATTAGATGCAAAAGATCGAAGCAAACACTTTTGCAAAATTTCGTGAGGATCACATGACATACAAAAAACTACTACTATTTTGCGGAATATTTTGCTCGAAATTCCGAACCGTATTATTTGAAAATCATGCTGTCCCTTCTAGGCATGTTTCGTTATGCGCATGCGCAGATGAGAAGTGATTCAACTGCTGAAGTTTTCGTCTGAGAAGAGGTTTTGGGGTGGAGGATGCTATTCCTCCATAGAATCCCCTGGTGAGGTTCCGCGCATTAGTGAATTCAAGATGTGATATCTCCTGAACAACTAGTGTTGGAGAATCGGATTGAGGTCAGTATTCTTTGGCGTGCGTGTTCACGTTGGCTAATTTGAATTGAATGATGATGTTTCAAGCTTAGTAGATAGGGCGAGCCGGAGATCTACCCAGAGGGTAGTGGACTCACTGTCGGGTCGTAAATTAACAGTGCTGTGTCTAAGCTGGCGTGAGGGTAGAGTAACAAAGTTGACAAAGAACACATCTGACACTGCTTAGTCACACAAGCTCCTAGGAGCTTCTGAGGGATCTCCTCGGGGAAGACTTAGGAGGGTCAGTAATCATAATCATGTATATAGCACGAGCGCAAATGCATTTTGACTTCACAATATAAGAAAAGGCTAAAAAAACATTGACGTGGGGCCAATCTGCTTTGGCGCGCGTGCTATAAACATGATTATGATTATTCTGACCCACCTAAGCCTTCCACAAGGAGATCCCTCAAAAGCTCCTAGGAGCTTGTGCGACTAAAAAGAGACAGCTGTGTTCTTTGTCAAATTTGTTACTCTATCCTTATGCCAGCTTAGATAAAGCACTGTTTTAGTTTTTGACCCAACAGTGAATGGTGTCTACTACCCCCTGTAGGGAGATCTCCAGTTTGCTCTATCCATTAAGCTGGAAACACTCATCATTCAATACAAATTAGTCAACGAGCCAAAGAGTATTGACTTCACGTCAGTACTTTTCTCAAATGCTTGTACCTTCTTTACGAAAATGGACTTATATTCATAGGAAAAACAATGTTTAGAAAAAGCTATCATCTGTCAAAATTTATCATAAAGCTAATAGAAAGTCCGGTATAGTAGAATGTGATAGAGCTAACCGCTACGTTCAACCTGTCAGCAAATACTTTGTGTTATTTTCTTGAAAGCTCTTGAACCGTATATATTTTCAGCATGATGCCAAAGGAGGTACTCGAAGGAGCCAGCATTATGAGGATAGTATGCAGCGGTTCAGGAATTACGAGGAATGAAACCTTGCAGAATGCCGTGAAAGAAATATACGGACTGCCATTTAAACTTGCCAAGGGATCGGACGCAGCCAAAGGTGCAGCTATGGCTATGAAACCAAAGGAGATCTAGTGATCTTGATACTTATAGCATATAAATAAAAGAAGTTCGAAATGAATGGTACCTAGTATATATTTTTACCCTGAAAGATTCTAGGTTATTATTTCCAAATAAAAATTTGCGTTTCAACTTCAGAGCTTGTCTCTAGAAGTTGTAGACAGAAATTCAAGAAACTAGCTATAAAAATATAAAGAAGCACTGGCGTGAAGTCAGTATCTTTGGAGAGCGTGTTCACGTTGGCTAATTTGAATTGTATGATGAGTGTTTCGAGCTCAGTGGAAACAGCGAGCCAGAGATCTACTCAGAGGGCAGTGGACACCATTTACATCCTCATGTCAATTATGTGAGTGTGCAAGCCAGT
Source organism: Halyzia sedecimguttata (assembly GCA_937662695.2). Classification (NCBI taxonomy): domain Eukaryota; kingdom Metazoa; phylum Arthropoda; class Insecta; order Coleoptera; family Coccinellidae; genus Halyzia; species Halyzia sedecimguttata. Next base: position 8,199,672 of record OW569414.2, on the reverse strand, counting down.
TTCGAGGAAATAGCGAAGTGCCCATAACGTGGTCCTTGGGACAATTTTTGATATTCCTGTTACCCCTTACAGGCATTTTTCGTTATGCGCATGAGCAGACGCGAAGTGATTTAACTGCAGGAGTTTTTGTCTGAGAGGATTGGGGTTCTGAGCTGGAGGATACTATTTATCCGAAGAATCCTCTTGGCAGGCTCCGCGCATGCGTGATTGAAGCAACGATATCTCCTGAACTACTGGTGTTGAAGAATCAGAGTTTGTTGAGGATGTTTCCCTAAGCTCAAACATCGAATTCTATGGTACCCCGTTACACTAACCTCTGCTGACTCTTTTTGATGCACATGCTTTATTGTTAGATTCACAAAATGTGATGCTCGAGGTTCAAAAGAATATACAGGGTGGTCCAACGAAAACTTAACACCTCGATTTTCCGACTTTAAAATGAAAATGTGGAAAACGACTTAGTTCCGTTAATTTTTGATTCGAGGGTGAAGAACTTTTTCGCTTTTTTCATCCTCGCAACTTCAACCCCCTAACGGGGGTGAGCACAACCCCTGGATATTGAGCAAGGATGAGGGGTGTTGCGATAACTAATTTTGAAGATCGTATCGAGTAATATCTGACCCAAAAATTTCGCTTTAAAATATCCACCGATAATGAAATAACAGCGAAAATAGTGAAAGAGGAATTGTGGAATTTATCTCGAGAATATTATTCGTATCCGACACATTTCAAAGGTATGTAGTAGATATGTTGTTAAGTTATTGTCCAAAAAAAGTAGACACACCATGTTTTTGATTTACCTTAGTCTATCGTGAATTTTTAAGAACGTTACAAGTGTGTCAAAGCGATTTTAAAGTTGTAGTAAAATTTTCCATGTTATAGACATTATTTTTGACACTTTCGAGCCAAATCATATAATGCAAAAATGCTTCGTTAAGTAGCTTGTGCCCTCTGAAAATGACGTCCAGGCAACACTTTTTTTCGCATATCTCCAAAACGTCTTCATAAAAGTGTTGAAATTGTACACATTGGCTAATATAACTAGTTCAAACAGACAAATTATATCTGGTATTGGTTTCTCAGAGTTGGTAATTATATCAATGTATTCATATGATATCACTGCATCATAAAGGAAATTCAATTCAAATAATAGTTTATTAGATAAGTAATAATAAATTACCTTGTAATCGATCAAAAATTTCCTGATCTACGTTCACCAAACTACAGAATTATGCTTTCAATATTTACGTAATATTTTCAAACATTTTCGGGTGAGGTCCCCGTTGCATCGCTAAAATACGAGTATTTCAACCCCAATATTTTTGAAGTTACAATATTCCCTTCTGTCAAGTTGACATTATGAGAATTCATACATAGAATAATAATTATATCAATCTGTGAAATACGATTTACATTGAAATTTAAAAAAATCATATCTCCGAAAGTATTAGCTTGTTAGAGTTGAAAATAATATGAATGGATTCTTATGATAAAACTGCTTATTAAAAAAAATTTGATTTGTAATTTGTTTCGTAAAAAAAATTTTTTTTTTGTTACTCCGAAACCATCTGTCCGATTTTGCCCAATAACGAACTTAGCCGAGATATTCATCCCCCAAACCTACTCTGAAAATTTCAACTCTCTAGCTCATTCCGTTCGAGAGTTATCGTGCTTACGGACGGCCGGCCGGACCGGCCGGACAGAATGAATTCCGACCACGGATTCTTGATCAGTGAGTCGAACCAAATCGTTTAAGACCATTTTCATCGAAATATTCCAAAATTACAGACATTTGGGCATATTGATAAGCACTCAGTTCCGAGGAACTAGAGCGCCAAAAAATGGGTTCAAGCCCTGTGGACAGGAGCTTTCTGGCGCTCTAGTTCAAACAGACAAATTATATCTCCGAAAGTATTGGTTTCTCAGAGTTGGGAATCAAATCAATGAATTCTTATTATGAAAGAACTGCATCATAAAGGAAATTAAATTCAAATAATAGTTTATTTATCATGATTAAATGGGCAATCTGAGAATGTGAACTGCACCATGGAAGAAATGAAATTAAAATAGCTGAAATGATTTTACTCTTTCTTATAAAACAGGTTGAAATGTTCGAGTATGAACACAGATCTTATAATAAAGCTTAGATAGAATAATTATAGCATTCTTTGAAAACATAGAAGTACGTAGGATTCATTATTGAAATATGGAAAAATCATATCTCCGAAAGTATTAGCTTGTTGGAGTTGAAAATGATATCGATGGATTTTAATGGTGAAACTGCATCTTAAATAAAAATCACAGACATTTGGGCAAATTGATAAGCACTTAGTTCCGAGGAACTAGAGCGCCAAAAAGTATAATTCCCTTTCCGGGATTTGAGCCCGCCTTCTCTCGTTCCGAAACCGAAAACCCGATTGTCTAGACGAAACGGCTATCGGGCTCCTCGTACGATCTTGTCGATCTCCGGTATTAGAATAAAACGTCGGTACTTACCTGGGATATATATTATTCTTAATTTTCACTTTTCGACATAAAATCGCCACATGGGGGTTTATTGACGGTTTTTTACCCTTGTCTCTCTAAGACGATTTTGACGTTTCTCGAACCAACTATTAGCAAGGAATTAGACAATGTCATGTCTCAGGAAAATAAGTTGACATTATGACAATTCATACATAGAATAATTATATAATTCTGTGAAAACGTAGAAATACGATTTTTTATTGAAATTTTGAAAAATCATATATCCGAAAGTATTAGCTTCTTACAGTTAAAAATGATATCATTGGATTCTTATGGTAAAACTGCTCATTGAAAAAAATTTAATTTGGAATTTGTTATGTAAAAAAAATATTTTTTTTTGTTACTCCGAAACCATCTGTCCGATTTTGCCCAATAACGAACTTAGCAGAGATATTTATCTGCCAAACCTACTCTGAAAATTTCAACTCTCTAGCTCATTCCGTTCGAGAGTTATCGTGCCTACGGCCGGCCGGACTGAATGAATTTCGACCACGGATTCTTGATCAGTGAGTCGAACCAAATCGTTTAAGACCATTTTCATCGAAAAATTCGAAAATTACAGACATTTGGGCAAATTGATAAGCACTCAGTTCCGAGGAACTAGAGCGCCAAAAACTAGGAAAGCTCTGTGGACAGGAGCTTTTTGGCGCTCTGGTTCAAACAGACAAATTATATATCCGAAAGTATTGGTTTCTCAGAGTTGGGAATTATATCAATGGATTCTTATGATAGAACTGCATCATGGAAGAAATTAAATTAAAAAAAAGTGTCGTAAAAAAAAAACCTTGACAAATCATATCTCCGAAAGTGTTAGTTTTCAGAGTTAGGAATCATATCAATGGTTTCTTATGATAAAACATCATCATAAAATAAATTAAATTCAAACATCATAACAGAATTTAAATTCAACAAGTGTGCCAAAAATCATTGATCCAAAACCAACTGAACAATTTTACCCAATAACGAACTTATCCAAGATATTCATTCCTCAAATGTACTATGAAAACTATTATTATTAGCCAATATTTCAGTTTTGTTCAAACTGGAAATATTCTGAACCCAATTTACCTACCAAAGTATACAGTGCACATCAAAATTATGGTACAAATTCATTTTCTCAGAAGAAAAATATTTGTTAAGAAAATCCTGAAACAGGTCAATTTTTTTTCACTTTCACCAAATTTTTATGCATTTTTGAAGGATTTTTGTTGCACCCTGTGCCATCCCCATCAACCCCTCTAAATTTTTTGATTAGTGAAAGTGGGTCCTGAGGTACTTTTTTGGCAAGGTCTTTGTATCTTCCTTACAGGCGTGCAGAAATTTTCAAAAAAACATTTTTCTTTTTTGAAAAATAGTTAGTTCAAAGAGGTTTTCAGCATGTGCATTTTGTCATGGCTCATTTACTTTGAGACGATGTTACCTGATGAAATTTGTCACCGAATGAAAGTCGACCATTACAGTTTTGTTCATGCATAACTTTCAACCTGTTTCAACCCCCACACGACCCCCCCCCTTTTTTTCCCCATTAAAGGGTTCGTATGGGTTGAAAGTTGTGCATGAACAAAACTGTAATGGTCGACTTTCATTCGGTGACAAATTTCATCAGGTACCATGGTCTCAAAGTAAATGAGCCATGACAAAGTGCACATACTGAAAACCTCTTTGAACTAACTATTTTTCAAAAAAGAAAAATTGTTTCTTGAAAATATCTGCACGCCTGTAAAGAAGATACAAAGACCTTGGCAAAAAAGTACCACATGACCCACTTTACGTATTCAAAAAATTTAGAGATTTGAGGGGATGGCACAGAGTGCAACAAAAATCCTTCAAAAATGCATAAAAATTCGGTAAAAGTGAAACAAAAATTGACCTGTTTCAGGATTTTGTTGCCAAATATTTTCTTCTGAGAAAATAAATTTGTTCCATAATTTTAACGCCACTGTATATTTCCATCATCATATGGATTATCCACGGGCATTATATTATCATCTCAAAAGCATAATATCACATCATCCCCTTAATTATACGATAGCTGAGGTTATTTCATTGGTCATTTTGCATTCAATCATACTTTGTTCTCTATAACAGGAAGGGTATTTTATATCAAGAATAATGAACCAGAAAGAAAATTTGAAATGACATTTAGAGCAAAATCAGATGACATGAATGAACACAGATCATATAATAAGTCATAGATAGAATAATTAAGTACAGCGAATGAACTCTATACTAACGTAGTATGGAGTTCTATGAGTACAGCATTCTGTGAAAACATAAAAGTACGATTTATGTTTGAAATTTTGAAAAATAATATCTCCGAAAGTATTAGCTAGCTTGAGTTGAAAATGATGTCGATGGATTCTAATGATGAAACTGCATCTTAAAAAAAATTTAATTTGAATTTTTTTTTTCGTTGCTACGATACCATCATGCCGATTTTGCCAAATAACGAACTTAACCGAGATATTTATCTCCTAAACCTACTCTGAAAATTTTAACTGCCTAGCTCAATCCATTCGAGAGTTGTCGTGTTAACGGAGGACCAGCCGGACAGAATCGATTTTGACCACGGACTCTTGATCAGTAAGTCAAACCAAATCGTCCAAGACCATTTCCATCGAAAAATTCAAAAATTACAGATATTTGGACATTTTCAACTCTAACAAGCTAATACTTTCGGAGATATGATGTTTAAAAGTTTCAATAATACATCGTAAGTTCTATGTATTCACAGAATGTGAACACATAATCTGTCTGTGTGACTATTCATAAATGTCATCTTTCCTAGCAATTAGAGATTGTCAATTCGTATATTTTCTCTTTCTTGGAAAGCAAGTATTCGATTGTCTGTTTTGATGTAGTTTATGGAGGCAATAGGAAAGAAGTTCATAATGGAATCATCAAAAGAAATTACTGTTAGTTGACCACTGAGGTTAATATTACCTTTTACTTCTTTAAGTAGAGAGACATTTTTTCTTGAGTTAAGGTTCATAATACAGAAAAGAATGTGTTAGTGGTATGGACTATTAAATTTTAAATTGTGAAACGAGGATAGTATTTTATTAATATATTTTGAACTATTACAATAATTTGTTCGTAATCCACTACCTACTCAAATATCAGGAATAAATGGACAATCTGCTATGATTGTCTTCAGCCTTGTTCTAGACATTTCGATGAGACATTTCGAGTTGTGAAAACTATGCACCGAGTGTAACTTGCAACAACCCATTCCACGAGGTGGAATCATTGTATATTGCTCATTTAATCTTGATAAATAAATTTAATGACAATTTTTGAAGCATTAAGGCATTGAAGCATTGTAGATTGCCCTTTTTTTATAAGATAATTTTTGAAGCACTTTTTTTAAACGACACTTTTTTTAAATTTAATTTCTTTCAAGATGTATTTCTATCACATGATATAATTCCCAACACTGAGAAACCAATACTTTCGGAGATATAATTTGTCTGTTTGAACAAGAGCACCAAAAAGCTCCTGTACACAGGGCTTGAACCAACTTTTCTTGATAAAAGGTGGTCTTGTGTGATATCGGTCATATGCACTGGTTCTCAGAAAAATTGATTTGAAATTTTCTCTACTCAATGCTCGTTATCTAAATAATCATAATGAAGTGAGTGAAATATCAATTTCTTGTACTTGATTTCAATTACTTTATACAAGCTTCACCTTATGAAACAATTAATACGAAATCAAAAGTGTTGCCTGGACGTCATCCTCAGAGGGCTCAAGCTCCTTAACGAAGCATTTTTGCATTATATGATTTGGCTTGAAAGTGTCAAAAATAATGTACACTAGACATCCACTAGAAGTCTGTCGGTCTAATTATAAGACACGCTGTATATACCTATTCATTGTCAATTCTCATGATATTAATTCATACATGTATCATCGTATTCAACTCAATCAAAAATCCCACTCCTACCTCAATTAACTCCAAAAAATCGTACCTGTTTCATACGGGACGTCCTGAAAGTATGCAGACTGCGCGAACAACAGCGGCTTCATTTAGTTAACGACATACTGGAAAAAATGTATCCGCTGCTTACGTTGTGCAACTGGTTGCCAAATATGACCCTACTGGTTCAGTCGGAAACGAAAAGAGGGTGCATGAAAGAGACGAAGCGAGGGACGTGGCTGTCTTAGGTCATGTAGCAATGGATCCGACCTTGAGCACTAGGAAATTGCCCGATGTATCTGGAGTGTCACGCGCAAAAATCATGAAAATCCTGAAACAACATAAATTCCATCCTAATAAGACACGATTGGTTCAGGAACTGAATGAGGATGATCCCGATCGCCGACCCCAGTTCTGTAAAGTGTCCAGTGAAATGATAAACGGTAATCAAAACTACTTTTTCGATATCTGTAACAACAAGGAACAACGAGGAACGAGAGTGCCAAAAAGGTGCTCTTGTGTGATATCGCCCAGTTGTACCGGTTTTCAGAAAAATTGAATTGAAATTTTCTTCCCGTTCACTACTCAATGCTCGTTATCTAAATAATCATAATGAGTATGTGAAATATCAATTTCTTGTAAAGGGTTTTCCAATAAGAGGTGTTATTTTGAATAGCCCGCTATTTCGGTAGATGTCACTTTTGAAGCTGTCATTTTTTGACATTTGACAAGTAGAATCTACGCCATCAATAAAAATGGAACGATACAAGCTTCAAGAACGCATTGAAATTGTTAAAATTCACTATAAAAGTGGTGAAAATTTGGCAGAGACGGTTCGTAAAACTTGAACATTTTTGGGTCGTCGTGAAGCACCTTGTCGGACCGCAATAAAGAAATTGGTGGAAAAATTCGAGCTGTTGGGACAAGTTAGTTTTGTGAAGAATAAAACCCGTGCACGTCGCTCAAGAACAGCCGAGAATATTGCTGCTGTAGCCGAAAGTGTTGAGGAAAACCCAGGTTTGTCCATTCCTCGTCGTTCTTTGGAATTAGGCATTCCACAAACGTCATTACACCGTATTTTGCATAAAGATTTGGGTCTTAAGGCTTATAAAGTTCAGTTAACACAAGAACTCAAGCCGGCCGATCATCAACAACGTCGTGTCTTTGCTGATTGGGTCGTTGAAATGCATGAAAATGATCCGGAATTCCATCGAAAAATCATCTTGAGTGATGAGGCCCATTTACACCTCGGTGGCTTCGTCAACAAGCAAAATTGTCGCATCTGGGGCTCGGAAAACCCAAGAGTTATTGTTGAAAAGCCTCTCTATCCTCAACGTGTGACAGTTTGGTGCGGTTTATGGACCGGCGGAGTCATTGGAACTTACTTTTTTGAAAATGAGGCTGGAGCAACAGTTGCGGTGAATGGATTGCGCTATCGACAGATGATTAATGATTTTTTATGGCCGGAATTGGATGGTATTGATCTGGACAACGTTCACTTTCAACAAGACGGCGCTACGTGCCACGCAAGCAACGAAACCATTGATCTTTTGCGGGAAAAGTTTCCGGACCGTGTTATCTCTCGGAGAGGTGATCACAATTCGCCACAGAGATCTAGTGATTTAGCACCTTGCGCCTTCTTCCTTTGGGGCCACGTGAAAGAGAAGGTCTACGCCAATAGCCCAGCGTCGATTCAAGACCTCAAAGATGGAATTCGTGGGGCTATCGAGGACATAGGGCAGCCACATTGCGATTTGGCTATGGAAAATTTCATTGAAAGGATATGGTCCTATAAGCGTTGTCTTGGTGGTCATTTGCCTGATGTTATTTTCCACTATTAACGGCATATCTACTTCTTTATAACGAAATAAACATCCGATCATGTATATTGAAAAATGGCATTTTTCTTCGAATATCAAAATAACACCTCTTATTGTAAAACCCTTTACTTGATTTCAATTACTTTATAAAAGCTTCACAATTAGTACGTAATCAAAAAGTGTTGCCTGGACGTCAGCTTCAGATGTATGGAACATCTCATCGGTCTAATTATGGGACACGCTGTATATACCTATTCATTGTCAATTCTCACGATATTAATTCATACATGTATCATCATATTCAACTCTATCAAAAAACCCACTCCTTCCTCAATTAACTCCAAAAAATCCTACCTGTTTCGTACGGGACGTCTCGAAAGTATGCAGACATGTGAAACAATTATCGTTATATTCTTGGAAAGTCGGAACATCCCGCTCGTAAGGCGTATTCCGCCGTACATCCGGTGTACGCGGAGCTTTTATCCGACTTCACCTAACTTTATTAATTCACCTGCCATCCATGCGGCAACCTCTCTACCAGTTCAAAACTTTCAATTCCTTCGACAGAACGGTACGCCGTAGATAGAAGCATAGATCTAGCGAGTGTGAAAGTGCGAAATTTACGCGATATTTCGAAAATACGCCGGTTGGACGGCCCTGAGGTTTTCTTGTGTGCGATCGTCTATGGATACGCGCGTGAAGGACGAACTTCTGTGAGTTATTGTCAAAGACTGGTCTAACCGAATTATTATGGTATTTATGGTTGGACGATCCGGTGTTTTTGGGTAGGTATGCCATGAGATTCCAAACTTCCGAGGTTTTCGCGAGAATGCCGATTGAGTTATTTTAACATTCCCGTCGGAATGATGTTTCTGGCGTTTCATAGAATTTTGAAGAGGATTTCGTTCATAGAATCGTTTAATCCGGTCGATAAATCGATGATTTTTTTGTTGGCAACCTTGGGAGAGGAATATTTTGGTAGAAAATGCCAGGAGAACAGAATTTTTGGTGAATATTCGATATAATGCTATTTTTGGCGCTCTTGTTCCTCGGAACAGAGTGCTTATCAATTTGCCCAAATGTCTGAAATTTTCGAATTTTTGGCTGAAAATGGTCTTGAACGATTTGGTTTGACACACTGATCAAGAATCCGTGGTCGAAATCGATTCTGTCCGGACGGCCGTCCGTCCGTCCGTTAACACGATAACTCTAGAACGAAAGAGGTTAGAGGATTTAAATTTGCAGGTAGGTTTGGAGCGTCAATATCTCGGACGAGTTCGTTAACGGGCAAAATCCACAAAGCCGTTTCGGAGCTATGGCCGTTTTTAGTAAAAACATTTTTTATGAATATTTTCGTAACCAATTACAATCTAAAAATTGTAGAATAATGATCTTTATATGCTTGCCAAGTTTTGTATTAATCGGATTGCCGTAAAGTGTATAAAAAAAATTTAAAAATTTTTATATTTTGTTTCTAGATTAACTCTCGAACAGAATGAGATAAGCAGATGAAATTTTCAGAGTAGGTTTGGGAGATAAATATCTCGGTTGAGTTCGTTAATGGGCCTAATGGTTTCGGAGTAACGAAAAAATATATTTTTTACTTCACAAATTGCAAATTTTTTCTAGATGTAGTTTCACCATAAAAATCCATTGATATCATTTTCAACTCCAAGATAATATTTTCGGAGATATGATTTTTCGAAATTTAATAATGAATCGTACTTCTATGTTTTCACAGAATGCTATACTTAATCATTCTACCTATGAATTATTATATGAACTATGTTCTTGTTCTTACATGTCCTCTTATTTTCCTATGAGAGATAAATGTCAAAATCATTTCTGGTTCGTTATTCTTGATATGAAATACACCTCTTGTTCTAGAAAGCAAAGTATGATTGAATGCAAAATGACCAATGAAATAACCTCAGCTTTCGTAGAATTGTGAGGATGATATGATATTATACTTTTAAGGTGTTAATATAATGCACATTTTATATTTCTTGGTAAGATACCTAATCAAATTGGGTTCAGAATATCTCCAATAAAAACAAAACTGCAATAATCAGGCCTATTCGCTAAAGGTTGACTTGGAAGTCAAAGTTGATTATTTAACATTAGTTTTAATTGATATAATATAATTTTCAGAAAATATTTGAGGAATGAAGTTCGTTATTGGGGAGAATCGGTTTATTTGAATTCAATTTCTTTCATGATGCAGTTCTATCGTAAGAATCCATTTATATCATTCCCAGAGACCAATAATAATAAAATCGGTTTGTTTGAATTCAATTTCTTTCATGATGCAGTTCTATCGTAAGAATCCATTTATATCATTCCCAGAGACCAATAATAATAAAAACAAAACTGCAATAATCAGGCCTATTCGCTAAAGGTTGACTTGGAAGTCAACGTTGATTATTTAACATTAGTTTTAATTTAATATGTCATCATGACATATTAAATTATGTCGTAAATTTTTCCTGCTCATTTTTTTCATTATTTTACACAATACAAAGTAAAAACATGCATCTATGGGAGATGATAGCCCTACATATGGGCCCTGTAGCGGTCTTCGAACATCTGAAGTTCTGAATAATCATCACTTTGACTGGCCAGATCTGGTTTTGAAAGAGACCCTCCTGGCCTTACGAGCAACAATTTCCTTTTTGAATTCAATATTGAAGAGATTTCTAAGATCAATATCTTTGAGAACTAGCGGAGGCGATTCTTCTCCAAGAGATCCCATGCGTCAACAGAAGAGTATATTTGTGAGAGGAGACTTTTGAAAGGTTATGTATTATTTTTAGTTTGTTCGTTCTTCTCCTCTTGTCTTTTCATTTTTCAGGTTGATTTTTGGGTACCTTGGAGAAACCTCTCCGTTTTTGGACGAAGGAGTCCATATTGAAGAAATAAATGCCTATCAATATTTCTAAATTGCAGCAAATTTTGTGAACAATAGTTACAAATCACAACACTCACGGGGAGACAGGGTTTTTTGCTGAGGTTTTTCCCTAAGCTCTTGTATCATACGCAGAATTGTATGGTACCCCGTTACACCAACCTCTGCTAACACATAAAACTCTCAGTCAAAAGAATATATATATATATATATATATATTGATATAATATAATTTTCAGAAAATATTTGAGGAATGAAGTTCGATATTGGGGAGAATCGGTTAATTTGAATTCAATTTCTTTCATGATGCAGGTCTATCGTAAGAATCCATTTATATCATTCCCAGAGACCAATAATTTCGGAAATATGAATTGTCAAAGTTTGAACAAGAGCGCCAAAGCTCCTGTCGACAGGGCTTGAGCCAATTTTGTATGATGTCTGAGATTTTAATTTTGTCTTACATTTCTTTTTGCTGAAAATTCACGAAATGTATGTTTCTATAATTGAGCTTAAAACATACCCTGCAAATATATAATATATGTATATAAGATATTAAATGGTTTCTTTCTGGGTTTTTCTCTACCAAACTCTGAAAAATATCTATAAAGTAAAAAATTTATTATTTCTTGAATTGCTTTTGCATAAGAAACATAAGATATTTGTCAGAAGCAAAGTACCGAACAATGTTGCCTAACAAACAATAACGAAACAACATCGTTGTGGTTGTTTCGTTTAATTGTTTCGTTATTATTTGTTAAGCAACATTGTTCGATAGATTGCTTCTGACAAATATCTTGTCTTTCTTACGCAGATGCAATTCATAAAATAATAAACTTTTATTTAACAGATATTTTTCAGACTTTGGTAGAGAAAAACCCAGAAAAAAACCATTTAATAAGTATATCAATTCAATGTGAATAAATACGAATTCAGCAAGAGACACAAGGTTGTTTTCTGTTTTCCTCGAAGGTACTTGATGGTAAACCATCAAAATTTCTCACTTAAACGAATATCAATAAAGAACCATTCTGCGGTTGCAACGCTACGTGAACTCATTTTGTCGCAATTACCTCCTTCGAAATAAATTTAGATTGGTCGACGGGTGACGACTTCTGGATGATCGTCACTTTCTCCGCCACAAAGTTGGCATACACATCTTCTCGCACGGGTAGGTATAGACAGAGTAATGCTTTTAAACAACTTTTTTGGTCCGTTTTTATTCGGTTAAATTTTTATCGATTCAGTATTATTCTGTATTGTCGATTTTCTTGCGGTAGTATCGTTTGTCTCTTTGTGTTTTATGCGCCTCACAGATTTCGTTCTTTCATCGTGGCATTGCTTAGAAGGAAAGGAATAGTTGGCTTTGGCCTGAGCCCTTTCAGGTCGCCAAAGTTCATTTTGAAACAACTCGCACAAGATTCTATAAGGAGGTATTTTCGCGGATGAATTACTTTGTTAGTTGGTGTTTCGTATTTATTTGTATTAATTAGCAGGTTCTTTTATTAGTTTATTAAAAAATTTTGAAATTTTGTTTCCACGATAACTCGAAAAATACGGATCTGATTTAATTGAAACTCGGTTGTTAGATGCAAAAGACCGAAGCAAACAATTTCGCGAAATTTCGTGAAGATCACGTGACATGAAATCATTTAAAAAATTACTACTATTTTGCGAAATATTTTGCTTGAAATTCCGAAACCTATTTTTCTTAAGTTCATGCTGCCCTTTTCGGGCATTTTTCGCTATGCGCAAGCGCAGATGCGGTCATTTAACTGCTCTAGTTTTCGTCAGAGAGGATTGGGGTTTTGGGGTGGCGGATGCTATTCCTCCATAGAATCCCCTGTTGAGGGTCTGCGCATGCGTGTATTAAAGATGCGATATCTCCTGAACCACTAGTGTTGGAGAATCGGAATTTTCTGTAAGTTGAATGATTTCGAGAGGACTTTCAGCTGCGAGTAGATTGCGCATGCGCAGAAGAGTAGTGACTGTTTTTTGGTTGTATGGGTTATGTTGGGAGTGCTGAGCCGATATTGTGAGGTTTTAAAAGAATATTCATGGCAATCAGTGCAAGCACAAGTCATATTGGGGGATGTAGCGTTGTTTCCGAGTTGAAGTGTCCGTACCGTGGCCATGGGGCTAATTTTGAAATTGATGTTACCCCTTACGGGCATTTTTCGTTATGCGCATGAGCTGACCATCAGGGATTCAACTGCTGGTGTTTTTGTCAGGGAGGATTGGGGTGGCCGATCCTATTCCTCCATAGAATCCCCTGGTGAGGTCCGCGCATGCGTGGATTCAAGATGCGATATCTCCTGAACCACTAGTGTTGGAGACTCGGAGTTTTTTGTAAGGTGTGTGATTTTGGGAGGACTTGCAGCCGCGAGTAGATTGCGCATGCGCAGAAGAGAAGTGACTGTTTTTGGGTTGTACGGGTTATGTTTGGAGAACTGAGCCGATATTGTGAGGTTTTAAAAAAATATTCATGGCAATTCAGTGCATCTGTAATTTTCGAATTTTTGGCTGAAAATGGTATCAAACGATTTGGATCGACTCACTGATCAAGAATCCGTGGTCGAAATCGATTCTGTCCGGCCGTCCGGCCCTCCGTTAACACGATAACTCTCGAAGGAAAGGAGTTAGAGGATTGAAATTTGCAGAGTATATCTCGGACAAGTTCGTTAAAGGGCGAAATCCATCAAGCGGTTTCGGAGTTATGGCCGTTTTTACTAAAAAACGTTTTTTATGAATATTTCCGAAACCGATCACTCGATCTATCTGAAATTTAGCGTCAAATTGTAGAATCATGACCTTTAGACGCATGTGAAGTTTTGTATTGATCGGGTTACCGTAAAGTGTACAAAAAAATGTGAAAATTTTCAAATTTTGTTTCTACAATAACTCTCGAACGGAATGAGCTAGGCAGTTGAAATTTTCAGAGTAGGTTAGGGGGATAAATATCTCGGACAAGTTCGCTATTGGCCAAAATAGGCGAGATGGTTTCGGAGTAACGAAAAAAACTTTCAACTTACAAATTTCAAAAAAATTTTTAAGATGCAGTTTCACCCTAAAAATCCATTGATATCATTTTCAACTACAACAAGCTAATACTTTCGGAGATATGATTTTTCGAAATTTCAATAATGAATCGTACTTCTATGTTTTCACAGAATGCTATAATTATTCTATCTATGATTTATTATATGATCTGTGTTCATACTCGTACATGTCATTCTGTTCTATAAGAGAGAGTCAAATTCATTTCAGCTATTTTAATTTGACTTATTCCATGGTGCAGTTCTCATTCTCATTTAATCTTGATAAATAAACTATTATTTGAATTGAATTTCCTTTATGATGCAGTTTTATCATAAGAATACTTTGATATAATTCTCAACTCTGAGAAACCAATACTTTGGGAGATATAATTTGTCTGTTTGAACAAGAGTGCCAGAAAGCTCCTGTCAACAGGGCTTGAACCATTTTTTTCTTAAAATGACTCAAAGAATCACCTCCTAAAATATTAGCATGACTTTAAGGAACACCCTGTAGTGGCCCAATTGGCCCTATAGCATATCATATTACTCATGCCATTGAGTTAATCAATCCACAAGGATTGTTTGTATAATTGTTTATATAAATCACATGTATCTTTCGATTGTTGATCAAGAAGTTTATAAACGCTACCTTGAATGGTAAATATAAACACCGTCTCCAAATGGGAGCGGTCAGTCATTCCAGTCATTCTAGTTAGTCTAGTCTAGTCTAGTCTAGAGTCTACAGTACTCAGACAATGTGTGATTAAACCTATCATCTCCGAGAGTAAGTGTTTTACTTGTACCCCTTCGGCATGCTAGATTAAGGCGAACCACCCGAGAACATCACATGGCGATCCTGCCAGTTGTATGCCGATACATGGGTTCTTCATCAACGAGATAAGAAGTGCATCACCATCACATGGCTGAAGTCAGCCAACAATACAATTTGAATTATCGAGTTCCACTTCAAGATGCTACGACTCCATAGCAATGAAAAAATGATGGCCAGACCCGGACCATCACAGGGGCAAATATCTGCAGACACCCAACCAGTAGACAAGGAACACAAATGGAGGATAGAAGAAAAAGGAAAACCTGCAGTGTAAGATAAGTTTTAAAACTATGGAAAGTGTAGAATTTAATCAAATTTTAAAAAATTATCAAGACGTGGTTAGTGGAAATTGGTGTTCTATTGATTTTTTTTATATAATGATTTTCTATAGGATAATTCAAATATCAATGTGGGAACTAACCATGTTGAATTAACCCAAAATATGATATAGCAATAATCTTATAAATAACGAGATTGACGAGTTCGTGAAAGATATGGAAAATTAATAAATTAATTTAGCAAATTTCACTTGGTTTCAGGGAAAAAAATATATCAGCTTGTGAATTTCAAGTAAAATTATGGGAATTATGAAAAAATGTCTCATTTGAAAGGATATTATACGAGTAGAGGTCAAGTTCAAGTAGGAAATATCAAAAAAAGGGTCATCGAAACAGCACCAGATGGAAGGTCAATATCGTTTTACCGATGGCTCATAAACAATAACAATTAGGTACTTGTACCGTATACATACAATGTACTCACGTCGCGTCGAAAATTTGATGATGATACGACAGAAAAAAGTTTATCAACAACCGCGAATTAGTTTAGTAGCGTCGGATAATTATTTATCGAGTCAGTTTGTATTGTAAACTATCACGTGTTGTTCCTCTTGATCGCAATACCTCCTAGATCGAGATGCCAAGTTATTCAATATTGTTGTACTGAAAAATTAGATGAATGTGTGATTTTGATACGAATTTCAATATGAGAAGTTCAGTAAGCAATTAACGAAATTCAGACTAATTTGGACAGAGTATGATTTTTTACCTGTATTATGTAAAAGAATAAGAATGTTACTGCATACGCACTTTCAAGAAAAAAGTATTAGACTCAAGTGTAGATTCCGAAAGAATTGATCACCCTTTTCTAGTCGAAGTGTTAAAGCGTCCAATCATAGCTATAAAGTTACGTTACTGCCAATATAAGATGACTAACTTTCCACAATTGATAAAAAGCAACCAAATAATTTGAATTATAATATAAAGTGCAATAAAGATTATATTGATGAAGTCAATAAAGAAATTATCTATTTTAACCAGAATTTCCGATCAACGTCTGACTTAGGTACGTCGTTGAGGAATCTGGAATAATTGTGCACAAATAATAATATTGAGGAATTATGTATAATGAGAAGCGCTCTAAATACTCAATCTATTTAAACCAGAATTTCCGATCAACGTCTGACTTAGGTACATCGTTGAGGAATCTGGAACAATTTTGTATAAATAAGAATATTGAGGAATTATATATAATTAGAAGCGCTATAAATAAGTACTCAATTTTTGAAATGTTGCTGAAATATAAAAATAAATTGATTGGAAAGTTATAAGCTAAATATTATAAGAGACGTGCAACGAGACGAAGATGAGAAAAAATAGGCATATTATTCTGAACAATTTCCATATCATTCATATAATAACACTGTGAACTCGTCAACACTCTACATATTTAATTGGTTAAAAAAACCTATTAGGATTTATAAATTCAGATACTTTTAAGATAATAGAATCAAAATATTGTAAATATAGTTTAGGAAAACATGTATATATAGGATTAAGAACTGATAGTGTTAAGGAAGATGAAATTTTTTTTTACTTTTTAAATAACCAAAAAAAAATTTTTTTTTAAGGGGAGAGGTGTAGTGGCCCAATTGGCCCTATAGCATATCATATTACTCATGCCATTGAGTTAATCAATCCACAAGGATTGTTTGTATAATTGTTTATATAAATCACATGTATCTTTCGATTGTTGATCAAGAAGTTTATAAACGCTACCTTGAATGGTAAATATAAACACCGTCTCCAAATGGGAGCGGTCAGTCATTCCAGTCATTCTAGTTAGTCTAGTCTAGTCTAGTCTAGAGTCTACAGTACTCAGACAATGTGTGATTAAACCTATCATCTCCGAGAGTAAGTGTTTTACTTGTACCCCTTCGGCATGCTAGATTAAGGCGAACCACCCGAGAACATCACAACCCTGTATTTGAATATTCTATTACTCCTAGGTCGGTGAGGGATTCCCTGATCCCCTTTCACTCTCTCAACGAGGGCCCCCGAAGGAGCCAGTCCTTGCCTCGTATCCCTCAATACCAAATAACTATCTGGTTGCTCTGGTATTGATGAGACTCTATGATCGAATCTAGCTCCGCCCTTGAAATCACATAGACGACATTCTTAATTCTTCCTGACATATCGCCCTCACCAACCATCAATCGTGCTCTTCTACCGGAAATCTGCATGCAAATAAGAACGACAACACTGACAACAGGTTCTCTCAGAAATTATGTTCGAGCGATTGCGAAATGAAGAATTTCCGTTGCTCGTTTCTCAACAACGCGCTTCGGAGTCGGTTTTTATTGTGGGAAAACGATAATCTCGTTTTTCAGATGAACATTCCTATAACTCCACTTTGAGTGTATCGGACTGATACAAGTGCAAGGGTCGCGCCTCTTATTTCGCAATACTGCAATACAATGAAGGTTATTTATAAAAGTATTCACTTGATTATTGTTACTGGTGGGTTAAGAAAACAACTGTATGAAGTTGAAGAGATAGTATGCAGTCATGTACAGGGTGAACGATATCCCATGTCTCTGCTCTATTATACTTATAAAAATTGGTTCTAGCCCTGTGGACAGGAGCCAAAAATTCGAAAATTACAGACATTTGGGCAAATTGATAAGCACTCAGCTCCGAGGAACTAGAGCGCAAAAAAGTTTAATTCCCTTTCCGGGATTTGAGCCCGCCTTCTCTCGTTCCGAAACCGAAAACTCGACGGATTAGACCACCGGGCTATCGGGCTCCTCGTACGATCTTGTCGATCTCCGGTATTAGAATAAAACGTCGGTACTTACCTGGGATATATATTCTTAATTTTCACCTTTCGACATAAAATCGCCACGTGGGGGTTTATTTGACGGTTTTTAACCTTATCTTCGCTTTTCGTCAACTTTCAGACCCGAAAACTACCTAGAACGGCCGTTTTCAGACCCCGTCTCTCTAAGTCGATTTTGACGTTTCTCAAACCAAGTATTAGCAAGTAATTAGACAATGTCATGTCTCAGGAAAATAAGTTGACATTATGACAATTCATGCATAGAATAATTATATAATTCTGTGAAAACGTAGAAATACAATTTATTATTGAAATTTTGAAAAATCATATCTCCGAAAGTATTAGCTTGTTAGAGTTAAAAATGATATCATTGGATTCTTATGGTAAAACTGCTTATTGAAAAAAATTTAATATGGAATTTGTTATGTAAAAAAAAAATTTTTTTTTGTTACTCCGAAACCATCCTTTCGATTTTGCCCAATAACGATGGTTGTTATTTCCTCAATAACTCGAAAAATACAGAACTGATTCAATTCAAACATGGGTATTAGTTGTTGAATGACAACGCAAAAATTCTTACAAAAATTTTGTGAGGATCGTATAACTAGAAAATTTTTCAAAAATCATAGAAAATTATTGAAAAAGGTTCCATAAATCAGAAACTATTCGTCCGACATCGCTGATTTTGCGAGAGTCTTCGAACCTAACTCTACTACCAAGTTCCAAGTCCGAACACGATCGGAGCTATATTGTTGGAGATCCGAGCAGCCTTGTGTGAGTTCAGTCGCTGGTTGGGTGACCGTTGCCTCAATAACTCTCGACCGAAAGGAGTTAGGGACATGCAATTTTCAGGATAGATTGCACCTCTGAATGAGAGAGTTGGCCATAATCGGCCCAACGGTTTCGCAGTTATACCCATCTGGAATATTATTTCCTCGATAACTTAAAAAATATAGAATCGATCGAATTGAAGCTAGTTGTTGAATATTGACATGAAGACGTGTGTAGAATTTTGTGCGGACCGTACCACAAAAAAAATTAAAAAAATTACGAAAAAATATTATGTATCCCATGATTCCTTGAGAGCGGAAAGAAATAGCGACTTGCAGTTTTCAGGGTAGATTGCGCATCTGAATGCGACATTTAAGTTCGTTAATTAGCATAATCAGCTTAATGGTTTTGGAGTTATATCAATCTGAAATTTCGTTGTTATTTCCTCAATAACTCGAAAAATACAACACCTATCTAATTCAAACAAGGTTGCTAAAATTCTTGCAAAATTACTTGAGGATCGTAGCACTAGAAAATTTTAAAAAATCATTGAAAAAAAAGTGGTTCAGGCACTGGCGTGAAGTCAGGATCTTTTGCGCGTATGTTCTGTGTCCATTCTCCTGTATTGGACACTCTTAATCAAATTTACCATGGTAAATTATATTGTCCATTCTCCTGTATTGGACACTCTTTATTCGAATTTACCATGGTAAATTCGATTAAGAATACATTGCGTATGTTCTATTATCCATTCTCCTGTATTGGACACTCTTAATTCGAATTTTCCATGGTAAATTCGAATTAAGAGTGTCCAATACAGGAGAATGGACAATAGAATTTACCATGGTAAATTCGATTAAGAGTGTCCAATACAGGAGAATGGACAATAGAACATAAGCGCTAAAGATCCTGACTTCACGTCAGTGCCTGAACGAATTTTGAAATAAAAATTGTACCGTAAATTGGATATCTATTTACATACGAAAGTATCGAAAATCATTGCGATAGGGAATTCAATCCCGCGCGTTTGCGGGATAGAGGTTTTAGTGCGGGATTGGAAACAACTGATCCCGCGGATCCGAAAGAATGCGGGATTGTAAAAAATATACATACTCTTTGTACTCAACCTAATAAAAATGCTTATAAAAAGGTCTTATGCAATTAAAAACATACAATAGTCGGAGCATAATAGTTATGTATGTACCAAAGACGAAAAACTGTCTATTATTGTCGTGCCTGCAAATTGCAAGCAGGCAGACAGAGGCCGAGGTGCATTTTAAATTTTTTCGTCGGACCACTTAAATAATGCCGTATCCATAGTGACCATGCACAGCAGACGAGAAAGTAATTTTGCGGACGAAAAAGTACTTTTTCGTCCGCAAAGTACTTGCCTTCAATAATAATCGATTTTACGGCCACAAATTAGTACGTAAAATGTCACTTTTCATAGAGGTCGACAAAAAGAGTACTTATTCTTTTTCTGGGGCATTTGCGCTTTCATTATCGAATACGGAATTTTAATATTGAATCCCGCAGATCCCGCAATATTGATCCCGCAGAATTTCAGACGGATCCCGCATTTGCGGGATAGGATTCCCTAATTGCGATGCGTGCGATATATCGCATCGCACGTACCCGCGTTTAGGTTAGACATAGCGTTACTCTGTAAGACAAGTAGCATCGTTCATAAACGATGAATCAGTCGTTTTATCCAACAATCAAAATTACTCATCTACCACGAAGCTCGACCAGAAATGTTATCATTAATTGATTCATATCTATTCCAGTGTCATGAATAAATACGTTCATTGCCTGTTCGCAAAAAGTACACCTAGTTATCTTCGTCATTCTTCGTCGGCGTATCTGAGAAAACACTGTAATCTCCCACAATAGACGCCTTATCGTCGCCCTCAAACCCACGGTTGAATCTTCTTTGGAAACCCGACGATGTGCCATTTTAATTGCCTTGAAAGTGCATCCCGATAGGAGATCTATAAATACCAACCATTCGTTAGTTATCTAACTGTAAATATTGCAAACTACGAGCAATTATCCTCTCCTCTCGTTCTTCAATCCGTGAACGCTAAAGTTATTACTAGGCGACTCGACGATTTGCATCGGAAATTAGCGGAGTAAAGATGGCGCCTGGGCTGCTGACCGAGTCTCCGTTCATTGTTTCAGGAGCAGGAACCTTGATCACAATGGTGCTCTTAATCGTTCCGCCATTAGGATTTGACGGATACACCTACTCCATAAACTGCTGCACAAGTGTTATGTCCTTATTACACACACTATGCCTTTTTCGTACCTATTTGTTAAGGCGGGTTTATACAGCAAATAAGATAAAATAAGAAACAGTTTAAAATAAAATAAGAATTAAGGGTTAAAATGATCGGTTTATACAGAGGATCTAAAACAAAATAAGAAATAAGAATGAACCAATCATTTTGCAGCTTTTTGACAATTTTATGCAACTTCTATGAATTTCACTCTTTGAGCATGCGCATTGTCATTTTCCAAACAAAATAACATAAAATAAGAAATAAAGATGAGAGTTGGCCAACTTCAATTCTTATTCTTATTTCATATTTTATCTTATTTCGTGTATAAGCGCTCTCATAGAAATGTACATGTTTAAATTTCTCATTTTATTTTAATTTATTTCTTATTTTATTTTATCTTATCTTATTTGCTGTATAAACACGCCTTTAGCATGATTAGTGGTGGATCGACGATTTCCGAAGCCCTACGCCCTACACCCTACTTTCGGGGCCCCTACTGTACTTTACAAATTTCTTTCAAACAGTTTTTCAATCAGAATTCGGTTTTTTCAAAACAGACATGAATTTTGAATTGAAATCAACAATCGCCACAAATGTAAACAACTTAACAACAGTATATCAGGTACGAAATAAAAATCAATATTTCTTTCTAAAAAAAACAAATAAACATGAACATGCAAAATTATTGAAAAATGAAAATAAAATAAAATATTGAATTCAGTCACACTCAGACAAAGTGTCGTACAAATATTACCACAGCTGTGAAGATCCAGGAATAATTAACTCTGATTTTCTACTTCATAATGTCAGTTACATCACACAACCGAAATATTGATATTTAACAAAAGAATTTGTTCAAGCCCTGTGGACAGGAGCTTTGGCGCTCTTGTTCAAACTTTGACAAATTTATATCCCAAAAAGCATTGGTATCTCAGAGTTGGGAATGATATTAATGGAATCTTGTGATAGAACTGAATCATAAAATAAAATTTATTAAATAAGAATCCATTGATATCATTCCCAACTCGGAGAAACCAATACTTTCGGAGTTATGAAGCTCCTGTCCACAGGGCTTTCCCACATTTTTAATTTGGCTTCTGCGCGTCAATTGTCAAGAATTTTCGTAATTAAATTCAAAACGTAGGTCTATGACTCATCTCATGTTGGATTTATATACATCAGGAAATTATAATTAGAGTATTCTATGAAATCATATAGAATAGAGAATAATTATTGAAATTTTGAAAAATCATATCTCCGGAAGTATTAGTTGTTAGAGTTCAGAATGACATCAATGGATTCCTATGATGAAACTGCATCTTGAAAGAAATTGAGTTCAAAATTTGTAATGCCAAAAAAAAATTTTTTTTTGTTACTCCGAAACCACTAGGCCTATTTTGCCCAATAAAGAACTTAACCGAGATATTTATCTTCTAGACCTACTCTGAAAATTTCAACTGTCTAGCTCATTCCGTTCGAGAGTTATCGTGTTAACGGACGAACGGACGGCCGGACAGAATGGATTTTGACCATGGATCCTTGATTAGTGAGTCGAACCAAATCGTTTTAGACCATTTTCAGCCAAATATTCGAAAATTACAGACATTTAGGCAAATTGATAAGCACTCTGTTCCGAGGAACAAGAGCGCCAACAAAACAATATTGAAAATCATTGAAAAAATTGGTTGGTGAAGTCGGCAGCTCTTGCGCGTGTGTTCTATTGTCCATACTCCTGTGTTGGACACTCTTAACAGAATTTACCTTGGTGAATTATATTGTCCGTTCTCCCGTATTGGAAACTTTGAATCGAATTTACCACGGTAAATTCGCAAAAGCTCCTGACTTTACGTCAGTGCTTGGACGATTTTTTTTTTCGTAATTTTCTTTAAATTTTCTAGTGTTATGGTTCTCACAAAATTTTACACACGTCTTTATGTCAATATTCAACAACTAGTTAACAAGCTTCAATTAGAACATACCCGCAAAAATGAAAAGATGAGAGGAGAAAATGGGTTCAAGCCCTCTGGACAGGAGCTTTCTGGCGCTCTAGTTCAAACAGACAAATTATATCTGTTATTGGTTTCTCAGAGTTGGGAATTATATCAATGTATTCATATGATAGAACTGCATCATAAAGGAAATTCAATTCAAATAATAGTTTATTTATCAAGTTTAAATGAGCAAAATGAGAATGAGAACTGCACCACATTTTCAAATTTTTTTTTTACACTTTGCGGTAATCTGGTCAATACAAAACTTCACATGCGTATAAAGGTCATGATTCTACAATTTGATGCTAAATTTCAGATAGATCGAGTGATCGGTTTCGGAAATATTCATAAAAAATATTTTTACTAAAATCGGCCATAACTCCGAAACCCCTTGATGGATTTCGCCCATTAACGAACTTGTCCGAGATATTTACGCTCCAAAACCACCTTGCAATTTTCAATCCGCTAACTCCTTTCGTTCGAGAGTTATCGTGCCTACGGCCGGTCGGCCGGCTGGACAGAATCGATTTCGCACTCGGATTCTTGATCAGTGAGTCGAACCAAATCGTTTGAGACCATTTTCAGCCATAAATTCCAAAATTACAGACACTTGGGCAAATTGATAAGCACTCTGTTCCGAGGAACTAGAGCGCAAAAAAAAAACAAGTTTCGTATGACAATTGCCCAAAACAGGTTTAAAGTACCTACAAATAGTAGGTATTCCATAAAACATGTATGAAAGAAGATAAGTAATAATAAAAAATTACCTTGTAATCGATCAAAAATTTCCTGATCTACGTTCACCAAATTTTCTCCTCTCTCGAACTACAGAATTATGCTTTCAATATTTACGTAATATTTTCAAACATTTTCGGGTGAGGTCCCCGTTGCATCGCTAAAATACGAGTCTTTCAACCCCAATATTTTTGAAGTTACAATATTCCCTTCTGTCAGTCCCGTCATAAATTGAGAGAACTGAGCATTCGTCTATGGATGAAAAGCAGTCTCACTACTCTCAGATCTCTTACTTCATGGTCCGTTCCGAAATGTAAGACTTTTCTGAGAAAAACTAATTTCGGAGCAAACAACTGAGATTTTTCTCACTTCGCTCACATTTCGGAATACACTTTATTCTCATAATTCTTCGATTGATTAGATAATGTCATGTCATGTCATAAGTTGACATTATGACAATTCATACATAGAATAATTATATCAATCTGTGAAATACGATTTACATTGAAATTTTGAAGACTCTTATCTCCGAAAGTATTAGCTTGTTAGAGTTAAAAATGAAATGAATGTATTGTTATGATAAAACTGCTTATTAATAAAAATTTAATTTGGAATTTGTTTTGTAAAAAAAAATATTTTTTTTGTTACTCCGAAACCATCTGTCCGATTTTGCCCAATAACGAACTTAGCTGAGATATTTATCCCCCAAACCTACTCTGAAAATTTCAACTCTCTAGCTCATTCCGTTCGAGAGTTATCGGCCTACGGCCGGAAGGCCGGACCGGCCGGTCGGCCGGACGGCCGGACAGAACGAATTTCGACCACGGATTCTTGATCAGTGAGCCGAAACAAATCGTTTAAGACCATTGTCATCGAAAAATTCGAAAATTACAGACATTTGGGCAAATTGATAAGCACACAGTTCCGAGGAACTAGAGCGCCAAAAACGAACAAATTAAAAATAATACATAAACTTCCAAAGGTCTCCTCTCACAAATATACTCCTCTGTAGCCGCATGGATCACTTTATGAAGAATCGCCTCCGCTAGTTTTCAAAGATATTCATACTTGTTCTCAGAAATCCCTTCAATATTTTAATTCAAAAAGGAAAATGTTGTAGCTCATAAGGCCAGGAGGATCTCTTTCAAAACCAGGTCTGGCCAATCCAAACGATGATTATTCAGAACTTCAGATGTTCGAAGATCATGTCATCATCTCCCATAGATTTTATTGTGTTATGAAAAAATCGGCCCGAAAATTTATGTTATAATTTAATATGTCATCACGGCATTCAAAAAGGACTTGTTTGTTTTGATTGACGATAACTCTGCGTTGAATCATCGTACACGCTTTCTAATTACGATGAACGCAAGGGCCTTAAATTTTCTAAGAAAGTTTAATGCCGGAATTTTGAAAGAAAAATATTTGAGGCCTGTAGACCTTATTTAACACCAACAAAATTTTAAGAAAATCCTGTTGTTACTCCAGAACGGTAGGTACATGAAAAAAAATTATGGCCAGATGAGTGTTCTTTTTTGGCCGAGACTACAGGTCGAGGTCAAAAATTCTCTCGAATGTGCCTTGAAAGCACGAATTTTATACACGAAACATTTTTTGTACATCTGTGAATGTGAAGTTACATCGTCAAAATATTGAATTGTCCATCTTCTTCCAAGCAAATTAAAATATCTGATAAAATTGTGGAATCAACTTTTCAAGCAATATCTAACGTTTCTGATCAGCAGCAACATGAAACATCTTCGGGAATTTATGTTGGAAGTAATTGTTCAAACTTTACTATCAATTATTATTCCAACAAATGAAATTGTTTAAGATATATTGACATCGAAGTAGGCCTTGAACGTGTAGTTGCTGCTTTATTTCTAGTTACAAAAAATTACTGCTCTGTAACCAGAGAAAATAAATATTAACATAACCTTGAATATTTTCAATTTTCAATGCTATTTCCTATTTGTAATTAATCGAAGACCCTTATAAATGCATTCTTGATGTACTTTGGAAATTCAAATCGCCAATGTATTTTATCCTGAGATTTTGGAAGGATAATTTGCCAAGTACAACTGCAGAAGACTGATGAAACAAACATAAATATGAGGTTGATGATCAGAAACCATTTCAAGGAATTGGAAACATCATTATTTATAATAGAGAAGAACAAAAATTGGATATTTTTTTCAATGCAGGATGAAGAACCTTTTGACATAATATTCATGTGCATCAATATTTAGAACTTAGGTTCCTTATCCAAACAAAAATTGGATATTTTTTTTAATGCAGGATGAAGAGCCTTTTGACATAATATTCATGTGCATCAATATTTAGAACTTAGGTTCCTTATCCAAAGCCATTGGAGAATCAATCAAGGTGTAAAGCACCCATAAGAAACTCACTTTTCATTTATTGAATCCATATTGGTTGTTGAATAATTTCAATAATATAATGTTAAAAAATATTATGTGATTATTATTACTTCATCAGTATAAATTATTTAGAGGTGGGTAGAATAATGGAGCATTATTTTGGAAGAAGATTTAATTTATCAGTGTTTAAGCAGACTTATTATTTCTGTCTTAATTTAACTTGGAAAGTAATAGCTTGTAAAATATTATAATCTTTATGCAATGATATCTAATAGTTCAAGTAATTATTTTTCCACAAAAAAAATCAGAACCAAAACTTTACTATGTACATTTTTTTTCACTTAAGTTGTGAGATTTATGGATTTCAATTGCAACTAGGAACATAAAAGATTATTTGCCATTTTCCCATGAATTGTCGTTTTAGTATTATAATTTATATTGAAAAACTTAATGATTTAAAATTCTATTTCAAACTTTGATTTGCTTAGTTCGTAGAGTTCATGAAGGAAAGAAAACCTTCAGTGAAGTGCTCTCTCAAATTTTCAAAAACTTCAATTTAATGTAATGTCTCTTTTAATCTAAAGTCGTATATCACAGGAGTTCTTCCACAACTGCGGCCAGGTTTTAATGATGTGCCTTCCTCTTTTTTCCTAAGAATTCTTCGAACAGTACTTGAAGAAATCTGAAATATTATGGCCAATGTAATAATCAGAATACACTCTTAGTGGTTGAATAACAGTTTACCTGGAACACTAGAGCTGGCGGTAATATCTACAGATTCCCTGAAGAATTCACAGTAACATCTATATACTCCTTCGTGTTCCCTTTTTGTTAGGCGAAAGGTATCGTAATCACTTCCAGACATTTTTAATAGCACAAGGATGCGGAAATACTCAAACTCGATACGATTAATTATAAACACACATGTAAAAACTATCCCAAATATCGAAATTGTAAGAAATAAATAATAAATGACAGTTCATCAGCTCATGGTTATTTTCAATGCGAACAACCTAAATTATGTGAATTGAAATATAACTAGACCGACCGTTGCCAACTGAATTTCGATTTTCCAAAGCCACCCTTGATGTCAATATATCTTAAACGGACTATATTTTAGCGTATACCAGACTACTCTTTGTATAATCGATACATTTTTTTCCGAAATTCCTATAATCTAGAGCATTATATTCTCCTCTCCATCATCAGGCGCAATTCCTATTAGAATCTACGTCGCTTAGCTCAACCTTTTGAAAATAATACCGTGAAAGATTGGGTAGCAGGTAGTTAGCAGCTAACAGCAAGAAATTGGATAATTATTCCGGAAACATATGCATGTTTGGATAAGCCGATAAGATAAACAAAACGTGAACGCAAACAAATTACATATAAGGCTCCTTTCCAAGCGAAATCATATTTAGCAAAACAGATCAGGTAGTCGATCGAGTGAAGTTCATAATAACAAAACCCAACGCGAATAAATCCGTTGCAATGAAAAAAAGAACTATCCTGCTTGCTGAGTCCTTTTCTCATCTTGTCGGGACAAGAATGGTTTTCTGCCTCTCATGGGCATACCACCATCTATGATGGTACATGTCTAGCGACTACAGTTCACCAATGATCTTAGATACAACAATCCGTGATAATAGTCATGTTCAGTACGATATAAACAATTTCCACAAATCCACAAGGCTTAGAATGAACATTATGTTAGTTCCTGTAAGATATTCTATTCAACAAGACTTCTATTGTTTGGATTTAACTTCACACAGTCAAGTTAAAGTTGAATCAATCAAGAATTCAGAAAATTGTTTATGTTAAACATACGGATAAATTTGCCAATCTAACTGATTATAAGCTTTCTAGAAAACGAGATTTTCTGTGTTGCAACTGTATAGATTTTTAATCCAGTTTGAATCATGAAGTTGATATTTTTGATAACAAATTTTGTGATGTTTTATCGATTTATTTAGGGCAACCTACTTGTGTGTTACCTTTATTCGGTTAGCTTAAAGTTATAAAGGAGGTGTTTTTTAAGAACTTGAAATAAGACATCCAAATAATCGAATAATGGATGGATTTTTTAAAATTATTTAAAGTAAATTTAAATCCAGTTATGATTTAAATGAATCTTCAGAGTTCAGAGTGACAAATTTCAGAATGACAGCAAACAAAAAATAATTCTGAAGATTTTGGGATTGTGGTTTGATGAACGAGTCTGATTTAGATCCTGAAACGTAACAGAATAGTTATTTTATAGTTGTTGTTGTTTCTTTAGTGTTTATTAGGCGACATTATTATATATGTTGCTTTTGACGAATATCTAGTATTTCTAACGCAGAAGAAATTTCAAAATAATAAAATTTTTCATTTCGTAGATATTTTTTAGAATTTGGGAGCCCAGACAGGAACCATTTAGTTATGAATTCACCTCTCAAAATATCCTTTAATGATTACTTAAAATAAATGTAATTCAATGGATGAATATCTAATATAAATATCCGAAACTGAATAAAATTTTAAAGGAACAACACAAAAATACATTACAAATGTTTTGGGGAGGCATTATGCAGCATGTTCCCATTTCAGACACTATTACAGGGGATATAATATGTATAGATTCAAAACATTACTAAACCTACTATTTATCTAAATTTTGTTAGATAGTTAGTGGATAAATACCGACACGAAGACTTATCCAAAATCGTATGACTATAAAATAAAAAAAAATAAAAAATTATTCTGTATCTCCAACACTAACCGTCAGATAACGCTGAAATTCTTCAGAACCTTGTTTACAGTCAAGTTCTCAATCAGATATATTGTTGAAAATAATGGGAACATATTATTTTTTCCTGAAAGCCAAGCAGCTAGTTCATGGTAAATTCGATTAATCGAATAAATAATATATAAATAATAAATTCGATTTATCGAATTTATCTTGGTAAATTTGATTAAGAGTGTCTAATACAGGAGAATGGACAATATAATTTACCATGGTAAATTCGATTAAGAGTGCCCAATACGGGAGAATGGAAAATAGAACATACGCGCAAAAGCTCCTGAATTCACGTCAGTGCTTGAACCAATTTTTTTAATATCATAAATCAAAATATTTGTCCTAACTTACTTTATATTAGTGAATATTACTACATTTAACATGAGCTTACTTCATTTTGTCAAAAAAATATTTCGACTGATTTAATGTGAGAAA
The DNA here is from genome assembly GCA_937662695.2 of Halyzia sedecimguttata. NCBI lineage: Eukaryota > Metazoa > Arthropoda > Insecta > Coleoptera > Coccinellidae > Halyzia > Halyzia sedecimguttata. The sequence continues at coordinate 8,170,144 of OW569414.2, read as the reverse complement.
ACTTGATAGCGTAATATTTTATTTCTAATTTTCTAATATATAATTAACCAAAAATTTTAGGAGAAAAAGTTTAGATACAAAAATATTTCATATTGAATATATCTTGTCAAATCCATTTTTTATTTTTGCAAAATTTTAGACTATCAAAATGTTCGGAAGACAAATATTCTAAAGGCTGATTTTTTCACTCCTTGGTGATAAAATTTCGGAGTTGAGTATCAAAAAGTGATTTTGAATTAGGGATAGCGGTCTGCTAAATTTTATTCCTCTAAATTATTCCATAGAGGAGATATTCAATAAATAACAAATTTCCGTTAATTTCAAAAGGCAGTAAGAAGGGGAAAGGGCCTTGAAAAAAAAGTTATTTGAAAGCCCCTCACTTATTTTTGCTGAATAACCATCTCTTAAAATATATTGCATCAATTTAGAGACATCTGTACAGATACACTTCTTCAATTAGAATATTATTATTCCTTTTTGAAAAACATGAGGAGGTCCAACAATTTTGGACATTTGTTTACTAGATTTTGAGTAATTATTTGAATTTATATTCTAACCAATTTTCGAATATGATTTTTTTTTCTTCATATGACAGATCCACATAACCAGACGCGCTGAAGTTCCTGACGGTGCTATTATATTTTCATTTTCGATTTTTCAATTGTTCTTGTGGATCTTTTAAAATTCAATAATTAACTGACAGAATTTTTTTTTTGGGACTAGACAATATTAGTGTCAGCATTAATATTATTGTAACTTGAAAATTTTGTTTGAACTTGTATTTGGACATTAGTTCGAATTTTCCCAAAAAGTAGTTTCATTCTGGTTCAAAGTTGCCCTTACTCGTATTTTCGCCGTTTAATCTTTGTATTTCATATTCAATTCACATCTGCGAATCTTCAGAATACAAATCTTGCTGCGAAATGCCAATTCTTTGCTAAATTTTTGATTGAAATAGAATTTTGTCATGAATATCCATCGTTAGTTCAATTTCAACAGTTAATTATTTTCTATGATCACATTGATCACAGATTCGTGAAAATTCGAATAACCATCTCAAACAAAATTTTCTAGTTACAATCATTCATGCTGACACTAATACTGTCTAGTCACCAACAAAAATTCCGCTCGGTAATTATTCAATTTTTAAAAGAGTTATGAGCAAAAAAGGAATTTTATTTTTCGCGGTTTTCCTACCTGAATTTTTGCATAATGATCTAAATTGTAATTTAAAACAAGTCTACTTTGTTCAAGAATGGTGATTTCCGCTCAAACTGGAAGTCGCAGTTGGCCGAGTTTTATATCATTTTTGATGCTCCAACTATGTAAAAAATTAAAATTCGGAATTGCTATTATAAAAGAGAAGTCTCTCTTGGTGCAGGAGTTGCTGGGAAGCGCTGTATAGGAAAATAATTGATTTAAACAAGGTCCAATTTTTATCCCTATAGTAAATCGTGGTTAAAACATGTTTTTTAAAGGATTATCATTTAAGAAAATAAATAACCAATATCCGTGACGAGGATTATCCGTAGTACTCGGCCTCTATTTCTTGCGGCTGTCACAAACAGCTGTTCGAGACCCGGATGGTAGGAGAAAGGCCATTGAAAGGACGTTTGAAATGGATGCCTCGCCCGTTGGTCGTGGGTCGTGGGTTCGTTTCATTCAGTCAGTTACCAAGCTCCGTACCGGTACCATTCCTGTCACCTCGCACCCAGAAACCATTCGCGGAAAACGCCGCGATACAGACCGACCGACAGACTTTCGCGTGTGCGCTATCATGGTCCGTAGCCTAACGCACTGGACGAAAACCCTGAGCTTCCCGGCCAGAATATCGCCCAAGCAGCAACAGCGCGAGCCCACCTTGACGCCCACCCCGAGTAACAGCTCCATCAGCGGCCTCAATAACAATCCGAACAACAACAATAATGAAATTAACAGTATGATGAACCAGAGCCAGACGTCGTTGCTTACTGAAGTCAACCAAGTGAGTACCAGTTGCTCTTATCATGTCCGAGGGGTTTATTTCATGGGGAATATGTGGACAGTTTTGTGGGAAAACAAGGGAAATCTTAAGGGGAAAATTACAATTTCATCCCCCGAAAACGACATGTAATTTAGATACTTCATCTTCAATAAACGTGGATTAATGCAGCAAATAAAACAAATTACAATAAAATAAAAAACAAATTAAAATAATATAAAACAAATTTAAACAAAATAAGAATTAAGGGCAAAAAATATTGGTTTATAAGCACGAATTGAAACAAAATAAGAAATAATGAACCAAACCAATCCCAGCCTTTTTGACAAAGACTTCTGTGTTTTGTACCAGTTATGTGAATTTCACTTCTTCAACATGCGCATTATCTTTTTCCAAACAAAATAAAATAAGATATTAAGATGAAAGTTGGCTATCTAGTTCTTAATCTTATTTTACCTTTTATTTCCTATATACCTGAACGCGTATGTTAATCATTCTTATTTTATTTTAATTTGTTCTATTTGCTCTATAAACCCTCTTAACATAAATGAAGTGAGTTTCGTGCAAATTGCAGACGATTAAAGAAAAATTAGACATGAAAAATAGTTATACAAAAGTTCCTGGGATCAGTCTGGTACACAGGTTTCTCACTAAAAAGTGTACCTATGGTGAATAAGAATCAGGAGTTGTAAAAATTCTATTGACCTCAAAAACAAATTACAATTTTTTTAAATTGTTATACCTTTTTTCAGAATTTTCAGGGAGGATATTTGGTCGTTTCAATAATAAATATGTACGTTCAATTTGGTTCTACATGTTTTTACCCAAACTGCACTACACAGAGTTCGAAGAAAAATGTAGGTTTAACCTATAAATTCTTCAGCTCTTAATTTTTTGGAAATCCAAATAGCTAACATTAATTTGATTTTTTGAGGATGAATAATTGCTGGATTGCCAATTCAATTACCGTTACCATAGATCTTACATACTATAGTATAAGTATGGGTAGCACAACATTTTCGTTTCTATTCATCTCAGCTTGTATCTACTCTTAAATGCACCCCAAGTGGAGAATAATAATCCAAGGCAATAGTAAACAAACCGATAAACTTAATACTGTATCTAGACCTTGTTGCCATTTAATCAAGTTCCAGGCTTTTATAAAGGAGGCTAAGACATAAATAACAGACGCATGAACATATTAGTTAATGGAGTTGAGATTTCAAAAATCGAACGAAATATTTTTATGCGTTCGGAAAAATTTTCTCACTATCGATTGAAATAAAACACTTATTTTCCATATTTTCTCACTATTGGAGAGAAATTAATTATTATACTAGTTACAAAAATCGAGGATAATTTATACATATCACATTTCACTGATTTGGCGAAAATGGCGTTCTTTGAATGTTCAATGGATATGCGTATTAATTCTAATGCATATTTCGAACAATTTCCAAAATATGTCCCTTTGAATCTTTCAATTCTTTATATGACCAATGTAGGGTAGGTATATAATACCTACCCTACACTGCTGAAATTTGTGGTCATATAAAGAATTGAAAGTTTCAAATGGACATATTTTGGAAATTGTTCGAAATATGCATAAATTAATACGCATATCCATTGAACATTCAAAGAACGCCATTTTCGATACAAATCTATAGATGACGTCTTCTTTTGATATTTTTCCTCGTATTTTTCAGCGAACCAAAACAATATTACTATTAAATCAAATTCTTAGCTACGAATAAATCGTTTACTTAGATATCATCATTGAAATATGTCGTTTACAGAATAACCCTTTTTCTGTTATGACGAGAAAGCTATTGAGCTGATTTTATTGTTGCCCTTTATGTAAGTAGCAAATTTCAGCAAATTCTGACGACGACACTACATTTCACAAAAACTGTGAAATGTATTTATAGCATACATTTATCACTGATTCGTTCACTGATATGGCTCAATCCTATTCCAATCAGACCTATTATGTTAGCTTATTGTTATGAACATTGCTGCGCAAGTGATATTGCTATCTTCCTAAGTTTTAACAATATGCCTATGGTATTAAGTATTCTGTTCCGACTGTTATAGCAATGTTGTTATCAATTTTGTCCCAACAATATTGCTATTAAGCAGTTCAAAAATCAGTAATTTGAGAGCTGACAATTTTGTATTTAATGACTTTTGTGTGGAAATAATAACGATTTAACCGTACTTGATAAACATTTTGGCGTTTTTCTATGGGTTTTCGTTATTTATAATCCAACATATCCAGATATCCTCTTTTCAAATGTCACGAAGGCGAAAATCTATCTAGACTCAGATGAGATCTAGTTATTGATCAATTTCCTGGAAACACACTGAATATTGGTAACCGGTGCTATGACCGAAAAATTGTAGACTGAACAACTGAAAAAAATGTTGAATTTAAATCATTCCTTCAGCTCTTCAATCAAATCATCTTATTATTAAGGCTGAATAGTTCAGTAACCTTTTCTGTTGGCAAATCGAAGGGCTTGCTGGTGTTTTTAATGTGCTGGGTTGTAGTCTAGGAAGTTACCTTAAAATTAAATATTTTGAAGTACTTTCAATAAATATATATGAATTTGTATATATTCACTAACTATTTATTCTCAATATTTTCGAAAAAAAATGGAACAAATGATTTGCTGCAATATTCCAAATCTTGTGTTGTTCTGTCGAGTATTATTATGTACCTAGTTGCTAGGATAATAATAAAGATAGCATGATTTATCCAAAAATGGCAGATCATAGTGCTCAAAATCGATGATCAGAATAGCAATATTTCGTATCTTGCTGTGGAAGCAGTATCCTTTTCTTGGCAATATTGTTATTTGCAATCAGAGTAGGTTAGAATATTGGAGCACTGTAGCCACATTTTGATGTAACAAATTAATTTAATCTATTTATCATTCGATGAACGAGCGCACTTAAGCTTCTGACAAGTGAGTGTTTTCATAATGTATTCCATTGTTAATTGTTACACATTTACTGTGTTTGGGTCCTATTGCTTAGGACAGCAGCACACCTTTACGTTGAATAATCCACTTAACCCGCCTATTTAAACACTAACTCGAACGAGAAGAAAATTGAATATTTAACTACTTCGAAACTGATGACTCCAATTACTCCGATATCTAGAACGTCATAAATAAGTGCGCCATGAAACTCAATTGAACTGGTAAGAAGTTATCTATTCCACTGAATCATTTCATCGTACTTGCAGAAATCTGTACTGATTCTTTTAACTCTTGCTGGTGGCATGTAGGTACATTTTCGCGACAACAAAAATTTTCCAGGTGGTTCTATTCTATATGTTTTGTGTGTCTATTATCATTAAAAGAAAGTGGTAAATGATATCAATGGATTCTTATGATAGAACTGCATCTTAAAAAAATTGAACTTGAAATTCCTAATGTAAACAATTTTATTTTCGTTACTCCAAATCTAACCAATTTTGTCAACTAACCTGCTTAACCGAGATATTTATCTCTCAAACCTACTCAACTGTCTAGCTCATTCGGTTCGAGAGTTATCGTGCTGACGGCCGGACAGAATTGATTTTGATCTCGGATTCGTGATCAGTGGGTTGAACCAAAACGTTTAAGACCATTTTCAGCCAAAAATTCGAAACTTACAGACATTTGGGCGAATTGATAAGCACTCTGTTCCGAGGAACAAGAGCGCCAAAAACGATACATTACCAATATTTCCAAGGGTATAAATCCGACTGTCAAAACTAGGGTACAAAAAAACTGGTCCAACTACTGGGTTTTTATACAGCCAATACACGCTCAATATCATAAATCATTGTACAATATTTTTGTTTGTGCAATATAATTGATCGTGTGTGGGCGATATTGAGAGGTTGGGCAATAGTGCAATATATTGCACAACCATCAGTATCGCACCAACCAACATATTGTACAATAATATTGACCGTCAAGGGGCCACCGTCAATATATTGTGCAACCCACATTGCACAATAATATTGAGCGTGTATGGGCCGCTTAATTCAACTTGATTCATCCAGATAAAATAGTGGGGAGATGTCATCACGTGTTTATCATATCTGCCAAGTTGGTACGAGTTCAGTCAAAATTTGACGAAAGAAAATTCATGTTTTGATATTCGATTAATTTTATTTTGACAATTTCCCTGATCTATCTGCCATACTGGTCTCAGACTAAGCTCCGCCTAGTGGTACCCTTTAATACTAGCATGATAATTTCTCATAGCACCGCTTCTAGGTTGTGTTCGAATATTAACTCCGTAGAGTAATATTTACTCAATTGCGTTCGAAAACTGAAAGTTGGGGTAAATTTTACTCCATGACTGTCGTTCGAAATGTCAGAGTATTCGACTCCAAGTTCATTTTACTCCTGTCAAAATGTGTCTCACTGTTTTATGAATGTTCTGCGAGGTAATTTAATACTTGTAATACTGCTCACAATATAAATATTTATGATAAGAGTTACATATATGTGAAGAAAACAATAATAATTGGTTCTTTCTTAAACCAACATAACCTATATTCCCATATTGGCACCTTCTGTCACTGCCAGAGTAAACTCCACAGTAAAGGCGAAAATTCATGTGGCGATTTTGTCGCCGAAAACCAGCGATTTTGCCGCCCAAAATTTCGACGATTTTTTCGTTCAAAACCAGCGACTGTCGCTCGAAATTTCCCTTCCCCTATATTTCATGGAGCGACAAAATCGCCACGACAGATTATTTTGAACTGACAGAAACATAACCTAATTGAATTTAAATATTACAACTAAATACATATTTAGGTACAAAATGAGTTCCGGAAGTACTACAGTTATCTCTAATAATTATTTAAATGTATTAAATCGCAAAAGAAAAACAAATGGGAACTTCCAAGACAATGCAATTTCTGGAGTACATATAGGAGCTTCAACTCCTAATTCTAGAATCCTTGTAGAAGGAGAAGACTAAGAGGTTCTAAATGTAGATCATGTATGACAAAACAAATTGTGGTCCCATTTTTATAGACATTTGTTCCTTATATTTACAAAGTAGTGCCCTTAATTCAGAATCACATAAAATTGATGGCCCATATTAATGTGGAGAACGGTAAACTTAAAAAAAAAGTATGGTATATTCTTGTAAAGTCGCAGCATGGAGCAGGTGTAAACATATTACTGATGTTTTAATTCAAGTTCAGGTGCATGCTGTTCTAATTCATTTATGAGGATACATATAGTGTCTAATTGATCCAGATAAAGCTGTGGTATAACAGTTATCCATAATTAAAATGATTTTTTCAAGATATGATACATATTTATTATGTGAAAATAATTATTAACAATAAGTGTAATGTTTGAGGTATAATAAAATTGCTTTTTTTTTGTTTTGTTTCCAAGAGTTTTGATGACCATCTCTTCTATTCAATTGAAAATATCAAAATTGTTTATGCCTGTGAAACTTTTCAAAGCACTGTCACTGTTCAAGATATCACTCTTTGTAGATAACCCGAATATATCAATGGCACAAGTGTTAGGTGGTCTGTTAACAATGTACACAACCAAGTATACTACTAAAATTATTATTGCTGTTCAACTAACTCAAGGGTGCTTGGGTGATACTTATTTCTTCTTCTGAATGAGGTTTTTCAACACAGCAAGTCATCCATACATCCTTCCTCAGTTCTCTTTCGAGGTACCTCCTTGTACTCTGTTTGAAGATGATGTAGTTCCAAGTTGAGTACTCTTTGGTCTATTAGTTATCTTCCTAACGCAGTTTCAATAATTATATTTATATTTGGTTTTCCGGAGGTAAGAATTGAATACACAAACCTATACTAGTAAATTTCACAGGAAGTTGGACAGAATAAAACCTATACATTTTGGCATTTTTTTCGCCCATGAATTGCATTTGGGCACACAACAATGGTAATTTCTGGTCGAAGACATATTAGATAGGATAATATTATCTACTTTCATTTGAATTTGTCCAATAGAGATGAATGGACAATAGAATATGAGCGCAAAAGCTCCTCACTTCACGTCAGTGCTTGAACCAATTTTAATTTTTGCGGCTGTCACTGCTGTCAGAGGTATGTCATCAGTTGTCGTTGGAATGCTGGATTAATCCAGCGACACGGACGACGTCGCCCAAAACGGTCCAAATGACAGTATACTCATTTGGGCGACAAAATCGCTGGTTTTCGGCGACAAAATCGCCACATGAATTTTCGCCTTAAATCTTGTCAAACCTTCAAAAACTCTACTCTACTCCGTGGAGTTAATATTCGAACGCAACCCTATATTCTCCCTCGATGCCTTGATTGTAGATCTAATTCTCGATCTAATTCGAACATTGCGAAAATGATCCCAAATCCAACAAAGAATCGGAGTGATTCGGAGATCACCAGAAATCAAAGTTTTGTGAAGCCGCCATAATTCTGTGATAATATCAAGGTCAATGAAGTAGACTCAAATACATCAAAGTAAAATATAGCTTTCCTTCTGAAATAATCATTTTAAAATTTTTTATGTATGAAACTTGATCATCCATTTTTACCTCAAATTTTCCCGAAAATTCGAATCAAACTCGAAGAACAGGTTTTGACAGAAGCGAATTCGAAACAACCATAAATTTGTCGTCATTCTTGAATGGTGCCATCTACACAAGAGAAAGCGAAGTTCTAGAGATGATTTCGTTCCAAAAGTTGCAAACAAAATTGAATCAGTGAACACACCAGGGTTTTTGACATCTCAGATACAACCTACACGCTAATATATTCATGCGCCATTCTTCGCTATTATTGATAATGGTGAAAATAAGAATTCTCATTCTCTATTATAGATAAGAGAACTTTTTATTCAAACATTTTGCTTCTTTTATTCATAAGAATGAGAGTAAATTCTGCAGGCGGTCGAACTTTCTTGTTTTTATTTCCATATAAATAAAACCTGCACCGCTATAAAATGCACTCAAATGTAGCAAATCTGATTTCTCGCTTGTTTATGTTGTCAGCGGTCAGTAACGACGTAACCAGTGTCGATGGTTTCGATTGGAAATAATGATGTCCTTTCGTTTCTTACATTCGCTGAAAATTTCTCACCAAATATGGTTTATGGTATATCATTTCGACTTTTCAAACTGTCACAATCGAATTTTATTACCCATTCTATGAAATTTATTCTAGGGAGAATAAAGTTTGGCTCTATGACGTTGAAGTCATAAAATCCAATCGCTATATTACTTTGTGATCTTCCACGCATTTCTATGACACAAGCGCATAAATCGAAACTGATATATTTCGTTGCTGATGTTAATCAGAAGAGTGAAATTGACATCTAACGAATGAAACCAATCAACTGACGTAGAAAACAAAGAATCCGCATCAAATTAGCTGTACACCTACCTCTCTCTTCAAGAGAATATTATAATTATTTTCCTCTGATGGCGAATGAATATTCAATGTACGTTTCACGTAAACCAATAAAACTGATCAAAATTAGAAATCTCTTGGCCGACGAGGAAACAGTTTCCCCCCGGAAACGAACTAACGTGTTATTCCTAATTATACGCCATTTTTCTGAGTATCTTTATAAGCGAAGTTGAGATATATTCATTTTATGCTGAAATGGTGATGGCAGAGGGAACTGTTTCAAAATAACAGCAATAATAGACAGTTGTGCAACCGAAGCAGATTAACTTACCTACTTTTTCCATTAGAATTCTATGCTTGTGACTTCTGAAAGGTGCACCGTATCTAATGTATTTGCTTGTCTATATTTCATGATACTTGGCATCGGTGTAACCTTTGTCGGTGAATTTCCTACGGTTATTTTACGACAGTCAGGAGTCGTTTTGACGTTTTCTCAAAAAATATCAATAAACAAGCTTATGGTTACGGTTAATACAATAGCTCAATGTTTCTTGTTATTCGGAACATTGAAAGGTGTGATAATCGTAGAAACTCAACCGTGTCAGCTGATCTAGAGGGTTCATAGAAGAATCGTATTCAATTCGACATGTCCAATAGGTCTGCTATGAAAATGCTAAAGCCGCCCGCAAAAATTGCAATAGTTATAAACAATTAATTGAAATAAAAAGAAGGGATTTTGGTTTTTCGCCAATATCTCAAAAACTATCTGAGATAATTCAACTTTGAAAAAAGATTAAAGAAGAGGAGGAAAAGTCCCAACTCCCGAAACTAGGACCAATATTTATAATTTTCCCAGATATTTGAAAATACTCCCGAAAACGGGTACTCCGGCTTGCGTAAGCCTCGCCTCCTTCGGACCTTTCATGAATAAATACCTATTATGTTTCGGCAACCGTCCGGGAAGTGCCCACTTCCCGGACGCATTTTCTTTGAGAAAGAAGCATTTCCCGGCCTAGTCCGGGAAGTACGTACTTCCCGGACTAGGCCGGAAGAATCACGTCGTTTTGGTCATTGTAAATATGAAAATCTTGGTAGGTATATTTTTGATAAATGAAGTTACCATAGCACTGAGAAAATGGCTGACAGTTCATATAATAGTAATTTACGTAACAAGTCCGGAAAATAGGGTTTTTTTTGGACGAATAGACAAAATTCTAGGACGAGCGTAAGCGAGTCCTAGAAGTCTATGAGTTCAAAAAAACCTTTTTCGGGCGTGTTGCGTACAATATTTTTTCGGCAACCGTGTAGAATAACAAATCAATGAGACGACACATTTCTTTTTTATATATTTTGATTCTTATTCAAATTAAACAGAACAGAAAATATAACATGTTAACTATTTTATATGAACTGTCAGCCATTTTCTCAGTGCTATGGTAACCTTCATTTATCAAAAATATACCTACCAAGATTTTCATATTTACAATGACCAAAACGACGTGATTCTTCCGGACTAGTCCGGGAAGTACGTACTTCCCGGACTAGGCCGGGAAATGCTTCTTTCTCAAAGAAAAAGCGTCCGGGAAGTGGGCACTTCCCGGACGGTTGCCGAAAAAATTAGTTAACATGTTATATTTTCTGTTCTGTTTAATTTGAATAAGAATCAAAATATGTATATGAAAAAGAAATGTGTCGTCTCATTGATTTGTTATTCTACACGGTTGCCGAAAAAATATTGTACGCAACACGCCCGAAAAAGGTTTTTTTGGACTCATAGACTTCTAGGACTCGCTTACGCTCGTCCTAGAATTTTGTCTATTCGTCCAAAAAAACCCTATTTTCCGGAAAGTTAATAAATATGAGAATAAAAAACTGAAAAAATTCAGGCGTCTGCAGGATAGATCAATGAACAATAATCCGTTGTCCAAAAATGTTTATCGCGACTTTTAAATTAGTTATCCATTATTTAATTAACCATTTGTTTTGTAGCACGAATATTAACATTGCAAGTGCGATAATTGTTAAACTATTAATATGAGAATATTTTCCTTTCGTGGGGCTATTTTTCAAAGGTCTTGGAATATATTCCCGTTGGAAAATTTGAAAAATTGTCTATTTTCGTTTTGTTATTTACTTGAGTTATTTAACAATTCACTTAAGTGAAAAATTATAAAGCTTCAATTATGTTTTCAAAAGAAAATTTTTAATCATGTCATAAACTACGCATTGGTTTATAACAATTTTTTAAACAATAGGAGATAATAATAATTAAAAATCATCTTTAAGTAGTTTCTGATCATGAGAAAACGGATCAATAGTAATATTATAAATTGAAGCTTTATAATTTTTCACTTATGTAAATTGTTCATAACGAAACGAGAATTAATAATTTTTAAAATTTTCCAAGAGGAATATATTCTAAGATCTTTGAAAAATAGCTCCACGAAAGAAAATCATTCTCAGATTAAGTAATCATTAAAGGATACTGTGGGAGGTATACTCATTATTGAAAGGTTTTTTTCTGGGTTTTCTCTCCCAAACTCTGAAAAATATCTATAAAATAAAAATTAATTATTTTGTGATTTTATTCTGCGTAAGAAACACAAGATATTTGTCAGAAGCAATCAACTGAACAATGTTGCCTAACAAACAACAACGAAACAACATCAACGAAGAAACAACTATATCGTAACGTTTCGGAGTCTATATCAGACTCCTTAGTCTGACGCTTAATGAAAATCTTTAGAATTATTTTGTTGGTAGTTATTTTGTGAAATTCAAGAATAGTCACATTGACAATAATAACTGATAATACTGTCAATGTGACAATTCTTGAATTTCACAAAATAACTATCAACAAAATAATTCTAAAGATTTTCATTAAGCGTCTGACGAAGGAGTCTGATATAGACTCCGAAACGTTACGATATAGTTGTTTCTTCGTTGATGTTGTTTCGTTGTTGTTTGTTAGGAATCATTGTTTAATTGATTGCTTCTGACAAATATCTTGTGTTTCTTACGCAGAAGCAAATCACAAAATAATTAATTTTTATTTTATAGATATTTTTCTGAGTTTGGGAGAGAAAACCCAGAAAAAAAAAACCTTTCAATAATTCTCAGATTAATAGTTCAACAATTATCGTACTTGCAATGTTAATGTTTGTTCTACAAAAAATTGTTAATTAACTAATGGATAACTAATTGAACAATCGCGACAAACATTTTTGGACCACGGATTATTGTTCATTGATGTATCTTGCAGGCACCTGAACTTTTGCAATTTTTTTTTCATATTTAATAAGTTTAAATAATATGTATTCATCAAAGGTATGCAGGGGTGAGGCTAGCGCAAACCGGAGTGCCCGTTTTTGGGCGTATTTTCAACCCTTTAGGAAAATTATAAACATTGGTCCTACAGTTCCGGCAGTTGGGATATTTTTTAGGAAATTTCCTCCTCTATTTGATTCGTTTTTCAAATTTGGATTATCTCAAATAGTTTTTTAGATATTGACGAAAAACTACACCTCCTTCGTTTTTCTTTCACTTAATTGTTGTTTTTAACTATTGCAATTTATAACTATTGCAATTTTTGCGAGCGGCCTTAGCATTTTCTCAAAAACTATCTACATACAATTCCGAATCGAATAATACCTCAATCATAATTTTCGGAGAATACGCAAAAATTTTGACCTAAAAAGCACTTGTTGAATAGACTAAATGTATTCCTCCAAAAGGTCGGGTTTCATGTTTGCATTCTTATTGTGTTCGTTCCAGTACAGCGAAGGATTGTAGGATTGTCTGTTGGCTCGGGTTTGAAAATCAAACATCAATTCCTGTATATTTTCGGCACGTTTTTGAATAATAATGCAATCTTCTGTTCCGAATAAAATATTCTACAAGTTATTTCCGGCGACTCTCGAACCTGACTTCTTGAGTCCATTTCCACGCACAGCGGTAACGTCCATTAAATAACATCCGTTTATTGTGATTGTTTTTGTAAACTGATGCGCGGCATTCTTCGCAACGTTGAATTCTTCTAACCAACTTGCCTATGCTGCTCATAAATTGTGTTCTTGAAAAATGTTGAAATCCACGATCTTTGTGTGAACGTTGAGGTGAACGTTAGCAGTGTCGGGTTTATCGTAATGCGATCTTTGTGTATCAGCTGACGAAAACCTGTTTCGCGAACCCAATTTTTATGGATTTATTCTCGATCTAACCCGACCGATACTCCAATCAAGCAAATGACTAAGCCTCTGACGATTCACCTTACACAGAGCATCCTGTTGTTTTATTTTCGCAATTCTGTCTCCCCAAACTGGCTTCCTTGATTTGAAGCAAAGTTTAATGTTTTTGGCGCTCTAGTTCCTCGGAACTGAGTGCTTATCAATTTGCCCAAATGTCTGTAATTTCCGAATTTTTCAATGAAAATGGTCTTAAACGATTTGGTTCGACTCACTGATCAAGAATCCGTGGTCGAAATTAATTCTGTCCGGCCGGTCCGTCCGTCCGGCCGGCCGTAGGCACGATAACTCTCGAACGGAATGAGCTAGACAGTTGCAAATTTTCGGAGTAGGTTTGGGAGATAAATATCTCGGCTAAGTTCGTTATTGGGCAAAATCAGACAAATGGTTTCGGAGTACCGAAAAAAAAATTTTTTTTTTACAAAACAAATTCCAAATTATTTTTTTTTCAATAAGCAGTTTTATCATAAGAATCCAATGATATCATTTTTAACTCTAACAAGCTAATACTTTCGGAGATATGATTTTTCAAAATTTCAATAATAAATCGTATTTTACGTTTTCACAGAATTATATAATTATTCTATGTATGAATTGTCATAATGTCAACTTATTTTCCTGAGACATGACATTGTCTAATTCCTTGCTAATAGTTGGTTCGAGAAACGTCAAAATCGACTTAGAGAGACAAGGGTAAGAAACCGCCAAATAAACCCCCATGTGGCGATTTGATGTCGAAAAGTGAAAATTAAGAATATATATCCCAGGTAAGTACCGACGTTCTATTCTAATACCGGAGATCGACAAGATCGTACGAGGAGCCCGATAGCCGGTTGGTCTAGGCCGTCGGGTTTTCGGTTTCGGAACGAGAGAAGGCGGGCTCAAATCCCGGAAAGGGAATTACACTTTTTGGCGCTCTAGTTCCTCGGAACTGAGTGCTTATAATCAATTTGCCCAAATGTCTGTAATTTTTATTATAGATGCAGTTTCACCATAAAAATCCATCGATATCATTTTCAACTCCAACAAGCTAATACTTTCGGAGATATGATTTTTCTAAATTTCAATAATGAATCGTACATACTTCTATGTTTTCACAGAATGCTATAATTATTCTATCTAAGCTTTATTATATGATCTGTGATCATACTCGTACATTTCGTCCTGTTCTATAAGAAAGAGTCAAATTCATTTCAGCTATTTTAATTTGATTTCTTCCATGGTGCAGTTCTCATTCTCAGATTGCTCATTTAATCTTGATAAATAAACTATTATTTGAATTTAATATCCTTTATGATGCAGTTCTATCATAAGAATACATTGATATAATTGCCAACTCTGAGAAACCTATACTTTCGGAGATATAATTTGTCTGTTTGAACTAGTGCGCCAGAAAGGTCATGTCCACAGGGCTTGATCCCATTTTTTTTATTCATTTCTGCCACATTAGAATGAACATCACAACACTTAGGCCCACTTGCCTCATTGCAGAGTTAAAATATTAAACACACAGTTGAGTATCTCGTAGTTAAATTGCTACATTTCTAACTTTGCGATACCATTGCGCTAGAGAAAATTAACTCCAAGTTACGTATCCCAGGCCGATCCAGTCTTTGATTTTTCTAGCGTGGTACTGGTACGGCGTTTCTCCGGTTTATACTCTAGTTCACAGACTAAAAATAATTGTAGGTATATATTTTGTCTCAGTTTTATGATAATCTGTGGATCTCGTATTTCGACAAATTGAAATTGTGTATACAATTGGTTCAAGCCCTGTGGAGAGAAGCTTTTTGGCGCTCTTGTTCAAACAGACAAATTATATCTCCGAAAGTATTGGTTTCTCAGAGTTGGGAATTATATCAATGGATTCTGATGATAGATCTGCATCACGAAAGAAATTGAATAAAAAAAAGTGTCGTTTAAAAAAAAATGCTTCAAAATTTATCATTTAAACAAGAGCGCCCAAAAAAAAGGGCAATCTACAATCCTTAAAAATTGCTATTGAATTTATTGATCAAGATTAAATGAGCAATCTGCAATGATTCAACCTCGTGGAATGGGTTGTTGCAACTTGCACTCGGTGCATAGTTTTCACAACTCCTAATACCTAAGGAAAGTATCATCGAAATGTCTGGCGCAAGGCTGGAGACAACCATAGCAGATTGTCCATTTATTCCTGATATTTGAGTAGGTAGAGGCTTACGAACAAATTATTTTAATAGTTGTTATGATGATTCCATTATGTTCTTCTTTCCTATTGCCTTCATAAACTAAATCATTGAAATGATCCAATTCTAAATCTTCTCAAACATCATCCCGAATGTATACGTAAACTATTCAATATGCAACCAGTCAATATTATTTTCGGTTTCGAAACAGTCTTGTATATATTCACAAATTCAAGAATCGGATACTTGTTTTCACACTACGAATTGACATGACTCTAATAGCTAGAAAAGATGACATTTATGAACAGTGAACACAGACAGAATACATAGAACTACGATGTATTATTGAAATTTTGAAAAATCATATCTCCGAAAGTATTAGCTTGTTAGAGTTTAAAATGATATCATTGGATTCTTATGATAAAATTGCATCTTAAAAAAATTCAAAATTCAAAAGTTGTAATGTAAAAAAAATATTTTTCGTTACTCCGAAACCACCAGACCGATTTTGCCCAATAACGAACTTAACCGAGATATTTTTCCCTCGAACCTACTCCAAAATTTCAATTGTCTAGCTCATTCCTTTCGAGAGTTATCGTGTTAACGGCCGGACGGCCGGACAGAATCGATTTTGACCATGGATTCTTGATCAGTGAGTCGAACCAAATCGTTTAAGACAATTTTTAGTCAAAAATTCGAAATTACAGATATTTAGGCAAATTGATAAGCACTCTGTTCCGAGGAACAAGAGCGCCAAAAATTGAAGAAAAATATCGTGTACGAGCCCCAAACTTTACGAATAGCGATAATGTGTTTTTGGCGCTCTTGTTCTTCGGAACAGAGTGCTTATCAATTTGCCCAACTGTATGTAATTTTCAAATTTTTGGATGAAAATGGTCTTAAACAATTTTTGAAATGAAAAATATCTATAATTTGTAGCAGAATTCCATGAAAGTATATTAATTAAGAATGTATTTTGTGATATTAACACACCGTTTATAGAAAACTATGAATATCTTATAAAAACTAGTGTACCTACACAAAATTATTCAAACAAAATGTCACAGCCTGGATTCTCGAAAGATTTGCACTGTGTAGCTTTCTTTTCAGTAGGAGTCACGGTCCAACAAATTGTTTTTTGCATTCTCCGATATAACGGGCCAAATCGTTATATTATCAAAAGAAATTTCTACTCTATTTTAGGAGAAATTCTAGATATATTTGTATTTATCGTAAATTATTATTTCAATACATTGATTTTATAACGTGCGTTCAAAAAAATTCGTGGTCAAGTAGGCTATGGCATTTTAAAACTTGCAATTTCTGTACTACGTTCAGACGCAGAATATTGACGTTCAAAATTCCATAGCCTACTTGACCACGAATTTTTTTGAACGCACGTTATAAGCTTGAAAGAAATTATGGTTTATAGTAAAGTTATCATTTTGACTTTTCAAACTGTGACAATCGAATTTTATTACCCATTCTATGAAAATAAAGTTTGGATTTATGACGTAGAAGTCATAAAACCTAATCGCTATATTACTTTGTGACCTTCCACAATCTCTATGCCACAATCGCAGAAATCGAAACTGTTATATTTCGAATAACTGATGTTAATCAGCGAAGTGAAATTGATATGTAACACATACTATTTCAATAAATTAATTTTATTAAAGCTGAAAATGTATCAATAACTATACAGTAGGAGTTCTAAAATGGCGGTATGATTAAGTACTTTTCCCGCGTCCCAGTTTGGAGCTCCAAATTGAATATAAATTGAAAAATATATCTAAACTAGCTGACCCACGCAACTTCGCCTGCGCCAAATCGGTTATTTCGGTTGCAATTTTATTTCCAAATGCGAAAAATCTTGAAAAAAAACCTAGAACCCGATTGCAGCGCCTCCTACCGGGATAATTGAATTTCCAAGTTATCCAGGGATCCACTCAAACACGTAATTCTAAAAAATACCTAGAACCCGATTGCGGCGCCACCTACCGGGTTCAATTGTATCTGGTTAAGAAATGTGAGAAAAGTTGAGAAAGACAGGAGACCAGGGGCCCTATTCTGAGGTCGACATTGCGAACGATTATCATTCGTTTTCGTAATCATCACGAACGTTCACTCGTTTTGCTATTCTCAACTGACAGATGATATGATTTGGTGAGACGAGCGCTCGAAATTCTAAACGAGTGGTATATAGCACTCGTTTTCGGAAGAAATTCCACTCGCATTCAGTTTTCAGTTGATTTGTTGATTATTATGCAAGCCTCTACACATTTTGCATTTTGTAACCTCAAATCTGTTGTTGGTAAATAAGTTGGTATTTTTACGGTGTAATTAACGAATCTGTTCAGTAAAAATAATTAAATTGTCAGAATTATTATCATATTGCAAATTGTCGATGTTTTAAATAAACCAGAAATATCGAATAGATTTGTTAGATTCCCACAAACATTGGCGGAATTGAATAGTAGGTAAAGGCAAAGGTAGGTATTGATATTTTAGAATATTGCAAAATTATTTAAGTTTATTAATATTTTTATATTCAATGAAAATTCGACTTCCCTGGTGTAATAGGTTGCATAGTTTGCACACAATGCAATATTTCCACCTAAAATTGAAGATTCAAATTACCCAAAACACACTTATGTTAATCGAAAAGGATATACCTGGTAGGTTGCTGTAGTTCTGCATTGAACGAAACGATGGCGAAATAGATGACAATGAAAACGAAGTGGACATGGGTAAAATCATCCAACATTTTCGTTATTTAATTAATCAATTAGTTCATTCCAGAAATGTAACCGGAAGGTAGAGGAATTGATGAAGAAGTGGCTGGGGGGCAACAAAATCCAGAGCTGATTTCAGAAAGAATTCAGAGGAATTCAATTATACGTTTAGCTTTTCGTTGAATTGTAAAAGATACACTATGAATAAATAGATATAGATTTCTCTTCCAAAAAAATGTATTTAATTCTAAAAAATAAATCACAACCATAAACAAAACATCATTCAACAATGCCTTAGTAGAATACAACTTAAAAAAAAAAGTATTCAATATGAAGTTCTGAATAATCTCACAACATCTAACAACAAAAAAAATATTTCACTGTGTCTACGTAGAATAAAGGGATCAGAAATAAAAGTATTCAATAACCAATACTAGAGAATATATCACAGTAAACAAAAAATAATGTCTATATAACAAATATCCAGTTTGGAATAGAAAAATTAAAGAAAAACAGCTGTAGCTTCAGTGAAATAATTAATCATTATTAATTACAATTGTTTATTTGGCAAGTGTTGCAAAACATCCATAAATTTTTGTGACCGTATCACTTATACACTCTAAGGACGCATACATTGTAATTTTTCCCCCAAAAATTGGTAAAATAAATCCAATATTTTCATTATTTAACTAATCAGGTAATTCACTGGAATGTGAAGGAATTGATCAGGAAGTGGCTATTAGGCAGCAAAAACCAGAGCTGATTTCATGAAGAATTCAGAGGAATATAATAATATGTTTAGCTTTTCGTATAATTGTAAAAGACACGCTATAAATAAATAGATATTGATTTCTATTTGAAAAAAATTTATTTCATTGTAAAAAAATATATCACAACAATAAACCGAAAATGATTCGACAATTTCAGTGGAATAAAACTTTCAGAAAAAAAAAGTATTCGATATACAATCTCTCTAGATTTTGTTCTTGACCCAAGACCTGTCTGAAGAGGTGAAATAACCCTTAATCCATGTGAAAATCTTTCAATATTATATTGCAAAACTTTCTCCAAGTTTTCCATTCTTTTTTTGGTCCGGGAATACTAGTTAACATTGTACTCAGTTCCTCTTTCATAGGCATTCCGAAGAAAATTCTGTAGTAAATTTCCCGCTTAATAACTGAGACTTACATTTTAGGAAATTTATAATTACTTTTTTCTTATCGAAGCAAACAGAAAAAACCAAATAAATCACTCAAGTTCAACAAACAATAAAATATCGTTTTGATTTATGAAGAAGCGCGCCAATAACATATACATAACACATTCAAATCTCAAATGTTACTATGTTGCCAAGTCTTCAGACGACACGAATTCGTTTCAGTCATCGGTCATTGCGAAGGGCACATGAGAATAGCAATATAAACTATCGTTCGCAATTACCACCGTTCGTTTTCGTTACGAGTGGTCGAAAACGAGTGAAGTTCAGAATAGAGCCCCTGCTTCGTTCTCATCCCTACTCCGTGCTGTTTACTGGGACGTGACACCGGTATAGTCTGGCAAATGAGTTTTGATCCAGAAAGACGCGGAAATTTAAAAAAATCTAGCACTAAGTATAGCAGGAATAAACTGCCTTGATACTTTAATAAAAATAAATTTTTTTTTGTACAAAAATTTTAGCTTTGCCATAAGCTCAGGGAAATTTGAATCGAAATAGAGTGAAAAACATTCACAAAAAATACGGCGACTTGGTTTTAATTAGCTCTTTCTCTAGGATAACTTACCAAGTGATAATTGATTAGTTATCGAGCGGGATGAAAAATGATTAATTACTAAAATGACTATTAAAAAATAGGGGTTGGTGATAGAAGGTTGAAAATTTAGAGTTGCATGTATTTTGTAATGCCACATTATAAAAAAATAAAAACAAAAAATTTCGTCCAAAAAATAAAAAAAAAATTTCTAGGGTGAACAACCCTTATCACTTAGGGGTATGAAAAATAGATAGTAGCCGATTCTCGAACCTACTGAATACGCATATAAAATTCGGTAACGCGGTTTCGGAGGAGTACGGTAAGTACTCCGTGAAAGATAAAGATGTGTGCCAAAAGTCCGCCATGGCATCGGAGGCACACTTCGATTCGCATATCAAAATTTGATATAACATCTCTACATACTTGCTCCTTAATCTCATCAATTTGCCGTGAAGTCTGGTCTTTGAGTTGACGGATGATGGTTATCTTATTGACGTAGACTTTACTCTATTTCTTGCGTTAATTGAATCTCGTACGCGTGCTATGACCGATCTCACTCTCGGTTGGTCGATTAACCGGGCCGAAAAAAACACGAACAGTGCGAGATTTACTTTTGTTTGATCGCCAATTTCCGTAATAGACTTTAATTACTTTGGCGCGTTGTTGAGTGCTCAACTTTTCCGCCATTAAATTTCTAATGACTGATGATCTCAAAACAAAAAACCTAACCTTAAAAAATATTGACGCTTAAGGTCCAAATTTAACCACCCTTTATATACAATTAAGATATTAAGTATTGTCAGATACTGTGGTAAATGTATAAAGAAACACTGTTAAATTTTAGAAGAAACATTTTTTTTATTCGATATCGATATTCACGAACTTTCGCGAAAATTTGCGCGTCGGCATTCCACCAGTAACTACCAAGTTTTGATTGAATCGGATTTGTATATTTTGAGTTATTGAGGAAAAAACGACAAAATTTAATATGGTTATAACTCCGAAACCGTTTGGCCGATTATGCCCAACAACGAACCCAATTGTCTCATTAGGATGCGTAACCTACCCTGAAAATTGCAAGTCGCTATCTCTTTCCGTTCGAAAGTTATCGTGGGAACTATCACCCATTCAGCTACTGAACTCACCCAAGGCTGCTCGGATCACCAACAATATAGATCCGATCCATAGACATAGAATAACATGGACTGGCCCTCACGTAACTTTACCACGCAATTCGTTCCGGAACACATTAGAGAGAGAGAGAGAGATGTTATGAAGGATAGAATAAGTAAAGGCAAATAATGGTATTTAAACAATGGTCTTTTTATACCATGGGCAAATACACAAATTGGAAATTGGGGTATATTGAAAAATCCCGATTTTTTCAAGAGGAATATTGATTAATTTGAATTTGTATCGAAAAAACTGAATTAATTACAGTAAGGAAATTTATGAGAAATACTTTCAAATTATAAGTATCAGAATATTCAGAAACGAGTCTCGGATTTAGATGAAAATATTTTGCCTATAACTATTCTGTCCACAAATCATCAAAACACATACACAATACACGAAACCAAACAATACAGTATACAAGAAATGTCAAAGGATGAAGGAAACCAATGTTTTGTATTCTGTGATTTTGCCAATCGCCAAATTATATGAATATATTCTTATACTGTGGTTTGCCTTTAACTATTCTGTCTTTGTTCAATGCTGATATCAATGGTCTCTTTCTCACAGTCAGATCCATTTTATTTTATGTCTATGATCCGATCGTGTTCAAATTAGGAACTTGTAAAGTTAGGTTTTGAAGGCTCTCGCAAAATTTCAGCAATTCGTATTTTTTTGAGTTACTGTTAAAATCACAACCAAATTTCAGATGGATATAACTCCAAAACCGTTTGGCTGATTATATCTATTGAAGAACTTGAATGTCGTATTCGGATGCGCAACTTATCTTGAAAATTGCAAGTCGCTACCTCTTCTCGTTCTGGAGTTACCGTGAGATGAAAAATATTCTTTAATATTTTTTTTTATATTTTCTAGTGATATGATCCTCACGAAATTCCACATACGTCTTTTTGTCAGAAGGTATTCTACAACTATTTATCAAGTTCAATGCGATTGGATCTGTATGTTTTTAAAACAAAATTTGTACTGAAAAACCGTTCGACCGATTATGCCCATTTACGAACTTAACCGTCGCATTCGTATGTGCAACCTACCCTGAAAATTTCAAGTCGCTATCTCTTTCCGTACGAAAGTTATCGTGGCGACTCATCAGTGAGTCGATCCTAATCGTTTCATACCATTTTCGGTAAAAAATTCGAAAATAGCAGACATTTCAGCTAATTATGATTAACATTGTGCTCGGCATTCGAAACATTTGAGATGCTCTTATGGTACAAATATCCTATATATATAACAATATTGTTGAGTCAAAAATCTATTAGGAACGACAAATGCAACTATGCAGCTTTTATTGTTTACTTCGAATCGTCAAATGGATTCAATTACATTTTTCTGAACATTCGCATTCTTCTCCAAAACGCTCATGGCAATATCAATTGTACAAATACCGAACCCCCAGCCCCTGTACCATTAAGATAACGATCACAGACTAATTGTTATTGCTTTCATGTGTATACTCTTGATGACCAGTTAGGATGACTCAAACATCTATGGTCTAGAGTACTTTCAGAAAACTGGTTAATAGAAACCCTCATATTTCACATCTAAAATTGGCTCAACAATCCGTATTAATAACGGGGTTCTCGTTCCTGGAACTCTTCCGAAAAAAATGTAACCAAAGGGAAATGCCTCCGATTACAAATAACAAATAACCATAAGGGATCGAGAGTTCTCTACCTCGTAAACAAAGAGGCGAGAAATAATAAACCACGCATCTGGAACATCTGTCGGGCCACAGAAATGTGACACGCCAGGGTGGGCAATTCAGACGGAAAGATCGGAAGTACAGAAAGTCGACGGCTTCTTCCTCGGATCGTGTTTATTATTGCTTTTCGACATGGTACGATTCGTTTCAATTCGATTAATATGGAATTGTGGTATACCTTTTAGATATTTTATAATGGTTTACTTGGATATATCCCATGATAAAGTTGTGAATGGAACACAGAGAAAAATTTGAAAACCAACGATTAAACTTATCGAGAATTTAATTACTCAAAAACTCGATTGATTGAATCTAATATGAATGTAAAAAAATCTGTAAAGAGAAAATGTGTATGGGTTCAATTCTTCACAACTTTGCCATTTTGGACATGCCCTCGTAACCTTATTATCGAATTTCTTAGGCACTTTGTTCAGCATAACTCTTTCGATCCTGTGGTATTGTATTCGAATACTCTTGCTTGATAGTAGAGTTCACAAGGCATGAAAAGAGCTCTAAAACAGATTTTCGTGGGACCTTCATTGCTAAAATGTATAGACCACTGGGTATCATTCTCCATACCCTTACAATGTAAATTCAACTGGTCGTCAAAAAATCGTCGTGTGCAGGAAGGGGTGGGGGGAATTTTTCCAAAAATTGACAAATTTTTTTTTTCTGTTCATGGTCATCTATATACGGTGAACATCACTCACACAAACTTCTGTTGAAATATACGATTCAGAAATATTTTTTATTAATTGTTAAAAAAGTCGGATACAATGCTCTTAAATGGAATTCCTTAAGATATAAACGCTTGCCCTGAACACCCATATTAACTATTATGTTCCACTCGGTTTTACTCGAGATCTGTTAGGATTATCGTAAAAATGCTTTATATGAAAGGTCTGCTCCGAAAACCAACGATTCAGATGCTTCTTTCAAAATTACAATAGGTAGAATAGTTTCCTCACAAAATAAGAAATTGTGTTATTAACTCCCATTAACCGAAACCGAACCTGGAGACGCTAGTAAGGCGCAATTTGTAGCGTTAGTCCATGTTAGTGGCGACCTTATGGATTTGAGCTTTGATCTATGCACATAAGGTTCGTTATATCTATCCGACCAACTTTACAGTACTATTCCTGCGTGCCTTCAGAACGCATTTTGAAGATATTGTTTAAATTCCTAATTTTTTATAAATATATGAGAATTTTACATATAATTCATATATATTTGATTTAATTTTGTTAATTCGTTAATAAATATGCAAATATGCGAGTTCAAACTTATATTCATTACTTCATAAATCAATTTTGTGACGTAATATTAACACATTTTTGAAATCATCGTTCATTCTCATTAGTAGTAACAAGATTTCCTGAATCCTAGACCAAAAATCTAGAAAAGAATTAAGAAGGTATATAGTTGGTATCTATGATATTTAGGGCATAAAAATTTCTTACATGTAATGATTCATCTAATTCAACTATCACTATCACATGAAGAATCATCAAGGGAAGGAAGATTTGAAAAATTTGAAGTACTCGTATTTGCACATGTTTTTTGGGCCATACATTTGCAGGAGCCAATACACGGAATTTGTTTTCTTTTACAGGAACACATTGATCCTGTGCAATCTGAAATGAGAATTTCCATTTCATAAAGAATATTTACGGATCTGATATTCGAAATAATATTTACCTTTCCTACAACTGCAGTTGCTAAGGATAGATGTTTCCTTAGGTAGGATTGGCATCGTCGTTAATTTTGGCAGAAGTTTTCCATTTTCTACATACCACCCACTAAATATAGGATCCGGTAAATATGGTCATGGTACATTACTATTGATCCAAATTTTTGTTTGGTAATGGACTCGAAGGCTGTGTTGTCTCAAACTATCCAATGTTGGAGGTAATTTACTTATGGATCTTGAAGAAGCTATAATATTCCCCTGAGCCTGTTGATACATTTCACATTTTCGTTTGTCGTATACAGATGGATTTCAAATTCAACAATATCATTGAATACTTTCAAACAAGGCACCGGAAGTACATGATGAATTCAAAAATAGGAATTTTGTCATTAAATGTTTGATTGGGAATTTTAACCAACTTTCTGTAGATCAGGCGCTAGAGCATATCAACAAAAATTCCAAAGCTGCAGGAGGAACAGTGGAATAAACTGAAAATAGTACTATAGAATGGATGAATGGTTCTTGAGTTACAACATTATTGGTATGAAGTTAGTCACATTACGCTCATCTTTGCATCTTCATTCGGTCAAAATGTCGAAGAAGGTAAAAAAATAATGAAAATTGATGAAGATTCTGAGCAGATACTGCAGAGTGAACTTTCAAGATTTTGAGAATTTGAGAGAATAAGTATTCAATGATATTGTTGAATTTGAAATCCATCTGTATACGACAAACGAAAAAGTGAAATGTATCAACAGGCCCAGGGGAATATTATAGCTTCTTCTAGATCCATAAGTAAATTACCTCCAACATTGGATAGTTTGAGACAACACAGCCTTCGAGTCCATTACCAAACAAAAATTTGGATCAATAGTAATGTACCATGACCATCTTTACCGGATCCTATATTTAGTGGGTGGTATGTAGAAAATGGAAAACTTCTGCCAAAATTAACGACGATGCCAATCCTACCTAAGGAAACATCTATCCTTAGCAACTGCAGTTGTAGGAAAGGTAAATATTATTTCGAATATCAGATCCGTAAATATTCTTTATGAAATGGAAATTCTCATTTCAGATTGCACAGGATCAATGTGTTCCTGTAAAAGAAAACAAATTCCGTGTATTGGCTCCTGCAAATGTATGGCCCAAAAACATGTGCAAATACGAGTACTTCAAATTTTTCAAATCTTCCTTCCCTTGATGATTCTTCATGTGATAGTGATAGTTGAATTAGATGAATCATGACATGTAAGAAATTTTTAGGCCCTAAATATCATAGATACCAACAATATACCTTCGTAATTCTTTTCTAGATTTTTGGTCTAGGATTCAGGAAATCTTGTTACTAATAATGAGAATGAACGATGATTTCAAAAATGTGGTAATATTACGTCACAAAATTGATTTATGAAGTAATGAATATAAGTTTGAACTCGCATATTTGCATATTTATTAACGAATTAACAAAATTAAATCAAATATACAGTATGGTGCAAATGAAAGGAATA
Source organism: Halyzia sedecimguttata (assembly GCA_937662695.2). Taxonomy (NCBI): domain Eukaryota; kingdom Metazoa; phylum Arthropoda; class Insecta; order Coleoptera; family Coccinellidae; genus Halyzia; species Halyzia sedecimguttata. Next base: position 8,143,778 of record OW569414.2, on the reverse strand, counting down.
AATTCGTTATTTCGTAAACCGGCGACTTTAAGGAAAAATCCTGAAACCCGTCGATTTTTATTTTTAAACGGGCTATTCGTAAGGATACCTTTTTATTTTTAACGTCATCTATGTGAGCGTGATGACGTCATCGCTAAAATTTTCAGATGGAAAGGTGGGTGTTGTAATACATTATTTGAAAGGTCTTTTAAATACCTATTAAGCCATATCAATAATGTATAAAAATTGATTTTTGTATTTGTTTAAAAAATTAATAAAATTTTATTATTATTATTTAATATGACGTCAAAAATAAAATGACGTCAAAAATAAAATGGTTTCCTTACGAATAGCCTGTTTAAGAATAAAAATCGATGGGTTTCGGGATTTTTCCTTAAAGTCGCTGGTTTACGAAATAACGAATTCCTTCCTTTCAATTGCACCATACTGTATATGAATTATATGTAAAATTCTCATATATATAAAAAATTAGGAATTTAAACAATATCTTCAAAATGCGTTCTGAAGGCACGCAGGAATAGTACTGTAAAGTTGGTCGGATAGATATAACGAACCTTATGTGCATAGATCAAAGCTCAAATCCATAAGGTCGCCACTAACATGGACTAACGCTATAAATTGCGCCTTACTAGCGTCTCCAGGTTCGGTTTCGGTTAATGGGAGTTAATAACACAATTTCTTATTTTGTGAGGAAACTATTCTACCTATTGTAATTTTGAAAGAAGCATCTGAATCGTTGGTTTTCGGAGCAGACCTTTCATATAAAGCATTTTTTCGATAATCCTAACAGATCTCGAGTAAAACCGAGTGGAACATAATAGTTAATATGGGTGTTCAGGGCAAGCGTTTATATCTTAAGGAATTCCATTTAAGAGCATTGTATCCGACTTTTTTGACAATTAATAAAAAATATTTCTGTATCGTATATTTCAACAGAAGTTTGTGTGAGTGATGTTCACCGTATATAGATGACCATGAACATAAAAAAAATTTTTGTCAATTTTTGGAAATATTCCCCCCACCCCTTCCTGCACACGACGATTTTTTGACGACCAGTTGAATTTACATTTTAAGGGTATGGAGAATGATACCCAGTGGTCCATACATTTTAGCAATGAAGGTCCCACGGGGTAACACGATAGAGCCCGGTTTGAACTCTACTATGAGAACCCAACGGTAAAGTCGTTATTTGTAGGTATTTCTATTATCTCGTGCGAAACTAATGGAATAAGAAGCGTTCCATGCAATTCAAATCACGGTAATCATCATATCTCTGTGCTATTTACTAATCCTTTCGTCTCTTCCTTGCAGATATACTCAGATCCAGAATCCGAGAAGTCTATTATGAGTTCAGTGGTTTACTGCATTCATCACAAGGAAGGCTGTAAATGGTCTGATGAACTGAGAAAACTTAAGGTAAGTTGGAAAAGAAATGCGATAGAGGTTTAGGTTAGATCAAGATGCGTAGAATAACATGAATGTATTCTATGCTCCTATGGTTAGATCATAGATGCATATAATACTGTTATTCTATGCATCTAGGTTAGATCGATCTGTAAATTGTTGAAGAATGAGCATTGATATTACTAACTTTAAACCACAAAAAGTAATGACAACTTAAAACAACAAACTTTTCTCACGTGAATTAGAGTTCTTAAATTTAATAATGATAGTGTAGTCAACAAGTGCTTTTTAGGTCAACATTTTTGCGTATTCTCCGAAAATTATGATTGAGGTGTCATTCGATTTGGAATGGCATACAGATAGTTTTGAGAAAAGGCCACTCGCAAAAATTGCATAGTTCTAAACTATCAATCATAATTTTCGGAGAAAACGCAAAAAATTTAACCTAAAAAGCACTTGTTGACTAGACTATGAACTATTAACAGATAAACAAAGAGACGTGAGTTGAAAAAGTGATTCTATGTATATACTCCATTCACTTTTATAAAGTCTCCCGGTTGGCCATGAGAATTTGACACATTTCACCATGTATATTTTGAAAATGTTAGGTTATAGTCATTTTCCTGTCAGATAACTACGCAACGTTGCCCTCTCTACATAGAAGTCGTAGGAATTACGTATTTTCACAATGTGAATTTACTTCGGAAAAATAATGAATTTGAGAAGATGTTATGTGAATACAATAATTCCACAGTCCTGGCGACTATGGAAGAAAATTTTTGCTCTGTTGTTACTGGAAACATTTCATGTATATAAACTGGTTGGAAGATTCAATTATGCTATTTTCTTGTATGGACATCAAGAATCAAGTGTTGAAATTTTATTGAAAAATAATGGAGTATAGTACGTTACTTTGAGATAGTTCATTTGAAAAAATAATAAAAGTACCTGAATAACCCGACAGAAAAACTTCTGAACGAACAGACTTACCTATATGGAATTCCCCACTTTTCTCAAGAAGAAATTTAAATACCTTGTTGCACAACTTGAAATCCACCCTTTCAAAATGTAGTAGTACTACAAAACCCGAGTCTTTCTTATACCTTAACAAAATATAATGATAGGAAACTAAGTAATTTAATTCAAGAGTTCAACATGTCAGAATGAAGTTTTCCTGTTGCAGATTTCAATGTTATGATTATGTTAGGTTTGAGACTTTTGAGAGTAGAAATTGGCAACGTCTCGGCGAATTGTTTTGACCTTGACGATATTTCAGCAGTGCCAACCTGCCTCTGCTTCAGTTACAAAAACGTGATAGACCTAAATCATGGCCAACCGGGAGAGTTTATAAGAGTGAATGGAGTATATATATATAATATATTATAGGAAAAATCAATAATCGAAATTAATGGGAGGAGGCTACATCGCCAAACCACAAAAATAAACCCATAATTAACGTATAATGACCGAACGTGGTCCAACTTCCCTCTCAAACTTACGAGATGAATCTAAAACCTCAAGTACTTCCTGAATTTTAACAATGTAAATTGTGAAAATGAACAAGAAACGAAACCCTCGTGGATCTACCCCGCTGGGTTCTAAATTTGCCGCTTTCATCTTCTCATCTGAAACGTGAAACATCTGTCCATAGAGGCGGGTGGCGGAGACATGCGTTTACAGAAACACATAAAATGCCGTTCCAATTCCTCACAATGGGCTGCACATGTGACGTACGATCTTGGGCGTTAACCCATGCTGGTTCGAACAATGGGCAAGATATGGATGGATGAGTACTATCCGACGTCTAAATCGAAGTATTTGAAAGAATAGTATAGGACTAGGGAATCCAATCCCGCACCAAAACTTCAATCCCGCAAATGCGCGGGATTAAAGACATCCATCCCGCGGATCCGCAAGAATGCGGGATTGTTAACAAAATACAGGGTCTCCCGGATAAGACGGGAAACATTTCAATCTCCATTTGAAGTATCTAGGAGTTGTAGATTCTAATTTACAGGGTATTTTTCTAATTTGAATGGAAATTAATACCACTGTATCTCCTGAACAGAATCACCGATTTATCCGAAATTTGGAATGAAGATAGCTTTCATGAGGTTCCAGAAACCTGCAATCAAATATCATTCGATTTGCAGGACCGTATCACCTAATTTTGGACAGTTCTAAAAAGTTTGCGAAATCACATTCATTTATTCAATTCGCCAAATAATATTATATGACGCCATCCAGGTTGCCGAGGATTGATTTTTTTTTTTGAAAGTGACAATAATTTTTTCTCCCGTGTCGATATTTAACATCCTATTCATCTCGTAACGAAGGGAATTGTGAATCTTTATGAATTGAATTAATAGAATATACATTATTGAATGTTAATTTCAGTTTTCATTTGATGGAATACATCAGTTTTTTGAAGCGTAATTCAAGGATGGGTCTTTAACAATTATTTATTATTATGACAATTACATACTAGAACATTATAGTTTATTCTTTCTAATTAAATGACTTAAAAATAAATAACTGTTATAGAACCATCCTTAAATTATGCTTTGAAGAATTGTAGTATTCCATGAAATGAAAACTGAAATTACCATTCAATAATGTATATTCAATTGATTAAATTCATAAAGTTTCGAAATTCACTTCATTCCGAGATGAATAGGATGTTAAATATCGAGACGAGAGAAAAAATTATTTTCACAATAAAAAATATCAGTCCTCGGCAACCTGGATGGTGCCATACAATATTGTTCGGTGAAATGAACGAATTAATGTTAGAGTTTACACAGATATCGAAGAAATCATGAAACTCATTGTACTGGGTGATTTCACGCACTTTTTAGATCTGACCAAATTTATGTAATACGGTCCTGCAAATCGAATGATATTTGATTGCAGTTTTCTGGAACCTCATGAAAGATAGCTTCATTCCGAATTTCGGATAAATCGGTGATTCCGTTCAGGGGATACAGTGGTTAATTTCCATTTAAATTTCAAAAACACCCTGTAAATCAGAATCTAGAACTCCTAGATACTACAAATGGGGGTTCTTCGGGATCCTCTAAGTGTTTTCTGTCTCCCATCTTATCCGGATCACCCTGTATATACTCATTGTACTCAACTTATTGAACATGCTAATAAAAAGTTCCTATGCAATTAAAAACCTACTATAGTAGTAGCATAATATTTATTCATGTACCAAAGACGAAAAACTGTATATGACCTCGTTAATCATTTCATAATAGCAAAATAAGTTATTCTCACATACACCTATCTTTGTATTGAACCGTATGATGTCGTATTCATAGTGACCACCACAGCGGACGAAAAAGTGCTTTTTCTTGTTCTGCGACATTCCGTATTCGACAGTGGGAGCGCAAATCTCACTATCGAATACGGAGTTTTAGTATTGAGTCCCTCAGATCCCGCACGGAAAATCCCGCAATCTTGATCCCGCAGAATTTCAGCGGGATCCCGCATTTGCGGGATCCAGCATTTGCGGGATTGGATTAACTATATAGGACAGTTCCCTGATGAAACTCAACGATTTCGAATTGAAGGATACAGGATATACAACATTGTTGCGATGTCAAATAGAATCAATTTCGTATTTCTATTATAGTGCATTTTAATTCTTACAGGTGACGTCAGAAGCTTCAGCGCGCAAGTTGATTTAAAATTTTTATTTTACTGCTTTGGAACTACTGAAATTCAAGGATATTAGAGGACCGTTATATTTCAAACGGACCATTGAACGAATAACTTCACTTTTCTATGCAAATCTATAGAGTTTTGTTCTAGTTCTCAAACATTTGAATTATTTTAATTACTCCTATATCTAGAAGGAAAATATAATAAGCGAGTAAAATTATGTCAGATCAAGCATAAAATACATACATTTAAAAGGATTTTCCTCATATATGTCCTAATATCTCTTGAGCATTTTTATGTTTTTCACTACGTTTATTCTTACTTGAATTCTTTAAGGATATTCTCTCAAAATAAATAAAAACGATTAGTTCAGTTGGATACTTCGCTGAAATCCCCGATTAAATCACTTGCACGGTAAACAATCATGGTTCGAACGATTTTTTAAATTTTTTTTTGCATTGAATTACAAAAAAAAAATACGAAAAAAAACATTGGTTCAAGAACTGTCGTGAAGTCTGGAGCTTTTTCGCGTATGTTCTACTGTCCATTCTCCTGTATTGGACACTCTTAATCGTTCTCCTGTAGTGTCCAATACACCAGGGTAAATTCGATTAGGAGTGTCCAATACGGGAGAACGGACCATATAATTCACCCTGGTAAATTCGATTAAGAGTGTCCGCAATATAGGAGAATGGTCAATAGAACAAACGCGCAAAAGCTACCGACTTCACGTCAGTGCTTGAGCCAATTTTTATTTTCGTAATTTTTTTAAAATTTTCTAGGGCTACGTTTCTCACTAAATTTTACACACATCTTTATGTCGATATTCTACAACTAGTAGGGTATAACTCCGAAACCGTTGGGCCAATTATGCCCAAAAACGAACTTAGCCTTCCCATTTGGATGCGCAACCTACCCTGAAAGTTGCAAGTCCCTATATTCTTTCATTCGAAAGTTATCGAGGCACCTATCTAGCTACTGAACTCACACAGGGCTGCTCGCATCCTCAACAATATGAATCAGATCGTGATCAAACTTGGAACTTGGCAGTGTAGTTAGCTTCTGAAGGCTCTCGCAAAATTCCAGCGATGTCGAACGAATAGTTTCAGATATCTTGAATTTTTTTTCAATGATTTTCAATGATTTTTACAAATTTTCTAGTTATACGATATACGATCCTTACGAAATTTCTCGGCACCGCCTCGGATAGCTATTTGCAGACTCCACTATAATAGACAGTGTTTCGTCTGTGGTACATAACAAGCTATTTATCAATGATTTTTGAAAAAAAATGTAGTGATACGAGCCTCATGAAATTTTGCAAGAATTTTTGCATTAAGTACAATTAATGATCATGTTTGAATTGGATCGAATTGGTATATTTCGAGTTATTGAAGAAATAACAACCAAATTTCAGATGGGTATAACTCCAAAACCGTCTAGCCGATTATGCCTATTAACAAACTCAAACGTCGCATTCGGATGCGCAACCAACCCTAAAAATTGCAAGTCGCTATCTCTTTCCGTTCTCAGGTTATCCTGAGATAAATAATTTTTTTTTATAATTTTTTTAAAATGCTATATTATACGATTCTCACAAAATTTCACAAACGTCTCTGTATCAGTATTCTGACACAACCACCAACGACTAACCACCATGTTTCAATACGATCGGATCTGTATAGGTTGACAAAATTAGTACTCGGAAACCGTTGTGCCGATTATGTCCATTAACAAACTTGTCCGTCGTATTTGGTTTGGACGTGCCACCTACCCTGAAAATTTCAAGTTGCTATCTCTTTCCATTCGAAAGTTATCCGGACACAATCAAATTTCAACTGGAATTCTTGATCAGTGAGTCGAATCTAATCGTTAGAGACCATTTTCGGCGAAATATTCGAAATTTACAGACATTTGAGCAAAATGACTGCACGCTGTTCCCATGGGCGCAAACACTGTCTTTGATTTACTGAACTCATTCTAATTTGGAGACTCGCACTGCAGAGCATATCTTGTCATTCGTTCCAATCTCGTCTCGAGATATTATTTTCCAGTTACCTATCGTATGAAACTAGGTAAAAATGAACCTCTTGAAATTGATACAGTTCTTTTGTTATGTTTTCTTATGTCACCATCGTAAAAGTAGGTCTCGACAATCGTACCGTATCGTTTCAAAAACGGATAATCAGCGTACGAGAATATAAAACTGCTTAACCCGTCATTATAAAGGTTTTGCGAGATTTTTGACTCGCAGGTATTTCTGACACGCCACACCTATGACTCATACAGACCGTTGGCGGGTCGTTCACACCGTTGTATTCCTGTTGATCCAGACCATCATCGTCGTGTGAAAGTATTCGCCAGGACCGATAGAATTTTTCCTGAACGGAGTCGTGATATAAATACGGCATTTCCCATTGGTTCTATCTTCATTCGATATTCAGGACTGATTGTATTAGCCCGAAAGTTCTATTTTTAGCGACGGTGATGTAATTGGTGTGACCATCATTTTCCACTTATTCATTTCATGTACCTACGACGAGATTTAATGTCAATAACAATCATTCCTTCTATGAAACTTTTTAATGTTTCTATTTCCTCTTGGAAATGTTGCTCAGTTGGTACCATAGACATAAAATAACATGGACTGGCTGTGAGAAAGAGACCATTGATATCAGCATTGAAAAAAGACAGAATAGTTAAAGGCAAACCACAGTATGAGAATATATATTCATTCATATAATTTGGCGATTGGCAAAATCACAGAATACAAAATATTGATTTCCTTCATCCTTTGACATTTCTTGTATACTGTATTGTTTAGTTTCGTGTATTTTGGATGTGATTTGGTGATTTGTAGTCAGAATAGTTAAAGGCAAAATTTTTTCATTTGAATCCAAGACTCGTTTCTGAATATTCTGATACTTATAATCTGAAAATATTTCTCATAAATTTCCTTACTGTAGTTCATTCAGCTTTTTCAAAATAATCAATATTCCTCTTAAAAAATCGGGATTTTCCAATATACCCCAATTTCTAATTAGTGTATTTGCCCATGGTATAAAAACACCATTGTTTTCATACCATGATTTGCCTTTACTTATTCTATCCTTCATACCTTCTCTCTCTCTAATGTATTCCGCAACGAACTGTGTGATTAAGTTACGTGAGGCCAGTCCATGATATTCTATGTCTATGGTTGGTACTCGTGCTGAAGGTTCTGACAAGTTATTGAGGTGTGTAAATAGAAGATACACGGTGAAATATTAATCGATTTTAACCATCAACAAACATTTCCCGTGAGCCGGGCTAGGTCACCACATCGCTCAGTGTTCCCCCGAAAAGGAAATCGTCAATCAGGGCAGATACGTACCGGTTTCATGGTTATTACCAATCATCAGCGTAACTGAATGCAAAGTGCAAACGAAGGAGGTCTAGGAAAAGTAAGCCTCTTTGTTGTGAACTACTGGAGACAAAAATCTCACCAGCGCCACCTAGGAAAATCCTTACAAACTCCAATCCTCTGTGATGCGGAATCCCTTTTGTGACATTAAAATGGTTGGTGTGCTTAGAGAGAACCACAAGGCAGTGAACATATATTGTATATTGTTGTAGTGGCCGTAGGGGGTAACGTTGCACTGCGAACTTAAGGTCTATTGTCAGAACTGTCAATGTCGTCACCATCTACAGCTCGCCATCCAGTTCCAGAGTTCTGATGAACTTCAGTATCTGGGATGGCTTCAAGGAGGCTACGTCTTCGCTCCTGCAGATTTCTTGTCCAAAGCATTCCTTGCGTTGGTTTGAGATAGCGAGACATTCGGTAATCAGGTGATCAGGAGTTTCATCCTCCTCCCCACTGAATTTGCACTCGTCAGTGTCTGCTAGCCCTAATCTCATCATATGCTTCCTAAGACAGCAGTGCCCTGTGAGGACACCAGGAAACTCAGGTGCAATGTGTTTTTACTGAGGTCCATATATTTTTTGGATCTGACACTCTGACAGTGTCAAAGTTCCGAAGGAAATTTTCGGAGTGATACATTCCTGGGATAGATCTCTAGAGTATATCTAGAGTTTCTTCTTACATCCGAACTTCTCTTTTGTAGGTGTATATACCTACCACACAGTAGGGTTTCCGTGCTCCTTTCTTGGCAAGCGTGTTTGCCTACTCGTTTCCTTTAATTCCCGACTGACCAGCTACTCAGACCAAGGAGTCCCTGTTATTCTTGCATACTTCACTATGTTTTCTTCGCCACTCCCATATTAGCTTAGACTCGATAACATGGGAGCTCAGAGCTTTAATAGCAGCTTGACTGTCAGAGTGGATCGCTATATCTCACCTCTTATAGTTTCTTATTAGATTCATTTCCACGCATATTTCGATTGCAAGTATTTCTGCCTGAAAGACGCCTGGATAGGAGCCTAGTGATAGTGAGCATTTGGTGCGTCCCATATACTCCAGCGCCAGCTCCTGTAGTGGTTTTTGAACCGTCTGTGGCATTTTTTTAAGAACTTGAGTGGTGGAATCCCTGTCCCAGTCTTTCTTCCTACCTAGCATCGTAGTGAAGTTCATTTCGATGCTTACTGGTGTCGCTAGGAAGATTAGCTGATGAATTGTACCTGGTAATAGAGGACCAGACTTTCTGGTTTCTAATAATCTTATTACCTGTTCTTTTCCTAGATATTCTGAGACTGGTTTCATGGATCATTTTGTCTATCACTAGATGAAGGGACGTGAGATTTGTGATAATCCTGGTGGCGCATGTTCCCATACCTCCAGTAAATTTTCACAGCATGTGTTCATGTTGCCGTCTGGTGCAAAATCTTGGTGCATCAACAAGGTACACTTGTGGTTTTATTTTACATATTTCGTATTTCTAACAAAATATTCGCAATATTAAGAAGGCGTAGAAGTGCCATAATTAAGAGAGAAATATTTTTCTGTATAATTACGAGTTTAAAGTAATTAACATAGAAATATTTTTCTGCATAAATCCGTCTTCAAAGTCAGAATTTAAGCAATTATGACTGTAAACTAAGAATTAGCCATAATTCCGAGTTTTTAAGTTGAACTTAGGAATAATTCAGAGTTTAAAGTCGGAATTAATTATAATTCCGAGCCTACCCTGCAAATTTCAAATCTGCAACTCCTTGTTGTTTTGTTGTTAATAATTCAATTAAAATTTGGTGGTTACTTGTAGAATGCCGACGCGTTAATAAGTTTTGCAGTTATACCCATCTGACGACGTGTTAATAAGTTTTGCAGTTATACCCATCTGAAATTTTGTTGTTTTGTTGTTAATATAAAAATTCGATTCAATTAAAATTTGGTGGTTACTTGTGGAATGCCGATTTCACGACAGTGCTTATTAAGAATTTAAAATGTAGGTTAAAATTTCTAAAAATCAGAAAAAACTGACGTTGGATAGCCTTCATTGTCAACTTCATTGTTCAAATCTTGATTAACTCCTCGTCGAAGATCAAGAGAAATCAAGTAAACGAACGTGGTCGTTTCGCTCTCTCGAAGAAGTCAGTTAGAGGATGTAAACAGGCCTGAGGCAATCGGACGGTGGCAAGAATGAGAAAAGCAGGCACCTACTTGCATAAACTTGTTCCGAGACTTCTCCTCGCGATTGTGAGAATTGCTCAGACAAGAAGAATCTCGATCCTTTCTATGACAAATCCCCCGGTTATTTCGATGTATCGACGATTTCGTGTCGAAGTCGAGGCGTTAGAACTTAGAAGGTCGATCGCAGGTTGACGGTTATTATCCAACGTCCTCGTCGCTTTTAGAACGTCTAGCTGGAACCTCTAACCGATCGGTTTAACGGTCATTAACGTCAGCTGAATTCAATGAAGACATATCGAATGATGATGAAATTAGTGATTCGATTTTGTTTTTTTGCGCACTCGTACCAGGGCGGCAGAAAGGTTCTCGAACGATTCCATTTGACATTTTTGACATTTCATGACGATCATATCACTATAAGCAATAAAAAAGTGGGAAAGCCCTGTGGACAGGAGCTTTCTGGCGCTCTTGTTCAAACAGACAAATTATATCTCAGAAAGTATTGGTTTCTCAGAGTTGGGAATTAAATCAATGTATTCTTATGAAAGAACTGCATCATAAAGGAAATTCAATTCAAATGATAGTTTATTTATCAAGATTAAATGAGCAATATGAGAATGAGAACTACACCATGGAAGAAATCAAATTAAAATAGCTGAAATGAATTTGACTCTCTCTTATAGAACAGGATGACATATGCGAGTATGAACACAGATCATATAATAGATCATAGATAGAATAATTATAGCATTCTGTGAAAACATAGAAATAAGATTCATTATTCAAATTTCGAAAAAATATATCTCCGAAAGTATTAGCTTGTTGGAGTTGAAAATGATATCATTGGATTTTTAGGGTGAAACTGCATCTTAAAAAATGTTTTCAAATTTGTAAGTTAAAAAAAAAATTTTTTTCGTTACTCCGAAACCATCCCGCCTATTTTGGCCAATAGCGAACTTGTCCGAGATATTTATCCCTCTAACCTACTCTGAAAATTTTAACTGCCTAGCTCATTCCGTTCGAGAGTTATTGTACAAACAAAATTTGAAAATTTTCATAAATTTTTTTTTAGACTTTACGGTAACCCTATCAATACAAAACTCCACATGCGTCTAAAGGTCGTGATTCTACAATTTGATGCTAAATTTCAGATAGATCGAGTGATCGGTTTTGGAAATATTCATAAAAAACGTTTTTAGTAAAAACGGCCATAACTCCGAAACCGCTTTATTGATTTCGTCCGTTAACGAACTCGTCCGAGATATTTACGCTCCAAACCTACCCTGAAAATTTCAATCCTCTAACTCCTTTAGTTCGAGAGTTATCGTGTTATCGGATGGCCGGACAGAATCGATTTCGACCACGGATTCTTGATCAGTGAGTCGAACCAAATCGTTTGATACCATTTTCAGCCAAAAATTCGAAAATTACAGACATTTGGGTAAATTGATAAGCACTCTGTTCCGAGGAACAAGAGCGTCAAAAAGTGGGAAAGCCCTGTGGACATGAGCTTTGGCGCTCTTGGTCAAACTTTGACAAATCATATCTCCGAAATTATTGGTCTCTGGGAATGATATAAATGGATTCTTACGATAGAACTGCATCATGAAAGAAATTGAATTCAAACAGACCGATTCTCCCCAATAACGAAATTATCCGAGGTATTCATTCCTCAAATCTACGGATATATCAACGGATTTTTATGGTGAAACTCTACATCTTAATCAAAATTAAATTTAATGTAAAAAAAAAATTTTTTTTTGTTACTCCGAAACCATTTTGCCCAATAACGAACTTCACTGAGATATTTATCTCTCAAACCTACTCTGAAAATATTCAACTGCCTAGCTCATTCTTTTCGAGAGTTATTGTGGCATCAAAATTAAAAAAATTTTAAATTTTTTTTACACTTTACGGTAACCCTATCAATACAAAACTTCGCATGCATATAAACGTCACTATTCTACAATTTGGTGCTAAATTTCAGGCAAATTGAGTATTTGGTTTCGGCAATATTCTTAAAAATTGCTTTTACTAAAAACGGCCATAACTCCGAAACCGCTTGGTGGATTTCGCCCGTTAACGAACTCGTCTGAGATATTTATCTCCCAAACCTACCCCGCAAATTTCAATTCTCTAACTACTTTTGTTCGAGAGGTGTTAACGGCCGGACAGAATCGATTTTGACCACGGATTCTTGATCAGTGAGTCCAACCAAACCGTTTAAGACCATTTTCAGCCAAAAATTCGAAAATTACATACATTTGGGCAGGGTTGTGTTCGAATATTAACTCCGTAGAGTAATATTTACTAATTGCGTTCAAAAACTGAAAGGTTGGGTAAATTTTACTCCATGACTGTCGTTCGAAATGTCAGAGTATTCGACTCCGAGTTCATTTTACTTCTGTCAAAATTGATATAACTCATGGGACGGAAAATCTCATATCCAACACAATCCAGTGAATGAAACAATGACGTATCCAAACAAAAGACGGGAAATGAACGAGAGGTTATCCTTCGCTGTTTCCGTATTTGCACAATTCCCTATTTCAAAATAGCTCATATCACTATTATCTATATGGAAATCTAATCGAATCATGATGGCCATATATTCTTTCACAAACAGTCCCAATAAGTCATCTACTGATTCGCAATTGGCACCCCGATTTCGACCAGATGCAAACCACTGAATTTACAATATTTACATTGGGCAATTCCGCGAAACTGACAGCTGCTCAAATTTATATACAGATAAGGTCTCGTTTCAGATCGTGTGCACAACCATATTATTTATGGTTTATAGCTGTTGCGTATAACATCACAACGAAATATTATTACAAACTTTCGTTACATTAGACCGGGCGCTAGAGGTAAGTGAGTATGCATAATAGTGACGAACTTCGCCAATGGATTTGAGTGAAGAAAAGGTCAAAGATTGAGTATGTGGATCTTACCGGTGAATTTTTTGGTCCATTTATTTTAACCACTCTACTCTTATTCGCAAAGGGAATGTATGGAGTACATGATATAAAATCTTTTTAATGATTATTTCCGTAATAATTTATAGTTTTTTCTAATAGTAAAAGTGAGGAGGGATTCTTAAATGATGAAAAAAGCGAAAATAAAGTGATAATTTTTTTTATTAATAAAAAAATAAAAGTTGCATGTAAAAAAATGGGTTCAAGCCCTGTGGAAAGGAGCTTTCTGGCGCTCTAGTTCAAACAGACAAATTATATCTCCGAAAGTATTGGTTTCTCAGAGTTGGGAATTATATCAATGATTCATATTCAATTCTAATAATTGTTTATTTATCAAGATTAAATGAGCATCACGAGAAGGAGAACTGCACAATGGAAGAAAACAAATTAAATCTGGCCAATTTTGCCCAATAACGAACTTAACCGAGATATTCATCTCCCTAACCTACTCTGAAAATTCCAACTACCTAGCTCATTCCGTTCGAGAGTTATTGTAGAAAAACTTTGTTTAAATTTTCAAAATTTTTTTTTGACACTTTGCGGTAATGTGGTCAATACAAAACTTCACATGCGTATAAAGGTCATGATTCTACAATTTGATGCTTAATTTCAGATAGATCGAGTGATCGGTTTCGGAAATATTCATAAAAAATATTTTTACTAAAATCGGCCATAACTCCGAAACAGCTTAATGGATTTCGCCCATTAACGAGCTCGTCCGAGATATTTACGCTCCAAAACCACCTTGCAATTTTCAATCCGCTAACTCCTTTCGTTCGAGAGTTATCGTGCCTACGGCCGGCCGGACAGAATCGATTTCGACCTCGGATTCTTGATCAGTGAGTCGAACCAAATCGTTTGAGACCATTTTCAGCCAAAAATTCCAAAATTACAGACACTTGGGCAAATTGATAAGCACTCTGTTCCGAGGAACTAGAGCGCCAAAAAAACAAGTTTCGTATGACGATTGCCCAAAACAGGTTTAGAGTATCTACAAATAGTAGATATTCCATAAAACATGTATGAAAGAAGAGAAGTAATAATGAAAAATTACCTTGTAATCGATCAAAAATTTCCTGATCCTCGTTCACCAAATTTTCTCCTCTCTCGAACTACAGAATTATGCTTTCAATATTTACGTAATATTTTCAAACATTTTTGGGTGAGGTCCCCGTTGCATCGCTAAAATACGAGTATTTCAACCCCAATATTTTTGAAGTTATAATATTTCCTTTCCGTCAGTCCCGTCATAAATTGAGAGAACTGAGCATTCTATGTCTATGGATGAAAAGCAGTCTCACTACTCTCAGATCTTTTACTTCATGTTCCGTTCCGAAATGTAAGACTTTTCTGAGAAAAACCAATTCCGGAGCAAAAACCTGAGATTTTTCTCACTTCGCTCACAATTCTTCGATTGATTAGATAATGTCATATCTCAGGAAAATAAGTTGACATTATGACAATCCATACATAGAATAATTATATCATTCTGTGACAACGTAGAAATACGATTTATTATTGAAATTTTGGAAAATTATATCTCCGGAAGTATTAGCTTGTTAGAGTTAACAATAATATCATTGGATTCTTATGGTAAAACTGCTTATTGAAAAAAATTTAATTTGGAATTTGTTCTGTAAAAAAAAATTTTTTTTTGTTACTCTGAAACCATCTGACCGATTTTGCCCAATAACAAACTTAGCCGAGATAATTATGTCCCAAACCTACTCTGAAAATTTCAACTGTCTAGCTCATTCCGTTCGAGAGTTATCGTGCCTACGGCCGGCCGGCCGGACAGAATGAATTTCGACCACGGATTCTTGATCAGTGAGTCGAACCAAATCGTTCAAGACCATTTTCATCGAAAAATTCGAAAATTACAGACATTTGGGCAATTGATAAGCACTCAGTTCCGTGGAACTAGAGCGCCAAAAATATGCTAAAAGTGGGTAAAAAATTACTCAATGTTATCCTGACATTCGTTATTGATGCACTTACATAATGAATCACTGATCAAGAATCCGTGGTCGAAATTCATTCTGTCCGGCCGACCGGCCAGCCGTAGGCACGATAACTCTCGAACGGAATGAGCTAGACAGTTGAAATTTTCAGAGTAGGTTTGGGAGATAAATATCTCGGCTGAGTTCGTTATTGGGCAAAATCGGACAGATGGTTTCGGATTAACAAAAAAAATTTTTTTTCAATAAGCAGTTTTACCATAAGATTTCAGTGATATCATTTTTAACTCTAACAAGCTAAAACTTTCGGAGATATGATTTTTCAAAATTTCAATAATAAATAGTATTTCTACGCTTTCACAGAATGATATAATGTATGAATTGTTATAATGTCAACTTATTTTCCTGAGACATGACATTGTCTAATTCATTTCAGCAATCGTAGAATTATGAGAATTATAATATGATATCATACTTTTTATTGGTTGATATTTTCATGCCGATGGTCAATCCATATGATGATGGGAATGGTAATGGTAAGTTAATAATATTGTGTTCAGAATATCTCCAGTAAAAACAAAACTGGAATATTGGTGTATTGGAGTGGATTTGAGGAAAGAATATATATTATCGTTCATCATAGAATTGAGTTGGGTAGAATTTGTCTATTGGTTTTGGATTGATAATTTTTGGCAATCTTGTTGAATTTATATTCTTTTATGATGTTTTAATTCAATTTCTGCTAAGATGAAGTTCTTTCATTAGAATCCATTGATATAATTCCCAACTCTGAGAAACCAATACATTGAACAAGAGCGCCAGAAAGCTCCTGTCCAAAGTGCTTGAACCAATTCTTTTGAATTTCAACGAGGAGCTGCGATTTTGGCGACTTTCTGTAAAATCCGTCAGTTTCAAATAGATACTTATAGTAATTCAATGTTTCATACGATGCTAATATCCTTGTATTAAATCTACGTTGAGAAGCCGCAATAATTGATTTTTAGAAAATTGTTACGTCTTGCAATTTCTTGTTGGATGTATTTATGTTTGATTTCGTAAGAGTGTCTTTAAAGATGTAAAATTTTGTTTTTTATATAGGGTCCGATAATTTCTTAGTTTTCTTGAAAAATAACACTAAACGCGTACACACGCTATACTTACTGTATGGGTGGAGAGGGGATGTGAAGGGAGCGGGAAGGGACCACCACACCTGGCGGCAAGATGTGTTTTTTTATTATTTAGGGTCTCAGGAGTAAGAATCCGGTCATAGTAAACGTCACTCGGATTTTGCATACTCAACTACCTCTAGCGCCTGCACTATTTCGTTACATGGTGTTTTTGCCTTCGCCTTCAATTTAATCGACATGATTGTTACTAATTACGATCGTGTGTCTCGCACTGGACATCCCTCACCCTCGGGGCACATAGAATAGAGTATAAACGGCAACCGATGTGGATTCAACTGTAGCGTACGGGCGCTCGGCGATTAAAAATATTATAGTTGCCTTTAATTATTGTGGCGAATAACGAACGCGATGACCATCTGACCGTAACTAAGATATGAATAATGCATTAGTTTTCCAGTAGAGCACGTCAAAGTATACACATGCTGTTTTCAAGAACGCTACCCTTTCGATACAATGAACTCTCCGGTCATGCCATTGTGATTTTGCGGAAGGTTCCATATGCAAGCCGGACGGGCGGAAAACAGCTGGCGAACACCCGGCAAATGAATGGACAAAACGGTGGACTACTTAGGTATTTTGTGATTCTCCGCCGTGGAGGAATACGGTGTTATTTGTACTTTCCATTGATATGAGATACACGGACGAATCCATGTCACGAATCACGATCATAGACATGTCTATGGTTATGGTAGAACAGTAGTTTTATAGAGCCTTAATGGTAGTGGTGAAAAATATGCATAGAATACCTGTGAACATTGGCCCGAATATTTTCGTCCAAGATCAGGATAAAATAGCGACAAATATTGGCTTATACCTAGACAATGATATTTACCTTAATTTCTAAACAAACTTTGTTGCAAGCAACTACTCTACAAGCTAGAGATATGTGGATTCCATTCTTCGGCAATAAAATTAATTAATTCGTTTATGAGCAAATGAAGATATGTGTTCGTGTATGAGAGACATAACCATTGGAGTCCCTCAAGGCTCCAATCTAGGGCCAGCACTATTCTTGATCTACATCAATTATCTGCCCGAATATCTTCCTGATGCATCTAGTACACAATTTATTGGCGATACAACAATTGAGGTTGGGTATAATGATCTTGAAGAACATACGTCCCAGAATAGGACTCTGAAAGAGGGCGGGTGGCGTTGTCGGGGGCTTTTTAGTGGTTCACATCTAATGGATGAGCATAAGACCCGATCTCTGACCCTAAGTTTGAGACTGGGAGGTGATTTCAATGATGTAAAATTTCTGGGAGTGTGTCTGGATGCTGTACTCCCAAATCCTAAAATAGTCCAAAATTTTATGCCTTTATTTTTTATCCTTGTAAAACTACCCCTAGATAAATTTTATAACCAAAGTAAGTACGTATTGATAAAAATAATATTTTTTATTGGATAGATGAATTCAATTCATTTTGGAAAATAAACTCCCAACTGTGTGATTTTGTTCTTATTTTATGTATAGGTACACTAAAACTTATGACAAACTGCTTGGCTTACCTATTTCCTTCAATTGTTTATGTTGCTACTTTTGTGATATATTTTTGATTATTTACATATGGGTGCTCCACTCTTTTGTAGAACATTGGCCAAAATGTTCAGTTTAAGAATTTTATATGAAGATTCACGTCGTTTTTTGTGCTCATGTTCTCGGAAACAGCGTTCTATTTGTAATTTTTAACCGAAAATGATTTCAAACGATTAGGCTGATGAATAATTGGAGATCAAATTCAATTCTGTTCGTTGCCACGATAACTTCCGAAGAGAAAGAGATAGCGATTTGCTATTTTCAGGGTAGGTTTCTCATCAGAATGCAACGGTTAAGTTCGTAAATGGGCAAAATCGGCTTCGAACGAATACCCATCTAAAACATTGTTTCCTCAATAACTCAAAGAATGCAGATCCAATAGAATTGAAACTTGGTTATTCGATGTAGAATAATAATAATACAGAATGCCGACGCGCAAATTTTTGCAAATTTCCGTGAGGATCATATTACTAAAAAAAATTTTTTCCTCAAAAATTTTATATTATAGAAACTGTAAAATTTCGATAAAACTCCGTACAAACCTTTAAGCCGCCATTTTACAATCCAGTACCGGATTTCTGCTCGATTGGCTCTATATTTCAGCAATTATCTACACTACAGGGCCGATTTATTCAACCTCTCCGTAAAGTATTCGGTAACTAAGAGTGCTCGTTAAATTTACCGACACCCTTTAAAGTAATAAAATCTATTCATGTTTCACAGATGTTTCACATATAGTCCGGTCAATTTGGACATTCGAAGGTACATAAATTCCCAACAGCTGAAAATGAGTAAAATTGTTCAAAACATAATTATAAACAATACCTGAAAGTTCCCCATCATTCCCGTGTAAATAAAAAATTTTATTCAAGGTCAAACGTCAAAAAAATGAGTTTTTCGCGATTTTCAGCAAAACGGTATGTTATATCATAAAAGTACCTCAGACAAAAAATTTATATTATAAAATTATCTATAAAAAATGTCTGAATAGTTTTTTCCTACGAGCCACTGTTTCTGAGATATACCTATTCAAAAAGTTATAAAAGTTGTTATCGTCATAATATGTACACGTTTCCACGCCACCTATAAGGTAGTGTACTTAGCGCGTTTGTTTTAATGTGGTTTCCCCATTAGGCCTACTCCACAGGTCAGTTGTTATACTATTTAATGTGAAACTATTGCAAACTATTGGAAATCAAACGCTCTAATATTCAACCACAAACGATGGAGGGTTTGTGGTTGAATATTAGAGCACGACCGGCCTTGACAATTTGTGCAAGCTAGAGAACAAAACAGTCGAACTTTTTTGCAACTACATTTAGCACTGCATCCCTTTTTGCAGTTGCAAAAAATTGTGTTCAGCAGTTTTCCGGCGGAGTAAAGTTTGAACTGGCTCTAATAAATTGTTGACCAACTTCCAACCCCATTCCACAAAGCCACACTTGTGCCACAAGTGTGGCTTGGTTATCAGCAAGACCCTAAAGAATGGGGTTGGAAGTTGGTCAACAATTTATTAGAGCCAGTTCAAACTTTACTCCCACCTGCGCCGGACAAAATTGCTGAACACAATTTTTCGCAACTGCAAAAAGGGATGCTGTGCTAAATGTAGCAAAAAAGTTCGACTGGTTTTTTGTTCTCTAGCATGCACAAATTGTCAAGGCCGGCCGTGCTCTAATGTTCAACCACAAACGATGGAGGATTCGTTTGATTCCGAAGTGTCATGCGATACATCGATATTGACGCAATTTACTTGCCTCCAAAGTGAAGATGAAGAAGAAGCAGGAGAAGAAAAACAAGAACAAGAACAAGAAGAAGAACAAGAATTTGAAAATTACGAATCAGGCGAATAAACTTCATCACTTTTTTCAAATTACACCGCTTGTATCTTTTCCAATCATTGAAAATTTCCAATAGTTTGCAATAGTTTCACATTAAATAGGATAACAACTGACCTGTGGAGTAGACCTAATGGGAAAACCACATTAAAAAAAACGCGCTAAGTACACAACCTTATAGGTGGCGTGGAAACGTGTACATATTATGACGATAACAACTTTTATAACTTTTTGAATCGGTATATCTCAGAAACATTGGCTCGTAGGAAAAAAACTATCGATACATTTCTTATAGATAATTTTATAATCTACAATTTTTGTCTGAGTTACTTTTATGATAAAACTTACCGTTTGGCTGAAAATTGCGAAAAACTCATTTTATTGACCATTGACCTTGAATAAAATTTTTTCCTTACGGGAATGATGGGGAACTTTCAGGTATTGTTTATAATTATGTTTTGAACAATTTTACTCATTTTCAGCTTGTTGGGAATTTATGTACCTTCACTCTCATTTATCGGTCTAAATTGACCGGACTAATATTTGCAGATCACATCGTATAACAGAGAGATGAATAAACAATTATAGAATACTTTCCTTTCGGTAAGGCTACTTGAAAATTTACAGATAGGTAAATTCCTCAATATCAAAATATCATCCACAGTTGCAAAGGAGCCCAAAGTTTTAGAAAATATTTGTGTTTTTTTTTTCATTTAAAGTTTCTAATTTGCTGAGGAATAAATCAGCTAAAAATGGAAAAGAGGGTTACCCATGGCCGTACTGAAAGTTTGTTTATAATATTTATTGTTAAAAGAAAAGATATTTTGCACCATGCAAGGCATGGTTAACGTCAAGTAGTAATTGATTTCTATTTGAGGGAAATCTAAACAAAAAAGCGAGTCTTTGAAATTTCCTATTGCGTTTTTAGCCGGGGTACTTGAAAATTATGAAACTACGTCCCACGAAATGAAGCGGTCTTTATCATTGATTTTAAACTTTTTAAATGTATCAACGGATTCGCAAAGAATTTTTTTTTGCCAATGTCTGAGGAGTTTCGAAGGGTTTGGAAACTAGAATAAACATGGGAAATACTTCATTTTTCATTTGAAACCCAATGCTCAATGAAGCATTTTGAATTTTTGTCAATATTACCGAAATTCTTTATCGATAAGCCTGATGATAAATGCAAATTTCCACATGAAATAAATAAGTACTTGAAAAAATAATCGCATGATATTTCATTTACACACCTGGTGTTATATTTCAAGTGGATATTAAATGGGATACACTGGTATTTTAATCAGTATTTTTATATTTCAGGGTCACCTGAACACCTGCAAACACGATGCCATCCCCTGTACCAGTAAGTGCGGCGCTCAAATACCAAGGGTGTTGATGGAAGATCACCTCAAGTACACCTGCCCCCAGAGGAGAGCTAGGTGCGAGTTCTGTAACAAAGAATTCACGGGACATGCTCTCGAGGTGAGTCGTTAATCATAATCAGGTGAAATATGTACTTAGAACGTCGAAATTGTGTAGAAAGTTCGACGTGAATCATTACGTCTTAAAATTAATCTTATCGGGGAGTCTCTGTGTTTTCTTGATCGATATATGTTGGTACTCGCAGAGGGTATTTACCTCTGAAAGATAAGCCGTGTTTGAGTAATCTGTAAACATTTATTAACACACAAATGCAGTTGTGAAAGCGGACGATACATTTAAAGTAGCAGTTAACCTCGGAAAAGTTAATGTGAAAAGATGATTTTCACTGTATCCTATTGCATTATTGTTTCTGAATATTCACAGTGACATGATAAATGCCAAGAAGAGATTCTTGTTTTTTGAGCAAACATGGCAATAACGTTCAACTGCTAAATGATAAATTAATTGTAATTAACTCTAAGGTAATCAGCAAAATAATATGGACATAACTTTATTAATAATGGTCGATTATTGGTTACACACTGGTCCTCTCTTATAAGGTACTACCTGCCCGCCCCGGCTTCGCAATGTTGAAATGCTGATACTAAATATACTACAGAATTTCTTTATATACAACGTTCACAGCATTTTTGTCGTTAGACAATACAAACATGTTTTCTTTAGAGGTTACTCTTGAAAGAGCGACTTATAATTGGCCATGTGAAAAACACTCAACGCTCAAATATAAGCCTGTAGCGTTGAAAGTTGGAACCTGCGATTTATTAATTGTCATCGCAAAATATATCTTTACCGGAAATTGTAGGCGTTTAAATTGTTGCAACATACGGAATGGAAACAGTTGCAATCACACAAACTCATGCTAATAAACTCTCAGTGATGGAACGGGCAATGGATAGAGCCATGCTTGGCATCACACTTACCATGCTTGGCATTACACTGAGAGTATATAATGAAGAAATCCGTAGAAGGATCAAAGTCAAGGATATAATGGAGAGGATCGCAGAGTTGAAGTGGCAGTGGGCGAGTCATGTAGCAAGACTGAGAGACAAGAGATGGACACTGAAAATCGCGCAGTGGACCACGAGACAAAGCGGAGTAGAGGCAGACCTCCACTACGATGGACAGACGGCATTAAGAATATAGTTGGTGGAAATTGGTAGCAGGGGGCGCAGGATAAAGATCATTGGAAATAATTAGGAAAGGCCTATGTTCAGGACTGGACGGATGAAGGCTGAGGAAGGAGAAGAAGAAGATGGCAAATGCTCTTGCCAAACGAGGCCCTGGGACTTTGTTTGACGGCCCAGTCTGTGGTAGAGAATGTGGGGATAACCAAATCCCGACTCTGGCAATCTACAGTGCTGAAGATGGTCTATTACATCTAATTTGTTCTTCACTCCTCAGTTCCTTTGCAAAAATTTGCGCGTTGCTATTCTACAACTAATTGTAAGTTTTAATTCGATCGGATATATATTTTCCGAGTTATTGAGGATACAATATTTCGGACGGGTGTAGATCCGAAACCGTTTGCCGATTATGCCCATTAACGAACTTAACCATAGCATTCGGATGCGCAACCTACCCTTAAAATTGCAATTCGCTATAGGTGGGTTCATACAGCAAATAAAACAGATTAAAATAAAATAAGAATGTTGAACATGCACATTTCAATGAGAGCGTTTATAATACAATATAAAATAACAAATAAGAATGAAAATTAATGTTGGACAACTTTCATTTTTATTACAGTAGAATCTCACTAATCCGGCACTTCAATAGACCGACACGTCCAATAATCCGGTACACTCCGCCCGTGCCTACTTCACCCCTCATCATGGAAAAAGCTATGACCTACATTGAATGTTGTATCACGAGAATTAGAAGAATGGTATCCTCACAATGATCTAGCAATTGCCTATTGATTACAAAATTTATCAGAATACAGATACAGCATTCAATTGTTTCAATACCAGCATAACATGGGTTGAAAAAACAGCTTACCTGCTAAAGAGGCCATAATTTTTCGAAACATGCGAGAAAAGGTTTTCAAACAAGGTTTACGACTTGCACAAAAATAGACCTCAATTAAAGATGATTTAGTTAACTCGATAACATTGTGAGATATGTCATAAAAAAATTCTATGTACACATTATGTTTTCTATACAATCCAGTAATCCGAACATTCCAATAATCCGGCACACGCTGGTTATTAATGGTGCCGGATTACTGAGATTCTACTGTACTTATTTTATTTTTTTTGGAAAAAGACAATGCGCTCATTAGAAGAGTGAAATCCTCGGAACTTATATGAAAATTCGGTCATTCTTATTTTGTTCTGGGTCATCTGTATAAACCAATCGTTTTAGATCTCAGTTCTTATTTTATTGTAATTGGTTTCTTATTTTATTTTATTTGCTGTGTAAACCCCATAAATCTCTTCCTTTTCGAAAGTTATCGTGGCAAATAACCGCCGGCCCGACAGATTTTGATTTGACCTCGAATTCTTCAACAGTAAAACGAACTTAATCGTTTGAGACCATTTTCGGTAAAAAATCGAAAATTGCATTTGGGCAAAATTATAGCACGCTGGTACCTAGAACATACGTGCAAAAAATGACAAAGCAATGAGTATTGAACAAATTATTTCTCTTTCTAGAACCACATCGGAACCTGCGGCTACGAGCCATTGTACTGCGAGAATAAGTGTGGCGTGAAGATACACCGTCGCCATTTGTCGCAACACAAGTCAGGGGACTGTTCCAAGCGACTGGTACCCTGTAGGTATTGCTGCAAAGAATTTGTAGCCGATACTTTGCCAGCTCACAACGTAAAATGCGGGAGGGTTCCCGTGGTCTGTCCAAACAGATGCGATATCAACCTACTGGCCAGAGAAGAGTTAGATTCACACCTCAAGGAAGAATGCACCATATCCGTACTGCCCTGCACCTTCAAAGAGGCCGGATGTAGATTCAAGGTTGGTGTATGTTAGCTTTCTTGCTTTTTGATGAAAAAACACGTTCGATGTTCGTCTATCAAATGAAACGTCTACTGGGTTAATTATTTGAAAGACCCTTTATACAAGGTGTATTTCAATAACACTGAAAAAATAAATGGGGTGAGTCTGTGGAGAAATTTAAGCTGGGTATTTGGTAGAAAATATTTTGGAAAACTTCCCCCAGAAAAAGAAACACCCCTCCAAAAGAATATTAACAAAAAAATGTTTGTCATTATAATTGCATTATCGATATTCGACAGGGTTTTGTTCATTGTTTGTTCACTATTGTTTTAGTTGTATTAGCCTAGTAGAATCATGATTTGGTTGCCTGTTGTTCAATAAAATGCTATTTAACATGAGCTCGCAATACATTTATGTTTTTCTCGTAAATGCTTGAATTTTCAAAAAAACGTGTTGAGATAAAAAAGTTAGTAAATGAATTGGGCTTTTCAGCCATTTTTTTTAGGAGGAAAATTTTATCAAAGAAAAAGTTGTAAGAAAAAGTATCTTAGGAGTTGACTATTTCAACCCCCTCCAAGCATACTTAGGGCTTGAAAAATTCAAAAATGTGTAGTTTTATTGACAAATAATATTTATTAATTTTTGTGCCCTTTCTCTGAACTTGGAAATTTTTCTCTGAACTTAGAAATTGGTAATTGGTTTCGAAATGCAGGGGGACAGCTTTTTCAAAAGTTTTTCATGAAAACCACTGTAAGTTTTGAACCAAACGTCAGATCGTTAATATTTCATTTCTTGCGTCATATATGTGTCAGACCGAGAACTTATCAGCTGAGGCAATGAATCCATTTGATATCGAAGGGGTTTTCTGATAGTTAGTATATCTACAAACATACCGGATTCCGAAACAGAAGGTTATTTCTCGAAATCACAATTTTTTACCTATTATGAAAGATACATAATTCTCACAAGTCTAAACATAACGTTTTCTCTTGATCAGGGTCCACGGTTTTCCATGGAAACTCACCTGGAAGAAAACTGCCGGCAACACCTGAACATGATGTGTAACGTAGTCACCAAACAGCAACACCAAATATCCTCCCTGAAGAACGCCCTCTCCAAGTTATCGCTGAACTATTCCGGTACCCTGATATGGAAAATCAGCGATTTCACCTCCAAACTGAACGAAGCCAATAACAAGGAGGGGATGGAGTTGGTCTCGCCACCTTTTTTTACTAGTCAATACGGGTACAAGCTACAGGTAGGGATTTTGTTCTTATTCGTTTTGTTTAAGTTTTTTGTTATTGTATGATCCTTGTACCGAAACTAATATGTGAAGCAACAATGGTCGGCATATACATAATTTCATGGTTGCTATGGTTTGCGAAGCTGTCGGTGCATAACTTGAACAAATAACCTGATGCTTGAAGAATAATTGAGGATAAGGTTCAATTAAAAATAGGTTTCTCAATTTTTCCGAATGAGCTGAATATCTTTTATGCGGATGTTCTAGGGAACAGTGTACATAATATCATTTCGTTAAAAATAGTCTTGAACTATTTGGTTCACTTATGAAGAATTCAAGGTCAAATTCAATTCTGTCCGGCCAGCCGTTTCCACGATAATTTTCGAACAGAAAGAGATAGCGAATTGCAATTTTCAGGGCAGGTTGCACTTCCGAATATGACGGTTTAGTTTGTCAATGGGCATAATCGGCGAAACGAATTCGGAGTTGTACCAATCTGAAATTTTGTTGCCTTTATTACTAATTAACTCAAAAATACAGATCCGATCGAATTGGATCTTGGAAATTAGTTGTTGAATGCCGACACCCAAATTTTTGCAGAATTTCGTGGTGATCGTAACACTAGATAAGTTTTTTCTTTCAAAACATTTTTTTTATGGTGGGTGGCTAAGCTGGCTTAATTGGCAAGAAAACTCCCTTCCAGGTTTTCACAATATATCTATTAAAATTGAAAAATTACAATAGGTCGACCCTTTTTCACTCTACACAGTCTCATACTATTTAACTCAACATAAAACAGGCAATGTCGTAGCTCCCTTGGAGTACGATATTATGATCACCCTGTAGATGGATCTAGAACTGTCCCAGTGGGAACTTCGGCACTCCAATTCGATGTTCTGAATCCAATGAAATTATCTCTCCATGATTCTCCGATTCCAATGGAACTACTTCCTGATGGTGTTCTAATTCCAAGGAAAGTATCCTTTGATTATTATCCAATCCAAAAGACGTACCACGTTGATTTCCTAATTCCAAGGGAAGTATATATTTCTGGGTGATTTTTCGGTACAAATTTAATCCCAGCAGAGGTGCTATCGGGGAATAACGAACAAAGAAATTATAATACGAAAAACTTTTACAACTCCTTCTCGGTTTTCTGAACATAAAATTACATATAATCATTCACATAATATATCACAAATTAAACCTAAGAAGGAGATTTGTTCAGAATATCAAACAACTTCTACAGAATTTACCAAATCTGAGATTGCTTTCACAAAATAAAATGGATGACTCTGAACACACTATGACCTTTAAACTTACTTTTCTTCCCTGGCGAGTATTCCGAATAATTTTAATATCAAATTAAGCACTGGCTGAGGATTTCAGCACAATTCTCGCCGATAATTCAACTCGGAAACCTTGCGATCAAAATGCTATATTGAAATCTTCCGCAACGCAAGAAGAAAGAACTTCCAGGATTTAATGAAAAATGAAGACGCCGATACTCTGGTTTACGCGCAGCATCACGCGAAGGATTAAAACCGAGGCGGATCGTCACCTTCATTTCTCCATAGACGTGCAATATCGTTGCAACATGTACGAAACTGCCATGGAAAAATCAGTTTAACAGCTTTCTCGTAACTAAAATATCACTTCTGAAGACTGAAAACGCTTAGAAGTTATGGAAATTCGATTTGCGCAGAACTGTAAATGGTCGGAAGTATTAGCGTCACATCGAAAAAATCCACCTTAAGGTACTTATTATTATTTAGAGTTTTGAGGTGGATTTTCTTTTCGAAGCTCCTAGGGGTATATTTTCAATGAAATTCTTCACGTCCCAAGAGGTCATTATTGGTCACCTTAATGCCAAAATTAAACTCAATCCGACATATGGTTTCCGAATTTCAAGCAGAATAGTTGAAAATTATTTGCACAAGTCTTCGTATCGGCATTCTTCAACTAACTACCGAGTTTAAATTCGATCAGATCAGTATTTTTAGAGTTATTGAAAAAACAAAATTCTGTAATTTGAATTCTTTTTCTGTTCCTAGTTATCCGATCGATACAAAACTATAAAGGTCTACAGCTTGTAGTAAAATTTCAATTATATCAAATGAGCAGTTTCGGAAATATTGCTTAAATTTAAAATGGCCATAACTGTGAAACCACTAGGCGGATTTTGCCCATTGTCGAACTTAACCGATATGTTCATGCCCCAAACCTACCCTTTCAATTTAAACTCTCTTACTCATTTCTTTCGAGAGTTATCGTGCCTGAATTCGTTTTGACCCCGGATTATTCATCAGTGAGTCAAAACCAATTGTTTGAAATCATTTTCGGCCAAAAATTCAGAAATTTAAAAGTTTGATAAAAAAAAACGTGGTGACCGTGGGATATTTGTCTCGTCTATTTCTCTAGATCAGAACTCCAAATCTAGGTCCGCGGTTAATATACGCGCGGCCCACGATAATATGTTAAATAAAATAGAAATGGCTGATACCGTTGTTATGTTCTGTGGCTCCGACAGACTCAACTAAAGTGAGACCTTATTAACCTTCGCATAAAAGATTCTTACCTACCTAATGAATATATTTATCATCTACCGCAAATATGAAAATTCTGCTTTCACAAAATTTATTCGGTAGAACATTATTTTATTTTTGTCATCCACATCAATGATCAATTTTTAATGGTGGTGGCAACAGGTTTTTCGTCACTATAAAAATAGTCCCCGCCCGCTCTCGACGATAGTGCTTAAACATGTTGAAGCATGTACATATTTGTTTCTTCTGCCCTGCAAACAATTTAATAATTTTGTTTGGTCGGCGAATCTGGTTTAGATAGCTCTGCTTTAGGTAATACTCTATCCCACCAAAAACATTTCATGTAAGATAGGTCGACAAGCTTTTACAGACGGTCTACACCCCTAATAATTGGACGATAAGGCCTTTCTCTGTAAGCCCTAATTCAATACTGCCTCTGGCGGCTGGTGATAATTTGATTAAGGGGGGCGCTGATTCGAGAATACAAAAAAAAAATATATATTTTGAATGGTAATTACCAAATGCCTACATCTTAAAATGAAGTCAGGAATGTCTTTTTACTAAATTTTGTTCGATGGACAACATTGTGAGCGCTGTCAGTCGTTCTTCCGACATTTAATTCCTTAGAAACGTCTTGATCAATTTTAATGTAGAGAATAGTATATTCTAAAACAAGTTGCAGAATGGGCTCCTATTAAAACACGAATGTGAAATTCGAAAACGAGCGAAGAAGGAGCGAGTTTTCGTACGCATGAGTGTTGGAATTGCCTTCTGCAACGAGTATTAGACGATATTTTCTCTATTTCAGGAAAGTTTTGTAAAATACTGTTGAAATTTAATGAAAAATTCGGATTATACATCCTAGTGACTTTTGTATTGTATCTTCGTAGTTGGTGTGACTGTTATCTACGAAAGTTGACAGATTACGGAATTTGAATTTGAAACGTTCGTAGGGCATGGAGATCAGATTTAAAACAGGAAATCTCTAGTACCATATTCTTCAATGAAAATAAAGCTTTTCCTCTACAATTATTTCACTATATCCAGATTATATTTTATTGTCAATGGACGTGTGTTGAAATTTGATAGGATCGAATGTCAGTGCTGACTACCACAAAACGAAAAATATAACTAGAAACAATGCGGGAATGAGTTCATTCCAGCACTGTTTTCAGTGCTGGAATGGACTCATTACGATACTGAAATAGAGAATAGTATATTCTAAAACAAGTTGCAGAAAGCGCTCCTATTCAAACACGAATGCAAAATTCGAAAACGAGCGACGAGGGAGCGAGTTTTCGAAAGCATGTGTGTTGGAATTGCCTTCTGCAACGACTATATTTTCTCTATTTCAGTCAAGTTTTGTAAAATACTGTTGAAATTTAATTAAAAATTCGGATTATACATGCCAGTGACTTTTGTATTGTATCTTGACAGTTGGTGTTGCTGGTGCAGTTGGTGTGGAATTTGAATTTGAATTGTACGTAGGGCATGGAGAGCAGATTTAAAACAATTTCCTAATAGCATGAATGATTCAAAATTAGCAAGAAGAAAATCTCTAGTACCTTATTTTTTAATGAAAGTAAAACTTGTCCTCTCAATCATTAATTCACTATATCCAGATTATATTATATTGACAATTCACGTGTGTTGAAATTTGATCCGATCGAATGTCAGTGCTGACTACCACCAAACGAAAAATATAACTAGTAACAATGCGGGAATGAGTTCACTACAGCACTGTTTTTATAGTGCTGTAATGAACTCATTACGATACTGAAATAGAGAAACATCAAAAAAAGGCATGTTTTCTTCACATCCGCAAAACCATAAAGTCTTTTCGTAAACATTTGCGTCAAACAAAAGATTAATTTTGTTACATCACACACCCTCAGTGTCAGTCCTTAAATCTCCAACGCAACTTTATAACACGAAACAATTGGCACCTATCTATCTATTCTATCTAGCTATTTTATTCCTCTCTGGGCTTCTGCTAATACGCCCGAATCCTGACTGAGAATCCCGCGAGACTAGCTGGTCTCTGAGTGAGGACGTTTGCCGTTTCCATGGTTACTCCAGCCCGGCATAGTGCGGACGCTTATAGCATACCTAGTCTTTGTGGGCACTTAAAGCAAATGTAATTATTGTGAAATATATATGGTCGTTAGGTAAAAATGTACTAATTTTAATTGAATCCAGTTTGAAGAGCACGAATATGAAATATACAAATTAATTG
This sequence comes from Halyzia sedecimguttata, assembly GCA_937662695.2. Classification (NCBI taxonomy): domain Eukaryota; kingdom Metazoa; phylum Arthropoda; class Insecta; order Coleoptera; family Coccinellidae; genus Halyzia; species Halyzia sedecimguttata. The sequence continues at coordinate 8,113,225 of OW569414.2, read as the reverse complement.
TTTATGTATGTACGTCCTTTTTCTAGGGAGGGCAGTGCCCCGCCGCCCTCCCTCCCCGGTCACCCGTGATTCTGTATCTTATTCAAAAGTCCGGCTTGGCTGTTTCATAGAGCTATTGCATGACACAACTTTAAAACCCAAGGTATTTTATTTCATATCATAAGATTGCGACGGCTGCAATCTTTTGCACCAAGATGTAGGGTTTGTAGAATTGTACCTTTGTACTGCTGGGGTCTTGGCTCTTTATGAGATCATAACTTTTTAACTGTGAATGTTTCTTGTGAGTCATTTGGAAGCTTATTTTACATGAAATATTTTTGGTGGAATTTCATTTCTTCAACTTTTTTCATAAACAAATGTTCATGCACGATTTTGGACACGGTACCTTTCCGCATCTAAAGGATGTCAGCTATCTCTTGCAATTTCATTTTACGATCTGAAATAAAATTTTGGGAATTGTTTGAATGTTTTCGAGCGTTGCCATCTCATTTGGACGACCTCAATTGGACCACTTGTTCGACCGCCTTTAAAATCCGCCTACCATCGGCAAATGGTTGTTTTTGATGGGTACTATATACCCGGTATACTTTTGAAGCCATTGCTGGGCTGGAACGGTATTTTTTATAAGTGGAAAACAGTCTTTGATTAAAGACTAAACTCGTTTTTGCGCGCATGTTATCATTCTGCCCAAATGTTTGACATTTTTGAATTTTTTTCAAAAAATGGTCTCAAACGGTTACGCTCAACTCACTGATGAAAAGTTCGAGGTCAAAATCGATTCTATCCGACCGGCCGTCCGTTGCCACGATAACTTTCGAACCAAAAGAGATGCCGACTTGAATAGTTTAGGGTAGTTCGAGCATGCGAATGCGACGGTTGAGTTCTTTAATGGGCATAAACGGTTTCAGAGTTGGAATTAAAAACAAACTGTTAAAAAATATTCTGTATCTCAGGAACCATTCCATTCATCCCATATCGCTGAAATTAGCGCACGATCGACTCTATATTGTTGGAGTTATTGAAAAATACTGGAAATCTAGTAGGGTTGGTCGAGTTCAGTATCTGGATGGGTAATCGTTACTACAATAACTTTCGTTAATGAGAGATAATCGGCCGAACGGTTTTGGAGTTATTCTGATCCAATTTAAACTTCATAAGTACTTTTAGAATGCGGACGAATTGTGAAATCACGTGTGTATAGTATCACTAGAAAACCAAAAAAAAAATTAGAAAGAAAAAATTATTTCAGAAACTATTTGTCAGATTCCACTGAAATTCCGCACAAACCTACAAGCCGACAGACTTGAGTGATGAGAGAATGTGTATGATCACAGAATTTTTAATTCTGACATATGTATTCTATTGGAATAGAAATTCATTGAATATCTAATAATATACGAAGCCTCAAGTAACTTCAGGATACGATATTCACGAAATTCCGCGAAAATTAGAGGGTCGGCATTCTACAAGTAATTACCGAGTTTTAATTAGATCAGATTTGTATAATTTAGGTTATAGAGGAAATAACAACAAAATTTCAGATGAGTATAACTCCAAAGCCGTTTTGCCGATTATGCCCATCAACGAACTCAAATATTCAGACGCAACCTACCCTGAAAAGTAATCGTGGGATAAATAATATTTTTTTAAATACTATAGTGATACGATCCTCACAAAATTCAACAAACTTTTTTGCGTCGGTATTCTACAACCACTTACCAAGTTTCAAATGTATCGGATCTATATTATTTGAGTTATCGAGAAAACAATATTCCAGATGGGTATAACTCTGAAACCGTTTGGCCGATCATACCCAGCAATGAACATAACTGTTCCAATCGGATGCGCAACCTACCCTGAAAATTGCAAGTCCTTATCTCTTCCCGTTCGAAAGTTATCGAGGCAACGGTCGCCCATCCAGCTACCAATCTCACCCAAGGCTGCTCCGATCGTATTCAAACTTGGTACACTTAGAGTTGGCTGTAGAGTTGGGTTTTGAAGGCTCTCGCTAAATTTCAGCGATGTCGGACTAATAGTTTCTAATTTATAGAAGATTTTTCAATGACTTTCGTTTTTTTTTTATTTTCCTCACGAAATTTTGCAAAGGTTTTTCGCGTTGGCATTCTACATCTAATTACCATGTTTGAATTGGATCGGGTTCGGATTTTCCTAGCTATTGAGCAAATAGCAACCAAATTACAGATGGGTATAACTCCAAAACCGTTTGGCCTATTATGCCTATTATCAAACTCAAATGTCACATTCGGATGAGCAATCTACACTGAAAATTCCAAGTCACTATCTCTTTCCGTTCTCAGGATACCGTGAGATGAATAATATTCTTGAATATAAGTGGAAAGGTTTAACTGGTAATTCCGCATGATCCATATTTCCATATCCTTTAATATATTTTCAAAAATTTTCTTGTTTTTTTACAATATAGCTACCAAGTTTCAATTCCCAAGTTTCAATTCGATCGGATCTGTTTTGGTTGATGACAAAATTATTACATACTCGGAAACTGTTGGTACGATTATGCCCATTCACGAACTTCGTCATATTCGGACTATCTCTTTCCGTTATCGTGGCAACGGTCAGCCGGACAGAATCAAATTTGACCTCGAATTCTTCATCAGTGAGTCGAACCTTTATCGTTTGAGACCATTTTCGACAAAAAATTCGAAAGGGCAAGAACGTGCGCAAAAAGACGTCTTGAAGGTTCAAGCAGTATTTCGTGAGGGTTTGTGAGGCGTGAATAGACATTAGAACATGCGCGCAAGAGTTCCTAAAATCACGTCAGTGCTTTTTAAAAATTTTAAACAAGATCAAATGTAGCTTCAATATCTCAACAACCACTGAACGAATGTTATAGAATTATTACACGTATCTTTTCAAGGTTGGTTCTACAGAAAAAAAAAATTGGTTCAAGCCCTGTGGACAGGAGCTTTTTGGCACTCTTGTTCAAACAGACAAATTATATCTCCGAAAGTATTGGTTTCTCAGAGTTGGGAATTATATCAATGGATTCTTATGATATATATATATATATATATATATATATGTCAAGTGTATAGTTCCGGTACTTTTTGCAAGGTGTATATTTCTCTGCATACATAGATCATATATTGAATATATAATCCGTTTCTTTTTGAATTTTCAATATATGTCTAGTGGTTTCTGTTTTAGATTATTATATATATATGGCATAGTTCCGAGACTTTTTTCAAAGAAATGATTGTGAATCTGATATTTTTCATAGTTTTTCCGCATACATTAGATCAATAGCACTCTAAGAAGTCATTGATGTCAAAAAATCTCTGAAAACCCCTAGATATTTTCGAAAGCCTGCTCAATAAACGATTGAAGATTTTATATCTTTTGTAAGTTTTCTCGAACACAATAGATTCATACTAGGTATTCTAATGGTAGATATCAAAAGATTACTGAAAACTTAGTGTATTCTGAATATAATTCAGTTCCATCTCAGATATCGATATATCCGCGAAATATATTTGAGCGTTTTCTCGCAGAAAATAGAATCATATTACTCCCACGAGTCATAGATGTCAAAAGATTTCTAAAAACTCATTTGATTCAGAATATAATCCATCAGTTTCATTTCAGATGTCGTCTTGTTCAGCGACTTTCATAGAAATACATAATTGAAGATTGTATATTATTATCGTCGGTTTCCTCGCACAAAATTGATTCATATTATTCTGATGAGTTATTCTCAAATTATGTCAAAAGATGGAATACTTCATTATTCAGGAATACTTCATCAGTTTCATTTCAGATGCAATTAAATATATCGTCTAGAATCGGGAAAATCACCATATAAATAATCGAAGATTTTATATTTTTATCGACTTTCTCGCACACAATATATTCGCATCACTTCGACGTGTCTTATTATGTCAAGAGACTCACAAAACTTCATTATGATTATAATTAATCAGTATTATTCCAGAAATCGATTTATGCTCTAATTGCGGTACAATCCTCATAGAAATAATTGAAATTTTTATAATTTTGTCGATTTTATCGCATAGAGAATTTTCCTATTCCGTTGTCATAGTTACATTATATTCATATTACAACGACGAGCTGGATATGTCAAAATATTTCTACAAACTTATTACATCTTCAATATATAATTTTGGAGATTCATTTCAGATGTTACCATAATATCTAGTTCTGGGACATCACTCATGGAAATAATTGTTGATTTAATATTTTCGTCAGTGATTTCGCATAGGTACAATATATTCATATTACTCCTTCGAGTTGTATATGTCAAAATCTTCCTACAAACCTATTTCAATTATTTCATGTCGAATACATATAATTCGGAAGATTCATTTAAGGTGTTACCATACTATCTAGTTTCTTTTTGAATTTTCAATATATGTCTAGTGGTTTCTGTTTAAGATATATATGGCATAGTTCCGAGACTTTTTTCACAGAAATGATTGGAAATTTGATATTTTTCATAGTTTTTCCGCATACATTAGATCAATAGTACTCTAAGAAGTCATTGATGTCAAAAAACCTCTGAAAACCCCTAGATATTTTCGAAAGCCTGCTCAATAAACGATCGAAGATTTTATATCTTTTGTTGGTATTCTCGAACACAATAGATTCATACTAGGTACTCTAATGGTAGATATCAAATGATTCCTGAAAACTTAGTGTATTCTGAATATAATTCAGTTCCATTTGAGATATCGATATATCCGCGAGATATATTTGAGCGTTTTCTCGCACAAAATAGAATCATATTACTCCCACGAGTCATAGATGTCAAAAGATTTCTAAAAACTCATTTGATTCAGAATATAATCCATCAGTTTCATTTCAGATGTCGTCTTGTTCAGAGACTTTCATAGAAATACATAATAGAAGATTGTATATTATTATCGTCGGTTTCCTAGCACAAAATTGATTCATATCATTCTGATGAGATATTCTCAAAATAATCCAAAAGATCCTCAACAACTAATAAACAACAGACAAAATATTACTCCGACATAAATGTCGAAATATGGAATACTACATTATTCTGGAATAATTCATCGGTTTTATTTCAGATGAAGATAAATATATCGTCTAGAATCGGGAAAATCGCCATATAAATAATCGAAGATTTTATATTTTCATCGACTTTCTCGCACACAATAGATTCGCATCACTTCGACGTGTCTTATTATGTCAAGAGACTCACAAAACTTCCTTTCATTATGATCATAATTAATCAGTATTATTCCAGAAATCGATTTATGCTCAAATTGCGATTATGCTCAAATTTTATAATTTTGTCGGTTATATCGCATATAGAATTTTCATATTCCGTCGTCATAGTTACATTATATTCATATTACAACGACGAGTTGGATATGTCAAAATATTTCTACAAACTTATTACATCTTCAATATATAACTTTGGAGATTCATTTCAGATGTAACCATAATATCTAGTTCTGGGACATCACTCATGGAAATAATTGTTGATTCAATATTTTCGTCAGTGATTTCGCATAGGTACAATATATTCATATTACGCCTTCGAGTTGGATATGTCAAAATATTCCTACAAACCTCTTTCATGTCAAATACATATAATTCGGAAGATTCATTTAAGGTGTTACCATAATATCCAGTTTCTTTTTGAATTTTCAATATATGTCTAGTGGTTTCTGTTCAAGATATATGGCATAGTTCCGAGACTTTTTTCACAGAAATGATTGTAAATTTGATATTTTTCATAGTTTTTCCGCATACATTAGATCAATAGCACTCTAAGAAGTCATTGATGTCAAAAAATCTCTGAAAACCCCTGGATATTATCGAACGTCTGCTCAATAAACGATTGAAACTTTTATATCTTTTGTTGGTTTTCTCGAACACAATAGATTCATAATAGGTACTCTAATGGTAGATATCAAAAGATTCCTGAAAACTTAGTGTATTCTGAATATAATTCAGTTCCATTTCAGATATCGATATATCCGCGAGATATATTTGAGCGTTTTCTCGCACAAAATAGAATCATATTACTCCCACGAGTCATAGATGTCAAAAGATTTCTAAAAACTCATTTGATTCAGAATATAATCCATCAGTTTCATTTAAGATGTTGTCTTGTTCAGAGACTTTCATAGAAATACATAATTGAAGATTGTATATTATTATCGTCGGATTCCTCGCACAAAATTGATTCATATTATTCCGATAAGTTATTCTCAAATTATGTCAAAAGATCATCAAAAACTAATAAACAACAGAAAATAATTTACTCCGACATAAATGTCGAAAGATGGAATACTACATTATTCTGCAATAATTCATCAGTTTTATTTCAGATGCAAATAAATATATCCTCTAGAATCGGGAAAATCACCATATAAATAATCGAAGATTTTATATTTTTATCGACTTTCCCGCACACAATAGATTCGCATCACTTCGACGTGTCTTATTATGTCAAGAGACTCACAAAACTTCCTTTCATTATGATTATAATTAATCAGTATTATTCCAGGAATCGATTTTTGCTCAAATTGCGGTACAATCCTCATAGAAATAATTGAAGTTTTTATAATTTTGTCGGTTTTATCGCCTAGAGAATTTTCATATTCCGTCGTCATACTTACATTATATTCATATTACAACGACGAGTTGGATATGTCAAAATATTTCTACAAACTTATTACATCTTCAATATATAATTCTGGAGATTCATTTCAGATGTTACCATAAAATCTAGTTCTGGGACATTACTCATGGAAATAATTGTTGATTTAATATTTTCGTCAGTGATTTCGCATAGGTACAATATATACATATTAGCTCTTTCGAGTTGGATATGTCAAAATATTCCTACAAACTTATTTTATATCGAAAACATATAATTCGGAAGATTACTTTAAGATGTTACCATAATATCTATTTCCGGGACATTGCTCATGGAAATAATTGTCGATTTAATATCTTCGCTAGTGATTTCGCATAGGTAAAATATATTCATTAAGCCTTCGAGCTGGATACGTCAAAATATTCCTACAAACTTATATTATATCGAATACATATAATTATATGTAAGTAATGTGTATGTAAGTAATCTTTCGAATGCGAAAGATTACTTTAATATGTTACCATGGAAATAATTGTTGATTTAATATTTTCGTCAGTGATTTCGCATAGGTACAATATATTCATAGGTATTGCTACGTCGAGTTGGATATGTCAATCTATTCCTACAAACTTATTTTTTCGTGAGTACTTATAATTCGGAAGATTCATTTCAGATGTTGCCAGAACATCTAGTTCCGGGACATTACTCATGGTATAATTGTTGATTTAATTTTTTCGACGGTGATTTCGCATAGTTACGTACCAACAATATATTACGCCGTCGAGTTGGAAATGTCACAATATTCCTACAAAATTATTTCATCTGGAATACCTATAATTCTAAAGATTCATTTCAGATGTCACCATAGTATCTAGTTCCGGGACATTACACATAGAAATAATGGTTCAAAGATTATTTAAAACTCTGCTTATTCTGAATGTAATTCATTTGCTTAATTTCGAATGACAATATGTCGTTTATTTCCCGTTTAGGTACTACAAATAGACCAACATTTTTTTGTACGTTTTCCATATACAGGGTGACTCATTGAGTTATACATCAATTTCAACCTAGATCACTCTCATCAAACGCTTTTTTCATTGAATACTTTTCCACCTTCGGCCCAGGTATCAGTTTTTATTTTGTATCTTACATGGTGTTTCCTAATGAATTGAATCTAGGTGTGAACTTTCCTATAACAATCACACATCCTTCAAATATAGTTTTTTCCTACTTCCTACAATGGTGTCCTAGTTATTGACTCACGGATTCATAAAACTAAATAAAATTGGTTCAAGCACTGACGTGAAGTCAGGAGCTTTTGCGCGTATGTTCTATTGTCCATTATCCTGTATTGGACACCCTTAATCGAATTTATCATGGTGAATTATGTTGTCCATTCTCCTGTATTGGACACTTAATTCGAATTCACCATAGTAAATTCGACTTACTGATATATAGAATTTTTTTTTAATTTTCAATGATTTCTTAAAAATTTTCTACATATACTATACTCACAAAATTTTGCAAGAATTTTCGCGTTGGCATTCTTCAACTAATAACCACGTTTCAAGTCAATCGGTTTAGTATTTTTGAGTAAATGAGGAGAAAAAACAACCAAACTTCAGATGGCTATAACTCTAAAACCGTTTGGCCGATTATGCTTATAAACAAAGTCAAATGTCGTGTTCTGATGCACACCCTAACCTGGAAACTTCAAGCCGCTATGTCTTTCCGTTCTCAAGTTATCGTGACAAGAAAAATATTTTTTAATAATTTTTTAATAATTTTCCAGCCATACGATTCTCACAAAATTTCACGAACTACTCACCAAGTTTCAATTCGATCGGATTCATATTGCTTGAAGACAAAATTATTACTCGGAAACCATTGAGCCGATTATCCCCATTAACGAACTTGTCCGTCGTATTGGGATGCGCCACCTGCCGTGAAAATTTCAAGTCGCTAGCTCTTTCCGTTCTCAAGTTATCTTGGCAACGGCCGGATGGCCGGCCGGACGGACAGAATCAAATTTGACCTCGAATTCTTCATCAGGGAGTCGAACCCAATCGTTTGTAACCATTTTCGGCGAAAAATTTGAAAATTACAGACATTTGGGGAAAATGATAACGCGATGTTCCCCAGAACGTACGCGCAAAAACTTGGTAATTACTCGTAGAATGCCGACGTGCTAATTTTTATGAAATTTAGTGATATCGTATCACAAAAAAAATATCTTTTCTTCAAAAATTTTATATTTCAGAAAGTATCCGTCAGAATCCGCTCAAATTCCGAACATACCTTGGATCCATAATTACACAATCGAGTACTGAAGTTCAGTTCGATCCACTTTGTATGAGGCGTGAATAGACAATAGTACATGCGCGGAAAAGTTCCTGACTTCACGTCAGTGCTTTTTAAGAATTTTTCATCTATTGATTAGAGTTGAAATTTGGTGTTCAGAGAGATAATAATGACATAGAAGCGTGTGCAAAATTTCCTATGGATCGGTTTACTAGGGACGAAAAAATTTCAAATACAATTGTTGTTTTTCAAATTTGATATTTTGGTCATGGAAAGTGATTTTTAGAGAACGCAAAATTTCAATCTGAGGCAGCACAGAAAATTCGAATGAAAATTCTATATTATTTTCCTTTTATTCTTGAAAATACCTGACCCAGTTGAAACCTGGGTGTAAAATAATGACATTTGTATGCATGCAAAATTTCATGAGTATAGTGAATGATCAGTCTGTTTTTGAGGGTTGTTCAACATTATATTCAGATCGGTCAAAGCAGATTGACTTCACTTCCACGCTTTTTGGGTATATAGGTTCCTGAAGTGACCCTGTTCTATAATTACGTACTTCTCTTAGCGAACTCTAGGAGGTCGCGGTAAGATGAAAGAGTTCGCGGTAAGATGAAGGAGCATAGGGGTTGATATCCAAATCGCAAATCCTAATAAATGACAGGCGCTACCGTATCTCGTCATAAATATGTCCTAGACTTAATCGTTAGTTTCGCGCGGGAAAGAAAATTCAACACGTGGTAAGCAATTTTTTGTTATAACGGATATTTCCTTATGTACTTCGTATCTTCCACATAAGAAGTCCCGGAACTAGGCCTTATAAAATAGTACATATCTGAAAAGTATTAAACTTGTCCAAACACGTTCTATCCTTATATCTCGTAGTGTACATATTCGAGGTCTCGGAACTAGGCGTTTACCTGCAATTTTTTTCAACCCATATCTAACAGTAAACCTACATTTTTCGAGAGCCTTCAAATCATAATTCTACAGCCAAATTCATAATTTGAACATGATCGGATCTATGATGATGGGTATATTGAAACAATACTGGAAAGCGAGCAGCATTGGGCGAGTTCAGTATCAGGATGTGTGACCGTTACCATGATAACTTTTGAATGGAAAGAGATGGCGACTTGCAATTTTCAAAGTAGATCAGCAATTCAAGTGCGATACTTGAGTTCGTTAATAGGCATAATCGATCGACATGTTTTGGAGTTATACCCATCTGAACTCGTTGTTATTTCCTAAATAACTCTAAGCATACAGATCAGATCCAATTTAAACTTACTAATTAGTTGCGAATGCTGATGCGCAAATTTTTGAGAAATTTCGTGAGGATCGTATATTTAGAACATTTTAAAAATATCATTAAAAACTCTGTTTCAGAAAGTATCAGTACGATATCGATATCCGATCGAATTGAAACTTGGTAACTAGTTGACGTATGCCGACACAAAGAGTGAAATTTCGTGAGAATCATATTATTAGAAAATTTTAAAAAAATTATTAAAAACTATTCTCTATTTCAGAAACTGCTCGTCCGATATCACTGAAATTTTGGTAGGGTCTACAAAATACAATTTTACAGGCAAGTTCCGAATTTAAATACAATCGGATCTTGGTTGATGGAGATATTGAAAAACAATTATTGGAAGTCGGGATGCCTTGGGCAAGTTCAGTAACTGGATGGGCGACCATTGCCACGATAACGATAACGGAAAGAGATAGCAATTAGCATTTTTTCGGGTAGGTTGCGCAACCGGTATGAAGATAGCAGTCTAAAGTTAGCAGCCGAAATTTCGTTTATGCTTACATTTTCAAGAAATATGAATATTTCCCAATAGTTCTTCAATACAAAAATGTTGCTACCTCAATAGGGATCTACCCTAAAAAATATATTACGATGTACCCTCTGTCAAAAACTACCACATTTTCCTATCATATAATAAATGAATATGAACTATTATTATATAGGGAATTCGAAGTAAAAGAAGAATATGAAGAAAATGGTGTTTCCGATAAAAATTTGATATGTGAATATCCATGATGTACGCTTTCAGAGAAATCTACTCCGGTGTACTCAAACGCCTCCGTTTCAGGGAAAACTACCCCTTATCTCTACTACCAGTATATCGAATGTATGACAATAATCGTGTTATTTCAAAGTTGAAGAAAATTATGAAGAAAATGATGTTTCACTCTGAAAATTTGATATGCTGATGATCATGATGTGTTTTATCAGAAAAATCTACAGCGATGAACTTACAAGCCTTCCTTATATGGAAAACTACGCCTTGTCTCTACTTCCAATAGATCGAATGTATCAGAATTATCGTGTTATTTCAACGATCAAGAAAATGATGTTTCACTCTGAAAATATAATATGTATAAATCATAATGTACTGTATCAGAAAAATCTTTCAGGATGAAACATCATTATCTTCATAATTTTCTTTAACTTTGAAATAACACGATTATTCTGATACATTCGATCTATTGGAAGTAGAGACAAGACGTAGTTTTTCATACCAGGGAGGCTTGTAAGTCCTTCGCGGTAGATTTTTCTGATAAAGTACATTATGATTATTAAAACGTCAAATTTTCAGAGTGGAACATCATTTTCTTCATAATTTTTTTAAACTTTGAAATAACACGATTATTCTGGTACATTCAATCTATTGGAAGTAGATACAAGGGGTAGTTTTCCATACAAGGAAGGCTTGTAAGCCCATCACGGTAGCTTTTTCTTATGGAGTACATCACGAGTATCATCATATCAAATTTTCATGGTGAAAAATCATAATTTTCTTCAACTTTAAAATAACACGATTATTGTGATACATTCGATATATATTGGTCGTAGAGACAAGGGGTAGTTTTCCATACAAGAGTGGCTTGTAATTACATCGCGGTAGATTTTTCTGAAAGAGTATATCATGATTAATAACGTATCAAATTTTCAGTGTCAAACATAATTTTCTTCATAATTTTTCTCAACTTTGAGATAGCACGATTATTCTGATACATTGGATATATTGTTAGTATAAGAAAAAGGGATATTTTTCCATACAAGGGACGCTTGTAAGTGCCTCGCAATAGATTTTTCTCAAAAAATATAGTAGGCACATTCACATATCAAATTTTCATCCTGAAACACCTTTTACTTCATATTTTTCATTAATTTCGAGTTCACTATATAGTAGTTAAGATTCCTTTTATATATTATAGGATAATTTGGTAGTTTTTGACAGAAGGTACATCGTGATATATTTTTTGGTTAGAGTATGTAATTTAGGCCCCTAAGCAGGTAGCAATATTTTTTTTAATTGTAGAACTAGTGAGAAATACTCAAATTCAAAGTGTACGCATAAACGAAGTTTCGGGTGCTACGGTCTGGCAGCCGATTTCTTGAAATCGGCTGCTACCTTTAGGCTGCTATCTTCACACCGGTGGCTGCGCATCAGAATGCGACACTTAAGTTGGTTAACGAGCTTAATCGGCTAAACGGTTTCGGAGCTATATCCATCAGAAATTATGTTGTTATTTCCTCAATAACTCTAAACATACAAATCCGATCCAACTCGATAAATAGTTGTAGAATACCAACGGATTCTCAAAATCTCGATATACAGGGTATCGTTTCAAGGATACAATCGTTCCATATTTTTTTTTTATCTGGACCTGGATTTTCCTTGTGATAATTAATTGATTTATTTAAGCTTCAAATAAGAAAGATGTGCTCCAAATATAAAGAAAATGTACTGGGTGGTTGGATTGTTATAAGCTCGAAAAGTAATAAGTAAAATTCATGAATCACACTGTATCTCGGTAACCAAAGCAGTCAGAGCCAATAAATTGGGTATATCTCTAGAACCACCTTGGTGTCCTATATTCACTGTTCCAGTTTTTCCGTTTATCAAAGAAACGACCTGTAACCTGTAGAATAATTGAAATCATATAAGTGAATTTTATTAATATTTTCTAAAACAATATGTATAATCTTGTGAAACTGAAGTGAAGAATTGTACATAATATACAATTCTTCGTTTGATTTAGAATTATATGTTAAGTGTTCAGTTCCGGTACTTTATTTGTGACATAATGTAGTTTTCCGGTACTTTTGCCGAGTTCCAGTACTGAATAAAATCAGTTAAATAGGACCGTTCATTTCATGATTCAAAGAATCATTATAAAATGGTTTCTTTCTGGGTTTTCTCTCCCAAACTGTGAACAATATCTATTGAATAAAAATTTTGTTATTTTTTGAATTGCTCCTGCGTAAGAAACACAAGATATTTGTCAGAAACAATAAATCGATCAATGTCGAAGCCTAAATCAGACTACTCCGTCAAAATTATAAAATTTTCATTTAATAGATATTTTTCAGAGTTTGAGAGAGGAAACCTGGAAAGAAAGCATTCAATAATGAATAAACCTGCCACGGTATCCTTTAATGAATATTTAAATAATCGATATTTGAACCATGAAATAACCGGGTTCTGGTACTGAATAAAATTAGATGAAAAGGAACGTTCATTTCATGGTTCAAATAATTATTATTTGAATCATGAACGGACACGCAAAAGCTCCAGAGTTCATCTCATTGACTTTAAACTAATTTCAGCCAGTACCAGAACTCTACTGAAGTCCTGGTAAACGATATCAGGTACCAAAAAAGTCCAGTAATTATATGCGCATGAGATAGATTGATAGTGATTCGTATAATTTATCTGAAATATTATTTGGAATGACTAGAAATTCACCCGAATGAATAGGCGCAAAATCTCCTGGGTATTTGCAACTAACATGTACCAGTACCGTATATCAACAAAAGTAAGGGTTATCTACATTAGGTCCAAAAAAACCGACTTAACAAATACATATATCACGTGCATTGAAAATGATCTGAACAATGAAATGAAAGGCTAGCAAAAGCATAGAGTTGAAACTTATAACAATTTTTTTATTTAATCACGTAAATACCAGTCGGAGCCCTGGGGGGAAGTTATGTTTCTCTTAAAATTCTCCATGTAATTGCCAAAATTCATCTCGATTAGATCTTCATTCACGGAAATATTGTATTCAGAACCTTACAACAAATATTCAAAAAGCCGGAAAATAATGCAGATATGTGTTTTCGGAGGAAAATATCTACTAACGAAAATTAATATTCATTGTACTCTACTTCATATTGACATGAAATCTATTTGTTGAATGAACAATGTTGTATTATTATCTACCCAAATTATATGTAGATGCCCTATGTTTTTAGGTATACTGTATTCCTGTTTACATTGCTTGAATAATCATGATGGATTCTACTTCTTCCTACAATAAACTTTCCTATGGCTATTAAAACTTCACATTGATGTAATTTCGAAAAGTCTGAATGAACATGCACTCTACTCCGGTCCTTTTCATCTGATTGTATTCAGTGTCGATACTCGGCAAATGTACCGGAAAACTACATTATGTCCCAAATAAAGGACCGGAACTAAACGCTTGACATATATTGATATGGTTTGAAATTATTATTTTGATATTCTGGAATATGATGTAAATTTTGTAGAGTATGTGTGTTATAGTGTTTTCGGATAATACTTAAATATATTTCTGCTATTATTTGAAATTGAAAATTTACTTGAATGAATAGGCGCAAAACCTCCTAGGTATTTGCAACTAACATGTACCAGTACCGTAGATCAACTAAAGTAAGGGTTATCGACATTAGGTCCAAAAAAAACCGGCCTAACAAATACATATTTTACGTTTGTATCCATTCCGTTGTTGCATTGAAAATGATCTGAGCAATGAAATGAAAGGGTTAGAAAGTAAAATGTCTTCTCAAGAAAATGAATATTCATTATTGATATTCATATTTATATTGACAAGAAATCTATTCGTTCAATGAACAATGTTGGATTATTATCAACCCAAAATATATGTTTTTAGGTATATTGGATTCCTGTTTATATTGGTTGAATAATCATGATGGATTCTAATTCTTCCCGCACTAAACTTTCCTAAGGCGATTCAAACTTTACAGTGATGAAATTTCGAAAAGTTTGAATGAACGTGCACTTTACTTCAGTCCTTTTAATCTGAATTTATTCAGTACCGGAACTTGGCAAAAGTACCGGAAAACTACATTAGGTACCAAGTAAAGTACCGGAACCAAACGCTTGACATATTGATATGGTTTGAAATTATTATTTTTATATTCTGGAAAATGATGTAAATTTTGTAGAGTATGTGTGTTATAGAATTTTCGGAGATCCATGGAAACATATTGCTAGGTGGTTTGAAGATATATGAGTTTAGATAGAAGCGGCAATTTATTTGAGAAGAGTTTTTTTTTATATAATTCAAGGAAATAAATTTTCGATTTATGTTAAGAACTCCTAAATGAGTATTGAGTCTCAGTAATATAATAATTGAAATCCTATAAGTAAGTTTTATTAATATTTTTTATAACAATATGTATATTCTAGCGAAACACAAGTGATGAATTATAAATAATTTATAATTGAGGAGTAACCATTCAAAACGCATTATGTTCAATTTGGGTGAAATTGAGTTTGAAGCGGATTTAGAAATGATTTCTATTGCTCTATAGCTCTATGTTAACAAAATCTTCCAAATGGCATAATGTCCCTGTGTAATTCAAATCCAAAGTATGTAAGCCGCAACGCAATAAATTATGTACACGTTTGTATTAAAAAAAAATAGAATATAATCAAAAAAATGTTTTATCGATTTACACATGTTAATTAGGTTACAGGCCAACACTTACTATGCAGACTGTTTTCTCTAAATGTATAAAAAATCGCAACAAACAGCATTATTTTCAATTTCAACCTCATCAAGTAGTGAAAAACTACATTACGCCCCAAATAAAGTACCGGAACTAAACGCTTGACATATATTGATATGGTTTGAAATTATCATTTTGATATACTGGAATATGATGTAAATTTGGTAGAGTGAGTGTGTTATATAATTTTAAATGATCCATGGAAACATTTGTAGGTAGTTTGAAAATATATTAATTCAGATAAAAGCGTCACTTTATTTGGGAAGAGTCTTTTTAAATATAATTCAGGGAAATAAGTGTTAGATTTGTACAAAAAACCTCCAAATGAGTATTGAGTCTCAGTTATATAATAATTGAAATCATACAAGTAAATTTCATTATTATTTTCTATAACAATATGTATATCCTTGTGAAACTCAAGTGGAGAATTTTAAATAATTCACAATACTTCACTTGAGTTTCACTAGACTATACCATATACATATATGTCAAGGGTTTATATCCGGTACTTCATTTGAGGTTGGTTTGACGAGTTCCGGTACTGAATAAAATCAGTTGAAAAGGACCCTTCATTTCATGGTTCAGATAATTATTATTTGAATCGTGAAATAAACGGGCACGCAAAAACTCCAGAGTTCACCTCATTGACTTTAAACTAATTTCAGCCTGAACCAGAACTCGACTGAAGTCCTAGTAAACGATATCAGGTACCAAAAAAGTCCAGTAATTATATGCGCATGAGATAGATTAACAGTGGTGTGTATAATTGAATCGAAATATTATTTGAAATGATTTGAAATTTACCTGAATGAATAGGCGCAAAACCTCCTAGGTATTTGAAACTAACTTCTACCAGTACCGTAGATCAAGAAAAGTCAGGGTTATCGACATTAGATCCAAAAAAACCGGATTGACAAATTCATATTTTTCGTTTGTATCCATTACGTTGTTGAATTGAAAATAATCTGAACAATGAAATGAAAGGGCTTGCAAAAGCTTTGTTCATTTCAGTGAATTTCAACAAATTTCGACCAGAACATGAAGTAGAACAGTAATTGTTGAACGGTTTTGAATAAAGGATTGAAACTTATGGTGATATATTGGAATCAAGAAGTTTTGTATTTAATCACATAAATACCGGTCGGAGCCCTGGGGGAAATTATGTTTATCTTAAAATTCTCCATTTTATTGTTCATCTCGATTAGATCTCTATTTACAGATTATCGTATTCACAACCATACAAATATATTCTAAACGTCGGAAAATAATGCGGATATGTGGAGGAATAAATGTCTACTCACGAAAATAAATATTCATTGTACTCTACTTTATATTGACAAGAAATCTATTTGTGGAATGAAAAATATTGGATTATAATCTACCCAAATTATATGCAGTTGCCAAGGATATCTATTCATATTCGATAATTAGCATGATACAGATATAACGTAGCATTTATCCAAAATACATTGAAATTTAGTACTGATATGGTGAGGTACCGGAAGCATGCAATTGACATAAATACGATATTTGTTCCGGTACTGTACCGGAACCCGACGAATAACATATATTTATTCCGGACCAGTACCGGAACTCGACAAAAGTTCCGGCAAAAGGCAATAGGGCTCAAAAAAAGTACCGGAACTATACGTTTGACATATATATATATATATATATATATATATATATATATTCTTTTGACTGAGAGCTGTATATGTGTTAGCAGAGGTTGGTGTAACTGCATCATGAAAGAAATTAAGTTTAAAAAAAGTGTTTCGAAAATTATCATTTAAACAAGAGCGCAAAAAAAGAGCAATCTACAATGCTTCAAAAATTGTCATTAAATTTATTTATCAAGATTAAATGAGCAATCTGCAATGATTCAACCTCGTGGAATGGGTTGTTGCAACTTACACTCGGTGCATACTTTTCACAACTCGAAATCCCTAAGGAAAGTATAATCGAAATGTCTAAAGCAAGGCTAGAGACAATCATAGCAGATTGTCCATTTATTCCTGATATTTGAGTAGGTAGAGGCTTACGAACAAATTATTTTAATAGTTCAAAATATATTAACTAGCAACATTATGAAAATACTGTATAATAGGAACATGTCTTACTACTCAAGGAAGTAAAATATAATATTAACCTCACTGGTCAACGAACAGTAATTTGTTTTGATGATTCCATTATGTTCTTCTTTCCTATTGCCTTCATAATCTACGTCATTAAAATGATCCAATTCTATATCTTCTGAAACATCATCCCGAATTTACACGTAAATTATTCAATATGCAACCAGTCAATATTATTTTCGGTTTCAAAACAGTCTTGTATATATTCACAAATTCAAGAATCGGATACTTGTTTTCAAACTACGAATTGACATGACTCTAATAGCTAGATAAGATGACATGTATGAACAATGAACACAGACAGACTCTAATAGCTAGATAAGATGACATGTATGAACAATGAACACAGACATGAATACATGGAACTACGATGTATAATTGAAATTTTGAAAGATTATATCTCCGAAAGTATTAGCTTGTTAGAGTTGAAAATGATATCATTGGATTGTTATGATAAAAAGTTAAAGTTGTAATGTAAAAAAAAAATTACATTACTTCGAAACCATCAGGCCGATTTTGCCGAACTTAACTGAGATATTTATCTCTCGAACCTACTCTGAAAATCTCAATTGTCTAGCTCATTCCGTTCGAGAGTTATCGTGTTAATGGCCCGACAGAATCGATTTTGACCATGGATTCTTGATCAGTGAGTCGAACCAAATCGTTTAAGACCATTTTCAGCCAAAAATTCGGGACATTTGGGCAAATTGATAAGCACTCTGTTATTAGGAACAAGAGCGCCAATAAATGTGAGATTCAAAAGGCTAGACATTGGCAGAGCCAACTGTGTTAGTTCCGGGACTTAATGACACATCTAGTACATCTCGATAACGAAAATTCATTTCTCTATTTCAGTATCGTAATGAGTTCATTCCAGCACTAAAAACAGTGCTGGAATGAACTCATTCCCGCATTGTTTCTAGTTATATTTTTCGTTTTTTGGTAGTCAGCACTGACATTCGATCCTATCAAATTTCAACACACGTCAATTATTGTCAATATAAGATAATCTGGATAAGGTGAAATAATTGTTGAGATGAAAGGTTTTATTTTCATAAAAAAATAGGATTTCCTTCTTGCTAATTTTGAATCATTCATGATATTAGGAAACTATTAAATCTGATCACCATGCTCTACGTACAATTCAAATTCCATGATCTGTCAACTTTCGTAACAGTCACAAAAACTGCCAAGATACAATACAAAAGTCACTAAGATGTATAATCCTAATTTTTCATCAAATTTCAACAGTATTTTACAAAACTTGCCTGAAATAGAGAACATATCGTCTAATACTCGTTGCAGAAGGCAATTCCAACACTCATGCGTACGAAAACTCGCTCCTTCGTCGCTCGTTTTCGAATTTCGCATTCGTGTTTAAATATCAGCCCATTCTGCAACTTGTTTTAGAATATACTATTCTCTATTTTAGTATCGTAATGGGTTCATTCCAGTACTAAAAACAGTGCTGGAATGAACTCATTCCCGCATTGTTTCTAGTTATATTTTTCGTTTTGTGGTAGTCAGCACTGACATTTGATCCTATCAAATTTCAACACACGTCAATTATTGTCAATATAAGAAAATCTGGATAAGGTGAAATAATTGTTGAGAGGAAAGGTTTTATTTTCATAAAAAATAAGGTACCTACTAGAGATTTCCTTCTTGTTAATTTTGAATCATTCATGATATTAGGAAACTGTTAAATCTGATCGCCATGCTCTTCGTACAATTCAAATTCCATGATCTGTCAACTTTCGTAACAGTCACACCAACTGCCAAGATACAATACAAAAGTCACTAGGATGTATCATCCTAATTTTCCATTAAATTTCGACAGTATTTTACAAAACTTGCCTGAAATAGAGAAAATCTCGTCTAATACTCGTTGCAGAAGGCAATTCCAACACTCATGCGTACGAAAACTCGCTCCTTCCTCGCTCGTTTTCGAATTTCGCATTCGTGTTTAAATATCAGCCTATTCTGCAACTTGTTTCAGAATATAATATTCAATATAATATTCTGTTGAAGGGGAAAAGAATATAGCCTTTGTGTTTTCTACGTTCTTCTAAATGTTAACCCTGAATATTTCGCTGCCCTATAGTAAAACTATCTTTATGAGGTATAATTAACCTATGTTCAACCCTTAGTCAACACAAAGAACCCTTCGGCAACTCAAACAAAAAAAAAACCGAGTAAGTGCACACTCGAAAATATCAGGTTACGACACGTGTTCTTTACTTACCCGACCCTACCCGACATATTACATCCCCTTCTAATTGCTTAACACGTGCTACCGTAGTCGCCCCTTCGTCTAACCCAGCATCCTTGTTTCAGGCGTCCCTCTTCCCGAACGGAAACGGCGCAGGCGAGGACAGCCACATCTCCGTCTACATCAAGATCCTCCCCGGAGAATACGACGCCCTCCTCAGATGGCCCTTCGCCCATTCGGTCTCGTTCACCCTCTTCGACCAATCCTCGTGTCCGGAGAAGGCCTGCAATATCGTGGAGAGCTTCATCCCGGACCCCACGTGGAAGAATTTCCAGAGGCCGAGCAAGGAGCCCGATTCCCTCGGGTTCGGCTTCCCGAAATTCGTGTCGCACGAGATGCTCAAGAAGAGGCACTTCCTGAAGGACGACACTATGTTCATAAGGGTCAAGGTCGATCCGAGCAAGATAGTGGCGGTGTGAGAGAGAAGGACTAAAAGGGGAAGAAGAAGAAGTTTGGATATAGAGGAGGAGAACATAGAACAAAATCGCCGGGGCGGATAATCAGAAGATATAGAGGTCTTAGTGGCAGACATAGAATATGTTCATGTGTACAAGGAAATATTCTTGATTTCGTGTGCATTTCTGTGAGTTGGAAATTTTTACTCCGTGGTTTTTTTAGAGATGGGTATTCGTTGGTGAAAGAGATGAAAATATATTTTATCAATATATTGAGGAAACAACGACGGTCAGAATAATAAAAAATTCCGGGATGCTATTAGTTCACTATCTGGCATATACGTTCTTCCGATTCTTAGACCTTCGAAAATGGTAAAATCTAAAAAAAAAATAGTGGGATGAAACCCTTTTGGAAGAGGAAGAGAATATAACAAAAATTAAAGGAAAAATAATTTACAGGCGATCGGAGCTCGCTCTATCTCGATTTCTGGCAAAACTACAAGTGTTATGGAAAAAACTTGAATAACAAAGTTGTGGGTAGTAAAAAAATTCAAAAATAACTAAGTTTTTGGTTTCTTATTTTTATCTATTGCAAAAGAATTTTTCTTCACGAAATTTGGTGAAAACTTACCTTTTTATATCCCAAACACATTGTAATTTTTTTCACTTGAAATATTCATTTTTTCACCGTATTTTGACATAATATCGTAAAAGTAGCATAATTTTCAATCGAAAATCGAAAATACTCACGTTAAAATATCTGCTTTTTAAAAAAGTCTGTGGGCTTTTTGTTTGTTCAAATGTTGACTTTCTGATGATGTAAAAAAAGAATACATTACTATGGTGAATTTTCTCAGAACCTGCTCGAAATAATAGGTAGTAAGGCCACGACCCTTCCCCACTTCTCTATGAAATACCTTCTGATGGGCTAAAATTTCCCGTAGGTCACCAAGGTATCTGAGTTATCTTAAAATAGCAATAAATAGGCATCTGCGCATATAATTCAGAGAAGATTCTAGTACTTTCTCAAAATATTGTAGATGTCTTATTGAAAAATATTAACTTTATTGACTATTGAAAATTTAACATAGTAATGTATATTTTTTTCAGACTGTCAGAAAGTAGAGTTTTGAACGAATAAAAAGCCCGCTGGCTTTTTAAAAAAATCAGATTTTTTGACGTGAGAATTTTCGATTGAAAATTTTTTTGCTTTTTCGATATTAAGTTAAAATAATGTGAAAAAATGAATCTTTTAAATCAATAAAATTACAGTGTCTTTGAGACATAAAAAAGTAAGTTTTCACCAAATTTCGTGAAAAATTTTATTTTTGTAAAAAATAAATAACCGAAAACTTGGTTATTTGAATTTTTCATATAAATTAATATTCTACTATTATTTTTTTTGTTTCAAAAATTATCGAATATTTTTTTTTAAGTGAAGAGAATGCCATTTTAGAGTTGAAAAGAATTGTTAGCATGTGACCATGACGATTAATCCACTTTTTCCAATAATTGTTTCCTTATTTCATTAATGCCTCGCCCAATATTTCTTCTCCAATGCTTAAACTTATTAAATATTAAAATAAAAATTGAAAAAATTCAGGCGTCTTTAGGATAGATCAATGAACAATAATCCGTGGTCCAAAAATGTTTATCGCGACTTTTCAATTAGTTATCCATTAGACAAATTGACAATTTTTTGTAGCAAGAACATTAACATTGCAAGTGCGGTAATAAATTGAACTATTAATCTGAGAATGTTTTCCTTTCGTGCAACTATTTTTCAAAGATCTTGGAATAGATTCCAGTTGGAAAAATTTGAAAAATTGTTAAATTTCGTTTTGTTATTAACAATTTACTTAAGCGAAAAATTATAAAGCTGCAATTATGTTTCAAAAGAAAATTTTAAATCGTCTCAAAAACAACGCATTGGGTTATAACAATTTTTTAAACAATAGGAGATAATAATTATTAAAAATCATTTTTGAGTAGTTTCTGATCATAAGAAAACGGATCAATAGTAATATTATAAATTGAAACTTTATAATTTTTCACTTGAGTAAATTGTTCATAACAAAACGAAAATTAACAATTTTCGAAATTTCCAATAGGAATCTATTCTAAGACCTTTGAGAAATAGCTCCACGAACGGAAAAAATTCTCAGATTAATAGTTTAACAATTAGCGTACTTGCAATGTTAATGTTCGAGCTACAAAAAATTGTTGATTAACTAATGGATTACTAATTGAAAAATCGCGATAATCATTTTTGGACCACCGATTATTATTCATTGATCAATCCTGCAGGTGCCTGAATTTTTTCAATTTTTATTTTCATATTTAATAGTATATACAGGGTGAGTCTTTGACCACTGCATTAATTTTAACCAAAGATTCCTCTCATCAAATGGAACACTCTTTTCATTTAACATTTTTCCAAATTCAGCTCAGGTAAAAAGATACAGGCTGTTGAAATTTTGAAAAAATATCAGTTTTTATTTTGTAGCTTTGACATCCTTTTTTCGAATGAAATGAATGTTGGCGTAAAGTTTCCTATAACTATGATACATATTTTCCAAATATTAGTTATTTTCTTCTTCTACTGGTTTTCTAGTTATGGACTCGTGGATTCATAAAACTAAAAGAAATTAGCATAAAGAAAGCATATAAAGTTTTTCTTGAGTCATTTCAAGAATATTCCATCGTTTTAGAACATTATATTATTCTTCATCATTTCTCCTTAAACGCACCGTTTTCGAGATATTCTTCATTGAATGTTTTAAAATGGAAAACTCCAGAAATTTCACTACTTTTATGGATCCGTCCCTGAGCGTTGGAATCCCGAATCAAGCTGTAAACCACGTTACCATGCCTTATTCTCGTCCGCCAACAATGTCATAGATAATTTATATGCGGGAGTGTATTAGCACATTGTGAAATCTTTAAACGCTTGTAACTTTTTACCTGAGCCGAATCTGGAAAAATGTTAAATGAAAAAAGTGTTTCATTTGATGAGAGGTATCTTTGGTTAAAATTAATGCAGTGGTCAAAGACTCACCCTGTATAATAAGTGGGACACCTTCTATAATCTCTCGCTTCCTATCCCGCTCAGGAATAGCCAACTGAGACCGAATGTGCCAGTAGTGAACCATCATTGGCATCAAATTTCTTTGAATCGATTTAGATGGAAATGGAAAACAAACTGAGTTTCATACAATGCACTAGAACGAATAAGAATATTTCCTTTCATAATCTAGAGCCTCCACAAACCTATTTAACTGATTTCACGCCTCTCGAACAAAATCTAGTTGATTTGTCGAGCGTACAACTGTGATGTTTCAAAAAAAGAAAATTATAAATCCACTTAATATTAGCATGTCGGTCTCAAACATTAGGTACATAATGTAAATATGTGTACCATCCATTTTATACAAATGGGTGAAACGAGTTCTGTTTATGGCTTTTCAGTTTCCACTTTGTAAACCCGTTACAATTTGCGAATGATTGTGATAGTTATAAGACGCCAAAGTATTATGTTGTTTGTGAATTATGTACATAGATTTATTTATGTTTAAGGTAACAGTCATTTTGCCCTATTGGCTTGTGAAATGGGGTTTATTAAATATGTTATCCACCATTTTTATAACATTGTAAATATTTGATACAATATAGTTTTTCTTGAAAATTCTTTTTTTTTTAATGTTCTCCTGCGATCTATCTTTCCGACAGAAGTACAACAGCCATCTTATACAGAGGTTTTCAAAGGTAAGTCTTTTTTGGCGCTCTTTTTCCTCGGAACAGAGTGCTTATCAATTTGCTCAAATGTCTGTAATTTTGGAATTTTTGGATGAAAATGGTCTTAGAAGATTTGGTTCGACTCACTAATCAATAATCCATGGTCAAAATCGATTCTGTCCGGCCGTTCGTCCTTCCGTTAACACGATAACGGAATGAGCCAGCCATTCGAAATTTTCAGAGTAGGTTTGGGAGATAAATATCTCGGTTCGTTATTGGGCAAAATCAGCCAGATGATTTTTCTTACATTACAAATTTCGAATTCAATTTTTTTAAGATGCAGTTTCATCATACGAATCGATTGATATAATTTTCAACTCTAAGAAGCTAATACTTTCGGAGATATGATTTTTCAAAATTTCAACAATATATCGTAATTCTATGTTTTCACAGACTATCTGTCTGTGTTCTATCTGTGTTCACTGTTCAGGCATGTAATCTTATTTACCTATACCAGTCATGTCAAATGTATCTCTCAATAATCTAACAAACAAAGTATGATTGAATGCAAAATGACCAACTATAGGATATTATAAATACCCCTACCTTATACGCCCTTTGATAATAATCCATATGATGATGGAAACATATAATTTGGTAAGTTTAGAATATCTTCAGTGGAAAGAAAACTGGAAAATTGGCTAAGTTTCAATTGATATAATATAAGTTTCAGAGTAGATTTAAGGAATTAGTATCTCGTGTAAGTTCGTAATTTAATTTTAAATAAGTCTATTTTATGATCTATTGTAAGAATCCATTGATATCATTCCCAACTCTGAGAAACCAACAATTTCGGAGATGAATTATCAAAGTTTGAACAAGAGCGCCAAAGCTCCTGTCCACAGGGCTTTCCCACATTTTTTAACAGTAGAATATGCATAAATAAAATATGCAAAATGGCGAAGTGGAAAATATCATCGATAAAATATATTCTTATACGACCTTGGAACGTATGTTATTTTCATTACCAGAGAACGTCATTTGAAATCGATAAAACACTTATCTATTTCATTAAAAAATCCTAAAAAGCACTGACTTGAATTCAGGAGCATTTGCGCGCATGTTCTTTCTATTCTCGCCTCACGAAATACTGCATGAACCTTCAAGCCGTCTTTTTTGGCGCTCTAGTTCCTCGGAACTGAGTGCTTATCAATTTGCCCAAATGTCTGTAATTTTCGAATTTTTCGATGAAAATGATCTTAAACGACTTGGTTCGACTCACTGATCAAGAATCCGTGGTCGAAAATCATTCTGTCCGGCCGGCCGGTCGTAGGCACGATAACTCTCGAACGGAATGAGCTAGACAGTTGAAATTTTCAGAGTAGGTTTGGGAGATAAATATCTAAGCTAAGTTCGCTATTGGGCAAAATCGGACAGATGGTTTCGGAGTAAAAAAAAAAAAATTTTTTTTACAAAACAAATTCAAAATTAAAGTTTTTTCAATAAGCAGTTTTACTATAAGAATCCAATGATATCATTTTTAACTCTAACAAGCTAATACTTTCGGAGATATGATTTTTCAAAATTTCAATAATAAATCGTATTTCAACGTTGTCACACGATGATATTCTATGTATGAATTGTCAGAATGTCAAATTATTTTCCTGAGACATGTCATTATCTAATCAATCGAAAAATTGTGAGTGAAGTGAGAAAAATCTCAGTTGTTTGCTCCGAAATTAGTTTTTCAGAAAAGTCTTACATTTCGGAACGGAACATGAAGTAAGAGATCTGAGAGTAGTGAGACTGCTTTTCATCCATAGACATAGATATAACTCTCGAACGGCATGAGCTAGGTAGTTGAAATTTTCAGAGTAGGTTAGGGAGATGAATATCTCGGTTAAGTTCGTTATTGGGCAAAATTGGCCAGATTTAAGTTGATTTCTTCCATGATGCAGTTCTCATTCTCATGATTGCTCATTTAATCTTGATAAATAAACTATTATTTGAATTGAATTTCCTTTATGATGCGGTTATATCATATGAATACATTGATATAATTCCCAACTCTGAGAAACCAATACTTTCGGAGATATAATTTGTCTGTTTGAACTAGAGCGCCAGAAAGCTCCTGTCCACAGGGCTTGAACCCATTTTTTCAACCGAGTAGGTACCTACTATAGATTTCTATTTGGTCGGATTTGTATACTTGAAAATATTGGAAAAATAAAATTTGGCTTGAAGGTTTGTGCAAATTCTCCGCAGAATCTGACAAATATTTCTGAAATATGAGGGTATATGATTTTTGAAGACATTTTTTTTTTCGAATTTTTTGATGAAATTGGACGATTTTATTTGGCTCACTGATCAAGAATCCGTGGTCAAAATCGATTCTGTCTGGCCGTAGACACGATAACTCTCGAACGGAATGAGCTAGAGTTAGACAGTTGAAATTTTCTGAATAGGTTTAGGAGATAAATATCTCGGTTAAGTTTGTTATTGGGCACAATCAGCCGGATGGTTTTGGAGTAACGAAAAAAAATTTTACATTGTCAACTCACAAATCAATACTTTCGGAGATATGATTTTTCAAAATTCAATATTAAATCGTAACTCTATTTTTTCGCAGAATGCCGTAATTGAAAATGAACGTCCGTATCTGTGAATTTCATGATCTGTGTTCATACTTGTCATCTCATCTACAGATAAGAGACATGTCAAACAAATTATGATCAAATGCAAAATGGCCAATGAAATAACCTCAGCTATCGTAGATAGCTCTTGGATAATCCATATGATGATGGAAATATATACTTGGGTAAGTTAATCAAATTGAGTTCAGAATATCTCCAGTAAGAACAAAATTGGAATATTGGCTAAGTTTCATTGTAGATTTGAGGAATGCATATCTCGGATTAATTATTGGGTAGAATTGGTCTGGTGGTTTCAGATTAATAATTTTTGGCACTCTTGTTGAATTTAATTTCTTTTATAATATTTGAATATAATTTCTTTCATATGATGCAATTCTATCATAATAATTCATTAATATCATTCTCAACTCTGAGAAACCAATACTTTAGGAGATATGATTCGTTAAAGTTTGAACAAGAGCGCTAAAGCTCCTGCCCAAAGGACTTTTTTTCATTTTTGCTCGTTATAATCGTCCGAATAAAAGAACAATTGAACGTTTAGTGAAGAAGTTTGAAGCAAATTTTACACTTCATGATGTTACAGTGCCAGTGAGACAAAGGAATGCAAGAAGTGAAAAGAATATTGCTGCCGTTCGTAAAGACTAAAATTTATCGATTTCTCTTCGTTCACAAGAACTAACTAATGTTTACTGATTTTTTATGGTCTGAATGGGTTCGGCTCGATTTGCAGAACACGTAGTTTCAACAGGACGGTGCCACTTGTCATACTGCCAATTACTTTATTGAAAACAAAATTCAGTGATTCGATTATTTCTAGGTATGGATCGATAAATTATCCGCCTCGTTTCTGCGATTTAACGGGGGTTACATTAAGTCATTGGTTTACAGCAATCATCCAGCAAATTTAGATAGATAGATCAATATTGAACGATTAATTGCTAACATACGACCTGATTTGTGTAAGAGAGTCTTGGAAAATTGGGTTCAACGCCTTCATTCCTGCCAGCGTTTCCGTGGTGGAAATTTAAATTATGTTTTGTTTCATTACTAATGGTATCCATTGTACTTTATAATGAAATAAAAATTTTGCCAAGTTTCATTCGATAGGATCTTTATTTTTTGAGTCATTAAGGAAAAACCAACGAGGATATTACTCCGAAACCATTTGGCCGATTATGCCCATTAACGCACTTAACTGTCGCATGTGTTGAACCTGGAAATTGCAATTCACTATCTCTCCCCATCCGAAAGTTATCGTAGCAACCGACGGCCGGCCGGAAAGAATTGAATTTGACCACAAATTCTTCATTGTAAGTAGAACCTAATCGCTCGACTTGTCAAATTTCCCCAGATGTGACAATCGAAATGTTTCACAGTAAGCGGAATGAATAACGATGGCTATTGAATTGAAATTAAAACCCCAATTCTCTCAGACCAAAACTCCAGCAGTTAAAGCACTTCCCGTCTACTCATGCGCATAACGAAAAATGCCCGAAAGAGATGACATTAATTCAAAAAATTGGACCACGTAATGGACACTACACCTCGGACACTAAGTTATTTCCTCGAAATTGGTTTGCACACTCACAGAATTGACATGAGGTGGTAATATGGCCCTCCGTAGTTGCTTCCCAGTCTCTCAACTCCCAGACAACATTTGAAAAACAATTTGAAATTCCACACATCGTTCACCCATTAATTCAATTGCCACCGTATATGCACGTCCATATTTAAATTAGAAGCCCTTGTGCATATGGTAGCGATCGCAATAATAAGATAAAATACGTATAGGAACAGTCATTCAACATCGCGCCAAAAGGAAAACATCTTGAAAGAAAACCATTCGAATCTATGTAGATATACAGGGTGAGTCTTTGACCACTGCATTAATTTTAACCAAAGATTCCTCTCATCAAATGAAACACTTATATCATTCAACATTTTTCCAAATTCAGCTCAGGTAAAAAGATACAGGCTGTTGAAATTTTGAAAAAAAAATCAGTTTTTATTTTGTAGCTTTGACATCCTTTTTTCGAATAAATTGAATGTATGCGTAAAGTTTCCTATAACTATGATACATATTTTCCAAATATTAGTTATTTTCTACTTATACTGGTTTTCTAGTTATGGACTTGTGGATTCATAAAACTAAACGAATTTAGCATAAAGAAAGCATATAAAGTTTTTCATGAGTCATTTCAAGAATATTCCATCTTTTTAGAACATTATATTATTCTTCATCATTTCTCCTCAAACGCACCGTTTTCGAGATATTCTTCATTGAATGTTTTAAAATGGAAAACTCCAGAAATTTCACTACTTTTATGGATCCGTCCCTGAGCGTTGGAATCCCGAATCAAGCTGTAAACCACGTTACCATGCCTTATTCTCGTCCGCCAACAATGCCATAGATAATTTATATGCAGGGAGTGTATTAGCACATTGTGAAATCTTTAAACGCTTGTAACTTTTTACCTGAGCCGAATCTGGAAAAATGGTAAATGAAAAAAGTGTTTCATTTGATGATAGGAATCTTTGGTTAAAATTAATGCAGTGGTCAAAGACTCACCCTGTATATTCACTCGCAGTTAAGAGAATCTCTCGAAAGGTTATTATTTTCATTAGAGATGCAACATCATTTATTAGCGGTGGCAGATTGAATGGCCGATACAGCCAGTAATTTCCCTGTGGCAGGTTGCCATCGAGTAGGCCGGTGGAAAACACGCATAAATACAACGCCAGATTCATTTGGAAAATAAACAGAAACTGGAAGTCCACTACCATTAATGCGTTGACTAAATACCAACGTCAATTATTTGGCACAAGGCAATTTGGAGCATACTGTAATTGTTTCCATACTTCATGAAGAACTTTAAGTGTTTTGGCAACATGATTTCTTCAATTTGAATAATATTTATCTGCACATCTACTTGCTGTAGCATTACCTTCGATAAGCATACAGGCATGTTCTTCATTTTAATATTAAAAATATAAAAAAATATACGACGGGAAGTCAGTACTCTTTGGCGTGCGTGTTGACTAATTTGAATTGAATGATGAGTGTTTCAAGCTCAGTGGATAGAGCGAGCCGGAAATCTATCCAGAGTGTAGTGGACACCATTCACTGTCGCTTCAAAAATTAACAGTGCTGTGTCTAAGCTGGTGTAAGGATTGAGTAAAAAGTTGAGAAAGAACACAATTCACTCTCCTTAGTCGCACTAGCTCCTAGGAGCTTTTGAGGGATCTCCTTGGGGAAGAATAAGGAGGGTCTGTATAATAATAATCATGTCTATATCACACGCTTCAGAGCAGACTGACCTTACATCAATGCTTTTTTAGCCTTTTTTTTTTCATAGTGAAGTCAATCTGCATGTGTGCGCGTGCTATAGACATGATTATGATTATACTGACCTTCCTAAGTCTTTCCTTAGGAAGCGCTCTATTCTCTGAGCTTGAAACACTCAACATTCATTTCAAATTAGCCAATGTGAACCGCGCCAAAGAGTACTGAAATTCACGTCAGCGCCTTTCTATAGGTTTTCAAGTTTCTTTGAGAAATCTGCATATGAATACAGTCAGGAGCTTCTGCGCGTATGTTCTTTTGTCCATTCTCCTGTATTGGACACACTTAATCGAATTTATCATGGTAAATTCGATTAAGAGTGTCCAATACGGGAGAATGGACAATAGAACATACGCGCAAAAGCCCCAGACTTCACGTCAGTGATTGAACGAATTTTTTTTTCAAAATGTATTAAAAAATTACTAGGAGTATGGTTCTAAAAAAATTTACACACGTCTTTATGTCGATATTCTACAGCTAGTTACCAACCTTCAATTCGATTAATTTTTTGAGTTATCGAGGAAATAATATTCCTAGTAGGTATAACTCCGAAACAGTTGGACCGATTATGCCAAAAAACGAACTAACCCCTCACATTCGGATGCGCAACCTGCCCTGAAAATTGCAAGTCCCTATATCTCCTTGAGTTCCAAAGTTATGGAGGCAACGGTCACCGATCCAGCTACTAAACTCACACAAGGCTGTTCATATCTCCAACAATATAGATCCGATCGGGTTCAAACTTTAAATTTCGCAGCGAGGTCGGACGAATAGTTCCTGATATATAGAACTTTTTTCAATGATTTTTTTTAAATTTTCTGGTGATACGATCCTCACAAAATTTCGCAAGAATTTTCGCGTTGCCATTACACATCTACTAACCATGTTTGAATTGGATCGGTTTTGTATGTTTCGAGTTATTTAGGAAATAACAACCGAAATTCGGATGGGTCTAACTCCAAAACCGTTTTGCCGATTATGCCTACAGACAAACTCAAATGTCGCATTGAGATGCACAGCCTAATCTGAAAATTCCAAGCCACTATCTATTTCCGGCCTCGGACTCGACTATAATAGACAGTTTTTCGACGTTGGTGCATAAATAACTAGAGGGTTTTCCAATAAGAGGTGTAATTTTGATATTCAAAGAAAAATGCCATTTTTCAATATATATGATCGGATGTTTATTTCACTTTGAAGAAGAAGCTATGCCGTTAATAGTGGAAAAGAACATCAGGCAAATGATCACCACGACCACGCTTACAGGACCATATCTTTTTAATTAAATTTTCCATAACCAAATCTCAAAGTGGCTGCCCTATGTCCTCGACAGCCTCACGAAATCCATCTTTGAGCTCTTGAATCGACGCTGGGCTATTGGCGTAGACCTTCTCTTTCACGTGGCCCAAAGGAAGAAGTCGCAAGGTGTTAAATCACAAGATCTCGGTGGTCAATTGTGGTGGTCAATGGTTTCGTTGCTTGTGTGGCACGTAGCGCCTTCTTGATGAAAGTAAATGTTGTCCAGATCAATACCATCCAATTCCGGCCATAAAAAATCATTAATCATCTCTCGATAGCGCAATCCATTCACCGTAACTGTTGCTCCAGCCTCATTTTCGAAAAAGTAAGGTCCAATGACTCCGCCGGACCATAAACCGCACCAAACAGTCACACGTTGAGGATAGAGAGGCTTTTCAACAATAACTCTTGGGTTTTCCGAGCCCCAGATGCGACAGTGTTGCTTGTTTGACGAAGCCACCGAGGTGGAATGGGCCTCATCACTCAAGATGATTTTTCGATGGAATTCCGGATCATTTTCATGCATTTCAACGACCCAATCAGCAAAGGCACGACGTTGTTGATGATCGGCCGGCTTGAGTTCTTGTGTTAACTGAACTTTATAAGTCTTAAAACCCAAATCTTTATGCAAAATACGGTGTAATGACGTTTGTGGAATGCCTAATTCCAAAGAACGACGAGGAATGGCAAACCTGGGTTTTATTCAACACTTTTGGCTACAACAGCAATATTCTCGGCTGTTCTTGAGCGACGTGCACGGGTTTTATTCTTCACATAACTAACTTGTCCCAACAGCTCGAATTTTTCCACCAATTTCTTTATTGCGGTCCGACAAGGTGCTTCACGACGACCCAAAAATGTTCCAGTTTTACGAACCGTCTCTGCCAAATTTTCACCATTTTTATAGTGAATTTTAATGATTTCAATGCGCTCTTGAGGCGTGTATCGTTCCATTTTTATTAATGGCGTTGTTTCTACTTGTCAAATGTCAAAAAATTACAGCTTCAAAAGTGACATCTACCAAAATAGCGGGCTATTCAAAATAACACCTCTTATTGAAAAACCCTTTATTATAGAAATCTACAACTTTTGTTATTCGATCTATTATTAAGAAATTTGTTATAGTTTTTATTTTATTCTTGTAATAAACTTGGTTTGGGAAACTGCTCTTTACTCCACAATAACTTTTTCACATTTAATTTTATTTCTCGAAATTATTGGCTGATACCATATAAGTTTGGATATGTGTATTCCTCGTTTCGAATATCGGTTCGAAATGAATTCTAACAGCTGCCAAATCTTACAAAGAACGAATCCTGTTTTTGAAACACAACTCGATATAGCCTGAAAGCGAAAGTGCCGTTCAAACGAGATCAAAAGGGTTGCAGCTTACCCAATCTCGAAGACCATCAATACACAATCGAAGGAATAATCATTTCCAAATAATCAAAGGCATCTGTAACCGGACCATAGAACGCCATGAACACGGCACACTCGACATTCGACCCTCCACCTGGCGCTAAGGAATTTCTGCTGCACATGTCGGACAGCTGGTCCTCGAAATATACTTAGTGGCTCGAATCCATTAAACCCCGACCTTTTATTTTTCCTGTCGCTCAACGGAACCCGAAGGCCGCGAGGAAGGCGGAGGTCATTATGTTGCATGGAACGCTTGTTTCTTCGCGGGTATTATTTTTTCGACTGTTGCGTAATTATGTTTTTCCGTTTAAACTCGAACTTGATCTTGGATGTCATGCTGAACCGACAATTCGGGAACTACGTGAGATATTTGAATCGAAATATTATCAATGACTTTAGAAGTGTTGTACAGGGTGGGACAAATCTATAATAGATAGACGAAACTATCTCGTCGGTATCTAATTTTCATGAGAAACTCAAAGGTGGAAACCTCATGTCGTTATCTATCACCGTTACATGTTTTTGGAAAATGTGCACTTTCGAAATATTGCTGTAACTTCTCTTCTGTTGAAAATGTTCCATTTCTGTAAAAACATCATTGTAGTTACCTTTTACATAGAATTCAATGAGGTTAATTGAATTTTATGGAAACTGATCTCAGCATGAAAATATTTCTTTCAAATGGGACACCCCATATATTTTCGCATATTTCGATAGGGCTGATGACACCGACATTAGTTTTCGTCTATCTAGTACAGAAATAGGACTTTTCTTTCAAAAATGTCCAATTTGGCCCACCCTGTACCACCCAGAAGGAATCATTTTTTTACACATTTTTTTTTAATATAATCAGACGTCTATGAAAAATTGGTTCAAGCACTGACGTGAAGTCAGGAGCTTTTGCGTGTATGTTCTATTGTCCATTCTCCTATATTGGACACCCTTAATCGAATTTACCATGGTAAATTATGTTGTCCATTCTCCTGTATTGGACACTCTTAATTCGAATTTACCATGGTAAATTCCATACAGGAGTATGGACAATAGATAATACGCGCAAGAGCTCCTGACTTCACGTCAGTGCTTGAACCATTATTTTTTTCGTAATTTTTTTGAAATTTTATAGGGGTTCATACAAAAAATTTTCTTTCGTAATTTTTTTCAAATTTTCTAGGGGTACGGTTCTTACAAAATTTTAAACACGTCTTCATGTTGATTTTCTACTACTAGTTACCAAGCTTCAATCCGATCGAATCTTTATTTTTAGAGGAAATAATATTCCAGGTGGGTATAACTCGGAAACCGTTAAACCGATTATGCCCAAAAACGAACTTAACAATCCCATTCGGATACACAACCTACCCTGAAAATTGCAAGTCCATATCTACTTTCGTTCGAAAATTATCGAGGCAACGGTCACCCATATACTGAACTCACACAAGGCCGCTCGAATCTCCAACAATATTTAACCGATCGTGTTAAAACTTAAAACTTGGCAGTAGAGTTAGGTTCTAAAGGTTTTTGCAAAATTTCAGCAATTTCAGACGAATAGTTACTGATATATAATTTTTTATTTAAATTTTCAATGTTTTCTTAAAAATTTTCTACAAATACTCTCCTCACGAAATTTTGCAAGAATTTTCGCGTTGACATTCTACAACTAATAACCATGTTTCAATTCAATCGGTTCAGTATTTTTCGTGTTAATGAGGAGAAAAAAACAACCAAATTTCAGATGGCTATAACTCTAAAACCGTTTGGCCGATTATGCTTATAAACAAACTCAAATGTCGCGGTCAGATGCAAATCCTAACCTGAAAACTTTAAGCCGGTATCTGCTTCCGTTCTCAGGTTATCGTGACAACAAAAATATTTTTTAATAATTTTTTAATAATTTTCTAGCGATACGATCTCACAAAAGTTCACAAACGTGCTAAGGTTCATATTCTACAACTACTCACCAAGTTTCAATTCGATCGGATTTATATTGGTTGAAAACAAAATTATTACTCGGAAACCATTGGACCGATTATGCCCAATTATACGATTATACGAACTCATCCGTCGTATTTGGATGCGCCACCTACCCTGAAAATTTCAAGTCGCTAGCTCTCTCCGTTCTCAAGTTATCGTGGCAACGGTTGGACGGCCGGCCGGACAGAATTAAATTTGACCTCGATTTCTTCATTGGGGAGTCGAACTAAATCGCTTGAGACCATTTTCGTCAAAATATTCAAGTTACAGACATTTGGGCAAAATGATAACGCGATGTTCACCAGAACATACGCGCAAAAACTATATACGATTTACACTAATTTATTCAATTTTGTGGCTCGTTTCTTCGACAAAGGGACTTCATCAGACACATCACACTAAATTCTTAACATGTAATGATTTCCTATTACCTCGATGACCTGGACATAGAGTCTTTCTGTTCTTCTTCTTACGACTTATTTAAAACTAATTACTTA
Source organism: Halyzia sedecimguttata (assembly GCA_937662695.2). Taxonomy (NCBI): domain Eukaryota; kingdom Metazoa; phylum Arthropoda; class Insecta; order Coleoptera; family Coccinellidae; genus Halyzia; species Halyzia sedecimguttata. The sequence continues at coordinate 8,077,744 of OW569414.2, read as the reverse complement.
ACCTTACATTCAGATCTAATCGTTCATTTACTCAATTACCCGTATGTTTTCCTCTATTTATTTCCACCATTTCTCAACAATTGAGTTGCGCACCTTTATCCAAATTGTGTAGAATTTTGAAATCCGGTTAAACTTATAACCTTCTGCCTTCTGCTATTAAATGATTCGAATAATTAGAATTAATTTTGTTGTTTTCGTAGCTGTGATTATGTCCGGCCGTAGACACGATAACTCTCGAACGGAATGAGCTAGACAGTTGAAATTTTCAGAGTAGGTTTGGGAGATAAATATCTCGGTTAAGTTCGTTATCAGGCAAAATCGGCCTGAAGGATTCGGAGTCACGAAAAAAAAAAAGTTTAGCCCCTGTTGGTTTCGAGGAAACCTTTTTATTTGGTGACTTGGTTTCTGGAAATACTCAACTAATTATTTTTCTGAATTGTTTCATCTTCAACATTTTGCTGATTAACTCTGGATAATATCCATTGCTCGGTGCTATTTGTTCGTAAACCTTAGGAGTAAGATTCATTGAAAATTTTGCAATCAAACTCGGACGCTTAATTCATTCAAGAAAAATAAGCCGGAAATTAACCACCCATAGCCCAAAATTATAAAACATAAATTTTTTGATCGATTCATATTTTTACCAAATACGAAATTTCCAAGTAAAGAAATAGAATTGAATAAAGGTTACAAATATAATTTAAACACCCCGCTTAGTAGAAAAAAATTGCGAACATATAGCGACAAAGAATGGATATGATCCAGACTTAATCAGAAACATATAGAAGAAAAAATGGGTTCAAGCCCTGTGGACAGGAGCTTTCTGGCGCTCTAGTTCAAACAGACAAATTATATCTCCGAAAGTATTGGTTTCTCAGAGTTGGGAATTATATCAATGTATTCATATGATAGAACTGCATCATAAAGGAAGTTCAATTCAAATGATAGTTTATTTATCAAGATTAAATGAGCAATCATGAGAATGAGAACTGCACCATGGAAGAAATCAAATTAAATCTGGCCAATTTTGCCCAATAACGAACTTAACTGAGATATTCATCTCCCTAACCTACTCTGAAAATTTCAACTACCTAGCTCATTCCGTTCGAGAGTTATATCTATGTCTATGGATGAAAAGCAGTCTCACTACTCTCAGATCTCTTACTTCATGTTCCGTTCCGAAATGTAAGACTTTTCTGAGAAAAACTAATTTCGGAGCAAACAACTGAGATTTTTCTCACTTCTCTCACAATTCTTCGATTGATTAGATAATGACATGTCTCAGGAAAATAATTTGACATTATGAATATTCATACATTAGAATAATTATATCATTGTGTGACAACGTTGAAATACGATTTATTATTGAAATTTTGAGAAATCATATCTCCGAAAGTATTAGCTTAAAATTATATCATTGGATTCTTATTGTAAAACTGCTTATTGAAAAAAGTTTAATTTTGAATTTATTTTGTAAAAAAAAAATTTTTTTTTGTTACTCCGAAACCATCTATCCGATTCTGCCCAATAACGAACTTAGCCGAGATATTTATCTCCCAAACCTACTCTGAAAATTTCAACTGTCTAGCTCATTCCGTTCGAGAGTTATCGTGCCTACGGCCGGACCGGCCGGACAGAATGATTTTCGACCACGGATTCTTGATCAGTGAGTCGAACCAAATCGTTTAAGACCATTTTCATCGAAAAATTCGAAAATTACAGACATTTGGGCAAATTGATAAGCACTCAGTTCCGAGGAACTAGTGCGCCAAAAAATGGTTCAAGCACTGACGTGAAGTCAGGAGCTTTGCGCGTATGTTCTATTGTCCATTCTTCTGTATTGGACACTCTTAATCGAATTTACCATGGTGAATTATATTGTCCGTTCTCCTGTATTGGACACTCTTAACCGAATTTACCATGGTAAATGACTTTTGTGTGAAAATGAAGAAGAATTTAACCGTACTTCTTAAACATTCTGTTTGTAATAGGCAATCGCAAACGCACCAAAAAACATCAATACTGATTGTATATGTTGTATCGGATTCAAAAATGTCACGAAGCAGAAAAACGAATAGGATATACAGAAGGGGTTAATCATTAATTTTCTGGAAATAAACCGAATATTGGTAACCGTAAAAACCCATCCCTTAAATATAGATAGACTATATAAGAAGTGGGTTGAACTGACAGAACTCCTAAATGGAGGTCAGAGCGAAATAAGAAAGGACAAAAAACAGTGGAACACTGTAAGTAACATCCATTTGCACCCTGCAGTAAATATCCATTATTTATAACTTTTAATCTTACGAGACTTTGAATTTTTATCATTACCAACGTATATTTTACAGTTCATGTATGAATAGAAATCTAAACCAAGAAAATTGGCTCCAGTACTGACGTGAAATCTTCTTTTGCGTGCATTTTCCATTGCCTATTCACGCCCCACACGAAGTCAATCGAGCTGAAATTCGGTAAGATGGTAAGATGGTGGCTCGAAGTTATATGCGGAATTTCAGCTGACAAAATTACTGTTAATAATGTTTTATTCATCTCGATTGGACACTCCTAATCGAATCTACCATCGATATATAGACCGATTTCCCAGCTTTTATAAGATACTAGCTGGCCCGGCATACTTATAAGAAAAATGCTCGGTATGAATGGAGTTTTATTATTATTTTCGATTAATTGCACATAATGTGTTGGTTACTTACAAAACAGAGTTTTCCTGAAATACTGGCTATTTATAGATTTCAATTTGATATTGACAGACTCACACAGTTATGATACAGTCTCTCAATCAATTTAAAGCTTTCTGATAAAGTATACTTTTTATTTTGTTCTGTGGTGCGTAAATAAACAAAGATGACGGTTTTCCGATGCGCGAACAAACGATGTATAATTGTCCATGCGCCAGGTCCACACGTCTAAGGAAACACAAAATTGGTACATTATGAGAATCCATCCAAGGTACCTATTTAGTTAATGCTATGTTTGTGGCACAAATCACTTCAATTGTGTACAATTGTGCCGTGATATAACGACCACCCTGTATAATAATGTAAAATAAATAAATTTATTTTCAATGATGTATGCCTCGAAAGTATATTTTTTTAACACAATGAATTAAATTGTACGATTGTCACGAAAAACAGCAACTTGCAATTGACGTTAAAATAGAAAAACACCCTGTATGAAAATTTCGGATAAATACATTATGAGAATCCATCCATGGTACCTATTTACTTAATGCTGTGTTTGCGGCAAAAATCAATTCAATCGCGTACAATTTTGCAGTGATATAATGAACACCCTGTATAGTAATGGTTTATTTTCAATGATGTATGCCTCGAAAGTATATTTTTTAACACAACTGAATAAAGTTGTACGATTGGCGTGAAAAACAGCAAGTTGCAATTGACGTTAAAAGAAAAACACCCTGTATTAAAATTTCGGACAAATACATTATGAGAATCCATCCAAGCTACCTATTTAGTTAATGCATTGTGTGTGGCACAAATCACTTCAATCGCGTAGAATTGTGCCGTGATATAAAGAACACCCTGTATAGTAATGGTTTATTTTCAATGATGTAAGCCTCGAAAGTATAATTTTTAACACAATTGAATGGAATTGTACGATTGGCGCCAAAAGCAGCAAGTTACAATTGACGTTAAAAGAAAAACCCGTATGAAAATTTCGGAAAAATACGACGTCAAAAGAAAAACACCCTGTAGGAAAATTTCAGACAAATACATTATGAGAATCCATCCAAGGTACCAAGGTATTTAGTTAATGCTTTGTTTGTGGCACAAATCACTTCAATCGCGTACAATTCTGCCGTGAGAAAAAGAACTCTCTGTATAGTAATGGTTTATTTTCAATGATGTATGCCTCGAAGTATATTTTTTAACACAATTGAATGAAATTGTACGTCTATGGCGTGAAAAAGAGCAAGTTGCCATTGATGTTAAAAGAAAATACCCTGTAGACATTTTTATATTTATTCACCTTTCAAACCTTCCTTGGACTTCCACCAATAATTCAAGAGCAAAATTAGCCAAATCGGTCCAGCCGTTCTCGAGTTTTAGCGAGACTAACGAACAGCAATTCATTGTTATATATATATATAGATGAATAGTATGAATACATTTCGTCCATTTTAATGACAGACTTGAGTAATGAGAGAATCGTCTAAGCTCACAGAATTTTTAATTCTGCATGATATTCTGTGGGAATTGAAATTCGGATAATATCTGATGATAGGCGAAAAAACTTACCTCTCAAGTAATTTCAGGATACGATATTTACAGAATTCCGCGAAAATTAGAGCTTCAGCATTCTACAAGTAATTACCGACTTTTAATTAGACCGGATTTGAATATTTTGAGTAATAACTAAATAACAACAAAATTTCAGATGGTTTTAACTCCAAAACCGTTTGGGCGATTATGCCCATCAACGAACTTAAAAGTCGTACCAGGCATCTCCCAGACGTCTTTGTGGCGAATTTTGCGAAAAGACGTTGGTTTGCATCCATACAAAATTGGTTTAACCCAAGTACTCAAACAAACTAATCATTTAAAGCGTCGTGTATTCAGTAATTGTTGCTTAAAAAAAATCGGAAATGATGCAGATTTTCATGAGAAAATCATTCTCAGTGATGAGGTTCATTTCTGGTTAAACCGTTATGTTAATAAGCAGAATTGCCGTATCTGGAGTGGTGATAAACCTGAAGAATATCAGGAGCTGCCTTTACATCCTGATAAACTCACTCTTTGGTGCGGAGTTTACGCGGGAGGAGTCATTAGACCTTCTTTTTTCAACGAAGGTCATAAGGTGGTAACTGTCAATAGAAATTGTTATCATATAATGTAGACTGAATTTTTATGGCCTGAATTGGTTCGTCTTGTTTTGCAGAACTTGTGGTTTCAACAGGACGGTATCACACACTGACTTTATCGAAAACAATATTCGGTGATTCCATTATTTCAAGAAATGGACTGATAATCCGCCTCGTTCCTGCGATTTAACTGCAAACTTCTTTCTTTGGGTTACATTAAGTCATTGATCTACAACAATCATCCAACAAATTTAGACGATTTACAGAACAATATTGAATGAGTAATTGCTTACATAAGATCTGATTTGTGTGAGAGAGTCATGGAAAATTGGGTTCAACGACTTCTTTCCTGTCAGCGTTTCCTTGATGGACATTTAAATGATGTCTTGTTTCATAACTAATGGTATTCGTTGTTCTTTATAATGAAATACAAATTTCAATAATTTTCGAATAAATAATGTGTTTTATTTACAAAACAAAATGCGGCGCTCTTAATCAAAGATTCATTACATTTTCAAGCAATGATAGAAAACACTTGATAATGTAAAAGAATAAAATTCTTCAAATAAAAATAAAAGGTACGCTTTGTAGGAACTACACAAGAATTAATAAAATTATGCGTTAACAATCTATTTTCTTTTAGCGAGTAAACAAATTATGGATTTGCTATTTGTGTGTGCGTCAATTTCCAGGAAAAGGGCAACTGCCCCCCATTGTTCCTTCCCAACGACGCCTATGGCAAGAAACATTGTCTTTCTTATATAAATAAATAGGTGAATTCGCCTCCTTTGCTTCACGATGAGCAAGCCATACTTTCATCAATACAGTCAAACTGTCCATACGTGATATTTGGGTTGCCTATCAGAATACATCGAGGGCGTCAATATGATGAAGAGTACTGTAAATTTTAGTAGTTTTGGAACTAGAAACCAGATTGCTCTGGTTGCATCATTCATAGCCGAACCATTTCACGATTCATTCGAAATTCAGAATTCCCATTTAATATCCCTTATGCAATTTGACATCAGAATATTGTGCATGAATTTCCGGTTTTATTATACCGATGGTGGATGAGCTCAGAATGATATATTTAACAAATTTCAAGGACTCAATATAAGTTTTCAACGTCAAACGGAAAACAAGCAGATTCTTGAAATAACTAATGTACATAATAGTATCCATTCGAATGAGTAGGTATGTGTAGGTAGCATTTGCATTAATTCTTGAATCAAATGAATGTTAATCCATTCTTGTACGATCTTGGTGATTCCACCATAGTTATAATTACAGTTTACGTGTGAACAGATTTCGTAAATTTTGACTGCCTCTAGACCTTCTTCAAACGCTGACCAGTTCAGACGAATCGATAAACTTCATTGATTTTTGTAAAGTACATGTTTACCTTATCGCCATAATAAAGAACTTGATCTGTTGCGTGTGGTTGAAATTCGGACTTGTATATTACGGCGCTAAATTCTGAAGGTTTTTTGCTAATAAGGGTGAATGATAATGTTTAGAAAAATTCGGTACCTTAGACCCCTATTAAAGTGGCGTAAATTAATTTTATTATGGTGGAACATGAGACGGTTTCGATTTGAGTTTAGATTGCTACCTTTTGGAAACTTAAGGATGAATAGTTATATTAACTTTATTACCAGAAAATTTACAGAAGAACTCATGAGATATTTCACGCGCTCGTTCATGAAATGATCATTATAAAGGGTTTTCCAATAAGAGGTGTTATTTTGATATTCAAAGAAAAATACCTTTCAATATAAATGATCGGATGTTTATTTCATTATAAAGAAGAAGCTATGCCGTTAATAGTGGAAAATAACATCAGGCAAATGACCACCACGACCACGCTTACAGGACCATATCCTTTTAATGAGATTTTACATAACCAAATCGCAAAGTGGCTGTCCTATGTCCTCGATAGCCTCACGAATTCCATCTTTGAGGTCTTGAATCGACGCTGGGCTAAGTTGCAAGGTGTTGAATCACAAGATCTCGGTGGCTAATTGTGATCACCTCTTCGAGAGATAATACGATCCGGAAACTTTTCCCGCAAAAGATCAATGGTTTCGTTGCTTGTGTAGCACGTAGCGCCGTCTTGTTGAAAGTAAACGTTGTCCAGATCAATACCATCCAATTCCGGCCATCAAAAATAATTAATCATCTCTCGACAGTGCAATCCATTCACCGTAACTGTTGCTCCAGCCTCATTTTCGAAAAAGTAAGGTCCAATGACTCCGCCGGACCATAAACCGCACCGAACAGTCACACGTTGATGATAGAGAGGCTTTTCAACAATAACTCTTGGGTTTTCCGAGCCCCAGATGCGACAATTTTGCTTGTTGACGAAATGGACCTCATCACTCAAGATAATTTTTCGATGGAATTCCGGATCATTTTCATGCATTTCAACGACCCAATCAGCAAAGTAACACGATCAATGACATATTTCAAAAATAATCGTTTCTTGAGCACCAACTTTCCCGAAAACCAAAATTTCAACAGGCGAGAAAACTTCCTCTTGGTGCATACTTTTTGAAACGCACTATGTATTACTTCAGACAAATATAGAGTGTTTCTATCGAAGAAGTAATTTTTAAAACACTTAAGTGTGAGAGAGAGAAAGGAAGCAATAAAGGAAAACAAATTGGTTCAAGCACTGACGTGAAGACAGGAGTTTTTGCGCGCATGTTATATTCACCTTCATTGGACATTCTTAAACGAATTTACTATCAATGTACACCGTTTCCTCAGATTTTATAAGATATTTATACATTTCGTACTGTTTTAATGACAGACTTGAGTAATGAGAGAAATGTCTAAGATCATAGAATTTTTAATTCTGACATAATTTATGTATTCTATCGGAAATGGAATTCCTTAAATATTTAATAATATACGAAACAACTTAGGTCTCAAGTAATTTCAAGATACAATATTCACGAAATTCTGCGAAAATTAGTGCCTCAGCATTCTACGAGTAATTACCGAGTTTCAATTAGATTGGATTTCTATATTTTGAGTTCAGAGGAAATAACAACAAAATTCCTAATGTGTATAACTCCAAAACCGTTTGGCCGATTATGCCTATTAACGAACTTCAATGTCGCATTCGGAAGAAGCGCCTACTCAGAAAATGTAATTACCAGTTGCCATCTCTTTCCGTACGAAAGATATCGTGGCAACGGCCACCTATCCAGCTACTGAACTCACCTAAGGCTGCTCAGATCTCCAACAATATGGATCCGATCGTGTTGCGCGTATGTTCTGGGAAACATCGCGATATTTTTCCATTCTTTTCAATGATTTTTTAAAAATTTTCTAGTGATACGATCCTCACGAACTTTCGCAAAAATTCGGATGTCGAAATTCTACAACTAATTACCATGTTTGAATTGGATCGGTTTCGTATTTTTTGAGTTGTTGATGAAAGAACAACAAAATTTCAGATAGGTATAAATCAAAACCGTTTGGCCAATTATGCCTATTAACAAACTCAAATGTGTCGCATTCGGATTTCCAATCTACGCGAAAAATTACAAGTCGCTTTCGGTTCTCAAGTTATCGTGAGATACATAATAATTTTCAATAATTTTTGGCGCTCTCTTCCTCGGAACAGAGTGCATATCAATTTGCCCAAATGTCTGTAATTTTCGAATTTTTAGCTGAAAATGGTCTTAAACGATTTGGTTCGACTCACTGATCAAGAATCAGTGGTCGGAATCGATTCTGTACGGCCGGCCGTTAACACGATAATTCTCGAACGGAATGAGCTAGACAGTTGAAGTTTTCAGAGTAGGTTTGAGGGATAAATATCTCGGTTAAGTTCGTTATTGGGCAAAATCGATCTGATAGTTTCGGAGTAACGTAAAAAAAATTTCTTTTTACAATACAAGTTTTGAATTCAAATTCTTTTAAGATGCAGTTTCATCATAAGAATCCATTGTTATAATTTTCAACTCTAACAAGCTAATACTTTCGGAGATATGATGTTTCAAAGTTTCAATTTTACATCGTAAGTTCTATGTATTCACAGAATGTGAACACACAATCTGTCTGTGTGACTATTCATGAATGTCATCTTTTCTAGCTATTACAGATTGTCAATTCGTATATTTTCTCTTGGAAAATCAAGTATTCGATTCTTGAATTTGTGAATATACAAGACTGTTTTGATGTAGTTTATGGCGGTAATAGGAAAGAAGAACATAATGGAATCATCAAAAAAAATTATGGTTTGTTGACCACTGAGGTTAATATTACCTTTTACTTCCTTAAGTAGTGGTAGTGAGACATGTTCCTATATACAGTATTTTCATAATGTTGCTAGCAAAAAAATACTGGAATATGGATCTACATTTGTGTATCAATCATTTTTTCTTGAGTTAAGGTTCATAATACAAAAAATAATGTGTTAGTGGTATGAACTATTAAATTTCAAATTATGAAAAGAGGATAGTATTTTATTAATATATTTTGAACAATCAAAATAATTTGTTCGTAATCCACTACCTACTCAAATATCAGGAATAAATGGACAATCTGCTATGATTGTCTCCAGCCTTGCTCTAGACATTTCGATGATACATTCCTTAGGTATTTTGAGTTGTGAAAACTATGCACCGAGTCTAAGTTGCAACAACCCATTCTACAAGGTTGAATCATTGCAGATTGCTCCTTTAATCTTGATAAATAAATTTATAGACAATTTTTAAAGCATTGAAGCATTGTAGATTGCTCTTTTCTTTAAAGATAATTTTTGAAGCATTTTTCTTCAACGACACTCTTTTCAAAATTTGATTTCTTTCATGATGTAGTTCTATCATAGGAATTCATTGATATAATTCCCAACTCTGAGAAACCAATACTTTCGGAGATATAATTTGTCTGTTTGAACAAGACCGCCAAAAAGCTCCTGTCCACAGGGCTTGAACCAATTTTTTTTTCTTTTTAATACTACAATCCTCACAAAATTTCATATACGCTTTTATGTCGATATTCTACAACTAGGTACCAAGTTTCAATTCGATCGGATCTGTATTGGTTGGAAATAAAATTACTACTCGAAAATCGTTAGGCCAATTATATCCATTGATGAACTGTTCAGTAGTAATTCTACCCTGAAAATTTCAAGTCGCTATCTCTTTCGGTTCGAAACTTATCGTGGCAACAGAATCAAATCAAATTTTACTTCGAATTCTTCATCAGCTAGTCGAACCTAGTCGTTTGAGACCATTTTCGGCAAAAAATTAGAACATAATGAAAATTAGGCTTGAATTTATAATAAATATTCCAAATTCTCCAGATCAAATGGAAGTGTCGACATAATAATTGATATTTTAATTCATTCATGCTCATGTACCCATGTTTAAATTTAAACAATTTTTTCAACATTATAATTATTTAACCGAAAAAATTCTCTATTTCAGTATCGTAATGAGTCCATTCCAGCACTGAAGAAAGTGCTGGAATGAACTGATTCCCGCATTGTTTCTAGTTATATTTTTCGTTTTATGTCAGCACTGACATTCGATCCTATCAAATTTCAACACACGTCAATTGACAATACAATATAATCTGGATATAGTGAAATAATTTTTGAGGGAAAGCTTTATTTTCATAAAAAAATGTGGTACTAGAGATTTCCTTCTTGCTAATTTTGAATCATTCATGCTATTCGGAAACTGTTTTAAATCTGATCTCCATACCCTACGTACGTTTCAAATTCAAATTCCGTAATCTGTCAACTTTCGTAACAGTCACACCAACTACCAAGATACAATACAAAAGTCACTAGGATGTATAATCCGAATTTTTCATTAAATTTCAACAGTATTTTACAAAACTTGCCTGAAATAGAGAAAATATCGTCTAATACTCGTTGCAGAAGGCAATTCCAACACTCATGCGTTCGAAAACTCGTTCCTTCGTCGCTCGTTTTCGAATTTCGCATTCGTGTTTTAATAGGAGCCCTTTCTGCAACTTGTTTTAGAATATACTATTTCCTGAACAAATTGTGTAAAGGAAAACATTTTTTCGGTTAAATAATTATAATGTTGAAAAAATTAAAATTGTTTTATTTAAACAATTTTAATTAAAGTATTATCGAAAACTCGCACTTGTTAAGTTTTAAACAATGCCCAAATTTTCAACTATTCAATAATTGCCAGGAATCCTTAAAATCGTTGAATTTCACGATCTGAAGCTTGCTTAACCCCAATAGAAGAAAATATCACCAACCGATAACAATGAAAATCCTGACTCAACAATGATAATTTAATATGAATCGCAAATACGAACGCCCTGGATTGTTTCAAAACGAATTTCCTGTTGCTTAACCCTAGTTGACCCCCCGAATGAATTATAACCATAGGTAGAATGTCACAATTTCGTTCGGCGCCCATTTGAATTGTGAAAATTCGGAGTGTGTGTGCATCGTTGATGTCTAAGGACACATTTGAATAGAATGTAAATGCCTGAACTGAATTTATTGTCCCATCGCAACCATCAACCTATCTATTTTGACTTTCAAAAATGACCATTCTTTTACATATTCATTCTGTTCTAGATTTTATACTCGATGTACCCTTTACACGTTTTCCTTTGACAGCGTTTGTGATGGATTAATAATTTAATCCTACTTTCACCCGCGACATCGTCCGTTCTCATAGCGCCTAATGCTGGATAGTTGCCTAATTTTTAGTACTGCATTATTGAAAATCTTATTCAGAGATTACCGTAATTTAATCCACGGAACTAAAGGGTTTTCCATTTAGACATTTGATTTTGAATAGCCCACTATTTTGACAGCTGCGAAATAAAGAGATGTCATATTGTGACAGATATATTATATATCATACAGGGTGAGTTTTTAAGTTGTACATTAATTTTAACTATAGATTCCTTCCATCAAATAAAACGTTTTTCATTTGCCATTTTCCAGATTCGGGTCAGGTAAAAAGTTACAAAAGTTTAAAGATTTCACATTGTGCTAATACAAGCCTGCATATAAATCATCTATGATATTGATGGCGAACGAGAAAAAGGTACGGTAACGTGTTAACAGCTTGATTCGGGATTCCAACGCAAAGGGGCGGATCCATAAAAGTAGTGAAATTTGTGGAATTTCTGATTTTATAATATTCAATGAAGAATATCTCGGTACGGGTGTGTTTAAGGAGCAATGTTGGAGAAAACTTTAATTTTCTTAAAAGATTGAATATTCTTGAAATGACTCAAGAAAAACTTATATGCTTTCTTTGTGCTAATTTAATTTAGTCTTATGAATCCATGAGTCTATAACTAGGAAACCAGTGGATGTAGATAAAAACTGATTTTTGAAGAATTTGTATCATAGTTATAGAAAACTTCACACCAACATTAATTTCATTCGGAAAAAGCATGTTAAAGCTACAAACAAAAACTGATTTTTTTTTAATTTCATTAAAATTCAAATATTTTTACCTGAGCGGAAAAATGGTTGTTGAAAAAAGTGTTTCAATTGATGATAGGAATCTAAGGTAACAATTAATTTACAACTCATAAACTCACCCTGTATATTATATTATTATATTGATCCTCCTAGGCCTTCTCCAAAGAGATCCCTCATGAGCTCTTTAGAGCTTGAGCGAGTTATGAGTTATTGTGCTCTGCGTGAATTTACTACTGTGTCCTTACGCCACCTTAGGCACCGCACTGTTAATTTTTGACTGAACAGTGAATGTTGGCGATTACAGTGACTAGAAAATTTCTTTCCTAGTCTGGGGATTGAACTTGGACATTTGACAGATGACACTAAAAATTATGACATTAATAAAATTCTTGAAAAGCACTGACGTGAAGTCAGGAGCTTTTGCGAGCATGTTCTTCTGTCTATTAACGCCTCACATACCCTCACGAAAAACTGCATGAGCCATCAAGCCGTCTTTTTGGCGCTCTTGTTTCTTGGAAGAGAGTACTTATCAATCTGCCCAAATGTCTGTAATTTTCGAATTTTTGGCTGAAAATTGTCTTAAACGATTTGGTTCGATTCACTGATCAGGAATCCGTGGTCGAAATCGATTCTGTCCGGCCATCAGTTAACAAGATAACTCTCGAACGGAATAAGCTAGACAGTTGAAATTTTCAGAGTAGATTTGGGAGATAAATATCTCGGCTAAGTTCGTTATTGGGTGAGATTGACAGAATGGTTTCAGAGTAACGAATGAAAATTTTTTTTTTTACATCACAAATTTCGAATTAAATCTTTTTAAGATTTCAGCTATCACAAGCTAATACTTTCGGGGATATGATTTTTAAAAATTTCAATGATTGATCGTACTTCTATGTTTTCACAGAATGTGAATTCCATCTGTCTGTGTTCTCTCTTTGTTCTCTGTTCATACATGTAATCTTCTCTAACTATGACGGACATGTCAAATCTATTCCTGTTGTAACAAACAAAGTAAGGGCCGGCTCAGGTGGTGCAGTTGGTATAAAGACCTGCTGTGGTGCCGGGGTCGCGGGTTCGATTCCCGCTCAGGGCATGGATGTGGTGTGGGTATGTTTGTGATTGTCCAACTAGAAACTTATATATAATAATTAGAAACTAATAATACAACTACGGTCTGTGCACATGGCTATAAACGCCGAGCACATTTAAAGAGAAAAAAAAAAAAAAACAAAGTAAGATTGAATGCAAAATCACCAATTATAGGATATTATAATTACCCCTACCCCCATAAAAGAGAAAATAACGCTTTTAGGAAAGCTAACCACTAATCGAAGATGAAAGGACTAGTAGAGACCAATGTGGAGCAATCCACAGAGTGTGTATGATTTCATCAAAGTTGAATAGCTACATACCGCGGTTTCATCCTTATTAGGAATCATCAGTGGAGCACAATTCAACGCTGATGAAAACAACACTACGAAGTAACCGGTTTAAAGAAAACCAGCATAGGGGAAAATAATGTACGTAGAGATCTGTAGTTTTTGGGTAGCCACAGCGAGGAGCTTGGTTGATTGAATTCCAGGTGTCATTTGTGTCTAATCCATATGATGATGGAAATATATAATTTGGTAAGTTTATCAAATTGGTTTCAGAATATCTTCAGTGAAAACAAAACTGGAATATTCTCTAAGTTTCAATTGACATAATATAATTTTCAGAGGAGATTTGAGGAACGAATATCCCGGATAAGTTATTTAATTTTAATTTAGATTCTTTCATGATGTAGTTCTTTTATAAGAATCCATTGCATTCCCAACTCTGAGAAACCAATAATTTCGGAGATGAATTGTGAAAGTTTGAACAAGAGCGCCAAAGCTCCTGTCCACAGGGCTTTCCCACTCTTTTCAACCGAGTACTAGAATTCAATTCGATCGGATCTCTATTTTCGATAATATTGGGAAATTAAAATGCAGCTTGAAGCTTGAAGATTCTTATTTGTTAAGAATGGATCAAGCTATTCAAAATTAATTTTTTTATTGTAAAATATGGATATGGAAAAAAGTTTCTTGCGAAACAAGGTTTAGGTGTGGCTCTTTCTAACCCTTTCAATCATAGAGGCATACCACCTGAAGTTTTTTCTCGCTCGCATAAAATATCTGCTTGATTTCTTTCTTTTCAAGAAAAAAAGTATGAACTGCTTTTCGGGCGCCATTTCAGGCGACTGTTTTTAAGCAGAGGGGTCAAAAAAGAGAAGTTTATATGAAAGATCCACCCTAAATCACTCCCTAAATTTTTCCACAACTTTTCATATACACTCTGTGCGTAGGGTGTTCCTAGTTATTCGCCTTTCATCGCCATAGCCAGAAGTGGTAGTAGTAGTGGTAGTGGCGATGAAAGGCAAATGACTAGGATCACCCTGTAGATCAATACTATACAACAATATACAGGGTGGTCCATTGACATAGCCAGTATTAGTAGTAGTAGTAGTTGTAGTAGTGGCGATGAAAGGCGAATAACTAGAACCACTCTGTATAGTCTGTATACGTCAGATTCCACTGAAATTCCGTACAAACGTTCAAGTCACCCCTTCACGATCAAGTACCTACCAGATTTCAGTTTGATCGGCTTCGTATTTTAGCAAATATCGTGAGAATAAAATTCCTGTTAACTTTTATCTGAATCTGTAATTTCGAGTCATGTAAATCTTGAATAACCGCATCTCCAGTAATTCGTGAGAACATGCGCACAAAAGCTTTATATGAATTTTTATACACATTTGAATTTTTATTTTTACCCACTTCAAATGTGTGTTCAAAATGTTTTCGTTTGCACGCTTTCAAAGTTTCTTTATTTAAAAAAATGGGTTCAAGCCCTGTGGACAGGAGCTTTCTGGCGCTCTAGTTCAAACAGACAAATTATATCTCCGAAAGTATTGGTTTCTCAGAGTTGGGAATTATATCAATGTATTCATATGATAGAACTGCATCATAAAGGAAGTTCAATTCAAATGATAGTTTATTTATCAAGATTAAATGAGCAATCATGAGAATGAGAACTGCACCATGGAAGAAATCAAATTAAATCTGGCAAATTTTGCCCAATAACGAACTTAACCGAGATATTCATCTCCCTAACCTACTCTGAAAATTTCAACTACCTACCTCATTCCGTTCGAGAGTTATATCTAAAAAAATAAATGCCTATCAATATTTCTAAATTTCAGCAAATTTTGTGAACAATAGTTACAAATCACAACACTCACGGGGAGACAGGGTTTTTTGCTGAGGTTTTTCCCTAAGCTCTTGTATCATACTCAGAATTGTATGGTACCCCGTTACACCAACCTCTGCCAACACATATAAAACTCTCAGTCAAAAGAATATATATATATATATCTATGTCTATGGATGAAAAGCAGTCTCACTACTCTCAGATCTCTTACTTCATGTTCCGTTCCGAAATGTAAGACTTTTCTGAGAAAAACTAATTTCGGAGCAAACAACTGAGATTTTTCTCACTTCGCTCACAATTCTTTCGATTGATTAGATAATGTCATGTCTCAGGAAAATAAGTTGACATTATGACAATTCATACATAGAATGATTATATCATTCTGTGACAACGTTGAAATACGATTTATTATTGAAATTTTGAAAAATCATATCTCCGAAAGTATTGGCTTGTTAGAGTTAAAAATGATATCATTGGATTCTTATGGTAAAACTGCTTATTGAAAAAAATTTAATTTGGAATTTGCTTTGTAAAAAAAAATTTTTCTTTGTTATTCCGAAACCATCTGTCCGATTTTGCCGAATAACGAACTTAGCCGAGATATTTATGTCCCAAACCTACTCTGAAAATTTCAACTGACTAGCTCATTCCGTTCGAGAGTTATCGTGCCTACGGCCGGCCGGACATAATGAATTTCGACCACGGATTCTTGATCAGTGAGTCGAACCAAATCGTTGAAGACCATTTTCATCGAAAAATCCGAAAATTACAGACATTTGGGCAAATTGATAAGCACTCTGTTCTGATGAACTAGAGCGCCAAAAAATTATGAAGTACTTAAAACAAGGAATTTCTACAGAAAATTATGGATTCCTTGTCTTACCTCGTCGCAACGTAATCAGAACGATTCAATTCTTCAACTTCATACCGATTACGTATCATGTGACTGTCTGTCCCCTTTATCTAACGAATATTTCCATAATGCGATTGAATTCAATAATAATCTATTATAAGTGGGCAAAGTAGAGAAATCATGACGAACTGGCGGGGTTAGGTGATAACCCCTGTGTGTTTACCAAGAAGCACATAACTTATTACGATGAAAATAGAAGGTTAGGGGTCGTATTTAAATTTAATACTGCAAGATAAGTGTTTCCTTATCGGCAACATGTATATGAGAAATAAAGGTTATGGAATTATCTATTTCAGAAATATTTATTGGTATTAGTGGACGCTTTATCTGGTCTACATGGTTGTTTTTTTTTTTGTCAAATATACTTACAGTAATAATGAAGTTATTACAACAATTTTTAATACGCATGTCTTTTAGGGTCAGGTTTGTAATTGATAAAAATTTCTCTTAAATCGTACCGTTGCAAAAAGTGTAAGAAATCAATAATGTGCTGGGCTCACACAATGTCTCATGCACTCAGAAACATGTCTGGGCATACTCCTAATGAGATGTTCGATTGTCTCATAAGGTATCTCATCCCAGTTTACCTCAATTCATCAATTTATTGAACAAATTCAACCAGAAAAAGACAAAAATTATGGACACTCGAAAAACAAATCAGTTTGGAATTAGTTAGTTAGTACTGAGTCAAATATTTGTTTTTGAAGAGGTCCAAAACGTTAATATACATATATATATATATATATATATATATAGATGTAACTAAGGGACAACTGAGTCCCAAAATGGTATATGGTTGGTAAAAAGTGAGACCCGTTTTGTACATGTGAGACCCCTTTCCGGGTCTCGCATTGTTTTTCGGTGCCAATGGACTCCTTAGGGCCCCCCCTCAGCTCTCTGATGTCTCCCCCAAAAAATTTTTTGGACTCGGATGTCTGTTATAAGCCTCAACTTACACGGAATTTAGTTAATGGGAATTCGCTTCAGATGGCGCTGTAGAAGTTCTGTATATACTTTGTATATACTTTGCGAGACCCAGAGTATATATTCTCAATTAAGCAGGTTGCTGTGAGATGAGAGTCCTGCCAATCTGACAACACTGCTCTATAGATCATTCAGTACACTAACGGTGGTTTTCAAAAAGCTCTGATTAGATTTATTATAGCTTTAATACGATTTCGGCTAGATGAACTGGAAATCAACATAGAAGTTCACTGATTTGGCAAGTAATAGTTATGAAAGTGTCATCAAACACTGGGTCAATATATTATTATCTTTCTAAGAATCAAATACATTGAAATGAAAATTTATCAAATAATAATATTCATTATTCATTATTCATTGCCATTTCCACACACGATCATAAGATAGACTAACTATCTAAATATTTACTATTGACAGCACCGCGATATTTTCCAATTGTTTCAGTGAATTATTGGTTTCTCTAAATTCCCGATTCCCGTTCGATAATGCATTATCTAACTCGACCGTCGTATTGAGATGCGCCACATACCCTGAAAATTCAAGTCGCTCTCTCTTTCCGCTCTCAAGTTATCGTGCTAACGGCCAAATTAAAAAATTATAGACATTTGTGCAAAATGATAACGTGATATTTCCCAGAACATCGCGAAAATTCTGACAAGGTCTCGCAGTACTGTAATGAGCTTAAAGTTTTTGTCACAATTATCAAGTAATCTGAATAAGACAAGAAATGATGTTGATATTTATACGGAAAAACGAAATTACGACCGACTTCCTGAATATCTGGGAGAGACAAATACTTTCAAAATATTATGTAAAAAATTGGTTCAAGCACTGACGTGAAGTCAGGAGCTTTTGCGCGTATGTTCTATTGTTCATTCTCCTGTATTGGACACTCTTAATCGAATTTACCATGGTAAATTATGTTGTCCATTCTCCTGTATTGGACACTCTTAATTCGAATTTACCATGGTAAATTCGAATTAAGTGGCCAATACAAGAGAATGGACAACATAATTTACCATGGTAAATTCGATTAAGGGTGTCCAATACAGAAGAATGGACAATAGAACATACGCGCAAAAGCTTCTGACTTCACGTCAGTGCTTGAACCAATTTTTTTTTTCGTGATTTTTTTTTATATTTCTAGGGGTACGGTTCTTAAAATTTTTTTTTTCGTCATTTTTTTCAAATTTTCTAGGGGTACGGTTCTTACAAAATTTTAAACACGTCTTTATGTTGATTTTCTACTACTAGTTACCAAGCACCAATGCGATCGAATATTTATTTTTTGAGTTATTAAGGAAATAATATTCCAGGTAGGTATAACTCGGAAACCGTTACACAGATTATGCCCAAAAACGAACTCAACTCTCCCTTTCGGATACGCAACCTACCCTGAAAATTGCAAGTCCCTATCTCCTTTCGTTCGAAAGTTATCGAGGCAACGGTCACCCATCTACTGAACTCGCACAAGAATGCTTGAATCTCCAACAATATTTAACCGATCATATTTAAAATTGAAACTTGGCAGTAGAGTTAGGTTATGAAGGCTCTTGCAAAATTTCAGCAATTTCAAACGATCAGTTACTGATATATAGAATTTTCTTTTTTTATTTTCAATGATTTATTAAAAATTTTCTACAAATGCTATCCTCACTAAATTTCGCAAACATTTCCGCGTTGGCATTCTACAACTAATAACCATGTTTGAATTCAATCGGTTCAGTATTTTTCGAGTTAATGAGGAACAAAAAACCACCAAATTTCAGAAAATTTCAGATGGATATAACTCTAAAACCGTTTGGCCGATTATGCTCATAATCAAAGTGAAATGTCGCGTTCTAGTGCACATCCTAACCTGAAAACTTGAAGCCGCTATCTGTTTCCGTTCTCAAGTTATCGTGACAACAAAAATATTTTTTAATAATTTTCTAGCCATACGATTCGCACAAAATTTCACAAACGTGCTTAGGTTCATATTCTACAACTACTCACCAAGTTTCAATTCGATCGGATCTGTATTGGTTGAAAACAAAATTATTACTCAGAAACCGCTGGGCCGATTATGCCCATTAACGAACTTGTTCGTCGTATTGGGATGCGCCTCCTACCCTGAAAATTTCAAGTCGCTAGCTCTTTTTGTTCTCAAGTTATCGTGGCAACGGCCGGACGGCCGGCCGGACAGAATCAAATTTGACCTCGAATTCTTCATTGGGGAGTCGAACTTAATCGTTTGAGACCATTTTTTTTTTAAAATTCGAAAGTTACAGATATTTGGGCAAAACTATAACGCGATGTTCCCCAGAACATACGCGCAAAAACATTATCTGAAATTTCCTCATTACAAATTACCAGAACTGAATTCCAACAAAATTGTGAGATATATCTAATGCCTTTCTTCAATTACTAAGAGAAATACTTTATAGGTAAAATAATGAAGAATTTAAACTCAACAAGAGTGCTAAAAATGATTAATCCAAAAACAATAGACCAATTCTACCCAATGACGAACTCATTCGAGATATTAATTCCTCAATTCATGATGAACGATATATTCTTTCCTCAAATCCACTCTGAAAATTATTATATCGATTGAAACTTTAGCCGATATTCTAGTTTTGTTTTTACTGGAGATATTCTTAACTCAATATTATTAACTTACCAATAACATTCCCATCATCATATGGATTAACCATGGGCATTAAAATATCACCCAAAATGTATGATATCATATTATAATCCTCATAATTCTACGATAGCCGAAATGAATTCCACATGTCATGTCTCAGGAAAATGAGTTGACATGTATCAACACAGATCATATAATAATAATTCATGGATAGAATAATTATCGCATTCTGTGAAAACACAGAAGTACGATTTATTATTGAAATTGTGCAAAATCATATCTCCGAAAGTATTAGATTTTTAGAGTTGAAAATGATATCAATGGATTCTTATGGTGAAACTACATCTTGAAAAAAAATTGAATTTAAAATTTGTAGTATAAAATTTTTTTTTGTTTCTCCGAAACCATCTGGTCGATTTTGCCCAATAACGAACTTAGCCGAGATATTAATCTCCCAAACCTACTCTGAAAATTTCAACAGTCTAGCTCAGGGCTTTCCAAACTTATTTTTACCGTGACGCCCTTGGGACTTTGCCATTTTTTTACGACGCCCCTTAACTCAGCCCCCAAAAATATTTACCAATTTTAGTACTAGCCTAGTAATACGTTATCAGCTCACTAGACTTGGTCGCAACCAACGTGCGACGCCCCTAGGACAATGTCGCGACGCACATTTCGTTCGAGTGTTATCGTGTCTACGGGCGGATCGATACTGACCACGGATTCTTGATCAGTGAGTCGCACCAAATCGTTTAAGACAAATTACAGACATTTGAACAAATTGATAAGCTCTCTGTTCCGAGGAAAAAGAGCGCCAAAAAAATTGAAGACCATTTCAGATCTAGTGCAATCCTAATGCGAAAACGTGATATAGGTTTGTGAAGTACCTAATCAAGTTTACATCAACTTCCAGTATGACTGATGTGCAGAAACCCAAAAACTGCTTCAACTTCAACGAAGACATTTCGATGAGAGAAAACAAATAGTTTATGTGAAATGTAAGTGATGTGAATATCATCATGAACGAAAATAAATATCAATGTTGACAACAATAATAGGGTATCTAAGAAAGTTTTTCGACAACAAGATTTGAAGAAACCATTGACCATTATTGGAAAAAATGTCCTGCGGACAGGAACTTTGGCGCTCTTGTTCAAATGTTGACAAATTATATCCCCGAAAGTATTGGTTCCTCAGAGTTGGGACTTATATCAATGGAATCTAATGATAGAACTGCATCATGAAATTAATTAAATAAGAATCCATTGATATTATTCCCAACTCGGAGAAATCAAAACTTTCAGAGTTATGATTTGTCAGAGTTTGAACAAGAGTGCAAAAGCTCCCGTCCACAGGGCTTTCCCACTTTTTGACGCTCTTGTTCCTCGGAACAGAGAACTTGTCAATTTATCCAAATGTCTCTAATTTTCGAATTTTTTTTATGAAAATGGTATCAAACGATTTGGTTCGACACACTGATCGAGAATTCGTGGTCAAAATCGATTCTGTCCGGCCGGCCGGCCCTCCGTTAACACGATGACTCTCGAACAAAATGAGCTAGACAGATGGAATTTTCATAGTAGGTTTGAGGGATAAATATCTCGGTTAATTTCGTTATTGGGCAAAATCGGCCTAATAGTTTCGGAATAACGAAAAAAAAATTTTTTTTTTCATTACAACTTTTTAATTAAATATTTTTTAAGATGGAGTTTCATCATAAGAATCCATTGTTATCATTTTCAACTCTAACAAGCTAATACTTTCGGAAATATGATACAGAATCTGTCTGTGTTCACTGTTCATAAATGTCATTTTATCTAGCTATTAGAGACTTGTCTATCGTAGTTTGAGAATATTTTCTGTTGGAAAACAAGTATCCGATTCTTCAATTTATTAATATATACAAGACTGTTTTGAAACTGAAAATAATATTGACTGATTACATATTGAATAATTTATGTATAAATATGGGGATGATGTTCCAGAAGATTAAGAATTGGATCAATTTAATGAGTTGTGAGACATGTTCCTATATACAGTAATTTCATAATGTTGCTAGCAAAAATATGCTGGAATAAGGGTCTACATTTGTGTACATTTTTTCTTGAGTTCAGGTCCATAATACAGAAAAGAATATGTACGTGGTATGAACTATTAAATTTTAAATTATGAAAAGAGGATAGTGTTTTATTAATATATTTTGAACTATTAAAACAATTTGTTCGTCACCAGCCTCTACCTACCAAATATGAGGAATAAATGGACAATCTGCTATGATTGTCTCCAGCCTTGCTCTAGACATTTCGATGATATTTTCCTTAGGTATTTCGAGTTGTGTAAACTATGCACCGAGTGTGAGTTGCAACAACCCATTTCACGAGGTTGAATCATTGCAGATTGCTCATTTAATCTTGATAAATAAATTAAATGACAATTTTTGAAGCATCAAAGCATTGAAGCTTTGTAGATTGCTCTTTTTTTATGCTAATTTCTGAAGCATTTTTTTGTAAACGACATTTTTTTTAAATTTAAGTTCTTTCATGAGTTCTATCATAAGAATCCATGGCTATAATTCCCAACTCTGAGAAACCAATACTTTCGGAGATATATGTAATTTGTCTGTTTGAACAAGAGCGCCAAAGAGCTCCTGTCCAGAGGGCTTGAACCAATCTTTTTATTTCGCTTCTGTACGTCAATTCTCAAGAATTTTTGTAATTAAATTCAAAATGTAGGTCTATGACTCATCTCATGTTGGATTTATATATATCAGCAAATTATAATCAAAGTATTCTATGAAATCATAATATAAAATGGAGAATAATTATTATACATAGTTCACAATCTGACTTGCGAGTTCGACTTTAATATTATCTGCATTTCGCGCCTTCGCGGGCTCATTGTCTCGACTATTTATTCAATTTTTTGTTTATGTTTAGATTTGGCATCGTTGGAGGGACTCGCAAGTGTGAAGAATATACCAGAATATACACTGAGGGCCTCGCATTAGTGTTTGATATATAAAGGGCCTCGGAACTTCTTTGGATATTTCTTTTTCAACAGTTTTTTGAAAAAGCTTCCCCTCTTACGATATACGCAATAAGCACCATTATAACCTTGTAATAATGAAAAAAATATTTGAAAAAAGTTATATTCTGATATGGGTCTCAGGTTGTCTGTTGGCTACCGCGGGTCTCACATGTGTTAATATTTAAGTATATATATATATATAAATATCAGGCTTAAATTTTGATTGTCTGCTCGACAATTTACGGTGTCATTTAGCGGTATACAGTATTGAAAAGCGAAGTGGAATAAATTCATTATCTTAGTTATTATACATATTCATGGAAAATCCCGGAATACGTCAAATTCAAATTTTAAATTGTCATTCTTCTTCGTAAAAATGCGAACACTACCTTCAACCCCCTTAAGTGCTCCCGAGCACTTTCGAGGATTACTTAGCACTAAGCCTTTCCGAAATCTTGTCGTAACACGAATAGACGATGACGCGCTGCGGTCGGAGGAGTTGATGAGTACCAGATTTATTCGATATATACATTCGAATTTCTATCTTATTCACAATGCTGAATTGCTTATGAATACAATTACAATAGAATAAAATGGGTTCAAGCCCTGTGGACAGGAGCTTTCTGGCGCTCTAGTTCAAACAGACAAATTATATCTCCGAAAGTATTGGTTTCTCTGAGTTGGGAATTATATCAATGTATACATATGATAGAGCTGCATCATGAAGGGGATTCAATTCAAATAATAGTTTATTTATCAAGATTAAATGAGCAATCATGAGAATGAGAACTGCACCATGGAAGAAATCGAATTAAATCTGGCCAATTTTGCCCAATAACGAACTTAACCGAGATATTCATCTCCCTAACCTACTCTGAAAATTTCAACTACCTAGCTCATTCCGTTCGAGAGTTATTGTGGAAAAACTTTTTTTAAATTTTAAAAATTTTTTTTTACACTTTGCGGTAATCTGGTCAATACAAAACTTCACATGCGTATAAAGGTCATGATTCTACAATTTGATGCTAAATTTCAGATAGATCGAACGAACTTGTCCGAGATATTTACGCTCCAAAACCACCTTGCAATTTTCAATCCGCTAACTCCTTTCGTTGAGAGTTATCGTGCCTACGGCCGGTCGGCCGGCCAGACAGAATCGATTTCGCACTCGGATTCTTGATCAGTGAGTCGAACCAAATCGTTTGAGACCATTTTCAGCCAAAATTACAGACACTTGGGCAAATTGATAAGCACTCTGTTCCGAGGAACTAGAGCGCCAAAAAAACAAGTTTCGTATGACAATTGCCTAAAACAGGTTTAAAGTACCTACAAATAGTAGGTATTCCATAAAACATGTATGAAAGAAGATGAGTAATAATATGAAAAAAGATGAGTAATAAATAAAAAATTACCTTGTAATCGATCAAAAATTTCCTGATCTACGTTCACCAAATTTTCTCCTCTCTCGAACTACAGAATTATGCTTTCAATATTTACGTAATATTTTCAAACATTTTCGGGTGAGGTCCCCGTTGCATCGCTAAAATACGAGTATTTCAACCCCAATATTTATGAAGTTACAATATTCCCTTCTGTCAAGTTGACATTATGACAATTCATACATAGAATAATTATATCAATGTGTGAAATACGATTTACATTGAAATTTTGAAGAATCATATCTCCGAAAGTATTAGCTTGTTAGAGTTAAAAATGATATGAATGGATTCTTATGATAAAACTTCTTATTGAAAAAAAATTAATTTGGAATTTGTTTCGTGAAAAAAAAATTTTTTTTTGATTACTCCGAAACCATCTGTCCGATTTTGCCCAATAACGAACTTAGCCGAGATATTTATCCCCCACACCTACTCAGAAAACTTCGACTCTCTAGCTCATTGCGTTCGAGATATCGTGCCTACGGCCGGCCGGACCGGTCGGCCGGCCGGACAGAATGAATTTCGACCACGGATTCTTGATCAGTGAGTCGATCTAAATCGTTTAAGACCATTTTCATCGAAATATTCGAAAATTACAGACATTTGGGCAAATTGATAAGCACTCAGTTCCGAGGAACTAGAGCGCCAATAATGCTACCCGATTTCTGCGGATGAAATTTTTGACATTTTGAGAAATTAAAAAAAACTATCTTCATGTTGATCAATTCGAATTCAATTATGTATTAATGAAAAAATGCCCCAAAGAGCACTGAATTCACATCAGTGATTTTTTTTATTATAAAGGGAGAGAAAATACTTGGCCTAATTTTCATAATATAATACTATGTTGTTGTCATATATGTTTCGGGTTTTTGGCGCTCTAGTTCCTCGGAACCGAGTGCTTATCAATTTGCCCAAATGTCTGTAATTTTCGAATTTTTCGATGAAAATGGTCTTAAACGATTTGGTTCGACTCACTGATCAAGAATCCGTGGTCGAAATTCATTCTGTCCAGCCAGCCGGTCCGGCCGGCCGTAGGCACGAAAACTCTCGAACGGAATGAGCTAGAGAGTTGAAATTTTCAGAGTAGGTTTGGCAGATAAATATCTCGGCTAAGTTCGTTATTGGGCAAAATCGGACAGATGGTTTTGGAGTAACAAAAAAAAATTTTTTTTTCACATAACAAATTCCAAATTAAATTTTTTTCAATAAGCAGTTTTACCATAAGAATCTAACGATTTCATTTTTAACTCTAAGAAGCTAATACTTTCACAGATATGATTTTTCAAAATTTCAATAAAAAATCGTATTTTACGATTTCACTGAATTATATAAATATTCTATGTATGAATGGTCATAATGTCAACTTAATTTCCTGAGACATGACATTGTCTAATTCCTTGCTAATAGTTGGTTCGAGCAACGTCAAAATCGACTTAGAGAGACAAGGGTAAAAAACCGTCAAATAAACCCTCCTGTGGCGATTTTATGTCGAAAAGTGAAAATTAAGAATATATATCCCAGGTAAGTACCGACGTTTTATTCTAATACCGTAGATCGATAAGATCGTTCGAGGAGCCCGATAGACGGTAGGTCTGACCCGTTGGGTTTCGGAACGAGAGAAGGCGGGCTCAAATCCCGGAATGGGAATTACACATTTTGGCGCTCTAGTTCCTCGGATCTGAGTGCTTATCAATTTTTTTTAAGATGCAGTTTCACCATTAAATTCCATCGATATCATTTTCAACTCCAACAAGCTAATACTTTCGGAGATATGATTTTTCTAAATTTCAATAATGAATCGTACGTACTTCTAAGTTTTCACAGAATGCTACAATTATTCGATCTAAGCTTTATTATATGATCTGTGTTCATCTGTTCATACTCGTATATTTCATCCTGTTCTATAAGAAAGACTCAAATTCATTTCAGCTATTTTAATTTGATTTCTTCCATGGTGCAGTTCTCATTCTCAGATTGCTCATTTAATCTTGATAAGTAAGCTATTATTTGAATTTAATTTCCTTTATGATGCAGTTCTTTCATAAGAATGCATTGATATAATTCCCAACTCTGAGAAACCAATACTTTCGGAGATATAATTTGTCTGTTTGAAGTTTTGAACTAGAGCGCCAGAAAGTTTCTGTCCACAGGGCTTGAACCCATTTTTTTAAATAGAGAATAGTTTATTCTAAAACAAATTGCAGAATGGGCTCCTATTAAAACACGAATGCGAAATTCGAAAACGAGCGTCGAAGGAGCGAATTTTCGAACGCATGAGTGTTGGAATTGTTTTCTGCAACGAGAATTAGACGATATTTTCTCTATTTCAGGCAAGTTTTATAATATACTGTTGAAATTTAATGAAAAATTATACATCCTAGTGACTTTTGTATTGTATCTTGGTAGTTGGTGTGACTGTTACGAAAGTTGACAGATTACGGAATTTGAATTTGAAACGCCCGTAGGGCATGGAGATCAGATTTAAAACAGTTTCCTGATAGCATGAATGATTCAAAATTAGCAAGAAGGAAATCTCTAGTACCATATTTTTTAATGAAATTAAAGCTTTTCCTCAACAATTATTTCACTATATCCAGATTATATTGTATTGTCAATTGGCGTGTGTTGAAACTTGATAGTATCGAATGTCAGTGCTGACTACCACAAAACGAAAAATATAACTAGAAGCAATGCGGGAATGAGTTCATTCCAGCACCGTTTTTAGTGCTGGAATGGACTCATTACGACACTGAAATAGAGAAATACATTTTACATGTGCAGAAAAAACTACGACGCTTATGGAATTCATATTTCCATTCATTGTTTCATTTCCTTGAATAATAAAGACCTTTTCAGTATGTGTGAGAATAGAAAGAATTTTGAGATCGTTAGTTTTATAGAAATTGGTTTCGCTGCTTTCTATTTCTTATCCTTCAATGATGCATATGAGCAATGCAAGTTTGCTAGTTTACATGTTTCTCCAATTGAATACAATTTTATATAACAATTCGCAAAGAATATCCTCATTTCCATCTATAAGTGCTTAGTGCTCGAAAAACCGAATTACTTTTATAAAGTGCTTAGTAATCGCAAGCCTTTTGTGAAAATGCGGTGCTTTGTGCTCGAGGCTAGGGATCATTTTTATTGAGTGCTTGGTCTTAGAGCTCGAAGCACTTTTCTTCAGTGCTCGGCACAGCTCTGCTCTTAATGCAGCATTTCTGAAAAAAATGTTCCACTGCTGCAGATTTTTATTTTATTTTTTTTATTTTATTTATTTTAAGTT
This sequence comes from Halyzia sedecimguttata, assembly GCA_937662695.2. NCBI lineage: Eukaryota > Metazoa > Arthropoda > Insecta > Coleoptera > Coccinellidae > Halyzia > Halyzia sedecimguttata. Next base: position 8,049,942 of record OW569414.2, on the reverse strand, counting down.
ATTATTATAAATAAAGTTATATCCTATAAACTCACAAGTTAACAAAAAAAAAAAAGAAATATTCCACAAGAAAAGTAAAGAAAAAGAACAGAAATAAAAATGCGTCCAGGATAATGAAAAATTACGTACACGCACTATAAATACACTTCACAAAGCACTCCCGTGAAGTCTCCATCCATCGTAGCTGTTCTTGAATGTATTCACACTACTGGGCTCAACAACAGATCTGGGTAAACCGTTCCACCGATCGAATATTCTATTGGACAGAAAATATTGCCGTGTACTGGTCCTAACTGGCTCCTTGGCAAGGTTGTGACTATGTCCCCGGAGGTTATTCCTGTTGAACTCGAACAAGTGACGCAGATCAACTCCAAATTTATTATTTATGGCTCGATAAGATACTATTAAATCCCCCCTAGTACGGCGATCCTCGAAGGATGTTAGACCAAACATCTGCAGCCTGGTATTGTAGTCAGGTCGACCATAGGCGGAAAACGGAACCCTGGTACACCATCTCATAGCAATCTCATTGTCTGAATACTGCAGCTACGGAAAGACTTTTGAATCAAGTAGGTGATTTTCTTGGCTCTAGCACAGACGGTGAGATATGCTCAGACCAGTCCAAGTTAGAAGTGACAGTCAATCCCAAGTCCCTCTGCATCTCAACCACTTCAAGGGGACTGCCAGCGAGTGAGTACGGTATACGTGTATTCCCCTTGCCCATGTGTAAGACACAACACTTATCAGTGTTGAGCGGCAACAACCAGTCCTCCGTCCATGGACGGAGTGCCGCACTGGGTGACAGTATCAAGATCAAGCTGCAGCTGATTAGTGTTCAATGATGGGACTCCGTATATTTTGGTATCATCAGCATATAGCAGGCACCTGGACCTAATGAGACAAGGGAAATCGGCGGTGTAAAAGAGAAAAAGAATTGGCCCAAGCACCGATCCCTGTGGCACCCCACTCAGAACTCGTCCCTCCATGGACGAAAAAACTCCACCAACTCTCACCCTGAAAATTCTCAGACTCAGAAAAGATTCTATCCACAACAACAGGCGGCCACGCATTCCTAGGTGTTCCAATTTCTTGAGCAAACGTTTTTGGGGCACACGGTCAAAAGCTTTTGAGAAATCTAGATATATAACATCCATTGGAATCCCCTCATCGAGCGCTCTACTCCAATCATTTATTGCAGAAAGGAGATTAGTGAGGGTTGAACGACCTGGAAGGAAGCCATGTTGCTCTTTAGGGACTAAGTGGTTAGCCTCTGCAAATTCCAGAATTTGATCCGCCAAGATACGTTCGAATACTTTAGCTATTGTTGACACCAAGCTTATGGGCCGGTAATTGGTAGGCAAAGTCTTATCTCCACCCTTATGAATCGGAGTTACAATAGCTGATCGCCAGTCAGATGGTAGCAAAGATGTTAAAAAAGATCGTTTGAACAGAAGGTAAAGAGGTCTTGCAAAACCAATGGAGCATCGTGAAAGTAAAAGGGGCGGGATCCCATCAGCACCTGGAGCAGAAGAAATATTCAGAGCCGACAAATAATCTAAGTTAATCAAGGGAGAGTTCAGTTTATGACCAAGCCAGTAGGTGTGCAAATCGTTCGACATCAATTATCAATTCCAGAAACAAATCATTTTATCGTAACAATAAACAAGAATTCGGAACATTCCTGAAATAAAACTTTGATCTCTCGAGTGAGTCTCACTGTTTTCATTCTATTGAAGATAAGGACAATATTGTACGGCAGTGTGGTCAACTTGAGATTCATAATTCATTGTAATATTTAGTGTTTCTTGTTTGTTAGTGGATGAGTGCAGTTGTATGATATCATTGTTGTGTCTAAAGTATTTATGTTCACTTGTAGGCTGAGGAAGGTGGAAAACAAAGTCAACCTAAGCGTAGGCATAGAGATATATGGAAATTTATTGATTCCTTTAACCGAAATTCATATTCACCATCCACAAGTGAATTAAAAGTTCCCGCAAATGATGCTTATTTGACTCCAATTTAGACATTTTCGGAAGAAAAAAAGTGGGAAATCCCTGTGGACAGGAGCTTCGGCGCACTTGTTCAAACTTTGACAAATCATATCTCCGAAAGTATTGGTGTCTCAGAGTTGGAAATGATACCAATGGATTATTATGATAGAACTGCATCATCAAAGAAATTAAATTCAAATAATAGTTTATTTATCAAGATCAAATGAGCAATCTACAATGATTTAACCTCGTGGAATGGGTTGTTGGAACTTGCACTCGGTGCATAGTTTTCACAACTCGAAATACCTAAGGAAAGTATTATCGGAATGTTTAGAGCAAGGCTGGAGACAATCATAGCAGATTGCAGGTTTATTCTTGATATTTGAATACGTATAGGCTGGCGAAAACATTATTTCAATAGTTCATTTCATTTTTTCGAAAGTTTAAATATGTATTTTATATTCTTGTTTTTCTATATTTGAAAACTAATCTCAATATACGACAAAATAGATTAATAAAATACAATCCTCTTTTCATAATTTATTAGTTCATACCACTAAACACATACATTCTGTATTATGTACCTTAACTCAAGAAAAAATATTTGATACACAAATGTAGAGCCATATTTCAGCATTTTTTTGCTAGCAACATTATGAAAATACTGTATATAGGAACATGTCTCACGACTTAAGGAAGTGAAAGGTAATATTAACCTCAGTGGTCAACGATCAGTAATTTCTTTTTATGATTCCATTATGTTGTTCCTTCCTGTTGCCTTCATAAACTTTATTATTAAAATGATCCAATTCTATATCTTCTGAAACATCATCCCCAATATTTATATATAAATTATTCAATATGCAACCGTCATTTTAGTTGACATAATCGGCGAAACGGTCTTGGAGTTATACTCATCTGAAATGTTGTTGTTATTTCCTCTATAAATCAAAATATACCAAACTGATCCTTTCAAATGTCGGTAATTACTTGTAGAATGCCAACCCACTAATTTTAGCGGAATTTCGTGAATATCGTATCCTGAAATTACTCGAGGCCCAAGTGTTTCGTATATTATTAGATATTCAAGGAATTTAATTTCCAATAGAATACATACCTAATAGGTCAGAATTAAACATTCTGTGGTCATAGACGATTCTCTAATTTCTCAAGTATGTCATTAAAATGGTATGAAATATATTCATACCTTATAAAAGCTGAGAAAACAGTATATATCGTTGTTAAATTCGATTGAGAGTGTCCAATAGAGGTGAATAGACAATAGAACATACCCGTAAAAGCTCCTGACTTCACGTCAGTTCTTGAACCAATTTTTTGATTTATACTGCAGTTCAGATATCGTTGAAAATTTGTCTTCAAAATATTATATTACAGCCAAGTTCTAAGTTTAAACTCGATGGGATCTACTCGTATATAGTTCGAAATATTGTGAAAATACTACTAATAATATTATGTCGTGCAAATGAAGAATACGAATGAGCAACATAACATTGAAAGATTCACTAAACTGGATTTAAAATCTACAGACTTGCACGTGTTATGAAAATTCAATAGATTTGAGTATTTATCCGAATGCATATCAAAACAAATTTTGAAAATGCCCATTTGAAATTTTGTGTTCTTAAATTATTCATTACCTAAGATTTATCAAATCAGTGAAATCTATTGAAGCACCTGATCCCACGTCAATGTTTATAACATGGTTCCTTCTTAATCCTCCTATTAAATTCGTTTCTCTACTTCAAAGGTTTAATTTTGGAAATGTTGAAAACAATACTGAATAATAAGACAAATATTTGAATTAATCGAAAACAAACTATTCCAGTATATTAACTCTAACAAGGAACGCGAACTATTTAGACGAACAAATTCTGATCCTGTGTTTTTTTTGGAGTATTTATCAAATCTCAGTAGCCCTCTTTTAAAATAGACTAAATCCCAAGTCGACCCGATGAATTATAAGACATTGTAATAGGATGGAAGATACAAATAATAGCCAAGGTTCACTGCCGTCCTATATTATACCAACGCATCCGAAATGCCCTCTAAAAATACATTCGGTCTGTCTTCTCCTACATCGCACCACGACATCGTTTGTTCGTTCGTCTTGGCAACACATTTTATAGACAATATACAACGACAAATTTAACTTAACAACGATTCCAACCACGTCCAGTATCATCAGATTCGAATGAAAACGCCTCAACTTACACACAGGGTTCATTCTTAGATTCTTTTCTTCCAAGTAATTATCCATGTTTCCGCTCCTGTATATTTTCAGATCTTAGGTATACAGGGTGTTTTTTATTAAAAATGGGGGAAAGCCCTGTGGACAGGAGCTTTTTGGCGCTCTTGTTCAAACAGTCGAATTATATCTCCGAAAGTATTGGTTTCTCAGAGTTGGGAATTATATCAATGGATTCCTATGATAAAACTGCATCATGAAAGAAATGAAATTATTAAAAAGTGTCGTTTAAGAAAAATGCTCCAAAAATTATCTTTAAAAAAAGTTGGTTCAAGCCCTGTGGACAGGAGCTTTCTGGCGCTCTAGTTCAAACAGACAAATTATATCTCCGGAAGTATTGGTTTCTCAGAGTTGAGAATTATATCAATGTATTCTTATGATAGATGCATCATAAAGGAAATTCAATTCAAATAATAGTTTATTTATCAAGATTAAATGAGCAATCTGAGATTGAGAACTGCACCATGGAAGAAATCAAATTAAAATAGCTGAAATGAATCTGACTCTCTCTTATAGAACAGGATGACAAGTACGAGTATGAACACAGAGCATATAATAAAGCTTAGATAGAATAATTATAGCATGCTGTGAAAACATAGAAGTATTAGCTTGTTGGAGTTAAAAATGATATCAATGCATTTTTATGGTGAAACGGCATCTTAAATAGAAATTGAATTTGTTCCTCAAAAAAAAATTTTTTTTCGTTACTCCGAAACCATCAATAGCTATTTTGCCCAGTAACGAACTTAACCGAGATATTCATCTCCCTAACCTACTCTGGAAATTTCAACTACCTAGCTCATTCCGTTCGAGAGTTATTGTAGAAAAACTTTTTTAAAATATTCAAAATTTCTTTTTGACACTTTGCGGTAACCTGGTCAATACAAAACTTCACATGCGTATAAAGGTCATGATTCTACAATTTCGTTTGAGACCATTTTCAGCCAAAAATTCGAAAATTACAGACATTTAGGCAAATTGATAAACACTTTGTTCCGAGGAACTAGAGCGCCAAAAAAACAAGTTTCGTATGACAATTGCCCAAAACAGGTTTGAAGTACCAAGTAGTGATATTCCATAAAACATGTATGAAAAAAAACCAATAGACGACAAAACCAATAGACGAATTCTACCCAACAACGAACTCATCCGAGATATTCATTCCTCAATTCTATGATGAACGATAATATATATCTTTCCACTCCAATACACCAATATTCCAGTTTTGTTTTCAGTAGAGATATTCTGAACTCAATATTATTAACTTACCATTACCATTCCCATCATCATATGGATTGACCATCGGCATGAAAATATCAACCAACAAAAAGTATGAATTTTATATTATAATTCTCATATTTCCACGATTGCTGGAATGAATGAATTAGAAAACGTCATGTCTCAGGAAAATAAGTTGACATTATAACAATTCGTAGAATACCCACAGAATATTTATATCATTCTGTGAAAACATAAAAATACGATTTATATTGAAATTTTGAAAAATCATATCTCCGAAAGTTTTAGCTTGTTAGAGTTAAAAATGATATCAATGGATTCTTATGCTAAAACTGCATATTGAAAAAAAATTAATTAGGAATTTACGATGTAAAAAAATTTTTTTTTGTTACTCCGAAACCATCTGTCCGATTTCGCCTAATAACGACCTTAGCTGAGATATTTATCCCCCAAACCTACCCTGAAAATTTCAACTGTCTAGCTCATTCCGTTCGAGAGTAATCGTGCCTACGGCCGGCCGGACAGAATGAATTTCGACCACGGATTCTTGATCAGTGAGTCGAACCAAATCGTTTAAGACCATTTTCATCGAAAAATTCGAAAATTACAGACATTTGGGCAAATTGATAAGCACTCAGTTCCGAGGAACTAGAGCACCAAAAAGGAATCTAATGGGTTAAGATCAGGGCATCGCACGCGCCATTCGATCGTTCCTCGCCTTCCTGTCGACCAATTTGGGAATATTGCGTAGAGGTACTGCCGGACCAATTACGTTTGTAATGTGCTGGTTCATCTTGTTGAAACTATATAGTATTCCGTGGAACTCGAAGATTTCCTTGATCAGGATATATATTTGCCAAAGTTAGAACGACATCATTTTGAAGTAGTGCTAAATAATTATCGCCATTCAAATTGCCCTCAATGAAAAACGGGCCTATGATATGATTTCGTACATTACCTGCCCAAACATTCTCAGTTTCACGGAATTGCGTGTGTTCTTCTCTCATCCAGTGATGATTTTCGGTAGACCAGTAGCGACGATTTTCACGAGTAGCGTGTCCCTTGAGAGAAAAAGTGCACTCATCAGAAAACAAAACGTCTACTACTGATAATATGGTTATTCGATGAAAAAAGGGCATGTGATATGGTCTCAAACATTTCCTACCCAAACATAAACCTTTTGAAGGAATTGCGTGTGTTCCTCTCTCATCCATTGAGGATTTTCGGTAGACCAGTAGCAAGAATTTTGACGATTAGCATGGCCGTTGAGGGAAACAGGGCACTCATCGGAAAACAAAACGTCTACTAATTGTTATCCAACATGTCCATCATATGTTCAAAAAAATAATTTCCCCTATCAAAATCGACATCCAAGAGTTCCTGGGTAGGTATCATTTTATAGGTAAGCATTTTATTTCGTAAGGATTTTCGATAGGTGGCGCTGGTGGGATTTTTTCCCCTTCCAGTTCCCGACCGCTGGATTTAAGTTTCCTAGAACGCCTTCAGTTTCATTCAGTGTCGGCTAAGTCACACTGATGATTGGTAATAACCATAAAACACTGGGTATGTGTCTGCCACGTGATGATACTTTTCTCGTTGTGGAACACTGAGCGATGAGGTGTCTAGCCCAGCCACGCGGAATATTTGTTGATGGTCGAAATCAATAAATATTTCACCGTGTGTCTTGTTTTAGTTATTAGCAATGAGCCGAAGCTCACCTCATTCTATGTTATGTGATATTATTGGAAAGTTTTGTTTGAAGCATTTTTCTTCTTAATTAATCAAATATTTTTACAGGATTTATTCAATTGTGTGAATTTACTGTTTTAAGAAATATTTTCATATTTGTCAAGTATTCACAAACAATAAATAAAATGCTAAATTTCATCATTGTCCTTATTTTCCTTTCCCTAATTTAATAGTTTTCGATGTAAATTATGGAATTCAATCATAAATTCTGTTGGCAGAATCAGATTTTATAATAGAAGCTGTAAATTTACATTGAAGGTGAATACAATACACGAAAAGTACTTGCAGCTTGAATACGTATGTAATTTCAAAATTCCCGCCGTTCTATCATTTCTTGCAACCAATCATGGCGTCTGTACACAGCCCACTATAGAGATAGCCTGGAACACAGTCTGACAACGCCGCAATTAATCGTCTCTTAGAGGCCCTACTCCTTCAATGCGGTAGCGCTGAATTTCGATGAAATTTCGACTATTTCATCATTTTTCAAATGAATTACTGTCGAAAAATGATGAGGACTACAATAAGATCTTATTTATGAGGAATATTTACCGTTAAAACAGTTTAAAACAATGTAATTACGAGATGAAGTGTTGTGATTTTGGACACTTTGGGATTTAAAAAAAAACTAGAAGAGAGCACGGATTTTCAACTTCAGAGTCGTTATCTACAACCCAAAATTAGCAAGTGAGTGAATTTTCAGGAAGATTAGACAGCTACGGGATGTTCTAGACAATTACCAAAAAATTATAAACTTGAATGAAATTCTCAAAATAAAAATATTGTCTTGTTTTGGTTCTTGTCTTGTTTTGGTTCTTACTATAATGGTAAGTTTCTGCTATCTACATATGTTTCTGTTTATTTTCCATTCGGTGGACAATAACATTGTAATTCGTATTTTCTACAAAATTTTTCAAAAGTTAATTTGCGAAAAGAGAACAAGGTGAATTTAGAATGATTTATGAATGTAGCTACAACTACAAGTCTATGTGAATTCAGAATATCAATTCAATGCTACAAAGAGTAAATTCACATAAAATTATTTTTTGATCTGAACTGTGTAAAAATGTCGATAAAACAAATTGATAAATTCCGAATCTGAATCCCCATTAATTAATTTTTATAAAAATTAATATTTCTGTAGCGGTAAATGTTTACTTATTGATCTGAGATTGAGACCATCTGCTCGGGTAAAGGTAAGATCGAAAGGAAGAATCCATTTCAAATCACTGCAGAAAATCTGAACATTTTTAATGAATAATTTAAGATGAATAATAAGGTCCTTATTGATTTCAACTGAAGCATCTACAGATGCAGACTTTTGGAAATTGAATACATATATATAAAAATAAATAGATTCTTTGAGCTTCTTGATCTCCTATTCAGATGTATCAATTTTTGTTGAAAAATTATTAGAAAGGTCATAAAAATGATTTATAAAATCGGAAGAAATGAAAGTTCTATTTCACTCATATTTCTAGTCCATCTTGTTGTCTATAGGCTCAACTCAAATGTACTCATCTCCAATAAGTAGAAATAATCCAAAGGAAATTTCACTATTTACACACTGCAGTTTAATCACATAACATATAAATATCCGACCATATTTATCACTGCATTGCATTAATTCACATTTGACACCATTATACACAAAAAATACCACGAAATGCCCGCGAAAAACAATAATGGTTAACTCCAGAATCAGAAGTAATCGTCCATTTTTACAATAACAAACGAACAAACGTTCGACTGACGTACGTCTCTGAGCGGTGTTGCCATTTTATCATCTTCCAGGCTAGTAGATATAGTGGGTTGTGGTCTGTATAAAGGCATTAGGTGTTGCCTCTGATTAGTTAGGAGTTTTCATTTCTTATTATTAGTGTTCTGTGGCCTACAGTACTGAAAAAACGTATGGCGACAGAACCTAAATAAAGATGACAAAATCTACATGTGGATTGTGATTTAACTATGGGTGATGGAAATTTTTGATTATTTTTGACCGTAATTGGCGCAAAAAATACCTAAAAAATCACTGGTCAAATATGCCACAATTTTTCAGTTGTAGATCTGTTGAATTCTATTACAGAAGCCCCCCGCCTAAACTGAAATCCCAGCTGCGTCACTGCCATTAAGCAGGCAGTAGTCACAGAGCACCTACCTACCGACCATCGAGTAACATTCCTGTGTATGAAACAAAATTTCTATCATGGGTAGGTCCTCATACTTGGCGTAATGGTATGCAAGTTCCAATCACCTCGTTCTGCATACGATGGCATCCTCCTCGAGCCAGTTTTCGCCACCCACCGGAATTTCGCGGACCGGTTGCTGCCTGCCTGCGACCGTATTATCCGGTCCCTGCACTGCTAAGATCGTCCAGGACTATAAATGGCCATCTCGACCGGTGGATTCGGTTACGTAATCGACAGCCGTCAGTCTTTCGGGAGTAGAAATTGTACTGTAAAGGTTGATTCATATTGTCATTCACGTATTATATCCGGCGCGAAACGGATCGATTGCTGAACAAGTTGGAAAAGCTTTGTGGCCAGATGCTTTGGCGCGCTTGTTCAAATTTATAGACTGAGCGGTCGCCTATCCAGGTACTGAACTAGCCCAAAGCTGCTTAGCTCCAGGCAAAAAAAGGGGGAAAGCCCTGTGGCAGGAGCTTTGGCGCTCTTGTTCAAGTTTTGACAAACCATATCTCCGAAAGTAATGGTTTCTCAGAGTTGGAAATTCTATCAATGGATTCTTATGATAGAACTGCACCATAAAAGAAATTCAATTCAAGAGGAATTTGTTGTGTCAACTTACACTCGGTGATAGTTTTCACAACTCGAAATACCTAAGCAAGGTATCATCGAAATGTCTAGAGCAAAGCTGGAGACAATCATAGCAGATTGTCCATTTATTCCAGATATTTGAATAGGTATAGGCTGACGAACAAATTATTTTAATAGTTCAAAATATATCAGTAAAATACAATCCTCTTTCACATAATTTAATAGTTCATACCACTAACACATTCATTCTGTATTATGATCCTTAACTCAAGAAAGAATATTTGATAGACGAATTTAGATCAATATTTCAGCATTTTTTTGCCAGCAACATTATGAAAATACTGTATATAGGAACATGTCTCACTACTTAAGGAACTAAATGGTTATATTAACCTCGGGTGTCAACGAACAGTAATTTCTTTTGATGATTCCATTATGTTGTTCTTTCCTATTGCCTTCATAAACTACATCATTATTAATGATCCAATTATAAATCTTCTGAAACACCAATAAATGTACATAAATTATTCAATATGCAACAAGTCAATATTATTATTGTTATCAAAACAGTCTTGTATATATTCACAAATTGAAGATGCGGAACCTTGTTTTCCAACACAAAATATTTACGATAAATATGACGAATTATATAAATAAACTAGAACAGAAATAATTATGACGTCCCTTATAGGTAGATAAGATGACATGAATGAACACACAGAAACACAGACAGATAAAATTCGCATTCTGTGAAAACATAGAAGTACGATGTATTATTGAAATTCTGAAAAATCATATCTCCGAAAGTATTAGCTTGTTAGAGTTGAAAGTGGCAACAATGAATTGTTATGATAGAAATGCATCTTAAAAAAAATTTGGAATTTTGAATTTGTAATCTAAAAACAATTTTTTTTTCGTTACTCCGATACCATCAGGCTGATTTAGCCCAATCATAAACTGAACCGAGATATTTGTCTCCCAAGCTACCCTGAAAATTTCAACTATCTAGCTCATTCCGTTCGAGAATTGTCGTGATGAATGGCTATCACTGCGCCACAGAAGCACTAAAGAAGAATTGAGTTTCAATAGAGAACTTGGCTGTAAAATAAGTTAGATATCATAAGATATACTAATACTCACTAGATATTGAACGGATGTTATTACTGACGTATCGACTTGTTTTGACTTCCGTAATTCATTAAATTCTTTACATCACGTCAAAAATCGTGGAAACGGTCGGACAGAATGAAATTTGACCTCGACTTCTTCATCATTTAGTCGAACCTAATCGTTTGAGACCAATTTCGGCAAAAATTGTTTCCCAAGAACATGCGCGCAAAAAATGACAAAGCAATAAGTATTGAATCAACAAGTCCAGAGCGTTTCTGCCAATAAGGTCTAAATATTGGCTCCGTATAATTAATATGCTTACCCCAGGGGATTTCAACCATTTGCTGAGAAGCAAGAGCAGACGCGTTTCTGGCTTCTTGGCCTACATCAGTACTCTGTAGCTTCCCAACAAATTCAACTGAACTAAACCGTGTTAAGCCTGCCACAGCCGGCTTGAGCGGTTATATATAAACGCTCACGCCACCTATGAGACAAAACGAAGAACTCAGCCTTTCCCCACCAGTGAAAATTTGATTTCACGCTTCCAATTTTAACTGGTGGGGAAAGGCTGAGTTGCTTGTTTTGTCTCATGGCATGAACGTTTATAAATAACCGCTCAAGCCGGCTGTGACAGGTGGCAGGCTTAACAGCAGAGACAAATGAAAGTCGAAAGAAACCTTGCAATAGATGGTGCAGAAGTAAAATGACAAAATACCTAGGGGTGATTAGATAAAAGTCTAGCATGGAAAAGCCACATAAAATCCACAGTCGAAAAAATAACGGCGACAATAAGCCGACTATATCTGCTAATAGGAAGGAAGAGCCGTATGAATAAAAACTTAAAACTGACAATTATTAAAATTATAGCGAGACCGCAACTCACCTATGGTTCGGCTGCGTGGGGTTTCGCTGCCAAAAGCCATATCAAAAAGATACAGTCGACAGATTACATATTAATAAGAAGAGCAATGGACGTACCATGGTTTGTGAGAAATACACAAAAACATAAAGACTTAGAATGGGAGCCGATCACAACTTTTATGAAGAAAAAAGCCGAGAAGATATTTGAGAAAGCCAACCTACATGCCAATGAGGAGCTGAGAAGAGTTTTAAACTACGACCCAATAGAAGATGCAAGAAATATAAAGCCCTACTACAAAAGGCCCAGAGAATGAAATGAAGTTGGTAAACTTAATTTCAAAATCAACCGAAAGCAGATAAGATGCCCCTTCATCAACAATATGAATGGAAGACCAAAAAACACAAACACGACTTAGATCGTGTGAGAAATTCCCAAGGTTTATAGGCCAAAATGCCCAGAACCCGACCACAGGAGTTTTAGTGGGTAGCCACCTTCAGGAGAAGGACGGAGTCCTACACTGTTCCACTTAAAGAGGTTCGTCCATAAAGGATTTATCCTGTTAAAAAAATGACAGGCTTAACACGTTTCAGTTTAGTTGAATTTGTTGGGAAGCTACAGAATACTGATGTAGGCCAAGAGGGCAGAAACGCGTCTGCTCTTGCTTCTCGGCAAATCAATGAAATATGAATAAGTATTTTAATTATACGAAGCCAATATGGCAGGAACGCTCTGGACTTTGATGTTGATTCATTAACAACGGTATCGCCATTTTTGCGTGTATGCTCTGGGGAACATCATATTGCCCAAATGTTTGTAATTTTCGAATTTTTTGCCGAAAATGGTCTTAAACGATTGGGTTCGACTCCCCGATGAAGAATTCGGGGTCTAATTTGATTCTGTCCAGCCGGCCGTTGCCAAGATAACTTGAGAACGGACAGAGCTAGCAACTTGAAATTTTCAGGGTAGGTGGCGCATCCCAATAGGACGGACAAGTTCGTTAATGGGCATAATCGGCCCAATGGTCTCCGAGTAATTATTTTGTTTTCAACCAATACAAATCCGATCGAATTGAAACTTGGTTTATAGTTGTATAATATAATCCTAAGCACGTTTGTGAAACTTTGTGAGAATCGTAAAACTAAAAAATTAAAAAAAAATTATTAAAAAATATTTGTGGTCACGATAACCTGAGAACGGAAAGAGATAGCGACTTCAAATTTTCAGGTTACGTTGCGCATCTGAATGCGCCATTTGAGTTTGCTTATAAGCATAATCGACGGTTTTGTATTTGTACCCATCTGAAATTTGGTTTCTATTTCCTCAATTGCTCGAAAAATACGAAACCGATCCAATTCAAACATGGTAATTAGTTGTAGAATGCCAACGCGAAAATTCTTGCAAAATTTCGTGGGAATCGTATCACTAGAAAATATTTAAAAAATCATAGAAAATCGTTGAAAACCGACATGGCTGAAATTTTGCAAGAGTCTGAAAAACCTAACTCTTCTACCAATTTTCAAGTTTGAACACGATGGATTTATATTGTGGGAGATCCGAATAGCCTTGTGTGAGTTTAGTAGCTTGATGGTTGAAATATATTTTATCAGGAAGCAGTTGTCTGACTTCGCTGAAATTTTGCGAGAACCTTAAAAACCATTAATCTCACGATGACAAATTAAATTATAACATTAAATTTATAAATTTTCGGGTCGATTTTTTCATAACAGAGTAGGATGTATGGGAGATGATAGCCCTAAATTTCGTTGCTGTAGCAGTCTTCGAAAATCTGAAGTTCTGAATAATCTTTGGTGGGATTGGCCAGACCTGGTTTTGAAAGCGATCCTCCTGGCATTGTAAGCTCCTCGGAACAGAGTGCTTATCAATTTGCCCAAATGACTGTAATTTTCGAATTTTTGGCTGAAAATGGTCTTGAATGATTTGGTTTGACACACTGATCAAGAATCCGTGGTCGAAATCGATTCTGTCCGGCAGGCCGTCCGTCCAGCCGTTAACACGATAACTCTCGAACGGAATGAGCTAGACAGTTAAAATTTTCAGAGTATGTTTGAGGGATAAATATCTCGGTTAAGTTAAGATGCAGTTTCATCATAAGAATCCATTGTAATCATTTTCAACTTTAACAAGCTAATACTTGCGGATGATATTTCAAAGTTTCAATAATACATCGTAAGTTCTATGTATTCACAGAATATGAACACAAAATCTGTCTGTGATCACTATTCATAAATGTCATCTTTTTTTAAATATTAGAGATTGCCAATTCGTAGTTGTTATTTTCTCTTGGAAAGCAAGTATTCGATTCTTTAATTTGTGAATATATACAAGACTATTTTGATGTAGTTTATGGAGGCAATAGGAAAGAAGAACATAATGGAATCATCAAAAGAAATTACTGTTCGTTGACCACTGAGGTTAATATTACCTTTTACTTCCTTAAGTAGTGAGACATGTTCCTATACACAGTATTTTCAAAATGTTGCTAGCAAAAAATACTGAAATATGCATCTACATTTGTGTATCAATCATTTTTTTCTTGAGTTAAGGTTCATAATACAGAAAAGAATGTGTTAGTGGTATGAACTATTAAATTTTAAAGTATGAAAAGAGGATAGTAGATATTTTATTAATATATTTTGAACTATTAAAATAATTTGTTCGTAATCCACTACCTACTCAAATATCAGAAATAGATGGACAATCTGCTATGCGATTGTCTCCAGCCTTGCTCTTGACATTTCGATGATACTTTCCTTAGGTATTTCAAGTTGTGAAAACTATACACCGAGTGTAAGTTGCAACAACCCATTCCACGAGGTTTAATCATTGCAGATTGCTCATTTAATCTTGATAAATAAATTTAATGACAATTTTTGAAGCATTAAGGCATTGAAGCATTGTAGATTGTTCTTTTTTTCCATAAGATAATTTTTGAAGCATTTTTTTTAAACGACACTTTTTTAAATTTAATTTCTTTCATGATGCATTTCTATCATAGGAATCCATTGATATAATTCCCAACTCTGAGAAACCAATACTTTCGGAGATATAATTTGTCTGTTTGTTCAAAAAGCTCCTGTCCACAGGGCCTGAATCAATTTTTGAAATCAAATATTGAAGGGATTTCTAAGAACAAGAGTGAATATCTTTGAAAACTAGCGGAGGCGATTCTTCTTGAAGAGATCCATGCGACTACAGTATATTGTGAGTATATTTGTGCGTATATTTGTGAGAGGGGACTTTTGAAAGGTTATGTATTATTTTTAATTTGTTCCTTTTTCTCCTCTTGTCTTTTAATTTGTTCGAATTGAAGTTTGGTAACTAGTAGAATATCGACATAAAACATAAAAATTATTGAAAAATTACGAAAAATAAAATTGGTTTAAGCACTGACATGAAGTCCGAAGCTTTTGCGCGTATGTTCTATTGTCCATTCTCCTGTATTGGACACTCTTAATCGAATTTACCATGGTGAATCCAATTCAGAGTGTCCAATACAGAAGAATGGACAATAGAACATACGCGCAAAAGCTCCTGGCTTTACGTCAGTGCTTGAACCAATTTTTTTCATTATTAATAAGTATTGAACAAAATCTTTCTCTTTCTAGAACCTCATCGGACACTGCGGCTACGAGCCCTTGTACTGCGATAATAAGTGTGGATTCATGCATCAGCCCAAATTAACGTATCAGTATAGAGTAACAATTAACAATTACAAATAGCAAATAAAAGTTGAACTTGTTAGTTTTAATGAGAGTGTTCATGCAGACAAGTAACAATTATCCAACTTTTAGCTTTATACTTTAATTGAATGAGATTAAGCACTAGTACGCAACTAGTGCGCAGATGAACGCGGATTAGTCGATCCGATGACATAAATATAACCTCACATATTTTGTTGTTTATCGTGTTGTTTCTTTGGGTTCATCAATATCGCATTTCAAAATGGAATTTCAAACAATTCTTTTCGATTATCGAGGGAACAGAGGATACTTTGGAAAATTAATGCCTTGAATCTCCGACTAGTGCGTATCCTTACTTCTTACTTCTTACTTCTTATTTGTTAATTTGAGTGCAAAAAGACGGCTTGAAGCTTCATGCATTTCGTGAGGGTGAGGCCTGAATGGACAACAAGCACTGACGTGAAGTCAGAAGATTTTGCGCGTATGTTCTCTTGTCCATTCTCCTGTATTGGACACTCTTAATCGAATTTACCATGGTGAATTCTATTTTCTGTTCTCCTGTATTGGACACTTTTAATCGAATTTACCATCAGGAGAATGGACAGGAGATCATATGCGCAAAAGCTTCTGACTTCACGTCAGTGCTTGAAACAATTTTTTTTTCGATGATTTATTTAAAATTTTCTAGTGCTACGATCCTCACGAATTTTTGCAAGAATTTTCGCGTTGGCATTCTACAACTAATAACCATATCTGAATTGGATCGGATTTGTAATTTTTTGAGTTATTGAGGAAATAACAACCAAATTTCAGATTGATATAACTCCAAAACTATTTTCCGATTATGCTAGTTAGCGCACTTAAATGTCGTACTCAGATGCGCAATCTATCCTGAAAACATCAAGTTGCTATTTCTTTCCGTTCTCAAGGAACCATGAGATACATACGAATTTTTCGTAATCTTTTAAAAATTTTCTAGTGGTACGGTGCTCACAAAATTTTACACACTTCTTCATCTCGATATTCAACAACTAGTTACAGTTACCAAGCTTCAATTCGATCGAGTCTATATTTTTTGAGTTATCGTGGAAAAAATATTCCAGATGGGTATAACTCCGAAACCGTTGGGCCGATTATGGCCAACAGCGAACTTAACTCTCCCACTCAGATGTGCAACCTATCCTCAAAATTGCAAGTCCCTATCTCCTTTCGTTCAAGAGTTGTCAAGGCAACGATCACCCATCCAGCTACTGAACTCACACAAGGCAGCTCGGATCTCCAACAATATGGATCCGATCATGTTCAAACTCGGAACTTGGTAGTAGAGTTAGGTTCTGAAGGCTCTCGCAAAATTTCAGCGATGTCGGACCGATATAGAGAATTTTTTTCAATAATATTCTATGATTTTTTAAAAAATGTCTAGTAATACGATTCTCACGAAATTTTGCAAGAATTTTTGGGTTGCCAATCTACAACTAATAACCACGTTTGAATTGGATCGGTTTTATATTTTTCGAGTTATTGAGGAATTAAATTAAGCACCAAATTTCGGATGGGTATAACTCCAAAACCGTTTTGCCGATTATGCCTACAAACAAACTCAAATGTCGCATTTAGATTATCAACCTAACCTGAAATCCTGAAGTCACTATCTCTTTTCAGTCTTAGGTTATCGTGACGTAAATAATATTTTTCAATAATTTTTTTAAAATTTTCTAGCGATACGATTCTCACAAAATTTCACAAACGTCCTTAAGTTTATATTTTATAACTACTCACCAAGTTTCAATTCGATCTGATTAGTATTGGTTGTAGACAAAATTATTACTCGGAAACCATTGGGCCGATTATGCCCATTAACGAACTTGTCCGTCGTATTGGGATGCGCCACCTACCCTGAAAATTTCATTTCGCTATCTCTTTCCATTTTCGGCGAAAAATTCGAAAATTACAGATATTTAGGCAAAATGATAACGCAATGTTCCCCAGAACATACGCGTAAAAAACATGCGGGTAAGAGCTCCTGACTTCACGCCAGTGCATTATAAGAATATTTCACTCTATTGCTCTCGACTATCACCTTGAGGTGGTGGTTTGCAATTCGGAATCCGATGCCTATCAATTTTTCCTGCGTAATAATCGACCTGAGGCCATCTTTGGCCACGATCCGTCGTACCGCCCCGTTTTTACGGCGTCGTCATCACGAAAGGCCATAAATCGTACCGTCGGTGAGCGAACGTAAAGCGCGAACTCCCATAATAAAATGAATATGTTGGAATCAAACAGTTTTAGCGGCCGTCGACGGAACCCCAAGGGGCGAGGGGCGCGTCGTCGGTAATTCCCGTTGGGGCGCCCCGCGACCTCACGTGATCGATAAAAACACCTACGACGGTCCTTTTCGACCTACGATTGCTTCTGCACGCCTTTATACGGTGAGCGTCGAAAGTATGGAATAATGGATTTTTTTTCTCCCCTTTCAGGAATATCGAAAAATGGTTTAACAGGCCAGAGTTAATTCCAGCACTAAAAAATTGGTTCAAGCACTGACGTGAAGTCAGAAGCTTTTGCGCGTATGTTCTATTGTCCATTCTTCTGTATTGGACACTCTTAATCGAATTTACCATGGTAAATTATGTTGTCCATTCTCTTGTATTGGCCACTAAATTCGAATTTACCATGGTAAATTATGTTGTCCATTCTCCTGTATTGGACACTCTTAATTCGAATTTACCATGGTAAATTCGAATTTAGTGGCCAATACAAGAGAATGGACAACATAATTTACCATGGTAAATTCGATTAAGAGTGTCCAATACAGAAGAATGGACAATAGAACATACGCGCAAAAGCTTCTGACTTCACGTCAGTGCTTGAACCAATTTTTTTTTTCGTGATTTTTTTTAAATTTTCTAGGGGTACGGTTCTTAAAATTTTTTTTTTCGTCATTTTTTTCAAATTTTCTAGGGGTACGGTTCTTACAAAATTTTAAACACGTCTTTATGTTGATTTTCTACTACTAGTTACCAAGCACCAATGCGATCGAATATTTATTTTTTGAGTTATTAAGGAAATCATATTCCAGGTGGGTATAACTCGGAAACCGTTAGACCGATTATGCCCAAAAACGAACTCAACTCTACCTTTCGGATACGCAACCTACCCTGAAAATTGCAAGTCCCTATCCCCTTTCGTTCGAAAGTTATCGAGGCAACGGTCACCCATCTACTGAACTCACACAAGAATGCTCGAATCTCCAACAATATTTAACCGATCGTATTAAAACTTGAAAGTTGGCAGTAGAGTTAGGTTATGAAGGCTCTTGCAAAATTTCAGCAATTTCAAACGAATAGTTACTGATATATAGAATTTTTCTGCAAATGCTATCCTCACCAAATTTTACAAACATTTTCGAGTTGGCATTCTACAACTAATAACCATGTTTGAATTCAATCGGTTCAGTATTTTTCGAGTTAATGAGGAACAAAAAACCACCAAATTTCAGAAAATTTCAGATGGCTATAACTCTAAAACCGTTTGGCCATTTATGCTCATAAAAAAACTGAAATGTCGCGTTCTGGTGCAAATCCTAACCTGAAAATTTCAAGCCGCTATCTCATTCCGTTCTCAAGTTAATTATTAAAAATATTTTTTAATAATTTTTTTAAAATTTTCTAGCCATACGATTCGTACAAAATTTCACAAACGTGCTTAGGCTCATATTCTACAACTACCCACCAAGTTTCAATTCGATCGGATTTATATTGGTTGAAAACAAAATTATTACTCGGAAACCACTGGGCTGATTATGCCCATTAACGAACTTGTCCATCGTATTGGGATGCGCCACCTACCCTGAAAATTTCATTTCGCTATCTCTTTCCATTTTCGGCGAAAAATTCGAAAATTACAGATATTTAGGCAAAATGATAACGCAATGTTCCCCAGAACATACGCGTAAAAAACATACCCTGAAAATTTCAAGTCGCTAGCTCTTTTCGTTCTCAAGTTATCGTGGCAACGGTCGGACGGACGGCCGGACGGACAGAATCAAATTTGACCTCGAATTCTTCATTGGGGAGTCGAACTTAATCGTTTGAGACCATTTTCGTCAAAAAATTCGAAAGTTACAGACATTTGGGCAAAACTATAACGCGATGTTCCCCAGAACATACGCGCAAAAACAGTGCTGGATTGAACTCATTCCCGCATTGTTTCTAGTTATATTTTTCGTTTTGTGGTAGTCAACACTGACATTCGATCCTATCAAATTTCAACACACGTCAATTATTGTCAATATAAGATAATCTGGAAAAGGTGAAATAATTGTTGAGAGGAAAGGTTTCATTTTCATCAAAAAATATGGTACTGATGGAGATTTCCTTCTTGATAATTTTGAATCATTCATGATATTAGGAAACTGTTAAATCTGATCTCCATGCTCTACGCACAATTCAAATTCCGTGATCTGTCAACTTTCGTAACAGTCACACCAACTACCAAGATACAATACAAAAGTCACTAGGATATATAATCCGAATTTTTCATTAAATTTCAACAGTATTTCACAAAACTTGCCTGAAATAGAGAAAATATCGTCTAATACTCGTTGCAGAAGGCAATTCCAACACTCATGCGTACGAAAACTCGCTCCTTCGTCGCTCGTTTTCGAATTTCGCATTCGTGTTTGAATATCAGCCCATTCTGCAACTTGTTTCAGAATATACTATTTTGAGCGTATGTTCTGTTGAACATAGCGTTGTCATTTCGTCCAAATGTCTGTAATTTGCGAATTTTTTGGCGAAAATGGTCTCAAACGATTCGGTTCAACTCCCCGATGAAGAATTCGAGGATATTTGATTCTGTTCGGCCGGATGTCCGAACTTTCAGGGTAGGTGGCGCATCCTAATATACGACGGACAAGTTCGTTAATGGGCAAAATCGGCCAATGGTTTCCGAGTAATAATTTTGTTTTCAAACATTATAAATCCGATCGAATTGAATAGTTGTAGAATATAAACCTAAGCACGTTTGTGAAATTTTGTATGAATCGTATCACTAGAAAATGTTTTTATGTCACGATAACATGAGAACGGAAAGAGATGGCGACTTGATGATTCCAAGTTAGGTTGTGCATCTGAATGCAACATCTGAATTTGCTTATAAGCATAATAGGCCAAACGGTTTTGGAGTTATACCCATCTGAAATTTGGTTGTTATTTCCTCAATAACTCGAAAACTGCAAAACCGATCCAATTAAAACATGGTTATTAGTTGTAGAATGCAAACGCCAAAATTTTTGCAAAATTTCGTTAGGATCGTGTAATAACAAAATTTTTAAAAAATCATTGAAAAAATTTCTATATATCAGAAACTATTGATCAGACATGGCTGAAATTTTGCGAGATCCTTCAGAACCTAACTCTACTACCAAGTTCCAAGCTAGAACAAGATCGGCTCAATATTGTTGGAGAACTGAGCAGCATTATGTGAGTTCAGTAGCTGGATGGGTGAACGTTGCCTCGATAACTCTCGAACGAAAGGAGATAGGGACTTGCAATTTTCAGGGTAGGTTGCACATCTGAATGGAAGGGCTAAGTTCGCTGTTGGCTATAATTAGAGCTTCACGCGAGAGCGAGATTTCGTCTCATCTCGTTCTCGTCTCGTAAAAGCGAGACGAGATGTTTTCAAAAATATTATAGGCGATACCGAGACCACATACAGCGCAACACGAGAGTCCCGTTTTTGGTCTCGTTAAATTTTTTGTATCAAGTTTTATATACAATACCCACAGAAAACATTTGAATATGAAGAGATTCCACTATGATTACCAATATATTTTGTCGATATTATGCATCAATCGTTCTAGAAATACACGATAACACAACCACAACCACAACCATAAAAACGGATGCATTCAATACTTAACGGACAACTTTTATTGCCCCAAAATCCCAATGCTTTGAAAATTTCGTCTGTATCTGAACATCTGGATAAATTTATTTTCTTGTGCTCCTTGTAGTGAAGATGTGAACAATTATTGTATACATCTTTAATAAAACTGGTAAAGAAATTATGCTATTCAATGTTTCGAAAAGTGTTATGAGGAATACGCCAAGAACACCCTCAATGATCTACCCACTGGGAAGGTATTCTTTGAAAACTATACCAAATTGTTCAATTCTATTGAAAAATGTATCGACATCGGAAGCCTATTTAAAACATCAACAAAACTTTCGAAATATTGGAAAGCTGAGTTTGAAGAATATTTTCTGTTAGAAAGAGAAAATAGGAATCAAAATATTTTACAGTGGTGGAGAATGATGAAAAAGTTCTTCCTACACTTTCCAAGATGGCCGATGATTTATTAATGGCTACATCCGTACCTGTTGGAAGATTATTTTCCACAGCAAGTATGATCATGGCAAAAACACGTACATCATTGAAAAATGATGTGATGCAAACGTGATTATGTTTGAATATGTTTAAAATTAAAAATAATATGTACATGTACAAATATTTTTGTATGAGAGCGTAATAAATATAGCTTTACAAAATTATTCATTATTGCATACCATTTCGTTTATATATTATGATATTTATTATCGTTATTCAGAATTATGCGAGAAGAGACGAGACAATTGATAACGAGACTTAAACGAGACTTAATTTTTTGGGAATTGGCGAGAGCGAGACGAGAGTTTTTATACTCTCGCCTACTCTCGTCTCGTGTGAAGCCCTAGCCGTAATCGGCCCAACGGTTTCAGAGTTATACCCATCTGGAATATTATTTCCTCGATAACTCAAAAATATAGACTCGATCAAATAGAAGCTTGCTCACTAGTTGTAGAATATCGACATGAAGACGTATGTAAAATTTCGTGAGGAACGTATAACTGGAAAATTTTAAAAAAATTACGAAAAAATATTATGTATCTCACGATACCTTGAGAACGGAAAGAACTAGCGACTTGCAAGTTTTCCAGGGTAGATTGCGCATTTGAATGCGTCATTTAAGTTCGTAAATTAGCATTATCTACAAAATGGTATTGGAGATATATCAATCTGAAATTTTGTTAGTATTTCATCAATAACCCAAAAAATACGAAGCCGATTCAATTCAAACATGGTAATTAGATCTACAATGACGACGCAAAAATCTTTGCAAAATTTGGTTTCAATTTTAACCCTTAAAAAATGGGTTCAAGACCTGTCGACAGGAGCTTTCTGGCGCTCTAGTTCAAACAGACAAATTATATCTCCGAAAGTATTGGTTTCTCAGAGTTGGGAATTATATCAATGCATTCTTATGAAAGAACTGCATCATAAAGGAAATTAAATTCAAATAAAAGCTTATTTATCAAGATTAGATGAGTAATCTGAGAATATATATATATATTCTTTTGAACTTGAGCATTACAATTAATTTTTCATCTAACATTAAAGCATGTGTATGAAAAAAGTGTTAGCAGAGGTTAGTGTAACGGGGTACCATATAATTTGATATATGATACTAGAGCTTAGGGAAAAAACCTCAGCAAAAAAACCCTATCTCCCCGTTAGTGCTGAGAATGAGCACTGCACCATGGAAGAAATCAAATTGAAATAGCTGAAATGAATTTGACTCTTTCTTATAGAACAGGATGAAATATACGAGTATGAACACAGATCATATAATAAAGCTTAGATAGAATAATTATAGCATTCTGTGAAAACTTAGAAGTACGCACGATTCATTATTGAAATTTAGAAAAATCATATCTCCGAAAGTATTAGCTTGTTGGAGTTGAAAATGATATCGATGGAATTAAATGGTGAAACTGCATCTTAAAAAAAATTGATAAGCACTCAGATCCGAGGAACTAGAGCGCCAAAATGTGTAATTCCCTTTCCGGGATTTGAGCCCGCCTTCTCTCGTTCCGAAACCCGACGGGTCAGACCAACCGTCTATCGGGCTCCTCGAACGATCTTATCGATCTCCGGTATTAGAATAAAACGTCGGTACTTACCTGGGATATATATTCTTAATTTTCACTTTTCGACATAAAATCGCCACATGATGAGGGTTTATTTGACGGTTTTTTACCCTTGTCTCTCTAAGTCGATTTTGACGTTTCTCGAACCAACTAATTAGCAAGGGATTAGACAATATCATGTCTCAGGAAAATAAGTTGACATTATGACTATTCATACATAGAATAATTATATAATTCTGTGAAAACGTAGAAATACGATTTTTTATTGAAGTTTTGAAATATCATATCTCCAAAAGTATTAGCTTCTTATAGTTAAAACTGATATCGTTGGATTCTTATGGTAAAACTGCTTATTGAAAAAAATTTAATTTGGAATTTGTTATCTGAAAAAAAAATTTTTTTTTGTTACTCCGAAACCATCTGTCCGATTTTGCCCAATAACGAACTTGCCGAGATATTTATCTGCCAAACCTACTCTGAAAATTTCAACTCTCTAGCTCATTCCGTTCAAGAGTTATCGTGCCTACGGCCGGCCGGACGGCCGGACCGGCCGGACAGAATGAATTTCGACCACGGATTCTTCATCAGTGAGTCGAACCAAATCGTTTAAGACCATTTTCATCGAAAAATTCGAAAATTACAGACATTTGGGCAAATTGATAAGCACTCAGTTCCGAGGAACTAGAGCGCCAAAAATGAACAGATTCCCATGAAAACCCTGGACTATCATTCTACGGCAACACTTGCTTATAGGTGCGTTCTAATTTTCAGGAATTCTTACACATAAGGAGAGACTCTCAGATGAATATTATTTGAAGACATACGCTAGTCACTAACAACAAGAGATAAAATGAAATTCCAAATTTTTGGCCTTCATGTTGAATTCAAATTTGGACGACGTGGCGAATGCATTTTTCTTCATAGACGATTCCACTCAATAACCGCAACGAAGAGGATACTATAATTTAAGCATCATTCATATTGAATGGCAGATATCAAATAGCTAATAACGTTTTACCCGTCAGAAACTATCAATAGAAACGAGTATCTATATCAAAGAAGTCATCAGGCAAAATTGATAAGCTTACTCTATTTTATAGCATCGTAACATTCTGTAATTCGCTATTCTCAAAGTAGCTGCCTTATTGCTCTCATAAATAAAGTATCACCTATACGTCCACTTTATCGTACGTACATAATAACGAGGATATGAGGCAAAAAGTCAATAAAAGGAAATAAAACATAGAATGTTGATAGATTCGTCAAAAAGGCAATGAATAATTTGGAAGAATAGTGAAAATAAACGAAACATAATAAAATTGTACCACTATGGCTGAGGGATTTTTCGAAATGCGATGTATTTAAAAAAATTGGTTCAAGCACTGACGTGAAGTCAGGAGCTTTTGCGCGTATGTTCTATTGTCCATTCTCCTGTATTGGACACTCTTAATCGAATTTACCATGGTAATTTCGAATTAAAGAGTGTCCAATACAGGATAATGGACAATATAATTTAACATGGTAAATGGGATTAAGAGGGTCCAATACAGGAGGATGGGCAATAGAACATACGCGCAGAAGCTCCTGACTTCACGTCAGTGCTTGAACCAATTATTTTTAAATTTTCTAGTGCCACGATCCTCATGAAATTTTGAAAGAATTCGCGTTGGCATTCTACAACGAATTTCTACGGTTTTTTATTTTTCGAGTTATTGAGAAAATAACAACCAACTTTCAGATTGATCCCAAACCATTTGGCCGATTATGCTAATTAACGAACTCAAATATCGCATTCAGGTGCGAAATCTACTCTGAAAACTACAAGTCGCTATTTCTTTCCGTCCTCGAGGAATCATGAGATACATCATATTTTTTCGTAATTTTTTAAAAATTTTATGGTGGTACGGCCCTCACAAAATTCTACCTACATCTTCATGTCGATATTCTACAACTAGTTACCAAGCTTCAATTCGATCGAGGAAATAATATTCCAGATGGGTATAACTCCGAAACCGTTGGTCCGATTATGGCCAACAGCGAACTTAGCTCTACCATTCAGATGTGAAACCTATCCTAAAAAAAATTGGTTCAAGCACTGACGTGAAGTCAGAAGCTTTTGCGCGTATGTTCTATTGTCCATTCTTCTGTATTGGACACCCTTAATCGAATTTACCATGGTAAATTCTGTTGTCCATTCTCCGGTATTGGACACTCTTAATTCGAGTTTACCATGGCAAATTCGAATTAAGTGTCCAATACAGGAGAATGGACAACATAATTTACCATGGTAAATTCGATTAAGGGTGTCCATATACAGAAGAATGGACAATAGAACATACGCGCAAAAGCTTCTGACTTCACGTCAGTGCTTGAACCAATTTTTTTTTCGAGATTTTTTTGAAATTTTCTAGGGGTGCGGTTCTTAAAATTTTTTTTTCTTCATTTTTTTCAAATTTTCTAGGGGTACAGTTCTTACAAAATCTTAAACACGTCTTTATGATTATTTTCTACTACTAGTTACCAAGCTTCAATTCGATCGAATATTTATTTCTTGAGTTATCAAGGAAATAGTATTCCAGGTGGGTATAACTCGGAAACCGTTCGACCGATTATGCCCAAACACGAACTCAACTCTTCCTTTCGGATACGCAACCTACCCTGGAAATTGCAAGTCCTTATCTCCTTTCGTTCGAAAGTTATCGAGGTAACGGTCACCCATCTACTGAACTCACACAAGAATGCTCGAATCTCCAACAATATTCAACCGATCGTGTTAAAACTTGAAACTTGGCAGTGGAGTTAGGTTATGAAGGCTCTTGCAAAATTTCAGTAATTTCAAACGAATAGTTACTCATATATAGAATTTTTTTTTCAATTTTCAATGATTTCTTTAAAATGTTTTACAAATACTATCCTCACGAAATGTTGCAAGAATTTTCGCGTTGGCATTCTACAACTAATTACCATATTTGAATACAATCGGTTTAGTATTATTCGAGTTAATGAGGAACAAAAAACAACCAAATTTCAGATGGCTATAACTCTAAAACCGTTTGGCCGATTATGCTCATAAACGAACTGAAATGTCGCGTTCTGGTGCACATCCTAACCTGAAATCTTCAAGCCGCTATCTCTTTCCGTTCTAAAGTTATCGTGACAACAAAAATATTTTTTAATAATTTTTTTTAAATTTTCTAGCCATACGATTCGCACAAAATTTCACAAACGTGCTTAAGTTCATATTGTACAACTACTCACCAAGTTTCACTTCAATCGGATTTATATTGGTTGAAAACAAAATTATTACTCGGAAACCACTGAGCCGATTATGCCCATTAACGAACTTGTCCGTCGTATTGGGATGCGCCACCTACCCTGAAAATTTCAAGTCGCTAGCTCTTTTCATTCTCAAGTTATCGTGGCAACGGCCGGACGGACGGCCGGCCGGACAGAATCAAATTTGACCTCGAATTCTTCATTGGGGAGTCGAACTGAATCGTTCGAGACCATTTTCGTAAAAAAATTCGAAAGTTACAGACATTTTGGCAAAACTATAACGCGATGTTCCCCAGAACATACGCGCAAAAAGTCCCTATCTCCTTTCGTTATCGATGCAACGGTCACCCATCAAGCTAATGAACTCACACAAAGCTGCTCGGATCTCCAACAATTTAGATCCGATCGTGTTCAAAGTTGAAATTTACTAGTAGAGTTAGGTTCTGAAGGCTCTCGCAAAATTTCAGCGATGTCGGACGAATAGGTTCTGATATATAGAATTTTTTTCGATAATTTTCTATGATTTTTTAATAATTTTCTAGTGATGCAATCCTCACAAAATTTTGCAAGAATTTTTGCGTTGCCATTCTACAACTAATAATCATGTTTGAATTGGATCGGTTTTGTATTTTTCGAGTTATTCAGGAAATAACAACCAAATTTCAGATGGGTATAACTCCAACACCGTTTGGCTGTTTATGCTTATAAACAAACTCCAATGTCGCATTCTGATGCACAACATAACCTGAAAATTTCGCTATCTCTTCCCGTTCTCAGGTTATAGTGACATAAATAAAAATTTTTAATCATTTTTAAAAAATTTTCTAGCGACACGATTCTCACAAAATTTCACAAACATCCTGAGGTTTATATTCTACAATTACTCAGCAAGTTTCAATTTGATCGGATTAGTATTGGTTGTAGACAAAATTATTTCTCAGAAACCATTGGGCCGATTATGCCCATTAACGAACTTGTCCGTGGTATTGGGATGCGCCACCTATCCTGAAAATTTCAAGTCGCTATCTCTTTCCGTTCTCAAGTTATCGTGGCAACGGCTGGCCGGTCGGACAGAATAAATTTGACCTCGAATTGTCCATCAGGGAGTCCAACCAAATCGTTTGAGACCATTTTCGGCGAAAAATTCCAAAATTACAGACATTTGGGTAAAATGATAACGAGATGTTCCCTACAACATACGCGCAAAAATAAATATGTTACAACTTTTACGTGCATTCCTTCTTTTCTGGCTCATCCTGTGGAAGATACATTTCAAATGTATGTTATGATGAATAGAGGACTGTAAGACCTTTCAAATGAGGTATCACAAGGGCGTAGCCAGGAATTCGGGGGGATTTTGAAATTTTGGCAATTGACTTTATAAGTGCAGGGGGGTGTAAGGGATTTCTTCTGCAACGAAAAGCAACTCTGAAACATTTTGTGGGGGCTTCCAGCCAAGCTTTCTGCTTATGCTTTTGGTTTTTTTATTCTCTATATAGGGCCGATTATGCCGATCAACGAATTTAACTCTCCCATTCGGATGTACAGCCTACCCTGAAAATTACAAGTTCATATCTCATTTCGTTCGAAAGTTACCGAGGAAACGATCACCCATCCAGCCACTGAACTCACATAAGGCTGCTAGGATCTCCAACAATATGAATCTGGTCGTGTTAATATTCGGAACTTGGCAGTAGAGTTCTCACAAAATTTCATATAGAAATATATATAGAAAGTTTTTCAATGATTTTTTGAAAATTTTCAAGTGATACGATCCCCACAAAATTATGCGTCGGTATTTTACAAGTACCTAATAACCATGTTTGAATTGGATCGGTTTCGTATTTTTCCAGTTATTGAGGAAATAACAGCCAAATTTCAGATGGGTATAGCTTCAATACCGTTTGGCCGATTATGTATATTAACAACCTCAAATGTCGCAATCAGATGCACAACCGAACCTAAAAATTGCAAGTCGCTATATCTTTCCATTCGCAGGTTTCGTGACAAATTTTCTAGTGATACGATTCTCACATTATTTGAGAAACGTCTTTAAGTTTGTATTCTACAACTAATCACCAAGTTTCAATTTGACCGGATTTGTATTGATTGAAAACAAAATTATTACTCGGAATCCATTGGGCCGATTATGACAATTAACGAGCTTGTCCGTCATATTGGAACGCGCCACTACCCTGAAATTTTCAAGTCACCATCTCTTTCCGTTCTTGTTATTTATTTTTTTATTTTATATATTTTATTTATTTTAAATTATTTTATTTATTTTATTTATTTTATTTTATTATATATTTTATTCATTTTATTTATTTTAGTTATTCTATTCATTATTGATTTTTTTCACTTCCACACCAACACCACTGGTTATGGTAATTACAAATGCAGAAATACAAAACAATTTCGTGACTTAACCTAGAAATAAAATAAATCCCTCAGGATTTTCAAGCTGTCAAAAAGCTTGTGACAAAGGACGACTGGACGGTGGCTGGCCAGACAGAATCAAATTTGTCTCCGAATTATTCACCAGGAAGTCGAACCCAATCGTTTGAGACCATTTTCGACCAAATAATCGAAAATTTCAGACATTTGGGCGAAACGATAACGCGATGTTGCCCAGAACATGCGCGCCAAAATATAATATTTTAACTCCGAGTTACTAAACTCTGTGCTTAAAATTTTAACCGCGTATTCCACATAAGTGGTCCTAATTGAAAAACTCTTTAGTTTATCAACCAATTTACCAGATTATTCCCACGGTGTGTAGGGGGTAAGAATCAAAAACTCATATACGATACGTATGTTCATCATCATTAATGTATGCCATCCACGCGACCTCCTTACAACATTGACAAACTAGAATTCATCGTCATTCGGACTGCACAACGACGATTTCTGTTTTAGCATGTGTAATTTAAATATTCGAATAACCGAAACCATTAACGTTGAGTGTGTTATTGATATATTAGAGATTCGACATCGCCTTCGAATCGAAATATTCGTGAAGGAAGATCGCTTGCGACTTTGATGACTTTCTCCTCATAACCAGCCGGTTTATGCAAATCGAATTTCAAATCGACCGCCTCTCAATTGGGCCATATTTTCGTTGTTCCGCTCTCTTGTTTCTACGGGACGTTTGACGATATCTCTGTCTATGTTCGAGTGTGTGTGTGGGGGAATGGAACCTGCCCTTCCTTTGTGATTATGTCATCAAATATGAGAATGAAGTCATAGAGAATCGATGAGGAGAGTGTTCCTAAACCTATAGAATAGTATATTAAAACACGAATGCGAAATTCGAAAACGAGCGACGAAGGAGCGAGTTTTCGAACGCATGAGTGTTGGAATTGCCTTCTGCAACGAGTATTAGACGATATTTTCTCTATTTCAGGCAAGTTTTGTAAATTACTGTTGAAATTTAATGAACAATTCGGATTATACATCCTAGTGACTTTTGTATTGTATCTTGGTAGTCGGTGTGACTGTTACGAAAGTTGACAGATTACGGAATTTGAATTGGAAACGAACGTAGGGCATGGAGATCAGAATTAAATCAGTTTCCTAATAGCATGAATGATTCAAAATTAGCAAGAAGGAAATCTCTAGTACCATATTTTTTAATGAAAATGAAGCTTTTCCTCAACAATTATATCACTATATCCAGATTATATTGTATTGTCAATTGACGTGTGTCAAATTTGATAGGATCGAATGTCAGTGCTGACTACCACAAAACGAAAAATATAACTAGAAACAATGCGGGAATGAGTTCATTCCAGCACTGTTTTCAGTGCTGGAATGGACTCATTACGATACTGAAATAGAGAAATATGTTATTGAAACTATTGATTTCTCAAATTGGATAGGCCAACACCTCCTTTTAGAAGGTGTTGGATAGGCATTCGTTCCTGACCGCTCGAACCATAGAACAATAACCCCCGGTTTCTGTAAGGATGGTCAAAGTTAACAGAACTGTTAATGTCAAATCAGTCCGAGTTTTTACGCTTTGCGCAACTCAGATGAGGGTTAACAAGAGATTGATCACTGATTAGTTAACATTTGTGTATATCAGCCTTTCAGAAACCGGGGGTAATTGCTTCAAATGTCTATATCCCGTCAATGTTTAGTGGAAAATTAGCACCGGACAGACGTTGTCCTCATCGAACGTTGGATTGCCTGCTATCAGCGGGATCAGCAAACGTTTTTTTCAATATCCGAATCTTCGATATATGTACTATATTCTAACTGAAATTTCACAAAATATTGACATTCCAATATTTTCGTGTAAACATTATATTTAAAAATATAAAAAAGCACTGACATGAGGTCAGTACTCTTTGGCGCGCGTGTTCACGTTGGCTAATTTGAATTGAATTATGAGTGTTTCAAGCTCAGTGGATAGAGCGAGCTGAATATCTACCCAGAGGGTAGTGGACACCATTCACTGTCGGGTCATAAATTAAGATTGCTTTGTCTAAGCTAGCATAAGGATAGAGTAACAAAGTTGACAAAGAACACAACTAACTTTCCTTAGTCGCACAAGCTCCTTGGAGCTTCTGAGGTATCTCCTTGGGGAAGAGTTGGGAGGGTCAGTATAGTCATAATCATGTTTATGGCACGCGCGCCAAAGCAGGTTGACTCCCCATCAATGCTCTTTTAGCCTTTTTCTTTCATTATGAAGTCAATCTGCAATTGGCGCGCGTGCTATAAACATGATTAAACTGACCCTCCCTACTCTTCCCTAGGGAGATACCTCAGAAACTCCAAGGAGCTTGTGCTACTAAGGAAAGTCAGTTGTGTTCTTTGTCAACTTTGTTACTCTATCCTTGTGCCAGCTTAGACAAAGCAATCTTAATTTATGACCCGACAGTGAATGGTGTCCACTACCCTCCGGGTAGATGTCCAGCTCGTTCTATCAACTGGGCTTGAAACACTCATAATTCAATTCAAATTAGCCAACGTGAACACGCGCGCCAAAGAGAACTGACCTCACGTCAGTGCTTTTTTATATTTTTTCGAGTTCCTTTAACAAATCTCGCAATTGATACAGTCTGGCTATCAGTTTTACCGTAGATCGAAATAAAAAAAATGCGGTTATGGGGGCTCCGTTGGAAACACAATTGCTTACAACTATTCTCCAAATCTGAACGTGATTTAATATAGATCTTCCAAATATGGTTATTTATAAATTGGTCCCAGGGCTAGGATACAGACAATTCAACTCGCAAATAACTCAATTTCCTCGAAACTGACTTGTTGTTGCACAGAATTGCCATGAGATTTCTCTTAAAACCTCACAATATCGGCTCAGCACCAAATCCATGACCGCTAGACGCAAATCACTACCAACAGAAGCCAAACAACCCTAATTACACAACTCACACAAAACATCGATTCTTCCACACATATCGCAGCTTCAATCCGCGCATGCGCGGACACAATTTCAAATTCAAAATTAGCCCCAGGGCTACGGAACGGACACTCCAACTCGCAAACAACGCTATTTTCCTCAAACTGACTTGTCAGTATACATAATTGCCATGAATATTCTTTTAAAACCTCACAATATCGGCTAAGCACCAGACCCATGACCGATAGTCCTCAACCACTCCAAACATAACCCATACAACCCAAAAACAGTCACTTCTCTTCTGCGCAAGCGCAATCCACTCGCAGCTGGATGTCCTCTCAAAATCGCACACCTCACAAAAACTCCGATTCTCCAACACTAGTGGTTCAGGAGATATCGCATCTTGAATCCACGCATGCGCAGACACCGCACCGGGGGATTCTATGGAGTAAGAGCATCCTCCACCCCAAAACCCCAATCTTCTCAGAAGAAAACTAAATTATTTCTCGTCTGCTTATGCGAATAACAAAAAATGCCCAAAAGAGGCAGTTATACCCCCAGTCGTTCACCGTTCAGACAAATTTTGAAAACCAATTTAACATCCCACACATCGTTCACGCATTAAGTCCATTGCCACGCTATTTAGTGGTCCATATTTTAATCAGTTGCCCTCGTACATATCGCATTGCTTCAGATAAACACGCAAAGAACAAGCCGAAATTATGTTCACCAGATGTTATATACTCGTATTCCACGTAGGAGTCCAACTGAAATAATATTCCCAGTTTGGAGGTTAAAAAAAATTATTTATTTATTTTTGGCGCTCTCAAACGATTTGGTTCGACTCCCTGATCAAGAACCCGTGGTCGAAATCGATTCTGTCCGGCCGGCCGGCCGTCCGTCCGTTAACACGATAACTCTCGAACGAAAGGAGTTAGAGGATTCAATTTTGCAGGGTAGGTTTGGAGCGTAAATATCTCGGAATAGTTCGTTAACGGGCGAAATCCATCAAGCGGTTTCGGAGTTATGGCCGTTCTAAGTAAAAACGTTTTTCATGAATATTCCGGAAACCGATCTATCTGAAATTCTGCATCAGATTGTAGAATAATGACCTTTATAGGCGTTTGAAGTTTTGTATTGATGGGTTGCCGTAAAGTGTCAAAAAATTATTTTGAAAATTTTTACATATTGTTTCTACAATAACTCTCGAACGGAATGAGCTAGGCAGTTGAAATTTTCAGAGTAGGTTTGGGAGATAAATATCTCGGTTAAGTTTGTTATTGGGCAAAATAGGCCAGATGGTTTCGGAGTAACGAAAAGATGCAGTTTCAACATAAAAATCCATTGATATAATTTTCAACTCCAACAAGCTAATACTTTCGGAGGTATGATTTTTCGAAATTTCAATAATGAATCGTACTTCTATGTTTTCACAGAATGCTATGATTATTATATCTATGATTTATTATATGAGCTGTGTTCATACTCGTACATGTCATCCTGCTCTATAAGAGCGTCAAATTCATTTCAGGTATTTTAATTTGCTTTCTTCCATGGTGCATTTATCATTCTCAGATTGCTCATTTAATCTTGATAAATAAACTATTATTTGATTTGAATTTCCTATATGATGCAGTTCTATCATGAAAATACATTGATATCATTCCCAACTCTGATAAACCAATACTTTCGGAGATATGATGAGTCAAAGTTTAAACAAAAGCGCCAAAGCTCCTGTCCACAGCGCTTGAACCAATTTTTGGCACTCTTGTTCCTCGGAACAGAGTGCTTATAAATTTGCCCAAATGTCTGTAATTTCGGCTGAAAATGGTATCATCGATTTGGTTCCACTCACTGATCAAGAATCCGTGGTCGAAATCGATTCTGTCCGGCCATCCGTTAACACGATAACTCTCGAACGAAAGGAGCTAGAGGATTGAAATTTGCAGGGTAGGTTTGGAGCGTAAATATCTCGGACGAGTTCGTTAACGGGGGAAATCCATCAAGCGGTGTCGGAGTTATGGCCGTTTTTACTAAAAACGTTTCTTATGAATATTTCCGCAACCGATCACTTGATCTATCTGAAATTTAGCATCAAATTGTAGAATCAGGACCTTTAGACGCATGTGAAGTTTTGTATCGATCGGGTTACCGTAAAGTGTAAAAAAAAATTTGGAAAATTTTTAAATTTTGTTTCTACAATATCTCTCGCTTTCAGAGTAGGTTAGCGGGATAAATATCTCGGTTGAGATCGCTTTTGGTCAAAATAGGTGAGATGGTTTCGGAGTAACGAAAAAAATTTTTTTTTTAACTTACAAATTTCAAAATAATTAATAATTTCAAAATATCATTTTCAACTCCAACAAGCTAATACTTTCGGAGATATGATTTTTCGAAATTTTGATAATGAATCTTTCTTCTATGTTCTCACAGAATGCTATAATTATTCTATCTATGATTTATTATATGATCTGTGTTCATACTCGTATATGTCATCCTGTTCTATAAGAGAGAGTCAAATTCATTTCAGTTATTTTAATTTGATTTCTTCCATGGCGCAGTTCTCATTCTCAGATTGCTCATTTACTCTTGATAAATAAACTATTATTTGAATTGAATTTCCTTTATGATGCAGTTCTATCATAAGAATACATTGATATAATTCTCAACTCTGAGGAACCAATGCTTTCGGAGATATACTTTGTCTGTTTGAACAAGAGCGCCAAAGAGCTCCTGTCCACAGGGCTTGAACCAATTTAATAAAATAATTCAGTTTCTGTATTGAATTTATTCCATAATTTAGTTCAGTTTGTTCATTTGTAAATTTCAAAATAAGTTGATGAATTGAATTGGTTTTTGTGGTCGCGTATCTACGTTGTCAACTTGTATTGAGTAGAACCACAGAACAATTTGGTAAACTAATCTAGCAATACCACATTTACCAGGTTTTTGGATAACTTTTCCTTATATTAATTGAATTAACTAGGTACTCAAATGAACAATTTTCACACGATAGCGCATGTTACTTAGATGTAGAAAGTAGAAGTATATGATAATATTATTAATTATATAATAGCCATGAGTGTCAAAGATATACTATAGCAAAAACAATGAAGCTCTTATCTTTCGGGACTCTGATATAGGTAGAAACGGAAGTAGATAGATAGTGTTATATTTTCGGGCGTAATGAATACAGGGTGACCCAGTTTTCAATGCGTGAAGTTCATAGGAAACTATAGAAACCCGAAATGTAATGGGAGTTTTTCGATGAGCTATACTCAGGAAATGCTTCCCTACGAAAATAGAGTGTGTTCAAGTTTGGTATGGAAGAATAAAAATATTATTAATTGTTGAAAGACTTACGACGAAATATTCGTCGATTGAACAGGAATAAAATCAATGACGAACAGACGTCTAATTGCTCGTACGTTCAGGGGAACATCGCGTAATCATTTTGCCCAAATGTCTGTAATTTTCGAATTTTTTGTCGAGAATGGTCTCAAACGATTAGGCTCAACTCACTGATGAAAAATTCGAGGTCAAATCTGATTCTGTCCGGCCATTGCCACGATAACTTGGGAACCGAAAAAGATAGCGACTTGAAATTTTCAGGGTAGGTGGCGCATCCAAATATGACGGACAAGTTCATTAATGGCATATGCCTTCTGCAACGAGTATTAGATGATATTTTCTCTCTTTCAGGCAAGTTTTGTGAAATACTATTGAAATTTAATATAAATTTGGATTCTTCATCCTAGTGACTTTTGTATTGTATCTTGGCAGTTGGTGTGACTGTTACGAAAGTTGACAGATTACGGAATTTCAATATGAATCGTACGTAGGGCATGGAGATCAGATTTGAAACAGTTTCTAATATCATGAATGATTCAAAATTAGGAACTCTAGTACCACTTATTTTTTAATGAAAATAAAGCTTTTCCTCTCAATAATTATTTTTCTATATCCAGATTATATTATATTGATAATTGACGTATGTTGAAATTTGATATGTTGGAATGTCAGTACTGACTATCACAAAACGAAAAATATAACTAGAAACAATGCGGGAATGATTTCATTAGAGCACTGTTTTTAGTGCTAAAATGAACTCATTACGATACTGAAACAGAAAAAAAATAATTCTGAAGATTGTCATTCAGTGTCTGACGAAGGATTGATATAGACTACGAAATAGTTGTTTTATCGTTGCTTCGTTATTCTTTGTTAGGCAACATTGTTCGATACATATATTGTTTCTGACAAATATCTTGGGTTTCTAACGCAGGAGCAATTCACAAAATACAAATTTTTTGGCGCTCTTGTTCCTCGGAACAGAGTGCTTATCAATTTGCCCAAATGTCTGTAATTTTCGAATTTTTGGCTGAAAGTGGTCTTAAACTATTTGGTTCGACACTCTGATCAAGTCGCAAGTCCAAGATACTATTTAAAACGGAACATACCAATATGAACTTTGTCACATTGAAAAGAACTACTCATCTGTCAAATATTCTGTTACATTTTACGCGCCACTTCTGAGTGCGTTTTTCAGCGGTTGTTAGTTGCTTCCCAATAATTCAAAATTAAATATAAAAAGATGGTTTTCAGCAGGTGAGTTATTGATTTTCCTTGCCTTTTATGTGGTCGTCTCCAGTTTCATTTTAAAATATTCATTCGTAAACATTAAATATTTGTTAAAATTCTTAATTTTTGAACTAATTGGGAAACGTATGAATATAAGGTAACTTTGAATCGTTCAATGTTACCCGCAATTTGAATTTGGTACATCGTGGAACTTTGAATTTTCATTTTAAAGTGGAAAAGCCCTTTGGAGCTTTGATACTCCTGATCAAACTTGGACCAATCATATCTCCGAAAGTATTGGTTTCTCAGAGTTGGGAATGATATCAATGGATTCTTATGATAGAACTACATCATAAAATGAAATAAATTAAATGAGAATCCATTGATATCATTCTCAACTCTGAGAAACCAATAATTTCGAAGTTATTCTTTAATAGACACATTTTGGTTTATTATAAGAATCCATTGATCATTCCCAACTCTGAGACACCAATACTTTCGGATATGATTCGTCTAAGTTTCAACAAGACCGCCAAAGCTGTTGTCCACAGGGCTTTCCAAATTTTTATTTTATTAATATTTTTGAGAGTTTGGGAGAGAAAACCCGGAAAGGAACCATTTAATGATGAATATACCTCCCAAAGTGTCCTTTAATTATTATCTAAAACAGTGTAACAAATCAGTGGAATGAAATGATCATTATACATTACCCCACGTCAGTGTTTTCTTATATTTTTTCTATTGGATGTTCGTAATGGTTCAATTCGTGTACGAGTTGAAATAATTGCTGTCGTATGACGAAATCGAATTGTTTAAAGAAATGTTCTCCGTTTACACTCAACAGTCTATTGCACGTAAATCATTATTTAAATTAATTCATTTACTTGGCGTATTTACCGACTTAATTCGATGATATCTTACCCATTCAAGTCGTGATTTTTTTTAGGGCCACTAATTTAATATTCCTCATGCGCGGGGAAATCAACGACCTAGGGGTCACAGAATGGAGGTGACCTTCACTGTTCCATCCATAGAATTAGGTGTTCATTTCTTTCCACGAAAATTCCGTCCTTCGATTTTACACGATACGACTCGTATGCGGTTAAGCGACAGAAAATAGGAAGTTAATAATCGGTATGGATTTTATCTACATCCTTTCTGGCGAGAATGTATTATCAAGTGACTTTGATTCGGCCAAATTTCAGCGTCCTACATCAACATGAAGTGTATTTATTGAAATTCGGGAGAAGCACTGACGGGATGTCAAGGCTGCTTGGTTTCCAGGAAAAAAATAGTATATTCTAAAACAAGCTGCAGAATGGGCTCCTTCCTATTAAAACACGAATGTGAAATGAGTGTTGGAATTGCCTTCTGCAACGAGTATTAGACGATATTTTCTCTATTCCAGGCAAGTTTTGTAGAATACTGTTGAAATTTAATGAAAAATTTGGATTATACATCTTAGTAACTTTGGTATTGTATCTTGGCAGTTGGTGCGACTGTTACAAAAGTTGACAGATTACGGGATTTGAATCGTACGTAGGAAATGGAGATCAGATTTTAAACAGTTTCCTGTTAATATAAGTAATAGCGTGCATGATTCAAAATTAGCAAGAAGGAAATCTGTAGTACCTTATTGGCGCTCTAGTTCCTCGGGACTGAGTGCTTATCCATTTGCCCAAA
Organism: Halyzia sedecimguttata; assembly: GCA_937662695.2. Lineage (NCBI taxonomy): Eukaryota > Metazoa > Arthropoda > Insecta > Coleoptera > Coccinellidae > Halyzia > Halyzia sedecimguttata. Next base: position 8,011,369 of record OW569414.2, on the reverse strand, counting down.
TGTCTGTAATTTTCGAATTTTTCGATGAAAATGGTCTTAAACGATTTGGTTCGACTCACTGATCAAGAATCCGTGGTCGAAATTCATTCTGTCCGGCCGGCCCGACCATCCGGCCGGTCCGGCCGTAGGCACGATAACTCTCGAGCGGAATGGGCTAGACAGTTGAAATTTTCAGAGTAGGTTTGGGATATAAATATCTCGACTAAGTTCGTTACTGGGCAAAATCGGACAGATGGTTTCGGAGTAACAGAAAAAAAATTTTTTTTTACAGAACAAATTCCAAATTAAATTTTTTTCAATAAGCAGTTTTACCATAAGAATCCATTCATATCATTTTTAACTCTAACAAACTAATACTTTCGGAGATATGATTTTTCAAAATTTCAATGATAGAATTATTCTGTGGCTATTCTATGAATTGTTATAATCTTATAATTTCAACTTTGACGTTGTCTCATTGTCATTCATTCCAGTAATGGTATTAATATGAGGATTATAATATAATATCATACTTTTTGTTGGTTGATATTTTCATGCCGATGGTCAATCCATATGATGATGGGAATGGTAATGGTAAGTTAATAACATTGTCATTCATTCCAGCAATCGTATAAATATGAGAATTATAATATAATATCATACTTTTTGTTGGTTGATATTTTCATGCCGATGGTCAATCCATATGATGATGGGAATGGTAAGTTGATAATATTGAGTTCAGAATATCTCCACTAAAAACAAAACTGGAATATTGGTGTATTGGAGTAGATTTGAGGAAAGATATATATTATCGTTCATCATAGAATTGAGGAATGAATATCTCGGATGAGTTCGTTGTTGGGTAGAATTCGTCTATTGGTTTTGGATTGATAATTTTTGGCACTCTTGTTGAATTTGAATTCTTCTATGATGCTTGAATTCAATTTCTGCTAAGATGAAGTTCTAAATTTCAATAATGAATCGTAGTTCTATGTTTTCACAGAATGCTATAATTATTCTATCTAAGCTTTATTATATGATCTGTGTTCATACTCGTACATTTCATCCTGTTCTATAAGAGAGAGTCGAATTCATTTCAGCTATTTTAATTTGGTTTCTTCCATGGTGCTGTCTCATTCTCAGATTGCTCATTTAACCTTGATAAATAAACTATTATTTGAATTGAATTTCCTTTATGATGCAGTTCTATCATAAGAATACATTGATATAATTCTCAACTCTGAGAAACCAACACTTTCGGAGATATAATTTGTCTGTTTGAACTAGAGCGCCAGAAAGCTCCTATCTACAGGGCTAGAACCCATTTTTTTTTAATGAAAATAAAACTTTTCCTCTCAACAATAATTATTACACTATATCCAGATTATATTATTGTCAATTGACGCATGTTGAAATTTGATAGGATCGAATGTCAGTGCTGACTACCACAAAACGACAAATATAACTAGAAACAATGCGGGAATGAGTTCATTACAGCACTGTTTTTAGAACTGTAATGAACTCATTACGATACTGAAATAGAGAAATAATATTTTCATAATACTTCCAACAACATGGAACTGAGAGCATAAATCTAGAACTTGGCTGTAAAATAATGTTTTGAGGCTGTCGTAAAATTCCAGCTATATCTTAGTCGTGATATTAGTCAAAAAATGTCGAGAATAATCGTAAATCTTCTATGAATGGTGTAGGTTATTATTTAATTCAACCTTAGAACGTGAAAGTGTTCTGGAAATTCGATATTCGAATATTGTAACACTGAAATTTACGGAAATTAAAAATCCGTTATATCAAGAAACCAAATTCATCATTAGAGGATACTACAGAAGGTGAATTCATTACTAAATGATTCCTTTCTGGGGTTCCTCTCCTAAAATCTCAAAAATATCTATGAAATGAACATTTTCTATTATTTTGAAAATTGCTACTAGGGCTTCACGCGAGAGCGAGATTTTTCTCGTCTCGTCTCGGAAAAGCGAGACGAGTCGAGACGTTTTCAAAAATATTATAGGCGATACCGAGACCACATACAGCGCAACACGAGACTCTCGTTTTAGGTCTCGATAAATTTTTTGTATGAAAGTTTTATATACGACTCGACTTTTTTCAACACCCACAGAAAACAATTGAATATGAAGAGTTTCCACTATAATTACCAATATGTTTTGTCTCTATATTATACATCGATCGTTCTAGAAATACACGATTTTTTAGAAGATTATCAATTTGTTATGACCTTGCCATTCAATACTTAACGGACAACTTTTATTGCCCAACAGTGAATGTATTTATTTGAGTGGGTCCTTGCGCCCTACATACACAGCACTGTTTATTTTTAACCCAACAGTGAATATTATGTATTGGAGTCTAATCATTTGATACCATTATCGGTCAAACAGTGGACCAGTTTTTTGGACGCTTGTGTTTACAGTCGGATTTATATTCTTGGAAATATTGGGAATATTATTGTTTTCCTGGATCTAAGGAGCTTTTGGTTTCAACTAAGGAATGGTTTTATATATCGATATAAATGCATCTAAATAACTGCTTTCCAACCTGCTCTGAAATTGAAATTTGAGAATTATCAAAATGATTTTTTCAGTATAAAGTGGGTAAAGCCCTGTGGTCAAGAGCTTTAGCGCTCTTGTTCAAACTTTGACTATTCATCTCCGCAATTATTGGTTTCTCAGAGTTGGGAATGATTTCAATGGATTCTTATAATAGAACTGCATCACAGACGAAACTAAATTAAAATTAAATAACGAACTTCTCCGAGATATTCATTCCTCAAATCTCCTCTGAAAATTATATTATATCAATTGAAACTTAGCCAATATTCCGGTTTTGTTTTCACTGAAGATATTCTGAATATATTTTCATCATCATATGGATTATCCAAGGGCATATAGGGTAGAAGATTATAATATCCTATAATTGTTCATTTTCCATTAAATCATACTTTGTTAGAACAGAAATCAATATATTTGACATATCTGTCATAGGTAGATAGGATTATATGTATGAACAGTGAAGACAGATAGAACACAGACAGATAGAATTCGCATTCTGTGATAACATTGAAGTACGATGTATTATTGAAATTTTGAAAAATCATATCTCCGAAAGTATTAGCTTGGTAGAGTTGAAAATTAGATCAATTGATTCTTATGATGAAACTGCATCTTAAAGAAGTTTGTAATGTAAAAAAAATGTTTTTTTGCGTAACTCCGAAACCATCAGGGCCGATTTTGCCCAATAACGAACTTAGCCGAGATATTTATCTCCCAAACCTACTCTGAAATTTTCAACTGTCTAGCTCATTCCGTTCGAGAGTTATCGTGTTAACGGCCGGACGGACAGAATCGATTTCGACCACGGATTCTTGATCAGTGAGTAGAAAATTACAGACATTTCGGCAAATAAATAAGCACTCTGTTACCAGTAACAAGAGCGCCAAAAATTGTAATAATTCTTAAAAATTTTAATTTACTTACGTTTTTCCATTCTCTGTTGTTTTATTTCGTATACATAGAATATTTCCGATTTCGGCTAATCAACGAATCTTGGGTACCCTATCTTATATCTGGATAAAAATATAGTTTAACTTTCAATCAAACCTAAATATATGGGTCTCAATTCTTTAAATAAAGTCCATTTGTACAATATTTGACTCTTCTAGATCCGCGATAGGCATTAAATATCGATTCAAAATCATCTTTTAAACAAATTGCTCATCCCTTATAAAAATGACATTACCACAGACGCGAATGACATTTCTGATTCAATAAATTCAAACTGCATCATGAAATTCGCTCAATACGCGTAAAGAATCAAAAGCTGTTAACAACTTTGTCGTTCGAGTGTAAAACAGTGGACCAGTACGCGGTACCTTTTATAATATTTCGATATTTTGTCAATATCTCTAAAATAATATAGGTCCGATCGAGATGAAATCTAGGACTCTAGCTGAAAAATAAGATTTTGAAGGCTCTCGCATTATTTCAAAGATATATGAAGGATTGTTTCTGGGATTTAAAATTTTTTTTGTTCATTTTCTAATTTTCAGCTAATTCTTGCGATATACCGGGTGTCCCAGTATACATGTTCCAATGGATTATCTCAGCCATTTCAAAAGATACAAATTTGAAAATGTTATGATTTGAAATTCGTTCAAGGAACCTTCAAATGAGAAAAACAAAAAATTGAAAGTCACCTTCGGTTTGACCGGAAGAGACTCTGACTTTCTTATCTCAAATAGCACTCTATATATTTTCGACAATTTTTTAATTCTACTCAAAATTACCATTCCAACGAGGTATCATACTTTGTATTTTGCATTTGATTTACGGGAGAAAACGTCAATTGCAATTTCAAATTGAAAGAATTGCAGTAGGCTACGATATTTTGTGTAATCTTGGTTTTGACTTATAATGCATGTGTACCGATCAATCTATCTTCAAATGAACCGATAAGATAGCCTGTAAGATCCCCAGATTTAATGCCGCTAGATGTCATCCTTTGGGGTTATTTTAAAGATCGTGTGTACCAGACTCCTCCTATTGATATCTAAAAAACAAAATAAGGAATGCATATAGAGCCCTTAATGCTGAGGTGTTGAGAAGTGTTTCTTCGCGTGAAGTAGTCCACCGAGCTGAAAGATGTGTAGAAGCAGATGGTCAACATTTCGAACAAATGCTTTAGTTATTATAGATAAGCTGGGTGGACCATGGGAGGCCACTCCCATCGAATAAACAGTTTTTATTTGTTCATTTACTAGATAAATAAAAGAAACGACTCATTTATAAACACTTTGTTTTATTGTGTATCATATAAATTACTTTTTTTATTCTAGATGTAATCACTATTTCTGAAACTAAACTTTTATGAAGCTCTTCTAAACGGCCTTGTAAGGAACAAGGCTCCAAACAAGGCCAATATTATAAATCAGTCGTTCAATTTACAACTAGAATTGTAATAATAGAAATATACGCTTTTACTAAAACCACAGAAAAAGCTCTTTCATTTAAATAAAAAATTAAATGCCTAACACATTATAATCTTCTTTGAAAAACTCAACGAACATTTCTTGAACACCATCTCATAACTAAGGATATATTAATGGAAATTATATAAAAATTATAGTAACGAGTATTACATCGATATCAAATAAGTTTTAAATGCGTTTTACAATGTAATTATAAATAGTTTTTTTTACCGATAATGGCCTTCTTACGGGTCCGTTCTTTGTAAGGCCAAAATGTTCTTAAAAAATCTAAGTTAAAAAGTTGAATAATTCTTATGAATAATAAAATTATAATCATTGAACATTGCTTTAAGAACCAAACGGCTCGTCAAAGTAAAAACTAAGTTCACATTTTCATTAGTAAATGTTCCTAGCAAGGCCCATGTACCCTAGCAAGGCCAACCGTGAAATATTTTATTGGCCTCATAAAGAACCACCGGCTTTCATAGGAACACTGCCAATATTTCATCTACAATCGAAGCCAAATCATTATATTTTTTCTTTAGTACCACAAAAAATCCTTACATAACAATTTACAGTAAAAAGAATACAATAATAATAGGTTATTCACATAAAAACTTACCTTTAGGTGAGCGCGTGAATTACAATTTGAACGTCGCCGAACGAAGTCTACGAAGCGAGGGACTACACGGACAAAATAGCAACGCGAGCGACTCGCTGCCGCGTCTGTATCCTTGAGTTTGTTGGAGCTTATTGTGAGCGGAAAGAATTTGTCATCACCTGACTATATATATGACTTTTTATAATTGGCCTTCAAAGGAGCATGGCCTTCCATGGTCCACCCACCTTACATATATATTTTTGCCCCCTTTTTTGTAATTTTTCGATTATTTTACTATTCATTCTTTCTTTAACGTTCAGTAAAATCCATAGTTGCTTTCAACTTGAAGAAGGTTTATTTTTATTGATCACGATTATTGAATTCAAAATCAAGATTGCACAGAATATCTTAGCCTAATGCAATTCTTTCAATTTGAAATATCAATTGACGTTATCTCCATCTAATAAAATGTAAAACACAAAGTGTGATACATCGTTAGCAAGGTAATTTTGAGTAGAATTAAAAAATTGCAAAAAATATATAGGGTGCTATTTGAGATAAAAAAAATGGGTTCAAGCCCTGTGGACAGGACAGACAAATTATATCTCCGAAAGTATTGGTTTCTCTGAGTTGGGAATTATATCAATGTATACATATGATAGAGCTGCATCATAAAGGAAATTCAATTCAAATAATAGTTTATTTATCAAGATTAAATGAGCAATCATGAGAATGAGAACTGCACCATGGAAGAAATCGAATTAAATCTGGCCAATTTTGCCCAATAACGAACTTAACCGAGATATTCATCTCCCTAACCTACTCTGAAAATTTCAACTACCTAGCTCATTCCGTTCGAGAGTTATTGTGGAAAAACATATTTTAAATTTTCAAAATTTTTTTTTTTACACTTTGCGGTAATCTGGTCAATACAAAACTTCACATGCGTATAAAGGTCATGATTCTACAATTTGATGCTAAATTTCAGATAGATCGAAGGAACTTGTCCGAGATATTTACGCTCCAAAACCACCTTGCAATTTTCAATCCGCTTACTCCTTTCGTTCGAGAGTTATCGTGCCTACGGCCGGTCGGCCGGCCGGACAGAATCGATTTCGCACTCGAATTCTTGATCAGTGAGTCGAACCAAATCGTTTGAGACCATTTTCCCTTCTGTCAAGTTGACATCATGAAAATTCATACATAGAATAGAATAATTATATCAATCTGTGAAATACGATTTACATTGAAATTTTGAAAAATCATATCTCCGAAAGTTTAGCTTGTTAGAGTTAAAAATGATATGAATGGATTCTTATGATAAAACTGCTTATTAAAAAAAATTTAATTTGGAATTTGTTTTGTAAAAAAAAAAATTTTTTTTATTACTCCGAAACCTTCTGTCCGATTTTGCCCAGTAACGAACTTAGCCGAGATATTTATCCCCCAAACCTACTCTGAAAATTTCAACTCTCTAGCTCATTCCGTTCGAGAGTTATTGTGCCTACGGCCGGCCGGCCGGACAGAATGAATTTCCACCACGGATTCTTGATCATTGAGTCGAACCAAATCGTTTAAGACCATTTTCATCGAAAAATTCGAAAATTACAGACATTTAGGCAAATTGATAAGCACTCAGTTCCGAGGAACTAGAGCGCCAAAAGTCAGAGTCACTTCCAGTCAAACCGAAAGTGACTTTTAATTTTTGTGTTTCTCAGTTGGAGGTTCCTTGAACGAATTAATAATCATAAAATTTTCAAGTTTGTATATTTTGAATCGGCTGAGATGATCCATTGGAACATGGACACCCGGTATATTTTTTTTGCTATAAATTACTCGATTCTGATGAAATTGAGCCAGAACCTTAGAGTGATAATTTTACACCTAAATGCCAAATGGCAACTTAATCGACCTGTAGTTCTGGAAATATTGGGAAAATAAAATTTCAAATAGGCATCTACGAAGCCATTCGGCGGATTTTGACCTTTCACGAAGTTAATCAGAGCATTTCGACATTGTATCTACACTGTAAGTCCTTTCTTTCGTTATTGTGCCTACGGATCGAGGAGCAGAATTAAATTTCTACGGATTCACCATCTGAACCATGGGGAAGAGACTTATGAATCTTGGTACAAAAGTTATGTAACGCCGACAGATGCAACTGAAAGTGAAATCTTTACTAAATGGAGACATAAAATAACCATAATTGGGATATTTAACGCAGGTTTTTCATCAGAATGCAGTCTATTTATAAATGTTTACATCCATAGAACATGAAGTATTGTGAAATATTATGTATTCCATCTTTCAATTTGGTAGCACGTTCACTATCGATTTCTCCCTTAGGTCAGATGCAATATCATATTTATGTACTAAATAGACGAAAACTGATGTCGGTGTCTGAGGGCCAGAAGCTATTAGGCATTTCTTTTGTTGAAAATTCGGTTTGGTCCATTATGTCCATTAACGAACTTATCCGTCGCATTCAGATGCCCTAGCTGAAAATTGAAAGTCACTAACCCTTTTCGCTAGAAAGTTATCGTGGTAACGGACGGTCGGATAGAATTGAATTGACCTTTATGCAGAATGACAGTAAGCTGCTCCCTAGAACATGCACGCAGAAATATATCAATATACAGGGTGAGTCTTCAAGTTCTACATTAATTTTAACCATGGATTCCTCTCATGAAATGAAACACCTTTTTAATTTACCATTTGTCCATATTCTGGTCAAGTAATAAGCGTTTAAAGATTTAGCAATGTGCAAATCCATCACTGCACTGTCTTTAGCTGTTGAATACAGAAACACTTACTGGATTCAATATCCCATAATTTTATGAAAGCTTTATCATCTGATGCTCGAAATTCAATGGAATTGTTTGAGACAAGTCGATTTTCATTGAAAAACCACTATAAGATTATCCAGAATATCTTCTTCGCCTATTCAGAGATTCATTGAATATTTTAATTCACATCATGTAAATGACTTTATGAACCATTTTACCACTTTAAAAACAACAATAATTATGATAATATCTATCAGTCTACGATCAATACAAGGTGGTCCACCACAGACGCTGAGTACGTTTTGAGGGAGTAAATGAAGATATTTTGATAATATATTTTTGTGATGTGTGTAGGGTGTTCAGAAGCACAGTTTAAAATTATTTTCATATATACAGGGTGTTCGAAAACAAAGATATAAACCAAAGTTACATTTTTTTAAATGTAACATCCGGTATTTGATTAAAAAAATGGAATGGCAAGCTCAAATTATGATGAGTTTCTTCAGATCACTTTATACCTTAGAAGTACCATTCACGAGAAAATAGTGAAAAATTGAAAATATATATACATAATATGTATAAAAATATATTTTCAATTGCAATTAATGAAGAAACCAACGCCAGCAATACGGACAGTATTTTTCGAGTAGACATATTGGCTACTCCTATACAGAAAAAAATTCAACTCTAGAATATACAGAGTGATCATAATTAATTTTTCAAACATCAACTACAAATAATGGTCGAAAATTGCTGAGAAACTATAAGGTTTAGGTGTAAACCATTTTGAAAAATTTTGATTAGTTTCCGTCCTTTTAAAAGGACCCTGGTAATGTGGACTACTTTGGATTTCTAAGTTTCAATCAATATGAGAAATGTTCTTATTTCTTGATTCTAACAGAAAATATTATTTTTTATGGAAAGTAGAAGTAGAAAGCATTGATTAGGATGGAGGCCTACTCCACCTTTATCGCACAAGAAATTAACCTATTTATGGAATTAGGTACTCTTACGTTGTGTATTTTGATTAATAACCAAATGGCCGATGTTGTCGTACCACGAATGACTATAAAAAGTAGCACTGAAACGTACACGCCCTCTTTTCCTATTTTTTTCTTATGATTCAAGAAGTCCTTGTGCAATTTATCTTATAAAAGCGCCAGTTGAATTTATTGTAATTGTTTCACCGACTTTCCATGAATAATTTTTTTTCACTTTGCTGCCTGAGGAATCATGTTGGTGATCCTAACGAATGTTGACAAGAGAACACCATCTTCATCAGAGTCTGAATACTAATCAATTCGTATAATTTCCGCCTCGGCTGTAAGATGCTTAGCAGGTATATTGTGAACAGTAACCTCGTATTTTCTTCCCGAATCTTCATATGTGAAATAGAATTTGCATTTTCTACATATTTTCAATTTCCTCCAGTATTTCATGGAGCCGCGAAAGACGTCTGTAATAACTTTACTGTAGAAAATGAACAAATTGTCAAATTTTATTTCAGAGTAATCGTAGTAGCCTATAACGCCAGGGTCCTTTATAAAGGACGACAATATTGATGTACCAATTTTGAAAATATGATAGAGTGGATGAAAAGAAATTCTTATTGGAAATCAACCTTATACTATATTCAATAAGTTAATGGTCCAATAATAACTAATTCAGAGCTGTGGCGAGCACTGCAGAAAAGTGCTTCGGGCCCTAAGCACTAAGCACTCAATAAAAATGATCCCGAGCCTCGAGCACAAAGCACCGCGTTTCACCAAAGGCTTGCGATTACTAAGCACTTTATAAAAGTAATTCGATTTTTCGAGCACTAAGCACTAAGCACTTTTAGATGGAAATGAGGATATTCTCCGCGAATTGTTATATAAAATTTTATTCAATTGGAGAAACATGAAAACTAGCAAACCTGCTTTCCTCATATGCATCATTGGAGGATAAGAAATAGTGTGCAGCGAAACAAATTTCTAGAAAACTAACGATCTCAAAATTCGTTCTATTCTCACACAGATTCAAAAAGTCTTTATTATTTAAGGAAATGATACAATGAATGGAAATATGAATTCCATAAGCGTCTCAGTTTTTTCTGCACATGTAAAATGTATTTCCCTATTCAAAAATGGGACAAAACCTGAAACATAAAATATGGCAACAAGATTATATTATGAAACTTAGGTTAAGTATTTTCTTTCCCTTAGTAATGAAAAAAAGCACTGACGTGAATTAAGTGCTCTTTGGGGCATTTTTTCATTAATACATAATTTTATTCGAATTGATCAACATGAAGTCAGTTTTTTTTTAATTTCTCAAAATGTCAAAAACATAATCCGCAAAAATCAGATAGCATATTTTCTATTGTGATTGTATTCATAAGCAATTTAGCATTGTAAATAAGATATAAATTTAAATGCATATATCAAATAAATCTGGTACTCATCAACTCCTCCGACCACAGCGTCTATTCGTGTTACGACAAGATTTCGGAGCTCGGGAGCACTTAAGGGATTACTAAGCACTAAGCCTTTTCATGAAGTGCTTGAATTACTAAGCACTAAGCACTGGTTTCAAAAAGTGCTCGGGAGCATAGTACTCGGGAGCACAAAAAGGTTTCAAGCACATTCACGAGCACTCAGCACAATGCTTCGGCTCAGCTCTGAACTAATTATCATAAAATAATCTTAGAATGCTTAACTCCAGTTATCTCTAGATGCCATTGAGAATTTGCTGTTCTATAACTACCACTTCGATTCTCAAGAACTATTGATGGAATGAAAAGTAAACAAACAACAGTTGGATAGATATCCTAGGAAGTAATGAATGCAGTGCCCTCCCTGACAATAAAGCCGAACTCTTGTATTACAGACTTTTGTAGTGATCCTTTAAAAAGGACCATGGTATGAAGTGGGTTAACCCACTTCAGATTGCATACAGATTGTTGGACTTGAGTTTTTTTTAGTGATAAGGCTTGGTTTCAATTGTCGGGTTGTGTAAATTCTAGAAAGTACAGAATTTGGACATTTGAGAATCCCCATAGTTTATTGGGACTCCATTATATTCGCAAAACGTTGGTGTATGGTTAGCAGTTTCTCGTCATATGGCTCAGTTTTCTTTCATGATACGATTAATGGTGAAAGATACAAAATAATAATGCTGGAGACAATCATAAACCAATTAGATGACGAAGAAATACAGTTGACAACCGTATAATAAGTCGAATACTCCAGCATTCCTATATAACACGCTCAAGACTTGACTCCCCTGCACTTTAGCATCTTTGCATATCTGAATGATGACAAAAGACAATACGATAATATTGAGGACCTCCAATCATCAATAACAATGTGTTGCCAAAATATTGGCCAAAGATGTTAAAATATTAACAACAATAAATGAAAAATAATTCTAAATGCCTTGAGAATAATAGAGCACATTTTGAACATTTGATGTGAATTCATTGTTCAATCTATTCTGACCATTTGTATTGATTTATTACCTGCATTGGAACATTTAAATTAGTTCAACAGAATGCATTCAGTTATCAGTAATTACTTCTCCAAAATTTTAAATTGGATTTTAAAAATTCTTTCATTCAAGCACAAGGGAACATATTATTCATATATTATGTTCAACAGCTAATGTTATAAATCAACAAGTCCAGAGCGTTCCTGCCAATCGGGTCCTTCATAAATGGCTTCGTATAATAAATATACTTATGCATATATTTCACAAGTCAAATAGATCCCAGGGGGTTCATTGATTTGCCGAGAAAGCAAGAGCAGACGCGTTTCTGGCTTCTTGGCCTTCATCAGTACTCTGTAGCTTCTCAACAAATTCAACCAAACTGACCCGGGTTAAGCCTCTCAGAGCCGGCTTGGTCCGGCGATTAGGTACGATCGACCAAGCCGGCTCTGAGAGGCTTAACCCGGGTCAGTTTAGTTGAATTTGTTGAGAAGCTACAGAGTACTGATGAAGGCCAAGAAGCCAGAAACGCGTCTGCTTTTGCTTTCTCGGCAAACCAATGAACCCCCTGGGGTCTATTTGACTTGTGAAATATATGCATAAGTATATTAATTATACGAAGCCATTTATGAAGGACCCTATTGGCAGGAACGCTCTGACTTGTTGATTTATTAACAACGGCATCGCCATTTTTCATTATTAGCTAATGTTATATATCTTGAAAATGGCTTAGGAGAATAGAATCCAAATTAATGATTAATTCACTCTCGATTCCATCAGCTTGATATTTTACGGAAGAAAACTTCTTAGAACGGAGTAAAATTCTAGTATAATGTATCATACTTTCAATCAAAATATCCTACTCTGGTGATCACAAGGTCTGTAGTAAACCCAGGCTCGGTAATTATACATGATATGTACCCAGAATGACGTGTAATGAAAACTAAAATCCAAAAATTAATTTATTTGAAAATTTCACTTTCTACAAACTTAATACGAACTATATCAACTTTTAAATTAATTAATTCTGTATAATAAAATTTTTTGGTCCTAACTTGGAAGGGAGGAGAAGTAATCTTCCAGTGACAATATTTTTGGAACTCATCATTGTAAACAAAGGAGAAAGTGAGGTTATGCGTATATTAACGGGTCCGCCAAATAACTTTTTTTTTTGAAAATGCAATAAAAAAAAACTTCTGAATGTTTTCTCACATTTCTTTTTTTATGTGAAAGTAAAATCCTTCCGGTAAATAATGGAAAATAATTTCATTCAAATGACTGCGTCGGCTGGCCATGCAGTAGCCTACACGATTGGTCCAATCAATTTTTAAGCACATTATCGATTGTGTGCAGCTGTATTTCACCAATGGCTTCACGAATATTGTCCTTTGAAGCGTCAATTGTCTCTGGCTTGTTGGCGTAAAACTTATCTTTGACGGCACCCCATTAATAATAGTCAAACGTTGTCAAATCGCAACTCCGAGGTGGCCGAACGACAAAAGCTCTGCGGCTGATAATGCGATCTTCAAAAATAGGGCGCAAAACATCGAGTGTAGATTCGGCTGTGTGGCACGTAGCGCCGTCCTGTTGAAACTAAATGTTGCCAAAATCCTCCTCTTCAATTTTTGTTAACAAAAATTCGTTCAACATGGCCCGATAACGTTCGCCATTGACTGTAACGGCCACTCCCTGCTCATTTTCAAAGAAAAATTGCCCAATTATGCTTCTGGACCAAAATCCGCACCAAACAGTGACTCGTTTTGGGTGTATCGGCTTTTCAATGCATGCGGGCGGATTTTCTGTGCCCCAGATGGGACAATTCTGCTTGTTTACATACCCGCCAAGATCAAAATGAGCTTCATATGAAAAGATGATTTTTTGGCAAAATCGGCATCTTTTGTAAGTCGATCGCAGGCCCACTTAGCGAAGCGAAAACGCATTGGATGGTCAGTTGGCTTCAACTCTTGAACCAATTGGACTTTGTATGGCGTCATACCAAGGTCTTTAGAGGCAAAATTCGTCTCAATGATGTCTCCGAAATGTTTAATTCTTGAGAACGACGGTGAATTGATGTTGATGGCGCTTCACGCACACTTTCTGCCACAGCAGCAATATTCACGGGGTTACGCACTGTTTTTGGCTTTTCACGCTTTGGTTTATCGATGAGGATTCCAGTTTCTTTCAATTTTTTCACAAGATAACGAACATACGGAGCTGACGGTGCTTCTCTTCTCCCGAAATCCGTATGCAATTTTCGCACACATTCTGCAACATTACCATGATTTTCAAAGTAATGTCGCAATATTTCCCAGCGTTGTTCAAGCGTATACACAACCATATTCGTTCAGCGGAAGGATAAAACTAATTATCTGTCAAATCAGACATGAGCTAAGTGTTACCATTCACGAAATAAGCACTAGTTGAAAAAAAAAAAACTTTAGATGGCAGACCCTTTATAACTTTCACAGAATTAGGGTATATTCTGATGAACTCTGTGACTGTAAATGCAAATGTGTTCAGCAGGCATATGAAGCGGCAAAACGAGAGGGTTTCAGAACTAACTACGAAGTCACAATCATTTATAAAGACCCTGTATAAATGTCAAGAAAGTGAGTGGACTATATTGGCTATGAAGAATGAACTGCTGGTGTGTTAGAAATACCTGTTTTAACCGACTATGGTAGAATAGAAGGAAAGCACTGATATAATGTGGGCGATGATAAGAAATTAAGTACCTGATGGTCTCTAATGTGTCAAGTCCTGTTCTATGAAACAGCCAAGCCATACTTTTTGATCCAGATGTACAGTTAAGGCGTGGCTGAAAAGGCGAAAAATTTTACCCAATAACGAACTTTATCTCCCACGGATTCTTGATCAGTAAGTCGAACCAAAACAATTGAAACCATTTTCAGCCTGTTCTGAGGAACAAGAGCGGCAAAAATAAATTAATTTGATCTATTAAACCACATTTCGATATTACTAAAAGGGGAGAAAATAAATCTATTATGCCATACTTTCGATGCTAAATGTATAAAAAAACTAGTTCTATTTTTGGTCAAGGAATCACATGCTGAAATCTTTCGCACTAGTTTTTAAAGACCCTGTATATATTTACATAAATAACATAATTTCACTCAAAATTATTATTATCATTATTTCTAAAATATCCAATCCCTCAAAGATAGGTAGGTTCAATAATTTCCAATAAACACATTTGTTATCTTTGTAAAATTCTTCTTGAAATTTTTATCAATTTATTTGCCGAAATATGTTAGGCAAAAATAGAACTAGAGGTTGATAGTCAATATTTGAGATTATAAAATGAACAGTTAGACATAAGCTATCCAGACATTACTTCTTTAACCGCTATGGAATGTAGAGAGATATTTTATTACAGTGCTAATACAAATGAGCAGAAATTCATATTTTTATTACTGCGTCTACAATTTTGACCTGAAGAAAGTTTCAAATCATCAGCCAGAATAATTATCACTGGCATACACAGGAGAGTCTTCAAGTTGAACAATAATATTAACCATAGATTCATCTTATCAAATAAAACACTTTTTTCATTCACCGTGTTTCTAGTTTCCGCTCAGATAAAAAGATGCAGGCTGTTGAAATTGCAGAAAAAAGTCAGTTTTTCTTATGCAGTTTTGACATGGATATTCACAAAAATTTGGTGTGAAGTTTCTATTATTATGACACCTATTCTCGAATTAACAGTGTTTTCGTACTCGCTGGTTTCCTAGTTATAGACTCACCGATTCATAGAACTAAATGAAATAAGCATAAGGAAAGCAAATGGAGTTTATCGATAACTCGAGTTTTCATAAGAATCATCAATTATTTTAGGAAATTAAATGATTCCTCATCCTTTCGACTAAATCGCATCGTTTTTGAGATATTCAACGTTGAATGTTATAAAATCTTAGAAAGATTTGATTATTTGCCATATTTTGGTTGATCCGCTCCTGACCTAGGATGGCCTTGAATCGATGTATTTCCACGTTGCCACACTTGCTATTATTGACAAGATTTAGATAATCCAAGCTCTTCGATTGAATAATATACCCATGCCTGGTACACAGTTTAACAATGCCGCATGCGAAGGGCGAACGGAGACATATAAGTCTATGATGTTTCTGTGAACATTACCTACTAATCATTATGATTATTCTGTCAGTTGGAATCACATGTCAACCATTCGATTTGAGATATTCAATAATAATAATATTTCAAGAATGGACGAGGATCAAATTATGTATAATTTTATAGTTAACACAATTGATGGATATTGAATGAAAGATAAGTTGAAGTATATTGTTTAAATAGTGAGATATTATTTATTGCTGCATTATAATTAGTGCGTAAATAATTTTTCTCAAATAATTTACTTGAATTCCAAGTATCAGATGATTAAGTTTTTATGTTGTCTACAATAGATATCAGGAACACTTTTCTATGTATAATGATGCAGTGCAGGATTGTATTAGCACATTATGGAATCTTTAAACGCTTGTAACTTTTTACCCGAGCCGAATCCGAAAAATGGTTAATGTAAACAGTGTTTAATTTTTGGCGCTCTAGTTCCTCGGAACTGAGTGCTTATCAATTTGCCCAAATGTCTGTAATTTTCGAATTTTTCGATGAAAATGGTCTTAAACGATTTGGTTCGACTCACTGATCAAGAATCCGTGGTGGAAATTCATTCTGTCCGGCCGGCCGGCCGTAGGCACGATAACTCTCGAACGGAATGAGCTAGAGAGTTGAAATTTTCAGAGTAGGTTTGGGGGATGAATATCTCGGCTAAGTTCGTTACTGGGCAAAATCGGACAGAAGGTTTCGGAGTAATAAAAAAAAATTTTTTTTTTACGAAACTAATTCCAAATTAAAATTTTTTTAATAAGCAGTTTTATCATAAGAATCCACTCATATCATTTTTAACTCTAACAAGCTAATACTTTCGGAGATATGATTTTTCAAAATTTCAATGTAAATCGTATTTCACAGATTGATATAATTATTCTATGTATGAATTCTCATAATGTCAACTTGACAGAAGGGAATATTGTAACTTCAAAAATATTGGGGTTGAAATACTCGTATTTTAGAGATGCAACGGGGACCTCACCCGAAAATGTTTGAAAATATTACGTAAATATTGATAGCATAATTCTGTAGTTCGAGAGAGGAGAAAATTTGGTGAACGTAGATCAGGAATTTTTTGATCGAACAAGGTAATTTTTTATTTATTACTCATCTTCTTTCATATTAGTACTCATCTTCTTTCATACATGTTTTATGGAATACCTACTATTTGTAGGTACTTTAAACCTGTTTTGGGCAATTGTCATTCGAAACTTGTTTTTTTGGCGCTCTAGTTCCTCGGAACAGAGTGCTTATCAATTTGCCCAAGTGTCTGTAATTTTGGAATTTTTGGCTGAAAATGGTCTCAAACGATTTGGTTCGACTCACTGATCAAGAATCCGAGTGCGAAATCGATTCTGTCCGGCCAGCCGACCGGCCGTAGGCACGATAACTCTCGAACGAAAGGAGTTAGCGGATTGAAAATTGCAAGGTGGTTTTGGAGCGTAAATATCTCGGACAAGTTCGTTCGATCTATCTGAAATTTAGCATCAAATTGTAGAATCATGACCTTTATACGCATGTGAAGTTTTGTATTGACCAGATTACCGCAAACTGTAAAAAAAAAATTTTGAAAATTTAAAAAAAGTTTTTCCACAATAACTCTCGAACGGAATGAGCTAGGTAGTTGAAATTTTCAGAGTAGGTTAGGGAGATGAATATCTCGGTTAAGTTCGTTATTGGGCAAAATTGGCCAGATTTTATTCGATTTCTTCCATGGTGCAGTTCTCATTCTCATGATTCTCATTTAATCTTGATAAATAAACTATTATTTGAATTGAATTTCCTTTATGATGCAGCTCTATCATATGTATACATTGATATAATTCTCAACTCAGAGAAACCAATACTTTCGGAGATATAATTTGTCTGTTTGAACTAGAGCGCCAGAAAGCTCCTGTCCACAGGGCTTGAACCCATTTTTAATGTACAACTTAAAGACTCACACTGTAGGTATAATAACGATCGCAATAGCCAGATAAAACACATGTAGGACCAAAAACCGATTGCAATAAACAGATTATGATTCACGTTCAATAAAAACTCAAATAATATACTCATTAGACTTCATCAAATTGAAAACTTCATTGATAATTCATTGGTTTTCCCTTTCAACTCCGTGACAACCAATTAGAATTTACATTGGAATTTTTTGTGGGACTTCAAGGGGTTTATTTTCCATAAAATTTTGCGCGCTGTAAGAGGTCATTATTGGTCACTCAAATGCCAAAATTAGATTTCGGAATTGCGAGCAAAGTAGTTGAATATTTTTTTTATGGTCATAGGATCCTCACGAAATTTTGCATAAGTCTTCGTGTTGGAATTTTTCAAATAACTAACGGGTTTAACGGGGTAAGAATAGTATTTTCTCAGATCAATACAACTTGTTTACATATTCAGGCCGAAACAATTTAATGCTGAATTTCAGTTAGATCGAATGAGTAGTTTAGGAAATATTCGGAAAAAAAGCTTAAACTCAAAATACTCATAACTCCGGAACGATCTAAACCGAGATATTCATGGCCAAAATCTACCTTGCAAATTCAAAACTATACCTAACCAATTTGGTGAGAGAGATATCGTGCTTACGGATGGCCGGCCGGACAGAATAAGATTTGACCCCAGATTATTCATCAGTGTGTTGAACCCAATCGTTTGAGACCATTTTCGGCCAAAAATTTCAAAAACACTGAACTCTGGGCAAAATCATAGCAAGCTGTTCCTGGCGGGAAAATCGGGAAATTTTTCCAAATCATTTCCACTATTTATCTCGAATTTTGGGACCCACGTTCATATGAACATGTTTCCTTAAAATGAACCCACGAATCGCACCCCCAAATATTTTACCATACTTTTGGAACACCCCGTAAATTATACGACATTATTTCAGGATAAGACATCCGCTGTGAGCTTTGTCATAAGTATTAATGGAAATTATGCAGGTAGATTTGTAACCTAGATATAAATACCGACGTTATTTTTATTTCTAGATGATTGGGTTTAAAATGGAATTCCATACATAATTAAAGTTCAACACACTGTGGCTATATACAGAATAGTGAATTTTTGTTCAAATACTTGGTCTCAACAATGAACACCCAACGTTTAATGGTACTTTCAGTAGATTGGCTCACCTGAGCAGAATATAATGAGGTAGTTAACTTATTTTTCTATGATGAAGCAGGAGCCCGGAGGACATCTTTACCTGACAGTATTAGAACTTTAAAATAAATCTAATGCTGCCCGGTAAGATGTTAACAGCACTCCTTTCAACGACCATATTCCACAGATGGCCACGTCCCGAACCAAAGAGCACAACAATTTGAGCACTCCACGACAGTTAGTAGGTACTTACTGAACGATCAAGCTCGAACTGAACCATTTTCCGTCCTTTATCTCCTCGAATGTTTCAATATTAATCATACCTTTGACCCTTCGGTGATAGGAATATTTATAATCTCCTGATATGGGTCAACGTTCAACCTCTTGAGAAGGGATGTCTTAGTTACTTTCTTATATGTATGCGCGAAACCAGAAAAGATTCAGTTGGTAACAGTTATTCTCCTAGCAAGAATATTCTGTGATTTTTCAGATGACATTTACGTGGTTGAATCAAGTCGGAAGTTGTCGATGTATTTCAAATGATTCACGTAATTTGACGCTTATAAATACTCGACCTTGAAACGTTCTGTTATCGATAAATGCGTAAGTACTTAAGTTGAATTCATCGATAAATTCTGTAAACCGGAATGGAAATGTCGGATACGTTCGTTGCCGACAAATCCCCAATTATAAATGACATTTGAAACATATTAAGAACACTCACCATCGTCGATCAATGACACGTTAGCACATAGAAACTGTAAAACCTTATAGATGGACCTTTCCAAACAAAAGTGTATCTGTATCTGACAGAGAACCGTCTAAAGCATCAAATTATTTACATTTATCATTGAGAAGCGATAAGATAAGGCAACCTCCTTGTTTGACCTATTTATATTAGTACAATAAATAAAATACTGACTACTGGTTCTATGACTACTGAGGTTCATGTCGAATACGCTTCCTGGCTCAACATAATGAGCGTTTATCGGAAACTTATAGTGAGTCGCCACTTTTTCCGCGTATTCTTGACGATTTCGTCGTAATAGATAAATCGATTCCTGCAAATATTGAATTATCTATCTAATTGAGTAAATACGTGGAATGGGAAAAAGCACAAGGCATACACAGAAATTTCTAATATCACAGCAAATTACTTTGGCAGTTTATATCAATGACAAGTAGGAATGTCCAAGGATATCATACGTAACAAAAAATAAACTTAAAGAATCTTATTGGAGATGCCCACCAGACGTGAGAAATTCGACAGAAATATATATATCAACAGATGAAGATCATTTCCTATTCTGAATTGAAGCCCTGTGAGTGTAAATACATTTATGAATCAAAATTACATAGAGAATGCATCCCAAAAGTGAAATGAGTTTGGAGCTCTTCAACATGAGAGGAAACAACCTGTTATCACTGAATAAATTTGAATTTAATTTCGAAGTAGATAGTACTGAATAGAGCTGTCAAAGATAACTTGGAGATAAGATAATTTTTGAAAGAATATCTGGGGTTACTTTTGGCTATCTAGTTTTTCTTTTAAAACAGGAATTTAATTGAGTATGTACTTATAAGAGTAACTTCTTCAGATACCCGATAAGATACTTTTTCAGTTCCATTATTAGTAGTATTAGGTAAGGTAATGTATTCCTCAAGTTAGTAAAGAAAAAATTAACTGACAAAAAGTCAGGAGCTTTTGCTCGAATGTTCTTCTGCCTGCTCACGCCTCACTAACCCTCACGAAGTACTGCTTGAACCTTTAAGCCCTCTTTTTTCAACCGAGTAGTAAATTTCAATTTGATCGGGTCTGTATTTTGGGAAATATTGGATTTGGTTTGTGCGGATTTTCAGCGGAATCTGACACATAGTTGCTGCAATATAAAATGTTCACAGAAAAAACATTTTTTTCTAGTAGTACGATCGACACGAAATTTTGCAAAAATCTACTCATCGGCATTCTACAATAATTTACCAGGTTTCCAATTTTTTCGCGACGCAAACATCGTTGCTTCCTGAGTCTTTAATTTGTTTTTCGGAAGTTTTGTCCCACAGACTGGTTTAGATTTACAGCAGAAATTAGTCGATCCACATTTGGCAAAGCATCATTTTCTCATGAATACTGAGATAGCAACAATATCCCGAACATATGTATTTATGTTTATATTTCTATATTTGAACAATTTGGGAAATCTTTGAAGATATCTGCTCGATATGAGGTTTAAACGTCAGAACAAGACAGAAAACATATTTATTACTTTATGGTTAAAACCGAAACTAAACCGTGTTTGTGTGAACGCTCCGGTTGATCTGTATTCCCTACACACGAATCCAAACCTGATAGAAACCTATTCGTGTCGAGGGAGTATTCGGTGCTATACGGTTTCTATACGGTACCGAATCTGAACCGAAGCACCGTTTCACACTTGTCGCCAGCGAACGAATGGAAACCGAAAACGAACCGAACCGAATGGAACTGTATGCATGTGAAACAAGCCTAAGAGTCATGTTAAACAAAGTATGATTGAATGCAAAATGAACAATGAAATAATTTCAGCTATCGTGTCGTATATACAGGGTGAGTCTTTGACCACTGCATTAATTTTAACCAAAGATTCCTCTCATCAAATGAAACACTTTTTTCATTTAACATTTTTCCAAATTCAGCTCAGGTAAAAAGATACAGGCTGTTGAAATTTTGAAAAAAAATCAGTTTTTATTTTGTAGCTTTGACATCCTTTTTTCGAATAAAATGAATGTTGGCGTAAAGTTTCCTATAACTATGATACATATTTTCCAAATATTAGTTATTTTCCACTTTAACTGGTTTTCTAGTTATGGACTCGTGGATTCATAAAACTAAACGAAATTAGCATAAAGAAAGCATATAAAGTTTTTCTTGAGTCATTTCAAGAATATTCCATTGTTTTAGAACATTATATTATTCATCATCATTTCTCCTTAAACGCACCGTTTTCGAGATATTCTTCATTGAATGTTATAAAATGGAAAACTCCAGAAATTTCACTACTTTTATTCACTACTTTTATGGATCCGTCCCTGAGCGTTTGAATCCCGAATCAAGCTGTAAACCACGTTACCATGCCTTATTCTCGTCCGCCAACAATGTCATAGATAATTTATATGCGGGAGTGTATTAGCACATTGTGAAATCTTTAAACGCTTGTAACTTTTTACCTGATCCGAATCTGGAAAAATGGTAAATGAAAAAAGTGTTTCATACGATGAGAGGATTCTTTGGTTAAAATTAATGCAGTGGTCAAAGACTCACCCTGTATAGCACTTGGATAATCCATATGATGATGAAAATATATACTTTGGTAAATTATTCAAATTGGTTTCAGAATATCTCCAGTAAAAACAAAACTGGAATATTGGCTAAGTTTTAATTGATATAATATAATTATAAGTTGATCGTTTAATTAATCATTAATATAATTATTTCCATAGTAGATTGGAGATATCTCGGATAAGTTCGTTATTGGGTAGAATCGGTCTGGTGGTTTCGGATTAATAATTTTTAGTACCTATTCTTGTTAAATTTAATTTCTTTTGTGATGAGGTTCTATCATAAGAATCCATTGATATCATTCCAAACTCTGAGAAACCAATACTTTCGGAGATCTGATTTGTCAAAGTTTGAACAAGAGCGCGAAGGCTTGTGTCCACAGGGCTTTCCCACTTTTTTGCGCGTATGTTCTGAGGAACATCACGTTATCATTTTGCCCAAATGTCTGTAACTTTCGAATTTTTTGACGAAAATGGTCTCAAACGATTTAGTTCGACTCCCCAATGAAAAATTCGAGGTCAAATTTGATTCTGTCCGGCCGGCCGTCAGGCCGTTGCCACGATAACTTGAGAACGAAAAGAACTAGCGACTTGAAATTTTCAGGGTGGGTAGCGCATCCCAATACGACGGACAAGTTCGTTAATGGGCATAATCGGCCCAGCGGTTTCCGAGTAATAATTTTGTTTTCAACTAATATAAATCCGATCGAATTGAAACTTGGCGAGTAGTTGTAGAATATGAACCTAAGCATGGTTGTGAAATTTTGTGCGAATCGTATGGCTAGAAAATTATTAAAAAATTATTAAATAATATTTTTCTTGTCACGATAACTTGAGAACGGAAAGAGATAGCGGCTTAAAGTTTTCAGGTAAGGATGTGCACCAGAACGCGACATTTCAGTTTGTTTATGAGTATAATCGGCCAAACGGTGTTAGAGTTATAGCCATCTGAAATTTGGTTGTATTTTGTTCCTCATTAACTCGAAAAATGCTAAACCGATTGAATTCAAACATGGTATTAGTTGTAGAATGCCAACGTGAAAATTCTTGCAAAATTTAGCGAGGATAGTATTTGTCGAAAATTTTTGAAAAATCATTGAAAATTGAAAAAAAATTCTATACATCAGTAACTATTCGTTTGAAACTGCTGAAATTTTGCAAGAGCCTTCATAACCTAACTCTACTGCCAAGTTTCAAGTTTTAACACGATCGGTTAAATATTGTTGGAGATTCGAGCAGCCTTGTGTGAGTTCAGTAGATGGGTGACCGTTGCTTCGATAACTTTCGAACGAAACGAGATAGGAACTTGCAATTTTCAGGGTAGGTTGCGTATCCGAAAGGGAGAGTTGAGTTCGTTTTTGGGCATAATCGGTGTAACGGTTTCCGAGGAATACACCTGGAATAGTATTTCCTTGATAATCAAAAAATGAATATTCGATCGAATTGAAGCTTGATAACTAGTAGTAGAAAATCAACATAAAGACGTGTTTAAAATTTTGTAAGAACCGTACCCCTAGAAAATTTGAAAAAAATGACGAAAAAAAAAAATTTAAGAACCGTACGCCTAGAAAATTTCAAAAAAATCATGAAAAAAAAATTGGTTCAAGCACTGACGCGAAGTGTGAAGCTTTTGCTCGTATGATCTATTGTCCGTTCTTCTGTATTGGACACCCTTAATCGAATTTCCCATGGTAAATTATGTTGTCCATTCTCCTGTATTGGACACTTTATTCGAATTTACCATGGTAAATTCAAATCAAATTTCAAACATCCTATTTTGAACAATTCATCGATTATTGAAATAAGTTTTCTCAAATAAATTCTCTGAATTTCAAGCATCAGATGATACATATTTGGTCAATATTCAATAGGGGTAACATTGGAAGTTAACTGTGTTCAACGTGTAAATAAAATGCAGGGGTGTATCAGCACATTGTAAAATATTTAAACACTTAAAACTTTTTATCCGAGCCGAATCTGGAAAATTGGTAAATGAAAAAAGTGTTTCATTTAATGAGAGGAATCTATGGCTAAAATCAATGTACAACTTAAAGACTCACCCTGTATATGAACTTCAAACATTTACTAAACCAGAAGTAAAGACAATTGAAATTTTTAAGGGAGTTCATTATTTTATTCGAACTACATAATTGAATTTCATAAGTTTGAAGTATATTAGTACGAGTAGTAGTACCTATGCATAAGGGAAATATCAATTTATAAGTATCATTCCACCTATTCAGCCCAATTATTCCTGGCGAGAAATTCTAAATCTGGATCTACGGAATTATGTAAACAAACAATAAACATAAAGAACAACGGAAGTTATATTGTAAGGAATAATAATAATGTAAGGAATGTGAAAATAGGCGAAGACGATATTGTGGATAATTTCATAGTGGATATTCAATGACAATCAGGTTGGGGTCAGTGTTTTAATAGTCAGAAAGAGTTTTTCTCAAAAATGCAGCATAAAGATTATTTAAAACCAATTCATAAGACTTCAGTGAGTAAATAAGATTTATCGGACAATTTTCTGCATCAGATAATAAAGCTTTCATATAATTATGCGATATGGAATCCAGTAAGTGTTTCTGTGTTTAACACTCAAAGACAGTTCAGGGGTAGCTTTGCACATTGTAAAATCTTTAAATGCTTATAACTTGGTAAATAAAAAGTTGTTTCATTTGATGAGAGGAATCCATGGTTAAAATAAATGTACAACTTAAAGACTCATCCTGTATGCATACGTAAAATAATATCAGTAGGTATATTCAGAGTATTGTGTATGATATTCTTCTAGAACTCACCTACAGAAACTAGATATTCAATAACTTTCCCATAGCCCCGGGGAAAAACCGAAAATAATGAAACGCCTTCCTGAAATTATTGAATATCTCAAACTCCCAATAACCAACGATATCGTCGATATTTCCAATTAAACCTCTCGTTATTCGAAATCACTGTTAAGCTCAAATCGACCATGAAATGATCGCGGTCATAGAAGAGAACCGGCCACGTTCTT
Source organism: Halyzia sedecimguttata (assembly GCA_937662695.2). Taxonomy (NCBI): domain Eukaryota; kingdom Metazoa; phylum Arthropoda; class Insecta; order Coleoptera; family Coccinellidae; genus Halyzia; species Halyzia sedecimguttata. The sequence goes on along the minus strand of OW569414.2, from coordinate 7,985,942 downwards.
TAGACGGATGCAGGCTTCAACCAACGCAACGTGACAGTTGAATCTCAAATTGCAGAGTTGGCTCTCGACCTTGACACTTAACGGCCTCAAGTGTTTTGATTTCTGTCCAGTAGCATGTCGAATTGTTCTTAATTGAAAGTATGTAGTACGAGAAATCCCGTTCATTCACGGTTTCTTTTCGAAACGACGACGTCGCCATTAATAAATCCAATATTTGCTAATAATAGCTCCGAACGTATGGATTTCGTTCCTCGTTCATCGAACTTTTTGATTGACAGTAAACACGGGGGGAAATTAGCATATTCTATGTTTTTCGGAATGATCGATAAAATGTTTATACCGTGGATTAACGACACAGGATATTTTATTGACAGAAATGAATATAACTTTATGCTGTGCAGAACCTGATTCTTTTTGGCGCTCTTGTTTCTATGTCGAGAATTGAAATCCAAGATAGGAGACACCAAAATGTGTCAATTGGTCCCAACATGCCTTATTCGAATGCTGCCCGTTCAAGAAAAAAGCGTCTAGTTAAAATATTGAAATATCTTCCTGTCTCTTCATAGGAACAAGGTCCAATTTGGTAGGGAGGTTTTTGGGGGTGCTGAATAAGATTTTCGAACTCATTTTGATCTAACTCCTAGAGGGCGCTAGTTATACCCCATAGCCTCAGTATTACGGGTCATATTCTTTTATCGGTTGAACTAGAGTCAAATTATATTGAATAAAACGAACAAGCAACCGTTTTTTGCGGTCTTGTTACTGGTGAAAGAGTGCTTATCAATTTGCCCAAATGTCTGTAATTTTAGAATTTTTGGCTTAAAATGGTCTCAAACGATTTGGTTGGACTCACTGATCAAGAATCTGTGGTCGAAATCGATTCTGTCCGTCCGTCCGTCCGTTAACACGCTAACTCTCGAACGGAATGAGCTAGACAGTTGAAATTTTCAGAGTAAGTTTGGGACATAAATATCTCGGCTAAGTTCGTTATTGGGCAAAATCGGCCAGATAGTTTCGGAGTAGCGAAAAAAAAAATTTTTTACATTACAAATTTCAAATTCAATTTTTTAAGATGCAATTTCATCATAAGAATCCATTGATATCATTTTTAACTCTAACAAGCTAATACTGCAGGAGATATGATTTTTCAAAATTTCAATAATACATCGTATTTCTATGTTATCACAGAATGCGAATTCTATCTGTCTGTGTTCTATCTGAGTTCACTGTTCATACATATTATCTTATCTACCTATGACAGATATGTCAAATATATTGATTTCTGTTCTAAAAAAGTATAATTGAATGCAAAATGAAAAATTATAGGATATTATAATTACCCCTACCCTGTATGCCCTTGGATAATCCATATGATGATGAAAATATATTCAGAATATCTTCAGTGAAAACAAAACCAGAATATTGCCTAAGTTTCAATTGATAAAATATAATCTTTAGAGGAGATTTGAGGAATGAATATCTCGGATAAGTTCGTTATTTAATTTTAAATTAGTTTCGTTTATGATGCAGTTCTATTATAAGAATCCATTGATATCATTCCCAACTCTGAGAAACCAATCCCATTCCCACAATTTCACTCAATAAAAGTGTTCTTCTTTAATCTCGATATCTCGATCCGTTTTCGAGATTTTCATCCAAAAAGATTACGATCTACTCGTATCTAATGAATATTTTTGATTTATATAGCTACGCATTACTTAGCTTCGATATGATATCAAAGTATTTTTGGTGAAAACGGAACAATACAACGAGATATCAGAATAGTACGTGTTCTGAGTAAAACTTAATACATTTTGGTTAAATTGAATAGAATTTGACTCTGATTCAACCGATTAAAGAATATGAGTCGAAATACTGAAGCTGTGGGGTGTAACTAGCGCCCTCTACGAATAACATCTGAATTAGTTTGAAATTTTTATTCGGCTTCCCAAAAAACATAAGCCTTCCAAATTTTACATTTTTCCTATAAAAAAACAGTTATAAAGAAATTCAAAATAAAATATGAACTTTCAAAACCTTGAATCTCTTGAATAAGGCATGTTGGGTTCAATGGTAAAAACATCAAAATTCAATACTCACACACATTAAGAGTTTAGATTTCGGGCGAAAAGATGAAATTCCAGCCTAGTTTTCGTATTTTGTGTTCTGGAAGTAAAAAATAACAATAATTAAAAACAACACACTACATGGAGCCAAGTGCATTTATATCAAAATTCTGAAAAAATTATGATGAATTGACACTCATAAAATCCAGTTAGAAATGAATAAAATACTTTGTCAGAAGGAGTACTTAACAATGTATTAATTCTGTAACGAACGTCTTTAATAGTAAATATCGTATATACAAATGTTGCTTCGCTATATACCCAATGTTTTTTTGGCACGCTTGTTTCCCTGAACGAGTGCCTATTAATTTGCCTAAATTTCTGTAATTTTCGAATTTTTATCCGTCTGTAGGATCATATGCCGAACGCCAAGAGCTAGGGAGTTTAAAATTGCAGGTACGCCTGGATTCCAAATGCGCCGGTTAAGTTTGTTAATGGGCACTTTCGGAGTTATAGCTATCTGAAATTTCGTTTTTCAAATAACTCGAAAAATACTGCTTTGATCGAATTAAACCTCCGTAGTAAGTTGAAAAATACCGACATGAAGACGGTTTATGATTTTTAACGGGAAGTCGAACGAATTTCATGATGAAAATTCATGTCATGTCTGTAGTCATGTCATTTTTATGAAAGATGAGCAAACAGTTTAAAATAAAAAGAACTATGACCCATATATTGAGGTTTCATTGAAATTTAAAAATATTTTTATCCAGATATAATATACGGTACCCAAGAATCGAGGATTTGCCAAAACCGGAAATAATCTATATAATATAAAACAACAAACAATGAAAAATATAAAAAAGCACTGACGTGAGGTCAGTACTCTTTGGCGCGCGTGTTCATGTTTGCTAATTTGAATTGAATGATGTGGGTTTCAAGCTCAGTGGATAGAACGAGCCGGAGATCTACACAGAGGGTTGTGGACACCATTCATTGTCGGGTCATAAATTAAGAGTGCTGTGTCTAAGATGGCATAAGGATAGAGTAACAAAGGTGACAAAGAACACAACTGACTTTCCTTAGTCGCACAAGCTCCCATGCGCTTCTAAGGTAACTTCTTGGGGAAGACTTGGGAGAGTCAGTATAATCTTAATCATGTTTATAGCACGCGCGCCAATTGCAGATTGACTTCATAATGAGAGAAAAAGGCTGAAAGAGCGTTAACGTGGAGTCAATCTGCTTTGACGCGCGTGCTATAAACATGATTATGATTATACTGACCCTCCCAAGTCTTCCCCAAGAAGATACCTTAGAAGCTCATGGGAGCTTGTGCGACTAAGAAAAGTCAGTTGTGTTCTTTGTCAACTTTGTTGCACTACCCTTATTCCATCATCATTCAATACAAATTAGCCAACGTGAACACGCGCGACAAAGAGTACTTTTTTTATATTTTTCTGGAAACCAAGCCTAAGGCGAGTTCGGTACCTGAATGGGTGACCACTTTGGCTATAAAATTGAAGCACCAATTGTCCTGAGCCCAGTGCTGTTCCAACTAGTTTTATTCTTTGATTCGCCTTTTGACACCACACATTCACATACCTAAGTTCTTGTGAATAAAGTAATATAATTCCTGATATTAAATTTACAGGGTTACATTGAGGATAAGGAATTGATCCAATTCCAGTTCAATGTTGAGTGATCTTACATATGGCTATTTATGGACCTTGTTCATTTTCATTTACTTCAGCAAACTCAGTTTCTGATTCTTGTGACTGTATGAACTATTTTCAAGTTATTAGTGTCTATGTACTATATGATGCTGTTTAGTCCCAATAAGATCAAAAACTGCCGTTCTTTTATCTGGATTTCTTGAGATACATAAGTGAATGTTATTCAAATCATTTTTCAAAATTTCTGCTTGTTCCTACATAAACAACATTACTATCACTGTAATCAATTCTATAAACTCCCGAGTTGATATATAGTTGGTTTTGATTTCGCCTTGTAGACATTTTTTCCTAACTTAAGTCGTGATAAAGCTGTATTCGAATAAAATCTGTTGATGTAATTTAGGATATTTTCCAATATTTGTTAACCAAAATTCGAAATCACGACAAATGTGACAGCCATTTCGAGAAGTCCTATTTTAGGAAATTTTCCAAAATGCGAATTGAATATTATGATATTGAATATTTCGAACAATATAGATTCGGTCAAGTTCAAATCTAGAACTTTTTAGATATTTTCTAGGACATACAGAATTTTTTTTTAATTTTCTGGTCATACGATCGCATCAACTAACTTCCGAGTTTCATTTCGATCAGATCGAGTTATTGGTAAAAGAACATTTCAGATGTCTATGAACCGAAAATACTCGGCGGTTTTTGCCCATAAACGAACTTAACCGAAATAGTTATGTACTAATTCAACCCTTCAGAATTTCAGTTCTCTAACTCATTTCGTTCGGGCTCACGGTTGGCCAGCCGGACGGACTGAATTGAGTTTGACCCAACATTCTTTATTTCTAACTCGAGAGATCATGCCTACGAACGGACAGAATTGGATTTAACCCCGCATTATTCATCAGTGAGTCGAAATTAAAAGTTTGAGAGCATTTTCGACCAAAAATTCGAAAGTTACACACCTTCGGGCGAAATGATAAGGGAACAAGCCAGCTAAAAGTGAAGTGTAGCAAATACGTAAAAAATCCATGTAAGTTAGTACAAATAAGCGATAAGTCTACAAATATATGTATACATTTCAAAGTGCGTGATAATTATTAAGTTTATCGAAGTTACACTTTCCTTCCCGATATATCTTTTTCGTTGATAATTTTTATAGACATCGATATCGATTATATAACAGCGATCACGATGTTACATCCCTGGATGCACTCTATGTTCATGCTCAAAGAATAAGTTAGGCTCATGCTCTATGTTTATACCTTATAATCCTCGTTTCGTCGACGACCTTGATAACTTTACGAGCCTTCTCGAATTGACGAAATACTCTCCGGATTAAGGAATTAAACGGTAAATAACCGTTCATTATCTTATTCAAACAGACGATTTCAAATATTCATACGTTATAAATGGAAAGTGTCGTGACTTTTCTATGGCCGCAGTTGTCGAAATTTATTGTTTTCCTTTCACCTCGCCCATAATTTGATTTCGTTTCATAATGAATGGAAACTTAATTAAATATCTTCAACCAATTATCATACTGACGCTATAAACGGCGTGAGTCGGCTTCGTGCGTTTGGAAACAGTGCCCAACTCTGTGGTCTACGCGTGGAGGGGTGTGTTCGAAAGTTGACACGTAACAGCCGTTGGCAGGTTTACGTAACAGGTGGAGCGTCACAATGGGTTTTTCTCGCGGAAAGATAACCATTCAAATTTGATTAATCTCGAATATACCGTCTGTTCCCCAAATAATGAGGAATAATTCTTACGCTTCACAAACTTAACAAGTTATGATAGGTAGTGTTCCAAATTCGCTCACTTGAATGGTCCATAATTTTAGGCAACGTTTGTTAGCCGCAATGCATTAACAAAATCAGTATGGATTCCCATATAATTGGGTAATTTGAACATCTACTTAATTAACATTCATAATGTTTTTGCCACATTTTGTATTACATTTTAGTCTTTGATAGTGTACCAAATTTCGCTAATCACTTGATTTTATTTTTTCTAATTTGATTTTTGCAATAAACATGAAAGTGATAACATTTCTGAATAGAGAATTACGTGAGCTTTCAAACCATGCATCACAAGTCCATAATTCCTATTTGAGAAATTTGGGGTTTTCACCTGTCTTTAGAAGAAGGTTGAGGTAGGGTTTGCATTTTTACGAAGAAGAATGATAATTTAAAATTTAAATTTGACGTGTTTCGGGTTATTCCTAAATATGTACAGGGTGATTCACTTATCTTGGTAACTCCAATTTTCTCGGAAACAGCCGAATATATTTTAATTCTAGAAACGCAGTTTTGTACAAGTCATCGTTAACTTGAGCTGCGTGTATAATTCGGTGAAAAAAATAAGGATGGTTGGCGTCGCGGCGCCGTCAATATTTTTTTTCCAGGAACATACATATTTGGCGCTCAGTTCTTCGGAACAGAGTGCAATTTGCCCAAATGTCTGTAATTTTCGAATTTTTGGCTGGAAATGGTCTCAAGCAATTTGGTTCGACTCACTGATCAAGAATCAGAGGTCAAAATCGATTCTGTCTGGCCGGCCGGCCGTAGGCGCGATAACTCTCGAACGAAAGCAGTTAGAGGATTGAAATTTGTAAGGTGGGTTTGGAGCGTAAATATCTCGGACGAGTTCATTAATGGGCAAAATCCATCAAGCGGTTTCAGAGTTATGGCCGATTTTAGTAAAAACAATTTTTTATGAATATTTCCGAAACCGATTACTCGATCTATCTGAAATTTAGCATCAAATTGTAGAATCATGACTTTTATACGCGTGTGAAGTTTTGTATTGACCAGGCCACCGCAAAGTGTCAAAAAAAATTTTTGAAAATTTTCAAATTTTTTTCTACAATATCTCTCGAACGGAATGAGCTGGGCAGTTGAAATTTTCAGAGTAGGTTAGGGAGATTAATATCTCGGTTGAATTCGTTATTGGGCAAAATAGGCCAGATGGTTTCGGAGTAACGAAAAAAAAAATTTTTTTTAAGTAACAAATTTCAAATTCAATTTTTATTTAAGATGTATATTCACCATAAAAATCCATTGATATCATTTTCAACTCCAACAAGCTAATACTTTCGGAGATATGATTTTTCGAAATTTCAATAATGAATCGTACTTCTATGTTTTCACAGAATGCTATAATTATTCTATCTAAGCTTTATTATATGAGCTGTGTTCATACTCGTACATGTCATCCTGTTCTATAAGAGAGAGTCAAATTCATTCTAGCTATTTTAATTTGATTTCTTCCATGGTGCAGTTCTCATTCTCAGATTGCTCATTTAATCTTGATAAATAAACTATTATTTGAATTGAATTTCCCTTATGATGCAGTTCTATCATAAGAATACATTGATATAATTTCCACCTCTGAGAAACCAATACTTTCGGAGATATAATTTGTCTGTTTGTACAAGAGCGCCAGAAAGCTCCTGTCCACAGGGCTTGAACCAATTTTTTATTATGCTATTCGAAAGATGATTCAATTCTAAATTTTATTTCCAAATAGCGTTTTTTCCCATTTCAAACCGTTAGCGATTTACAGGGTGTTATATGTTAATTCTATTCCATTTTTGCGCGTATGTTCTGGGGAACACCGCGTTATCATTTTGCCCAAATGTCTGTAATTTTTGAATTTTTTGCCGTGAATGGCAAAAAAGGATTGGGTTTGACTGCCCGATGGTGGTGATAAGTTGTAGAATACTAACCTAAGGACGTTTGTGAAATTTGCCATTTTCGGCAAAAAAAAACGAAAATTACAGACATTTGGGCAAAATGATAACGTGATGTTCCTCAGAACATCGCGCAAAAATGGAATAGAATTAACATAAAACACCCCGTAGATCACTAACGGTTTGAAATGGGAAAAAATGATTTTTGGAAATAAAATTTAGAATTGAATCATCTTTCGAATGGCATAATAAAAATGGGTTCAAGCCCTGTGGACAGGAGCTTTCTGGCGCTCTAGTTCAAACAGACAAATTATATCTCCGAAAGTATCGGTTTCTCAGAGTTGGGAATTATATCAATGTATTCATATGATAGAACTGCATCCTAAAGGAAATTCAATTCAAATAATAGTTTATTTATCAAGATTAAATGAGCAATCATGAGAATGAGAAAAGCACCATGGAAGAAATCAAATTAAATCTGGCCAATTTTGCCCAATAACGAACTTAACCGAGATATTCATCTCCCTAAACTACTCTGAAAATTTCAACTACCTACCTCATTCCGTTCGAGAGTTATATCTATGTCTATGGATGAAAAGCAGTCTCACTACTCTCAGATCTCTTACTTCATGTTCAGTTCCGAAATGTAAGAATTTTCTGAGAAAAACTAATTTCGGAGCAAACAACTGAGATTTTTCTCACTTCGCTCACAATTCTTCGATTGATTAGATAATCTGTCAGGAACATCATTTGACATTATGACAATTCATATTCATACATAGAATAATATCATTCTGTGACAACGTTGAAATACGATTTATTATTGAAATTTTGAAAAATCATATCTCCGAAAGTATTAGCTTGTTAGAGTTAAAAATGATATGAATGGATTCTTATGATAAAACCTCTTATTAAAAAAAATTTAATTTGGAATTTGTTTCGTAAAAAAAAAATTTTTTTTTTGTTACTCCGAAACCATCTGTCCGATTTTGCCCAATAACGAACTTAGCCGAGATATTTATCCCCCAAACCTACTCTGAAAATTTCAACTCTCTAACTCATTCCGTTCGAGAGTTATCGTGCCTACGGCCGGCCGGACCGGCCGGACAGAATGAATTTCGACCACGGATTCTTGATCAGTGAGTCGAACCAAATCGTTTAAGACCATTTTCATCGAAATATTCGAAAATTACAGACATTTGGGCAAATTGATAAGCACTCAGTTCCGAGGAACTAGAGCGCCAAAAAGGTATGTCAATGGAAAAAAAAATTTAACGGCGCCGCGACGCCAGCCATATTTATTTTTTACGCCAATTTCTACACGCATCCCAAGTCAACGTTGACTTGTACAAAACGGCGTTCACAGAATTAAAATATATTCGGCCGTTTCGGAGAAATTTCGGGTTACCAAGATAAGTGAATCACCCTGTACAGTAACCAAGATAATGAATTCATTTTAATTGGCTTTTCCTCACTGTATAATTTTTCATTGAGTTAAAACGATAGGCGATAACAAGAACAAGCGTGCCAAAATGAAATTTAACTCCTCAGTATTCGATGAACTCGTAATGTAATTAAATAGCTTCTCGAACAGCACTCTCGAATAATGAACGTGAAAAATGCGTATCTGCATTAAAATGAATCGCTTGTGAACGAATTCGACATAGTTTCGATGTTAACGGATATAATGTTTGATTGTCCGTAGAAAAGGTAGACGTTTAATTGGTCATATTTTAACGGCCCATCAAATTTTTATACGAACGACTCTCGGCATTACGGATTCCTGGACGGATTTTATTCAACAATCACAAGCTTCTTTTATAGCAGCAATTTTCTGTAGAAACTGGCACGTTACGTCATTTACCTCCCATTCTATGCTATAAATATTGTGGATATTCTGTGATTTCGGAGAGGATTTCGTTACATAATGACAAGGTGTTCGAAGACAAAACAGTGATCTCTTTCCACCATTTACCTACAAATTTTTCTAGAACTATTTATAAATAATTTATTTGGCTAGGGTCCCGAATACATTTTTAGAGAACATGAAGCGGAATCCACCAAAACAAATACAGTAAAATGGTACGTGATCGAATGGTAGGAATATTGTAATCAAGATGTCAAAGAACCTTGGTGTGTTTACTTGAACTGAAATCATGTGAAGTAAAAAAATCTTAAAAATGTAGGAAAACCATGTGGACAGGAGCTTTGGTGCTCTTGTTCAAACTTTGACAAATCATATTTCCGAAATAATTGGTTTCTCAGAATTGGGAATGATATCAATGGATTCTTATGATAGAACTACGTCATAAATATAATTGTAGAGATAGAGGAAGAAAAAGTGTTTGCGGCCATACCACACTGAATATGCTAGATACCATCTGAACACTGAAGCCAAGCAGCGTTGGGTGCAGTTAGTACTTGCATGGGTGACCGCTTGGGAACACCGCGTGCTGTAATTTTTTTTTTTCAATTTGGCTACTGTGTGTCAATTTTCAATAATTTCCGTAATTAAATTCAAAACGCAAGTCACCATATTGGATTTACATACATCAGCAACTCATAATTAGAATATTCTATGAAATCATATAGATTTAGGAATAATTATTGGAAATTTGGAGAATCATATCTCTGAAAGTATTAGTTTGTTAGAATTGAGAATGATATCAATGGATTCTTATGATTACACTTCATCTTAAAAAAAATTGAATTTAGAATTTGTAATGTAAGAAAATAATTTTTTTGTTACTCCCAAACCATCTGGCCGATTCTGCCCAACAACGAATTTAACCGAGATATGTATCTCCCAAACCGACTCTGAAAATTTCAACTGTCTAGCTCATTCCGTTCGAGAGTTATCGGGTTAACGGTCAAAAATTTGAAATTAAAGACATTTGGGAAATTGATTAGCACTCTGTTCCGTGAAACAAGAGCGCCAAAACACTGAAGTGGAGTCAGGAGCTTTTTCGCGTATGTTCTATTGTCTGTTCCCGCCTGACACAAAGTGTATTGAGCAGAAATTCGGTACTCGATTATAAACTGCTGGCTCGAAGGTATGTGTAGAAAATTTCAGCGAAATCTGAAGTTTAATTTTTGAAATATTATATTTTTGAAAAAAATTTTTTTTTTCATAGTGATAATTCACGAAACTTCGCTTAAATTAGCACGTCAGAATTATAAAATTAACTACCAAGTTTTAATTGAATCGGATTTGTATATTTTGAGTTCTTGAGGTAATAACAACAAAATTTTAGATGGGTATAACTCCGAGAAAGTTTGGTCGATTATCTCTATTTACCAACTTAGTTGCCGCATTCGGATGCGTTATCTACTCTGAAAATTGCAAGCCACTATCTCGTTCCGTTACCAATTATCGTGGTAACGGTCACCCGTCCAGATATTGAACACGCCCAACGCAATTTTTTCAATTTCTCCACCATTATAGATCCGATCGTGTTCAAATATGAAACTTGGCTGCAGAATTAGGTCTTGAAGGCTCTCGCGATATCGGACGGATAGTTTCTGGGATACAGAATATTTTTGCGCGCATGTTCCAGGGAACATCGCCTCATTATTTCGTCCAAATTTTGATATTTTTTTGCAGAAAATGGTCACAGGCGATAAGGTTCGACTCATTGATTAGGTTCGACTCACAAGTTCGTTAATGGGTATAAACGGCCCAACGGTTTCCGAGTAATAATTTAGTCATCAACCAATACAGATCTCAAAAAACTGAAACTTGGTAGCTATCTCTAGAATAATCACACAAGGACGTTTGTGAAATTTTGTGAGAATCGTATCACTAGAAAATTTAAAAAATATTATTAAACAAGTACTGACGTGAAGTCAGGAGCATTTGCGCGTATGTTCTATTGTCCATTCTCCTGTATTGGACACTCTTAATCGGATTTACCATGGTGAATTCCATTGTCCGTTCTCCTGTATTGGACACCCGCAATCGAATTCACCATCGGCCAAACGGTTTTGGAGTTATACTAATCTAGAATTTGTTTGTTATATCCTCAATAACTCGAAAAATAAGAATCCGATCCAATTCAAACATGATAATTAGTTGTAGACTGCCTAAGCGAAACTTCTTGCAAAATGTCGTATCATAAGAAAATTTTAAAGAAATCATTGAAAACAATTCCATATATCAGAAACTATTCGTCTCACGTAGCTGAAATTTTGCGAAAGCCTTCAAAACCTACTGCCAAGTTCCATGTTTGAACACGATCGGATCTATATTTTTGAGATAACCCGAAAAATAAAGACCCGATCGAGTTGAAACTTGGTAACAAATTGTAGAATATTGACATAAAGACATGTGTGAACCGTACCACTAGAAAATTTAAAAAAAATTACGACAAAATATTATGTATCTCACGATAACTTCAGGACGGAAAGAGATAGTGACTTACAATTTTCTGCGTAGGTGGCGCATCCGAATACGACATTTGAGTTTGTTAATTGGCATAATCGGCCAAATGGTTTTGAAGTTATACTCATCAGAGATTTTTTTTATTTCCTCTATAGCTCACAATATACAAATTTGATCGAATTAAAACTCGGTGATTACTTGTAGAATACTGACCCACTAATTCTCGCGGAATTTCGCGAATATCATATCCTCGAGTTACTTGAGGCGTAAGTTTATCGTATTTCAATTCCAATAGAATACATAGGTATGTTAGAATTAAACATTGTTTGATCATGGAGGATTCTTTCGTTACTGAAGCCTGTCATAAACAACGGGCGGAGAGAATCGAATTAGATTCTTCATCATTCAGTCGCACCTAATAGTTTGAGAACATTTTCGGCAAAAAATTCTAAAATTTCAAACATAAATGGCAAAATGATCGCACACTGTTTCCAAGGAACATGCGCGCAATTAGGCGAGACTTAATAATGAGAGATTACTATATTTTCAGATGGTGTCGACACTCCGCATCCTCTGGCGCCAACATCGGTTCTAGATGTAATCTGATAGATTTAACTTTCGATGTTGCTTCAAATGCATGTTTCTGGTGCTGTGGGGATATCGGGAATATTGAAATACATAATAGTAAACTATATCTACAGAAATTGGGTATTCACTACGATGTCAAAAAATTGCTAGGAATATGTTAATGAAACAACAAATATGTATTATCACAGCCTTCTTAAATACTAGCCATTACCAAGGAATTTGGCAACAATTATCAGAAGGTCGTTCGTCTACGAACTTCACGAATAGAAATAGTACATGAAGTTATAGGTTGAGAACATTCGCCCGGTTTTCAAGTGTTTACGGTTTATTCTGTAAAATACTGAGTTAAACTAGTGTCAATGGGGTTTTACAGTATGAAAGTGATTAGATTTTAGTGTCATATATCAATTCAGAGCAAATTCGGTAAATCAGTATGTAGGTATATTCATATGCTTCGTAACAGCGGAATTACGACTTACAAATATAAATGGGTGTGTCAATTTTTAAATTTCCGAAAAGCCCTGATTTAAATGAGAGATACTTCTATGACTCACAAATATTGTAGTCCTTCCCAAAATTCAGCTAGTTTTGCAATTGGGAGAATTGGGAAAATATTTTTTTTTGTGATGTGTGTAGGGTGTTCAAAGTCACAATTTAAAATTATTTTCATATATACAGGGTGTTCGAAAACAAAGATATAGACCAAAGTTACTTTTTTTTAATGTAACACCCTGAATTTGACCTCAAAATGAAATGGCAAGCTCAAATTATGATGTGTTTCTTCAGATCACTTCATGATTATTCCAATAAATTAAAAATTGGTAATCGGATAGTTCATAAAACGGACAATGACATATAGTCATATCAGTAGTTGGTTGACGGTTAAGACATATCAAGATCCACTAGTATTCGAATCACAAATTTTCATAAATGAAAATAGAGCTGTCCAAGTTTTTCTGGGCAAACACGAGTTGGGTTCCAACGATTTAAGATGGATTCTTCCTTTTGATATGAAATTGAGTAGATGATCACTACTTAAGAATATTATGGCGAGGTATAAACGAAATTATGGTTGAAAACCACAAGTTTGTTTTTGGGAAAATATGCCTACTGGCGATCTACCTATAAAAAAGTAACGATTCACGGTAGTATTACCACCTTTAATAGTCATAATAGGAGACCAATCAGCAGATCTCTGAATAGTGCCAATATATTCAAATCTGTTAAAAATGAAATTGGGTGTTGTGTAACGAAACTACCTTTTGTAATAATTCCCTTTTCGGCCAGAATTAGGATATGTTGTATTTACCGCAATTTATTTTTATTAGTCCGTGTTTGCTCGGATACTAATATGTCTGAATCTAAATGAAAAATTGGTTCAAGCCCTGTGGACAGGAGCTTTTTGGCGCTCTTGTTCAAACAGACGAATTATATCTCCCAAAGTATTGGTAACTCAGAGTTGGGAATTATATCGATGGATTCCTATGATAGAACTGCATCATGAGAGAAATTGAATTAAAAAAAGTGTCGTTTAAGAAAAATGCTTCAAAAATTATCTTTAAAAAAAAGCAATCTACAATGCTTCAATGTTTTGAAAATTGTCCTTAAATTTATTTATCAAGATTAAAGGAGCAATCTGCAATGATTCAACCTCGTGGAATGGGTTTTTGCAACTCACACTCGGTGCATCGAAATACCTAAGGAAAGTATCATCGAAATGTCTAGAACAAGGATGGAGACAATCATAGCAGATTGTCCATTTATTTCAGATATTTGAGTAGGTAGTGGATTACGAACAAATTCTTTTAATAGTTCAAAATATATTAATAAAATACTATCCTCTTTTCATAATTTGAAATTTAATAGTTCATACCACTAACACATTCTTTTCTGTATTATGAACCTTAACTCAAGAAAAAATGATTGATACACAAATGTAGATCCATATTCGAATATTTTTAGCAACATTATGAAAGTACTGTATATAGGAACATGTCTCACTACCATTACTTAAGGAAATAAAAGTTAATATTAACCTCAGTGGTCAAGGAACAGTAATTTCTATTGATGATTCCATTATGTTCTTCTTTCCTATTGCCTCCATAAACTACATCAACACATCTTGTATATATTCACAAATTCAAGAATCAAATACTTGCTTTCCAAGAAAAAATATACGAGTTGACAATATCTTATAGCTAGAAAATATGACATTTATGAATACTCACACATACAGATTCTGTGTTCACATTCTGTGAATACATGAACTTACGATGTATTATTGAAATGATAACAATGGATTATTATGATGAAACTGAATCTTAAAAAAATTTGAATTCAAAAGTTGTATTATAAAAAAAAATATTTTTCGTTACTCCGAAACTATCGGACCGATTTTGCCAAATAACGAACTTAACCGAGATATTTATCCTCAAACCTACTCTGAAAATGTCAACTGTCTAGCTCATTCCGTTCGAGAGTTATCGTGTTAACGGTCGGACGGACGGCTGGCCGGTCGGACAGAATCGATTCCGTCCACGGATTCTTGATCAGTGAGTCGAACCAAATCGTTTAAAACCATTTTCAGCCAAAAATTCGAAAATTACAGACATTTGGGCAAATTGATAAGCACTTTGTTCCGAGGAACAAGAGCGCCAAAAAATCAAAAATACTTATTAACTTATTTTTTCTCAAAAATCGATCATTTCCAAATATTTGATAATGGGCATTATCGGCCAAACGGTTTCGTAGTTATCGTAGGTCGGCAGATATATTGGCTGACCAGAAGAACATTGTCCTGTTCGAACATTGGCAAAATTTCATTAAAATCGGTTCTGCTGTTCATGGGTCTGATAGGTGGCGTTGCAGTCGAGTTTTAGGATTTCGTATCTATACTGCGACATATATGCATAGAATACATGGTGCGGACACTCTTTGACATATTTTCGGCCGAAATGCGGTCCAAATAATGTCGAAGTACAAGAATATTGTTCTCCTTCCGTCTTCGCCGATAGATTCCAGCACTAGAAAATTTACCGACGGTCAAATTGAATTTGAAGCTTTGTTTATTGATGTGTCTTGTTGAAAGTCGTATCATTAATTTGATGAAATTTCGTATTTTGAGTATTGTACTCGTTTAGTTTGTTTGTTTCCTCGGAACATCTGTAATTTTCAAATTTTTGGCTGAAAATGGTCTCAAACGTTTTGGATCTACTCACTGATCAAGAATACATGGTCAAAATTGACACTGTCCGGCCGGTGCGTCCTGCCATTAACTCGATAACTCTCGAACAGAATGATCTAGGACCTAGGCAGTTGAAGTTTTCAGAGTAGGTTTGGGAGATAAATATATCGGTTAAGTTCGTTATTGGTCTGTTGGTTTAGGAGTAATTTCAAATTCAAATTTGTTAAGATGCAGTTTCATCATAAGAATCCATTGATATCATTACCAACTCTAACAAACTAAAACTTTCGGAGATATGATTTTTCAAAATTTTATGACTTCATTGAATGCTCTAATTATAATTCACTGATGTATGTAAATCCAACATATGAGCCATAGACCTACGTTTTGAATTTAATTTTTTATTTATCATAAGATTTTATTGGATAACACATAACACAATGATGTTATCTAACCAAACGATTTATTTGTTTATATGAATTTGATTTACAATCTCAATAATATTTTGGGCCGTAGAAAAATATCAATTGACGACATTTCTTTGAGAGATTCACTCAATTCAATTAAATATCTATAGATCCGAATAAAAAGTTACGTTCGTTAAATGATCGATGGATTTGCAATTTTGTCAATCTTTGAAAATGCCCATTTTAATTTTATTTTTGCGGGCATGTGAATGTGGAAAGGTCATGCATCTTTTGAATTTCAAATATCATCACAGGGTGTTTCAAATTTTGTGTCGAAAATTATGATCAAAAATTGGCCATAACTTCTGTTTTTCAAATTAGAACCCTATTTTTTTATGATTACGTTGGTTTCTGCGGTGAAAAATAATGATAGTTTTCTAACATGATTATTCTCCTAAATTCAATAAAAAAAAGATTAAGAATTATTGAATTTAGGAGCATAATCATTTTAGAAAACTATCATTATTTTTCCCCGCAGTATCCAACGCAATCATAAAAAAATAGGGTTCTAATTTGAAAAACAGAAGTTATGGCCAATTTCTGATCACAATTTTCGACACAAAATTTGAAACACCCTGTGATGATATTTCTGAAATTAAAAAGATGCATGACCTTTCGACCTTCTTCCTCTTCGATGTTTTAGAAACGGTTCACGCTCAGATGTTTAAAATAAGAATAATGAATACTGACTTAACGTAATTGACTTTTTTTCAGTTTTTTTTCGATATATTGAAAACTATTCGAATGAATACAATGGTTTTAACAGAAATGTATTTAGCATTGAATACTTGATCAAAACAGGAATGCAAAACTTGGAATTTTTTTTTCATCAAATTTATTTTCACTCTCTCTATATCCGGAAGTGCTTGGCTTCGAAAATATTTTATCTCTGTAGAGAATTTCAAGCAATATCATAATCTCAATTTTCAGATTTCAAATATGTCCAGTTCTCCAGAAACGTATAATAGGCATCTCGAACTTGAGACACCCTGTATAACAACTACTCTTTAATCTTTGATTATGAATATATTCATTCAATGTCAATTTTAGAACTAGTAACAGTGGAATGGCTAGTAACAGTGAAATGACTAGTAGTAGTAGAATTACTTTGTAGCTTCTCAGAATTTGCCAAATCGACTCTGGCGCCATCATCGTTTACAGAGTGAAGTAGAACAAGATTTGACAATTCCTCTTCCGTTTTTTGTTTTTTGGACGGAAATTTTAACGGGTTTTAGTAGGGAGTGTTGACACCTTAGACTTTAGAAGAGGGAGGACGGATAACATATTCCCTGACATTGAAACCAAATGTCCAACACATGACCACAGAACCAGGCCTCTTTCTCCTGCTGTGGCTCTTACAGCCGTAAGCTGCACTTCCTACCATTATGTGTAACACAGTTTTATAACAAAAAAGTCCTCAAACGTTCAGCTAAACCTAAGAAACGCACGTCCACCACATCGCTTGGTGTCCACCAAACTGTCATTGTTTTGGTTTCAGATCGATAGCATTGGGTATTACGGCATGCGGTATCCTCTCTCTTCCCTATTCAAAGGTGTCAACTTTTAATCAGGGAAGACAATTTACGGACTGTTTTGATATAAAACTGTTTTACACATTATGGCAGGATGTGAAGCTTACGGCAGTAGAAGCCACAGCAGGAAAAAGGAGCCCATTTGGTTTCTATGTCAGGGAATATGTTATCCGTCCTCTCTCTTCTATAGTCGAAAGTTGACACCCTGTTATTCTATGCATCTTGACTAGAACTGATCAGAAAATAAACCTTTAACATAGAATATAAATTTTCAACAGATATCGTTCATACGGATATAATCGTTCGAAACCAAAAAGAGACCTGATGAAATAAACAATCAGGAGGTGTCGCTATAAAGTTCGAGATAATATTGAATCTGCTAACAGCAGAGCTCTTAGTTATCTTGATTCTGATGAAAAGAAGGAAGTTAGGAAAAGAAATGTCATTCGGTGAATCACATATCTTGCGGTCAAATCACTGGATAATAAGTTGATGACGTTAATGAGCGTTATTCGCTCCGAATTCACAGAATATAATGAAGGTTATCGAAAAGAGGTTGTTTCCATATCGAGTGATGCTTTCCGTATATATTGGGCCAATAAACGCCAAATTCGGAACCGATGTTGCAGCGAAGGACGAACGATTCGCAATTAAGAACGTTTTTAGCGCAAGTCGATAATTATACGGTATCTGGCGGAAGCAGTGCCTTCGAAAAAATGCGGTTGATATCGATGATCCATTTGCAAATGAAGATTTCGTTGAAGAATTATTATCTCAGACGTTTCAAACTACAGATTTACATAAATATGCGTTTAACTTGACCATATTGGACGACGCTCTTAAAGAGCCTCGATAGTTTATGAGAATAGAACAAAATCAAGAGTTGCCAACTGTGGAATTGAAAGTAGGCACTTGTGTAATATAATACCGAGTGAGGTTTGAATGGTTAAATTATCGAATGGAATCCATCTAAATACCGTATCTCATGCATATTTTCAACTATAATACATTTATTTATCGTTCACAGTTCATCGATGGCACATTACTATTCAAAAATATTCACAATGAAGTTTCGGCCAAATATGGAGGGTGCCCGCCATACAGCTGAATTCTCAGGACCAAGCTCTGTGAGCCGAGAAACACAGATTATCCCTTATCTCACGATCCAAAGAAATTCCTTCTCTGCTTAAAAAGGATACCGTGAAATCTCGCGGACGTTTCTTTGATCAGGCGTGAAGAGACGCTTGGAGAGAAACGTAGAACAAATTGAGCATCGCAATTAAATAATTGACGCTGAGCCAAGTCGGTGGTTCGTTCAGATAAACATCGCGGGACGAAACGGTTTTCTGGTCTGATAGAAGAATTTATTGCGAGGAGTCCTCGGTCGTGGAATTCATTCTACCGTGCCGTTTTCGGTTTGTGTTCTTTCGGGAGAACACAGAATCTTGGAAGGTGCAAATAGGGGGGTACGATCACGATAGCCAGTTTTTGAATATTGAAAAATGATTGACAATTTTCGCAATTTCACCTCCTATTTGGGTGTTTTTGCTGCAATCAGTATGTGGTGGAAACTCACAAAGTCCACAATTTGTATTTCGTAATGAATGTTCTGTGTGCTAACGTTATCTTAAGCACCTAAACAGGGTGAGACTTTAAGTTGTAAATCAATTTTAACCATGGATTCCTCTCATCAAATTAAACACCTTTTTCCTTGACGATTTCTCCAGATTCGGCTCAGGTAAAAATATACAGGCAGTTGAAATTATTGAAAAAAATCAGTTTTTCTTTTGTAGCTTTCTGATAGTTATTCAGAATTAAATTAATGTTGGTGTGAAGTGTTCTATAACTATGACACATATTCTCCAATTAAGAGTTTTCCTACTTCCACTGGTTTCCTAGTTAAAGATTGCGGGTTCATATAACTAAATGAAATCAGCATAAGCAAAGCAGATAAAGTATATCTTGAGTTATCATAAGAATATTTAATCATTTCAGGAAACTAAATATTCTTCATCTATTATCCTAAAGGCACAGTTTTTGAGATATTCAGCGTTGAATGTTATTAAATCTGGTAAAACTTTGAGAATTCTCCTTATTTTGGTTGATCCGCTCCTGACCAAGTATGACCTTAAATTGATGTATATCTACGTTGCCGCACTTGCTTTTATTTCACAAGATAAAAATGATTCGAGCTCCTAGATTGCCATAATATACCAAAGCCTGGTACACAGTATGACAATGCCGTATGGAAACGGCGAACATATATATAAAGTCTCATAGAGTTTTTGTGAACGTTACCTACTAATTATTATTGTCATTCTGACAGTTGGAATCATATCTCAACTATTCGATTTGAGATTTTCGTGGAAATGAATGGATTAAAGGATATATACAGAATTCACAATAATAATATGTAATTTCAGGGGCGATGATCAAATTATGTATAATCTCATAGTGGAAATAATTTATGGATATTCAATTAAAATTAAGTTGATATTGATTGTTTCAATAGAGGAATATTTTTTAAGGCTGTAATATAATAATTGAGTGAGTAAATAAATTTCATGAAACATAATTTCTGAATTTCAAGCATAAGATGATTGAGTTTTTTTGTAGTTCTACAATAGATTTCAGTAAGAGCCTACGCACACGGATCGTCCGGGATATGTTTGACGCGATCGGAATCGTATCAACAATTTTAGCGATCAGGGCGTTGCTTTATCGTTCAGTCTTATGATCACAGAATAAAATTCTTTCAAGCCAGAAATTCATCGAGGCGCATAATATTTTAACTCCACATAACCCTACTTCCTTGTTTGGCAGTTACGGCTGAATGAATTTCTGGCTTGAATGAATTTTATTCTGTGATCATAAGACTGAACGATAAAGCAACTCCCTGAATGACAGATCGTTAAAATTTTCGATGCCATTCCGATCACGTCAAACAATCCTAGTCGACCCGTGTGCGCAGGTTCTAAAACTTTTCCATGTAGAACGGGCAAACAAAGTACAGGAGTGTATTAGCACATTGTGAAATCTTTGAACACTTATAACTTTTTACCTGAGCCGAATCTGGAAAACTGGCAAAAGAAAAAAGTGTTTCAACTGATGAGAGGAATCTATGGTAGAAATTAATGAACAACTTGAAGACTCACCCTGTATAAAAATTAATAGTTTTCGAGTATTTTTAATTTTTTTCCTTAAACACCAAAAATTTGAGAAAGGTATATTGGTTTATTTATTTTAGAATACATATTTAATTTGTTTAATTTCAGATTATAAACAAGATAATAATAAAACAACACACGTTGTAGAGTCTATTCTAACATAGCTTCCCAGTTTTTGCAGAGTCCTACTATATTATGACCCACAGTGAGCAAAAGCAACCAATCAGGAAGCGTTTTGATAGGAAGGGACTAAAACAGGTAATGAAACTGGCTGACCTTGACTAGTTGAACGTGGGTGCATGGTTTGGTGTTAAACGGGAAAAGCCTAAAAATTCACATATCTCGAAAAAAAACTATTTTCTTTTTTTCTCTTATACATATAGGGGATTAAAATTGTGGCTCCCCTGTCACATAAGAATATACACAACCAAACATATATGGAATATTACCCAGTGTTCATATGAAATATTCGGTTTTTTTTTCTGGCAAGCGATGAAAAAATACATGTGCATGAGCATGAGCAACTTATACAAGCGATTTACGAGAAATGGTCAATGTTCCCCTTTAATTAATTAACAACTTGATATATACATTCTGTCCAGAAAGTACCGGGAATTATCGATTTAAATTTGGCGGGGCAATGAGGCAGGTAAAAATTTTTTTTCCTAGGTTGGTGCCACTATCCTTAATTACTATGCCAAGCTTGAGCGGGATCTGTCAACTAGTGTGTCTGCAACAGCTGGTTAAGTCAGTCGATGTCAGAGTGCGTGCCGACTTTTACTATGGGTGATTACGTTGAGCAAAGAATTTGTTTAAAGTTTTGTGTTGCAAATGAATTTTCGTGTGCCGATGCATTGAGAATGTTGCAAAAGGCCTTTGGTGATAATGCTCTATCGAAAACTCGTGCATATCAGTGGTACAGAGCCTTCAAGGGCGGTCGTGAAGTGGTCGAAGACTTGCCTCGTTCCGGACGCCCATCGACGGCTTCGACCGAAGATAACGTCGATAAAATTAAGGAAAAGGTGCTTGAAAACCGTCGTACCAGCTTGAGAGAGATAGCACATGATCTTAAGATATCCCACGAGTCAGCACGCCAAATTTGTGGGCGAACAACTCATGGATTTTGCATGACGATAACGCGCCTTCTCACCGAGCTACGATTGTGACTGACTTTCTCGCCAAAAACTCAACAAACGTGCTTCAGCAACCACCGTATTCGCCGGATTTAGCTCCCTGCGACTTTTTCCTCTTCCCAAAACTAAAATTGCCCCTTCGTGGCACCCGTTTTGAGTCGATAGAAGCCATAAAACAAAATTCGGCGCGAGAGCTAAAGTCCATCCCGGAAAGCGCCTATAAAAAATGTTTCGATAATTGGAAGTGCCGTTGGCATAGATGTATTGGAGCAAATGGAGCCTATTTTGAAGGCGACCCAATAAATTTTGACGATTAAATGTAAAAATGTTGTTTTAATTGAAAATTCCCGGTACTTTCTTGACAGAGTAGTATATATATATATATATATTCTTTTGACTGAGAGCTGTATATGTGTTAGCAGAGGTTGGTGTAACGGGGTACCATACAATTCGACGTATGATACAAGAGCTTAGGGAAAAACCTCAGCAAAAAAACCCTGTCTCCCCGTGAGTGTCGTGATTTGTAACTATTGTTCACAAAATTTACTGCAATTTGAAAATATTGATAGGCATTTATTTCTTCAATATGGACTCCTTCGTCAAAAAACGGAGAGGTTTCTCCAAGGTACCCGAAACTCCTGAAAAATGAAAAGACAAGAGGAGAAGAACGAACAAATTATAAATACTACATAACCTTTCAAAAGTCTCCTCTCACAAATATAATTCTCTGTAGGCGCATGGGTTCTCTTGGAGAAGAATCACCTCCGCTAGTTTTCAAAAATATTCCTTCTTGTTCAGAAATCCCTTCAATATTTGAATTCGAAAAGGAAAATGTTGCTCGTAAGGCCAGGAGGGTCTCTTTCGAAACCAGGTCTGACAGTCCAAGCGATGATTATTCAGAACTTCAGATGTTCGAAGACCGCTACAGGGCCCTTATTTAGGGCTATCATCTCCCATAGATAGATATTTTACTTTGTATCGTATAAAATAATGGAAAAATGAGCCGGAAAAATTTACGATGTCATCATGACATCATGTCATAGACATGATGATAGATAGCATGCATCGTCGAATTCGTGCTTGCATCGATGCTAGAGGTCGCAATAGCTCTTATTAAAATGATGTAGCATTATTTCTAGTTAAATTGTTGAAATTTCAATTTCAGAAAAAACATTTTTTCTCCAACCAACAAAAAATGTTGACATTTTTGTACTATTTTCAGGTGCAAAAGCCATCAATTCTCTTACCGTACAAAAATTTGCTCGTTGCTTAGCAACACTTTTAATCCCAGGATTAAAAACGCTACTTCTAATCCTAGGACTAAAAGTAATTGCATTTGACGTCTACTGACGTCTACTTGACAATCAATATTTACCAACAATACCAGATATCCATGACTACCGACTTGCTATCGCTGTTATAATTAATAGGTGTTCAAATTTATTACACAATTATTAACGATTTTTGAATAATACTAAATTTATTTTAATTTTGACTTGGTTGGAGAAAAAATAGTATATATCATACGGACTAAAAGTGCCTATTTTTACTCGCCATTTTGCATTTGCTCGGCTGCGCTGCGCTCCGCCTCGCAACTGCAAATATTGCTTGTAAAAAAAATATGCACTTTTAATCCTTATAATATAATATACTATTTTATAGAAATCTACACTTTTCGTTATTTGTTGTATTATCAAGAAAATTGTAATAATTTTTATTTTATTTTTGTAATAAACTTGGTTTGGAAAACTGCTCTTTATTCCTCAATAATGAGGAATCATTATGAATGATTTTAAAAATTACATTTGTTGTAATAGTTTTTAGTCTAAATAATAATAAAAAGTTGAATTTAATTTGTGTACTTCATTCTGAAGTGAATTCATCTAGCAATATCCGTAAAAATATACAGGGTGTGCCATTTGAAATTAAAACTTGCCTTCTTATTGTCTCATTGTATACGTATATTCCGATTTTATGCAGTAATTATCCGGAGTTATTATATTTATACTTTTGAGCAATTATTATTCATCTTCAAGAAATTGAAATTATTTTAGCTATTTTCCAAAAAATTAAGAGCTAAAGAATTCATAGGTTGAGGCTATCACAAGACAACACTTTTTTCTACCTCATTATAGCGAAGTTTGCGTGAAACATTTCGAGGACTTCGATGTAATACCCAAATTAAAGTATACATTCACAGCCAGATTAAACATAATTACTATTAAAACGTCGAAAGATTTTCTCAAGCTTAAAACCAAGCCTAGAAGAGATACGAAAATGTTTATAAATTTGAATGAAACGTAAGCTGTCATTTTCTTCGATGTCATGAAATATTTTGATGACCTTATACCGAGCCTTATACAAATGCATTATTTTTAGAGCCAGTGAATGTGATGACCTTACATAACCTTATTAAATCATTAAAAATTAGGTACTTATTCAACAAAATTTGATACATATGGAAGGAAGACCAAGGCGCTCAAAGAAACTATTTTTATGTACTCAATTCCGAAAAGTCATTATCTTTAGATTCTTCAGTTCAAATCAATAAGGACCCTCATTTGAAGAATTATTCTAAAAATAAAACTAAGAATGTTGTTGTCCAGTAAATGAAAAAGATACGAAATCATTCGTGGGATAGAAGAAACGGAATATTAGAAACTTTAATATTATCGCAATTTTCATTAACCTACCCTAATTTTATAAATTTATGTTCGAGAAAATATATTTAGTTCGAGGATTTCATTTGTTTTAATCTTTTATGGCAAGAGCTGATCCTACACCTTTTCGTGGTTTTTTAATGAATTGAATAACCATAATTTAAAATCTGTTTCAAGATTATCGTGCAGAAGATATGCAATTATTCAATTCAGTGATCGAGTAAAGGTCATTTTGATCATTCTTCCAGGGATTTCGAATAAAAAAATTACTAATACAATAAATTTGTTAATGTTTCAAATTAGAAATATACGAAACCCCGCGCTACAGCATTGAAGGAGTAGGAGGCCTCCAAGAGAAGAT
This sequence comes from Halyzia sedecimguttata, assembly GCA_937662695.2. NCBI lineage: Eukaryota > Metazoa > Arthropoda > Insecta > Coleoptera > Coccinellidae > Halyzia > Halyzia sedecimguttata. The sequence goes on along the minus strand of OW569414.2, from coordinate 7,961,027 downwards.
CAATTGCGGCGTTGTCAAAAAGCGTTCCAGGCTATCTCTATAGAAGGCTGTGATATGATTATAGTGACACTCCGAGGAGGCCCCCTTAAGCTCTCAAGATATCTCTCCGTTCAAAATGTATCGTGAGATACATAATATTGTTCCATATTTTTTTAAATTTTCTATTGATATACGATCCTCACAAAATTTCGTTATCTTGGCAACGGACGGTCGGATAAAATCAAATTTGACCACGAATTCTTCAACAGTGTCTCGAACATAATCGTCTTAGACCATTTTCGTCCGAAAAATTCGAAAATTATAGACAATTGGGCAAAATGATAGTGCCTTGGTATAGGGTGGTCTAAATTGGACACCATTGAAGGGATAGTCCTATTTCTGTATCTACTAGAAGATAGACAACACTGATGTCGGTTGAAAATTTTCCATTTCTCTAAAAACATTATCGTAACTACTCTTCACGTAGAATTCCATGAGGTTGATTGAATGTTCTGGAAACTGATATTTTATCTGATCTCGGCATGAAAATGTTTTTCTCAAATGGGACACCCAATATATTTTTGCATATTTCGATAGGAATGGAAATTAAAATTCAAAATATATAGCATACTTGATATTTTCCATAATTCCCGAATTTGATTGCAGATTTGTTAGTCATTCCATCATCCAAAACCTTCTTATCTAAAGGTTGAAATTTTACTACTTTAGAAAAATACCAAGTATTCTATATTTTTGAAATAGATATTTCCAGCTTTATCGAAATATGCAAAAATATACGGGGTGTCTCATTTGAAAAAGAAATCCATATCTACTGATATCTGCTAAAATATGGGTTTACGGAAAATTTAATTAACGTCATTGCATTGGACGTCAAAAGTAGCTACGAAAATATTTTTACAGACTTGAAAAATTATCTACAGAATAAACGCTACAACAATATTAGGAAAAAGAACGTTGTCGAAAAACACCTGGTAACTATGTAACGGTGACAGACACTCACATGCGGTTTTCGCCACTGAGTGTCTCATGAAAATTGGCCCCCAGACACTGACATCAGTTTTCGTCTATCTAGTACAGAAATAGGACTTCCCTTTCGAAAGTGTCAAATTTAGCCCACCCTCCTGTACAATCCCGACATAACATTTATATTTGTGTGATATTTCAAAATATTTGCAGTGATTTTTTTACAATTTTTCATTCCCACATTCTATGGAACGTAATCTGAGAAAATTCTAAGAAGTCGTAGGATATATTAATTGAGAAGAATGATTCAAGTAATCAATAAAGGATACTGTGAGAGGTATACTCATTATTGAAAGGTTTTTTTTCTGGGTTTTCTCTCCCAAACTCTGAAAAATATCTATAAAATAAAAATTAATTATTTTGTGATTTGCTTCTGCGTAAGAAACACAAGATATTTGTCAGAAGCAATCAATTGAACAATGTTGCCTAAGAAACAACAACGAAACAACATCAACGAAGAAACAACTATATCGTAACGTTTCGGAGTCTATATCATACTCCTTCGTCAGACGCTTAATGAAAATCTTTAGAATTATTTTGTTGACAGTTATTGTGAAATTCAAGAATTGTCACATTGACAGTATTTAAAAATCATAGCTAACACAGTTTTACTTCGCATAGAAACGTTACGATATAGTTGTTTCTTCGTTGATGTTGTTTCGTTGTTGTTTGTTAGGCAACATTGTTCAATTGATTGCTTCTGACAAATATCTTGTGATTCTTACGCAGAAGCAAATCACAAAGTAATTAATTTTTGGCGCACTAGTTCCTCGGAACTGAGTGCTTATCAATTTGCCCAAATGTCTGTAATTTTCGAATTTTTCGATGAAAATGGTCTTAAACGATTTGGTTCGACTCACTGATCAAGAATCCGTGGTCGAAATTCATTCTGTCCGGCCGTCCGACCGGCCGTAGGCAGGATAACCCTCGAACGGAATGAGCTAGACAGTTGGAATTTTCAGAGTAGGTTAGGGGGATAAATATCTCGGCTAAGTTCGTTATTGGGCAAAATCGAACAGAAGGTTTCGGAGTAACAAAAAAAATTTTTTTTTTTTACAAAACAAATTCCAAATTAAATTTTTGTCAATAAGCAGTTTTACCATAAGAATCCATTCATATTATTTTTAACTCTAACAAGCTAATACTTTAGGAGATATGATTTTTCAAAATTTCAATGTAAATCGTATATCTACGTGTTCACAATATGATAGAATTATTCTGTGGGTATTCTATGAATTGTTATAATGTCAAATAAGTTTCGTGAGACATGACGTTGTCTCATTGACATTCATTCCAGCAATCCTATAAATATGAGAATTCTAATTTAATATCATACTTTTTCATATACATTGATATAATTCTCAACTCTGAGAAACCAATACTTTCGGAGATATAATTTGTCTGTTTGAACTAGAAAGCTCCTGTCCACAGGGCTTGAACCCATTTTTATTTTATAGATATTTTTCAGAGTTTGGGAGAGAAAACTCAGAAAAAAACCTTTCAATAAGAATGATTCAAATTTACGTAGATCCGAGACATAAAGTTTCTACTTCATGCACATTTATTTGACCGGACTATTACCAGTCTTCCGGACGGTACTATATTCTTGGACACCTGTATAAATTTCGTTGAACATTCACGCGAATCGATCACTATAATAAATCGGTCGGTACAGTCTTGACCGACTTGTACCGCCTATGTCTATTTCTTTCGTCGATTAAAATGATGCCTGGGCATTCAACATGCTGTGGCCTTGTATTTTATATGGAATTCAGATGCAAAGTCTGAAATGGAATACGTAATGACTCTAGCACACCAGCAGCGATGGCCGATGAGGTTTTTCTCGTCGTCCGTCTAGTGAATTTATATTTATATTGCACACATGTTAATTTTCACACTGCTGAAACCGAATATCCGTCTAGAAATATCCATAGACGCATCTCTAGCCGACAACTAGATTTCGAAAAACGGATAGTGAAGAAGGAACTTTTCTTGGGGTCTAAGAATGCTGCACCATCTGTTTGGCGTGAAGGTAGATTAAGTTTCGACGATTGATTTACAGGCGGGACCACTTGGAGTACGTACGGGACGCGTCTTCTGAATGTTAAAGAGGACACCGATGTGTGTTTCCGTAGAGATCGTTGTTCTATGGTTTGAAGTTGGAACCTTACACTTTTAATCATCCTTGACCTTATGATCTCAAGAATTTGGAAATAAATCGAAAGGAAGTACCTAATAGCATCCCGTTTGTTGATATTTGATTTGAGACAAAATTCCAACTCAGAAATCGTCTTGGCAAATGTAACACATAACCCATGACGCTATCTAATCTAATTTCATGATGATTTTCAGTGCTTATTTGAAACCATAGAATTATAATGAACTGATTAACGTATACTCCATTAACTTTTATAAATTCTCCCGGTTGGCCATGATTTAGGTCTATCAAGTTTTTGTAAATAAAACTGAGGCAGGTTGGCACTCCCGATATATCGTCAATGTCAAAACAAATCTCTGAGGCGTTGCCATTTTCTACTCTCAACATGTTTCATCAACAAGATATTATCACAGACCATTATCTTCGAATAATAAAGAACTCTTCGCTTTGAAATTGGAAATGCTGAAAGCAGTTTTGTAGAAGCAGAGACAAAATATCAGGAAGTGCTATACAGAACTGAAATCTGCAATAGGATAACTTTATTCTGTCTCAGGACATGTTGATATCTCGAATGAAATTACTTAGTTTCCTATCCTATCACTATATTTTATTAAGGTCTTCAGTAGGCTTATTTCTTGAGAATTACGAAAAGTGGGGAATTAGATAGATAGGTGTGTTCGTTTAGAAGATTTCCCGCTGGGTTATTCAGGTACTTTTATTCTTTTTTCAAATGAACTATCACAAAGTAACGGACTACTGTATCCATTATTTCTCATTAAAATTTCAACACTTGATTCTCGACTTCCGTACAAGAAAATAGCAAAACTGAATCTTCCATGCAACCAGTTTATATACATGAAATATTTCCAGTAACAACAGAGGAAACATTTTCTTCGATAGTCGCCAGGTCTTTGGTATTGTTGAATTCACATAATGTATTTTCAAATTCTTTATTTTTCCGAAGTAAATTCACATTGTGAAAAGTACTCAATTACTACGACCTATATAAAGAGAGGACAACGTTGCGTAGTTATCTGACAGGAAAATGACTATAACCTAACATTTTCAAAATATACACGGTGAAATGTGTCAAACTTTCATGGCCAACCGGGTCACTTTATAAAAATGAATTAAGTCAGTGATAGTAACACTGACAAAACACTACTATCATTCATAAGAACATATTTTCGAAATTCGATTATAAATTTTCTCACTATTATTTGTAATCATCGGTAGAAACTATAAACCATTTAGAAAGTGTGCATATAGATGGATAGGACATGAGAAACATGAATACCAGGGCAGAATGATGTTCTTGTGTTACTTTAAGAACATTGAAGACGGGTTTCACAAATTTTCGATTAACCTATTTATAGATGAAATTCGATGGTTGCGTCTAATCCGAAATCCAGCATAGATTGTGCCGAAATCATAACATAGATGGTGGGTTTCACAAAGTTTCTATTGGCTTGATTATAGATTAAATTCGATGGTTCCATTGAAAATGAACTGTCATCTACATAAAATCACACTCATTTGGCAATTAGGAACAGTCAGAGTTTCTTCAAACCCACAGAGAATTTCACTGATTCGAATACCAATAGCAATATCAACGAGTGCCTGAAAATCACAGTAGAAAAAAAAATGAATACACCAATGTTCTTAGATATCAGCGTTGATCAGAATATCGTGATATTTGCATCGAATTGCACATTCTTAAACCATAGTTTGACGTGTCTAAGGATGTTTGAATTCTATGGCGATATGAGAGTAGGTAGTTTTGAACATTGGCCGTATCACTGAATCCGAAGGTATCTGTTTACTTGAGGAAATGACACTCGTTTGTCTAAGTATAGGGAGTGAGTTCACTGGGGGGTAAAACTTTCTCTACATGTGTTTCAGCCACATGTCTAACGGTTCATTTTGATCATCAGTGTTGTTAGCTCATTCCGAAATAGGAAAACTAAATCCCAGAAGCAGTAACTTAACTAAGATACATAAGTTTTCGGTTTCGTACTGGAATTTACGCCTATTAAATATTGATAGAGTGTAAAGAGTGTCAATGTCTGTGTACATAACAATTTATGACCAAATAGTGAGGGAGTACCCTTAGACTCGTTAAATACATTCCAATTATAGTTACGTCGAGCCCGATATGTTTTCCTGGGGATATTTCACTGCAAATTCAACCTTGAGACATACATATTTACGATTCACTACATCTAATAAACAATGATGTTTTAATAATATGAGAAAATGCATGCACATTAATTGGATAATTTCGCTTTTAGTCTGAACGATTTAAATTCAAGGAAACTCAACTAAACGAAGACTGTGGATAATCAAAACTACTATCTCTGAGCCTTCCTCAACGGCGTCGGAAACTCGTCGAAAACCTGAAATCGTAGGGAAAACCTTGATCGTCAGATCTTATTCCTAATTCGCCACACTTTCTTTCGGTCCGCAACTACGATAAAAGTAGAGACGATAAGGTCCGAAACTGGTCGAAAATCGTCAATTTCAAGCTGCAAATTCACTCCAACAAATCAACATAATGGGGAAAAACGGTCACTTACTTCTTGAGCCCCTGTTTCGATGCAGAGACGTCGCACAAGTACGTAATTTCGCCCACTCGAAAAAAAAGACAATTTCTGGAATCGTTGACAAAAATAAAACAAACAACGGAATGTTAAATGGCCGAAGCCTGAAGCTGCACGAAAAATCGCTACTAAACTGACAGAAATTGGGCTTAGTCGCGAGGACGGTGGGCAGCGCGGCGCCGGCGCAGTGGCGTACGCTCGGGTGGGGAGTCAGGGGCCAATGTCCACGCGATAAGGACTTGTTCAATCACTTTCTTGCATTCAAATTTAACTACCTTTTTAACGAGGCTTAGGAGCACAAATTGGTGATGATACGGGAGGCTCATGGGGGACACCACAGACTATTTGAAACTCTTTTTGATCAAAAAAGGTTCTCACCGATACATCTATTGGCCATTTTTCGAAAAAACAACTTTTTGGTTTGAATGAAGTATAGCAACATCCATTCCTGTTTCCTATTCCTTTTATTATCCGACTAATGGACCATAGAAATAGAACAGCGGAAATAATCTAAGTCCCCTTCAGCTCCATTTAGGGAATCCAATCCCGCACCAAAATCTCAATCCCGCGGATCCACAAAAATGCGGAATTGTTAACAATATAGCAGATCACAGTTATTCTCATATACATTTATGTTTGTATTTAACAGTATCACAAGGGCGTAGCCAGGAATTAATTTCGGGGGGGGTTTTGAAATAGGAATTAATTTCGGGGGAGGTTTTGGGGGTGTAAGGGTCACATTCTGCAGCAAAAATAATTTTTTTCAAGAGAAAAATAACATTTCGGGGGATGTTTGAACACCCAACCCCCCCCCCCCCCCCCTGGCTACGCCCTTGCAGTATCATGCCACATTCATATAGTGACCACAGCGACTGACATGTTATTCTTATAGGCACTTATCTTTGTATTGAATCGTATCATGCCGTATTCATAGTGACCACAGCGGACGAAAAAGTAAAAAAAAGTTTTGGAGTTATACCCATCTGAAATTTGGTTCCTATTTCCTCGATAACTCGAAAAATACCAAACTGATCCAATTCAAACTTGGTTATCAGTTGTAAAATGCCAACGCAAAAATTCTTGCTAAATGTCGTGAGGATCACTAGAAAATTTTCAAAAAAATCGTAAAAAAAAATCTATACATAAGAAACTGTTCGTCTGGCATCGCTGAAAAACATGGTTATTAGTTGTAGAATGCCAACGTGAAAATTCTTGCAGAATTTGGTGAGGATGGTATAACTAGAAAATTTCAAAAAAATTATTGAAAATATTTGAAAAAAATTCTATATATCATCAACTATTGGTCCGGCATGGTTGAAATTTTGGAAGAGCCTTCACAACCAAACTCTACTGTCAAGTTCCAAGTTTGAACACGATCGGATCCATATTGTAGGAGATCCGAGCAGCCTTCTGTGAGTTCAGTTGGCCGGATTGGTGACCGTTGACTCGATAACTTTCGAACGAAAGGAGATAGGAACTTGCAATTTTCAGGATAGGTTGCGCATCCAAATAGGAGAGTTTACTTCGTTTTTGGGCATAATCGGTCTAACGGTTTCTGAGTTATACCCACCTGGATTATTATTTCCTCGATAACTCAAAAAGTATGGACTCGATCGAATTGAAGCTTGGTAACTAGTTGTAGAATATTGACATAAACCGTTGTGAGAACCATACGCCTAGAAAATTTTGAAAAAATTAAAAAAAAATTGATTCAAGCACTGACGTGAATGTCAGGAGCTTTTGCTCGTATGTTCTATTGTCCATTCTCCTGTATTAAACATTCTTAATCGAATTTACGATGTTGAATTCTATGTCCGTTCTCCTGTATTGGATACTCTTGATCGAATTTACCATAGTACATTCCATTAAGAACGTCCAATACAGGAGAATGGACAATAGAACATATGCGCAAAAGCTCCTGATTTCACGTCAGTGCTTGAAACAATTTTTGTGCAATAAGATTTGGGAATATTCGAGGGAATATTATAATGAATTTCGGTAATCACATGTTTTAATTTTTATCTATTTTGAGTTTTGCGATAAACATGAAAGTGAAAACATTTCTGAATAGAGAAACGTGACCTTGCAAACGATGTATCACAAGCCCTTACTTCCTATTTGAAAAATTGGGAGTTGTAACTGTCTTTCGAAGGGGGTTGAAGGTAAGGTTCGCATTTTTACGAAGAAGAATGACAATTTTAAATTTGAATTCGACGTGTTTCGATATTTTCCATAAATATGTACAGTAACCAAGATAATGAAGTTATTCCATTCGACTTTTCCACACTGTATATTTCTGGTTTTATCCCATTTTCTAGTATTTTCTTTCCCTTAAGAATTTGTCAAAATTTTTAACCAAGTGATTAAAGAGAACTCAAAATCCTTCATTTGCATATACCTTGAAAACTATAACACTTTGTTATGAATAATCCCGAAATAGGCAAGTTCCCTTGCTACCATTCTATCCAACAAGAATCAAAACTATAGTTGGAAAAGCACTGAAGCAAGGAGCTTAAGCACACTTGTTCTAATTTATAGCCAGAGCTGGTCACTCATCCAGTTACTGGACTCGCCCAAGGCTGCTTGGCTTCCAGGAAAAACATTATATTTCCACAATACTTCCCCCCCCCCCCCCCCCCCCCGAAATTAATTCCTATTTCAAAACCCCCCCCGAAATTAATTCCTGGCTACGCCCTTGCTTTGAATATACTATTACGAAATTTCAGCGATATCTGAACTGTGATTGCGCAATTTCAAGAAAATCCTTGAAATCGTAAATCTTCTATGGTTATTATTGTATCCAACTTTAGCATAGAACTGTTCTAGCAATTCAACTAATAGGGCTTCACACGAGAGCGGGATTTTTCTCGGCTCTTCTCGTTCTCGTCTCGGAAAAGCTAGACGAGACGATACCGAGACCACACGACCCGGGAGTTTCGTTATTATTCTCGTTAAATTTTTTTATGAAATTTTTATTCGAAAAATTAGTACAGTTCTACATAGAGATCAATATATTTAAAAAAATATCAACTCTTGTGACTATCTGTAAAATATTTTATTGTAAATTAAAATAAGTTTTTCCCATTTTTATTTCAACTTGTTAACTTTTCTTATAACTTCTTATAGTAACGTATCTCTTATCATGGATAACTATCCTCGCAGATTTTTATATTTTAGGTTAGAATGTGTTTTTTTCAAGATAGATTTTGTACTTCCGGTAGTCGGTTGATTATAATGTGTTTATAAACTATACTGAGTAATAAACGTGTATACTAGATATTGAGAAGCTTTCTTCGGCTCGAAAATTTCTACCTGGAGGATCGTTTTATATACTACAGATACATACAGTAAACTTTTCTTGTATACCAATCGACCATTTTCAACATCCACAGAAAAACAATTGAATGTGTTTCTACTATAATTACCATTTTTTGAAGATCTTGCGATAATTGAGATTACTTTTCATGAAAAAATAGAATTCACAATCTTAAAAACTCATCCCATTATGAATTCAATACTGAACGGATTGCCGCTTAATCCCAATGCTTTTAAAATTCCGTCTCTATTTGAACATCTGGAGAAATGTATTGTTTTTTATTGTGGTTCTTGTACTGAAGATGTAAACAATTATTGTATACATCTGTGGAAGTACGATTTTTAGAAGATTATTAATTCTTTATGACCTTACGATAATTTAGATTATTTCTCAAGAAAAATAGAATTCACAACCATAAAAACGGATGCCATTATGAATTCAATACTTAATGGACAACTTTTATTGCCCGCAAATCCCAATGCTTTGAAAATTTCGTCTCTATCTGAACATCTGGAGAAATTTATTCTCTTGTGCTCCTTCTAGTAGAGATCTGAACAATTATTGTATGCATCTGTGGAACTACGTATAATAAAACTGGTAAAGAAATGAAGCTATTCAATGTTTCGAAATGTGTTATGAGGAATACGCCAAGAACACCCTCAATGATCTACCCACTGGGAAGGTATTCTTTGAAAACTATACCAAATTGTTCAATTCTATTAAAAAATGTATCGACATCGATAGCCTATTTAAAACATCAACAAAACTTTCGGAATATTGGAAAGCTGAGTTTGAATTATTGTTGCTCTTAGGAAGAGCAAATAGGAATCAAAATATTTTACAGTGGTGGAGAGTGATGAAAAAGTTTTTCCTACACTTTCCAAGATGGCCGATGATTTATTAATGGCTACATCCGTACCAGTTGAAAGATGTATTTAAAAGTTGAAACTATCAGTGTTTAAAACTAAAAATAATATGTACATGTACAAATATTTTTGTATAAGAGCGTAATAAATATAGCTTTGCAGAATTACTCATTATTATATACCATTTCGTTTATATATAATAATATGTATTATCGTTATTGAGAATTAAGCGAGACGAGTCGAGACAACTGATAACGAGACGAGATTGAGACTTAATTTTTTGGGAATTGGCGAGACCGAGACGAGATTTTTTATATTCTCGCCTACTCTCGTCTCGTGTGAAGCCCTATCAACTAATATTCCTATTCCATATGTGAATTCCGATAATATTCTTTCCAATTCATTAGAATTTGTCCAATATACATTACGAGCGTTTCGAAATAGTAAGGCTTATAGATATCTATTTCAAATCAATTTTACAAATAAAACTTTCACTGAGTAGAGAGTACTTCAGCATCTCTGATCTGCAAATATGTGTTTCAATCCTTCAAAATACGCCAATATGCGGTATTTGATTTTCTTTCCCCAACGAATGATTTTAAATATTGATATAAATGCATCCGAGTAACTGTTTTCCAACCTCTTCTTAAACTGCATGATATTTTCGCGTTAAATCAGTAGCAAATTGTGAATCTGTAAAATTCTTAAGGATTATAAGTTATTTACGCTTTTTCATTGTTTGTTCTTTTATATTATATAGAATATATCCGATTTCGGTAAGTCCTCGAATCTTGCATACCCTATATTATATCTGGATAAAAATATCTTTCAACATTCAACCATATCTTAATATATGGGTTCCAATTCCTTAAGATTACTGCATAAATACCATATTTAACAACCTGCGATTTAAAATCACCTTTTAAACGAATAATTGCTATTCACTTTATAATAATGACATGACCTCAGATATGGCATTTCTAATTATATCCTCATGAAATTCGTTCAACTTCACGTCAAAAATCATAAACCGTCGACAAGTTTGTTGTTCGAGTATAATACAGAGGATAAAACTGTAATTGTTGTAATATCTCGATATTTTTCCAATATCTCTGTTCGAATTTAGATCTATACCTTTTCAAGTTTAATTTCGGAAAAAGTAAGACCAATTTCGGAAAAACTAAAAGCAATTTCGTAAAAAGAAATAGTTATTTTTGTATCTAGTGCGCGAAATGCTACTTTGGTGATCGAGAACTGATTTTTTTAACGAGGCGAAGCCGTGTTAAAAAAATAGTCGAGATCACCAAAGTATTTCGCGCATGAGATGCAAACAAAATTTTTTCTACAAACGCCAAAAATATTGTTCTAAAATAAGTAACATGCATAGCTTAATATGAAAAATAGTATTGAACTGGCTTAAAATGTTTTTCCAAATCAAGTAAATACTGTAACTATGAAAATAAAAAGGCATTTGTTTGTTTGATTGAGGAACATAAAGGTTAAAATATAAAAACTCCATATAGTTTACATGCAGTGTGCGAAGTAAGTACTTCGCACACTACTTCGCGCACGGTGTCATGGTAACGAAGGAAAATGAAAAAAAGGGTCACTTCGCATATTGCTTTCAATGCGCGAACCTTGTCATTTTTTGACGTTTGTAGAAAAAAGCTATTTCGGAAGTAGTAGAATCAATTTCGGAAAAAGTAAAACCAATTTCGGAAAAGGTAAAACCAAAAGTGAATTCGAATTTTATGAATTGAAAACGGTGATTTTAAATTAATTATTAACCAAAAATAATGAAGCGCCATTCATTGATCCTGAGATAAAAATTCAATGTCGGGGAATTACTTCTGAAAAAACGTGCAATTTGACTGCAGTTTTAAAATCCCATAAACGTGGGAAGATAAAGTAAATGCGGTTTTGGGAGGGGTACCTGATTACGACGATTTAAATCCTTGAATCTAATGATGACGAATAACATAATGACAAAGTTTAACGGATAATTCCCCAGAAGGAACAGACAAAAATCACGCAGCTGGTATTTAAATTCGTCATTTGATATCTGTTTTAATTTGTATTGATTTTATGTATAATGCATTAAGGACAATAAAATTCAATATTAACCGTGATTTGTTTCATTTCACTAGGCCATATTGTCCTATCTGCCATCAAAATCAAAGTAAGAATCTGAAGTTTGCTGGAAGGTAAGAATATAATGCGCTATAGTGTCAACTATATTGTGCCTTTTTTTCGAAAACAAGAAATTTACATCAAAAACGTAAAATGCATAAACACTAAAACCTGAATATCTCAAAATGCATAATAATCACTTAGGACAACTAGTCTTAGGACGGCAGTGCAGCTAAGGTTTACTTTACCGAGTCCTGTATCGCTGACATTAAATGGGTCTCATGTAACAATACAATAGACGTGAGTAGACAATAGAACATGGGCGCAAATGGTCCTGACTTCACGCCAGTGCTTGAACCAATTTCAATTAACCACCTTATAGCACACAAATTTTACTTATGACGTCATTCATTTTTACGCAGTGACGTCATCATTTTTTTTATAATGACCACCACAAATTTTTTTGCTGCATTATTAGACGGTGGAAATACACTGCGCAAAAAAATTAACGCACATTCTGAAAATCTCCATTTTAATGAAAGTTAACTCTACATTGACTTTATAACTTATTTTTTATGTTCTCTCGGGAAGGTTTTGAACGAAACAAGACACATTAACTGGAAGAAAAATTCAGGATTTCACGGAATCTTATGTGAAAGAAGAGAAATAAACAATTTTCAGAATACTGGAATGCTGATAAGTGATTTAATACTTGGTATTTCCACCCCTTGCGTTAATTACAGCTCGGCAACGACGGTTCATACTCAAAATGAGTGATCTTAAAATGTTCTGATCTAATCCTTCCCAGATTTCTCTGAGTTGGATTCCTAAGTCATTAAGAGTAGCTGGATGATTTTCTGAACTTCTCAACCTTCTATTGAGGTTGTCCCAAACCTGCTCAATCGGATTGAGATCTGGACTTCTTGCTGGCCATTCCATTCGAGAGACTTCAACCTCTTCAAGGTACTCCTGAACGATGCGCGCACGATGGGGTCTGGCATTAAAGTCCATATAAATGAAATTTTCACCAATGTATGGGGCAAATGGCATCACATGCTCTTCAAGAATGTTCCTTATATACCTATCAGCATTCATAGCTCCATTATCAACGACCACTAGGTCTGTGCGAGCAGTCTAAGATATTCCACCCCATACCAGAAACCAGTAGTATTCAGGAAATTGCACTGAGCATATCTTTCATGTGGACGTCTGTATACAAGGGAACGTCGATCACAATGGTAGAGGCAGAATCTAGACTCATCTGTGAAGAGAACTCTTTCCCAATCAGCTTATTCCCAATGGCTCTCTCGCAAAATCCAAACGCGCCCTTCGATGGGCTGGGGTAAGAGCTGGGCCTCTTGCCGCGACACGAGGCCTTAAATCATATTCTCTGAGGCGATTTCTTATTGTCTGAGTGCTAATTTGCACCCCATGAGTTTGCTCAAGCTGATTTTGAAGGAGGCGAGCGGTTGCAAACCGTTGTCTCAACGAAGAAACTCTCAAGTAACGTTCTTGAATGGCAGTTGTTACCCGTGGTCTACCCTGTCCTGGTCTTCGGACATTCATACCTGTCTCCCTGAATCGCTGCAACATTCTGGACACACTTGTATGGGAAACTCCAAACCTTTCTGCAATTCTTGTGTATGTCCACCCTTCTTCTCGCAAAACTACCGCTTGGGCACATTCCTCTTGGATCAAATTGCGTGTTTCGCGTTGCATAGCGATTGAGTGTAGAAAATCGAACGAAAGAAAAACTATTTATCAATAGAATTGATCGAGAACAACTGATTTCAGAATGGAGCCAATACATTCAAAATCTGATAATCTCATCTTTTTGGCGCTCTAGTTCCTCGGAACTGAGTGCTTATCAATTTGCCCAAATGTCTGTAATTTTGGAATATTTCGATGAAAATGGTCTTAAACGATTTGGTTCGACTCACTGATCAAGAATCCGTGGTCGAAATTCATTCTGTCCGGCCGGCCGATCCGGCCGGCCGTAAGCACGATAACTCTCGAACGGAATGAGCTAGAGAGTTGAAATTTTCAGAGTAGGTTTGGGGGATGAATATCTCGGCTAAGTTCGTTATTGGGCAAAATCGGACAGATGGTTTCGGAGTAACAAAAAAAAAATTTTTTTTTACGAAACAAATTCCAAATCAAATATTTTTTAATAAGTAGTTTTATCATAAGAATCCATTCATATCATTTTCAACTCTAACAAGCTAATACTTTCGGAGATATGATTTTTTTAAATTTCAATGTAAATCGTATTTCACAGATTGATATAATTATTATTCTATGTATGAATTCTCATAATGTCAACTTGACAGAAGGGAATATTGTAACTTAAAAAATATTGGGGTTGAAATACTCGTATTTTAGCGATGCAACGGGGACCTCACCCGAAAATGTTTGAAAATATTACGTAAATATTGAAAGCATAATTCTGTAGTTTGGTGAACGTAGATCAGGAAATTTTTGATCGATTACAAGGTAATTTTTTATTATTACTTATCTTCTTTCATATTTGTTTTATGGAATACCTACTATTTGTAGATACTTTAAACCTGTTTTGGGCAATTGTCATACGAAACTTGTTTTTTTGGAGCTCTAGTTCCTCGGAACAGTGCCCAAGTGTCTGTAATCAATTTATCAATTTGCCCAAGTGTCTGTAATCTCACTGATCAAGAATCCGAGTGCGAAATCGATTCTGCCCGGCCGGCCGACCGGCCGTAGGCACGATAACTCTCGAACGAATGGAGTTAGCGGATTGAAAATTACAAGGTGGTTTTGGAGCGTAAATATCTCGGACAAGTTCGTTCGATCTATCTGAAATTTAGCATCAAATTGTAGAATCATGACCTTTATACGCATGTGAAGTTTTGTATTGACCAGATTACCGCAAAGTGTAAAAAAAAATTTGAATATTTAAAAAAAGTTTTTCCACAATAACTCTCGAACGGAATGAGCTAGGTAGTTGAAATTTTCAGAGTAGGTTAGGGAGATGAATATCTCGGTTAAGTTCGTTATTGGGCAAAATTGGCCAGATTTAATTCGATTTCTTCCATGGTGCAGTTCTCATTCTCATGATTGCTCATTTAATCTTGACAAATAAAGTATTATTTGAATTGAATTTCCTTTATGATGCAGCTCTATCATATGTATACATTGATATAATTCCCAACTCAGAGAAACCAATACTTTCGGAGATATAATTTGTCTGTTTGAACTAGAGCGCCAGAAAGCTCCTGTCCACAGGGCTTGTTTTATTCCTGCTGGGATAAAACATCTGTATTGAAGAAAAACGTTGAAAGTGGATAACATATGCATGCATAATTCTGATAAAAATAATTATCATTGAGAACACCTTCAGTTGTAGAATAAATTTGAGATTTCCATAATGTGCGTTAATTTTTTGCGCAGTGTATTTATGTCATAAGGTGGTTAACTAAAACCTAAATTGACCAGTTATGAAATTGGTTCCTCACTGTATATACTACTACAAAGTGTGAAAGAAATGTTTTCTAGTTGCGCGATTCCATAGGATATTATATGAAAATATTGAACAACAGTAGAAAGACTACGACATCGAAATAAATAGGCGATTCATTCCGAATTAACGACAAGAATTCCCGTCCTCCGCCTAATTCCGAAAAACACAGCAGCCTTCGGCAGCGCCAACCTGATGCTTTCGATCAAATCGATGGAATAATTGAGCGGTGAAACAATAAATATCTAGAAGACAATTAGGCAATCGCAACATTGCACGAAGATCTTTTGTGGGCTCCTTCTACTGTTCCGGACGTCTAAATATAGACGGTCGTAGTGTCGACCATCGGTGCCAACTCTACTCGAATTTCGTTAGATATCGAATAGTGGGATGTTCACAATATTGCACTTAGTAATACAAAACTTACAAAAGCACTGACGTGAGGTCCGCTAGCTTTGGCGCGCTTGTACGATTATGAATATTTCCGAAACCGATCACTCGATCTATCTGAAATTTAACATCAAATTGTAGAATCATGATCTTTAGACGCATGTCAATTTTTGCATTGATCGGGTTACCGTAAAAAGTAAAAAAAAAATTGAAAATGTTTAAATTTTGTTTCTACAATAATTCTCGAACAGAATGAGTTAGGCAGTTGAGATTTTCACAGTAGGTTAGGGAGATAAATATCTCGGTTGAGTTCGCTATTGGGCAAAATAGGCCAGATGGTTTCGGAGTTACGAAAACAATTTTTTTTTAACTTACAGATTTCAAAATATTTTTTTTTAAATCCAGTTTCACCATAAAAATCCATTGATATCATTTTCAACTTCAACAAGCTAATACTTTCGGAGATATGAATTTTCGAAATTTCAATAATGAATTGTACTTCTATGTTTTCACAGAATGCTATAATTATTATATCTATGATTTATTATTTGATCTGTGTTCATACTCGTACATGTCATCTTGTTCTATAAGAGAGAGTCAAATTCAGTTCAGCTATTTTGATTTGATTTCTTCCATGGTGCAGTTCTCATTCTCAGATTGCTCATTTAATCTTGATAAATAAACTATTTGTTGAATTGAATTTCCTTTATGATGCAGTTCTATCATAAGAATAAATTGATATAATTCTCAACTCTGAGAAACCAATACTTTCAGAGATATAATTTGTCTGTTTGAACAAGAGCGCCACAGGGCTTGAACCAATTTTTTCAGTGAATTTCTATTCATGAAATGAATTTTATTGTTTCAGGGAGCGTCAACATCAACAACATCGTCGTCCAATATAAGTACATGCTTATTTTGCAATTGCGCAAGAATAAAATCTGGGAAGAAAAAACAAAATCTAACATTTCCTCAGAGTGACCATGTTACTCAAAAAGAACTACAAATTGCTAGAAGCTTGATGATTCGGAAATCTTGTCAAAACTTGAAAATCAAGCTTTTGCTTATCATCAGTCTTGCTATCAACAGGTTTTATCGGGGATCAAACTCCGTTGAAAATCCAGGACATTATTGAAATGGGAGTTAATGAGAAAGAACTCAATGAATCCGATCAATTAGAGAGTCACAATTTTACTTCTGATGAATCAGATTTTGAAAAGGAAATATTCATTAAAATTTATTTTTCTTAACATTATATTTGTACTTTTGCTGTTCTGTAATAAAATTTTTAAATATAGTACAAGATCCTTAGTCTATCTTTTTTTGTTATTTTTATTTGAATTTTCGGCAGTCTACTTTATTCCTCTTTCATTTTTGGCGCTCTTGTTCCTCGGAACAGAGTGCTTATCAATTTGCCCAAATATCTGTAATTTTCGAATTTTCAGCTGAAAATGGTATCAAACGATTTGGTTCAACTAACTGATCAAGAATCCGTGGTCGAAATCGATTCTGTCCAGCCGTCCATCCGTTAACACGATAACTCTCGAACGAAAGAAGTTAGAGGATTTAAATTTGCAGGGTAGGTTTGGAGCATACATATCTCGGACGAGTTCGTTAAAGGGCGAAATCCAACTGCTAACTCAAGCCGCCAAATTAATGGTACCCTATCACCTCCTTGCCTGTGTCGGTGTGGCGGCCTCGGACACTGTATAGATTCAGGTGCCCCCTCCCCTGGTACTTCCTTTAGCGACAAAAAGGTTCAGGTCCTACAATGGAAGTTGAGGCCTCTTTTCTGGCTAGTATGTTGACCTCCTCGTCACCCCTTTATTTTCAAGTGTGTAACATTCCAGGCCAATGAGACCTTGTTATTCTTATCTAATTTGTTAGTGTTAAGCCCGGGCACTCCCTTGTACATACAACCCCTCCCAATCCCAACATCGTAACATAATTTTCTTCAACAGTTATTGTAGTGCGGTTGGCTCAATGGTAGAGCGTTTGACTTGGGAGCGGAAGCCCCAAGTTCAATTCCGAGGCTAGGAAAGTAATTTTCTAGTCACCGTAATCGCCACCATTCGCTGTTGGGTCGAAAATTAACAGTGTTGTACCTAAGGTGGGATATCTCAAGACTAGTGATGTTCCAGATATCCGTATTATATCCGTATTCGCGGATATCCGAAGCAAAACAAAGATCTGTATCCACTATCCGTATATGTATCCGCCATTTTTTTGGCGGATCTCGAACGGATCTGATTAAGTTTTATATGTTATTAGACTTTCGAAATTGTGAGTGAGGGTGAATATCTAGCAACGAAATACTATTCAAAATATGTTTTATTTTCAAAGAATACTTACTTATATTTGAATTGTAAAAATCAAATAAATAAACAATCTTTCTACCTTCTCTGGTAGTCATGAGAATATGACTACTTGGAAGTCTTCCTAATTAGATCAAAACTAAAAGCTATCTCTGATATTTTGAATAATAACAAAAATCAAATTCTCTAACTTAACAGCATTCAATCTCCATAGTAGGTTATCGTTATATGGACAAAATATTACACATAACTACAGCAACTCAAAAATATTATAAACCGTAATCGAAATTGAGCAATGGTAAATTAAACTTTAAAAACAGAGATCGAATGCGTAAGAGAGTCTAGATCCGTATCCGTATTCGTATTCGCGGATCTAGAAACTGGTGTTCCGTATCCATACATTCAATGATCCGGCACATCTCTACTCAAGACACACTTTCCAGGTAGTGAACCTGTTACGAACTCTGAAACAGCAATAATTTACATCAAAAATTCCCGCAAGGAGGATTGGGATATTGCTAAAATTATGTTCACAAGGCAACGGCTAGAATGGGCAATAAACACCGTATAAATCACCAGGAGTAGATGGAATATTTCCAGCACTCCTGCAAAAAGGTATGGAAGAGATTATTCCCCATCTGCTGAGAATCATAAGAAGCAGTTTAGCCTTGGGTCAAGTACCAAGTGAATGGAGAAGGGCAAAAGTAACCTTTATACCAAAAGTAGGGAAGAAGGACGGGAATGATCCCCGATCTTTCTGACCACTTTTGACTGTCATCGTTCCTAATTAAAACGTTGGAGAAGGTAGTGGACAACTGCATAAGAACAGTGAATCTGAAGAGCACTTCACAAAAGTCAGCATGCTAACAGAGCGGGCTGATCTACAGAGACTGCTCTGTATCAGCTGACAGAAGTCATCCAGAGAACTCTGGACCATGAAGAAATAGCGATGTGTGCATTCCTGGATATATCTGGGGCTCAATGAAAAATTATATACGATCTACACTTATTTATTCAATATTGTGACGCGTTTCGTCGACACAGCGACTTCATCAGACTACATCATACAGTATGATGTAGTCTGATGAAGTCGCTGTGTCGACGAAATGCGTCACAATATTGAATAAATAAGTGTAAATCGTATATAATTTTTCATTGAGTTAATATGGATTTGCATCAAGTAAAAGCCACAAGCATTAAATTTTTATATCTGGGGCTTTGACAACACAACACATGTGTCTGTCAAAGATGCACTCGTAAGGCGAGGAGTGAATACAACCATTATAAAATGGATGTATGAGCTGTTGTCAACAAGAATAGCCGAGGCACAGGTGGGCAATAAGACCACTTCTGTCAAAGCCACTCGTGGAACACCTCAAGGGGAAGTAACGTCTCCCTTTCTGTGGAGCCTAGTAGTGGATGAGCTCCTGCACAGGCTAACGGAGCTCGGCTTCGAGTGTATAGGCTATGCTGATGACATAGTCATAATGGTCAGAGGGCACCTTGTGTAACTTACTACAGGAGGGCCTTAGAGTTTTCGAGCAGTGTGCTTGTCAGTGGGGCTCAGCATAAACCCGAACAAGACCACAGTGATTCTGTTTACTCGGAGAAGGAAACTTCCAGCTGTGAGATCCCTACTTTTGAACGGAGATATCATAGAATGGAAGTCAGAAGTTAAATATCTGAGGGTAATACTAGATAGTAAACTTCTGTGGAATCAGCATGTCTACATCACTGCTAGTAAAGCAACAATGGCTTTGATGGCGTGCAGGAATCTAGCCGGTAAGACTTGGGGCTGTAACCCTAAGATATTGCGATGGATGTACGTCATGATTGTGAGACCCATAATTACGTATATGGCAGTAGTTTGGTACTCAAAAGCAAGCCAGAATTGTACGAGGAAAACCCTTGACAAAGTACAAAGGCTGGCCTGTGTGTGTATCACTGGAGCTATGGGAACCTGTCCTACCAGGGCACTTGAGATTATAACAAATCTCACACCACTTCATCTAGTGATAGACAAAATGGCCCATGAAGCCATTCTCAGAATATCTACGAGAGGATCAGGTAATGAGAGCATTAAAAACCAAAAAGCCTGGTCCTCTCTTCCCAGGTACATTTAATCAGACAATCTTCCTAGTGACGAAATGATCAAGAAAGTAAGCATCGAAAAGAACTTTACCACGATGCTTCGTATGAAAAATATTGGGGCAGGGAATCCACCACCAAGTTCTTAGAAGAAATGGCATTAAATGCTACCCAGACGGTTCAAGAACCACTACAGAGGAGCTGGCACTGGAGTATATGGGTCAGGCACCAAATGCTCACTATCCGAGCATCTTTCAGGCAGAAGTACTTGCAATAGGAAGATGCGTGGAAATGAACCTAGAAAGAAACTATCAAAGATGTGATATAGCAATCCACTCTGACAGTCAAGCTGATATTGAAGCTCTGAGCTCCCATGTTATCGAATACAAGCTAATATGGGAGTGCCGAAGAAAACTCAATGAAGTAGGCAAGAACAACAGGGTTCCTTGGACTGGGTTACTGGTCACCCGGGAATCATACGAAATGAGGAGGCCAACACATTTGCCAAGAAAGGAGCACAAACCCCCTTTATTAGCCCCGAACCTTATTGTGGGGTTGGTAGACACACCTACAAAAGTGACTTCCGGATGAAAGAAGTAACTGAGAGAGGTACTTTCTGGATATCTCTCCCCGGAACGCATCACTCCAAGATATTCCTCCGGAACTTGTATACTGTCAGGTCCAAGAAATACTTGGACCTCAGTAAAAACAAGCTGCACCTCCTCACTGGCTTCCTCAAAGGGCACTGCGGCCTCGGAAAGCATATGATGAGATTAGGGCTAGCAGAAACTGACGAGTGCAGATTCTGTTGGGAGGAGGATGAAACTCCTGATCACCTGACAACGGAATGCCTCACCAGCGCAAGGAATGCTTCGGGCAAGAAATCTGCAGGAGTGAAGACCTAGCCTCCTTGAAGCCATCCCAGGTACTGGAGTTCATCAGAACTCTGGAACTGGAAGACGAGCTGTAGATGGTAATGACATCGACAGCTCTGAAGGGGGGGCACAATAGACCTTAAGGTCGCAGTGCAACGTTACCCCCTACAACAGTATACAATATATATATACAGGGTGGCGTAACAAAGCCTACACAGAACACAACTGATTCTCCTTACTCGCTCAAACTCTCGAGAGCTTATGAGGGGTCTCCTTGAGGATTAGTATAATAATAAAATAATATAATTCATTTACATTCACTGCACTTCACAAATGCAGTTGTCTGTACCATCAATAGGATTATCATTATAAATTTGATTAACTTTCTGCCCTTACGCAACCTCTCGCCCATGATATAACATCACTACCATCTTGACCTTCAGAAAATCATTTGGCCCATCCAAAACTTGACGCCCATGATATAAACAAACTCCCCTTGAATATATTATCTGATTCGTGATTTTCGTCTTTACAATCATTAGTTCAGGTGAATCTGAATCTGGGATCTACAAAGCAACATTGTCGCCTACAACCGACAGTGAACTAACTGAGGTAGACGACGGGTTGATGCCAATGACCATCCAATTATATCCTCTATTCATTGGCATATTTCGAATGTCATTTAAAAGGTTCGCGAGAGGTAAAAACTAGTATTTTTATTTACTCACAAAACTCTTAGTACCCATTACAAGAGAGGTGCGACGATGAATAAACTCCTGGTATCGAAGATAAATTTACTAAAATCAGTATTTTTCAAGTGAAAAAACTTCATTGTCATTCATGGTTCGTACACGACAAATCCATGTCCTCATAATTGGCGCTCTAGTTCCTCGGCACTAAGTGCTTATCAATTTGCCCAAATGTATGTAATTTTCGAATTTTTGGCTGAAATGGTCTCAAACGATTTGGTTCAACTCACTAATCAAGAATCCGAGGTCGAAATCGATTCTGTCAGGCCGGCCGGCCGGTCCGGCCGTAGGCACGATAACTCTCGAACGGGAGGAGTTAGACGATTGAAATTTGCAAGGTGGGTTTGGAGCGTAAATATAGCGGACGAGTTCGTTAATGGGCGAAATCCATAAAGTGGTTTAGGAGTTATGGCCAATTTTAGTAAAAACATTTTTTATGAATATTTCCGAAACCGATCTCTCGATCTATCTGAAATTTAGCATCAAATTGTAAAATCATGACCTTTATACGCGTGTGAAGTTTTGTATTGACCTGGTTACCACAAAGTGTAAAAAATAATTGGAAATTAAAAAAAAAAAATTTCTACAATAACTCTCGAACGGAATGAGCTAGGCAGTTGAAATTTTCAGAGTAGGTTAGGGAGATGAATATCTCGGTTAAGTTCGTTAATGGGCAAAATAGGCCAGATGGTTTCGGAGTAACGAAAAAAAAATTTTTTTTAAGTAACAAATTTCAAATTCACTTTTTATTTAAGATGCAGTTTCACCATAAAAATCCATTGATATCATTTTCAACTCCAACAAGCTAATACTTTCGGAGATATTATTTTTCGAAATTTCAATAATGAATCGTACTTCTATGTTTTCACAGAATGTTATAATTATTCTGTATAAGCTTTATTATATGATCTGTGTTCATACTCGTACATGTCATCCTGTTCTATAAGAGAGAGTCAAATTCATTTCAGCTATTTTAATTTGATTTCTTCCATGGTGCAGTTCTCATTCTCAGATTGCTCATTTAATCTTGATAAATAAACTATTATTTGAATTGAATTTCCTTTATGATGCAGTTCTATCATAAGAATACATTGATATAATTCCCAACTCTGAGAAACCAATACTTTCGGAGATATAATTTGTCTGTTTTGAACTAGAGCGCCAGAAAGCTCCTGTCCAGAGGGCTTGAACCCATTTTTTGTGGTAATTTCAAGATTTCGAACGTTCTATGCCGAAAAAGCTACCACCTATCGATAAAAATGGAGTAACATTTTATAGTGACCTATTTTTGAGGGCGCCACAGGTGTTGTAAGCAAATGTTGGAAAACCGGAATCTGTTGATTTACTTGCCTCTCCAAGCAGGCGGGAGTAGTTATTTTCGAATTATCGCGTTGGCAACGTTGTTTCCACGTCGACGCGCCTTAGCCTGAGAAATGCGGATGATCTCATAACTGTGTGGTGTAAAATAAAGTGGCCAGATCTGGCGATGAAATCTTGAGGTGCAATAGATCGGTACCCTTCTGAACTGCAGCCGTTGCTACAGGCTGTGCCTGCTTCAGATATTCGTTGGATAGGCACCGGAGTCTGACATTCTACTGATTCGAATTTATCATCAGTTTAAATCGAATTAGAACGAAGAATAGGTACTCTATTGACTTGGGTCAATAAGGACTAATGAGGAGGGATAAGATCCCGTAAACATTGTTGGGTCACGATTTTGCTCATAAAGGGTTTTCCAATAAGAGGTGTTATTTTGAATAGCCCACTATTTCGGTAGATGTCACTTTTGAAGCTGTCATTTCTTGGCATTTGACAAGTAGAGACTGCGCCATTAATCCAAATGGAACGATACACGCTTCAAGAACGCATTGAAATTATTGAAATTCACTATAAAAATGGTGAAAATTTGGCAGAGACGATTCGTAAGACTCGAACATTTTTGGGTCGTCGTGAGCACCTTGTCGGGCCGTAATAAAGAAATTGGTGGAAGAATTCGAGCTGTTGGGACAAGTTAGTCTGATCTGATCTGGAATTCCATCGAAAAATCATCTTGAGTGATGAGGCCCATTTCCACCTCGGTGGCTTCGTCAACAAGCAAAATTGTCGCATCTGGGGCTCCGAAAACCTAAGAGTTATTGTTGAAAAGCCTCTTATGGTCCGGCGGAGTCATTGGACCTTACTTTTTCGAAAATGAGGCTGGAGCAACAGTTACGGTGAATGGATTGCGCTATCGAGAGATGATTCATGATTTTTTATGGCCGGAATTGGATGGTATTGATCTGGACAACGTTTACTTTCAACAAGATGGCGCTACGTGCCACACAAGCAACGAAACCATTGATCTTTTGCGGGAAAAGTTTCCGGACCGTGTTATCTCCCGAAGAGGTGATCACAATTGGCCACCGTGATCTTGTGATTTAATATCTTGCGACTTCTTCCTTTGGGGCCACGTTGAAGAGAGGGTCTACGGCAATAGCCCAACGCCAATTCAAGACCTCAAAGATGGAATTCGTGAGGCTATCGATGACATAGGGCAGCCACTTTGCGATTTGGTTATGGAAAATTTCATTAAAAGGATATGGTCCTGTAAGCGTGGTCGCGGTGGTCATTTGCCTGATGCTATTTTCCACTACCAACGGCATAGCTTCTTCTTTATAATGAAATAAGCATCCGATCATTTATATTGAAAAATGGCATTTTTCTTTGAATATCAAAATAACACCTCTTATTGGAAAGCCCTTTTTTTACAGATTTTGCTACATATTTTGTCGTTGCCTTCCCTCACCATTTAATTCCATATATCCTTAAATACAACTTAAAGATATGAGCTGATTAACAAGTAATCCGACGCAGAGGGAATTAGAGCCCACTTCTCTCGAATAAACAGCATGTCTTTAATCAGGAAAATCTTGACTAACGGCTTCACATCAGGTGTGAGTAAAATTGATAAATCTCTTAGTGAAAAAGAGATAGCTCTAGGATCATTCATGGACATTGAAGGAGCGCTTGATGACACTACGTTCTAGTCAATGAATTCAGTATTCCTCGAGAAAATAACACCTATTAACATTGAATCCTAGATAGGATCCATGCTAAGAGGAAAATTTATTCAGACAGTTCTTTTTGGGGATGTCGTTGCGGTGGTTACCGCCAGGGGTTGTTCGGAGGGGGGGTGTTCTGTCTCCTCTACTGTGGAGCCTCGTGGTGGATACGCTGATGACATTGTCATAGTGGTCCAAAGAAACACATGAATATCTATACGGACCTTATGCAGTACACATTCAAATTTGACCAACTATGGTGTGAGCAGGAGAACCTTCGGGTAAATCCCCAAAAAACTGTAGTTGTACCATTCACCAAAATGAGAATCTTGGGGCCTTATCTAGTCCCTTATATTGTATTGTCAATTGACGTGTGTTGAAATTTGATAGGATCGAATGTCAGTGCTGACTACCACAAAACGAAAAATATAACTAGAAACAATGCGGGAATGAGTTCATTCCAGCACTGCTGTTAATGCTGGAATGGACTCATTACGATACTGAAATAGAGAAAATAAATTCTTAACTTGTTAGACTGTCATAACCCACTGAATGAACTTGGAGCACGCAGATCACAGTGACGTGGTTATCAGCTCATGAGGTAATAAGGGGCAATGACTAGGCATGTCCCTTGGCATGTCCATGCCAAGAGTGGCATCTCCTCTAATAGGCCTTGTGCCAGCTTGTGGACTCTCCCTCAGTATAGTCCGGCAAAATTATATACTTTGGCAAGTTAATCAAATTCGCTTCAGAATATCTCCAGTAAAAACAAAACTGGAATATTGGCTAATTTGCAATAGATGTAATATGATTTTCATAGTAGATTTGAAGAATGGCTTTCTCGCATATGTCCGTTATTGAGTAGAATTGGTCTGCTTGTTTTGAATTAATAATTTTTGGCACCCTTGATGAATTTAAATTCTTTTATGATGTTTGATTTTAATTTCTTTTATGATGAAGTTCTATCATAAGAATCCATTGACATCATTCCCAACTCTGAGATACCAATAATTTCGGAGATATGATTTGTCAAAGTTTGAACAAGATCGCCAAAGCTCCTGTCCACAGGGCTTTCCGATTTTTTTAAAGCTTTCATCGTGAGCCGGTTGATGAAGAAGTATGATCTATCTGTTTTATGTGACTAGGAGTAGCTGAATCATCAGACAACATGTGAATATCATTAAGGTAGGTAGGTTTTCTGAAACTATCAAAGCTGATCGAATTTGGGGTATCTCTGGGTAATTTAAAATCTTAAAATCATTAAATGGCGAAGATCTATCCATTTCTGTTTCGAACTTGAACTTGATTGATGGATATTTACTGTTTAAGATATTGTTAAATTCTTCAATACCAAAATTTTCATTGAATTGAAGACTTAATTCTCTTTAACTTTACCTAGCCCTTTTCCGAAAACGGTTTTCTTCTTGTTCTAAATAGTTGGGGAATAGATTTGCTGAAAAGGGGGGAAGAGGGTTAATCATTGCCGTACCAAATGATTTTTTATAATATTTATCGCTAAAACAAAGAGTATTTTGCTCAATGCTATATTTTAGGCGTATCTGAACTAGAACGCTGGGTTTTCGAATTACTTATTGTGTTTCTTAGACAGAAGCAAATCACAAAATAATTAATTTTTGTTTTATAGATATTTTTCAGAGTTTGGGAGAGAAAACCCAAAAAGAAACCTTTTAATAATTACCTATTGCGATTTTAACAGGGGTATTCAAAAATAATGAAACTACGTCCCTCGAAATGAAGTGGTCTTTATTATTAATTCTGAAATCCTTTGACTTTTAGCATCTAATTCATATGAAATGTTTCATGCAAATGTGTGAGCAGTTTGGAAACTATTGAATCTACTTAATATACATTTGGTTTGACTGTAGGAAGGAGAATTTAAATTCGAAACGATCAGTCTCATTTTTTGTTTCCCAGTTTTATGAATTATGGGAGTAAATTTGTGGATTGAATAACCCAACTAACTTTTCTGTCGTCGCAATTAACTATAATGAAACCAACTTCCTTGTCCATGTACATGAAAAGTAGGGCTTCACACAAGACGTGAGTAGACGAGAGTATAAAAAATCTCGTCTCGCTCTCGCCAATTCCCAAAAAATTAAGTCTCGTTCTCGTCTCGTTATCAGTTGTCTCTTGTCTCATCTCGTCTCGCTTAATTCTGAATAACGATAATATATATTATAATATATAAACGAAATGGTATACAATAATGAATAATTTTGCAAAGCTATATTTATTACGGTCTTATCTAAAAATATTTGTACGTGTACATATTATTTTTAATTTTGAACACTGATAATTTCAACTTTTGAATTACTCGATGACCAAGATCATACCTGCTGTGAACAATTTGGTATAATATTCAAAGAATACCTTCCCTGTGGGTAGATCATTGAGGGTGTTCTTGGCGTATTCCTCATAACACTTTTCGAAACATTGAATAGCTTCATTTCTTTACCAGTTTTATTATACGTAGTTCCACAGATGTATACAATAATTGTTCACATCTTCACTACAAGGAGCACAAGAGAATACATTTCTCCAGATGTTCAGATAGTATATCGTATATTTCTAGAACGATCGATGCATAGGTAATGTAGACGAAATATATTGGTAATTGTAGTGGAAACTCGTTATTTTCAATTGTTTTCAGTGGGTGTTGAAAAAATTCAGTCGTATATAAAACTTGATTCAAAAAATTTAACGAGACCAAAAAGGAGACTCTCGTGTTGCGCTGTATGTGGTCTCGGTATCGCCTATGAAATTTTTGAAAATGTCTCGTCTCGTCTCGTCTGGCTTTTACGAGACGAGAAAAATCTCGCTCTTGCGTGAAGCCCTAATGAAAAGAAAATCAATGCATATTCATCCTATATTTATCACTTATATTTCTTGAATTTTTTCAACAAACTGGACTCCTTGTACGTCACCAAATTATGCACCTTATATCTGAAATCTTCCGATTCCTCGACTTTATAATCAGAAACTAGTGGCTGCTCCTCAAAACTCTCTGCATCTTCCCCTCTAGCATCTATGGTGATTTTCTTCTTCAACTTAACAGCCTTCACATTGGCACGTTCGGCAGTTTCGTGTCTCCTGTTGCTGTACTCCTTGTTCATCCTCTCCCTCGCCTCCCTGAATTTCTGCAGGACTTCTTCAAGTGTTCTTCTTCTTTCCTTGTAGATACTGTCGAATGTTTCCGCCACCTTGAATATGCTGGATTTTCTGGACATGGAAATTTTGTACGATGAATTTTGAAGTTTGTACCAACCGTTTTGACGTTTTTGCCTCAATTCTAACCTCCAATTTCTGCACGATAAATTTTGGTGTTTGTAAGATCGATTTGACGTTTCAAGGTAACTTAGGCTTCGTATTCATTTGGCATTTTGTGGTTTTCATGCTTCTGCTTACCTTTCTAAGCGTTTTTTCAAATTTTGCGAAACTGCGTCGTAGGTCAGGTATTCCAAAATTTTCATTGATGTGTTCTTTCGATTTATTCTTCTTGGTTGTATTTCCTATGTTCTTCAATATTCGACCTCTGCTTTCATAAAGGTTATCGAAATGATCTAAGACCTTGGATACCCTGTATCGAGCTCCCAAAGTCTCGTCCGAGTTCATTTAGTAACTCCGAAAAATGACCGATTAATATAATACTAATGTCATCGTTTTATGTCAACAGATTGATTGCCAAAACTACCAACAACCATAGATATCCTTACAATATGGAGGGTCAGGTTGTCCCAAGTTCGAAAGCCTATTTGAAATCTGAAAATTGGAATTATGATATTTTTCGATATTCTCTACTAAGTTAGAATATTTTTGCTACCTAAGCACTTGCGGTTATGCAAGAAATGAAAATTTCCATAATTTTTTTGCTGTGATATGTCAAAAGCCGCTCTAAGAGCAACCTCAATCGAAAATGGTTCTTCCCTCCCTTTTTGCGAGTAAGCTCTGTGGAACATCGCGTTAATATTTCGCGCAAATGTCAGTAATTTTCGCATTTTTTACCCAAAAAAGTATCAAACGTTTGGGTTCGACCCCCTGATGAAGCATTTGAGGTCAAATTTGATTCTGTCCGGCCGTCCGTTATTGCCACGATGACTTGAGAACGGAAAGTGATAGCGACTTGAACTTTTCAGGATAGGTGGCGCATCCCAATTCGAGGGACAAGTTCGTTAATGGGCATAATCGGTCCAATGGTTTCCGAGTAATAATTTTGTTTGTTTGTAAATATGTATTTAGTTGTAATATTTAAATTCAATTAGGTTATGGTTCTATGTCAGTTCAAAATAAGCTGTCATCAGACTTCGTCGTTCCATGAAATATAGGGGAAGCGAAATTTTGAACGACAGTTGCTTTTGAACGACAAAATCGTGAAAATTTTGAACGCCAGCGTCGTTGCTTTTGGACGACAAAATCGTCCCATGAATTTTCGCCTTTAGCAGGGAGTGTCGACACCTTGTTATTCTATGCATCTTGGATAAGATGCAAAGGGAATTTGATTTCTTTCATGATGTAGTTCTATCATAATAATCCATCGATATCATTCCCAACAATTCCAAAAATAATTCAACATTTCTATTCTTAGTCCTACAGTACGTATCACCAGTATAAACGTGCATTAATCTCCGTTCCATAGATACAGATATACCTAATTCTATACCTACCCGATGACCTCTATGACAATCGTGAATTCCTGTGCATTTTTAACGATTCGCTCGAAGTGAAAACGTGTGGGCAAGGCCTTCAGAAGGAGTAGAATGGTCATTCCGTTTCTGGGACCACTCGAGCCGTGGTAATTAATCTCGCTCTCATTTGCATGTTTGACCTTTGCAAGGGGTTGAATATTTTCATGACCCCCCTTTCCATAACTTATCGCCCCGGCTCATCGCGCATTCGAACGACGGACGTTCGTTCCTTTTGGGTTTGTTCATTTAGTAATCAATTCGCTTTTTTATTCCTTCCACAGAAATGAATTACCACGGCGGGTTGCTAGGTGAGAATATGGGTACGTTCAGGAACGATCGACGACGAAAGCTGAAATTTTTTATTGGAGGTGTTCTGTGTTGAATATACGATGATGTCTCAAATCGACTATGTTGGGAGTGTTTTTTGAGCGTACGTTATGAGGAACATCGCGTTATCATTTCTCCCAAATGTCTGTAATTTTCGAATTTTTTGCCGAGAATGGTCTCAAACGGTTGGGTTCGACTCCTCGAAGAAGAATTCGAGGTCAACTTTGATTATGTCCGGCCGTTGCCACGATAACTTGAGAACGGAAAGATATAGCAACTTAAAATTTTCAGGGTAGGTGTCGCATCCCAATACGACGGACCAGTTCATAATTTTGTTTTCAACCAATGCAAATCCGATCGAATTGAAACTTGGTGGATAGTTGTAGAATATAAACCTAAGGACGTCCGTGAAATTTTGTGAGATTCATATATCTAGAAAATTTCGAAAAAAATTATTAAAAAATATTTTTTATGTCACGATAACCTGAGAACGTGAAAAGATAGCGACTTGTAATTTTCAAATTAGGTTGCTCATCTGAATGCCACATTTGAGTTTGTTTATAGGCATAATCGACCAAACGGTTTTGGAGTTATACCCATCTGAAATTTTATTGTTATTTCCTCAATAACTAGAAAAATACAGAACCGATTATATTTAAACATGGTTATTAGAAGTATAGTATGCCAACGCGAAAATTCTTGCGAAATTTTGTGAACATCATATTACTAGAAAATTTTTAAAAAATCATTGAAAAAAATTATATATATATCAGTAACTATTCTTCCAACATCACTGAAATTTTGCGGCAGCCTTCAGAACCTAACTCTACTGCCAAGTTCCAAGTTTGAACACGATCGGATATATTGTTGGTGATTCGAGCAGCCTTGTGTGAGTTCAGTAGATGGATGGGTGACCGTTAACTCGGTAACTTTCGAACGAAAGGAGATAGGAACTTGCAATTTTCAGAGTATGTTGCGTACCCGAATGGGAGAGTTGAGTTCGTTTACAAGCATAATCGGTCCAATGATTTCGGAGTTATACCCACCTGGAATATTATTTTCTCGATAACTCAAAAATATAGACTCGATCGAATTGAAGCTTGGTAACTAGGTTTAGAATATCGACTTGAAGACGTGTGTATAATTTCGTGAGGACCATACGACTAGAAAATTTTTGAAAAATTACGAAATAATAACATGTATCTCACGATACCTTGAGAACGGAAATAAATAGCGACTTGCAGTTTTCAGAGTAAATTGAGCATCAGAATGCGTCATTTAAGTTCGTTAATTAGCATAATCGGTAAAATGGTGTTGGAGTTATATCAATCTGTAATTTGGTTATTATTTCTTAAATAACCCAAAAAATACGATGCTGATTCAATTCCAACATAGTAATTAGTTCGACAAGAAAAATTTTTACGAAATTTCGTGAAGATCGTATTACTAGAAAAATTTAAAAAAATCATTGTAAAAAAATTATATATCAGAAAGCACTTGTCTGCTATCACTGATATTTTTTTCATAACACAATAGAGAGTGAAGCATGTATCTATGGGAGATGATATCCCTATATTAGGGTCCTGTAGCGGTCTTCGAACTTCTGAAGTTCTGAATAATCATCGTTTGGATTGGCCAGACCTGGTTTTGAGAGAGACTCTCCTGACCTTAGGAACTATGACATTTTCCTTTTGGAAATCAAATATTCAAAGGATTTCCAAGAACAAGAGTGAATATCTTTGAAAACGATCGGAGGCGATTCTTCTTCAAGAGATCCATGCGGCTACAGAGGAGTACCTTTATTTGTGAGAGGGGACTTTTGAAAGGTTAAGTATTACTTAATCGAATTTATCTCGGAATATACCATGGTAAATTCGATTAAGAGTGTCCAATACAGGAGAACGGACAATAGAATTCACCATGGAAAGTTCGATTAAGAGTGTCCAATACAGAAGAATGGACAATAGAACATACGCGCAAAAGCTCCTAACTTCACGTCAGTGCTTGAACCAATTAATTTTTCCTTAGATCAAGTTCACTAGGATATATTCTCCCTTCTTCAGAAGCAGCTACAATAATACAAACACATATTTATATATTATAGCAACATGCAACAAGCAAGGTTGTTATTACTCACGATGTGAAATTGTTTGCGTCAAAGTATGAAATATTGGATTTATTTTTTTTCCCTTCATGAATAGAGTAAAATGGTTCAATATGTCAAGTTAATTTATTTTTGGCGCTCTTTTTCCTAGGAGCAGAGTGCTTACCAATTTGCCCAAATGTCTGTAATTTCTGAAATTTTGGCTAAAAATGGTCTTAAATGATTTGGTTCGACTCACTAATCCATAATCCGTGGTCGAAATCGGTTCTGTCCGGCCGTTAAAACGATAACTCTCGAACGGAATGAGCTAAAAAGTTGAAATTTTCAGAATAGGCTCGGGAGATAAGTATCGTATATATCGTATAAATTCGTTGTTGGGCAAAATCAGCCTGATGGTTTCGGAGTAACGAACAACAATTTTCAACTCTAACAATAATTAATACATCGTCCTTCTATGTTTTCACAGAATGCGAATTCTATTTGTCTGTGTTCTATTTGTGTTCACTGTTCATACATGTAATCTTATCTATCTATGTTGAAAAATATATTTGAAAACAAACGAAAAACAAATTAATAAATTCCTTGAGAATAATGGTGAACATTTTGAATATTTGCTGTGAATTCATTGTTAGAATTCTCACAAATGCACGCAAAGAAATAGAGTTGGAAAAATCAACCATTTGTTGTAGTTTTTAATTCGTGGTACAAAATATCCAAATCGCGATTAAATCAACCTCCAGAATCGGCACGAAGTATCTCAACCTTATTCATATTCACTATGTTAAAACGATTCAATAAGAAATGTTTTCATGGTATAATTTACCACGACGCAAAGAGGTTCCAACCATTCGTTTTTAGTTCTTTGTACCGAAAACGTGTTCACGGAATACCAACATATATTCACCACACTGAATGGTAATTGTAACCCAAATTGTCCGTATGTGGTACTAATCTTATTGTGGTTATAAGTTATGCAAATGTATTACTATATCGAGTGATGAACGCCACTAAATATTGTTCAATTCTAATGAATCTAACATTTAACAAATTTGTCTCCTCATTCTTTGTATATTTTAAGATACAATTGTTTTACTATTTTCTGAACAGATATTACTTATAATGCTACTTTGGTAAAAATATATCATAATGGATGGTCGCATGAACACGATGAATATGCTGTGAATAAGAATTAATTAAAATAAAAGCCGTGAGGATTCATTTTCTTCCGATGGATTCGAAGCGTATCAAGTAATTCTTGAGAATAATAGGAGTACAATCATTTTTAAGGACTTGAGGCATTCATTTCAGAATCTACAATAGTAGATCATGAAAAGCCCCAAAAATTCTAATATGTCTAGATGTAGTGTAAGTGAGGACACATACAAAAAAAAGTAAATTATGAAATAGATCTGAAGAAGAACGATAAGACCCAAACGGATATAAAAGAAGAGTATGTTTGGCATACTTTGAAAATATATCACCTTACTCATAATACCTATGTGGATATAATGCATGATATTGTTGAAGGAGTTTGCATTTTTGATTTGTTCCTATTTTGAACGATATGATTTACACTGACAATGTGATTGAACTGAAAATTATTAACCACAGACTTAAAATTTTCGACTTTGAATGCATTGATAATAAGAATAGACCACTAAAACTAAAGACAGATGATTTTAAAGAGTTCAAAATTCTCATGTCTGCCACCGAAATGAAAATATTTTGTTAATATTTAGGTTTATTCATTGGAGGTTTACATTATATCATCAAGGATAATTGATTTGATCACTTCCAGGTTTCTTCAGGGTGAATATCATTTATTAATCGATGAAGTTGTCGAGAACACCTTACTCTCCATCAGGAGTAATTCAAAAATATATTGAAACCAAAACGCCAAAATATGTTGCATTATGGAAAAGTGTTCAGAATGTCTGGACCATTAATACAACTTTCTTGTTTGAGGTTAAACACCAGAAACGATTTATTTTGACAAACACTTATTACTTTCTACATGTACCCTAATTTTTCACCCATAGGAAGGGTATAAAAATTGAAAATAAATGATGAACATGTTCCTGTGTCGCCATCCCTGTCATAGTACCCTGTATGTTCACCCCCTACCCAAGCTATGACCGAAAAACTATTCAAAGATAGTGTCAGTCAGTATTCATTTCAACCTCCGTCCTAAATGAAGTGAAAATTGCATAAGAGTTCGGACGATTAAAGCATACGACAATAAGTTGGAGGAAACTTTTGAACTGTACGGATTGTCACATTTGATCAGCATTTCCACGGTAAGTAGAGGAATATTATCTATACATCTCATTTTTGCATTTTTATACCGACAAAAAACGTTTTTATAATATTTAAAATTCACTGCATGCTGCATCAATGGCGGGTTTATAGATACACCGAGCGGAGGTTGGTCAAAGTTACCACGACGGGATAGATACATATAACCCCGGTTCTTGGGAGCCCCGTAGGTACAGTAGAGCGATATTCGGTTGTCTTCACATTGTCTTATTGAATGGGGCAGATGTGAACAAAAATATGGTGGCTTGTACCTAAGCTACACTGAGTAAATTACTGAATCTATAAATTCATTTCAGGTTCACCAGAGACATTTTTGACGACATGGTGGAC
Source organism: Halyzia sedecimguttata (assembly GCA_937662695.2). Classification (NCBI taxonomy): domain Eukaryota; kingdom Metazoa; phylum Arthropoda; class Insecta; order Coleoptera; family Coccinellidae; genus Halyzia; species Halyzia sedecimguttata. The sequence goes on along the minus strand of OW569414.2, from coordinate 7,926,206 downwards.
AAAATAATAGAGTGTGCTCCAAGTCAAAAAAGAGAAATCTACTATATTCCATCCAAGATTGTGGTCAGACGAAGAATTTCTTGCAAAGGAATATTATTCGATAACTATTGCAATCAAAGGAGGAAATTTATCATACTTGGTTCGATCCAGAAGTGGCAGAAGATTTCCCAAGGTAAAATGATCTATAACTACCACTTCTTATACGCATATCAATATTAACCATATTTTTTTTCCAAGGAAAATGATACCAGAAGAAATACTGGACGATGTTCAATGGCTAAATGATACCTTTGAGCCATGGACAATGGTTTCAAAAAATGGGAGCAAACCTATCAAGCAAGATTTGAGTTACTTGATTACTTAGGAAGCAGTATACTAGATGTAAATGACTCATTTATTCCCTTCAAAAATATACTGGGTCGGAATTTGATGAGTTTATACAACACTATTCGAATACGAGATTGCAGAAATTTTATAAACGGTAACAATTATTACATATTTTTCAAACCGAAAATATTTGATATTAGGTGTTCATGTTGTTATATTGGAATTTTTTACATAATACTTAATATCGAGAGCCAATATCAATCATCAGTTAGCAAAAATTAACCTTTATTTTGAGTTTTTCGATTGCAATGTGTACTGTGGATATATTCTGTGTAGTTTGTATGGACGATTATGTTGTCACATAATGGAAAACTGACACAATCGGTCGTATGAAAATCTACTTTAAAATTCGTTATCGAATGACACTTTCCATTATTCTGATTCAAAAAATCATTTATATTATGCCAAAACATTATGTGTAGTGAATACAATTTTCCTTTTCAGATCGAAAATGAATTCTGAAAAATCTATCTTGACAAAGCAGATAACCTTTTCCTGAATCGACCCTTGAAGAGAAACAGCATTTTGGATACGTTGATGAAAAATAATAACACGGCAAACTCTGTTTGATGTCCACCTTTCCGTCATACTCATTGCGCAAAAGAATAAAACAAGTGGATTTATCTCCATAGTCTCTGAAGATAACAACAATACCAGACCCAGTATCGTTCGACTCCTTATGATCATATAATGAAATCAGAAGTTACCATCACTACCATTGACTGATTGATGAGATAAGGAATGTGGAACATTTACCAATTTGTTTTATGAGAGTGTAGTTATATTTGTTCTTTATAGTATATTTAAGAGAGTGTATCTGACATTAGTTCAATATATTTTTGTAATACATGGTGATGTATAATGCAGCATTGTTTTTCATTTCAAGAATTGAAACTGTATATTTAGGTAATCATTAAAGGATACTGTGGGAGTTATATTCACCATTGAATGGTTTCTTTCTGGGTTTTCTCTCCCAAACTCTGAAGAATATCTATAAATTAATTTTTTATTTTATAGATATTTTTCAGAGTTTGGGAGAGAAAACCCAGAAAGAAACCACTCAATGACTACATATTTAGACCGATTTAATTGAAAAAAAAACAATCAAAATGAATAGTCCATTTGAACATTTGATAAGTGAAAATGACTATTCCAGTAAATTCAATGGCACGATTGGCAATGTTCAAAAATAACCCAAGTCTCGTGGTGAATCTGCTTGTGTTAAATTTCACTATCGTCGTGGTAAATTCGTCGTGGTAAATTTCACCATCAATTATATCGTGGTTATACTCTGCCACGATTATGAAAGTGCCACGATTCGTGGTAAATTGTACCATCAATTGTTATATGATTTCACTGTATTAAATGTATAACGCTACTATTACTAACGACACTATCCATCTTTTGAATGGGTTTGGAGTACTTTTCACGTTTTTAATAAAATCGTCACTACATCATAGTAGAATTAATCAAGAAAAATGTCTGGCGCTATACGCACCATTCTGTTCGGTTGATTCCATCGCGATAATAGTAACAATTACCGTCTTTTTCTCTGCGTGTGGCCAAACTCCCAAACTGGGAGTTATCTTACAGTTATTCAATTTATGTCCATTTGTATTGATTTATTTTCTGCATTCGTACATTAAAACCAGTAGAAGTAGAAAATAACTAATATTTGGAAAATATGTATCATAGTTATAGGAAACTTTACGCCAATTTTCATTTTATTCGAAAAAAGGATGTCAAAGCTACAAAATAAAAACTGATTTTTTTTCAGAATTTCAACAGCCTGTATCTTTTTACCTGAGCTGAATTTGGAAAAATGTTAAATGAAAAAAGTGTTTCATTTGATGAGAGGAATCTTTGGTTAAAATTAATGCAGTGGTCAAAGACGCACCCTGTATTTTTAACAATCCCGCATTCTTGCGGATCCGCGGGATTGGTTATTTCAATCCCGCTCGTTTGCGGGATAGAGGTTTTGGTGCGGGATTGGATTCCCTAGTTGGAAGTAATGCGGGACATGCAACGGACCTTCTGAACGTCGATCCTCCTTCGTGTAATCTACGTTAGACGGTTCTTGCAAATCCTATGGTACCACGTATATCTTCAAGTCTGCTGCTAATAGCCGCAGATAGAATATTATGATCCCGTAACACAGCTAATTTTATTAACTGGTTATCATACCGATTGTTAATACGTTATCCTCCTGAACCCCAAGTCGGTTGTACGCACCAGTCTGATCAAACCGACTAATCCCTTCATGGATAGTACTTCATGCTTGACCGAGGAATTCCGCAATGTATCGTATATTGCAGCCATCGTCATTCAATGCAACAGCACATGCAACCTCTTCTGGTCTCATTTTTGGCGCTCTTGTTCCTCGGAACAGAGTGCTTATCAATTTACCCAAATGTCTGTAATTTTCGAAATTTTGGCTGAAAATGGTCTTGAACGATTTGGTTTGACTCACTGATCAAGAATCCGTGGTCGAAATCGATCCTGTCCGGCCGATAACACGATAACTCTCGAACGGAATGAGCTAGACAGTTGAAATTTTCAGAGTAGGATTTAGGGTTAAATATCTCGGTTAAGTTCGTAATTGGGCAAAATCGGTCGAATAGTTTCGGAGTAACAGAAAAAAATATTGTTTTTTACATTACAACTTTTGAATTAAAATTTTTTAAGATGCAGTTTCATCATAAGAATCCCCTGTTATCATTTTTAACTCTAACAAGCTAATACTTTCGGAGATATGATTTTTCAATAATATTCTAATTCTAATTCTAATGTTCTATGTATTCACAGAATGTGAACACAGAATCTGTCTTTGTTCACTATTCATAAATGTAATCTTTTCTAGCTATTAGAGATTGTCAATTCATAGTTAAATATATTTTCTCTTGGAAAGCAAGTATTCGATTCTATAATTTGTGAATATATACAAGACTGTTTTGATGTAGTTTATGGAGGCAATAGGAAAGAATATGGAATCATCAAAAGAAATTACTGTTCATTGACCACTGAGGTTAATATTACCTTTTACTACCTTATGTAGTGCGACATGTTCCTATATACACTATTTTCATAGTTTTCCTGGCAAAAAATACTGGAATATGAATCTACATTTGTGCATCAATCAATTTTTCTTGAGTTAAGGTTCATAATACAGAAAAGGTTGTGTTAGTGGTATGAACTATTAAATTTCTAATTATAAAAAGAGGATAATATTTTATTAATATATTTTGAACTTTTAAAATAGTTTGTTCGTAATCCACTACCTACTCAAATATCAGGAATAAATGGACAATCTGCTATGATTGTCTGCAGCCTTGCTCTAAACATTTTGATGATACTTTCCTTAGGTATATCGAGTTGTGAAAACTATGCACCGAGTCTAAGTTGCACAACCCATTCCCCAAGGTTAAATCATTGCAGATTGCTCATTTAATCGTGATAAATAAATTTAATGACAATTTTTGAAGCATTATAGCATTGAAGCATTGTAGATTGCTCTTTTTTTAAAATAATTTTTGAAGCATTTTTTTAAACGACAATTTTTCTGAATTTAATTTCTTTCATTATGCAGTTCTATCATAGGAATCCATTGATATAATTCTCAACTCTGAGAAACCAATACCTTCGGAGATATGATTTGTCTGTTTGAACAAGAGTGCCAAAAAGCTCCTATCCACAGGGCTTGAACCATTTTTTTTAAGATGCAAAATTTCTGAACTTCCTTAACTTTTGTGTAGCAGTATATTATTGAACATAATATGACATAAGTCGTAATTTGTCCGGCGCATTTTTCCATTCTTATATACAATATAAAGTAAAATATATATCTATGGGAGATGATAGCCCTTCTTAAGGGCCGTGTAGCGGGCTTCGAACATCTGAAGTTCTGAATAATCATCGCTTGGACTTGGACCGGTCAGACCTGGTTTTGAAAGAGACCCTCCTGGCCTTACGAGCAACATTTTCATTTTGAATTCAAATATTGAAGGGATTTCAGGAGTGAATATCTTCGAAAACTAGCGGAGGCGATTGTTCTCCACGAGATCCCATTCGCCTACAGAGAAGTATTTTTGTGAGATGAGACTTTTGAAAGGTTATTTATTATTTTTAATTTGTTCGTTTCCTCCTCTTGTCTTTTCATTTTTCAGGTTGAGTTTCGGGTACCTTGGAGAAACCTATCCGTTTTTTGACGAGGGAATCCACATTGAAGAAATATATCCCCATCAATATTTTTAAATTACAGCAAATTTTGTAAACAATAGTTACAAATCACCACACTCACGGGGAGAAAGGTTTTTTTGCTGAGGTTTTTCCCTAAGCTCTTGTATCATACGTCGAATTGTATGGTACCCCGTTACACCAACCTCTGCTAACACATATACAGCTCTCAGTCAAAAGAATATATATATATATATCGAACAAATATTAATTTAATAGGCGTTATGGCCAAAACCCTTAGGGGGCGTCCATAAATTACGTGAGGTGTTATTTTAAATTTTCTGAACTTCCCTCCCCCCTGGTGAGATGTCGTGAGATTTTATTCAACCCCCTCCCTCATCCCCCAAACTCACGTGAGATTTTTCAAAATGTGGGTTTCTTACGTAAACGCGTTGGTTTGACAGTCAGTAGATGTATAACGTCGAAGTATGAATGAAATTATTTTCTTTCCAACGAATTAGTGAATGATCTTAATCGTATTGCGATATACGCTTAAGATTAAATCTTAAGCATGTATAATCTGGATTAAATGGACCAAAATAGTTTAATTTTTATTTGTTTCAATCAGAAAAAAAATTGCGTGATATTTGCCGAGACCCCCCCCTCTCTCCAACGTAAGATAAGATGAGATTTGACTCGACCCCCTCTCCCCCTTAAACATCTCATGTAATTTATGGACGCCCCCTTAACTGGAAATTATCTCGTTACAACCACTTATACAGAGTTCAACTAAATAACTGCAAAAAATATTACGAGATGATTGCCATCACACCCTGTATAGGGGACACTACCCACATGCCGTCAAGAGATGCCAAGACCTGAAATACCCCTATGCAAACCGATCGGTGGTAAGTGGGCTCCCCGCAAATATTTACCAACCCTCGCGCCGTATCCCTATCCCGACCAACAGGTAATCCCTTTAATCCCGAAGGATCGAAAAAGAGGTGCTTCGAAAGGGACGGACGACCACACCCTCCCTTCGATCCCGGCACGCCCTGACGCCGCGACGCACCCAGAAAACACGACGCCGACATGTAAAATACACACAATACTCACGCATAATTGACGCGCTATGACTCGCCTCAGAGGGGGGCCGTCTGCTCTGGCCCAATTAGTTAATTGAGGGGCAACACGTTTTTATGGGACGCGAGGGGATGTTTCGATTGACGGGAATTATGCGTGGCGGAAAGATGGATGGAAATTGGGGCGAAAATGTTTAACGAGATACTAGCGAATATCGACGGCATCTGAATAGGCTCTATTTAATACTGAAGAGGGTTGTTTTTGAACATGCACGAAACATTGAATTATAATAGTTATTTATGTATCGAGGACGAAAAACTGTATATTATAGTCGAGTCTGCATTTTCTATCCGAGGCTGAGCCGATAGTTTTTCGTCGACTTCCACATATACTAACTGAGAAAGAAACTGCAACACCCAGATGAATATCAATGTATTCTTATGATAAAACTGCATCATGAATGATATTCAATTCAAATAATAGTTTATTTATCAAGATTTGATGAGCAATCTGAGAATGAGAACTGCACCTGTAACGTTTCTTTTTAACCCAGGCAGGGGTTTGTTTAATTTTGGTGGGTCTAAAGACCTGGGTTGTATGCTACTGGAATAAACTGTCTGTTATTAGCGTGAATATTCTTTTGGTGAATTTAGGAATTAGTACATTACGCGGGGGTATCTGGGAGACATAAATTTACCTGGCGCCCATTTACTAGGTTCACTTTTTAGGAATCCACTCCCATCTCCACTGGAGCTAGACCGCGGATCCCTGAGTTCTAGTAGCTCCGAACTTAACCACTGCGACTTGGGAACAGTCGTTTGTCGTTATACACCATGGAAGAAATCAAATTAAAATACCTGAAATGAATTTGACTCTCTCTTATAGAACAGGATGACATATTCAACCTTCATATATAAAGTATGAACACAGATCATATAATAAATCATAGATAGAATAACTATAGCATTCTGTGAAAACATAGAAGTACGGTTCATTATTGAAATTTCGAAAAATCATATCTCCGAAAGTATTAGCTTGTTGGAGTTGAAAATGATATCAATGGATTTTTAGGGTGAAACTGCATCTTAAAAAAAAATTATTTTGATTTGTAAGTTAAAAATTTTTTTTTTTTGTTGCTCCGAAACCATCTCGCCTATTTTGGCCAATAGCGAACTTAACCGATATATTTATCTCCCTAGCCCACTCTGAAAATTTCAACTGCCTAGCTCATTCCGTTCGAGAGTTATTGTAGAAAAAAAAAATTAATTTCAAATTTTTTTTTTACACTTTACGGTAACCCGGTCAATACAAAACTTCACATGCGTCAAAAGCGCATGATTCTACAATTTGGTGCTACATTTCAGATAGATCGAGTGATAGGTTTCGGAAATATATAAATGTTTTTATTATATAATGTTTTTAGTAAAAACGGCCATAACTCCGAAACCGCTTGATGGGTTTCGCCCGTTAACGAACTCGTCTGAGATATTTACGCTCCAAACCTACCCTGCGAATTTCAATCCTGTAACTCCATTCGTTCGAGAGTTATCGTGTTAACGGACGGCGGGTTGGCCGGCCGGACAGAATCGATTTTGACCACGGATTCTTGATCAGTGAGTCGAACCAAATCGTCTGATACCATTTTCAGCCAAAAATTCGAAAATTACAGACATTTGGGCAAATTGATGAGCACTCTGTTCCGAGGAACAAGAGCGCCAAAAAGTATTGACAATAATTCAATATTGGCTGTCAGTTTAGAAATTCTATGATATAAACAGTACACGAGAAGCGAGAAGTGGCAAATACAAATCCAAAGCCAACTGCGATGATACATTCATTTATGAAGACCCTGTATTATTGTACACTTGTACTCATAGAAATTTCAGCAAATTCTGACTATACGTTTCTGAGATTTTGATTTTTTTCAAAATATTTATTTTACTCGACCAGCGCATTTTGGCAACAATCCTACCCTGAACAACTCAATTCTCAAAGCTTATCTTTTCGGAAGATATCGTATTTACGTACGGATCGGCATTATTGAATTTGACTACGGATTTATAATCAGCAAGTTTAATAATCATTAAAGCATACTGTGGGAGGTATATGCATTATTAAATGGTTTCTTTCTGGGTTTTTCCCCCAAGCTCTGAAAAATATCTATAAAATAAGAAAATTATTGTTTAGATATTATTTATTATTTTGTGATTTGCTTCTGCGTAAGACACAAGATATTTGTCAGAAGCAATCTATCGAACAATGTTGCCTAACAAACAATATCAATGTGTTTCATCATTGATATTGTTTGTTAGGCAACATTGTTCGATAGATTGCTTCTGACAAATATCTTGTGTCTTACGCAGAAGCAAATCACAAAATAATAAATAATATCTAAACAATATTTCGTAACGTTTCGGAGTCTATATCAGACTTCTTCTTCAGACACTTAACGAAAAACTTCAGATTAATTTTTGTTGTATGCTATTCTGAAATTCGAGGATTGTCAGATTCAAAATAATAAATATTTTATTTCATAGATATTTTTCAGAATAGAAAACCCAGAAAGAAACCATTTAATAAGTTGAATAAGACCCTTTGAGAGCATGCTTAGAACAATGTTGCCTAACGAACAATGTCAACGATGAAACAATTATTTCGTAACGTTTCGGAGTGTATATCAGACTTCTTCTTCAGGCACTTAACGAAAATCTTCAGAATAATTTTTGTTGTATGCTATTCTGAAATTCGAGGATTGTCAGATTCAAAATAATAAATATTTTATTTCATAGATATTTTTCAGAATAGAAAACCCAGAAAGAAACCATTTAATAAGTTGAATAAGACCCTTTGAGAGCATGCTTCGAACAATGTTGCCTAACGAACAATGTCAACGATGAAACAATTATTTCGTAACGTTTCGGAGTGTATATCAGACTTCTTCTTCAGGCACTTAACGAAAATCTTCAGAATAATTTTTGTTGTATGCTATTCTGAAATTCTAGGATTGTCAAATTCAAAAAAATAAATATTTTATTTCATAGATATTTTTCAGAATAGAAAACCCAGAAAGAATTTAATTAATTATTATTATTATTATTAATTAATTAGTATTAATTATTATTATTATTAATTATTATTATTGTTAATTAATTATTATTAATTAATTTACATTTAATAAGTAGAATAAGACCCTTTGAGAGCATGCTTCGAACAATGTTGCCTAACGAACAATGTCAACGATGAAACAATTATTTCGTAACGTTTCGGAGTGTATATCAGACTTCTTCTTCAGGCACTTAACGAAAATCTTCAGAATAATTTTTGTTGTATGCTATTCTGAAATTCGAGGATTGTCAGATTCAAAATAATAAATATTTTATATCATAGATATTTTTCAGAATAGAAAACCCAGAAAGAAACCATTAAATAAGTTGAATAAGACCCTTCGAGAGCATGCTTCGAACAATGTTGCCTAACGAACAATGTCAACGATGAAACAATTATTTCGTAACGTTTCGGAGTGTATATCAGACTTCTTCTTCAGGCACTTAACGAAAATCTTCAGAATAATTTTTGTTGTATACTATTCTGAAATTCGAGAATTGTCAGATTCAAAATAATATTTTTTTTATTTCATATGTATTTTTCAGAATAGAAAACCCAGAATGAAACCATTTAATATAAGTTGAATAGGACCCTTTAAGCGCATGCTTGGCTAAAGAAGTTTGGAAAGCATTGACGTGAGGTCAGTAGCTTTGCACGCTTGCTCAAATTCATAGCCAGAGCAGGCCCATCCAGGTACTGAAATCACCCAAAGCTGCAAAATTTTGTTTAATTAAAAATAATATCTTCTCATTGTTCTGGAAAAGATCCTTGTATATCTCATTTTAATAATCTAACGGGTTATTGGATATCAATTGCAGAATTGACCTCATTCTGTTCTATTCTTTTATTTTATGTGTTGGAATAATTGATAACGGTTATAGTTATGGGGCATTAATAGCAATAAATAAGCAGATATAAGTTTTACTTTCAAGCCACGTACACCTACCGTAGATAATTAGGATTCTTATCTTATGACAGAGAGAATATATGATTGAAATCTGCAAATGGAGTAGAGTGTAATTAATAAATACTCACAATTGTTTATATTTCAACCTAAGTATTTATCTCGTTTTTCAGAATACTGCACTTCTACATAAACCTGTTTTCCTTCGATTCCAATTGCGAGAAGGGAATATCTTTGTAAAATCATAAGAATTCAATGCTGCTTAGATCTCCAACAATATAGATCCGATCATGTTCAAATTCGGAAGAATATTTTTTAATAATTTTTTTTTTAATTTTCTAGCTATACATACGATTCTCATAAAATTGCACATACATCTTTAAGTCTGTATTCTAAAACAACTCACCAAGTTTCAATTCGATCGGATCTGTATTGGTTGAAAACATTTTGCCCATGAATGTACTGAACCGGCGCATCTGCCCTGCAAATGTGGACTCTCTAACTGATTTCATTCGACATCAGCGTGGTTGGCTCATTGGTAGAGAGTTTGACGTAGGAGCTGGAGGCCCCAAGTTCAATCCCGAGGCTAGGAAAGAAAAATTTCTAGTCACGGTAATCGCCATCATTCACCATTGGTTCAAAAATCAACAGTGCTGTGCCTAAGGTGGCGTAAGTAACAGAGCCTTCACAGAACACAACTCATTCTCCTTGCTCACTCGTGCTCTCAAGAGCTTATGAGGAGTCTCCTTGGGGAAGACCTTGGAGGATCAGTATAATAATGATATAATATAATACGCTCAAAATCTACAACAGACTGAAGAACAGACTGACATATCAACTGAAGAGATTAGACATGCCCTGAAGATCAAGCATGATTTCACGGCACTTGGACTGGATGGTGTTCAGAACTACTGGTAGAAGAAATTTCCAGCTACTTACCAACACCTAACTAGATTATTTGGTGCGATAATAATTCAACGTGAGCCAATTCACTCATGTGAAGAATGTAGAAGACAGAACTGTACTGATACCGAAATCAGGTGATCTAGGACAGCCAAACAACAACCGCCCAATCACGTGTCCCAACTCGCTGTATAAGTGTTCTTCAACATCGGATTCTGGAGTTTATTGGGCCAGTGTGGAATAAAATCTAGGAACAAAGAGGATCAAGGAAAGGAGTACAGGGGTGCAAGGACAACCTTCTTACAGACAAGAGTATTGGTCAAGATGCGTGACACTACAAGCGCGACCTACTTACATCATGGTTGGATTACGCGAAAGCATTTGACACATCAGCGCACAGCTTGATAATCCGGCTGCTAGAGATGCTCAAAATCCACCCAAACATTGTTCATGTGATGGAAAACATTATGGCGCTATGGAAAACTCAGTTCACGATTCGATCGGAAGGTCAGACCACTTATACCGGATGGGTGAGAAACAAGCGAAGAGCATTTCAAGGAGACTAACTAAGCTCGTTATTCTTCCACCTAACACTTGTATTATTAACAACTGAGCCAGCAGAATAGGGTGCAAGGCAGGGTCACCAGGTAGAAGAAAACATCTGGTCTCACATCCCCTGTACATGGACGACTTAAAACTGTGCGCTCCTTCCAAGGCAGCACTACAAGGACTATTGAATATCGTTGCCGAATACACCTCAGCAATAGGAATGTCATTCGGTTTGGAGAAATACACTGTTTTTCATACAAGCAAATTAAGAACTGAAGAAACAGGAGAAGACATGTAACTAGAAGCGGGAATAAGCATTCGACACCTCGAACAGGAAGAAACTAACAAATTTCTTGGAATGAAACAAAGAGACAACCCAAATCAAGGATTCCTCAACAGCTAGCTACGAAAAGCGGAAATCACCTACTCACCAGTCACCTACTCTTTCGGAGTAGTTAACTGGGCAGTGAATACAATTCTCGAGCTCAATAGATCCACACGTGAAGTGATGAACATGAACCGCCGCCCGCATCCCAACTGCCAATTGCAGGGGTTTGCAAAGTTTGGAATACCGACACCATCAACAAACGTTGGAAATGGCAATAAGGATATTGAGAAGTGAAGACCCGCTTCTGAAAATGGTGGCTCGTCATGAAATTGGGAACTAAGGCTTTTCTATTCAGGGCTGCTGAAGGAGCTTTGGAGTTACTCAGTATAACTGGCATATCCATCGATCATGAGCTAGCAGGAACACCTATCACGCCAACAGACCAAAATGAGTTGGTAGAGAGATAAGACAGGGACAACTGAAGACAATACTAGAAGATCACATGAGTTAACACCTGTACTCCATATATTTCAGGAGGTTAAACGATCAGGGCCTGTCGGAAGAATTATCCTTCGCCATTATTAAGTCAGCTGGGCTCAAGTTGGAAACGGAGGAATTTCTTATGGCTTGCCAGGATGGAGTGTTAAACACGAGATTGTATAAAAAGAAAATCATGAAAGTGGACACCTTAACAACGTACAGAGCATGCCACGGTCGGCAAAAAACTGTTAGGCACATCTTGTCTGCTTGCATCAGGATATACAAAAACATGGGTTCAAGCTTTCTGGCGCTCTAGTTCAAACAGACAAATTATATCTCCGAAAGTATTGGTTTCTCAGAGTTGGGAATTATATCAATGTTTTCATATGATAGAGCTGCATCATAAAGGAAATTCAATTCAAATAATAGTTTATTCATCAACATTAAATGAGCAATCATGAGAATGAGAACTGCACCACATTTTCAATTTTTTTTTTGACACTTTGCGGTACTCTGGTCAATACAAAACTTCACATGCCTATAAAGGTCATGATTCTACAATTTGATGCTAAATTTCAGATAGATCGAGTGATCGGTTTCGGAAATATTCATAAAAAATATTTTTACTAAAATCGCCCATAACTCCGAAACTTCTCGATGGATTTCGCCCATTAACGAACTTAACCGAGATATTCACGCTCCAAAACCACTTTGCAATTTTCAATCCGCTTACTCCTTTCGTTCAAGAGTTATCGTGCCTACGGCCGGTCGGCCGGCCGGACAGAATCGATTTCGCACTCGGATTCTTGATCAGTGAGTCGAACCAAATCGTTTGAGACCGTTTTCAGCCAAAAATTCCAAAATTACAGACACTTGGGCAAATTGATAAGCACTCTGTTCCGATGAACTAGAGCGCCAAAAAACAAGTTTCGTATGACAATTGCCCAAAACAGGTTTAAAGTAGGTATTCCATAAAACATTTATATAAGAAGATAAGTAATAATAAAAAATTACCTTGTAATCGATCAAAAATTGCCTGATCTACGTTCACCAAATTTTCTCCTCTCTCGAACTACAGAATTATGCTTTCAATATTTACGTAATATTTTCAAACATTTTCGGGTGAGGTCCCCGTTGCATCGCTAAAATACGAGTATTTCAACCCCAATATTTTTGAAGTAACAATATTCCCTTCTGTCAAGTTGACATTATGACAATTCATACATAGAATAATTATAGTTATCAATCTGTGAAATACGATTTACATTGAAATTTTGAAAAATCATATCTCCGAAAGTATTAGCTTGTTAGAGTTAAGAATGATATGAATGGATTCTTATGATAAAACTGCTTATTAAAAAAAAATTAATTTGGAATTTTTTTTGTAAAAAAAAAAATTTTTTTTGTTACTCCGAAACCATCTGTCCGATTTTGCCCAATAACGAACTTAGCCGAGATATTTATCCCCCGAACCTACTCTGAAAATTTCAACTCTCTAGCTCATTCCGTTCAAGAGTTATCGTGCCTACGGCCGGCCGGCCGGCTGGCGGGACGTGCCGGACAGAATGAATTTCGACCACGGATTCTTGATCAGTGAGTCGAACCAAATCGTTTAAGACCATTTTCATCGAAAAATTCGAAAATTACAGACATTTGGGCAAATTGATAAGCACTCAGTTCCGAGGAACTAGAGCGCCAAAAAGACACAATGCGGCACTTCGAATTCTCTATTTCCATCTGAGGGAAGTTTATGGTATAGACAACAAACCAGTGCTGCCATACGTACCTCCGGAAATTGAAGCAGTTGTTGAAAATGATAGAGCTCGAATCTATTGGAACTATGCTATTCCAATAACGCGGCAGATCCACTCCATAAAGCCAGATATGGTTCTGCTGGACAAAAAGGTATTATTTGTCGTCGAATTTTCCTTCCCCGCTGAAAATAATGTGGTGATGAAAGAAGAACAGAAGGGGGAAAAATACAAGGATTTAATGTTCGAACTGGGAATCCTGTACCCAAGGCATAAAGTTAGGATGGTCGTTCTAATCATAAGATGTCTAGGCAGAATGAGTGTGAACTAACTGACATAAATGAAAATTATACCAACTTCGTAAATATGTTGAATTGAAATAATTTGTATTTTCTGACCTTTACACCGTGTAGTGTCTTAAAGGATCAGTAAATTATTATCATTATTATACAGGGTGAGTCTTTGACCACTGCATTAATTTTAACCAAAGATTCCTCTCATCAAATGAAACACTTTTTTCATTTAACATTTTTCCAAATTCAGCTCAGCTAAAAAGATACAGGCTGTTGAAATTTTGAAAAAAAATCAGTTTTTATTTTGTAGCTTTGACATCCTTTTTTCGAATAAACTGAATGTTGGCGTAAAGTTTCCTATAACTATGATACATATTTTCCAAATATTAGTTATTTTCTACTTCTACTGGTTTTCTAGTTATGGACTCGTGGATTCATAAAACTAAACGAAATTAGCATGAAGAAAGCATATAAAGTTTTTCTTGAGTCATTTCAAGAATATTCCATCGTTCTTCATCATTTCTCCTTAAACGCACCGCTTTCGAGATATTCTTCATTGAATGTTTAAAAATGGAAAACTCCAGAAATTTCACTACTTTTATGGATCCGTCCCTGAGCGTTGGAATCCTGAATCAAGCTGTAAACCACGTTACCATGCCTTATTCTCGTCCGCCAACAATGTCATAGATAATTTATATGCGGGAGTGTATTAGCACATTGTGAAATCTTTAAACGCTTGTAACTTTTTAACTGAGCCGAATCTGGAAAAATGGTAAATGAAAAAAGTGTTTCATTTGATGAGAGGAATCTTTTGTTAAAATCAATGCAGTGGTCAAAGACTCACCCTGTATATCCCTGGCCGAGGTTTTAACGGACAGCATGCAGAAGGCAGTGTTGCTTGGATCAATTCGAGTCATCAGGTCCTCTCATCTGTGAAGGCCACATGCAGCTCATGTCTTTTGTTAAGAGACGCTGTAAGGGCAGGACGAAGAGCTTCTCCAAGGAACGTTTGACTGTTTTTTTAGTGAGTAACCAAACAACAGCTAGAGTATCACACTCCTGAGAGAGCAGAACCTCTCGGGGTAACACTATAGAGGATTTTTTCTCTCACCTGAACAAAAAAAATATATATAATCGTGCCTACGGCCGGATAGAATTAAGATTGACCTCAAATTCTTCAACGGTTAGTCGAAACAAAACGTTTGAGACCATTTTCTGACAAGAAATCGAAAATTACAAATAGTTGCCTAAATGTATAGGTGCTCTGTTTAGGGGAAGAAGCACGCCAAAAATCGAAACTTACTGACATTTGTTTGAGTACACAGAAGTGAGAAGTGTAGAACCATAGAGTTAGCGAAAATGACTTCATCCTATCTGTCCAGGATGTTTCTCCTCAACTCCTAGGGAGGTAAAAAAAAATGATGAAATTTTCGATAATCTAAACCTAAGTTTCTAATTTCATATCGATTTTTGTTTTGGAAATATTTGAATAATGAAATTTCGAATGGGTATTGGGTATATCTCAGGAACAAATGGGTGGATTTTGATAATTCACAAAACCCACTGGCTAATTTTGACGGAAAGACAGACGGAGAGAATCGAATATGACTACGGATTTTTCATTAGTAGGCTTGTTTCACATGCATACGGTTCCATTCGGTTCGTTTCGTTTTCGGTTTCAATTCGGTCGCTGGCGACAAGTGTGAATCGGTGCTTCGGTTCAGATTCGGTTCGAATAGAAACCGCACAGCACCGAATTCTCCCTCGACACGAATAGGTTTCTATCAGGTTTGGATTCGTGTCTAGGGAATACAGATCAACCGGGCGTTCACACAAACATGGTTAAGTTTCGGTTTTAACCATAAAGTAATAAATATTTACATATGTTTTCTGTATCGTTCTGTGGTTTCAACCTCATCCTCTATCGAGCAGATATCTTTCAATATTTCCCAAATTGTTCAAATATAGAAATATAAAAATAAATACATATGTTCGGGATATTGTTGCTATCTCAGTATTCATGAGAAAATGATGGTTTACCAAATGTGGATCGACTGATTTCTGCTGTAAATCTAAACCAGTGCTATGGGACAAAACTTCCGAAAAATATAAAGATAAATTAAAGACGCAGGAAGCAAAGATATGATTGTGTTCAAATTCTGAATGACTTTGATGAATCAGACGTCGCGAAAAAAATTGGAATTGTGATTGAGCTTGTGTTTTGGAAGATAACATAAAACCTAATATGAACCGTATATGTGTGAAAGGGCTTCATTCGTTTTCGGTTGAAACCGAAAACGAACCGAACCGAATGGAACCGTATGCATGTGAAACAAGACGTAGAGTCAAATTGAATCGCAATGGAGAAAATTTCCGTTAATAAAAGGTTTCATTCTGGGATTTCTCTCCCAAACTGTGAAAAATATCTATAAAATAAAAAATGGGTTCAAGCCCTGTGGACAGGAGCTATTGGGCGCATGTTCATCTTCCTTGTGGCCCGTACTGACCAGTAAAGAAAAAAAGCAGTATCATGTTGAATACCTTAATATTATTCTGGAACTCAAATTTTCCATTACAATAATCTTCATCTAGCTTCTATTTAGTATCAATTCCTGTAGAACGTGATCATAATAAGTGTTTTCCATATAATAAAATGTGTTTGAACTTGGTATGTAGGAAATCTGACATCAATTATTGGAATTAATTGATTTGACAAACAGCCGTCAAATGAGGTAAATAGATTTTTGTGACGATTTTCTGTGACCATAGAACGTCAAAACACGCTGGAATGTGAATTTTAAGCAATATCTTCTGGAATTGAGATCGTATCGAACTGAAATTTTGCACACTCGTGTAGAATGCTTGATTTAACGTCGGTACAAATTTTTTTATTAAAAAATTTTCCAACTGCCCGATCCCAACAATACTTAGATAATATTATATCCATAAATTAAGCATTTCATTATTGCATTTCTTGAAATAGGTACCTTTTCAAGTCGATCAACATCGTCCTTCTTTCGACGTCTGAACTATGACTTGATTCTTTATGTTTATGTCTTTGAATTTGTTTTCGGTGGAATTCAAAGAGTTCATAGAATAATCGATGAAAATACTGAGAGAGACCCAGGAAATTTGACACATTTTGTCTTATATCTCCAGAAATTGAAATCGTATAGAGCCAAAATTTTGCACAATGTTGCAAAATACTACAATTGACGTTAGTACAAGTTTTTGTTGCAATCTGATGAATAGTTCACGAAAAAAAAATTTTTTTTTCGAAAAAATTAAAAGAAATATTTTTTTAAAAATTACCAACATTTCGATCATAACAGAATTTTGCCAAAAGTTGCGCGTTTATATCCTCGAACTGACTACTAAGTTTCGATTCAACATCTTCTTTTGTTCCTGAAATATCAGGGAAATAACCATCAAAATTTTAAATGTCTATAACTCCTAAACCGTCCGGCCGATTTTGCCCGTTAACGAACTTAACCGTCGCATTTTGATCAGAAACCTACCCTGAAAGTTTGAAGTCGATAGGACCTTCGGTGCTCCTGTTATCGTGCCTACGGCCGGAAGTACGGCCGGCCGGCCGGCCGTACGGCACCCAAAAATCTGACACCGGATTCGTGATCAGGGAGTCCGAATTAGTCTATTAGCCAATTTTCAGCTCGAAATTCGAAAATTACAGACATTTGGACGAAATGATAGGACGATGTTCCCCTAGAACATGCGCCCAAAAATTATTATTTTGTGATTTGCTTCTGCCTAAGAAACACAAGATACAAGATTTTTTTATTTTATAGATATTTTTCAGAGTTTGGGAGACAAAACCCAGAAAAGAAACCTTTAAATAATGAGTATACCTCCCACAGTACCCTTTAATTATTACTTAGAAAATTTTCGGTCAAAATTCGATAATTACAGACATTCGGCCAAAATAATGGCGCCCCGGTAGGAACACGCAAAAGCGGAGCACAGATGATGAAAACATTACTCCCTATACGAATTCGGCATTTTTTTCCTCGTGAATTCTCGAAAAAGCAATATAATATATGAAAGATAAGGACGATTTATCTGTGGGAACAAACAGAATTAACATAGAATTGAAGATAAGAACGTTTCTGAAGAAGACTTGAGGTTCTGCTAACAAGGCATGTATCAGGCGAGCCGATAACCCGGCCTTATCGGGGCTAAAAGTCAAACTGACAAATATTGAACGTGTATCGATGATCTCTAGCGATACGCACAAAAAGGATCGTTATTCCACAGAGATAAATTTCTATCTCTGTGCGTCATGACTGTCAGGGTCTAAGAACTCTACCAAGTTACATTTTCTATCACATCTGACGTAGCATGTCAAATTATTCATTTGAAGCCATGGAAAGACGCGGTAAAACGCATGGACAACATAATAATTTTGTTTTCTACCAATACAAATCCGTTCGAATTGATACATGGTGCTTAGTTGCAGAATACAAACCTAAGGACGTTTGTGAAATTTTGTGAGAATCGTTTCACAAGAAAATTAAAATAAAAATATTTAAAAAAATTTGGCATTTGGGCAAAATAATAAAGCGATGTTCCCCAGGACGCACAAAAATGAAGAGATGAAAACGAACAAATTAAAAATAATTCATATACCTTTCAAAATTTCCCTCTCACAAATATACTCCCCTGTAGCCGCATGGATCTCTTGAAGAAGAATCGCCTCCGCCAGTTTTCAAAGATATCCACTCTTGTTCATAGAAATCCCTTCAATATTTGATTTTAAAAAGGAAAATGTTTTAGCTCCTAAAGAGGATCTCTTTCAAAACCAGGTCTGGCCAATCCAAACGATGGTTATTCAGAACTTCAAATGTTCGTAGGGCTATCATCTCCCATAGATTTGTGATGAAAAATTTGTCCCGAAAATTGATGTTATAATTTAATATGTCATCATGACATACATGGTTGTCAAGGTTCTCGTAAAATTTCAGCGATTAACCCATCCAGCTACTGAACTCACACAAGACTGCTCGGATCTCCAACAATATGGATCCGATCGTTTTCAAACTTGGAACTTGGTAGTATAGTTAGGATCTGAAGACTCTCGCAAAATTTCAGCGATATCAGACGAAAAGTTTCTGATATATAGAATTTTATTCAAATATTTTCAACGATTATTTTTTTCATTTTCTAGAGATACGATCCTCACGAAATTCCGCAAGAATTTTCGCGTTGGCATTCTACGACTAATAACTATGTTTGAATTAAATCGGTTTTGTATTTTTCGAGTTATTGAGGAAATATCAACCAAATTTCAGATGGGTATAACTCCAAAACCGTTTGGCCGGTTATACTTATAGATAAATTCAGATGCACAACCTAACCTGAAAATTTCAAGCCGCTATCTCTTTCCGTTCTCTGGTTATCGTGACATAAATAAGATTTTTTAATATTTTTTTTGAAATTATCTAGTGATAATAATAATAATAATAATGATTTATTATACCCAACAGGAGAATTCCCAATTACAGGGTAACATTAAAATAATACACCGATAACTTAAAATAAAATAAAACATTTCCATATAAACATTGCAACTCAGAAAAAGCCCGGAACTCAAAACACTATGAAAACACATTGTAACTCAGTTTATTAGCACTATCACATGCTCGATATACAGGTGCCCGTTGGAGTATGTTGGTACGAGGAGTAGGCAGGACGAACGCCAGCGGATGCCTGGTCACCATTCTTGGTACAAGAAGATCAATTCGTGAGAGCAGGAAAGAGCAGTCAATCTTTCCGCTGAGGAGCTTATGGATGAACTTTGCGCTCTGTAGACTCTGGCGCGCATAGAGGGTTGTAATTCTCATCTCTCCCATGATACCGGAAAGGTCAGCACCACGCTCGGGATACCTTCCTGTCCTTCTGAACAAGATGTACTTCAAAAACTTCCTCTGAATTCGCTCTAGTGGTGCAAGATGGGAACCATATATTGGAAACCAAATCAAATTGGCATATTCCAATTTACTTATCACAAGCGAAAAGTAAACGCTTCTAAGAGCAGATAAATCATCGAATTCCCCGAAGCACCTGAACATGAATCCCAGTGACCTAAAAGAAGAGGCACAGACCTCCTCAACATGTGGAATGAAACTTAATTCACTGTCGAACAGGACTCCTAGGTCACGAATGCGGTCCCCAGAAGCAATCAAATGCTCACCTACATGGTAATCAAAGGTGAGAGGCTGAGCTTTTCTCGTGTACGTCACTTTAAAACACTTCCTCAAATTCAGAATCAGACCATTTCTCAGGCACCAACTGTGGACAAACTCCAGACACGACTGAAGACGCAAAATATCAGCAATGCGACATATCTTCAAGAAGAGCTTCAAATCATCCGCATAGGCTAAAGCATTGCAACCAAGTGAGCACAACAAGTCGTTTATAAAAATGACGAACAATAAGGGACCCAGATTAGACCCCTGGGGAACGCCAGTTCTGAGCTCATACTCGAAAGATTTGAAGCCATTATAGAACACGTAATTTTTTCTTCCCCTCAAATATGAATTCATCAGTTTCAAAAAAGAATGAGTGAAGCCGAATGATGAAAGTTTGCTCAAGAGTAGCGCGTGATCAATGGTATCGAAAGCACGTGAGAAATCCGTATAGATTACATCCACCTGACCTCCATCATCGAGAGCCTCAGCAAGATTCTGTGATAATGTTGCCAAGTTAGTTACCGTTGACCTACCTCTTAGGAAACCATGCTGATTTTCAGACAAATGGGGCTTAACATGATGATAAATATTTGAATATAATACCTCCTCATAAACCTTGGCAAAATTTGGTAGCACTGAAATAGGTCGGTAGTTCTCCACGAGAGATGAATCCCCTTTCTTGAATATGGGGATAACCCGAGCTCTCTTCCATCTATTGGGAAAGGTAGAAGTGCGTAGGCTAATAGTCAGAACACGATGGAGGGGTCCAGCAAATGCTGAGCTGCATTTTCGCAAAAGAAATGAAGGGATCTGATCATCACCGACCGTCGATTTATCCGGGAATCCATCCATTATCGTCTTGATTTCAGTAGCGGTCACAGATGGAATAATAATAGGAGGAAACTGAGTTGTGTCGGATTCAATATTAGTGCTCACATTTAGATCTCTCACATCCGAAAAGTGTGTTCCGAATAGATCAACAATATCAGCTGGATCATCATAAAGACGCTCTTCGGTACGAAAAACCCCGGGTATTCTCGAAGCACATCTCCTCCGGTCCAAATACCTCCAGCACGATGAAGGATCAGATTTTATTTGGTCCTGCACCCCACTCAGATATTTCTCATATTCAGAAGAAATCTCCGACTTGACCAACGCTCTCAGTCGCCTGAATTCATTCAAACATTGAACACCACCTCCAGCACGCCATTTTCTTCTATAATAATTTTTAAGACGGATATTACGCTTTAGATTCCCAGTGAACCATACAGGAAAGCTACGTTGCGAAGACGAATAAGTTGTTTTAGGAACGAGTTCATCGAAAATCACAAATAGTTTGTCTTAAAAGTAATCCAAAGCCTTGTTCACACATCCGAAAGTTTCCAAAATACTCCAATCTACTGAATCAATCGACGAACACAAGGAAGACAAATTAGCCCCTCGAAAATTATACCGCACACCTCTACGCTGTGGAAAACTCACTTGGCGCTTAGGAACTTCATGAGACAGCATTATTTGCAAGGCGGGATGATATGCATCCTCAGGAACAAAGGATGCATCAGCAGGCACTACCGAAACCCCAACGTCATCACTCGCGAGCACCAAGTCCAAACACTTACTATCTTTGTTGAGGACGGTGTTGAGCTGGCGTAGTTTTAAAAGATCACGAAAGTTCCTCAGTAAGACAGACTTGGGACAATATTCAGGTCCAGCAAAGTTTGGGCAGTTGAAGTCGCCCACCAAAACGACAGATTCTCCAACAAATTTCATCTCTAGAAGAGATGTAAACGTTTCAAGCTGGAAAACCGTTATGTCTGGAGGAATATAGAGTGCACATATAATCACAGGAAAAGGTTCAGTACAGCGACATAAAACGACGTCTATCAACGGAACACGATCCTTCAAGAATGTTGTTTCCAGAACAGTGTAGGCCAAGCTGTCAGAAAGCGCAACAAGCACACCACCACCGCGGGTTCTATTGACCCTAGCGAACGATCTATCACACCGCAATACCCCATAGCCTGTTGGTAACACTTCACCATCGTAAACCGAATCACTAAGCCATGTCTCTGTTATACAAATTATATCATACGTATATTCACAAGCAGATTTAAAAAACTGGGTTAACTTTGTGTTGAGCCCTCTGGCATTTTGATAATAAAGAGTGACATTTACCGATTCAATGGACAGACCCGCAGAAACGATCCCGTTGGAAGAGCCTAGTTTTCCGAGCTCGAAGTCGAGCTCACAATTGAAGGAATCCCGGAAATATACTTCATACGGAGATTGGTCTCTCCCGCTTCTGAGCGTTGAACCAGCTCAGCCTTGACAGATTTGTAATATGCTGTCTGCTCGGGAGTTCTGTCCGGAGTTATGTTGATGTTCTGGAATTTGGTCTTCAGTCTTCTGAACCTTCGCAAAATAACATGAACCAACTCAGGAGAGGACAAACATACTTTCAAAGGACGAGTTCGAGTGTCCTTGGTAGGATCAAATCTCCCGATTCTGAAAGGCTTCAAATTCTGCCCCTCAACCTCGCACTCCTTCATGACAGACTGGACCAAATCAATATCCCTCCTCATCTGATCCTGCTTACTGGCACCACTCTCAACACTACCGTGTATGATGAAATTATGAGAGCGTTTAGTTCTTTCAAATGCCTCATTTATAATCTGCTCACGGGACTGAGATGAGTTTGCAGGATCCAACTGAGTCACCCCAACACCAACCGAACTGGCATTCTTGAGTTCACGTATTTCATTTTTGAGCTCATTTATCAGTTGCAGTATCTTAGGGATTTGATGGAGTCCCTGTTCGCATTCAAGGCAGAGGTATTTCACACGTCTTTTGACACTGGAGCGCAAGTTAAAACATTTCAACTCTGCGGGAGTAAGCTCGGAGCATGATGCATGAATAGGTCTATTGCAACCATCACATCTCAACATGACATCTGTGCCCTCGTTAACGTCTGCGTTACACTTTATGCAAGTCAGAGTCGCCATTAGTAAATGTAAAAAAAACAAACTGTTATAAGCAAAAATGAAACAAAACAAAATGAAAACGTTCTGGTGAAAAAGGAATGAACTGGGTCACTTTTCACAACGGCCGGGCCGATAGCCGGTGGCTAACAAACAAACAAGAGGGCCGTCGGATAACACACAGTATGAAGGATGGGAGACACCAGTACGCTCTAAAATGAAGCTCAAAAACTTAAATCTGCATTCAAACTAAGAAAGTTATACGGTATAATGAAAACAAAATAATGGATGCACCCCGTACACACGATAATCTCAGCTGACGGAGATAACTCCCACATATGACAGCGAAGGCCGGAGGTAAACAAACAGAATAAACAAAGAGGATCTATTGTAGATAACTTGAAAATTGAAACAAAATACTTATTCCAATCTGATTTCAGATATAATGTGTACTTGCCAATATCCTCACAAAAATCGGTTCGTTTAAAAAGCCTATATAGCACTCGAATATCGTATTTTAATCAGATCGAACGTCAAAACATCCGAGGTACACCACTGCTGACCAATGCATACGAATCTCACAAAATTTAGCAGAAGTCCTTAAGTTTGCATTCTACAACTTCTCACCAAGTTTCAATCCGATCGGATCTGTATTGGTTTAAAATAAAATTATCACTCGAAAACCGTTGGGCCGATTATGCCCATTAACGAACATATCCGTCGTAATGGGGCGCGCCAGCTGCACTGAAAATTTCAAGTCGCTATCTGTTTCCGTTCTCAAGTTATCGGGGCAACGGCCGGACGGACAGAATCAAATTTGACCTCTTCATCAGGGAGTCGAACCCAATCGTTTGAGACCATTTTCGGCAAAAATTCGAAAATTACAGACATTTGGGCAAAATGATAACGCGATGTTTCCCAGAACATACGCGCAATAATAAACAACATAATAACATAGCTGGGAATCTCGAGCATATTTTTGGGATTGTGGAACACGCTCATTGTGGTAGTCTTTTGAAAATTGTTAGCGCGCGTAATTCAAATGGATGTCCTATATTGATATAAATATGGCATAATTCATTACATCGTTAAAAAATTGTTCCACGGCATTGCTAAAAACAAAGTTGTCGATAATTCGGCAAATTGGCCTTCGACTATGCTTTTTGGAACCATTTTCTGTTATCGAAATAAGACAAAAATGTCATCAAAGGAAATCATATTCAGATCTTTATATATCTGAAGTTAACATTCGATGTTTTAATATCACAAGTAAATAACGCGATGTTCCCCAGAGCATCCGCGCAAAAATTACAGTTGGAATGAAAAATATGAGACATTATTGAAAAACAAGCACTGACGTGAAGTCAGAAGCTTTTGTGCTTATGTTCTATTGTCCATTCTTCTGTATTGGACACCCTTAATCGAATAAACCATTGTAAATTATGTTGTCGATTCTCCTGTATTGGAGACTCTTAATTCGAATTTACCATGATAAATTCGAATTAAGTGTCCAATACAGGAGAATGGACAACATAATTTACCATGGTAAATTCGATTAAGGGTGTCCAATACAGAAGAATGGACAATAGAACATACGCGCAAAAGCTTCTGACTTCACGTCAGTGCTTGAACCAATTTTTTTTTTCGTGATTTTTTTTGAAATTTTCTAGGGGTACGGTTATTAAAATTTTTTTTTTCGTAATTTTTTTCGAATTTTTTAGTGGTACGGTTCTTACAAAATTTTGAACACGTCTTTATGTTGATTTTCTACTACTAGTTACCAAGCTTCAATTCGATCGAATATTTATTTTTTCAGTTATCAAGGAAATAATATTCCAGGTGGGTATAACTCGGAAACCGTTAGACCGATTATGCCCAAAAACGAACTCAACTCTCCCTTTCGGATACGCAACCTACCCTGAAAATTGCAAGTCCCTATATCCTTTCGTTCGAAAGTTATCGAGGCATCGGTCACCCATCTACTGAATTCACACAAGAATGCTCCAATCTCCAACAATATTAAACCGATCGTATTAAAACTTGAAACTTAGCGGTAGAGTTAGGTTATGAAGGCTCTTGCAAAATTTCATCAATTTCTAACGATTAGTTACTGATATATAGAATTTTTTTTTTTTATTTTCAATGAATTATTAAAAATTTTCTACAAATGCTATCCTCACCAAATTTTGCAAACATTTCCGCGTTGGCATTCTACAACTAATAACCATGTTTGAATTCAATCGGTTCAGTACTTTTCGAGTTAATGAGGAACAAAAACCACGAAATTTCAGAAAATTTCAGATGGCTATAACTCTGAAACAGTTTGGCCGATTATGCTCATAAACAAACTGAAATGTCGCGTTCTGGTGCTCATCCTAACCTGAAAATTTCAAGCCGCTATCTCATTCCGTTCTCAAGTTATCGTGACAACAAAAATATTTTTTAATAATTTTTTTTAAATTTTCTAGCCATATGATTCGCACAAAATTTCGCAAACGTGCTTAGGTTCATATCCTACAACTACTCACCAAGTTTCAATTCGATCGGATTTATATTGGTTTAAAACAAAATTATTACTCGGAAACCGCTGGGCCGATTATGCCCATTAACGAACTTGTCCGTCGTATTGGGATGCGCCACCTACCCTGAAAATTTCAAGTCGCTAGCTTTTTTCGTTCTCAAGTTATCGTGGCAACGGCCGGACGGCCGGCCAGACAGAATCAAATTTGACCTCGAATTCTTCATTGGGGAGTCGAACTTAATTGTTTGAGACCATTTTTTTCAAAAAATTCGAAAGTTACAGACATTTGGGCAAAACTATAACGCGATGTTCCCCAGAACATACGCGCAAAAAAACTATATAGGATGTGAAAAAACGTGTTACTTGAACATTATCTGTAATTTATACTCTCGAATATAAAGCAGCCATGAAATGATCAGAGGAAGAAAATTATCAAACGTTTTTCATCAATATTATCTGTAATGAATAACTTCAAATATAAAGGAACAATGAAATTATGAAAGAAACAACATTCATTTAGGACAAAATCAAATGTGAAATATGTTTATTTTCATATAAATGAAAAAAATAAAGACCTGGAAATTATGAAGGCAATGAAAAATGTTTGATAATATAAGAATCCAATAGAAAAAGTTCGACTTGAAATATTGAAATTTCTTCAAACAGGATGGAACTAAATGTTTGCTTCTCATCAATTCCTCAAGCTTGAGAAATTGAGTCTATAGCGCTATTCATAAATAAAGTCATCTAAAGTAAAGCGCCTTCCTTTGTGATTCAAGTTTTGACACTTTATTTGAGACAGGAAGAAATTAAAGCTTCTTGTGGCCATCAAGTGTCTGATATGTTCAAGAGAATGGCATGCATCCTGAAGATCTTTGACTATCAGTTTCAGGCCTTTGCTCTTTTCATACATTTAAGTGACCTTCCATCTTATTTTTGAGGTTATATCAAAAATCTTCCTAGCCTGTGAGGAGAGTCTTCTTCTTCCACAGACAGCTAAAACCTTCTGTCTTCTCTTTTTTGTCTAAAAAGATATATGAAGAATTTAAGTTTATGATAATCATAAGACTTATTCAATTCAGATAAGTGAATAAAAGAACATTTGAACATCCATTCCAATTATTCTAGGTATATTTCCTTGTAGATTAATATTTAAAGGGTTATCAATATTTGCTTTACTCAAAAGGTCAAAGAATTCGTGACTTAGAGTACCTGCACTTTCAACTATGAAGATTTATATTGAGATATCAAAATATAAACAATGCTATAAATTTTATTTACTTGCATGCCAACATTTGTTGGTAAGAATAAACAAGGAATTACACCGGTTCTCAGAACCTTTGGATTCCTCATATCTGTTTTATGTATTGTGACGGTTCGAAATCACTTGAACAGCGGTGGTTCCCGTTTATCGATTCATTCGCTTTACCCAACAAATCCAATCGTCCTATTTTCTGCAGCCCTAACCTGAGAAGCTAAAATCATGATATAAACATTTTTTGAACGAAACTAACGAAAATATCAATAGAGTACGGAAAAACAGACTTACCGTTTCATCCCTAGGAAGCCTAAGCATCCTCGTCACATTATTGTTATTTTTACAAGCTTTTACATTGAATTTTTCACATAAATTTTGAGGTTAAGTGAAAAAGTGTGGATACAATAGTTGTAGATATTTTTATAACCTACAACTTTTTGCTATAGGACTTTTAGTTTTGCCGAAAATCGAAATAAACCGTTTTTACCCTTAAAAACTCACCCCCTTCTGCTTCCCGACCTCAGATCGCTCGTAAGTTATTCTTCCTTTCATTTTTGTTATATTCTAATCCTTTTCCAATGGGTTCCATACTAATATTTTTTTTTTTTTCGAAAATTATCGACCGTGGTTTAATTGTGAAACGTATCTCTCAACAATAGTGAATTAATTCGAGGCAGTTCCTAATTTATGAAAATTTCGCGATATGTCAACCTATTCTTATGCAATTCTTCGAAATTCGAATCAATTATAATGACCGTTCATTGATTCGCCAATCAATCTGAATAATGAAGGAGAACACGCACATTGAAACCGACCCATTATATTCCTGTGGAATACGGAATCTAAACGCACCACAAAAAATAGGGGTGAAAATTGGGGACGTAAATTGAATGGTCCTTAAAATTTTACATAATGGCGTATTTTTCATTTTCGAAATGTATCAGTAATCTCTATAATTTGTCAACATTCGCTAGTTTCTGTTCAATACAATTTGTTGAAAACCTTAACGGTTATCAACATTTTCAGGATAGCATCCGAATGGGACGGTTAAGTTTGTTAATCGGCCAACGGGTTTCAGAATGTTACACGTTTTACACATAGTTCAGTCAATCTGGCATTTCGACGGTACAGAAAATAACCAGTGGCTGAATCTTTGTTAATAGTTGGAGAATGATGTTAGAAAAGGGTTTATTGGGTCGGCCACGTTGGACCGTGATGCGTGTTTTGAAAAACTCAAAAGAATTTTGAAATGCATTTATCTCGTGTTCTATGCATTTCACAGAAAAATTTATTCAAGAAAAAATGTAGAGGACATCGATATCTACAATTAATCTCATTGGTGCTATGCCGTACAACAAAAAATGCACGCAGTAGGTGGCGCTAAAGTTCCAAAATAAGAGTTTTTCCACTTTTTGCTATTAAATTTTCTTTTTTCAACTATATTGTAAATGTAAAAGTTGTTCCTTTTAATTTTACGAACAACTTTTATTTAAACATTTTTTACATACAACTTACCGTTTTGAAGCTACAGCTTGCTGAAGTTTGAA
This sequence comes from Halyzia sedecimguttata, assembly GCA_937662695.2. NCBI lineage: Eukaryota > Metazoa > Arthropoda > Insecta > Coleoptera > Coccinellidae > Halyzia > Halyzia sedecimguttata. Next base: position 7,897,740 of record OW569414.2, on the reverse strand, counting down.
TATTCCATTACAACGATTTCACCAAGTATGAGGACAGCTGTGGTGCATATAACTGACGTATCTTTATTGTTTTGGTCAAGATGTAATAATTTATATTGTTTGTAATATTTCCAATTAGCGATTGTAAATTATTATGAATAATTATAGCTTTTTATCAAATTTTTTTATACATTATTTTATTGAACGGAAATAGTTTTCAAATCTTTATTTTTGATATGAAAAATGATTTCTTATAAAATAATTTATGAAAAATGTTAACAATTAAAATGATTTCATTGACTTTTTGAGAAATTTGGATTAGGTTGACGAAAACAAATTCAATAACATCATTATATAACATCAATTTTATTGGTACATACAATAGGACCGAGAAAAATACCGTTAGCAGCACTGCGATGTTAACGCAGCGCTGTATTACACTATAACTTTCGAACGGTAAGTTGTATGTAAAAAATGTTTAAATAAAAGTTGTTCGTAATATTAAAAGGAACAACATTTATATTTACAATATAGTTGAAAAGAGAAAATTTAATAGCAAAAAAGTGGAAAAACTCTTATTTTGGAACTTTAGCGCCACCTACTGCGTGCATTTTTTGTTGTACGGCATAGCACCAATGAGATTAATTGTAGATATCGATGTCCTCTACATTTTTTCTTGAATAAATTTTTCTGTGAAATGCATAGATCACGAGATAAATGCATTTCAAATTTTTTTAAAGTTTTTCAAAACACGCATCACGGTCCAACGTGGCCGACCCAATAAACCCTTTTCTAACATCATTCTCCAACTAATAACAAAGATTCAGCCAGTGGTTATTTTCTGTATCGGAACGATTTAATTTTTGCCAGATTGACTGAACTAACAGCGTTCAATTCTGCCCAAATAAGTGTGATTTTCGAATGATTTGCCAGAAATAGTCTCAAACGATTAGGTTCGACTCACTGATGAAGAATTCGATTTCAAAATCATTTCTGACCGGCCTTCCGTTGCCACGATAACTTCCGAACGGAATGAGATAGCAACTAGAAATTTTCAGGTTGCGCATCCGAACGCGACAGTTAAGTTCATTAATGGGCATGATCGGCCTAACGGTTTCGGAGTTATAACCATATGAATTATTTTTTGCGCGTACATATGTTCTGGGGAACATCGCGTTATCATTTTGCCTAAATGTCGTTCGACTCCCCGATGAAGAATTCGAGGTCAAATTGGATTCTGTCCGGCCGGCCGTTGCCCCGATAACTTGAGAACGGAAAGAGCTAGCGACTTGAAATTTTCAGGGTAGGTGGCGCAAGTTCGTTAATGTTACCAATACAAATCCGTATCTAAACTTGGTGAGTAGTTGTCGAATACAAACTTAAGACGGTTTGTGAAATTTTGTGTGAATTGTATCCCTAGAAAATTTAAAAAAAATTATTAAAAAATATTATTTATATCAAGAAAACCTGAGAACAGAAAGAGATTGCGACTTGAAATTTTTCGGTTAGGTTGTGCATCTGACTGAGACATTTGATTTTGTCTATAGGCATAATCGACCAAACGGTTTTGGAGTTATATCCATCTGAAATTTGGTTCTTATTTCCTCAATAACTCGAAAAATACAGAACGATTAGATTCAAACATGGTTATTAGGTTTAGAATGCCAACGTTAAAATTCTTGCAAAATTTCGTGACAATCGTATAACTATAAAATTTTTAAAGAATTATTGCAAATCATTGAAAAAATTCTATAAATCAGATACTATTCGGCCGACATCTCTGAAATTTTGTGAGAGCCTTCAGAACCTAACTCCTTTGCCAAGTTCCAAGTTTGAACAAGATCGGATCTATATTGTTGGAGACCCGAGCACCCTTGTGTGAGTTCAGTAGCTGGATGGGTGACCGTTGCCTTGATAACTTTCGATCGAAGGGAGATAGTGACTTGAAATTTTGGAGGTAGCTTGCGCATCCGAATAGGAGGGTTAACTTCGTTTTGGAGCAAAATCGGCCTAACGGTTTCGGAGTTATATCCATCTGGAATATTATTTCCTCGATGACTCAAAAAATATAGACCCGATCGAATTAAAGCTTGCTAAAATTTTGTGAGAACCATATTTACGTAAATTTTGAAAAAAAAATACGAAAAAAAAATTGGTTTAAGTACTGACGTGAAGTCAGGAGCTTTTGCGCGTATGTATGTATTGTCCATTCTCCTGTATTGGACACTCTTAATCGAATTACCATGGTAAATTCGATTAAGAGTGTCCAATAAAGGAGAATGGACGATAGAACATACGCGTAAAAGCCCCTGACTTCACGTCAGTGCTTGAACCAATTTTTTCTCAATAACTCAAAAATACATATCCGATCGAATTGAAACTTGGTAATGAGTTCTAGAATGCCGAGTGGCACATTTTTGCAGAATTTCCTGAGGATTGTATAACGAACAAGTTGGAAAAGTACTGTGGCCAGGAACTTTGGCGCGATTGGTCAAATTTATAGCCAGATCGCGCTGGCCATACGATCATTGCCAAAGTTGGAAGGACATAATTTTGAAGTAGTGCTGAATAATTATCACCATTCAAATTAATGAAAATTGGTTCAAGCACTGACGTGAAGTCAGAAGCTTTTGCGCGTATGTTCTATTGTCCATTCTTCTGTATTGGACACCCTCAATCGAATTTACCATGGTTAATTATGTCGTCCATTCTCCTGTATTGGACACCCTTAATTCGAATTTACCATGGTAAATTCGAATTAAGTGTCCAATACAGGAGAATGGACGACATAATTAACCATGGTAAATTCGATTGAGGGTGTCCAATACAGAAGAATGGACAATAGAACATACGCGCAAAAGCTTCTAACTTCACGTCAGTGCTTGAACCAATTTCTTTTTCGTGATTTTTTTTAAATTTTCTAGGGGTACGGTTCTTAAAATTTTTTTTTTCGTCATTTTTTTCAAATTTTCTAGGGGTACGGTTCTTACAAAATTTTAAACACGTCTTTATGTTGATTTTCTACTACTAGTTACCAAGCACCAATTAGATCGAATATTTATTTTTTGAGTTATCAAGGAAATAATATTCCATAACTCGGAAACCGTTTGACCGATTATGCCCAAAATCGAACTCAACTGTTCCTTTTGGATACGCAACCTACCCTGAAAATTGCAAGTCCCTATCTCCTTTCTTTCGAAAGTTATCGAGGCAACGGTAACCCATCTACTGAACTCACACAAGAATGCTCGAATCTCCAACAATATTTAACCGATCGTAATAAAACTTAAAACTAGGCAGTAGAGTTAGGTTATGAAGGCTTTTGCAAAATTTCAGCAATTTCAAACGTATAGTTACTGATATATAGAATTTTTTATTTTTTTTTTCAATGATTTATTAAAAATTTACTACAAATGCTATCCTCACCAAATTTTGCAAACATTTTCGCGTTGGCATTCTACAACTAATAACCATGTTTGAATTCAATCGGTTCAGTATTTTTTGAGTCAATGAGGAACAAAACTTCACCAAATTTCAGAAAATTTCAGATGGCTATAACTCTAAAACCGTTTGGCCGATTATGCTCATAAACAAACTGAAATGTCGCGTTCTGGTGCACATCCTAACCTGAAAATTTCAAGCCGCTATCTCATTCCGTTCTCAAGTTATCGTGACAACAAAAATATTTTTTAATAATTTTTTTAAAATTTTCTAGCGATACGATTCGCACAAAATTTCACAAACGTGCTTAAGTTCATATTCTACAACTACCCACCAATTTTCAATTTGATCGGATTTATATTGGTTGAAAACAAAATTATTACTCGGAAACCACTGGGCCGATTATGCCCATTAACGAACTTGTCCGTCGTATTGGGATGCGCCACCTACCCTGAAAATTTCAAGTCGCTAGCTCTTTTCGTTCTCAAGTTATCGTGGCAACGGATGGCCGGGCGGCCGTACGGCCGGCCGGCCGGACGGCCGGCCGGACAGAATCAAATTTGACCTCGAATTCTTCATTGGGGAGTCGAACTTAATCGTTTGAGACCATTTTTTTCAAAAAATTCGAAAGTTACAGACATTTGGGCAAAACTATAACGCGATGTTCCCCAGAACATACGCGCAAAAAAGGGGCCTATGATATGGTTTCAAACATTTCCTGCTCAAACATTAACTTTCTGAGGGAATTGCGTGTGTTCCCCTCTCCTCCAGTGAGAATTTTCGGTAGACCAGTAGCGGCAATTTTGACGTTTAGCATGGCCGTTGAGAGAACAAGTGCACACATCAGAAATCAGAACGTCTACTAATTGGATAATATTGTTATCCAACATGTCCATCATTTGTTCACAAAAATAAGTTCTCCTATCAAAATCGTCTTTCATGGGCTCCCGGGTAGGTATCAATTTCTTGAGATGCATTTGATTTTGTTTTGATATGTTTAGAATCGAAGTATGGACATGAAATGTTGTGGAGGCATCTCTACTCGATTTATGTGGATTTTCTTGAAAGTCGAGCATCTCATTTAATTTCACATCCTCACACAGTGTATTAACAGATGCTTTTTTAATCTGCTTAATATGCACAAACTCGCGAAACGGTTATAGACGGTAAGGCTGGTTTTCCTGTCACGCTGACGGTCGGCGCTGATGGATCAATATGTATGTAGCTATAGGTAGTGTTTTCGAGTCACGCAGTGCTGACGGCCGTCAGCGCTGAGCTATATACGCGCACGTACGCGCCGGCGCGTCGGCGCCGCTGACTAGCTGGCGCCGACAAGCCTCCACATTCAGTGAGCCAGAGACAATAGCATCCTTCTATTTCTCAATGTGATCAGCGTGATGCTAAAAGGATCCGAGCTGACCGATCAGCGCTGATCGTCAGCGCCGACCGTCAGCGTGACAGGAAAACCAGCCTAAATTCGGAAATTTCTCACGGAACAAGCGACTTACTTCGCAACCAATCATTTGTAAAATTATTATTTTGTGCATTTCTGTTAATCGAACCGTTATTCAAAATTGAGGATGATGAAATTCAAACACAAATTCGACAATTTATTAACTACTTACTTATCAGCACAAAACAATTTGCGAAGCCGTTCTAAAGAAATTACCATTGCCACAGAAATTGTTCACATAGTTTAATGATGGTACCATCGGGAAAACACAAAGTTATCGTTTTTGCGCGTTTGTTTTGGGGAACATCGCGTTATAGTTTTGCCCAAATGTCTGTAACTTTCGATTTTTTTGACGAAAATGGTCTCAAACGATTAAGTTCGACTCCCCAACGAAGAATTCGAGGTCAAATTTGATTCTGTCCGTCCGGCCGTTGCCACGATAACTTGAGAACGAGAAGAGCTAGCGACTTGAAATTTTCAGGGTAGGTGGCGCATCTCAATACGACGGACAAGTTCGTTAATGGGCATAATCGGCCCAGTGGTTTCCGAGTAATAATTGTGTTTTCAACCAATATAAATCCGATCGAATTGAAACTTGGTTGATAGTTGTAGTCAGGAGCTTTTGCGCGTATGTTCTATTGTCCATTCTCCTGTATTGAACACTTTCAATCGAATTTACCATGGTGAATTATATTGTCTGTTCTCCTGTATTGGACACTCTTAATCGAATTTATCATGTTGAATTCGATTAAGGCTGTCCATTACAGGAGAATAGACAATAGAATTCACCATGGTAAATTCGATTAAAAATGTCCAATACAGGAGAATGGACAATAGAACATACGCGCAAAAGCTCCTGACTTCACGTCAGTGCTTGAACAATTTTATTTCTAGTTCCATATTCTTTCTCCCTCATTATGATTTTGATTTTTTGCGCGTTTATGCCAAGTAAAATCTGCAGTACAAATAGTTGGAGGGGATTCATAACCTTGGTCATAGCAAATAACTCAACTGATGTATTTAATTAACTGTATTTCTGATATAGAAGCACAGTTTGTATTTTTCTTATCTTAATATGCGTTACATATCATTACTTATCAGAAATATATTTCATTAAATGTGAAGGTTTTTAAATGATTCCACATATTCGTCACAGCCTTGTAATCACCAAAATAATGTTCTTATTGAGTTTCGTAATTTGTACTATTAATGTTCTACAATGCGGCTGGTATCAATCGAACGACAAAGACGTTACATATTTCCTCAACTCATGCCATATCAGCTGACATTTCTGAAAGGTCATCATACACTTCTTTCTCCAGAGATTCAATTTACCAATTCCGCAATTTCAAAATGTATTGATTTCGAAGAAGAAATTTGTCACCCATCATATCACGAGAGACTTGTCCAATGATTGAGGATTTTATTCTTCGAAATATCCAGTTCTCTGATTAACTTTCTCCATGTCCACATTTCTAGAGCAGAAGACGTTTTTACCGGTCATCAGGAAGAAGTTGACAATCTCGGGTCAATCGATGAATTATTAATGAGTCGCTTGTCGCTCGAAACACAAAAATACCTGTTTTCTGGCTTCTGGATTTCATACCAGGTGCGCCCGACAGTTCGAGGTGGAGATGCAAAGAAAAACTCCATGGCAGATTTGATCATTATGAAAATAGGAATTGTGATTTTGATGATAATTATGACGTTTTCAAGTATATGCCAATAGTTCATAATACGCATGGTTGAGTTCATGCTGGTTCATATCCCATTCTAAAGTGAATTCGACTGATTGGAACACAAACAGAATTTCCTGGATGCTCGTATCAAAGATGTGGAATTTCACATTACTTACCAACATCTATACCTTTTCAAGTTCAAATTAAGAAATAGGAAAAACAATTTCTGAAACAGTAAAACCCATTTCGGGAAAAGCAAAACCAATTTCGGAAAAGGTTAAACCAATTTTGGACAAAATATTCAGATTAACTCAGTACAATTTTATGTCAATAAGACCCATATTCGTTATTGTAGTAATGAATATCGTCTATCTCACGATTTTATCACGTACGTTTCGTGATTTAAGAATGACGAAACTGCAGGAAAAATATTTATCGACTAATTGCAATCTACCTTCTCAGTGGGTTTTGGGCATTTGGATCTGATGTTTCGGGTTACATTTTTGCGCGTATGTTCTGGGGAACATCGCGTTGTCATTTTGCCCGAATGTGAAATTTAATTCTGTGGTGCCGTCCGGCCGTTGCCACGATAACTTGAGAACGGAAAGAGCTAGCGACTTGAAATTTTCAGGGTAGATGGAGCATCCCAATACGACGGACAAGTTCGTAAATGTGTATAATCGGCCTAATGGTTTCCGAGTAATAGTTTTGTTTTCAACCAAAATTAATCCGATCGAAGTTAAACTTGGTGAATAGTTGTAGAATATAAACCTAAGCACGTTTGTGAAATTTTGTGAGAATCGTGTCACTAGAAAATTTAAAAAAAATTATTAAAAAATATTATTTATGACACGATAACCTGAGAACGGAAGGAGATAGCGGCTTGAAATTTTCAGGTTAGGTTGTGCTTCTGAATGCGACATTTGAATTCGTTTATAAGCATAATTGCCAAACGGTTTTAGAGTTATAGCCATCTGAAATTTGGTTGTTTTTTGTTCCTCATTAACTCGAAAAATACAAAACCGATTGAATTCAAACATGGTTATTAGTTGTAGAATTCCAACGTGAAAATTCTTGCAGAATTTCGTGAGGATGGTATAACTAGAAAATTTCGAAAAAATTATTGAAAATAATTGAAAAAAATTCTATATATCATCAACTATTCGTCCGGCATGGCTGTAATTTTGGAAGAGCCTTCAGAACCTAACTCTACTGCAGAGTTCCAAATTTGAACACGATCGGATCCATATTGTTGGAGAACCGAGCAGCCTTTTGTGAGTTCGGTAGCTGGATGCGAATCGTCGTATGATATGTGGTCTATGGTCGTATTTTTGCGAGAACCTCCAAAATTATGAATGTCATGATGACATATTTTTGCGCGTATGTTCTTGGGAAAATCGTGTTATTTAATCACAAATCTATGGGAGATGATAGCCCTACATTAGCGGTCAGACCTGGTTCTGAAAGAGATCCTCCTTAGGAGGAGGCAACTAAATATTGAAGGGATTTCTATGAACAAGAGTGAATATCTTTGAGAAATAGAGAAGGCGATTCTTCTTCAAGAGATCCATGTGCCTTCAGAGGAGTATATTTGTGACAGGGGACTTTTGAACGGTTATGTATTATTTTTAATATGATATCGCTGAAATTTTGCTGAAGGCTTTAAAGCTTAACTTTAAATTAACCACACTTTCTGATCTTGTAAGGTGAGAGGCTCATTTGTGGATATTAAATCTCGTGATGGGTAGAGAGGAATTTTAGGCCAGTTTTTCTATCACTAATGAGAATAATATCTTTATGTTTCACCTCATCACCTTTAGATCTATCAATGGACATTTATTGTTTAAGAATAAGTAATTGAATATTACTGAAATTCAATTGAATTTCATTCAATATGTTAGTAACTGAACTTATAATTTTTTTTACTTTGATTATTTAAATATGACATTAATTCCAGTAATATTTTTCAAGAATAATGATGTATTCTTCCCCTAAAGAAGAGTTGAAGGTAGACAATAATGTGTTAATTTTTTCATAATTGCTTTCTATCCTGACTTCGCGAAAAATTGGTCTAATTGGTGCTTGGTAACTAGTAGTAGAAAATCAACATAAAGACATGTTTAGAATTTTGTAAGAACCGTACCCCTAGAAAATTTGAAAAAAATGACGAAAAAAAAAATTTTAAGAACCGTACCCCTAGAAAATTTAAAAAAAATCACGAAAAAAAAAATTGGTTCAAGCACTGACGTGAAGTCAGGAGCTTTTGCTCGTATGTTCTATTGTCCATTCTCCTGTATTGAACACTCTTAATCGAATTAACCATGGTGAATTCTATTGTCTATTCCCCTGTATTGGACAGCCTTAATCGAATTCACCATGGTAAAGCTAAGCTTAAGACAAATTATTAAGAAGTATTTTTTATGTCACAATAACCTGAGAATGGAAAGAGATCGGCCAAACGGTTTTGGAGTTATACCCATCTGAAATTTGGTTGCTATTTCCTCAATAACTCAAAAAATAAAAAAACCGATTAAATTCAAACATGGTTATTAGTTGTACAATGCCAACGCAATTTAACAAAATTTCGTGAGGGTCGTATCACTAGAATATTTTTAAGAAATCATTGACAATTATTAAAAAAAAACTATAAATCAGTTACTATTCATCCGACATCGCTGAAATTTTGCGAAAGCCTTCAGAACATATCTCCATTGCCAAGTTCCAAGTTTGAAGATGATCGGATATATATTGTTGGAGATTCGAGCAGCCTTGTGTAAGTTCAGTAGATGGATGGGTGACCGTTGCCTCGATAAATTTATACGAAAGGAGATAGGGACTTGCAATTTTCAGGGTATGTTGGGTATCTGAATGGGAGAGTTAAGTTCGTTTGCGACTATAATCGGAGTTATGTCCACCTGGAATATTATTTCATCGATGACTCAAAAAATATAGACTCGATCGAATTGAAGCTTGGTAACTAGTTGTAGAATACCTGTATTATACAGTTATTATACAATACAGGAGAATGGACATACGCGCAAAAGCTCCTGACTTCACGTCAGTGCTTGAACCAATTTTATTAGCACGTTTAATAGTTTGAGTACAAAGAGTATATATATTCTCAACAATCCCGCATTTTTGCGGATCCGCGGGATTGGTAACTTTAATCCCGCTCATTCGCGGAAGTGTGTTTTTGGTGCGGGATTGAATTCCGTACACCAGACCTAAATGCCCAAACCCCACCGAGTAGGCAGGTTGCTATTAGTCGATAAATATTTTTCTTGTCATTGACGCTTGAAACTCGTTAGTTATTTGAAAAATACCAACGCGAAGACTTGGTGAAGATCGTATCCCTAGTAAATAAAAAAAATCATTGAAAACATTATGTGTATAAGAAACAATCCGTCTGATATCGATGAAATTTTGCGAGAGCCTTCAAAACCTAACTTTACAACCAAGTTCCAAATTTGAAAACGGTCAGATCTATATTGTTGGAGATATTGAAAACAAAATTGGATGCCGAGCAACCTTGGGTGAGATCAGTAGCTAGATGGGTAACTGTTGCCAAGATAACTTTCGAACGGAAAGAGATAGCTTGGGAACCAAGACTTGGTGGAATATCGCACGCTGCACCACCCACTTCGAAATTAGGCAAAATAAAGCCTACATGTTCATTTGATAAATTCAGAGTGTCAGCTATTTCAAACAACTTTAAGGTTTGCCAGAACGATTTCGGGAACTTTTTTCATGGTTCCCATTATAACCACCTCTTTTGGACGATCACAGCGTGGCGTATGGTCGGTGCTCGTTGAACCACGTTTAAACTTAGCAACCAGTCAATGATGGTCAATTTTTCTGGTGCAGAGTGCGGATATCAGAAGCCAAGCTTTCATTTTCCATGAAAATTAATGAATACACAAAAAATCCCTTTTTCCACTGTTTTGAAAATAATGACGGTTGTTTCACTAGAAAGAGAACTTTCGAATAAAATAATCATAAAATTAATTATGAATCGTTGGCGCCATCTGTGTGTCCGATCGGGATGTTATAAGTCGACGTAATACATGTACAAATCAACTCACCGATTCTAAATTTTACAACAGGCGAATCATTTCGGATGCGTTTCACAAAGCTTCAATCAGCTTTTGCATTGAATTATAGATTTGATTCGAAATTGAACCGAAGTCCAACATCCACTGAATCGAAGATCAATCAATATTTTTTGGATTCCACCAAATAGGTATAGTTTATATCTTCACAAATCACCTATTATGATGGCGATAGCATAGCAGTAATTTTTGATTGCAGAAGCAATACGTAGAAAACTGTAGAAAGGCAACTTCCTACTTAATGTGATTCTTCGTAAATGTACTAGATGGCGCTGAGTTCTGGAAAAGATCACAATATATTTCCGAAGCATCTCCAGCAAGGTGCTACCCGTACACACTAGGTGGCTCCTAGTCATTCCTTCGTCTAGATAACTGTATTTACAAATTTTCGGCCAAAAATGTTCCGAAGAAATTGCCTTCAACGTACTGATAATAAATTCTAAATATACCTTTGAAATGTTCGATTCTCAATTTCTCGAAATGCAGGCTGGTCCACGAATAACTCTACATGGTTTGCTGGTGAAAAGGTGTCTTGGTGAACCAGAAAACAACAATGAAATGTGGGCTAAGGCTCTTTCTTTCTGAGATATAGGGTGATTTATTGATTCAGGCTGACCATTTGGCTGAACCGCCTATCCAATTTTTTAAGAAATTTCGTGAATATCGCGTATTGCTCGAAAAAATAAATATAAAGCAATTAGGAATTTAAGGCTCTCGCAAAATTTTAGCAATGTCGGACAGATAGTTTCTGAAGAACATATAATTTCTTGATAATTTTCTCGAATTTTCTAGTAATATGATCTTCACGAACTCTCGCATATGTTATTTGTGTTGGCATTATACAACTAATTACCAAATTTCAATTCGATCGGTTCTGTATTGTTTGAAACAAAATTTGTACCTACTCGGAAATCGTTGGGCTGATTATGCCTATCAACAAACTTGTTTATCCATTGCCTTTGGATGCGCAACGTACTCTGAAAATCTCAAGTTGCTATTTCTTTCTGATGGAAAGTTATCGTGGCAACGGCCAGCCCACTGGTCGGACAGAATGAAATTTGACCTTGAATTCTTCATCAGTGAGTCGAAGCTAATCGTTTGAGACCATTTGCGGCAAACATTCGAAAATTACAGACATTTGAGCGAAATGATAGTACGCTGTTGCCTAGAACATGCGCTCAATAAAAATTTTTTCTTCTTAAAAAATTTTATATTTCAGAAACTATCCTTCAGAATTCACTTAAATTCCACAATTGCCTTCGTGCCACTATTTTAAAATCAAGCACCAAATTTCAGCTCGATCGACTTTGTATGAGGCGTGAATATTACGCGCAAAATCTCCTGACTTCACGTCAGTGCTTTTTAAGAATTTTTGATTTTTTCTTATTATTTTTAATTATTTGAATTAAAATCAGCAGTTAAATGCACTAAATCTCGAATAGCAGCAGGATTTGATGGAATGTACTTATACTGAATTCATGAATCACTTGGGCAAAAGGGCATTGTCGGGGTTATTATCATCCTTACATATTATAAAACAAAGTCGCTTCCCGCTGTCTGTTTGTTCCTATGTATGCTTAGATCTTTAAAACTAAGTGAAGGATTTTGATCCGGTTTTTAATAGATAGAGTGATTCAATAGGAAGGTTTATATGTATAATACATTCATAATATATTAGAGAAACACTGATAATTTTAGAGGTTTCTAACGTGATGTCGTAATTGAACACATTTTTTTGCGCTTACATTGCAAACGCTGCCTGAACCCTAAGAGATAGATCAAAATAATGTAGTACAGTATGGTACACCTTACAAAGGTCTACAAAAAAGTCCGCTATGGTATATGTCTATCACTTAAGGATAACCCACAATAACCATTTTTTATCCTTTACATTCTACGAGGAATAATGGCTGTACTACGAAGCTATTTTAAGCAATACAGCATTGATCCTTATCCAATTAAGTACCTTAAATGCATTGTGCATTTAATATTGATCAATATGGCCCTTTACAGCATGTAATTTAAATGAATATTTTCGAAGATATTGCAGATTTAAAATTCAGGGACATAGCTGTTGCGGTGGTACCGACCGGGGAGCCGGCACGGCCAGGATAGGGATAGATATCGAATACAGAGAGCCAGAGAATCATCTGTAGAGCGTGAGGCTCGCCTCAGCCAGGATATATGTATTGATTCCCCGAATTCCTCTGATACCATCGGATTTACTGATCCAATTTAAACACCTACAATTTCCGCCAATGATATATTTTACAATGACCATTAATAAATCGCAGGGTCCAACTTTCAACGCTACAGGCTTATATTTGAGCGTTGAGTGTTTTTCACATGGCCAATTATATGTCGCTCTTTCAAGAGCAACCTCTAAAGAAAACATGTTTGTATTGTCTAACGACAAAAATGCTGTGAACGTTGTATATAAAGAAATTCTGTAGTATATTTAGTATCAGCATTTCAACCGTGCGAAGCCGGGGCGGGCAGCTAGTTCTATTACAAAATAGAAGAATGAATACTGGAAATATTTCGATAGCATTCCGCAAAGTGAAAGTCATAAGAATTTTTTAAGCGTAGAAATAATCATTTTGATCCTAGGAGTTATCGACCCATTAGTCAGTTGAGTGTTCCTTTTAAAATTTTAAAAAGATTGATTCTTTTTAGTATTGATTCGTCTGTAGAAGACATTCTACAGAATTGCCAGGGACGCTTCAAGAAAAATAGGAATTGTTGTGATCAGGTTCTTAGTCTAACTACTTTTATCGAAGCAGGTTTCAATGATAAAATAAAAACAAGAACAATTTTTTTTTAATTTAATTTCTTACATGATGCAGTTCTATCATAGGAATCCATTGATATAATTCCCAACTCTGAGAAACCAATACTTTCGGAGATATAATTTGTCTGTTTGAACAAGAGCGCCTAAAAGCTCCTGTCCACAGGGCTTGAACCAATTTTTTTCTGAAATTTCTGTCGAATCAAGTCGAAACCTTATTTGATGATACCATATTTTTACTATTATAAAATAAAATAATTTACTGGCAAAAAAAAATTATTCAAAATTGTCATGTTTTGACGCTTCTGACTACACCTAACCCCTTAACTGCTGGAGTGGTCTTCTGAGAGGATTGGGGTTTTGAGGTGGAGGATGCTATTCCTCCATTAAAGCTGCTTCTGAGGGTTCGCGCATGCGTGGATTGAAGATACGATATCTCCTGAACCTCTGGTTTTGGAGAATCGAATCGAAATGTTGTGTGACTGTTTTTGGGTTTTATAGGTTATGTTGGGAGTGTTTTAGGACTTTCGGTCATGGGTCTGGTTTTAGCCGATATTGTGAGGCTTCAAAAGAAAATTCATGGCAATTCTGTACGCGGACAAGTCAGTTGTGGGAAAATAGCATTGTTCTCAATTTGGAGTGACCATACCGTGACCCTGAGACCAATTTTGAAATTGCTCCTTCCGGGTATTTCTCTTCATGCGCATGAGCAGACGAGAAGTGATTTAACTGCTGGAGTTTTATTCTAAGAGGATTGGGGTATGGAGGTGCACGATGCTACTCCTCCATAGAATCCCGTTGGGAGGGTCTGCGCATGCGTGGATTGAAGCTGTGATATCTCCTGAACCACTGGTGTTGGAGAATCAGAGATGTGAGGTCTTGCAAGAAAATTCATGGAAATTATGTGCACGGAATAGTTATATTCGAGGAAATAGCGTTATTTCCTAATTTAAATGTGTGTACCTTGTCTCTGAGACCAATTTATAAATAACTATATTCGGAAGATCTATATTAAATTAGATTCGGATTTGAAGAATATGCGGTCACATTACTAGCCAGACTGTATTAATTACCAGAATTGTTAAAGAAGTCAGTACTCTTGGGCGCGCATGTTCACGTTGGCTGATTTAAATCGAATGATGACAGTTTCAAGGTCAGAGGGTAGAGCGAGCAGGAGATCTACTCAGACAGTAGTGGACATCATTCAATGTCGGGTCAAAAATTTAACGTGCTGTATCAAGGCTGGCGTAAGGATAGCAATAAAGAAGACGAAAAACACAACTGACTCTGCTTAGGGCCGGTTTCTCAATTGCGAGTTAACTCGAGGTTGCGAGTTGACGCATGTATTTAGCGATATTCATGAATGCGCAACACTCGGGTTACCCGCAACCTCGGGTTAACTCGCAATTGAGAAACCGGCCCTTAGTCGCTCAAGCTCTTACGATGCTCTAAGGGATCTTCATGGGGAAGACATAGGGCAGTTAGTATAATCATAATCATGTTTATAGCACGCGCTCACATGCAGATTAACTTCACTATAAATGAAAAAGGTTAAATACGCGCGCATAAGG
Organism: Halyzia sedecimguttata; assembly: GCA_937662695.2. Taxonomy (NCBI): domain Eukaryota; kingdom Metazoa; phylum Arthropoda; class Insecta; order Coleoptera; family Coccinellidae; genus Halyzia; species Halyzia sedecimguttata. Next base: position 7,882,720 of record OW569414.2, on the reverse strand, counting down.
CATTGACATGGGGTCAATCTCCTTTGGCGTGCGTGCTATAAACATGATTATTATACTGACCCTCCTAGGTCTTCCCCAAGGAGATCCCTTAAAACCTCCTAGGAGCTTGTGTGACTAAGGAGATTCAGTTGTGTTTTTTGTTGTCTTTGTTACTCTATCCCTTCGCCAGCCTAGACACAGCACTGTTAATTTTTGACCCGAATCATGTCTACTTCCCTCTACCATCATTCAATTCAAATCAGGCAACGTGAGCACGCGCACTAAAGAGTACTGACTTCACGTCAGTGCTTTTCTATATTTTTGCGCATATGTTCTGGGGAACATCGCGTTATCATTTTGCCCAAATGTCTGTAACTTTCGAATTTTTTGACGAAAATGGTCTCAAACGATTAAGTTCGACTCCCCAATGAAGAATTCGAGGTCAAATTTGATTATGTCCGTCCGGCCGTCCGGCCGGCCGTTGCCACGATAACTTGAGAACGAAAAGAGCTAGCGACTTGAAATTTTCAGGGTGGATGGCGCATCCCAATACGACGAACAAGTTTGTTAATGGGCATAATCGGCCCAGTGGATTCCGAGTAATAATTTTGTTTTCAACCAATATGGATCCGATCTAATTGAAACTTGGTGAGTAGTTGTAGAATATGAACCTAAGCACGGGCTAGAAAATTTTAAAAAAATTATTAAAAAATATTTTTGTTGTCACGATAACTTGAGAACGGAAAGAGATAGCGTCTTCAAGTTTTCAGGTTAGGTTGTGTACCAGAACGCGACATTTCAGTTTGTTTATGAGCATAATCGGCCAAACGGTTTTAGAGTTATAGCCATCTGAATTTTTCTGAAATTAGGTGGTTTTTTGTTCCTCATTAACTCGAAAAATACTGAACCGATTGAATTCAAACATGGTTATTAGTTGTAGAATGCCAACTCGAAAATGTTTGCAAAATTTGGTGAGGATAGTATATGTAGAAAATTTTTAATTAATCATTGAAAAAAAAAATTCTATATATCAGTAACTATTCGTTTGAAATTGCTGAAATTTTGCAAGAGCCTTCATAACCTAACTCTACTGCCAATTTTCAACTTTTAATACGATCGGTTAGATATTGTTGGAGATTCGAGCATTCTTGTGTGAGTTCAGTAGATGGGTTACCGTTGCCTCGATAACTTTCGAACGAAAGGAGATAGGGACTTGCAATTTTCAGGGTAGGTTGCGTATCCCAAAGGGAGAGTTGAGTTCGTTTTTGGGCATAATCGGTCTAACAGTTTCCGAGTTATACCCACCTGGAATATTATTTCCTTGATATCTCAAAAAATAAATATTCGATCGAATTGGTGCTTGGTAACTAGTAGTAGAAAATCAACATAAAGACGTGCTTAAAATTTTGTAAGAACCGTACCCCTAGAAAATTTGAAAAAAATGACGAAAAACAAATTTTTAAGAACCTTACCCCTAGAAAATTTTAAAAAAATCACGAAAAAAAAAATTGGTTCAAGCACTGACGTGAAGTCAGAAGCTTTCGCGCGTATGTTCTATTGTCCGTTCTTCTGTATTGGACACCCTTAATCGAATTTACCATGGTAAATTATGTTGACCATTCTCCTGTATTGGACCCTCTTAATTCGAATTTACTATGGTAAATTCGAATTTACCATGGTAAATTCGAATTAAGTGTCCCACAGGAGAATGGACAACATAATTTACCATGGTAAATTCGATTAAGGGTGTCCAATACAGAAGAATGGACAATAGAACATACGCGCAAAAGCTTCTGACTTCACGTCAGTGCTTGAACCAATTATTTTATATGCTGTAAATTAAAATGATATAAAGCAAGGGCAACATAATAATAGTAAATGATGCTGCAGTGTCATTATTTTATCGTAAATGATTAATTTAATATCAAATTGGCGATATATTTTCATATCAAACTGTATGCGTGGTTGGTTGGATGTGGACATCCCAAAAAACAATCCAACAAAGAGTTTATTAATAATTAGTCATTCGAAATGAGTAGCATAAATCCCCTAGAGGCAAAGTTTCAAGGTGCTTTTATCAATAGTTTTATCAAGTCAATGAAGTGACGTCAACTGATTTGGTATATTCCAAATTGTTGAAATTCGAGAAGTGGGTGAAATAATCTGTATAAGATTAGGTGGGATATACGTACAGAGTCTTCAAGTTCATTGATATGGATCAATGTGTATCAATATTAAACTGAAACATTATAAAAGTAAAGAAAACAACTTGGCTTAAGTTCCACAATGAAATGATAATGTTGTTAACATATTGTTATTACATTTCTGGTGTAATCCCATCTCGAAAACTGAGTAGAATAAACTAAGTAATGCAATTTATACCCACTCCTTTCATCTGTATGAAAATTGTGTTGCTATAAGTAAAGAAAACAACTTGTTAAGGATCATAAAACAGAGAAGAATGTGTTAGTAGTATGAACTATTAAATTTTAAATTATGAAAAGAGGATAGTATTTTATTAATATATTTTGAACTATTAATATAATTTGTTCATAATCCACTACCTACTCAAATATCAGGAATAAATGGACAATCTGCTATGGTTGTCTCCAGCCTTGCTCTAGACATTTCGATGATACTTTCCTTAGGTATTTAGAGTTGTGAAAACTATGCACCGAGTGTAAGTTGCAACAACCTATTCCTCGAGGTTACATCATTGCAGATTGCTCATTTAATCTTGATAAATACACTATGATATGATTTTTTTATGGTGCAGACTGCAGTTCTATTATAAGAATCCATTAATATAATTCCCAACTCTGACAAACCAATACTATCGGAGATATGGTTTGTCAAAAGTTGAACAAGAGCGCCAAAGTTCCTGCCACAGGGCTTTCCCCCTTTTATTCCATCGAATTGCAATTGGACCTGTTTTGTCCTGATTGTTTCATCAGGATAATCCGGCTCAAAGGATCAAATGTTGGATCCTGGTTGTTTTATCAGGAAAATGTCGTTTCGAAGAACCCGATTTTTCGTACCCTAATTGTATCAGCAGGGATGAGTTTTTGTTGTTTCTAATTTGAGCAACAAAGGGTTAAGATTATTAATCTCTTTGATTAATATCATTTTGAATGCGTCACCGATGAAAATAGAGTATACATAACTTTGAGCACCCAGCAGTAATCTCGTTGATTATGGCTCAAATTGTTACTTGCAATAAGATAACAATTACGAAGATAGGAAGTGGTGAGATATTCGAAGGTACTTTAAACAAAATAATAACCTGTATTTTCTTGTTACCGATATTTGTATAACAAGCACGAAGTGATTATACAAGTGCAAATATTTATACAATCTAAAATCTTCCTTCTATTTGAAAATGTATAGCAAGGAAGAAGTGACTACAAAGTTGATACGAGAACTAAAGGAAAACACAAATGTTAAAAAATATATTTGACAACAAACGAAAAAGAAGCTATAAATGCCTTGAGAATAATGGAGCACATTTTGAACATTTTATGTGAATTCATATTTAGAATTCTCATAAATGGTCCAACTCCCAAACAGGGAGTTATCTTACAGTTATTCAATGTATTCTGTCCATTTGTATTCATTTATTACCTACATTCGAACTTAAAATTAGTTCAACAGTATGCATTCACTTATCACTACTTAAATCTCAAAGCTTCTAAATAGAATTTCAAACAATCTTCCATTAAAACACAAAGGAACAGTATTCATATCTGTTCAATAGCTACATAATATGATATCCCTTGAAAATAACTTAGGAGAATAAAATCCCAACTAATTAATGAATGGAAAAGAACTTCACTACGATGCTTGATGCTTCAAAAACCACTACAGGGGCTAACGCTGGAGTATATGAACCAGGCACCACATGCTCACTATCGCTAGGCTCCTATCCGAGCATCTTTCAGGCAGATGTACTTACAATAGAAAGATGCGTGGTTATGAACCTAAAAAGAAACTATCAGAGATGTGATAAAGGAATCCACTCTGACAGTCAAGCTGCTATTAAAGCTGTGAGCTCCCATGTTATCGAATCCCAGCTATTATGGGAGTGCCGAAGAAAATTCAAGAAAGTAGGCAAGAACAACAGGGTCTCCTTGGTCTGGGTTCCTGGTCACGCGGGAATCATAAGAAATGAGGAGGCCAACGCACTTGCCAAGAACGGATTACAAACCCCCTTTATTGGCCCGGAATTCACAAAAGTGAATTCCGGATGAAAGAAGAAACTGAGAGAGATATTTTCTGGAGATCTTTCCCTGGAATGTATCACTCCAAGAAATTCCTCCTGAACTTTGATACTGTCAGATCCAAGGAATACTTGGACCTCAGTAAGAACACACTGCATCTCCTCACTGGCTTCCTCACAGGGCACTGCAGCCTCAGGAAGCATATGAAGAGATTAGGGCTAGCAGAAACTGACGAGTGCAGATTCTGTTGGGAGGAGGATGAAACTCCTGATCACGGAATGCCTCGCCATCTCAAACCAACGCAAGGAATGCTTTGGGCAAAAAATCTGAAAGATCGAAGACGTAGCCTCCTTGAAGCCATCCCAAATACTGGAGTTCATCAGGTCTCTGGAACTAGAAAGCGAGCTGTAGATGGTAATGACATCTACAGCTCTGACGGGGGTGTCCCAAGTTCGAGTGCCTATTAGACGTTTCTGGAGAACTGGACATATTTGAAATCTGAAAATTGGGATTATGATATTGCTTGAAATTCTCTACAGAGCTAAAATATTTTCGAAGCCCAATCACTTCCGGTTTACAGGGAGTGAAAATAAATTTGATGAAAAAATTGTTTTTTCAATTTTGCATTCCTGGTATGATCAAGTGTTCAATGCTGAATACATTTCTGTTAAAACGATTGTATTCATTTGAATAGTTTTCAAAATATCGAAAAAAAACCGGAAAAAAGTCAAATATGTTTAGTCAGTAGTATGTTCATTATTCTTGTTTTAAACATCCTGAGCGTGAACCGTTTTTAGAACATCGAAGAGGAAGAATGTGGAAAGGTCAAGCATCTTTTGAATTTCAGAAATATGATCACAGGGTGTTTCAAATTATGTGTCGAAAATTGTGATCAAAAATTGGCCATAACTTCTGTTTTTCAAATTAGAACCCTATTTTTGCGCGTATGTTCTGGGGAACATCGCGTTATAGTTTTGCCCAAATGTCTGTAACTTTCGAATTTTTTGACGAAAATGGTCTCAAACGATTAAGTTCGACTCCCCAATGAAGAATTCGATGTCAAATTTGATTCTGTCCGTCCGGCCGTCCGGCCGTCCGGCCGTTGCCACGATAACTTGAGAACGAAAAGAGCTAGCGACTTGAAATTTTCAGGGTGGGTGGCGCATCCCAATACGACGGACAAGTTCGTTAATGGGCATAATCGGCTCAGTGGTTTCCGAGTAATAATTTTGTTTTCAACCAATATGAATCCGATCGAATTGAAACTTGGTGAGTAGTTGTAGAATATGAACCTAAGCACGTTTGTGAAATTTTGTGCGAATCGTATGGCTACAAAATTATTAAAAAATTATTAAAAAATATTTTTGTTGTCACGATAACTTGAGAACTGAGAGAGATAGCGGCCTCAAGTTTTCAAGTTAGGATGTACACCACAACGCGACATTTCAGTTTGATTATGAGCCTAATCGGCCAAACGGTTTTAGAGTTATAGCCATCTGAAATTTTATGAAATTTTGTGGTTTTTGTTCCTCATTAACTCGAAAAATACTGAACCGATTGAATTCAAACATGGTTATTAGTTGTAGAATGCCAATGCGGAAACGTTTGCAAAATTTGGTGAGGATAGCATTTGTAGAAAATTTTAAATAAATCTTTGAAAATAAAAAAAAAAAGTTCTATATATCAGTAACTAATCGTTCGAAATTGCTGAAATTTTGCAAGAGCCTTCATAACCTAACTATACTGACAATTTTCAAGTTTTAATACGATCGGTTAAATATTGTTGGAGGTTCGAGCATTCTTGTGTGAGTTCAGTAGATGGGTGACCGTTGCCTCGATAACTTTCGAACGAAAGGAGATAGGGACTTGCAATTTTCAGGGAAGGTTGCGTATCCGAAAGGAAGAGTTGAGTTCAATTTTGGGCATAATCGGTCTAACGGTTTCCGAGTTATACCCATCTGGAATATTGTTTCCTTGATAACTCAAAAAATAAATATTCGATCGAATTGAAGTTTGGTAACTAGTAGTAGAAAATCAACATAAAGACGTGTTTAAAATTTTGTGAGAACCGTACCCCTAGAAAATTTGAAAAAAACGACGAGAAAAAAAATTTTAAGAACCGTACCCCTAGAAAATTTCAAAAAAATCACGAAAAAAAAATTGGTTCAAGCACTGACGTGAAGTCAGAAGCTTTTGCGCGTATGTTCTATTGTCCATTCTTCTGTATTGGACACCCTTAATCGAAATTACCATGGTAAATTATGTTGTCCATTCTCCTGTATTGGACACTTAATTCGAATTTACCATGGTAAATTCGAATTAAGAGTGTCCAATACAGGAGAATGGACAACATAATTTACCATGGTAATTTCGATTAAGGGTGTCCAATACAGAAGAATGGACAATAGAACATACGCGCAAAAGCTTCTGACTTCACGTCAGTGCTTGAACCAATTTATATCTTTCCATTTGTTCTCATTTAGTGGATTCAGTGGATCCATTACGAATGAACAAGCATTGGACCTAACGCGGCTGAAAATACTATAAGACTATAAATAAAATGGAGATATCGCATTGAACTGCGGGTCCTTTAACTAAAATCGATGCCTTGTTAGAAGAGGAATATAAGTCACTGAAAGAACAATCTTACCGAATATTTACAAAGTTGAGATTTCAAACAGGTTGAATGGTGTAATCTTAAAAAGAAATAATTTACGCGTTAAAATCAACAAATCCAGAGCGTTCCTGGCAATAGGGTCCTTCATAATGGCTTCGTATAATTAATATACTTGAATATATATATATGAATATATTTCACAAGTCAAATAGACCCCAGGGGGTTCATTGATTTGCCGAGAAAGCAAGAGCAGACGCGTTTCTGGCTTCTTGGCCTTCATCAGTACTCTGTAGCTTCTCAACAAATTCAACTAAACTGACCCGGGTTAAGCCTCTCAGAGCCGGCTTGGTCGATCATACCTAATCGCCCACGCCACCTATGAGACAAAACACGGAAATCAGCCTTTCCCCACCAGTGAATATTTGAAGCGTGAATTCATATGCCACCATTCACTCGATTTTAATCGAGAAACGAGTCCCGCAGAGCTCAGACAGTATCTTCTCAATGGCCATGAACGCTGTTTAGCGAGGGGAAAGGCTGATTTCCGTGTTTTGTCTCATAGGTGGCGTTGGCGATTAGGTATGATCGACCAAGCCGGCTCTGGGAGGTTTAACCCGGGTCAGTTAAGTTGAGTTTGTTGAGAAGCTACAGAGTACTGATGAAGGCCAAGAAGCCAGAAACGCGTCTGCTCTTGCTTTCTCGACAAATCAATGAACCCCCTGGGGTCTATTTGACTCGTGAAACATATGCATAAGTATATTTATTATACGAAGCCATTTATGAAGGACCCTATTGGCAGGAACGCTCTGGACTTGTTGATTGGAAAATAAGTCACTGAAAGAACAATCTTACCGAATATTTACAAAGTTGAGATTTCAAACAGGTTGAATGGTGTAATCTTAGAAAGAAACAATTTACTCGTTTTTGGCGCTCTAGTTCCTCGGAACAGAGTGTTTATGAATTTGCTCAAATGTCTGTAATTTTAGAATTTTTGGCTGAAAATGATCTCAAACGATTTGGTTCGACTCACTGATCAAGAATCCGAGGTCGAAATCGATTCTGTCCGCCGGCCGTATGCACGATAACTCTCGAACGAAAGGAGTTAGAGGACTGAAATTTGCAGGGTGGGTTTAGAGCGTAAATATCTCAGACAAGTTCGTTAATGGGCGAAATCCATAGAGCTGTTTCGGAGTTATGGCCGATTTTAGTAAAAATATTTTTCATGAATATTTCCGAAACCGATTACTCGATCTATCTGAAATTTGGCATCAAATTGTAGAATCATTACCTTCATACACATGTGCAGTATTGCCGCAAAGTGTCAAAAATTTGAAAATTAAAATTTTTTTTTCTACAATAACTCTCGAACGGAATGAGCTAGGCAGTTGAAATTTTCATAGTAGGTTAGGGAGATGAATATCTCGGTTAAGTTCGTTATTGGGTAAATAGGCCAGATGGTTACGGAGTAACGAAAACAAAATTTTTTTTTTGAGTAGCAAATTTCAAATTCAATTTTTATTTGAGTTGCAGTTTCACCATAATAATCCATTGATATCATTTTCAACTCCAACAAGCTAATACTTTCGGAGATAAGATTTTTCGAAATTTCAATAATGAATCGTACTTCTGATAATCTCGGAAACAGAGCCAAAAATTCAAAATTTTTATTTTACATTTTTGGGCGCATGTTCTAGGGGAACATCGTCCTATCATTTCGTCCAAATGTCTGTAATTTTCGAATTTCGAGCTGAAAATTGGCTAATAGACTAATTCGGACTCCCTGATCACGAATCCGGTGTCAGATTTTTGGGTGCCGTCCGGCGGTAGGCACGATAACAGGAGCACCGAAGGTCCTATCGACTTCAAACTTTCAGGGTAGGTTTCTGATCAAAATGCGACGGTTAAGTTCGTTAACGGGCAAAATCGGCCGGACGGTTTAGAAGTTATAGACATTTCAAATTTTGAGGTTATTTCCCTGATATTTCAGGAACTAAAGAAGATGTTGAATCGAAACTTGGTAGTCAGTTCGAGGATATAAACGCGCAACTTTTGGCAAAATTCTGTTATGATCGAAATGTTGGTAATTATTAAAAAAATATTTCTTTTAATTTTTTCGAAAAAAAAATTTTTTTTTCGTGAACTATTCATCAGATTGCAACAAAAACTTGTACTAACGTCAATTGTAGTATTTTGCAACATTGTGCAAAATTTTGGCTCTATACGATTTCAATTTCTGGAGATATAAGACAAAATGTGTCAAATTTCCTGGGTCTCTCTCAGTATTTTCATCGATTATTCTATGAACTCTTTGAATTCCACCGAAAACAAATTCAAAGACATAAACATAAAGAATCAAGTCATAGTTTAGACGTCGAAAGAAGGACGATGTTGATCGACTTGAAAAGGTACCTATTTCAAGAAATGCAATAATGAAATGCTTAATTTATGGATATAATATTATCTAAGTATTGTTGGGATCGGGCAGTTGGAAAATTTTTTAATAAAAAAATTTGTACCGACGTTAAATCAAGCATTCTACACGAGTGTGCAAAATTTCAGTTCGATACGATCTCAATTCCAGAAGATATTGCTTAAAATTCACATTCCAGCGTGTTTTGACGTTCTATGGTCACAGAAAATCGTCACAAAAATCTATTTACCTCATTTGACGGCTGTTTGTCAAATCAATTAATTCCAATAATTGATGTCAGATTTCCTACATACCAAGTTCAAACACATTTTATTATATGGAAAACACTTATTATGATCACGTTCTACAGGAATTGATACTAAATAGAAGCTAGATGAAGATTATTGTAATGGAAAATTTGTGTTCCAGAATAATATTAAGGTATTCAACATGATACTGCTTTTTTTCTTTACTGGTCAGTACGGGCCACAAGGAAGATGAACATGCGCCCAATAGCTCCTGTCCACAGGGCTTGAACCAATTTTTTAAGATTAGGTTCGATTCTGCGGTGAAAAATAATGATAGTTTTCCAACATGTATGCTCCTAAATTCAAAAAAAAAACTCAGAAATTATTCAATTTAGGAGCATAATCATGCAAGAAAACTATCATTATTTTTCACGAAGAGTCCAACGCAATCATAAAAAATGGGTTCAAGCCCTGTGGACAGGAGCTTTCTGGCGCTCTAGTTCAAACAGACAAATTATATCTCCGAAAGTATTGCTTTCTCTGAGTTGGGAATTATATCAATCTATACATATGATAGAGCTGCATCATAAAGGAAATTCAATTCAAATAATAGTTTATTTATCAAGATTAAATGAGCAACCATGAGAATGAGAACTGCATCATGGAAGAAATCGAATTAAATCTGGCCAATTTTGCCCAATAACGAACTTAACCGAGATATTCATCTCCCTAACCTACTCTGAAAATTTCAACTACCTAGCTCATTCCGTTCGAGTTATTGTGGAAAAACTTTTTTTAAATTTTCAAACTTTTTTTTCACACTTTGCGGTAATCTGGTCAATACAAAACTTCACATGCGTTAAAGGTCATGATTCTACAATTTGATGCTAAATTTCAGATAGATCGAACGAACTTGTCCGAGATATTTACGCTCCAAAACCACCTTGCAATTTTCAATACGCTAACTCCTTTCGTTCGAGAGTTATCGTGCCTATGGCCGGTCGGCCGGCCGGACAGAATCGATTTCGCACTCGGATTCTTGATCAGTGAGTCGAACCAAATCGTTTGAGACCATTTTCAGCCAAAAATTCCAAAATTACAGACACTTGTACAAATTGATAAGCACTCTGTTCCGAGGAACTAGAGCGCCAAAAAAACAAGTTTCGTATGACAATTGCCCAAAACAGGTTTAAAGTACCTACAAATAGTAGGTATTCCATAAAACATGTATGAAAGAAGATGAGTAATAAATAAAATACCCTGTAATCGATCAAAAATTTCCTGATCTACGTTCACCAAATTTTCTCCTCTCTCGAACTACAGAATTATGCTTTCAATATTTACGTAATATTTTCAAACATTTTCGGGTGAGGCCGCGTTGCATCGCTAAAATACGAGTATTTCAACCCCAATATTTTTGAAGTTACAATATTCCCTTCTGTCAAGTTGACATTATGACAATTCATACATAGAATAATTATATCAATGTGTGAAATACGATTTACATTGAAATTTTGAAGAATCATATCTCCGAAAGTATTAGCTTGTTAGAGTTAAAAATGATATGAATGGATTCTTATGATAAAACTTCTTATTAAAAAAAATTTAATTTGGAATTTGTTTCGTAAAAAAAAAATTTTTTTTTTGCTACTCCGAAACCATCTGTCCGATTTTGCCCAATAACGAACTTAGCCGAGATATTTATCCTCCAAACCTACTCTGAAAATTTCAACTCTCTAGCTCATTCCGTTCGAGAGTTATCGTGCCTACGGCCGGACGGCCGGACAGAATGAATTTCGACCACGGATTCTTGATCAGTGACTCGAACCAAATCGTTTAAGACCATTTTCATCGAAATATTCGAAAATTACAGACATTTGGGCAAATTGATAAGCACTCAGTTCCGAGGAACTAGAGCGCCAAAAAATAGGGTTCTAATTTGAAAAACAGAAGTTATGGCCAATTTTTGGTCACAATTTTCGACACAAAATTTGAAACACCCTCTGATGATATTTCTGAAATTCAAAAGATCCATGACCTTTCCACATTCTTCCTCTTCGATGTTTTAAAAACGGTTCACGCTCAGGATGTTTAAAACAAGAATAATGAACCTAATACTGACTTAACATATTTGACTTTTTTCCGGTTTTTTTTTCGATATTTTGAAAAATATTTGAATGAATACAATGGTTGTAACAGAAATCTATTCAGCATTGAATACTTGATCATACCAGGAATGCAAAACTGGAAAAAAAAATGTTTATCATCTAATTTATTTTCACTCCCTGTATAACCGGAAGTGATTGGGCTTCGAAAATATTTTAGCTCTGTAGAGAATTTCAAGCAATATCATAATCCCAATTTTCAGATTTCAAATATCTCCAGTTCTCCAGAAACTTCTAATAGGCACTCGAACTTGGGACACCCTGTATTATATTATTGCGTCAATAATATTGACCGTGTGGAGTGGACAGAGTCATGTTATAGGTAACTGAAATACATCGACGTGATTCTGGGAAATTTTCTATTGATATCGGTATCTTTTGTTTTAAGTTAATGACATTCCATAATTATTAGTGTTGATAAAATTCGAATTTTTGTTCGAGTACATGATAAAATTGACATTCATGAATCAGCGATAAAAATACACACGTCGGCAAGTATTGAAACATGAAAAAACCCCATTTTACAACGGTTCGACTACCTGCAATTTACAAACATGGATGCAATTGAAATGAATATTTGAGTATATCAGACATCACTTCAAGGTAGATTTGGAAAAAAAATAAGTAGCGCCTCTTGAATGACGAATTTCTTGTTGTCGAGATTAAAAATGATTTCGTTATACAGGATTTTATTTATTGAATATCAAACCTCGATTTTAATATAATAACTGACAAAGAGACTGCAACACCCAGAAGGAACTGTTCAAATTTTGAATTTTTTTCGGTAAAACACAGACAGTATAGCAAGGAGTAAATGATTAATATTGGAGAAAAATATCGTGAAGGTTTTGTCATGTAAACATTTTTTGTTACTTACATATTGTAGTCGTTTTCTGCAAATTTTTTAAATTTTACAACAAACCAGCTGTTCGAGGAGATCCAAAGTGGATGTTTAGTTGTTGTTAAAATGCCTAGAGCACGTGTACGCGGCATTTATCGCCAGCTAAATGAATTTGAAAGAGGTCGAATTATTGGTCTACGGGAGGCGGGATTGTCATTTCGAGAAATCGCTAACCGTACGAACAGAAATCCAACTACGGCTATGAGATGTTGTCAAGCGTGGTTTTATAATGCCCAAAATCGAAGAAGAGTAGGCACCGGACGTCGAAGGGTCACAAATGAAGTACAATGTCCACGTCTAAGACTTATGGCTATTAGAGACCGATTTGCGACAACTCGATCTTTGGCTGATGAGTGGTTAGGAGAACAAGGCCATCCTGTAACTGTCCGAACGGTTTACCGCCGGATAAAGTCTTTTGGACAGCATCATTATCGACCCCATCTTGTGTTACCTCTGACGGATGAGCATCGCCGACAACGATTACAGTGGTGCAGAGAAAGTCAACATTGGAATGTGGAATGGCATCAGGTTGTCTTTTCTGATGAATCTCGATTCTCCTTGGGTGCACATGATGGCCGAAGAAGGGTTACACGACGTCGGGGAGAAAGACGTGAACCTCTTTTTGATATTGAGCGTCATGTACACCGGACAGTAGGCGTTCTGGTATGGGTGGCTATTGCACATGCAAGTAGGTCACCTTTAGTCTTTATTCGAGGTAACAAGACAGCACTGCGTTACCTTCAAGAAATAGTGCCGCCCAGAGCCCCCGACCTTTCGCCCATAGAGCATGTTTGGGACATCATGGGTAGAAGGCTTGGATATTTACCCCAGCCCCCACGGACTTTGGCGGCTCTGAGACATGAACTACAGTTAATCTTTGATACAGAGGCGGATACCTTGTACCCGGTTAAGTACCTCCACCAAATATGAGTCCCATCATCATCAGAAATTCTCGAACGCGTCATATTAAGGTAGGGTGAGTTAATTAAATGATAAAAAGTGTATATTCCACTAATGTGACATTTGAGAGTGACGTAACGAAAGGGAGGTCTACAAAACTGTGAAAAAAATGTCATCTCGACATTCTTCGAAATTTTCAGGTTACTTGTGCATCTGAATGCGACATTCGAGTTTGTTTATAGGTATAATCGGCCAAACGGTTTTGGAGTTATACCCATCTGAAATTTGGTTGTTATTTCCTCAGTAACTCGAAAAATACAAAACCGATCCATTTCAAACATGGTTATTAGTTGTAGAATGGCATCGCGAAAATTTTTTCAGAATTTCGTGAGGATTGTATCACTAAAAAAATTTTGAAAAATCATAGAAAATTATTGAAAAAAATTCTATATATCAGAAAGTATTCCTCCGGCATCGCTGAAATTTTGCGAGCGACTTCAGAACCTAACTCTGCTACTGAGTTCTAAGTTTGAACAAGATCGGATCTATATTGTTGGAGATATGAGCAGCCTTGTGTGAGTTCAGTAGCTGGATGGGGGACCACTGCCTCGACAACTCTCGAACGAAAGGAGATAGGGACTTGAAATTTTCAGAATACGTTGCGCATCTGAATGGGAGATTTAAGTTCGCTGTTGGCCATAATCGGTCCAACGGTTTCGGAGTTATACCCTTCTGGAATATTTTTTCCTGGATAACTCAAAAATATACACTCGATCGAATTGAAGCTTGGTAACTAGTTGTACAATATCGACATGAAGATGTGTATAAAATTTTGTGAGGAACGTACAACTAAAAAATTTTTAAAAAATTACGAAAAAATATTTTGTATCTCATGATTCCTTGAAAACAGAAAGAAATAGCGACTAGCAGTTGTCAGGGCAGATTGCGAATCTGCATGCGATATTTAAGATCGTTAACTAGCATAATCAGCCAACTGGTTTTGGAATTATATCAATCTGAAATTTGGTTGTTATTTCCTCAATAACTCAAAAAATACAAATCCGATCCAATTCAAATATGAGTAAAGTTGTAGAATGCCAACGCGAATATTCTTGCGAAATTTCGTGAGGATCGTAGCAATAGAAAATTTAAAAAAAAAACATTGAAAAAAAAATTGGTTTAAGCACTGACGTGAAGTCAGAAGCTTTTGCGCGTATGTTCTATATATTGTCCATTCTCCTTCATTGGACACTCTTAATCGAATTTAGCATGGTGAATATTCTATTGTCTGTTCTCCTGTATTGGACACTCCGAATTTACCAAGGTATATTCGATTAAGAGTGTCTAATACAGGAGAACAGACAATAGATTTCACCATGGAAAATTCGATTAAGAGTGTCCAATACAGAAGAATGGACAATAGAACACACACGCAAACGCTTCTGACTTCACGTCAGTGCTTGAACCTATGTTTTATAATTTGGAAATATTAAACCTAAATCGGCGATGTGCTATATCAAAGGGTTATATATATTTATTACAAACATCTATATAATACGGTTCAACCATAGTAGGAGTATGTGGACGGAGCATGTAACTCTTATCTTCAATTAAATATCATAAAAGATAAGAATTACATGCTCGTTAAAACCTAAATAATGATAATGAAAGTGACTTATCTCGAATTATTTCCAGGCTTACAACTGGTCGTGAAATATGTAGCCATTTCAACATCCTCCCATTCAACGATTCAACTGTCATCAACGACGCCCGTTAATCTTTTTCACCAACGATAATAAAATAAACTCCATGTATACCGAGTGGCAGGGCAAGATCTGAGGGCGGCAAGCTGGTAAAGATGAGAGCGAATACACGAAGAGCAAAACCTCAGAAAAAAATTGGTTCAAGCCCTGTGCACAAGAGCTTTTTGGCGATATTGTTCAAACAGACAAATTATATCTCCGAAAGTATTGGTTTCTCAGAGTTGGGTATTATATCAATGGATTCTTATGATAGAACTGCATCATTAAAGAAATTAAATTCAAATTATAGTTTATTTATCAAGATTAAATGAGCAATCTGAGAATGAGAACTGCACCATGGAAGATATCAAATTAAAATAGCTTAAATGAATTTGACTCTCTCTTATAGAACAGGATGACATGTACGAGTATGAACACAGATCATATAATAAAGCTTAGATAGAATAATTATAGCATTCTGTGGAAACATAGAAGTACGATTCATTATTGAAATTTAGAACTTCATCTTAGCAGAAATTG
Source organism: Halyzia sedecimguttata (assembly GCA_937662695.2). Lineage (NCBI taxonomy): Eukaryota > Metazoa > Arthropoda > Insecta > Coleoptera > Coccinellidae > Halyzia > Halyzia sedecimguttata. Next base: position 7,867,001 of record OW569414.2, on the reverse strand, counting down.
AATTCAAACATCATAGAAGAATTTAAGTTCAACAAGAGTGCCAAAAATTATCAATCCAAAACCAATAGACGAATTCTACCCAACAACGAACTCATCCGAGATATTCATTCCTCAATTCTATGATGAACGATAATATATACTTTCCTCAAATCTACTCCAATACACCAATATTCCAGTTTTGTTTTTAGTGGAGATATTCTGAACTCAATATTATTAACTTACCATTACCATTCCCATCATCATATGGATTGACCATCGGCATGAAAATATCAACCAACAAAAAGTATGATTAGTATCATTATTATAATTCTCATATTGATACCATTACTGGAATGAATGACAATGAGACAACGTCAAAGTTGACATTATAACAATTCATAGAATAGCCACAGAATAATTCTATCATTGAAATTTGTAAAAATCATATCTCCGAAAGTATTAGTTTGTTAGAGTTAAAAATGATATGAATGGGTTCTTATGGTAAAACTGCTTATTGAAAAAAATTTAATTTGGAATTTGTTCTGGAAAAAAACAAATTTTTTTTTGTTACTCCGAAACCATCTGTCCGATTTTGCCCAATAACGAACTTAGCTGAGATATTTATCCCCCAAACCTACTCTGAAAATTTTAACTGTCTAGCTCATACCGTTCGAGAGTTATCGTGCCTACGGCCGGACGGCCGGACCGGCCTGACAGAATGAATTTCGACCACGGATTCTTGATCAGTGAGTCGAACCAAATCGATTAAGACCATTTTCATCGAAAAATTCGAAAATTACAGACATTTGGGCAAATTGATAAGCACTCAGTTCCGAGGAACTAGAGCGCCAAAAAATTGGTTTAAGCCCTGTGCACAAGAGCTTTTTGGCGATATTGTTCAAACAGACAAATTATATCTCCGAAAGTATTGGTTTCTCAGAGTTGAGAATTATATCAATGTATTTATTTATTTATTTATTTATTTATTTATACAAATACGGGAAAGCCCCATTACTATAATAAAAAATGTTCACAAAAAAATATTAAAACTGATAATTTTACCAAAACTAAGACTAAGACTAAAATTATCAAGGTGGAATTACATATAACAATATTGAAGTAGGGATACAAACGCTTCAATTACAGTGATAGTTACAATGTGCCACTACATTCAAGATGCACAGACATTTACAATACTGGCAGCCTCTATGAACTCCTGAGCCCCCGAACAGATCCACCAAATACATTCAAATTCAATTCTTTATTCTTTTCAATGTTCTATCTAGTGGAGAATTGATACCATAGTTGGTTGAGTGGTGTGGAATATGAAATGTACAAGAATGTCTCAAAACTCTGCTGGGAACATTTAAGTTAATATTTTTGAGTAATTCCGGACAACAGACCATTCCATTCAGAAGCTTGAATACAAAAATAATATCTCCATATAATCTTCTTTTTTCTAGAGTATCCAAATGTAAATGCTGCAAGACATCTGTGTAATCCCGACAACGGTGGGTTATATTGGCTTTGAATGAACATACTCTCAAAAATCTATTTTGGACCTTTTCTAAAGTTCTACCATGTGTTCCATAAAATGGAGACCATATCATTGATCCATATTCGAGTCGACTAGCGAAGTATAAACAGATTTAATAGAATTTACAGAAAATTCTTTGCAGTCGAATTGAAGTTTGGTATCTAGTTGTAGAATATGGACATAAAGACGTGTTTAAAATTTTATAAGAACCGTACTCCTAGAAAATTTTGAAAAAAATTATGAAAAAATAAAAATTGGTTCAAGCACTGACGTGAAGTCAGGAGCTTTCGCGCGTATGTTCTATTGTCCATTCTCCTGTATTAGACACCCTTAATCGAATTTACCGTGGTAAATTATATTGTGCATGCTTCTGTATTGGATACTTAATTCGAATTTACCATGGTAAAGTATTTTTTTATTAAATTGCAATTGATGGAGAAACCAGTTAACGATTCAGACAGTATTTTTTGAGTAGACATATTGGCTACTCCTGTACTGTGAAAAAATTACCGCTGGAATATATAGAGTGATCATAATTAATATTCAAATATCAACTACAAATAAGGTTCAAAAATTTCCTTTTTTCAAATGGCACACGTGGTATTTCTACATCTCGTGAACGTAAAAATTAATTTCGAAACTGTATTCGAAAGGTTTTCCTACACCTAAACCTGATAGTTTCTCAGCAATTTTCGACCATAATTTGCAATTGATGTTTGAAAATTAATTATGTTCACTCTGTATATTCCAGATTAATTTTTTTTTCGGTATAGGAGTAGCCAATATGTCTACTTGAAAAAATACTGTCTGTATTGCTGTCGTAACTGGTTTCTTCATTAATTGCATTTAAAAACACTCCATATTTTCAAAAATGGTGCTTCTAAGATATAAAGTGATCTGAAGAAACGCATCGTAATTTGAGCTTGCCATTCCATTTTTTAGGTCAAATACAAGGTGTTACATTTGCAAAAATGTAACTTTGGTCTCTATCTTTGTTTTCGAACACTCTGTATATATGAAAATAATTTTAAATTGTGCTTTTGAACACCCTACACACAACACAAAAAATATTCTCAAAATATCCTCATTTACTCCCCCAGAACGAGCTCCGCGTCCACTGGATCACACTCGACAAACTAATTTATCACCGGTTTTTGATTTTTGACGAAAATAATGAATCATTATGTTCGAAAATTGATTCCATTACATGTTGATTGCATTATGATGAATTGAAACAATATCTTCTGTTGGGATAATATAACAAAAACAAGATTGTTTCAGAACATATGTTATTATAATCTAAAGAACTGAACCTTTGCCAAATATCAATTTGGTTATTTGGGTTTCCTAATATACATAATCAATTATAATGTAGAATAATAAAATGAAACTACAACTAGAAATTGGTTTCTGATGATAAGAGGTAGATGTAAACCAATTTCTTATCTTGATACATATCTCATAATCTCGCATATAATGAGAAACAATAGCTCCAACTGACCTCTCATAATTTGATGTCAATTGGAAATTATAGACGGGATTCTTGATATTGAAGAGGTTGAAATAGTATGTACAACCTTAGGATCGCATTCTGCGTATGAAAATGACAACTGGATTATTATTTTTTCTTGAGCATAAGGGATTTAAATATTTAATTATAAAACTTTGCAAATCACCTCCGAAATTATTGGTTTTTCAGAGTTGGCAATCAATAGATTCTTATGATAGAACTGCATCATAAAAGAAACCAAATAAAATGAACTTATCAGACACACTCATTCCTCAAATCTACTCTGAAAATCAAATTTATATTATATCAACCGAAATATTCCAATATTCCAGTTTTGTTTTTACTGTAGAAATTCTGAACCCAATTTGATTAACTTAACAAAGTATATATTTCCATCATCATATGGATTATCCAAGGGAATCATATTATCACCCAAAAAATATAATATCCTATAATCCTGATAATTCTACGATAGCTGAGGTTATTTCATTGGTCATTTTGCATTCAATCAATCTTTGTTTTCTAGAACAGGAGGTATGTTATATCATAATTAACGAATTTTGTTTAGAAACAGGAATAAATATGTCTCTTATCGGAAGATAAGATGACATGTATGAACACAAATAATGAAATTCATAGATACAAATACGGAAGTTCATTTTTGATTACGACATTCTGTGAAATCATAGAATTACGATATATAATTGAAATATCATATCTCCGAAATTATTGACCTGTTATAGTTGAAAATGATATAAATGGATTACTATGATCAAACTGCATGTTAAAAAAAAAGGAATATGAAATTGGTAATGTAAAAAAAATTGATCGTTACTCCGAAACTACGATTTTGGCCAATAACGAACTCAACCGAAATCTTTATCTCCCGAACCTACTGTGAAAATTTCAACTGCCTAGTTCATGCCGTTTGAGAGTTATCGTGTTGACGACCGGACAGAATTGATTTCGATCACGGTTTCTTATTCAGTGAGTCGAACCAAATCGTTTAAGACCATTCTCAGACAAAAATTCGAAAATTACATACATTTGGGCAAATTGATAAGCCCTCTATTCCGAGGAACAAGAGCGCCAAAAGGCAAAACTTTGACAGATATAGAGGTATACTATGCAATGCCAGAATATGGCTCGAACTATTTAGTGAGGATTTTATTGGATTGCTTTAACGATGCTCAGAAGATTGTACCACTAGTAAATAGATAGCGATTTGTAATTTCCAGAGTTGGTTGCGCAGCCGAATGCGACATTTGAGTTTATAGGTATAATCAATCTAACGGTTTTGGAGTTATACCAATCTGAAATTTGGTTGTTATTTCCTCAATAGCTCTAAAAATACGAAACCGATCCAATTAAAGCATGGTTAATAGTTGTAGAATGCCAACGCAAAAATTCTTGCAAAATTTCGTGAGGATCATATCACTAAGGGCCGGTATTATAAAACTATTTTGACAGATATCTTGAAGTTAACTTGTGGAATGACGTCACCGTCAAAGTTATCTTCCCATTTTACGAGTTAACTTTATTGGGTGGATGGGGTATGGGTTAAAGTTAAAGTTAAAGTTAACTTTGTAGAAAATGGTGATTTTCGACAGTTCATATGTAAATATAACCTAAGTATTGGATATAACCCTAATTTTATTATTTGATTTTCCGCAGCGATATCCAATTTATTTTTGAGGAACTTTTGTTCTTTTGTTTTTGGCGCTCTAGTTCCTCGGAACTGAGTGCTTATCAATTTGCCCAAATGTCTGTAATTTTCGAATATTTCGATGAAAATGGTCTTAAACGATTTGGTTCGACTTACTGATCAAGAATCCGTGGTCGAAATTCATTCTGTCCGGCCGGTCCGGCCGGCCGGCCGGCCGTAGGCACGATAACTCTCGAACGGAATGAGCTAGAGAGTTGAAATTTTCAGAGTAGGTTTGGGGGATAAATATCTCGGCTAAGTTCGTTATTGGGCAAAATCGGACAAATGGTTTCGGAGTAACAAAAAAAAAATTTTTTTTTTACGGAACAAATTCCAAATTAAATTTTTTTTAATAAAAAGTTTTATCATGAGAATCCAATCATATCATTTTTAACTCTAACAAGCTAATACTTTCGGAGATATGATTTTTCAAAATTTCAATAATAAATCGTATTTCAACGTTGTCACAGAATAATATTATTCTATGTATGAATATGAATTGTCATAATGTCAAATGATGTTCAATTGAAGAATTGTGAGCGAAGTGAGAAAAATCTCAGATATGATTTTTCAAAATTTCAATAATAAATCGTATTTCAACGTTGTCACAGAATGATATTATTCTATGTATGAATATGAATTGTCATAATGTCAAATGATGTTCCTGAGAATTGTGAGCGAAGTGAGTTAAATCTCAGTTGTTTGCTCCGATATTAGTTTTTCTCAGAAAATTCTTACATTTCGGAACTGAACATGAAGTAAGAGATCTGAGAGTAGTGAGACTGCTTTTCATCCATAGACATAGATATAACTCTCGAACGGAATGAGGTAGGTAGTTGAAATTTTCAGAGTAGTTTAGGGAGATGAATATCTCGGTTGAGTTCGTTATTGGGCAAAATTGACCAGATTTAATTTGATTTCTTCCATGGTGCTTTTCTCATTCTCATGATTGCTCATTTAATCTTGATAAATAAACTATTATTTGAATTGAATTTCCTTTAGGATGCAGTTCTATTATATGAATGCATTGATATAATTCCCAACTCTGAGAAACCAATACTTTCGGAGATATAATTTGTCTGTTTGAACTAGAGCGCCAGAAAGCTCCTGTCCACAGGGCTTGAACCCATTTTTTTTATGTATGAAATGGTATTTAGAAATCGTTCAGACCATTTCACCATGGAACGAAACGGAATTTAAAAGCAGATTTGGATCATCAAAAGAGTCTGTACTAGTGTTAATGGGTCACATTGAAGCAAATTTACAAAGACCAACTACCTAATAGGTTTGTATTTCTAGCATCTATTTTAATATCTAGTGTAAATTATAATTATTTTTAGACTGTACTCAAGTGATTTATACAATTATATAACTTTTAGGGGGAAATGATGCTGAAAATTATCGGAACAGAAGAGGATACTTCTCATATAATGTCCAAACCGTTGCTGATAGTCATTTACGCATTAGAGATAACGTAGCACGGTGGCCGGGAGCCACACATGACAATATAATATTTACGCATTCTAGACTCAAGGCACGATTTGAAGAAGGCACCTTTGGTAATAGTTTTTTGGTGAGCGATTCAGGATATGCATTACCCGAGTATATGGTGATTCCTCTGGAAAACCCACAAAATCAACCCCAGAGACTCTACAATGAATCTCAAATAAGAACTAGAAATGTTGTAGAAAGGCTGTACGGTGTATGGAAAAGAAGATTTTCCATACTGCAATTGACAATTCGATTAAAGAGAGAAACAATATGACTGTTATCGTAGCAACTGCAGTGCTTCATAATATCGCAGTTAATAAGAGGGAAAAAGAACCTGATCAAAATGTGGCTGTAGAATTGGAAAATTTCAATCAACATATGCCACACAATCAGAATCGTAATTTGGTGCGACAAGAATTGATTGAAAAATACTTCCAAACTTTATAAATACATTATATAAAAAATATTTAATCATTTCATTTCAATTCCTATGCCCGAAATTTTTCTTTTATAGATCTTATGAGCATAACCAACACTTTTTTTTTTGGTCATTTAAAAATAAAGAATAAATTGATATAATTCCCAACCCTGACAAACCAATACTTTCGGAGATATAATTTGTCTGTTTGAACTAGAGCGCCAGAAAGCTCCTCTCCACAGGGCTTGAACCCATTTTTGAGTTGAACAGATCGCCAAAAATGCATGACTTCGACCTATCAAACCATCTTTCGCTATTCATGAAAGGGGAGAAATTAAATTCATAATTCCATACTTATGACGCTCACTGTATACTAACATCGATGTTGATATTCAAATTAATCGTGGATAATATATTATATTGTCCCATCTAAATAGCTACATCGGTCCCTGCAGAGTTGTAAACCTCGCGCGAGACATCTATCTTTTACCTACAATTACAGTGGAAAAAATCCGAGTCACGTGGTGTCCCGTTCAATTGTTCGAAAGTGATCCCGCATGCAATAGAGTTGTAATAAAGGTGGACACCGATTTCGTACTGTTAGTACCATTCCACCACGGTGCTACCACCTCCCACATCCGAGTCCTCGAGCTGGCTCTCTCATTCTTCATCACGCGTTTTCTAACACTACGTTCTCGGTACCTGCATCCGTTTGAATCGGCTTAGGATCCCAAGATCGGCGAGATCCTGTGGTACGTAAGGGTTGGCTAAGACAGCGGGGGTGAATCTGGTAGTGCGAGGGACGCATTTCCTGTCATACGTTTTCGTTTTCGTTGTCCCTGGGATGAGAAATAGATAAGAGTGTGTTGTGACAGTTTTGTTTTCGAATGTTTTGTATTTGATAACGATGGATATCAAAGGGAATGAAATTACATGGAACAGTAAGTGGATTTTATTTATTATTGTATTAAATCATCGATTCATTATTGTATACGAGCTTATGTGTATGAGGCTTTTATTGATAGTCTACAGGCTGGTCACAGGAAAAGTTTCTTGGAATCGAATAATTCGATTATTATTTCTCGTTAAAATGGAATTTCTGATATATTACGTGTATACAGTGTGTGGATAAAGTAAGTAACAAAATTCATAACTGCGTTATTGAATGTTTTCAAGCGAAACGCTCGAACAGGTCAATTTTAGTTTTTTAATTTAACACCTTATGTTATAAAAATTTTACTTATAAACTCATTCATTTTTAAAGATTGACGTCATATTTTTTTTTAAATGATCACCCCATTTTTTTGCTGCTTTATTCGACGGTGCAACTTACCTAAATAATGGTGTAATGAATTGATACCGTAGATAACAATTTTTTTCATGAAATATTACATTTACTGTACAAAAATGAAACTTTCATGGAAGAAAATCTGTATTCAACCCAAAAAACAATCAAAATTTAGCGCCAATGTTCAAATTACTATCCGTCAAACATTCCAAACTGACCGATGTGAATGTAAACACTTCGCAACAACACTAATTATCGTTATGACATCTGTGTCGCATTTGACAGATTAAAAAAAAATGGTTCAAGCACTGACGTGAAGTCAGGATCTTTTGCGCGTATGTTCTATTGCCCATTCTCCTGTATTGGACACTCCTAATTCACATTTAATAGAACATACGCGCAAAAGCTCCTGACTTCACGTCAGTGCTTGTTCCAATTTTTTTTTCATAATTTTTTTAAAATTTTCTAGGGGTACAACAAACTCAAATGTTGCTGTCAGATGCACAGATGCACTACCTAACCTGAAAATCTGCTATATTTTTCCGTTCTCAGGTTATCGTGACATAAAAAATATTCTTTAATAATTTTTTTTAAATTTTCTAGTGATGCGATTCTCACAAAATGTCACAAACGTGCTTGTGTCCATATTCTACAACTATTCACAAAGTTTCAATTCGATCGGATTAATATTGGTTGAAAATAAAATTATTATTCGGGAACCATTGGGCCGATTATGCCCATTAACGAACCCGTCGAATGTGGATGCGCCACCCTGAAAATTTCAAGTCGCTATCTCATTCCGTTCTCAAGTTATCGTGGCAACGGAAGGCCGGCCGGCTGGACAGAATCAAATTTGTCCTCGAACTCAATCGTTTGAGACCATTTTCGGCAAAAAAATCGAAAATTACAGACATTTGGGCAAAATGATAACGCGATGTTCCCCAGAAAATAAGCGCAAAAACAATATACCTAGGTACTCTTAAATTTTACTTCTTAAAAAGTGGAAAGCCCTGTAGACAGGAGCTTTGGCGCTCTTGTTCAAACTTTGACAAATCATATCTCCGAAAGTATTGGTGTCTCAGAGTTGGGAATGATATCAATGGATTCTTATAATAGGACTGCATCATAAAAGAAACTAAATCAAAACAAGAGCTCCAAAAAGTGTCTATTGAAAAAAAAGAGTACCTATCAAAAATTATTATTCCGAAACCACCAGAACGATTCTACCCAATAACGAACTCATCTGAGATATTCCTTCCTCAAATCTGAAATTAAGCGAATTTTCCAGTTTCGTTTTTACTGGAGATATTCTGAACCCAATTTACTCACCAAACTATATATTTCCATCATCTTAATTATGGATTATCCACGGGCGTTATATTATCACCTTAAAAGTATAATATCATATCATCCTCATAGTTCTACGATAGCTGAGGTTATTTCATTGGTCATTTTGCATTCAATCATACTTGGTTTTCTAGAACAGGAGGGGTTGTATATCAAGAATAACGAACTATAAATATATTTGACATGTCCGTTATCCTTATAGGAAAATAATATGACATGCATGAACACAGATCATATTATGATAATTCATAGATAGAATAATTGAGTACAGCATTCTGTGAAGACATAGAAGTATGATTTATTTTTGAAATTTTGAAAAATCATATCTGCGAAAGTATTAGGTTCTTAAATTTGAAGATGATATCAATGGATTTTTATGGTGAAGCTGCATCTTAAAAAAAATAATTTGAAATTTGTGAGGTAAAACAATTTTTTTTCCGGTACTTCGGAACCACTAACGTCCACTAACGAACTCAACCAAGATATTCATCTTATCGTGTTTACGGAGGGCCGAACGGCCGGACAGAATCGATTTTGACCACGGATTCTTGATCAGTAAGTCGAAACAAATCGTTCAAGACCATTTGCATAAAAAAATTCGAACATTATAGTCATTTGTGCAAATTGATAAGCACTCTGTTCCAAGGAACTAGAGGGCCAAAAAGACTGCTTGAAGTTTCATGCAATATTTCGTGTGGGTGTGAGCTACAGAATAACTTCCGCGCAAAAGCTCCTCACCTCACTTCAGTACATTTTACGAGTTATTTGTTCAAAGGACTAGGAATATAATGCAGGTATGATGAAAATATACTTTTGAAACCACCGATATATCTCAATTAAAATATGTAATATAAAAATTGGTTCAAGCACTGACGTTAAGTCAGGAGCTTTTGCGCGTATGTTCTATTGTCCGTTCTCCTGTATTGAACACTCTTAATCGAATTTTCCATGGTGGAATTCTATTGTCCGTTCTCCTGTATTGGACACTCTTAATCCAATTTACCATGGTGAATTCGATTAAGGGACTTCACGTCAGTGCTTGAACCAATTTTTTTTTCGTAATTTTGAAATTTTTCTAAGGGTACAGTTCTCACAAATTTTTTTGTTTGTTATTTTGAAAAATTTTCTAGGGGTACGGTTCCCAAATATACAATATACAAAATATACAATATACAAAATACAAACTCAAATATCCCATTCAGATGCACAACCTTAGCCGAAAATTTCAAGTCGCTATCTCCTCCGGTCTCAGGTTATGGTGACATTTTTTCTTTTAATTTTCTAATGATCCGAATCACACAAATTTTACAAATGTGCTTAGTTTTGCATTCTAAAACTACTCACCAAGTTTCAATTCGATCGGACTTGTATTGGTTGAAATCAAAATCATTACTCGGAAACCATTGGCCAATTATGCCCATTAACGAATTTGTCCGTCGTATTGGGATGCGCTACCTAACCTGAAAATTTCCGTTCTAAAGTTATCTTGGCAACGGACGGCCGGCCGGCCGGCCGGACAGAATTAAATTTGATCTCTAATTCTTGATCAGAGAGTCGAACCCAATCGTTTGAGACCATTTTCGGCGAAAAATTCGAAAATTACAGACATTTGGGCAAAATGGTAGCACGATGTTCCCCAGAACAGAACATGAGCGCAATAATTCTGCAAACTCAAACTTCCTCTCTGGCCACACTTTTTTCACGTTGCTTTGCATTCATGTCAGTTGGAACCAGTTTCCTGGAATATTCCACAGGATTTGAGAATACTTTGAACGAGTTCTTAGCAAAATAATAAAATATCATACAAATTCCATATCATTAGTTATTCGTATAAGGTTTTGAGTCATCGTGAATCAGTTTTCCAAAGAGTCACGCAGTAAGAATATATTAGCATATCTTCGGAATGTTATAACTTGAGGCCTAGGCGAAGCTACGGAGAATGAAAGTACTTTTCAAAATCAAGTCTGATGGCGAGAATTTAAATAAATCGAAATAAACTGTTTTTGTTGTTTTCCTCTATAAACCCAAAATGTACAAATCCGATCCAATTGTAACTAGGTATTTCTTTGTAGAATGCCGACGCGCAAATTTTCTCCGAATTTCGGGAATATCGTGAAATTACTTGAGAAGTAAGCTTTTGGCGCTCTTGTTCCTCGGAACAGAGTGCTTATCAATTTGCCCAAATGTCTGTAATTTTCGAATTTTTCGATGAAAATGGTCTTGAACGATTTGGTTTGACTCACTGATCAAGAATCCGTGTTCGTCCGGCCGGCAAATTTTTAAATTTTGTTTCTACAATAACTCTCGAACGGAATGAGTAGACAGTTGAAATTTTCAGAGTAGGTTTGAGGGATAAATATCTCGGTTAAGTTCGTTATTGGGCAAAATCGGTCTAATAGTTACGGAGTAACGAAAAAAAATATTTTTTTTTTACATTACAACTTTTGAATTCAATTTTTTTTAAGATGCAGTTTCATCATAAGAATCCATTGTTATCATTTTCAACTCTAACAAGCTAATAGTTTCGGAGATATGATGTTTCAAAGTTTCAATAATACATCGTAAGTTCTATGTATTCACAGAATGTGAACACAGAATCTGTCTGTGATCAATATTCATAAATGTCATCTTTTCTAGCTATAAGAGATTATCAATTCATAGTTGTTATTTTCTCTTGGAAAGTATTCGATTCTTGAATTTGTGAATATATACAAGACTCTTTTGATGTAGCTTATGGAGGCAATAGGAAATAAGAACATAATGGAATCATCAAAAGAAATTAGTGTTCGTTGACCACTGAGTTTAATATTACCTTTTTCTTCCTTAAGTAGTGAGACATGTTCCTATATACAGTATTTTCATAATGTTGCTAGCAAAAAAATACTGAAATATGGATCTACACTTGTGTGTCAATCATTTTTTCTTGAGTTAAGGTTCATAATACAGAAAAGAATGTGTTAGTGGTATGAACTATTAAATTTCAAATTATGAAAAGAGGATAGTATTTCATTAATATATTTTGACTATTCAAATAATTTGTTCGTAAGCCTCTACCTATTCAAATATCAGGAATAAATGGAGAATCTGCTATGATTGTCTCCAGCCTTGCTCTAGACATTTCGATGATACTTTCCTTAGGTATTTCGAGTTGTGAAAACTATGCACCGAGTGTGAGTTGCAACAACCCATTCCACGACATTTAATCATTGCAGATTGCTCATTTAATCTTGATAAATATACTGTAATTTTAAAATTTGATTTCTTTAATGGTGCAGTTCCAACCAATACTTTCGGAGATATAGTTTGTCAAAAATTGAACAAGAGCGCCAAAGCTCCTGTCACAGGGCTTTCCTCTGTTTTTTGACTTATCACTGGATGCACCCAATAATGCTTTTTGCGCCGTTTCCTTGATTTGGCTCGAAATAGTAGAGCTAACACGCAAACGTTTTCAGTAAAATCCATGTTTTTGGCATTTTTGTTCCTCGGAACAGAGTACTTATCAATTCGCCCAAATGTCTTTAATTTTCGAATTTTTGGCTGAAAATGGTCTTAAACGTATTGGTTCGACCCAATGATCAAGAATACGTGGTCAATGTCGATTATGTTCCGAACGGAATGAGCTAGACAGTTGGAAGTTCCAGAGTAGGTTTGGGAGATAAATATCTCGGTTAAGTTAGTCATTTTGCAGTTATTGTGGTTTCGGAGTATCGAAAAATACATTTTTTTTATATGACAATTTTCAAATTAAGTTTTTTTTAAGATGCAGTTTCATCATGAGAATCTATTGATATCATTCTCACCTCTAACAAAATAATACTTTGGGAGATATCATCTTCCAAAATTTCAATAATTAATCGTAATTTTATGATTTTTTTAATTTATTTTCTTTTATGATGCAGTTCTATCATACAAATCCATTGATATCATTCCCAACTCTGAGAAACCAATACCTTCGGAGATATGCTTTAACAAAGTGTGAACAAGAGCGCCAAAGCTCCTGTCCACAGGGCTTCCCCACATTCTTACTGAATGTAGTTTCGATTAATTTGTCGCAAGTGCGCGCATGGAACATTTTCAAATTGCTTTCTTGGCGATTCCGCCAAGAGCCGCTATCTGTTTCCGTTCTCAAGTTATCGTGACAACAAAAATATTTTTCAATAATTATCTAGCCATACGATTCGCACAAAATTTCACAAACGTGCTTAGGTTCATATTCTACAACTACTCACCAAGTTTCAATTCGATCGGATTTATATTGGTTGAAAACAAAATTATTACTCGGAAGCCGATGGGCCGATTATGCCCATTAACGAACTTGTCCATCGTATTGGGATGCGCCACCTACCGTGAAAATTTCAAGTCGCTAGCTCTTTTCGTTATCAAGTTATCGTGGCAACGGCCGGACGGCCGGACAGAATCAAATTTAACCTCGAATTCTTCATTGGGGAGTCGAACTAAATCGTTTGAGACTATTTTCGTCAAAAAATTCGAAAGTTACAGACATTTGGCCAAAATGATAACGCGAAGTTCCCCAGAGCATACGCGCAAAAAGTGCCAACTACCAGAACTAGGACTAATATTTATAATTTTCCGAGAGGCTTGAAAATACTTCCGAAAACGTGTACTCTGGCTTGCGTAAGCCTCGCCTCCTTCGGACCTTTCATGAATAAATATTATTTAAACTTATTAAATATGAAAATAAAAAATTGAAAGAATTCAGGCGCCTGCAGGATAGATTAATGAACAATAATCCGTGGTCCAAATATGTTTATCGTGATTTTTCAATCAGTTATCCTTTTGTTAATTAACAATTTTTTGTAACACGAATTGTTAAACTATTAATCTGAAATATTTTTCCTTTCGTGAGGCCATTTTCCGAAGGTATTAGAATAGATTCCTATTGTAAAATTTTAAAAATTGTTAAATTTCGTTTTGTTATGAACAATTTACTTAAGTAAAAAATTATAAAGTAAATTGTTAATAACAAAACGAAAATCAACAATTTTTCAAATTTTCCAACATGAATCTATTCCAAGACCTTCGAAAAATAGCTCCACGAAAGAAAAATATTCTCAGATTAATAGTTTAACAATTATCGCAGTTGCAATGTTAATGTTCGTGCTAAAAAAATTGTTAATTAACTAATGGATAACTAATTGAAAATTCGCGATAATCATTTTTCAACACGGATTATTGTTCATTGATCTATCTTTCAGACGCCTGAATTTTTTCAATTTTGTATTTTCATATTTAATAAGTTTAAATAATATTTATTCATGAAAGGTCCGACGGAGGTGAGGCTTACGCAAGCCGGAGTATCCGTCTTCGGGAGTATTTTCAACCCTTTCAGAAAATTATAAATATTGGTCCCAGTTCCGTGCGTTGGGACTTAATTTTTAGGAAATTTGCTCCTCTTCTCGATTCTTTTTTCAAATTTGAATGATCTCATATTGTTTTTGAGATATAGGCGAAAAACCAAAGCTGCTTCTTTTTTTTCACTCAATTGTTTATAACTATTGCAATTTTTGCGAGCGGCCTTCGCATTTTCTCAAAAACTATCTACAGGCTATTCCAAATCGAATGACACCTCAATCATAATTTTCGGAGAATACGCAAACATTTTGACCTAAAAAGCGCTTGTTGAATGGACTAAATATTGGAATAGTCGATTATTCGAATTATTGGAACATAATTTCGAAAGGAATCATTTCCTTTTCCTAAAATTGCATCGTATCCTTGGGTAACATGCAATTTAAAGTCGAAATGACGAAACGGCAACCTACATACTTTGATTTCCTCCATCATTATTTCACCTTTCCAGAATGCGGTGGCTCGAGACTCGCGGCTTTAATTACACATCTTGTTCCACTCGGTACCACCTACTAACTTGCAATTTATGCACACATAAATTGCACTCGGCAGGTACCTACCTATTATACAAGAGTGCATAGTTGCACTTGCCGATTCTTAGGCGAATTTGGTTAGAGTTTAACGAGGCGATCATTAGCTTTTTTTTCATGAATTAAATTTATAAATTATAAAAAAATATACACCGTGTTTTCTGATTAATTGAAATTGATTCATGCATTATTGCGCGCTTGTTCAGGGGAACATATTGCTATTATGTTGCCCACATGTCTGTAATGTTCGTTTTTTTGTCGAAACTGGCCTCAAACGATTAGGTTAGACTCTCTGATGAAGAATTCAAGGTCAAATTCGATTATGTCCGGCCAGAATAACTTGAGAACGAAAAGAAATAGCGACTTAAAATTTTCAGGGTAGGTGGCGCGTCCAAATGCGTCAGACAAGTTCGTTAAGGGACATAATCGGCCCAACGGTTTCCGAGTACAAATTTTGTCTTCAATAAATCACGCATCTTATTAAACAAATTAGAAAGATATGGCATAAGCGGCAATGCCCTAAAATGGTTCAGAAGCTATTTTTCTGGTTGAAAACACAGAGTAAAGATAAATAAAGCTACAAGTAATTATAGAGAATTATCTATCGCTGTTCCACAGGGAACAATTTTAGGTCCCATAATTTTCATTCTCTACGTGAATGATCTACTGAAAGATATGCCAGAAGAGACAATACTAATATTCTACGCAGATGACACCGTCGTCATCTCGAGTGATGACACATGGGAGGAGGCTCGGGGGAGATCTGGAAACTGGCAAATTGGCATAAACAAAATAAACTATCGTTAAATCTTGACAAGACTGTATACATAACATATGGTAACTACTGTGGTAGCCTGCCAAAAAATTTAAATGTAAACATAGGTAATCATAAACTGAACAAGCACTGACGTGAAGTCAGGAGCTTTTGCGCGTATGTTCTATTGTCCATTCTCCTGTATTGGACGCTTTAATAGAATTTACGATGGTGAATTCTATTGTCCGTTCTCCTGTATTGGACACTCTCTTAATTGAAGTAATGATAATAAATTTTTCTTAAATTTTCTGGGGGTACGGTTCTCACAAAATTTTACACACGTCTTTATGTCGATATTCTACAACTAGTTAGCAAGCTTCAATTCGATCGGGTCTATATTTTTTTGAGTCATCGAGGAAATAATATTCTAGATGGGTATAACTCCGAAACCGTTGGGCCGATTATGGCCAACAGCAAACTTAGCTCTACAATTAAGTTGCGCAACCTACCCTGAAAATTGCAAGTCACTATCTTCTTTCGTTCGAGAGTTATCGAGGCAACGGTCACCCATCCAGCTACTGAACTTACACAAGGCTGCTCAGATCTCCAATAATATAGATCTGATCGTGTTCAAACTTGAAACTTGGTAGTAGAGTTAGGTTTTGAAGGCTCTCGCAAAATTTCAGCCATGTCGGATGAATAGTTTCTCATATATAGAATTTTGTTCAATGATTTTCAATGATTTTTGAAAAAATTTCTAGTGATACGATCATCAAAAAATTTTACAGGAATTTTCGCGTTGGCATTCTCCAACTAATAACCATGTTTAAATTGGATCGGTTTTTATTTTTCGAGCTATTGAGGAAATAACAATCAAATTTTAGATGGGTATAACTCCAAAACCGTTTGAATGACACAACCTAACCTGAAAATTTCAAGTTAATATCTCAATCCGTTCTCAGGTTATCATGACATAAAAAATATTTATTAATCATTTTTTTGAAATTTTCTAATGATACGATTCTCACAAAATTCCACAAACGTGCTTAGGTTTATATTCTACAACTATCCACCAAGTTTCAATTCGATCGAATTCATATTGGTTGAAAACAAATATATTACTCGGAAACCATTAGGCCGATTATGCCCATTAACGAACTTGTCCGTCGTATTGGGATACGCCACCTACCCTGAGAATTTAAAGTCGCTGGCTTTTTCCGTTCCCAATTATCGTGGCAAAGGCGGCCGGCTGGACAGACCTCGACTCCTTCATCAGGGAGTCGAAGCTAATCGTTTGAGACCATTTTCGGCGAAAAATTCGAAAATAACAGACATTTGGGCAAAGTGATAACGCGATGTTTCCCAGAACATACGCGCAAAAATGAAGCTATTAAATGTTTCGAAAAGTGTTATGAGGAGTACGCCAATGATCTACCCAATGGGAAGGTATTCATTGAAAACGATACCAATTAGTCCAATTCTATTAAAAAATGTATCGACATCGATTGCCTCTTTAAAACATCAACAAAACCTTCGAAATATTGGAAAGCTGAGTTTGAAGAACATTTGCTGTTAAAAAGAGCAAATAAGAATCAAAATTGTATTTTAGAGTAGTGGAGAGTGCCTGAAAAAGGTCCTACACTTTCCAAGATGGCCGATGATTTATTAATGGCAAGGTACATTAGTAATTGTTGAAACATTATTTTCCACAGCTGGTATGATTATGGCAAAAACACGTACATCATTGAAAGATGATGTGATGCAAGCGCGATTATGTTTGAATTCTTGGTCATCGAGTAATTTAAAAGATGAAATTAACAGCTCGATTGGCGTAATGTACCTTCAAGTATCGTTTTTGGCGCTCTTGTTCTTCGGAACCGAGTGCTTATCAATTTGTCCAAATGTCTGTAATTTTAGAATTTTTGGCTGAAAATGGTGTCAAACATTTTGGTTCAACCCACTGATCAAGAATCAGTGGTCGAAATCGATTCTGTCCGGCCGGCCGTAACCACGATAACTCTCGAACGTAATCAGCTAGACATGAAATTTTCAGAATAGGTTTGGGAGATAAATATGTCAGTTAAGTTCGTTATTGGGCAAATGCGTGGTTTCGGAATAACGAAAAAATATTTTATTACATTACAAATTTTCAAATTCAATTTTTTTTAAGATGCAGTTTCATTATAAGAATACATTGATATCATTTTCAACTCTAACAAACTAATACTTTCGGAGATATGATTTTTGAAAATTTCAATAATACATCGTACTTCTATGTTTTCACGAATGCGAATTATATCTGTCTGTGTTCTATCTTTGTTCTCTGTTCATAAATGTCATCTTTTTTAGCTATTAGAGACATTTTAAATTTATTTCTGTTCTAGTTTGCTTATAAGTCGTACTTTGAAAATATTTCCTGTTGGAAAACAAGTATCGGAATCTTGAATTCGTGAATATATTCAATACTGTTCTGATACCGAAAAAAATATTGACTTGTTGCATATTGAATAATTTATATATAAATATTGGGGATGATATCCCAGAAGATTTAGAATTGGATCATTTTGATGATGTAGTTTATGAAGGCAATAGGGAAGAATAACATAATGGAATCATCATAAGAAATTACTGTTCATTGACCACTGAGGTTAATATTACCTTTCAGTTCCTTAAGTAGTGAGACATGTTCCTATATAGAGTATTTTCATAATGTTGCTAGCAAACAAATGCTGAAATATGGATCAACATTTCTGTATCAATTATTTTTTCTTAAGTTAAGGTTCATAATACAGAATGAATGTGTTAGTGTTATGAACTATTAAATTATGAAAAGAGCATTGTATTTTTTTAATATATTTTGTTGTATAATGAGATAAGTTTTCAAATAAAGAAAAAGAAAAACATAATATACATATTTAATCTTTCAAAAAGATGAAATGAACTATTAAAATGATTTGTTCGTCAGTTAGCCTATGCCTATACCTATTCAAATATCAAGAATAAATGTGCAATCTGTTATGATTGTCTCCAGCCTTGCTCTAGACATTCGGATGATACTTTCCTTCAGCATTTTATGATATATCCATGGAAAAAAATAGGGGCTTGCAATTGAAAAAAAAATATCTATGACGTTTCGGCTTGATAACGGGAAATGGTGGATCAATAAAAAGTGCGGTAAAATGTTCCTTAAAAATGGGTTCAAGCCCTGTGGACAGGAGCTTTCTGGCGCTCTAGTTCAAACAGACAAATTATATCTCCGAAAGTATTGGTTTCTCAGAGTTGGGAATTATATCAATGTATTCATATGATAGAACTGCATCATAAAGGAAATTCAATTCAAATAATAGTTTATTTATCAAGTGCAATCTGAGAATCAATGAGCAATCTGAGAATGAGAACTGCACCATGGAAGAAATCAAATTAAAATAGCTGAAATAAATTTGACTCTCTCTTATAGAACAGGATGACATGTACGAGTATGAACACAGATCATATAAAAAAGCTTCGATATAATAATTATAACATTCTGTGAAAACATAGAAGTACGATTCATTATTGAAATTTCGAAAAATCATATCTCCGAAAGTATTAGCTTGTTGGAGTTGAAAATGATATCAATGGATTTTTATGGTGAAACTGCATCTTAAATAAAAATTGAATTTGACATTTGTAACTTGAAAAAAAAATTTTTTTTTTGTTACTCCGAAAACATTTGGCCTATTTCACCCAATAACGAACTCAATCGAGATATTCATCTCCCTAACCTACTCTGAAAATTTCAACTGCCTAGCTCATTCCGTTCAAGAATTATTGTAAAAATTTTTTTTTTTTATTTTGAAAATTTTTTTTTACACTTTGCGGTAACCTGGTCAATACAAAACTTCACATGCGTATAAAGGGTATGATTCTACAATTTGATGCTAAATTCCAGATAGATCGGGTGATCAGTCTCGGAAATATTCATAAAAAATGGGTTCAAGCCCTGTGGACAGAAGCTTTCTGGCGCTCTAGTTCAAACAGACAAATTATATCTGGTATTGGTTTCTCAGAGTTGGGAATTATATCAATGTATTCATATGATAGAACTGCATCAAAAAGGAAATTCAATTCAAATAATAGTTTATTTATCAAGATTAAATGAGCAATCATGAGAATGAGAACTGCACCACATTTTCAAATTTTTTTTTTGACACTTTGCGGTAATCTGGTCAATACAAAACTTGACATGCGTATAAAGGTCATGATTCTACAATTTGGTGCTAAATTTCAGATAGATCGAGTGATCGGTTTCGGAAATATTCATAAAAAATATTTTTACTAAAATCGGCCATAACTCCGAAACCCCTTGATGGTTTTCGCCCATTAACGAACTCGTCCGAGATATTTACGCTCCAAAACCACCTTGCAATTTTCAATCCGCTAACTCCTTTCGTTCGAGAGTTATCGTGCCTACGGCCGGTCGGCCGGCCGGACAGAATCGATTTCGCACTCGGATTCATGATCAGTGAGTCGAACCAAATCATTTGAGACCATTTTCAGCCAAAAATTCCAAAATTAGAGACACTTGGGCAAATTGATAAGCAATCTGTTCCGAGGAACTAGAGCGCCAAAAGAACAAGTTTCGTATGACAATTGCCCAAAACAGGTTTAAAGTACCTACAAATAGTAGGTATTCCATAAAACATGTATAAAATAATAAATTACCTTGTAATCGATCAAAAATTTCCTGATCTACGTTCACAAAATTTTCTCCTCTCTCGAACTACAGAATTATGCTTTCAATATTTACGTAATATTTTCAAACATTTTCGGGTGAGGTCCCCGTTGCATCGCTAAAATACGAGTATTTCAACCCCAATATTCTTGAAGTTACAATATTCCCTTCTGTCAAGTTGACTTTATGACAACTCATACATAGAATATAAATAGAATAATTATATCAATTTGTGAAATACGATTTACATTGAAATTTTGAAAAATCATATCTCCGAAAGTATTAGCTTGTTAGAGTTAAAAATGATATGGGTGGATTCTTAGGATAAAACTGCTTATTAAAAAAAATTTAATTTGGAATTTGTTTCGTAAAAAAAAATTTTTTTTTTATTACTCCGAAACCTTCTGTCCGATTTTGCCCAGTAACGAACTTAGCCGAGATATTCATCCCCCAAACCTACTCTGAAAATTTCAACTCTCTAGCTCATTCCGTTCGAGAGTTATCGTGCGAACGGGCGGACGGCCGGACCGGCCGGACAGAATGAACTTCGGCCACGGATTCTTGATCAGTGAGTCGAACCAAATCGTTTAAGACCATTTTCATCGAAATATTCGAAAATTACAGACATTTGGGCAAATTGATAAGCACTCAGTTCCGAGGAACTAGAGCGCCAAAAATGTATTTTACTAAAATCAGCCATAACTCCGAAACCGCTTGATGGATTTGGCCCATTAACGAACTTAACCGAGATATTTATGCTCCAAACCCACCTTGCAAATTTCAATCCTCTAACTCCTTTCGTTCAAGAGTTATCGTGCCTACGGCCGGCCGGACTGGCTGGACAGAATCGATTTCGACCTAGGATTCTTGATCAGTGAGTCGAACCAAATCGTTTGAGACCATTTTCAGCCAAAAATTCGAAAATTACAGACATTTGGGCAAATTGATAAGCACTCAGTTCCGAGGAACTAGAGCGCCAAAAACAAATTCAATTTGACCTATCAAATCATTTTTCGCTATTCCTGAAAAAGGAGAAAATAAATCGATTATTCTATACTTTTAACAACGCTCACTGTATACGTCTAACACGTAGTGACATATTGTAGTTCAATTAATCGTTTGCTTTTTCACATTTCCGCACAAGTTCACGGGAAATGTTCAAACGTGATTACGTGTTTTTTTTCGGTGGAAGGAATGTTGGAATTCGAATTATCACGTCTCTAAATTCTGAAAGTGTTGCCTATACGACGATTCGATCAAGGTTGGATGATTCTAGAGGAATTTATCCGAATTCAAACTGCGTATCTTTATAATAAATATGGAAATGGAATTGTAATAATAATACAGATCGACTTTGACGCTAGATTTCGGCATTGTAGAATGTTAAATTGAATTTTGAAACGAGGTCGATAGATTGTGGAATCGCGATTATATAACAAATCGTTATGTTCGTGAATATTAAAAACTATTCCGTAAAGAAATTGTTCAAAATCCAGCGAAACATTGTTTCCTATCAGAAATCATAACCCTACTAGCTTTTACTAAGCGGCATGACTCGTTGGCTTACGTTTGAATTATATGCAAATGGGTTACGTGCAGTTCTGACAGTTGACACGACGTTGGAGGACCAACAAAGCAGGAATTAGTACTGTTATTGTTTGTTTTGCTCTTATTTTCCTGGATTTTTCGATATTTGTGAGTGTTATATCAATTGAATTGCTGTTTATGAAGTGA
Organism: Halyzia sedecimguttata; assembly: GCA_937662695.2. Taxonomy (NCBI): domain Eukaryota; kingdom Metazoa; phylum Arthropoda; class Insecta; order Coleoptera; family Coccinellidae; genus Halyzia; species Halyzia sedecimguttata. The sequence continues at coordinate 7,844,624 of OW569414.2, read as the reverse complement.
AGTGAATATTTTGCTATCTTTATTTGTTCCATAAACATTAATTTTTAGTAATAAAATGCCAAATTAAAAATTGGTTCAAGCACTGACGTGAAGTCAGAAGCTTTTGCGCGTATGTTCTATTGTCCATTCTTCTCTATTGGACACCCTTAATCGAATTTACCATGGTAAATTATGTTGTCCATTCTCCTGTATTAGACACTTAATTCGAATTTACCATGGTAAATTCGAATTGAGAGTGTCCAATACAGGAGAATGGACAACATAATTTTCCATGGTAAATTCGATTAAGGGTGTCCAATACAGAAGTATGGGCAATAGAACATACGCGCAAAAGCTTCTGACTTCACGTCAGTGCTTGAACCAATTTTTTTATTTATAATATCATTTAAATTAATATTGTTGGACGTTACTTTGAAAGTTCTAAGCTATTAGAAGTATACCTACCTATTTTATTCTGTAAAGTCTATAATTCAAGAAACATTGTTGAAGTATATTGTTTTTTTATTTATAATATCATTTAAATTAATATTGTTGGACGTTACTTTGAAAGTTCTAAGCTATACTGACTTACGGCAAAAATATTATAAAGAAAATAAGCAATTGGATAGTCAAACTATCATTTTAATAAAATGATATTTTTATTGTTCAAATAAAGATATTTTGTTAACTTACAAGAATTTCTTCATTCAATGGTATTTCTAAGAACTAATTACAGTTTTAAATATTTAATAAAAAAATTTTAAACACGTCTTTATGCTGATTTTCTACTACTAGTTACCAAGCTTCAATTCGATCGAATATTTATTTTTTGAGTTATCAAGGAATTAATTTTCCAGGTGGGTATAACTCGGAAACCGTAAGACCGATTATGCCCAAAATCGAAACCAACTCTTCCTTTCGGATACGCAACCTACCCTGAAAATTGCAAGTTTCTCCTTTTGTTCGAAAGTTATCGAGGCAACGGTTACCCATCTACTGAACTCACACAAGAATGCTCGAATCTCCAACAATACTTAACCGATCGTATTAAAACTTGAAAATTGGCAGTAGAGGTAGGTTATGAAGGCTCTTGCAGAATTTCAGCAATTTCAAACGATTAGTTACTGATATATAGAATTTTTTTTTTTTATTTTCCACACCAAATTTTGCAAACATTTCCGAGCTGGTATTCTACAACTAAGAACCATATTTAAATTCAATCGGCTGATTATTTTTTGAGTTAATGAGGAACAAAAAACCACAAAATTTCAGAAAATTTCAGATGGCTATAACTCTAAAACCGTTTGGCCGATTATGCTCATAATCAAACTGAAATGTCACGTTCTGGTGCACATCCTAACCTGAAAACTTGAAGCCGCTATCTCTCTCCGTTCTCAAATTATCGTGACAACAAAAATATTTTTTAATAATTTTTTAATAATTTCCTAGCCATACGATTCGCACAAAATTTCACAAACGTGCTTAGATTTATATTCCACAACTACTCACTAAGTTTCAATTCGATCAGATTCATATTGGTTGAAAACAAAATTATTACTCGGAAACCCTCTGGGCCGATTATGCCCATTAACGAACTTGTCCGTCGTTCTGGGATGCGCCACCTACCCTGAAAATTTCAAATCGCTAGCTCTTTTCGTTCTCAAGTTATCGTGGCAACGGCCGGACGGCCGGACGGACAGAATCAAATTTGACCTCGAATTCTTCATTGGGGAGTCGAACTTAATCGTTTGAGACCATTTTCGTCAAAAAATTCGAAAGTTACAGACATTTGGGCAAAATGATAACGCGATGTTCCCCGGAACATACGCGCAAAAACGTACAAATATCACATTTTTCACGTAAATTTATATGCAGAAAGTGCGTAAGTAAGTGAGTAAGGTATAGATCTATTTTAATATCTTGGTTTCAATTTGAATCTTGTATGAATGTAGAGCATAGACCTAATTTATAAGGTCTATGATGTTGAGCTGAACTTAACCGATCACCTTGAGAGATTATAAGAAAGAACTAGGTATATTGTTTTCAAAGGCAAGAATTCTATTGCATTAGTATGTCACTACGATTGGACACTGGAAGACAAATAACACTTTCCAGCTTTTCAATTCTGTATAATTATAGGTACCTACATATAAAAATGTTTCACTTAGTTAGCTGCATGAATAGTAATGTATAAATCTATAATATTTCATTATAAATTTTATGAATTTCTCAATTAATTTGATTTCTTTATTGAAAGGATTTCATCAGTTTTTGATCAAGTTCGCAAAATTTGTTACCTCAGCAAAAACCAGAGATTTATGGATTCGTCTGCTGAAGAGATTCGACTTAACAGCTTCGAAACTCAAATTTGGTATGATTTATTTAACACTTTCATTCAAGTATGAAAGGAAATAAAATTTTGAGTTGTTTCTCATGTTAGAATAATTATAGAAAATTGTCCACCATGTTTTCACTAGGTAAGCCAGCAGATTTGTCCGATAAAAATCATCCTGATTGGGTTCCATTATAGAATATGAGTGTGTATGTAATTTATCTGTTATTTTTTATAATCTAATGTAGTTAATTCGTGATGATTAAATTTAATTTTCCCAACTCTGATACCAGGGCCAAACCAAGCGAACAAAAACGAGAATAAGGCTGTTACAAAGCAAAATGTATATTGTAGATTAATTTATTTAAACAGAACTGCTTAGACATGATGAATGTTGTAAATAAATTATAAAGTATGCAATGTGTTTTTACTCTATTAATATTAGTGTAATTTTTTTTAAATATGCTTGCTTCAGTTTAAACTATTACCAATAATCATTGTAATGACGAGCATGAATAACCCATTGTCACTGTGAAATACTTCTTAATCCTACACATGCTTAAAACCAACTATTGATATTCAACTGCTCCCTGCTTTCTATTTCAATAGATTTAGATTCAACCACTGTCAAATTGATGTTGATTCTTCTGCCTGAAAAATATTGATAAATAAATAATTTTACTAACGTTGATAGAAGCTGCATTCATATTACATCCTTGAAGAATCATTTATTACTGCCACTAATAAATTCAACAGCACACACAAGATGAAAATCACCAACAAGTATCAAATTTTAAGAACTAAAAGTTTGATAGATTGGGGCTTACCGATATCCTGCAATTCCTTCGATGATATATTCAAATACTTTTCTTCAAATAAATCCATGATAGTTATAGTAAAATATATAAATTTGAAGATGATTGTTGAACCTATACCTTTGCAATTATCAAACTATGATTGCCAGTCTTTATTATGGAGATATTCCGCACCCATCCACATGCTGTCTGATTATAAGCCCCCAAACTTTTATTAGAACTCATATCATCTGAAGTATATTTGTTCTTGGTAACCACAAGGTGCATTAAAATGTCCGGGTACAGTATTTTCGTAAAGTCATCAACTTTTGTTGAACACTTCTGCTTCCGAACCACCAATGATGGAAATTTGATCGATATAGAGATTTTTGTCACTCTCAGAATGTTTTTCAGAGTAATCACTATAATCCATCATGATTATTTACAAATATAAATTGGATTACAAGGTACCTGAAAACATGGAAATGAGCAAACTGTTCAGATAAGGAAGATATTAGCATTCTTACCTATGAAATACTATTTTTTTCGCAATATATACCTATACCCCTTTAATGGATCAAATAACGTTTATGAGATATTCATTACACTACATAAAATTCGTAAAAAGCATATAACTTGATATAACATTCCAAAATTACGAGAAATATGAGCAAAACAACCAATAACAGTGCTAATTCCTGTTTTGTTGGTCCTCCAATGTCGCGTCAACTGTCAGAACTGCACGTAACCCATTAACTTAAATATTACATTTCTCTATTTCAGTATCGTAATGAGTCCATTCCAGCACTGAAAACAGTGCTGGAATGAGCTCATTCCCGCATTGTTTCTAGTAGATTTGAAGAATGAATATCTCGGATAAGTTCGTTATTGGGGAGAATCGGTCTGTTTGAATTGAATTTCTTTCATGATGCAGTTCTATCGAATTCTATCCAATTTCGGAGATATGACAAGTCAAAATTTGAACCAGAGCTCCAAAGCTCCTGTCTACAGGTCTTGAACCAATTTGTTTTACATAATTATTAGTGAATAGAATAACATAAAAACATTTTTCTTCGAATTAAGTTGACTCGATGGTATGAACATTACGATGCGATGAACACGTAAATTTTTATTTGTTTTCACACTATCGAGCGTCTACTGTAACTGTACAATGAATTTCTACAAATTTTAAACACCAGCTGTCTTCCAAACGGAAGTTACTGTATTACTGCTAGATCGTAAAAAAGTTTCCTTCTAGATATGGTAGTAAAATAAACGTAGTAAAGCGAGCGAAGTCGTGGGTACAAGCTGGTTAACAATGAGAAGTAACTTTGCCTTGTAGACTTGCCTTCACCTTCGAGTGAAACTAAAATTGAGTTTAACACACGAAGTAGGTCAGCTATTTAAGCTATAAAAGTGATATTTTAATACCAGTAATGAAGGTATGATTATGCGTCTATCATTTCAAACTCTTAATAACTTTCAATTTTCTGATGATGAAGATAAGAAATTCTGTACTCGCCGTCATATTTCTTGTGTACAGGGTGGCCGCATTTTGTTTTAGTAATACAACTAACACTATGGGATATAGCAAAAAAGCAAAGATCCATTCTCGATTTCTTTTCGAGAGAAACCAAAGATGCTGCTTCTCTTTTTTGGCACATTGTTCTATGAAGAGAGTGCCTATCAATTCGTCCAAATGCCTGTAATTTTCGAATATTTGGCCGAGAATGGACTTAAACGATTAGTTTAGACTCACTGATCAAGAATCCTAGGTCAGAACTGAGTTAGAGAGTTGACATTTTCCGGGTAGGTTTGAAGTCCAATTACGTCCCTGAGTTCGTTAATGGGCAAAATCTACCGAGTGGTTTCAGAATTATAGCCATTAGAAATTTGTTTTCCCAGTAACTCGAAAAATACTATTCTGATCGAATCAAAGCCCGGTAATTAGTTGGAAAATACCAACACGAAGACCTATGCAAAATTTTGTGAGGATCGCATGGCCGCCAAATAAAAAAAATATATTAAAAAACTTCTGAATCTCAGACACTATCGGTTGAATGTCATTTAAATTCTAGGAGAGCCTTCAAAATCTTATTATTCAGTAAAGTTCTAGATTTGAGCTCGATCGGATCTATATTGTTGAAGATATTGCCAAAATTTCGATACATTCCAAAGATCGGGGTGAACTGGTCCACTGGTTTTTCATTCAACCAAACAAATTGTCAACAGTTTTTGATTTTTGAAAGAATATATTAAGTAATCATGACGTGTTTGCATAGATGATTATTCTTAGTGTTCTGCGATGTCGTATTTCATATGGTTCTATATGTTCCAGTTCATGTCATTTTCTGACATGACAGGTTGACAGACAAACCAGTTTGAAAGTGATGAGATATAAATAACAAAACTTGGTAATAGGATTAGGAACGAAAGTTACACACAATGATTGGAAAATGGTTAGATATCAAAAAAACATTCCCATGCGAAAGAAGAAGTATGTATTTCAAAGTGAAAATATCCGAAGGAAACTTCAACGATTTGATAATTGCAAGTATTTGGTCAGAAGGAGCTTATTTAAGCAGGTTTTTGGCGCTCTAGTTCCTCGCATCTGAGTGCTTATCAATTTGCCCAAATGTCTGTAATTTTCGAATATCTCAATGAAAATGGTCTTAAACGATTTGGTTCGACTCACTGATCAAGAATCCGTGGTCTAAAATCATTCTGTCCGGCCGGTCCGGCCGTCTGGCCGTAGGCACGATAACTCTCGAACGGAATGAGCTAGACAGTTGAAATTTTCAGAGTAGGTTTGGGAGATAAATATCTCGGCTAAGTTCGTTATTGGGCAAAATCGGACAGATGGTTTCGGAGTAACAAAAAAAAATTTTTTTTTACAAAACAATTTCAAAATTTAATTCAATAAGCAGTTTCACCATAAGAATCCAATGATATAATTTTTAACTCTAACAAGCTAATACTTTCAGAGATATGATTTTTCAAAATTTCAATAATAAATCATATTTCAACGTTGTCACACAATGATATAATTATTCTATGTATGAATTGTCATAATGTCAACTGATTTTCCTGAGACATGTCATTATCTAATCAGTCGAAGAATTGTGAGCGAAGTGTGAGAAATCTCAGTTGTTTGCTCCGAAATTAGTTTTCCTCAGAAAAGTCTTACATTTCAGAACGGAACATGAAGTAAGAGATCTGAGAGTAGTGAGACTGCTTTTCATCCATAGACATAGATATAACTCTCGAACGGAATGAGCTAGGTTGTTGAAATTTTCAGAGTAGGTTAGGGAGATGAATATCTCGGTTAAGTTCGTTATTGGGCAAAATTGGCCAGATTTAATTTGATTTCTTCCATTCTTGCAGTTATCATTCTCATGATTGCTCATTTAATTGTGATAAATAAACATCATTTGAATTGAACTTCCTTTATGATGCAGCTCTATCATATGAATACATTGATATAATTCCCAACTCTGAGAAACCAATACTTTCCGAGATATAATTTGTCTGTTTGAACTAGAGCGCCAGAAAGCTCCTGTCCACAGAGCTTGAACCCATTTTTAAGGAACACTTTACCGCACTTTTTATTTTTACTGAAATTGATAACTTTTCAAGGGTTTCACGAAGCTTTGACAGCTCATAACTGCCAGATCAGCGTAATTCCGACTCCCAGTTCATTATGTGATACAATGAATTTTGTGAGAGTTTCCGTATTATTATAGATATTTTTCAGAGTTTGGGGGAGAAAACCTAGAAAGGAACCAGTTAATAATGAATATACCTCCACAAGTATCAATGATAGACCACAGTGATTCCGTTCACTTGGAGAAAGAAACTTCCAGCTGTGAAATTACTCTTTTTGAACGGAGATATTACAGAATGGTCAGTTGTTGAGTCTTAGCAAATAGACTTTTTGAACATACGTTAAAAATCAGAATTATCTGGAAATAATCAATCAACTAGTGATAGAGGAATTTCTTGATGAAAGTATAAGATTTAATTTATGTTTAGATGAGAATGGGGGAAGATTTGAGCATTTAACTGTTCAACTTACTTTCTTTTTGATTCTGTGACCAAATACCAGCCTACACTCACCGTGTTCCGATATTCCTGAACAGTACTGAGCAGTAAATTGAAACGTCAGATATTACTGAAATTCACTGGCGATGCTTACTCTTACTTAAGAGCGTTCCGAAATTACTTACTGCGGCCAGTAGTGCCAGCAATTTCGGCACACAAGGAAAATGTTGAAGATGATTGAAAAACAGTTAATTTCGTCTTCGTATTTAATTAAATAGCTACTATTGTTTATACTATATATTTTTTTAAAAAAAATGGCACTTTAAAAACGTCATAAAATACAGGGTTTCCCATTTAATAAACATAAGTTTGTTTTATATCTTCCAAATTTCGAACCTGAGAGAAATAATGAGTACGCCAATAGATTTTGCACAAAAAAGTGTCCCTTTAATGTTTTAATTGCTTATAACTTGAAAACAAAAGGAGATGGGGTATCAGATTATTCACAATTCTCCCATAGTTCAAAAGTTGTAGTACTCAAATATCAAAATACGTCCACCCTGTACCTAATTATATAAAGACATCTCTTAAAACCGCTGTTCCATCAAGCTACTCATCTGTTATTGGCTGTTATTGTTATTGATGAATATTGAAACCAAAACCATTTTTTTTTTATAGATGACGATGCCAGTGGTACTACCAGATCACCAGATGTTATTGGAGAGGGCGGTCAGATCACTTTGGCCATATTCTTCGTGGTTGCGGTAGTAGCGATTGCTCTTTTATTCGCTCTGGGAATATTCATCGACTGTAGACACCAGTAAGTAGTGTTGATCTTTATCAATATTTATCTACCTTTGTAGATATGTGAAATATCTTTCAATTCATAGCCATCCTATGACAAAATAATTAAATTAATATTTGGTGTGAAAGATCGTGTAAAAAGAATATCGCATAATATACAGGATAGGTTCTCAAGAACTTGCCATTATCATATCTCCGAAGTTGTAAGAGGTATGAAAAAATATTCGAAAATGTATCAATAGTATAGAGGAGGAATAATAATGGCACCTTTAGACACTCACCCCGATCAACCACTTGTGCTCTAGCCACCACCAAACAAGAAATTCTAATGGCAAAAGTTAATTCAACACGAATTGTTCAGAATCTCCTTTATTTTACTTTAGTCAGTTATTAGGTCCATTTTTTGCGCTCTTGTTCCTCGTAACAGAGTGCTTATCAATAGGTCCCTTGCATGTAACACGAAATACCATTTGTTCATGTTTTTCTGAATCTACTTCAATACCAGATCATTATCATGTATTTGTGTATATATAATCGGTAAATCAAGAAGCAATATCAAATGAGGTGAAACACTACTGAATCGTTACGGATGACGTAATCAAAATTTACCATCTGCTTGTTACAGCCAATGCTAACTACGATCCCTTTGTAGGGAGCTGTGTTACACTGGAATGAAGAGTGAAAGGGACACGAGAAGAGAGTGAGAGTAGATATGACGGGTTACGTCACGGACTGGCGCCAAGTTTCGATCGTTTGAACAGGCATTATGTGCAACCAAATTTGCAACCACATTTCCTCGTTGAAAATTGAAATTTTTTACGGCGGTTGAACTTTTTCAGTATTCTTATGGATATAATAATCGATTCCAATAATAAAAAAATCATGCAAGAGACCTATTTGGCCAAATGTCTGTAATTTTCGAATTTTTGGCTGAAAATTGTCTCAAACGGTTGGGTTCGACTCACTGATCAAGAATCCGTGGTCAAAATCGATTCTGTCCGGCCGTTAACACGATAATTCTCGAACGGAATGAGCTAGGCAATTGAAATTTTCAGAGTAGGTTTGGAAGATAAATATCTAGGTTGAGTTCGTTATTGGCCAAAATCGCATTGGACTGAATTCAAGTTCCAAAATAAAATCATTCCAAAAATACGAAATCGATCAAGCTGAAATCTGGTAGTCGAATGTAAAATGACAGCTCGAAGGTTTTTGCCGAATTTCAGCAAAATCTGACAGACAGTTTCTGAAATATAAAACTTTGAAAAAATTTTAATTTTTTTCAAAGAAATATTTGTATTTTTGGGCGTATGTTCTGGGGAACATTTTGCCCAGATGTCTGTAATATTCAGTATTTTGGCCGAAAATGGTCTCAAACGATTAGGTTTCACTCGATGAAAAATTCGAGGTCAAATTTAATTCCGTCCGGCCGTCCGTTGCCACGATAACTTGACAAGGGAAAGTGATAGCGACCTGAAATTTTCGGGGTAGGTGGCACGTCCAAATGCGACAGACAAGTTTCGTAATGGGTATAATCAGCCCAACGGTTTCTGAGTACTAATTTTGTTTTCAAAAAATACAGGCTCGATATAATTGAAACTTGGTAGTTAGTTGTACAATGCCAACACAAATATTTGTGCGGAATTTCGTGCGGATCGTATCTCTAGAAAATTCCAAAAAATTATTGAATATGCGTGTGAAAATATTATGTATCTCAGAAACTATCCGCCCGATTTTGTTGAAATTTTGCAACAGACTTCAAATCCTAATTCAAGTTGCAGAATACCGACATGAAAACGTATGTGAAATTTTATATCGTATCACTAGAAAATTAAAAAAAAATTATTAAAAAAAATATTATTTATTTATTTATTTAATGGTTTACATGGAATACGAACAGGCATAGCACAAAACAAGTATTCGCCTAATTTAAACTAAAAAAATACACATAAAATTTACACAAAAAATAATATAGTCAAACATAAATATTATTTTCATTGATACTATCATTATTATTATAATTTTTTTTCTATTTTTATGTGAGAACATTCCTGAGACTTCGTTTCAGATTACTGAGTGGTATGTTGAAAAGATCTAAGTCACGCAAAGGAGCATAAAAAGTATTTCCACCTCGTAACCTAACATCCGGTACCCTGAAAGGACACAAAGTAAGCCATTGACAACTTTGTACAAAAAAATTATATCCGTCATCTGTCTACGATTTTTCAGTTCATTTAACTCACGATAACTCGTGGAATGATAGGTAGCGACTGGCAATTTTAAGGGTAGGTTTCGCATCCAAATACATTTGAGGTTTTAAATAGACCACATTAGTTACGTTAGGCGGGAAATTTAAATTACGATCCATCCGTGGATCCGAGCACTGAATTCCCCATGTATTTCTTATGGACCTAAAATTTACGCGAATTTCTCGCCTGTTTTTAGATACTTTGGCTAATTTCTTAAGGTTTATTTCGGTTGAAATAGATTCTGTGAACCTTTCTCAATCATCTAGAATCAAGTTTTCATAACAAAATAGTATATTTCCAAAATAATTAATAAATATAAAAGTGTTCACCAAATTAGATTGACGTATGTCTTAGCTCACTCGAAATCAGTCAAAAATAATAACATAACCCTAAATCGGCCTTGTAATGACGCACAACAGAAGACATCTATGACATACGGTAATCTTTCGAACTACACTGGTTTCAATTTTGATTTAAGAATAAATTGATGTAGATTTTGATGTGGAAATAACATTAAAACATGCACTGATGATGAAGGTACCCAATACTTAATGTCTCTGTACTAACATTCTATTTTAAATAGGGTAGTTTCATCTCAAAGTTGAAATTCCTTGTTAAAAAATTTGAATATGGATCTCCCGCCAAGAGAATGATTCTAACCTAACTAATGTGGTCTATAGGCATAATCGGTAAACGCGTCAGTAGTATACGCCTAGTTACCAAGCTTCAATTCATTCGGATCTCTATTTTTGAGTTATCGAGAAAACAATATTCCAGAAGGGTATATCTCCGAAACCGTTCGTCCGATTATGCGCAACTTACGCTGAAAATTACAAGTTGCTCTCTTTCCGTTCGAAAGTTATCAAAGCAATGGCCATCCATCCAGCTACTGAACTCACACAAGGGTGCTTGGATCTCCAAAAATATGGATCCGATTGTGTTCAAAATTTGAACCTGGCTGTAAAGTTAGGTTTTGAAGGATCTCCCAAAATTTCAGTGATATTGAAAGGATAGTTTCTGAAATGTGGAATTATTTCAATGATTCAGTTGCCGCTTAGTGTTACACTCCTTTTTGTGACGCATATTATCAATGTTTGTATTGAGTGTGGGTATTATCCGACGGCTTGGAAGTACTCTATTGTAAATCCGCCGGCTTTCGCTCGATCAATGTGCCACTAATATATAATTTTATCGAAGGTACCTAGGTACTTGAAAAGATATTGTTCCACCAGAAATATGAATACGTTACAGAGAACGGTATACTCACTGCCGAGCAGTCGGGTTTCAGGAAAGGTTTCAGTACTACCACTATTTCGTTAAACATAACCGATGATATTTTCAGATCTTTGGATAGGGGACATGCCCCAATTCTAACTGTTAGATTTCGCGGAGGCATTCGATACCTTGGACCATGAACTGCTTTGTGCTAAAATGAGCTACTATGGATTTTGTGACACTTCATTGAAATTTTTTAGGTTTTATCTATTCGGTACATATCAGAAGGTACATCTGAAGAATATTTGCTCTGAATATAGCCCAATTACATCGGGGGTACCACAGGGTTTGATTCCTGGTCCCCTGTTATTCTTTTTATATAGCAGATATATATCGAGTTGTCAAATTTGTAGATATATATTTCAAATAATTCATGTCTCGATAACCTGAGAAGCGAAAGAGATAGCGACTTGAAATTTTCAGGTTATGTTTTGCATCTGAATGTGACATTTGAGTGTGTTTATAAGCATAATCGACCAAACGGTTTTGTAGTTATCGCCATCTGAAATTTGGTTGATATTTCCTTAATAACTCGAAAAATACTAAACCGATCCAATTTAAATATGGTTATTAGTTGAAGAATACCAACACGGAAATTCTAGCAAAATTTTGTGAGAATCGTATCACTAGAAATTTTTTTAAAAATCATTGAAAAAAATTCTATAATTCTCCTGTAGGAGAATTCTCTTAATTCGAATTTACCTGTATATCAGAAACTATTCATCTTTCATGGCAGATATTTTCCGAGCCTTCAGAACCTAACACTACTACCAAGTACCAAGTTTGAACACGATCGGATCTATATTGTTGGAGATCTGAGCAGCCTTGTGTGAGTTCAGTAGCTGGATGGGTGACCGTTGCCTCGATAACTCCCGAACGAAAGGAGATAGGTACTTGCAATTTTCAGGGTAGGTTGCTCATCTAAATGGGAGAGTGAAGTTCGCTGTTGGCCATAATCGGCCCAACGGTTTCGGAGTTATACCCTTAGACTATAGTCTAAGGTTATACCCATCTGGAATATTATTTCCTCGATGACTCAAAAACTATAGACCCGATGAAATTGTAGCTTGCTAACTAGTTGTAGAATATCGACATAAAGACGTGGGAAAAATTTTGTGAGAACCGTACCACCAGAAAATTTAAAAAAAATTACGAAAAAAGAATTGGTTCAAGCACTGACGTGAAGTCTGGAGCTTTTGCGCGTATGTTCTATTGTCCATTCTCCTGTATTCGACACTCTTAATCAAATATACCATGGTGAATTCTATTGTCCGTTCTCCTGTATTGAGAACATACGCGCAAAAGCTCCTGACTTCACGTCAGTGCTTGTTGTAATCTTAGTTTTGATGGAGAAAATAATGTATTTTATTTTATTTTATTTGAGTTCTGTTACTTTTCAGGAGTTAAATGGAGTAGGTTTTGGCTAGACTTCGCACTGATGTTATGTTTATAACAAATAAAGACACTATTATTATTTCTCTTAAATTTTCTAGTGATACGGTCCTCACAAAATTCTGCAAAAATTTGCGTGTCTGCATTCTACAACTAATCACCATGTTTGACTCGAATCGGATTCGTATTTTTAGAGTTATTGAGGAAATACCAACAAAATTTCAGAGCGGTATAACTCGAGAACCGTTTGGCCCATTATGCTCATCAGCAAATTTAACCGGCAAATTCGCAAGCGCAACCTAACCTGAAAACTTCAACACGCTATCTCTTTCCGTTCGAAATTGAATACGACCTCGATTTCTGCATCAGTGAGTCGAACCTATTCGGTTGAGACCATTTTCGGCAAAAAGTTCGAAAATTAGCGTAGTATAATTCTGCCCAAATGTATTTGGGCAGAATTATATATGCTGTTCACAAGAATATACGCACAAAAATAGTATATTTCATTTGAAGGAGGAGTATGTCTCTTCATGGCTTGAACTATCTAGCTCATTCCGTTCGAGAGTTATCGTGTTAACGGCCGGACGGGCAGATGGCCAGACAGGATGGATTTTGACCACGGATTCTTGATCAGTGAGTCGAACCAAAACGTTAAAGACCATTTCCAGCCAAAAAATCGAAAATTACAGACATTTGGGCAAATTCATAAGTACTCCGTTCCGAGGAACAAGAGCGCCTAAAACTCACCCAAATCAGCAGGAAAGGAACATTACTGAATGTGAATCAGCTTCGAAACTTGTCTAATTCTGAAGAGGGCCTACAATTATTGAAATCTAGTTTGCCATCTTCAAACCATAGATATTAACATGATCGAATTATAGAACAAGGCATTATCACCTCTACGACTGTTCCCAAGTCGCAGCGGTTGAACTCGGAGCTACTAGAACTCGGGGATCCGCGGTCTAGCTTTAGTGAAGATGGGAATGGATTCCAAAAGGCAACCTAGTAAATGGGCATAGACAAATTTAATTATCCCAGATACCCCAGCGTAATGTAATAATTCCTAATTTTACCAAAAGAATATTCACGCTAAAAACAAACAATTTATTCCAGTAGCTTATAACCCAGGTATTTAGATTCAATAAGAAAAAACTACTGTGAAACCCTGAATAGGGTGCGGCGAAAATTGTACGTAGATATCCTTCCTTGATTCGAATACGCCTCGCTTGAGCTTAGGCGCATCCACGTTTTTATCTATGATCGTATACGATTAACACAAATCTTTCCCCAATTTCCGCTTTACAACAATAATAATTTATATAATATGATGATATTATGTTCAGGTCGTATATAGCATGTATAAGATATATTTTGAGATTTATTTCCAATAACTTGCGTGCTGGCTATTCCTATTCCGTCAATCCACCCAGGTATCCTGGTATCCTCCTCTATGCCTATTTCTGAATGTAGTATTACGTCGATGGTCTCGCAATACTATCCTATTTCCCTCAGTGCTCGTAATCTGCAACCCTGGATTAGATGTCCCACAGCGTTGTTTACTGACCACCTTGTATATACTCGGGATCTGCAACCCCGCGTTGGCTGTCTCACATCGATACTTACTGACCACCTTGTATCTAAACCCCTGATAGCCGGGGTTATCTTATATAAGTTTTCTTCAAAACTAAATCTGGCCGTGCCTCCACGAAATAATTCTTCAAGCACACAAGAATGTTCTGTCAAACTCGCCAAAAACATTCAGGTGGTCAATTTGGATTTGCAAAAGGTCTTTGAATCCTTTTTCGAGATAAGTCAGGTTACCTGTTATCTTTCCAAATCAAACCAATATAACCCTCACTTAATTCGATTTTCGAAACTATATCCAACTAAGAAGATACCAATAATTCTCACAAAGTTTCGAATATGCGTATAACCAAATGCTTCCTCTGCTAAACTTCCACAAAATGGACGATCTTATTTCACCGACGCCGACTCTGACAAAATTTCAGAACGTCAAAACGAAAAAATATTGCCAATCTATTCGGCTCCCAACCTCAAATTGAATGTCAATACAATCGACAAATTTATCGCAAGCAAAACATAAGCAAACCTCTGCCTGGATCAAAAAGGAACGTTACAGCTTCTTCCTTTAGCCATTGTATTGTTGCGCTGCTATTTGAGGCAGTAATTCCTTGATATGAATATTAATTTTTAGTTATGCGTGTAATTGAGCAAATTTTCGGATGGAAATCTACGTAAAGAAATAACAGATTATATTTTTTTTCCAGAAAGATCGACGATGAGGAGCACCAACGCAAAAAAGACATCAGAAAGTCGAGATTAAAGTTGCCAAAGATAAGCAAGAAAATACCTAAGAGAGACGACAAAGACTGCATTATAAAGAACATGGAGGAAGGCGAAGCTTCTACCTCCAACGTTATCGTATGATCCCCACAGGCCACAGAAATACCGAAAAATGAAGAGGACACCATTTTGAATTACATGTATTTTGTAAATATGTAGAATAATTGATGTATATATTTATTACGTTTCTGTTGATTCAAATACAAGATGTATTATATGTGTATGATTCATTTCTAAGGTCCCACCACGACGTTGACTCCACCGTTGCTGTCCCATTAGTAATATAAGTACATACAGTGTGGTCCAACGAAAACTGGAACCTCGATTTACGGTTTTAAAATGAAAATGTGGAAAATTGCTTGAGCCCATGGATTTCTGCTTCGAGGAGGAACAACTGTTCCGCTCTCTGCATCCCCGTAACTGCAACCCCCTAACGGGGGTGAGCACAACCCCTTGATTTTGAATAGGGATGAGGGGTGTTGCGATACCTCATTTTAAGGATCTTATCGAGTACTATCTGATCCTGGAATTTCGCTTGAAATTTCCATCGATAACGAAATGACAGGTAAAATAGTGGAGGAGTACTTACTTTTGTGATTTATTTATTTAATGCTAGAAATGGGCACCATTCACCTCCATGCAGTAATATAAGTCTTGCTGAAAACGTTCACGCATATTACATATTGTAATTTGACGGCATTCATTAATGATCTTAGTTCGCAAAAATTACAGTTACTCAGACTGGGTAGCGTAAATCTTGGATTTCAGTCCAGTGGAGCCAGATCAGATGATCTGGGTGGCCACTCAATATGTCCCATTCTTCCATTCCAGGCCTGAGGAAAATTTTCATCTAAGAACTGAAATGGTGTGCCATCTTGTTGGAAAATGATCGTTTGACGGTCTTCTGCATTCACCAATACTTGCAGGGTTGGAGGGGATCAACAAACTCAACTCAACTGACCCGGGTTAAGCCTCTCAGAGCCGGCTTGGTCGATCATTTGAATCGCCCACGCCCACCTATGAGACGAAACACGGAAATCAGCCTCTCCCCACCGTGTTTCGTCTCATAGGTGGCGTGGGCGATTAAAATGATCGACCAAGCCGGCTCTGAGAGGCTTAAGTGCTTAACCCGGGTCAGTTTAGTTGAGTTTGTTGAGGAAGCTACAGAGTACTGATGAAGGCCAAGAAGCCAGAAACGCGTCTGCTCTTGCTTTCTCGGCAAATCAATGAACCCCCTGGGGTCTATTTGATTTGTGAAATATATGCATAAGTATATTTATTATACGAAGCCATTTATGAAGGACCCGATTAGCAGGAACGCTCTGGACTTGTTGACTAAATCCTTGTATTTCTCCCTCTTCTGTTCTTCTTTCATCACTATAATATTTTCTGCGGGGAAGGAAAATTCGACGACAAACAATTCCTTGAGTTCTTTGTCCAGTAGAAGTATATCTGGCTTTATGGCGTGGATCTGCCAAGTTGTTGGAATCGCATAGTTCCAGTAGATGTGAGCTTTATCATTTTCAACAACTGCTTCTATCTCCAGAGGCACATATGGTAACACTGGTTGGTTGTCTATACCATAAACCTCTCTCATATGGAAGCAGAGAATTCGGAGTGCCGCATTGTGTCTTTCCACATATCCTGATGGAGCATGGACTCTGCAAGCAGACATAATGTGAATAATAGTTCCTTGCTTGCTGTGGCATGCTCTGCACGTTGTGGGGTGTCCACAATCCCCACAACGTGGGGGTTGTGGTTGTGGTTAATAAGATTATATGTTTTTTTTTGTTGTCCGCTCGAGAGGAAAAACCTTTTATAGGCCCGCCCTGAGAGGGTCCACTTCTCTCAGGAGTGTGAGAGTCCAGATATTGATGGTTACTTGGAGTAGTTCTTCGTCCTGCCCTTACAGCGTCTCTCAACAAAAGAGATGAGCTGCAAGCGGCCTTCATAGTTGATGGGACTCGAATTGATCCGAGCAACACCGCTTTCTGCATTCTGTGAGCTAAATCCTCGGCCAGAGATTTGCAGGCCGGAATAGTCTTCAATTCGGTCACGTGGTTCGCTCTCATTAGATATTATTATTATCATTATTACTATTATCATACATTAAGAGAAGAGGCAATGCCTATCGAGTTCTCAATTAACAAAAATCATAATGAAACCAAACAAAATAACAAACAGAAATAAACGAAAATTAATCAGTTCCTCGTCATGTCCAACATATTCTTAAAACTGTTCACACTTGTCGCGGACACCACCCGTCGGAGGAAAGCTAGATAAATCCAGCATTACAACGATGTCGTTCAAATGACTGAACGAACTACGAGAACTTGTCGTTGCGATTTTTGTTGTCCATGGATTTCATCGTCCCATGAATTTTCGCCTCAAGAAAACCCAGGAAAAATCATTAGTCATTTTTCCTCGAACTTAACCACGCAAACCAGGTTAACTTTCCTATGACGTCACGGTATACTTCGGTTTACTTTTGAATGTTTACAGATGTTCGTTTGAAGTGTTTGAAACATTTGAATATCGCGCTTATTATCTTCTTAGCTATTTCCCAATTTGTTTTCTAGTTCTTGAACATACAGTGAGAATAGATGTGACAAATTTATTGGTTCTAGAATGCATGGAGGATTCAGATTGTACTGCAATCTTCTTTAGCGGCCATCAATTCAAGGCGAATAAATTTTTTCAACATCTCGATTGCAAATTCTGGTAGATGATGAACATTTCAGAATGCCCATTGTAGATGATGATTGATGTATACCATCAAAAGAGTAGTGGATATTGTAGTTGCTTATTGTTTAATTTTTGTTTGGACAATAATGATGTGACTGAAGAACAATTCCAAGAACCAAGCACTTTTGATCATTTCCAACATGCGGAATATGTAGATGTTAATGGAGCAACAAAAAGATAAAAATTATGAATTGAAATAAACTCATTTATGTTTTCGGTGTTTTTTATTGTTACATATAACAAACAACGCAAAGTTATATTCTATGAAATGCACAACAAATTATAAATTTAAATAAACTCCATATAAAAACGATGTGGTATTTAAAATATTTCCGTGATGAGAAGTCAGTCAGATTCTGATGAAATAGGTCTTTTTCGTTTCCTAGACCTAGAAATTTTATTTATTTTATTCTTTCAAGATCTTCAATAGTCTTTTTTTCGTTCCAGTTGTTTTTCCATGAAATAAGTTTGCTCATGAATAGCTGAACAAATTTTATTAGTAGTTCCTTGCTGAATAGCATTATTTTTTCATTACATTCTGTAATTTTATTTATAATATCAGTTTTTGTTTGTACCTTCGTCCTTTTTTTCTCAAGACCAGATGAATTTGGTATGCATGTTGTTGATGTCTCATATATGGGAGCATCAATCTAACCTGCATCAACAATTACTGTTGGTTTTGGGGTTCTAGATATGGTAGGTATCTGAAATGTCTCTCAACTGTACTTTATCTTCTATTTCTGGTGCTCTCCTAATGCGAATACGGCCCTCTTTATCGGCAGAGTCCACTGTCGGGCCAGTATCCTGTTTCATTTTATAAAAATTATATTCAATTAGGTATTCTTCATCTGTAACAGAAAAGTTCTACTTCAGATACGAAAAAATTAGATGAATTAGCCATTTACCTATTTTCGGCAAGTCGATTACATCTTTTTTATCAACAATCTGCTATTTTACTTCATTCACGTAAACTTCGTACGAATCCATTGTACCTCTGATTTCTTCATTTTCCTCCCTTGATACAAAGCAAACATAACCTCCAAAAAGATAACCCGGCCAAACTACCTCCGTGAGTTGGTTTATGTGGTTGGTTAACTCTTACGTCATAGTTTGGAATACACTTCGAGGAATATTGGGTGGTTAACTTATTTCTAACCTGGTTTGTATGGTTAAGTTCGAGGAAAAATGGCTATTGAATGACGAACAATGTCATGATATGTCAGATCAAGATGCATAGAATAATAAGGTGTGGACACTCCCTACTAATTCCTGTTAAAATTTTCGGCCGAAAAACGGATCTAGAACTGTCAAATCACGTAGTTTATGTACTACTTCACTTTATTAACGATGGTGCCGCTGGAGTCGAATTCGAAGATTCTGACAAGGGAATAAATGAAAACTGACAAGCGAAAAAGTTCACTTTCCAACGTTGCTAGTTCGTAAATCCAAATTAAAAGAATATAATAAAGCAGTTTATTGAAAAATCAATTCACTTCTTGATTAATCAGACATCTGTTCGGACATTATATGTAAACCCCATTTATTTGGAACAGAAATTTCATCTTGCCAAGAAATAATGAGGTCAAATAAGGGATTTATCAGTAAAGAAGTTTCTTTGGAACATTTTGAATGGAACTGTAAATGAAGAAATCTGTGAAATGAATATATATTCAAATGTATTAATTACCTTTATCATGTAAGGCTCATTTAAATTGAGCATTTTACTTATTATTTTCGATGTATAATTTGAAACTTCATCAAAACATTCTCATGTATACAGCATTTTTTCAGTTACCCATAATACCCCTTGACAACTTTTTATATTCTCAGCAATTAGATTGCAAGATATATTTGATTCGATAGCTATTATTCAGAACTAAGTATGCTGATGAAATATCGAAAAATGATTCATTAAATTGATAAACTAATCAAATAGAGGGTAGTGTACTACGTTTCAATCTTTTATTCAATATATATTCACTAGAAAAATATTTTGAACAAACAAATCTTCAAATTTTCAATTAGTAGCCAGTTGCCATTCTTGTCGTGTAACAATATCCTTGAAACAAATAATATTATAGTATAAGAGCGACAAAAAGAATGACGCTTTAGGAAAGCTATTCAACTTTGATGAAATCACACTGTGTGGTTGCTCTGAACTTTGTTCTCTGCTAGTCCTTTCATCGTTGACAAATAATACTGTTAGTTTTCCATAACATGTCATTTCATTCCTTCTCAATATATAACTAAATTGTATAATGAATATAATTATTAATTAATAGAGTTATACCTTAATGTTTCAACTTTCAAAACAGTTTATGTTTATCAACCGGCAAGATTATAGTAAATCAACAAGTCTTAGCGTTCTCCTATGTTGATTTATTAACAATTAACGGTATCAGCGATCTTTCAATATTATTAATATTATAAATAATACCTATCTTGATACCAGAAATCTGCCCCTGATGCGGCAAGAATAAACAATTGTTAAAAAAACTATATTCGCATAAAAACGAAGTAATTTCGGAATGAAAATAGTATTTGATTGAAATAGTTCTGGATACTCGATCAGAGTTCACACAGCAAATATTTGGCATACTTTCGGCGCGGAAAACAAGAACGTTGAACAAAATACTCAAAATACTACATTTCAGCAAACGGTACCACTTTCCACAAGAAACTAGAATAAACAAAGATTCGAATTTAATTTGGCATGTCGATAATTTTTTCCATAAAATTTCTACTGCCGGCATCTATCGGCGAAAACTGAAGTAAAACAAAATCCTTGTATTTTGACAGTATTTGGACCGCAAATCGGCCGAAAATATGTCAAAGAGTGTCTTCACCATGTATTCTATGCATCTATTGTCAGATGCAAGATGCATAGAATAATAAGGTGTGGACACTCCCTACTAATTCCTGTTAAAATTTTCGGCCGAAAAACGGACCTAGAACTGTCAAATCACGTAGTTTATGTACTACTTCACTTTATTAACGATGGTGCCGCTGGAGTCGAATTCGAAGATTCTGACAAGGGAATAAATGAAAACTGACAAGCGACAAAGTTCACTTTCCAACGTTGCTAGTTCGTAAATCCAAATTAAAAGAATATAATAAAGCAGTTTATTGAAAAATCAATTCACTTTTTGATTAATCAGACATCTGTTCGGACATTATATGTAAACCCCATTTATTTGGAACAGAAATTTCATCTTGCCAAGAAATAATGAGGTCAAATAAGGGATTTATCAGTAAGGAAGTTTCTTTGGAACATTTTGAATGGAACTGTAAATGAAGAAATCTGTGAAATGAATATATATTCAAATGTATTAATTACCTTTATCATGTAAGGCTCATTTAAATTGAGCATTTTACTTATTATTTTCGATGTATAATTTGAAACTTCATCAAAACATTCTCATGTATACAGCATTTTTTCAGTTACCCATAATACCCCTTGACAACTTTTTATATTCTCAGCAATTAGATTGCAAGATATATTTGATTCGATAGCTATTATTCAGAACTAAGTATACTCATGAAATATCGAAAAATGATTCATTAAATTGATAAACTAATCAAATAGAGGGTAGTGTACTACGTTTCAATCTTTTATTCAATATATATTCACTAGAAAAATATTTTGAACAAACAAATCTTCAAATTTTCAATTAGAAGCCAGTTGCCATTCTTGTCGTGTAACAATATCCTTGAAACAAATAATATTATAGTATAAGAGCGACAAAAAGAATGACGCTTTAGGAAAGCTATTCAACTTTGATGAAATCACACTGTGTGGTTGCTCTGAACTTTGTTCTCTGCTAGTCCTTTCATCGTTGACAAATAATACTGTTAGTTTTCATAACATGTCATTTCATTCTTTCTCAATATATAACTAAATTGTATAATGAATATAATTATTAATTAATAGAGTTATACCTTAATGTTTCAACTTTCAAAACAGTTTATGTTCATCAACCGGCAAGATTATAGTAAATCAACAAGTCTTAGCGTTCTCCTATGTTGATTTATTAACAATTAACGGTATCAGCGATCTTTCAATATTATTAATATTAAAATGGAAAAGTATAATGGAAAGCTAACCACTGATCGTAGATGAAAGGACTAGTAGAGACCAAAGTTTTGGAGCAATCCACAGAGTGTGTATGATTTCATCAAAGTTGAATAGCTACATACCGCGGTTTCATCCTTATTAGGAATCATCAGTGGAGCACAATTCAAACGCTGATGAAATCAACACTACGAAGTAACCGGTTTAAAGAAAACCAGCATTCACTTGTGAGTAGAATTTAGACACAAGTGACACCTGGAAATCAATCAACCAAGCTCCTCGCTGTGGCTTCCCAAAACTACAGATCTCTACGTGTATTCTTTACCCCTATGTGGTCATCAGCAAGTACTCGGATTTGAGTCTCATGCTATTGACCAATGGGGAGCGAAAACGCCCTGGTTATCCATTTTAATAAACTTATCCGCGTTATCCAATTTTCTTATTATTAATATTATAAATAATACCTATCTTGATACCAGAAATCTGCCCCTGATGCGGCAAGAATAAACAATTGTTAAAAAAACTATATTCGCATAAAAACGAAGTATTTTCGGAATGAAAATAGTATTTGATTGAAATAGTTCTGGATACTCGTTCAGAGTTCACACAGCAAATATTTGGCATACTTTCGGCGCGGAAAACAAGAACGTTGAACAAAATACTCAAAATACTAAATTTCAGCAAACGGTACCACTTTCCACAAGAAACTAGAATAAACAAAGATTCGAATTTAATTTGGCATGTCGATAATTTTGTCCATAAAATTTCTACTGCCGGCATCTATCGGCGAAAACTGAAGTAAAACAAAATCCTTGTATTTTGACAGTATTTGGACCGCAAATCGGCCGAAAATATGTCAAAGAGTGTCTTCACCATGTATTCTATGCATCTGTGTCAGATGGAAGAGAAAACAGTTTCTGTGTCTATCTTGTCTATGGTGTGCAATTTGAGGCCGAACTTTCCGAAGGCTTCTGTCAATATAACATTAGTGAAAGCATGTTTTTAAAGATTGCAATCTTATCTTATCTCGGTAAGTGGTGTCATTCAGCGTAACACAGCTCTTAATTTCTTCGATAAAAGTGTAGATATCCCATAGTTTTCAGACAGGTGAAAGGAAATTACACTGAAGTTAAAATTTTAAATGCAGTTGTGAACGGACCATTAAAAGAAATAGCAAATTTGGACAAAGATCTGCTACTTTATAATTTAAAGTACTTACAAAGTATCAATGTCAACAACGATAGGAAATATGCAGTTTACAAGAGAATAAAAGGTGGTTTGCTGGAATTCTTCAAGAGTCTTCCGTTATGAGTGTATTATTTCAGGAGAACGAAGATTCGACGAGATAAATATGACTGAATTAACACAGCTCGGAATTTTTCTGCAGGGTATAACTTCTTACGACCTGAGTACGGAATTAGACTGCAATAAAATGGATATAGTGTCTTTCCTTGGCCAGAAGAAACTGAAGAAAAAGTTGCTAGGTATTTTTGAAGTAGGAGTTTGAATGGACTTGGAACTTATTTCTTGTATAACCATCATCCGAGTTTTTAATACTGACCCTCCTAGGTCTTCCCCATGGAGGTCCCTTTGAGCCTCCATTAGGATCTTGTGCGACCAAGGAGAGTCAGTTGTCTTCTTTGCCGACTTTGTTACTCTATCCTTACGCCAGTCTAGACACAGCACTGTTAACTATTGACCCGACGGTGAGTGGTGTCCACTATCCTCTGAGTAGATCTTCAGCCCGCTCTATTCACTGAGCTTGAAACACTCATCATTCAATTCAAATTAGCCAACGTGAACACGCGCGCCAAAGGCAAAAGGTACTGACTACACGTCAGTCTTTTTTGCATTTTTGTGTGGGTTAGAATGGGAGTGGTTTACATCTAGTGGTCGGTCATGGGTCTAAATGTGTGTGCAAATTTTTTTTTGATAGTTGACTGATGATAAGCAATATTTTGTTGAGTGTTCATAATATTCACCTTGTTGTAATTATTCAACAATGATAATAATATTTCAAATGTGGTTAGATTTGGTGTTTGTTTTTGTGTTCCTTATATGGAACACTAGGCCTGTTTGTGTTAGACCGATTCCGATCGAGCTAATAGCCCGTGCTGCAGCCTAGAGAGGCTTATCGCACCTCGGTTGGTCTCCTATTAGCTGACAGGGTCCCATTGTTGATCCCCCTCGGCTCGGGTTGCTAGCCTCCACAGGGTCTCTTAGTCGATCCCCTGCAGCACACGTTTACATAACCGACGTAAGTCCTGCACCGCCGACATCTCACGGGTCACATGTAACATCCCCACTACCTTGTCGCTGTATTACCTACATAATGTCCATCCTAGCAAGTAGGATTAGACCCTTGACTTGGTACCTCGCACGGTTTCTGTCTCTCAGGGTCGTGCCATTTCCCCCCTAGTAAAATCTCCATGTGTGGGCTGGACAGTCAAATATGACATGTGAGTTACGTCTGACCCGGGGTGATAGTCGAGCCCTCTCTAGCGATTGCATCAGCTCTTTCATTTCCTTCAACCACTGTGTGCCCATGCATCCACCCGAGCTCGACTGGGTTTCTGGCAGCCAAAGTTTCCAGGTACTGCCAGCATTCCAGCACAAGCCTGGAGTTAATTGTCCAGCTGGCTATTGCTTTAAGTGCTACCTGACTGTCCGAGAGAATTCGTATGTCCTATTTGAATAGCCCATACGAATATTCTCCACGACACATGTTGTGATGGCTACCACTTCCGCCTGGAATATAGTGGTGCATTGCCCAAGCGATATCGAAATGCTCACAGTGGGTGCTGCCCCATACACTCCAGCTTCAGAGCATCCGCCCATCACTGAACCTTATGTGAACCATGTTAGTTCACCGTGTGCTATTTTCTACCCCTTTGCGGGAGGCTTTAGCCACAGCTTGAAGGGAAGATCAAATTTGTGAGTTACTGGACTACATTCGCTCACCATTTTCAAGATCAGGTGACTAATGAGTCCCCCAATCCTAGCGTGTCCTAATTACTCTTGTCTCCAGACACGGTTTATATGCAGCCTGTAGGCCCCCAGCCTCGCCTTGGCCCTCAGCAGAAGGTGAAGGGGAAGGCGAGAACCTCCATAGCCGGAATTGGACTCCATTGCTCCAGTAACATAAAGCAAGGCCAGTCTCTGAACTTTCTCCACCTCGTTGACAGCTCTGCTCTGGTTCATTTTTGTCCACCACACAGCACTAGCATATGTGAGGGAGGGCCTCACAATAGCAGTGATTCCCGTGATTCCCAGGCTCAAGCCCCACGTTGTGCCAATTACCCTGCGAGCAATCATGTGGGATTTATTTCCCTTGGCAACTGCTGCTGTTGCCATGTGGAACACTTGGACTTTAGGGTACTATTTATTTATAGGTTGTCAGTCCAGCAGATTGCAGCTTTGTTGAAGATTAATGAGTTTTGAGAGGGTTTTCAACTTACCTCCGGAATATAGGGAGCTATCAGAGGAGGATTCTCTAAATGAAGATCCTGTTTATCTATTAGATAATGATATCAACTGGAAAACAACTAGTTGCAAATGTCGAGATGCTCATGAATATTGGTTAAACAATGTGTAATTTATGTGTGTTAGATAATGTTGGCCAAGAAGAAGAGATTCTAGATGATGTCAACTTTTGAGTCGCCATCAAAGATATTGACAAATTCTCGGCCGTGTAGATTGGAAAAAAGAGAACCTTTCATCTACTTTAGATGTCATGTTTCTAGACACGAGTACATGGGAGGCACATACCAGATGGATGTAAATATAAATGTCTGCAGTTTTAGTAAAAGAGGTACAAATTCTCAGCCGTGTAGATTGGAAAAAAAGAACGTTCCATTTACATCAGATGTTCTATTTCTAGAAACGAGTACCTGGGAAGCACATACCAAAAGGATGCAAATATAAATGTCTGCAGGATTGCTATAACAGGTAAAAAAATTGCGGCGGTCAATTTTCTCCTGGCAGATGCGTCTGATCAGAAATACAAGGGTCATTTACAGCATTCATCTCCCAGAGGCTTCCCCCTTTCAATTTAGAGATAGAAATTGTGCAGTCTTGCCTGAAGACTTTCAGAATTTAGAGATGTATCAACTACTTCATTAATTTTCATAGCAAATAAATTAATTCTATTCCAAATAGAAGCATCAAAATTCATTTCAAACAAATAAATGTCTCAACATTTCTTTCCATTTTCCACAAGGACTAGTGATCCATACATCCATATATGGACGAAAAACCATTTACTTATGTTCATGGTATTATTTATAGTAGAATCAGGTTCATAGAATTGAAATTTTGACGAAAATATTAATTCAGTTCCTAATGGGTTAAATGCCCGCAGCTGTGTTTAACGTTGTCCAACTACGATCGTCTTATTTTCGTGACTCGTTGTTGCGTTGTTGTAATAGTGTATTCACTGTACTTATTCAACTCATTTAGGACCAAAAGTTGAACTTTATATACATATTCTTTTGAACTTCGACCATTACAATTTTTTTTATCTAACAATAAAGCATGTGTATGAAAAAAGTGTTAGCAGAGGTTAGTGTACCGGGGTGCCATAAATTTGATAAATGATACTAGTGCTTAGGGAAAAAACCTCAGCAAAAATCCCTATCTCCCCGTTAGTGTTGTGATTTATGAAAATTGAAATTGTCAACAAAATATGCTGAAATATTAAATATTGAAGGACATATTTTTATTTACTATCGCTTCTTCCTTCAATAAGCAGAGAAGTTTCTTCAAGGAACCAGAAACTCAATCTGGAAAAGGAAAAGACAGAAGGAGAAAAGGAACAAATTAAAAATGGGATATTCTGTATTTTATTAAATAGATTTGAAACTCGCTACCCATTCTACAAAATACAGAAGAATGGACAATAGAACATACGCGCAAAAGCTTCTGACTTCACGTCAGTGCTTGAACCAATTTTTTTTTCGTGATTTTTTTTTAAATTTTCTGGAGGCGCTGTTCTTAAATTTTTTTGTTCTTCATTTATTTCAAATTTTCTAGGAGTACGGTTCTTACAGAATTTTAAACACGTCTTTGTGTTGATTTTCTACTACTAGTTACCAAGCTTCAATTCAATCGAATATTTATTTTTTGAGTTATCAAGGAAACAATATTCCAGGTGGATATAACTCGGAAACTGTTAAACCGATTATGCCCAAAAACGAACTCAACTCTCCCTTTCGGATACGCAACCTACCCTGAAAATTGCAAGTCCCTATCTCCTTTGGTTCGAAAGTTATCGAGGCAACGGTCACCCATCTACTGAACTCACACAAGAATGCTCGATTCTCCAACAATATCCAACCGATCGTGTTAAAACTTGAAACTTGGCAGTAGAGTTAGGTAATGAACGCTCTTGCTAAATTACAGCAATTTCAAACGTATAGTTACTGATATATAGAATTTTTTTTTTATTTTCAATGATTTATTAAAAATTTTCTACAAATGCTATCCTCACCAAATTTCGCAAACATTTTCGCGTTGGCATTCTACAACTAATAACCATGTTTGAATTCAATCGGTTCAGTATTTTTCAAGTTAATGAGGAACAAAAAACCACCAACCGTTCTCAGGTTATCGTGACAAAAAAAATATTTTTTAATAATTTTTTTAAAATTTTCTAGCCATACGATTCACCCAAAATTTCACAAACGTGCTTAGGTTCATATTCTACAACTACTCACCAAGTTTCAATTCGATCGGATTCATATTGGTTGAAAACAAAATTATTACTCGGAAAC
Source organism: Halyzia sedecimguttata (assembly GCA_937662695.2). Lineage (NCBI taxonomy): Eukaryota > Metazoa > Arthropoda > Insecta > Coleoptera > Coccinellidae > Halyzia > Halyzia sedecimguttata. The sequence goes on along the minus strand of OW569414.2, from coordinate 7,816,809 downwards.
CACTGGGCCGATTATACCCATTAACGAACTTGTCCGTCGTATTGCGATGCGCCACCCACCCTGAAAATTTCAAGTCGCTAGCTCTTTTCGTTCTCAAATTATCGTGGCAACGGACGACCGTACGGCCGGACGGCCGGACGGACAGAATCAAATTTGACCTCGAATTCTTCATCGGGGAGTCGAACTAAATCGTTTGAGACCAATTTCGTCAAAAAATTCGAAAGTTACAGACATTTGGGCAAAACTATAACGCGATGTTCCCCAGAACATACGCGCAAAAAGATTCAGAAACATCATGAATAGCCCTAAAACCATCCTTGAATCTATACAGGGTGGTCCAGATCTTAACCAAGAAATTTTAACCACGTATTCTACGTCAAAAATAAGCCCTAGTTTGTCATATAAACATATATCGAGAAATGCTCCCTCTTCGAGATACAGGGTATTAAAATTATAGAAAAAAAAATTTTTATTAATAACTTTTACACTTCTCAAAATATTTTTATGAAATTTGGGATATAGGTTTTTAGGATCAAGAGGCACTTTTTGAATAAAATTATTATTTTTTTTAATCTACCAGTGGTGTCCGTACCGCATCGAGACTGAATATTTTTAGACAAAAAAATTATATGCCGGTGGTTTTTCCAACAATAAAAATCATTCTTGAAATCCCTATTCAATTCGAAGCAAATTCATTCTCTTGACTTTTTGACGTACGAGGCACCGTTTCCGAGTACAAAAATTAAACACTCTCATGCATGAGGAAATCGCTAAAATTTGATATGGTACATAATAATAAGACTATCTTTGTACACGAAATATGTAATTACAAAAAAATATGCGTTAACAGCCACACTCAAATGCGAATTTACAGGAGTTGTTCGAAGTAAAAGAAAAAAAAATTTTTCTAATAATTTTATCACCCTGTTCTAAGTGGAAGCATTTCTCGACATATGTTTATAGGACAAACTAGGGCTTATTTTTGACGTAGAATACGTGGTTAAAATTTATTGATTAAGATCTGGACCACGCTGTATATGCGACACTTATTAACTAATTGATCTATGGTTTCCTCTGCTTCCCCGCATTCACAACTAGGGCTCTGAACTGAGTTCCATCTGAAAAGCATGCTGTTACAACCACCATGACTGGTTCTAGGACGATTCAGAATAGACCATATTTTCCTGGGAAGATCAAACCCCGGAACTATATTTGAAGGATTAGAAATTAAATCTATGTTGAATAAATGGCAAGAAATCCATTCAGACCGCCAAACTTCCTTGTCACTTTTATTCAAATTAAGAAAACAGTTGGACCATAAAGTGTTCCGTGACTTCAATCTGGGAATCTCATTGTCTGGAATGTAGGAGAGAATCGGAAATGAATTCTGAAAAGAATAAAATTTATTCCAAGAATTTGAAACAGCCGTCTGCCTGCGAATGTGGGGTGGGACAATGTTTAAAAGAACTGGCAACCAATGAATAGGTGTAGATCTAATAGTTCCAGTGAAGATCCTTATAGATGAATTCAGCTGTGCATCAATTTTTTCGGTAGGAGCACTATTAAACCAGACGGGACAACAATATTCAGCGGCGGAAAAAACCAAGGCTAAGGCTGCCGTTCGAAGATTAGCTACATCAGCACCTCATGAAGAACCAGCTAATTTCTGCAGAATATTATTTTTTGTTTTCTACTTCAGATGCAAGTCATCCCAATGGGCTTTGATATTCAAAGAGGAATTTAGTTTCACTCCTAGATATTTAGGATAAAAATTATATCTCAAGAAAAAATCACCGAAACTTACACTCAACGTTCTATATTTTTGATGATTGTTCAAAATGAAAGCCAGAAACCTCTGTTTTATTTGGATTCGGACACAAACGCCACTGAACTAGGTACTTTTTCAGGATTTCTAAATCTGCAGATAGATTTTTGCGCGTATGTTCTGGGGAACATCGCGTTATAGTTTTGCCCAAATGTCTGTAACTTTCGAATTTTTTGACGAGAATGGTCTCAAACGATTAAGTTCGACTCCCCAATGAAGAATTCGAGGTCAAATTTGATTCTGTCCGTCCGGCCATCCAGCCGTTGCCACGATAACTTGAGAACGAAAAGAGCTAGTGATGTTCAGGGTAGGTGGCGCATCCCAATACGACGGACAAGTTCGTTAATGGGCATAATCAGCCCAGTGGTTTCCGAGTAATAATTTTGTTTTCAACCAATATAAATCCGATCGAATTGAAACTTGGTGGGTAGTTGTAGAATATGAACCTAAGCACGTTTGTGAAATTTACATTAAATAATATTTTTGTTGTCACGATAACTTGAGAACGGAATGAGATAGCGGCTTGAAATTTTCAGGTTAGGATGTGCACCAGAACGCGACATTTCATTTGGTTTATGAGCATAATCAACCAAACGGTTTTAGAGTTATAGCCATCTGAAATTTTCTGAAATTTGGTGGTTTTTTGTTCCTCATTAACTCGAAAAATACTGAACCGATTGAATTCAAACATGGTTATTAGTTGTAGAATGCCAACGCGAAAATGTTTGCGAAATTTGGTGAGGATAGCATTTGCAGAAAATTTTTAATAAATCATTGAAAATAAAAAAAAAAATATTCTATATATCAGTAACTATTCGTACGAAATTGCTGAAATTTTGCAAGAGCCTTCATAACCTAACTCTACTGCCAAGTTTCAAGTTTAAATACGATCGGATAAATATTGTTGGAGATTCGAGCATTCTTGTGCGAGTTCAGTAGATGGGTGACCGTTGCCCCGATAACTTTCGAACGAAAGGAGATAGGGACTTGCAATTTTCAGGGTAGGTTGCGTATCCGAAAGGGAGAATTGATTTCGTTTTTGGGCATAATCGGTCTAACGGTTTCTGAGTTATACCCACCTGGAATATTATTTCCTTAATTACTCGAAATATAAATATTTGATCGAATTGGTGCTTGGTAACTATTAGTAGAAAATCAACATAAAGACGTGTTTAAAATTTTGTGAGAACCGTAACCCTAGAAAATTTGAAAAAAATGACGCAAAGAAAAATTTTAAATACCGTACCCCTAGAAAATTTTAAAAAAATCACGATAAAAAAAAATTGGTTCAAGCACTGACGTGAAGTCAGAAGCTTTTGCGCGTATGTTCTATTGTCCATTCTTCTGTATTGGACACCCTTAATCGAATTTACCATGGTAGTGCTTGAACCAATTTTTTTCTATACTTTTGAAATCAGAATGACGAAATGCAAGGGTAATGTCATCAGCGTATATGAATTTCTCAGAGGAGGTTGCAGGAATATCACACAGATAGAAATCGAAAAGAAAAGATAGGTATTAAAACATAACCTTGTGGGAGACCATTATGAAAATTTTAGAATTTACTACTCTCGCTATCAACAAAAACACGAAACCTTCTATCCGTCAGCATATTTTCGAGTAAACGAACCATTTTTCTACACTTCAAATGAGTATATAAAGTTGCTACAAGGTCTCCAATTATTACTTCTGGGTGTGACAACACGTTTATCATATTAAAGCGATATACAGACCTCAGGATTCCCCAGAATCGATATTTCTATAGACACTCTGTTCTAGCAATCGCATAATTATGGAAATATCGTAACTGACGGATAATTCAAGTTGCTTAATACATCACCAACCATCATTGTATTCAATGAAAATTACAATTTTATTACCACAGGCTGAAGGACCCAAGGTCGATGACCATTTGCGATAGCAATAATTATCTGTTATTATTATTATTACCCCGATTTCCCATAAAGAACGTGCGCATTTTCTACAGGTGTCCTCGCTCAATGTTTGAAGAAGGAGCTTGGAAATCAGGTTTTCCTGAATTTCAGATTCATCAACAAGTTCCGCGGTGTTATCTGCGGCTATGGTGTCGAAGAATTGGAACAGATAGACGAGGACAATTTCATGCTGATAGATGGGCTGGTTTTTATAAATCTGGACGAATGCAACGTGCACCAACTGAAGGTAGAGATAAAAGAGTCTTCAAGATGAAAAAATTCTTGCAAAATTTCGCGAGAATCGTATCACTAGAAAATTGAAGAAAAATAATTGAAAATCCTTGAAAAAAATTCTATATATCAGAAACTATTCGCCCGACATCACTGAAATTTTGCGAGAGCCTTCAAAACCCAACTCTACCACCAAATGCCAAGTTTGAACATGATCGGATTTATATTTTCGTAGATCCGCGCAGCCTTGGATAAGTTCAGTAGTTGGATGGGTGACCATTGCCTCGATAACTTTCGAACGAAAAGGGGTAGGGAGTTGAAATTTTCTGGCTTGGTTGCGCATCCGAATGGGAGAGTAAATTTCCTTGTTGGGCATAATCGGCCCAACGGTTTCGGAGTTATAACAATATGGAATATTATTTTCACGATAACTCAAATAATACAGGCCCGATCAAATTGAAACTTGGTATTAGTTGAAAAATATCGACATAAAAACGTGTGTCGAATTTTGTGAGGATTGTACCTCTAGTAAATTTTAAAAAAATTACGAAAAATTATTATGATAACGCGATAACTTGAGAACAGAAGGAGATAGCAATTTGTAATTTTCAGGGTTGGTTGCGCAGCCCAATGCGACATTCAAGTTTGTTTATAGGTATAATCGACCCAACTGTTTTGGAGTTATACCAATCTGAAATTTGGTTGTTATTTCCCCAATAACTCTAAAAATACAAAACCGATCCAATTGAAGCATGGTAACTAGTTGTAGAATGCCAACGTGAACATTCTTGCAAATTTTCGTGGGGATCGTATCACTAGATTTTTTTTTTAAAATCATTTAAAATCATTGAAAAAAATTCTATGTATCAGAAACTATTCCTACGACATCTATAAAATTTTGTGAGAGCCTTCAAAACCTAACTCTAATGCCAAGCTGATCGGAGCAGCCTTGTGTGAGTTAAGTAGCTGGATGGGTGATCGTTGCCATGATAACTTTCGAACGAAAGGAGATAACAACTTACAATTTTCAGGATAGTTGCGCATCCGAATGGGAGGGTGAAGTTCGATTTTGGGCATAATCGGTCCATCGGTTTCGGAGTTATACCCACCTTGATAACTCAAAAAATATAGAATCGATCGAATTGAAGCTTGGTAACCAATTGTAGAATATCAACTTAGAGACGTGTGTAAAACTTTGTAGAACCATACCCCTAGAAAATTTTAAAAAATTGGTTCAAGAACTGACGTGCAGTCAGGAGCTTCCGCGCGTATGTTCTATTGTGTATTATCCTGTATTGAACACTCTTAATCGAATTTATCATTGTGATTTCTATTGTCCAATACAGTAAAACAGACAATAGAATTCACCATGGTAAATTCGATTAAGAGTGTTCAATACAGAAGAATAGACAATAGAACATAAGCGCAAAAGATCCTTACTTCACGAAAAAAAAAATTGGTTCAAGCACTGACGTGAAGTCAGGAGCTTTTGCGCGTATGATCTATTGTCCATTCTCCGGTATTGGACACTCTTAATCGAATTAACAATGGTGAATTCTATTGTCCAATACAGGAGAACATTCACCATGGTAAATTCGATTAAGAGTGTCCAATACAGCAGAATGGACGCGCAAAAGCTCCCGACTTCACGTCAGTGCTTGAACCAATTTTTAGTTCATAGAACAAAGATTATAATCCAGGATGATAAAAAAAATACGTCTACCATTTTCAATAAATTTCATTTTAGGCGCTCTACGACATAGCTGTGAGGCCGACAGTATACGGCATTCCGAAGGGTTGGAACAAGAGAGCCGTTAGAACGCTAGGCATCCTATTGTCTATGACACCACTATTAGATCTGATGGGAATGGATCCCATGGCGTTCACGAACGTGAGACCTAAAGTTCTGAAGCTTCTATCAAGCGAAAAACTCGAGGTCTTAAGAAAACATTTACACTATTATAGCTTGTCTTCGAGGAAAGAGATTTGGCGATTGACCGGTATACCTAGCGAGTCGTTAGTGCATCAAATAGATAGAAGATGTATGTTGTTTTTATTTACTTGTTTGATAATACTCTAATTTGTATAGTTCTTACATTAAAAACTCTATAAATTGTACACTCAGTCTCATTTTTCGGTCCCAGTTAATATTTTTTTTCATAATAAAATTTGGGTTGGTTTCACGAAGCTCCGATTAGCTTAATTGTGGATTTAATTCTATGGTTGCGTCAAAAATGAACTGGGAATTGACATAGAATCATACTAATTTGGCAATTAAGCGATGTCAAAGCTTTGTGAAACCCAAAGTACTAAATTATTGAAAATCGCCACTGCGTAAATGCCTATCACCTAAAAATCTTGATGCTCTTGAAGTTCTTAGCGTTTTTCCCGTATGTTCTGGGGAACATCGCGTTATCATTTTGCCCAAATGTCTGTAATTTTCGAATTTTTCCCTGAAAATGGTCTCAAACGATTCGGTTCGAATCCCTGATTAAGAATTCGAGGTCAAATTTGATTCTGCCGGCCTGCTGGCCGCCCGTTGCCACGATAACTTGAGAACGGAAAGAGATAGCGACTTGAAATTTTCAGGGTAGGTGGCGCATCCCAATACGACGGACAGGTTAGTTAATGGGCATAATCGGCCCAATGGTTTTCGAGTAATAATTTTGTCTACAACCAATTCTAATCCGATCGAATTGAAACTTGGTGAGAAGTTGTAGAATATAAACGTAGGAACGTTTGTGAAATTTTGTGAACACGAGAAGAGATAGGGACTTGAAATTTTCAGGATAGGTTGCACATATGAATGGGTGAGGGAAGTTCGCTGTTGGCCATAATCGGCCCAACGGTTTCGGAGTTATACCCATCTGGAATATTATTTTCCGATAACTCAAAAAATATAGACTCTATCGAATTGAAGCCTGGTAACTAGTTGTTGAATATCGACATGAAGGCCTGTGTAAAATTTTGTAAGAACTACGGTCCTCACCTTGACCGATTTGTGCGAATGAAGAATTAATTCCCATCGAATGTTCGAAATGTGCTTCATTATTCTCAAGACAGTTATGAATTATTTCTCGTTTGTTGTCAATATATTTTTTTACATTTTTGGGCCAATATTTTAGCAGCTCATTGTTATTGATGATTAGAGGTCCTCAAAATTATCGTATCGTCTGAAAACCTAATCTTTCTGATATGCAAAAATGCTAAAATCCAGGGGAGTTATGTCTGGAGAGCGTGTTGGAAAGGAAGGCTGGAGTCCTCGACTTATTTGTTGTCATAGAACTCCTGCAGATAGCATAGATTTGCAGGAGTAGTGTGGGCAGTTCCCCCATCTTGTTGAAAATATCTCAACCGTATTTCATCGTCATCTAAAGGGTTTTCCAATAAGAGGTGTTATTTTGAATAGCCCGCTATTTCGGTAGATGTCACTTTTGAAGCTGTAATTTTTTGACATTTGACAAGTAGAAACTACGCCATTAATGAAAATGGAACGATACACGCTTCAAGAACGCATGGAAATTATTAAAATTCACTAGGAAAATGTTGAAAATTTGGCAGAGACGGTTCGTAAAACTCGAACATTTTTAGGTCGTCGTGAAGCACCTTGTCGGACCGCAATAAAGAAATTGGTGGAAAAATTCGAGCTGTTGGTACAAGTTAGTTATGTGAAGAATAAAACCCGTGCACGTCGCTCAACAACAGCCGAGAATATTGATGCTGTAGCTGAAAGTGTTGAAGAAAACCCAGGTTTGTCCATTCCTCGTCGTTCTTTGGAATTAGGCATTCCACAAACGTCATTACACCTTATTTTGCATAAAGATTTGGGTCTTGCGGCTTATAAAGTTCAGTTAACACAAGAATTCAAGCCGGCCGATCATCATCAACGTCGTGTCTTTGCCGATTGGGTCGTTGAAATGCATGAAAATGATCCGGAATTCCATCGAAAATTCATTTTGAGTGATGAGGCCCATTTCCACCTCGGTGGCTTCGTCAACAAGCAAAATTGTCGCATCTGGGGCTTGGCCAAGAGTTATTGTTGAAAAGCCTCTCTATCCTCAACGTGTGACTGTTTGGTGCGGTTTATGGTCCGGCGGAGTCATTGGACCTTACTTCTTCGAAAATGAGGCTGGAGCAACAGTTGCGGTGAATGGATTGCGCTATCGAGAGATGATTAATGATTTTTTATTGCCGGAATTGGATGGTATTGATCTGGACAACGTTTACTTTCAACAAGACGGTGCTACGTGCCACACAAGCAACGAAACCATTGATCTTTTGCGGGAAAAGTTTCCGGACCGTGTTATCTCTCGAAGAGGTGATCACAATTGGCCACCGAGATCTTGTGATTTAACACCTTGCGACTTCTTCCTTTGGGGCCACGTGAAAGAGAAGGTCTTCTACACCAATAGCCCAGCGTCGATTCAAGACCTCAAAGATGGAATTCGTGAGGCTATCGAGGACATAGGGCAGCCACTTTGCGATTTGGTTATGGAAAATTTCATTAAAAGGATATGGTCCTGTAAGCGTGGTCGTGGTGGTCATTTGCCTGATGTTATTTTCCACTATTAACGGCATAGCTTCTTCTTTATAATAAAATAAACATCCGATCATTTATATTGAAAAATGGCATTTTTCTTTGAATATCAAAATAACACCTCTTACTGGAAAACCCTTTAGTTGGTTTATGAAAGGCTTCAGCATTATTCTTTTGTACCTTTCAACATTAATCGCATCATGAAAGAAAACTAGGCGACGTGGAATATCTATAGGTAGGAGTTGCTGTACTATCTTTATTTTATAAGGGTAAGAATTCAGTTTTTTTTTCAATACTTTGCGGCAATTACTCAAGGGGACCCCAGACTGTAAAGTTAATTTATTCAGGGACATTTGAGGATTTTGTTCAACTCGTGTTCTTAGTTCTTCAACAATTTATTAAGATTATTTATCTAGAACCTGAAAATCAGGATATTTCGCCAGATATTCTATTTTACAGGCCTCTGCGGAGTGGATCCATTCACCATTGAGTAATGTACCATTGCGGTAATAGGGCATCACAATAAATGTGTTTTGCAGATTTAAATAATTTGGATACTGAATTTTCACGTACTTTAAAAATAATCTTAAGAATTGACAATTATTCAATATTGGCTGTCACCTTAGAAATTATATGATATAAATAGAACAAAACAAGTGAGAAGAGGCAAATATAAATCCAAAGACAACTACGATATTACAATCATTCATAAAGACCCAGTTCAAATATCTTGACAAACCGTTTAAAGTCTTTATAGTGTTCTCTTGTCTACCTTGATTGTACTATGATAAATCATCCGTTAAGACGCTGGTTCGGTGTTAACGACTGACCTATCAAACCATTTTTCGCTATTTCTGAATGGGTAGAAATCCATTATTCCATACTTTTGATGCTCACTGTATATGGATCTATGATCATCCGAATATTACATCGCAATCAATCCACTCTCATAGACACTTCACATAATCAATATTAATGTCATTACTATTTCGTCATCACCTGAAATAATATATCTTTTATTATTACATAATACATTACATATTATTATATATCTTTTATTATTACTTATTTCTCAATTTGCAACATATCAACTTGTAATGTTATTACAATTGATCGTTTGAGGGTCATACCCTGCTGAAATGACAATAGAATGCTGGTTATGTAAAATTCCTATTGGCCCTGGTTTGAAAATTAGGGGTTAAAGTATAGAAAAATATAGTTCACAAGGTCACATTCAGAATATTAATTTGAGTTTTCCCACGCTTAATTAACTCAAAAACGGAACGGATGGACCTTGATGAAATTATGTGTGTTTTCGAGTAGGTCTCAGGGTGGTATAGATTCATAATTGGAACCGGTAGGTGACGCTACAGTCTGATTACAGGCTGGACCTCATCATCATCATCATCAACCAGCCCTCATAGTGTCCACTGCTGGACATAGGCCTCCCTCATGACTTGCCACCTGACTCTATCCTGGCCTGCCTGGATCCAGTTGTTTGCAATCCTTTTCAGGTCATCGGTCCATCATTTAGGTGGTCTTCCTCTACTCCGCTTATCGGTGCGTGGTCTCCATTCCAACAACCTCTTTGTCCATCTATCGCCGCTCATTCTGGCTACATGACCCGCCCAATTCCACTTCAACGTGGATATTCGCTCGTTATTCAGGCTGGACCTATCTTTTTGTTAATTGATAATTGCCAAAAGTGACATCTCATGGTATATGGGATCTGCTACTTCACAATAATACGGCTAGATATGGTTCAATACAAACATAAGTGTATGTGAGAATAACTGTCATTTGCTATTGTGAAATTATTCCAGAAGTACGAAATTCATAAAAGTATATAGAGGTCGACGAAAAAGTGTAATATGCACCTCGGCGAACAACTGTCCATTGTCTCGCCTGCTTGCTATCCTCGACTTCGCCTTTTATAGCAATTTGCAGGCACGACAATAATACACAGTTTTTCGTCCTTGGTACATGAATAACTTTTGAAAGGTAGGTATTTTGGTAAATTTCAAAGAAACTTTGGGCGTTTTAATAATAAATATTTGAATGTTTACTTAGCATTAGGTAGATTTTTAGGTACATCGATTTAGTCCACGATATGTCTCCTCTCAAACTGTGCTATAAATAGTTAGAAGAAAAATGTAGCCTTAAATAATAAATTCTTCAGCTCTTCATTTCTTGGAAAACCGGAACAACTAACATAATTTTCTTTTATTGAAGATGAATAATTCCTTAATTACTGTTTCCATATGCCTTATATAATAATTTTTTAGGTATATTGCAATTATAGGAAGGAACACTACATTTTCGTTTATATTCATCTCAACCTATACTATCAAAAAAATGTAGGTAGGTACTCACCCCAAGTAGAAAATAATCAACTGGAAGATTCACTTCACACTGTTTAATTCACAAACACTAGGTATTTAATCACAGAATAGATATCACTCATATTCTTGTATTTATTCACGAATACTACACTCTAATTTCTCAAAAAATATAATTATTGAACCGATATTATAATAATAATATAAACAAATCGGGTAACATGGCAGACTATCGTATAGCGTATTTCTCCAGACCATGTTGCCATTTCATAACCTTCCAGGCTTTCTATACTGTAGGTTGTGACTGAGCATATGACGTCTAGATCTGGACGGTTTGTACGTCATGCTAAAGCAAACCTTATGTATCCTAGACTGCCTAGTGCGCTGAGAAGGGCTTAATAAAAATGCTTTCTTGAGATGCATTTATTAACGATTTAATTCTATTTTGATCAAAATTATCTGCCATCTAATGCATTATCGCAACACCTTGACATTCTTCATTTCTCGATCTACGTTTCACTGTTCCTGCCACTCAAACATCAATTTTTCTCTGATTCACACAATTGTGTCCATATCGAAACGTTTCCATAATCCGGGGATCAAAATATTGGGAGATTATATATTTTTTTCAAGGAATTAACCAAACTGATGAGTGATCACATGGACTCGCTCTCTCTCCTGCCAGATAAGATATACCTGTACATCATAATAGTCGATAAGCGATCGATATTGTCAGATAATTGCGGTCGAAATTTAAAGATCACCAACGGGTCGCGTGCAATGGTCTACTGATTGGCCGGATCTAACATCATGGGTTGTACACCTAGCAGGAGGGTTGACGGCGACGACCAGCTACCGGTGGTTGACGCTACGGCTGACGGTAGTGAAATTGTGGAAAGTGAGGATAAGCATGACACCCAGGAGATCAACAACATGTTGAACGAATTACGAACAAATCCAGAAACTTTTATTTTGAATAATCTTTTGTTGTGCATTGTGTTCTTCAGGAATTACGAGAAGTAAGTGTGGGAACCATCAAATATCATATATTCAGATATTTGACGCCCTTAATTTGGGCCTCATTCAATCAATTTAAAGAGAGCTACGAGTATCACAATGAAGAGAAAAATATTCAAATTGACCTTAGTCAAAGTACCATGAATCATTGTTCCTTTATCTTATACAGGGTGAGTCTTTGACCACTGCATTAATTTTAACCAAAGATTCCTCTCATCAAATGAAACACTTTTTTCATTTACCATTTTTCCAGATTCGGCTCAGGTGAAAAGTTACAAGCGTTTAAAGATTTCACAATGTGCTAATACACTCCCGCATATAAATTGACATTGTTGGCAAACGAGAATAAGGCATGGTAACGTGGTTTACAGCTTGATTCGGGATTCCAACGCTCAGGGACGGATCCATAAAACTAGTGAAATTTCTGGAGTTTTCCATTTTAAAACATTCAATGAAGAATATCTCGAAAACGGTGCGTTTAAGGAGAAATGATGAAGAAGAATAATATAATGTTCTAAAACGATGGAATATTCTTGAAATGACTCAAGAAAAACTTTATATGCTTTCTTTATGCTAATTTCGTTTAGTTTTATGAATCCACGAGTCCATAACTAGAAAACCAGTAGAAGTAGAAAATAACTAATTTAGAAAATATGTATCATAGTTATAGGAAACTTTCCGCCAACATTCATTTTTTTCGAAAAAAGGATGTCAAAGCTACAAAATAAAAACTGATTTTTTTTCAAAATTTTAACAGCCTGTATCTTTTTACCTGAGCTGAATTTGGAAAAATGTTAAATGAAAAAAGTGTTTCATTTGATGAGAGGAATCTTTGGTTAAAATTAATGCAGTGGTCAAAGACTCACCCTGTATATCTCTTTGCAATATCACTCATTATTCAAAAAGCAATTAAGGTACTCATTTGGTTGATAATGTGTAATGATAATGAAATGTATTGAGTATAAACATATGAAAAACATCCTGATTAGAGGGTGGTCTGTTTCAAAGTTGGATATCAGACGTGAAAAAGACGAGAAATTTATTAAATGAACTGAAAGATAATGGGATAAATGATGTTTATGAAAAGATTTTAAGTTTACGCCAACAGCGTGCCATCATTTTGCCGAAATGTCTGTAATTTTCGAATTATTTGCCGAAAATCGTCTCAAACGATTAGGTTCGAAACAGTGATGAAGAATTCGAGGTAAATTTCGATTCTGTCCGGCCAGCCATTGCCACTATAGCTTTCGAACGGAAAGAGATAGTGATTTGAAACAGGGTTTCGCATAATCGGCCGAACCATTTCCGAGTACGAATTTTGTTTTCAAACATTTATTCGATCAAATATGATTTCGTATATAATTAGATATTTAACGAATTTCAATTCCGATAGAATACCTGATATGTCAGATTCAAAAATTCTGTGATCTTGGACGATCTTCTCATAAAAATGGTTCGAAATGTAATCATATCTTATAAAAGCTGAGAAAACGGTCTATATCGATGATAAATTCAATTAAGAGTGTCCGATAGAGGTGAATAGACAATAGAACATGCGCGCAAAAGCTCCTGACTTAATCTCAGAACTTTTTTAAATTTTTCTTATTAATTTTTAGTGTTGCGATCCTCACAAAATTTCAAATATTTCTTCGTCGTATTCTACAACTAGCGACCAAGTTTCAATTCGATCAGATCTAAATTTTTTGAGTTATCGAGAAAACAATATTCCAGATGGGTATAACTCTGAAACCGTTTGGCTGATTATGCCCAACAACGAACCTAACTGTCCCATTTGGATGAGCGACCTAACCTGAAAATTGCAAGTCGCTATCTCTTTCCGTTCGAAAGTTAATTTGGGCCTCATTCGATCAATTTCAAGAGACCTACGAGTATCGCACTGAAGAGAAAAATATTCAAATTGACCTTATTTAAACTATCATGAATCATTGTTCCATTATCTTATATATCTCTTTGCATGATCACTTATTATTCAAAAAGTAATTAATGATCTGTAATGATAATGAAATGTATTGAGTATAAACATATGAAATACATCCTGATTAGAGGGTGGTCTGTTTCAAAGGCGGATATCAGACGTGAAAAAGACGAGAAATTCATTAAATGAACTGAAAGATAATGGGATAATTGATGTTTATAAAAAGATTTTCCACTTGGAAGTTTCATTTTGAGTTATAGGAAAAACAAGTTTTATTGTGCCAAATGCTATAATTTCTACGCGCATATTCTAGCGAACAGCGTGCCATCATTTTGCCGAAATGTCTGTAAATTCCGAATTATTTTCCGAAAGGGGTCTCCAACGATTAGGTTCGAAACACTGATTAAGAATTCGAGGTCAAATTCGATTATGTCCGTCCAGCCTTTGACACGATAACTTTCGAACGCAAAGAGATAGCGATTTGAAACAGGGATTGGCATAATCGGCCAAACGGTTTCCGTGTACAAATTTTGTTTTCAAACAATTCCGATCCGATCGAATACGATTTCGTATATTATTAGATATTCAACGAATTTCAATTGCGATAGAATAAATAATACGTCAGATTTAAAAATTCTGTGACCTTAGACGATTCTCTCATTACTCAAGTCTGACATAAAAATGGTACGAAATGTATTAATATCTTATAAAATCTGAGAAAATGGTCTATATCGATGGTAAATTCGATTAAGCGGTGAAATTTCCAAGTTCCAAACTGCTCATATATTAGTCGTTAATTGTTATTTGATCAGAAGCTCATCTATCTCAATTCATGATAGATGTAGGTATTTATTAATCGCCTCGGATATCCATGGCATTATCATTATCATTATTTTTGATTAAATCAATTTCAAAATAATAAAAATTTCTTAAAGATAATGGATATCCGAGGCAATTAATAAATACATCTATCATGAATTTAGGTATATACAGGGTGTTCCTTAAATCGTTGCTAATATTTGAGGGGATGATTTTTTGACTTATATTAAGAAAAAAACTTCCTATGAACATATGTCCTAAAAGTCTTAACTTTTGGGATACTGGGTGATGAAATTTTGAAAAAAAATGAGTTTCTTAATAATAACTGAGATAATATTGTAGACATCTTTAAAAAATTTGGTATATGTCTTCTATGCTTCAAGGTGAATTTTGTGATGTACAAAAATTTTTATTTTCTCTACGAGTGGCGTCCATACGGGTTTTGCATTGAATATTTTTTCGGGAAAAATACTACGCCACTGCTTTCGTTTGAAATTAAATTTCTGGTTGTCTGGTTTTTTTTTGGTTCCCTTGATATGTAGCCTTGTCTTTTCAGTGACATACGGACGATTTCGGGACATACTTTTATAATTCGTTGGTTTCCAAATCTGTTATCCAATTTGAGAAACCCTAGGCGCGGATTGTATCGTCCTAAGGCCAATAATGCGTTTAAATTGTTTCCTTCAATCTTAAGTGGTCTTCCTGAAACTGTTCTATGCCTCGCATCTATGCCACGTTTAATCCTCTTTATTGTTTCATATACTGCACTTTTTCCGAGTTCAGTCAAATGCACTAATTTTTTAAAGTTTCGAAAGCCTTTTCTATTCAAATATTATAACTGTTTTTTCTTTTTTAGTTGCGATATTATTTGATAAATTGTATAACCCATTACAATCAACAATATTTAACAAATAGTGTTGTCATGCAACTTTGGCCATAGCCGACTATCTTCGCAACCTATTTTATACATTACTTTTGTCTTAGAAATTATGAAAAATAATAAATTCCGGATACTTTCTAGACGGACTAGGTATATGTATGTAAATAAAAATCCCAAGTTTAGGTTCCACCAATCCTTCGAACATAATTCATTTTTCAGAAGAAAGCTCACTTTATGTGTTCTACCTTCCTTAAAATTTCTCAATTATTGCGCAGGGAACAGCGTGCTATCATTTTGCCGAAATATCTGTAATGTTCGAATTTTTGCCGATAATGGTCTCGACTCACTCCATTCGAAGGTCTCTGATATTGGAGATCAGATCGCTGCTTCCGCTGTGGATGCTGGCAGTGTGGCTGTTGGTGGAACTGAATCGGGTAATACACGAGAGATTATAGAGAGGATTAAGAGATCACACAATATTATTGAGAGGAATATACCAGATGTAAACGATGCTGAAGACGCCGAGAAAATCATGAATGTAGTTGAAATGTCTGCTTTCGAGAATGTAACGGCTATATGTAGGGTTGGCAGGGTGAGGGAGTCTGGAGTTCACCGTCCAGTGAAGGTTTGCTTCAACAATTTAAATACCCCTTTTAACATTTTGAGATATAAGAGGGTGATCGCTGGCAATCCAGTGCTGAAATGTTTTCATATTTCGGATGATAAATCTCGTGACCAAATTCAGCGTCTCAATCACACGCGTGATGAACTCAGGAATCGGATTGCCAGGGGTGAGAAGAATATTACTATCAAGTACATAAAGGGTGAACCTGCGATTGTTCCCTGTGTTGATAGTTCCCCTCCAAAAAACTAACCCTACCTGAACAATGGATGATACAGTACTACACAAACCTTGCTTCTCTATCGGCTAAGAAATATGAGTTAATGGCGCTTGTTGGTGTTGAGAGACCCGAATTCTTCACGGAGACATGGCTGAATCCTAACACCTCAGATGCTTCTTGTAATATCCCGGGATATGCCATTTACCGATGTGACAGAGTTACAACGCCAGGTTACGGGGGTTGTTGCATCTATGTTTGTTGAAAGGTTTTTTTCTGAGTTTTATCTCCCAAACTCTGAAAAATATCTATAAAATAAAAATTTATAATTTTGCAAATTGCTCAATTGATATTGACCATATTGGCTAAATTCATTGAAAAAGGAGTTGGAGCTTGGAAATTTCTATGCGAAGTAAAACTATGTTAGCTATGATTTTTAAATACTGTCAATGTGACAATTCTTGAATTTCACAAAATAACTATCAACAAAATAATTTTAAAGATTTTCATTAAGCGTCTGACGAAGGAGTCTGATATAGACTCCGAAACGTTACGTTTCTTCATTGATGTTGTTTCGTTGTTGTTTGTTAGGCAACATTGTTCAATTGATTGCTTCTGACAGATATCTTGTGTTTCTTACGCAGAAGCAAATCACAAAATAATTAATTTTTATTTTATAGATATTTTTCAGAGTTTGGGAGAGAAAACCCAGAAAAAACCTTTCAACAATGAGTATACCTCCCACAGTATCCTTTAATGATTATCTATGTTTGTGTTGATGTTATTAATATATACTCTATTATCTTAAGGGGGGACGGGCGAAGGGACGAATTATTTAGAGCATATAGGGTGGACCAAAATAACATAGAACTTAGGAGAGAGTTAACAAATTATAGAAATAGACTTCGCAATTTGATAAAACTGGCAAAGGATGATTATTTTAGGAAAAAATTTGACAGCTACGGATCTGACAGTGCCTCAGTGTGGAAAACTGTAAAATCTATAAATGAAAATCATAACAGAAGATTTGAGATTGGCGAGGTTATAGGTTCTACCGGTGACTTAGCAACTGAAGAGCATGATATTGCGAATGAGTTTAATAATTTTTTTTCTTCTATCGGTAAAAATCTGGCAGAGGCTGTGCGGAAACCCCTGGGAAAACCAATAAAAAGAAAATCTCTGAGAGATTCATTTTTCCTCAGACCAACAACTGAACAGGAAGTCAATAGTGTAATTAGGTCATTGAAGGACCGCAAAGCTCCGGGAGTGGATGGATTGAGATCGGAGACTTTGAAGATGATATCAGAGCAAATATCGACCCCCTTAACATACTTGATCAACAGGATTTTTCAGTTGGGTGAAATACCTAGAGCATTTAAAGTAGGAATTATAAAGCCGCTCTATAAAAGTGGTGAAAAAAATATATTATCAAATTATCGACCTGTTACCTTGATAAGCTCACTAGCGAAGGTTTTTGAAAAGTTGTTGAAAAATCAACTGGTAGAATATTTGGAAAAGCACCAGCTGATTTCTCCCAGACAGTATGGCTTTAAAAAGGGTTTGTCAACACAGGATGCTGCGGTGTTTTTGACTTCTCAAATATACCGAAGTCTTGAGAGGGGAAAAAAGTCGATGGCAGTGTTCCTGGACCTTGCGAAGGCCTTCGACACGGTTCAACATGAGCAGTTGTTGCAGGTTTTGTCAGATATGGGCTTGCGGGGGATTGTAGGAGATCTAATGACTAGCTATTTGAGAGGAAGAGAACAATATGTGCAAGTAGGTTCCACTTGTAGTAGTGGGAGAGTTGTCGAGTATGGAGTCCAGCAAGGTACAGTGCTGGGACCTGTTCTGTTTACTGTATATATGGATTGTATACTCAACATTGACACAACAGGTATAATTTCCAGTTTTGCAGATGACACTGTCATCTTCTACGAGGATGAAACATGGGAAGAGTTAAAAAAGAAGGCAGTAGTGGATTTAAACAACTTGATAGACGCATTCAGTGCTAGATTTCTGACAATTAACTTCAATAAACAATGCTTTTTGACATTCAGCTGCTACGCTGCAAACATCCCCAAGTATGATAAACTGGCATATTTGGAAAGAGAATAATATTTTGATTTTAGTTTTTATTGTACGAAGTGTTACATTTTGTAAATTCGTCGAATAAACAATATTATTATTATTATTATTATTATTAAGTAATCATTAAAGGATACTGTGGGAGTTATACTCATTATTAAAAGTTTTTTTCTGGGTTTTCTCTCGCAAACTCTGGAATATATCTATAAAATAAAAATTAATTATTTTGTGATTTGCTTCTGCGTAAGTAACACAAGATATTTGTCAGAAGCAATAAATTGAACAATGTTGCCTCACAAACAACAACGAAACAACATCAACGAAGAAATAACTATATCGTAACGTTTCGGAGTCTATATCAGACTCCTTCATCAGACGCTTAATGAAAATCTTTAGAATTATTTTGTTGAAAGTTATTGTGAAATTCAAGAATTGTCACATTGGCAGTATTTAAAAATCATAGCTAACATAGTTTTACTTTGCATAGAAATGTCCAAGTTCCAACTCCTTTTTTAATAAATTTAGCCAAATATGGTTAATACCAATTGAACAATTTGCAAAATTGCATTCTCTGTTCAATAAAATACAAGTTGACTCCTTAAGTTTCCTTTTAATATAATCCGGTTCTGTCATTAGAATCTTTGTATTACTCCAATCCATCGTGCGAAAATTCTTGCAAAATTTCGTGTGGATAGTATTTGTAGAAAATTTTTAAAAAATCATTGAAAATTGAAAAAAAAATTCTATATATCAGTAACTATTCGTCTGAAATTGCTGAAATTTTGCAAGAGCCTTTAGAACCTAACTATACTGCCAAGTTTCAAGTTTTAACACGATCGGTTAAATATGGTGGGAGATTCGAGCAGCCTTGTGCGAGTTCAGTAGATGGGTGCTCGTTGCCTCGATAACTTTCGAACGAAAGGAGATAGGGACTTCCAATTTTCAGGGTAGGTTGCGTATCCGAATGGGAGAGTTAAGTTCGTTTTTGGGCATAATCGGTCTAACGGTTTCCGAGTTATACCCACCTGGAGTATTATTTCCTCGATAACTCATAAAATAAAGATTCGATCGAATTGAAGCTTGGTAACTAGTAGTACAAAATCAACATTAAGACGTGTTTGAAATTTTGTGAGTACCGTACCCCTAGAAAATTTTAAAAAATTACGAAAAATAATTTTTGTAAGGACCGTACCTACCCCTAAAAAATTTGAAAAAAATTACGAAAAAAAAACTGGTTCAAGCTCTGACGTAAAGTCAGGAGCTTTTGCGCGTATGTTCTATTGTCCATTCTCCTGACTTCACGTCAGTGCTTGAACCAATTTTTTTTACGTACCTATCTTTTTTTCAATTTTCTAGGGTTCTTACAAAATTATTATTCGTCAAACATTTAATACCACAGTTTTTGTACCTGCTAATCGTGATAGTTCTGGAAATCTTTGTAGTGATCCTGTAAAAGTATTACCAACACCTTTGCTGATACCTTTGCTGATGCCTTTTCGAGAGCCTGACGGCCTCCTTCCCCGGATTTCAACAGTGGGTGTCCTGCAATCTTTTGAGCTTGCTAACATAATACAGGAAGTAGTGGAACAAGCTATCGGGTCCCTTAAGTCTGGCACTGCGCCTGGTATGGATGGTTTACCTATGAAGCTGTTTAAGACTGCGTGAGATCTCTCGCTTATCCTTTCTGAGATAATGAAAACATCGCTGAGAACTCACCGTTTAACGAGCTGTTGGACGGTGACATCTGTGACGGCAATATTCAAGAGGGGGGATTCACTGTCTTCTGAAAACTATAGACCTATCTCCTTAACATCAATAGCCGTCAAAATAATGGAGAAAATAATATCAAAAGTCTTGATCTCCTTCTTACTATCCAATAATATATTACCTGTGGTTCAGCATGGGTTCATTCCGGGTAGGTCTATCAATACTTATCTGTTGGAGTATCTCAACTTGTGGACAAGAGCTATTGATGCTGGTGAATCAGTTAATGTCATCTACCTTGATTTCGTCCGTGCTTTCGATCGTGTTCCCCTGCGGAGATTGTTAAATAAGCTGCAACATCTGGGTGTCTGGGGCGATGTGGTCGTTTGGATTGAGAAGCTCCTTTTGGACAGAAAATTTTCGGTCAGGATAGGCTCAACTAGATCCTCCTTGAGAGATGTTTTGAGTGATGTACCTCAGGGATCTGTACTGGTTCCTATTCTGTTTCTCTTTTATATGTCGGATCTGCCAGCGTCTGTGCGTTCTCAGTGTTGTTCATACGCAGATGACACAAAATTATTCAACTTTTCCAGTACTCATTCTATTCTACAAGACGATCTTGACTCCCTGGTGAGATGGTGCGATGACTGGTTACTACCATTAAACATTGAAAAGCGTAAAGTTTGGCATGTGGGAAGGAGGAATCCAATACTCTCTTACTTTATCGAGGGAAGTCAGCTTAAGTAAGTACCCGCTCACAGTGTGGGCGATATTATGACGGAGGATCTACATGGAGTCACCATATATTTTATGCGCAGGCAGAGCAAGTAAACTTCTGTAGCTCTTCGGAAGGTCTTACGCTGGTTGTGATCCTGTGACTGCGGTGCCATTATACAGGACTTACATTCGTCCAGTTCTGGAGTTCGCTGGTCCTGTCTGGCATCCCTGGCTGATCAGAGATGTAAATCTTTTAGAATCTGTCCATCGGAGAGCTACCCGAATACCATATGGTTTTGTGCGCCCCTCAGGAGGATCAGAGGCGATCTCATAATAACATATAGATCGTTAAATGGCCTCTTCGGTTGTGACCTAAGTCGTCTGTTTGTGATGCACCGAAATAACCTGAGAGGACATTAGGACATGTACATTCAAGCTGTCACGTGAAAGATTTTTGACCACCACTAGGCAGCATTTCATTCCCAAATAGGATATTCGAGGTTTGGAATCGATTGCCGGCCGATATTGTTTGTGCTCCTAGCTTAAACAGTTTCAAAAACAGATTTTATATGTGGGTTTCGCGGGATGCTGTCGGATTGTGAAAGTGTTATTGAGTGGGTAAAATTTCTCTTTGTTTCTTCTTTTTCTTTTTTCAGCATCTCTTCATTTATATATATTATTATTTGAATTTATAGGTATAGCCTTTGCTCTGTAAATTTTTTAATAATAATAATAATATCCGGCCGGCTGGTGCCTCGATAACTTGAGAACGGAAAGAGATAGCAATTTGCAATTTTCGGAGTGGGTTGCGCATCCAAATGCGACATTTATGTTTTTTAATTGGCATAATCGGCCAAATTGTTCTGGAGTTATACTCATTTGAAATTTTGTCTTTCCTCTATAACTCAAAATATAGGTTGCGCATCCGAAAGTGATAGTAAGGTTAATGGGCATAATCAGCCAAACGGTTTTGGAGGTTTACCCATCTTTAATTTTGTTATTATTTCTACAATAACTCAAAAAATACAAATTCAATCAAATTCAAACTTGGTAATTACTTGTAGAATGCCAACGAACTCATTTTTGCGGAATTTCGTGAGAATCGTATTATTAAAAAAAAATAAGTTTCTTCAAAAATTTTATATTTCAGAAACTATGTGTTAGATTCTGCTGAAATTTCACACAAACCTTCAAGCCGAATATTATTTTTCCAATATATTAAAAAATACAGATCCGATCGAATTGAAATCTAGTACTCGGTTGAGACGGCTTGACAGTTCATGAGTCCTTAGGGCGTGTGTGGCGTGAAGACACAAAAAAACAAGCGAAAATAGCTCCTGACTTTCTCCAGATCAACGTTTGTTAGAATATGAAAACATTTCGAGGTTAGTAAACTGACGGGATGATATAATATCTAATATTAGGTTGCGTTTTTTTTCATCAAATTTTGTGATAGATTCTATCAGTGATGGGATTACGATTACTGTGACATCATCAGAATTCATCGGAAATCCAGGCATCAATCCGATGAAAGATTAGAAATTTGGATGAATGAATTGATTTGAGTAAGTGAGTGTTCGGTTTTTGGAACGGTTTTGGAACAACAAAAGCATCGAATATCTATAAATAAGTGAAATCTCATGTCAAGTGTGATTTGAACTGTTTTGACAGATCGAAAATAAGTTAATCATCGATTGAATCCGATTTGCCTCTTATGATGCTAACTAGAGGGATTGTAGTCAAGTCGAATATATAATAATATAGCATAAAATAATAGTATTTCGTTTTCAATCAAGCAATTTCAAATTATATACGTATTCTGAAAATAGTTTTTCGTAATTTCCAGTTTTGGCTGTATATTTCAGTCGACCTATACATCTGAATCATCCATAATAATTAGAATTAAATAGATAATAGAATTAAGTAATTGTTCGGTTTCTTTCAAACAGATGCGTTTACTTATGATAATATAGCGGCGATTATCTTAAGGTGCGTATTCACTTGCAACAGAACACTCCGAACAAACCGCGCGCGCTGCAACAAACATTGTTCGGGCTGTTTGAAGAGTTTGGGGTATTCGCTGCGGTCCCAACCGTATCAGTATTTACGTGATCGTCGACATGGATGCAGACGTAGTGAAATTAGATAGAAGACTATCCATTTTTTTTGTGTCATTTACCTCAAATCCCATATTTCTACTAATTACTGTCCACGCATCATGTTTTTTAATTTTGTTAAAATAATAGCCGTTTCTGGGATCCCATAAGATAGGATGCAGCTCGAATTGATCGATCAATTCGAGGCATTTTTCCCTGCTCCATTCCATTTTCTCTACCTCTCTCGAAAGAACACCAAGCACAACAAACTCCCGTATCCACTGAACACCGGTGAATCATTCCCTTTGATCAGATCGCATTTACCGACAAACCTCGGAAAATGTTTCCCACCCGTATCAGTGTTTACGTGTTCATCGACATGGATGCAGACGATGTGATAGTTGCCGCTGGTGCTTTTTGGCGCTCCAGTTCCTCGGAACTGAGTGCTTATCAATTTGCCCAAATGTCTGTTATTTTCGAATTTTTCGATGAAAATGGTCTTAAACGATTTGGTTCGACTCACTGATCAAGAATCCGTGGTCGAAATTCATTCTGTCCGGCCGGCCGTAGGCATGATAACTCTCGAACGGAATGAGCTAGACAGTTGAAATTTTCAGAGTAGGTTTGGGAGATAAATATCTCGGCTAAGTTCGTAATTGGGCAAAATCGGACTGATGGTTTCGGAGTAACAAAAAAATTTTTTCTTACACAGCAAATTCCAAATTAAATTTTTTTAAATAACCAGTTTTACCATAAGAATCCAATGATATCATTTTTAACTCTAACAAGCTAATACTTTCGGAGATATGATTTTTCAAAATTTCAATAATAAATCGTATTTCAACGTTGTCACAGAATGATATAATTATTCTATGTATGAATTGTCATAATGTCAACTTATTTTCCTGAGACATGACATTATCTAATCAATCGAAGAATTGTGAGCGAAGTGAGAAAAATCTCAGTTGTTTGCTCCGAAATTAGTTTTTCTCAGAAAAGTCTTACATTTCGGAACGGAACATGAAGTAAAAGATCTGAGAGTAGTGAGACTGCTTTTCATCTATAGACATAGATATAACTCTCGAACGGAATGAGGTAGATAGTTGAAATTTTCAGAGTAGGTTAGGGAGATGAATATCTCGGTTAAGTTCGTTATTGGGCAAAATTGGCCAGATTTAATTTGATTTCTTCCATGGTGCAGTTCTCATTCTCATGATTGCTCATTTAATCTTGATGAATAAACTATTATTTGAATTGAATATCCTTTATGATGCAGTTCTATCATATGAATACATTGATATAATTCCCAACTCTGAGAAACCAATACTTTCGGAGATATAATTTGTCTGTTTGAACTAGAGCGCCAGAAAGCTCCTGTCCACAGGGCTTGAACCCATTTTTTAATTATAGATGCGCTAACAAGCCTTAATTCTTTTTTTTTTTAATTTTAAAATTTTTTTTTCCAATTTTTTTTATTACTTTTTTTTATCTATTGTAGGTTTGGTTTATCTTTGTCTAGGAGAAAAGCCATGCGTGTAAATGCAAACCATTTTGACAAGTATATTTCTTCTCTTCCTATAAAAAAAAGACAAAATTATTATAAAAAATATCAAACCAGGATATTTAGTATAAAATAATTTCATTTACAGAGTTGTAATTGTATTGTAATTACAATAATAATTGCCAAATTAGAAAAATCTTACCTCTTCCTGTTCCTACAGATTTTTTCCCTTGGTTTTTTCCCTTCTAAAACTATATAGAAGACTTTCCATTTTTTTTACATTTACTTCAAATCCCACATTTTTACCAATTGCTGCCCACTCATCATGCTTTTTAATTTTGTTGAAATAATACCCGTTTCTGGGATCCCATAAGATAGGATGCAGTTCAAATTGATCGATTAATTCTAGGCATTTTTCCCTGCTCCAGTCCTTTTTCTTCGCTTCTCTCGAACGAACTCCTAATCCCTTTGATCAAATCGCATTTACCGACAAACCTCGGAAAATGTTTTGCGCGTTCGGTTCTGTTCTGCGCGACGTACTGACTGGACAAATTTGTTACAGCGCGCGCGGTTCGTTCGGTCCGTTCGGAGCATTCTGTTGCAAGTGAGTACGGAGCGAAAATGTTTTGCGCGTTCGGCTCTGTTCTGCGCGACGTATTGACTAGACAAATTTGTTACAGCGCGCGCGGTTCGTTCGGACCGTTCGGAGCATTCTGTTGCAAGTGAATACGCAGCATTAGATAGCATCTGTTGCAGCTTTTTATTGTACGGCTGAAGGAATATATCCATTTTCAACAGAAATTAATTACTATAGAAGAATAACTGTACTCTTTGGCGTGCGTGTTCACGTTGGCTAATTTGAATTGAATGATGAGTACTTCAAGCTCAGTGGATAGAGCGAGCCGAAGATCTACCCAAAGGATAGTGGACATCATTCATTGTCAGTTCAGAAAGTGACAGTGCTGTATCTGAGCTGACATAAGGATAGAGTAGCAAAGTTTAAAAAGAACACAACTGACTCTCCTTAGTCCCACAAGCTCCTAGGAGCTTCTGAAGGATTTCCTTGTTGAAGACTTGGGAGGGTCAGTATAATCATAATCATGTTTATAGCACGTCAATGCTTTCTTAGCCTTATTTTCCAATGTAAAGTCAATTTGCATTTGGCGCGCGTGCTATAAACATGATTATGATTATACTGACCCTCCAAAGTCTTCCCCAAGGAAATCCCTCAGAAGCTCCTAGGAGCTTAGGGACTAAGGAGTCAGTTGTGTTCTTTTTCAACTTTGTTACGCTACTCTTATGCCCGCTTAGATACAGCACTGTTAATTTTTGAACCGACAATGAATGGTGTCCACTATCCTCTGGGTAGATATCCGGCTCGCTCTATCCACTGAGCTTGAAACACTCATCATTCAATTCAAATTAGCCAATGTGAACACGCGCGCCATAGAGTACTGACTTCACGACAGTACTCTTATATTTTATTTTATATTTTTTCGAGTTCCTTTAACAAATCTGGCTATCAATACAGTTTGACTGTTAGCTTTACCGTAGATCGAACTAAAAAAATATTGCGGTTATGGGACCCCCGTTAGGAACGAAATTGCATATTCTCCAAATCCGAACGTAGTTTAATATAGATCTACCAAATATAGTTATTTATAAATTGGCCCCAGGGCCACGATACAGACATTTCAACAACGCTATTTGCTCGAAACTGACTCGTCCTTGCACAGAAATGCCATGAAATTTCTCTTAAAACCTAACAATAACGGCTCAGAAACAAATACATCACCGCTAGACGCAAACCATTCCCAACTTGAGCCATGCAATCCAAACTTCTCCTCTGCGCATGCGCAATCTACTCGGCTCGGGGCTTAAAGTCGTCTCAAAATAACACACTTCACACAAATTCCTATTCTTCAACACCCTTGGTTCAGGAGATATCACAGCTCCAATCCACGCATGCGCAGACAATTCCAAGGGGATTCTATGGAGGAAAATAGCATCCAGCACCTCAAAACCCCAATCCTCTCAGACGAAAACTCCAGCAGTTAAATCACTTCTTGTCTGTTCATGCGTAAAACGAAAAATCTCCGAAAGGGGTTGCATGAATTTCGAATTAGGAACGCAATTTCTTCGCCTATTCTCCAAATCCGAACGCTATTTCCTCGAAACGGACTTCTTCGTTCAAAGAATTGCCTTGAATTTTCTTTTAAAACCTCACAATATTGGCTCAGCACAAAATCCATGACCGCTAGACGTAAACCCCACCCAACATAAGCCATACAACCCAAAAAGACCCACGTCTCCTCTGCGCATGCGGTTCAGGAAATATTGAACCATCAATCCACACGCGGACACTCCCAAGGGGATTCTGTGAAGCAATAGCATCCTGCACCTGAAATCCCCAATCCTCTTACACGAAAACTCCAGCAGTTAAACCACTTATGGTCTGCTCATACGCATAACGAAAAATGCCCGTAGGGGGTAACATTAATTTCAAAATTAGCCCCAGGGCCACGGTACGGACACTTCAACTCGTAAACAACGCTCTTTCCCCTAAACTGACTTTACCATACAATGAATTGCCATGAGTATTCTTTTAAGACCTCACAATATCGGCTCAGCACTCCCAACATAACCTTTACAACCCATAAACAGTCACTTCTCCTCTGCGTATGCGCAATCTACTCACGGTTAAAAGTCCTCTCAAAATCACACAAGTCGCAGCAGTTAAACTCGGAGCTACTAGAACTCGGGTAACCGCGGTCTAGCTTCAGTGGAGATGGGAGTGGATTCCAAAAGGGAACCTAGTAAATGGAGGCCAGGCAAATTTAATTCTGCCAGATACCCCAGCGTAATGTAATAATTCCTAAATTTACCAAAATAATATTCACGCTAAAAACAAACAATTTTTTCCAGTAGCTTACAACCCCGATATTTAGATGCAACAAAAAAAAACCACTGTGAAACCCTGAATAGGGTGTGGTGGAAATTGTACGTAGATATACTGCCTTGATTCGAATACGCGTCGCTTGAGCTCAGGCGCATCCACGTTTTTGGCGCTCTAGTTCCTCGGAACTGAGTGCTTATCAATTTGCCCAAATGTCTGTAATTTTCGAATTTTTCGATGAAAATGGTCTTAAACGATTTGGTTCGACTCACTGATCAAGAATCCGTGGTCGAAATTCATTCTGTCCGGCCGTCCGGCCGGCCGGCCGTAGGCAAGATAACTCTCGAACGGAATGAGCTAGACAGTTGAAATTTTCAGAATAGGTTTGAGGGATAAATATATCGGCTAAGTTCGTAATTGGCCAAAATCGGACAGATGATTTCGGAGTAACAAAAAAAAATTTTTTTTTACAAAACAAATTCCAAATTAAATTTTTTTCAATAAGCAGTTTTACCATAAAAATCCATTCATATCATTTTTAACTCTAACAAGCTAATACTTTCGGAGATATGATTTTTCAAAATTTCAATGTAAATCGTATTTCTATAACGTTATTATTCAGTGGGTGTTCTATGAATTGTTATAATGTCAACTTATTTTCCTGAGACATGACGTTGTCTCACTGTCATTCATTCCAGCAATCGTATAAATATGAGAATTCTAATATAATATCATACATTTGTTGGTTGATATTTTCATGCCGATGGTCAATCCATATGATGATGGGAATAGTAATGGTAAGTTAATAATATTGAGTTCAGAATATCTCCACTAAAAACAAAACTGGAATATTGGTGTATTGGAGTAGATTTGAGGAAAGATATATATTATCGTTCATCATATAATTGAGGAATGAATATCTCGGATGAGTTCGTTGTTGGGTAGAATTCGTCTATTGGTTTTGGATTGATAATTTTTGGCACTCTCGTTGAATTTAAATTCTTCTTTGATGTTTGAATTCAATTTCTGCTAAGATGAAGTTCTAAATTTCAATAATGAATCGTACTTCTATGTTTCCACAGAATGCTATAATTATTCTATCTAAGCTTTATTATATGATCTGTGTTCATACTAGTACATTTCATCCTGTTCTATAAGAGAGAGTCAAATTCATTTCAGCTATTTTAATGTGGTTTCTTCCATGGTGCAGTTCTCATTCTCAGATTGCTCATTTAATCTTGATAAATAAACTATTATTTGAATTGAATTTCCTTTATGATGCAGTTCTATCATAAGAATACATTGATATAATTCTCAACTCTGAGAAACCAATACTTTCGCAGATATAATTTGTCTGTTTGAACTAGAGCGCCAGAAAGCTCCAGTCCACAGGGCTTGTTAATATATTTTCATCTATGATCATATACGATTAACACAAATCTTTCCCCAATTTCCGCTTTACAACAATAATAATTTATATAATTTGATGATATTATGTTCAGGTCGTATATAGCAGGTATAAGACATATTTCGAGATATATTTCTAATAACTTGCATGCTGTCTATTCCTATTCCGTCAATCCACCCAGGTATCCTGGTATCCTCCTCTATGCCTATTCCTGAACGTAGTATTACGACGATGTTCTCGCAATACTGTTCTCTTTCCCTCGGTGCTCGTAATCTGCAACCCTGGATTGGATGTCTGACCACCTTGTATATACTCGGGATCTGCAACCCTGCGTTGGCTGTCTCACAGCGTTACTCATTGGCCACCTTGTATATAATCCAATGCCTCAGTTCTACTCTTCCTAACATGAAACCCCTGATAGTCGGGGTTGTCCTATGCAAGTTTGCTTCAAAATTAAATCTGGCCGTGTCTCCACCGAATAATTCTTCAAGCACACAGCAATGTTCTGTCAAAGTCGCCAAGAACATTCACGTGGTCAGCTTGGATTGTCAAAAGGTCTTTAAATCCTCTTTCGATATAAGTGAAGTTTACCTGTTATCTTCCCAAATCAAACCAATATAACCCTCACTCTTAATTCGATTTTCGAATCTATATCCAACTAAGAAGATTCCAATAATTCTTACAAAGTTTCGAAAATGCGTATAACCAAATGCTTCCTTCGTTGAATTTCCACAAAATGGACGATCTTATCTGACCGACGCCAACTCTGACCAAAATTTCAGACCGTCAAAACGAAACAATATTGCCAATCCGGTTCTCTGAACACAATTCCTTATGCGTCGATTGGCACTACTGACTGACACCCAACCTCAAATTCAATGTCAATACAATCGACAAATTTATCGCAAGCAAATCATGAACAAACCTCTGCTTGGATCAAAAAGGAACGTTACATGGTTCAGGAGATATCGCATATTGAATCCACTCATGCGCGGATTTCCACCATGGGATTCTATGGAGGAATAGCATCCGCCACCCCAAAACCCCAATCCTCTCTGACGAAAACTCCAGCAGTTAAATGACTTCTCATCTGCGCATGCGCATAACGAAAAATGACCGGAAGGGGCCGCATGAACTTAAAAAAAATGGTTTCTAGGATTGAAATCATGTATCAAGATAGGATCACCGAAAGTTATACTCAATGTTCTATATTTTTCAAGATTGTTCAAATTGAAGCAAGAAACCTCAGTTTTATTTGGATTCATACACAAATGCCACTCAAATAGGTAATTTTTCAGGATTGCTAAATCTGCATATATATTATTTTCTACATTCTGGAAATCAGAATGATGAAATGCAAGGGCAATGTCATCTGCGTATATGAATTTCTCAGAGGAAGTAGCAGGAATATCACACAGATATAAATTGAAAAGGAGAGGCTCTAAAACTGAACCTCGTGAGAGATCATTATTCAAATTTTTGAATTTACAATTTACTCCTATTTTTATCAACAAAAACACGAAACCTTCTATCTATCAACATATTTTCGAGTAAACGAACCATTTTTCCACACTTTAAATGTATATAAAGTTTTAAAGTATCAACTCAATACAGTGAAGAAATTATATTAAATGAAGTAAATGGCTCCTTATTTGTTTAGATTAGTTCTACACACATTCTGAAAAGAGTAGGGTCTCAGATTTGTCTTGCGCTTAAGGCCCTCAGTTTAAATAATCCGCCACCGTCTACCACTTGTAAACTAACTCCATAGGTTGTTCTGGTACCTAAATATCCTCATTTTCAGGGACTTGTATGATTTTTCCAACACCATCGCCCCTAAAGAAGAGAACGACCTAAACTCTGAGCTCGAGAAAGAGGTGAAATCCTGCATTCTACCCGACACGTTGTTGGACAAGATACAGGAAAACGTCAGGTTTGGTGAAGGCTACGAACGTTTTGCCCATCGCACGTTTTACCTGGTCAACGAAAATATCGAGGTCAAGGACTCTACAGATCAGACATTTTACACCAATATTGACGTTCCCGGATGTAGCGTGGAAATTGAGGAAGACGAGGAGGAATTGATTTTCGAAGATGGGAAGAATAAGACGTATATTGCTAAACAAAACGAATCGAGATATGGTAAGAATTTTTTTTCCTCTCTCAGAAAATTAATGGACCAGTGAAGTTTGGAAATGTTGGGCACAAAGTTTAATTGAGATAATTGTAGAGAAGATTTTGAAACAAATATTTTTGATAGGATGATCATTCCAGTGAGCTCGTAACAGTGTGCTATAATTTCGGCGAAATGTCTGTATTTTATTAATTTTAAGCAGAAAGTGGTACCAAACGATAATATTTGTTTTTGGCACTCTCGTTCCTCGGAACAGAATGCTTATCAATTTGCTCAAATGTCTGTTATTTTCGATTTGGTTCGACTCACTGATCAAGAATACGTGGTCGAAATCGATTCTGTCTGGCCGTCCGGCCGGCCGTTAACACGATTACTCTCAAACGAAAAGAGGATTGAAATTTACAGGGTAGGTTTGGAGCGTAAATATCTCGGATAAGTTCGTTAACGGGCGAAATCCATCAAGCGGTTTCGGAGTTATGGCCGTTTATAGTTAAAACCATTTTTTAGGAATATTTCCGAAACCGATCACTCGATCTATCTGAAATTTAACATCAAATTGTAGAATAAAGACCTTTATACGAATGCGATGTTTTGTGTTGATCCGTTGATCGGGTTCCCCCAAAGTGTCTCGAACTCTATCGAACAGAATGAGCTAGGCAGTTGAAATTTTTAGAATAGGTTTGGGAGATACATATTTCAGTTGAGTTCGTTATTGGGCAAAATCGGCCTGACGGCTTCGGAGTAACGAAAAAAAATATTTTTCATTTTCATTTTCAACTCTAACAAGCTGATACTTACGGAGATATGATTTTTCGAAATTTCAATAATGAATCGTACTTCTATGTTTGCACAGAATGCTGTACTTAAGTATTTTATGTATGAATTATTATATGATCTGTGTTCTTACATTTCATCTTATTTTCCTATGAGAGATAAATGTCAAAATTATTTCTGGTTCATTATTCTTGATATAAAATACACCTTCTGTTCTAGCAAACGAAGTATGATTGAATGCAAAATGATCAATGAAATAACCTCAGCTATCGTAGAATTATGAGGATGATATGATATTATACTTATAAGGTGATAATAGAATGCCCATGGATAATCCATATGATTATGGAAATATATTTGTTGGTAAGATACATAATCAAATTGGGTTCAGAATATCTCCAGTAAATACAAAACTGCAATATTGTCTAAGTGTTAATTGATATAATATAATTTTTAGAATAGATTTGAGGAATGAAAATCTCGGTTAAGTTCGTTATTGGGGAGACTCGGTCTGTTTGAATTCAATTTCTTTCATGATGCAGTTTTATCGTAAGAATCCATTCATATCATTCCTAGAGACCAATAATTTCGGAAATATGATTTGTCAAAGTTTGAACAAGAGCGCCAAAGCTCCTGTCCACAGGGCTTGAACCAATTTTTGCGCGTATGTTCTGGGGAACATCGTGTTATCATTTTGCCCAAATGTCTGAAACTTTCAAATTTTTTGACGAAAATGGTCTCAAACGATTTGAAGTCAATTGACATGGTGGTTGACAGATGCATTGTTACATTTTGATTTACTAGGCGGGAAATTCAAAAATTCACTATTTTATCACAGCCCTCCATAGAGATAACCTGGAACACAGTCTGACAACGCCGCAATTTATCGTCTCTTAGAGGCCTACTTCTTCAATGGGGTAGCGCGCGACATCGTATATTTCGAAATTAAAACTATAGTGAATTCATTGAACAGGTTTTCTTGCTTGGAATCTCTGGATAAATATATGATATGAGACCTTACTTGTTCAATAAACTGAATAACTACATTTCATTCTGCACAATATTATTGAAATGAAGTTGAAATAGAATCCTAGGTAGTTGTTATTCAATTCATTGTTCAGCAACAACCACGAGAAGGTATAGGGTTAACTCTGGCCAAAATAAGTGAATTTAGAATGATTTTTGAATGTAAACCACAACTGCTAGTTTCTGTGAATTCTGAATAAAAAAAGTCCAATTCAATTCTACGAAGACTAAATTCACATACAAAGATTTTGATCTTAACACTGTAAAAATGTTGATAAAGCAAATTGATAAATTCTGAATCTGAATCCCCATTAATTATATTTCTATAGCGGAAAAGCAGATTAGTAAGTTGAGACCATCTGCTCAGGGTTAGATCGAAAGGAGAATCCATTTGAAATCACTGCAGGAAATCTGAACATGCTTAATGAATAATTTAAGATGAAGATCCTTATTGATTTGAACTGAAGCATCTACTGATGAAGATTTCTCGAAATTGAATAAAAAAAAATTGGTTCAAGCACTGACGTGAAGTCAGAAGCTTTTGCGCGTATGTTCTATTGTCCATTATTCTGTATTGGACACCCTTAATCGAATTTACCATGGTAAATTATGTTGTCCATTCTCCTATATTGGACACTCTTAATTCGAATTTACCATGGTAAATTCGAATTTTTTCGTGATTTTTTTTGAAATTTTCTAGGGGTACGGTTATTAAAATTTTTTTTTTTCGTCATTTTTTTCGAATTTTCTAGTGGTACGGTTCTTACAAAATTTTGAACACGTCTTTATGTTGATTTTCTACTACTAGTTACCAAGCTTCAATTCGATCGAATATTTATTTTTTCAGTTATCAAGAAAATAATATTCCAGGTGGGTATAACTCGGAAACCGTTAGACCGATTATGCCCAAAAACGAACTCAACTCTCCCTTTCGGATACGCAACCTACTCTTGCAAGTCCCTATCTCCTTTCGTTCGAAAGTTATCGAGGCAACGGTCACCCATCTACTGAATTCACACAAGAATGCTCCAATCTCCAACAATATTTAACCGATCGTATTAAAACTTGAAA
Source organism: Halyzia sedecimguttata (assembly GCA_937662695.2). Classification (NCBI taxonomy): domain Eukaryota; kingdom Metazoa; phylum Arthropoda; class Insecta; order Coleoptera; family Coccinellidae; genus Halyzia; species Halyzia sedecimguttata. The sequence goes on along the minus strand of OW569414.2, from coordinate 7,783,040 downwards.
CTTAGCGGTAGAGTCAGGTTATGAAGGCTCTTGCAAAATTTCATCAATTTCTAACGATTAGTTACTGATATATAGAATTTTTTTTTTTATTTTCAATGATTTATTAAAAATTTTCTACAAATGCTATCCTCACCAAATTATGCAAACATTTCAACGTTGGCATTCTACAACTAGTAACCATGTTTGAATTCAATCGGTTCAGTACTTTTCGAGTTAATGATCAACAAAAACCACGAAATTTCAGAAAATTTCAGATGGCTATAACTCTAAAACCGTTTGGCCGATTATGCTCATAAACAAACTGAAATGTCGCGTTCTAGTGCTCATCCTAAACTGAAAATTTCAAGCCGCTATCTCATTTCGTTCTCAAGTTATCGTGACAACAAAAATATTTTTAAAAAATTTTTTTTTAATTTTCTAGCCATATGATTCGCACAAAATTTCACAAACGAGCTTAGGTTCATATTCTACAACTACTCACCAAGTTTCAATTCGATCGGATCTATATTGGTTTAAAACAAAATTATTACTGCTAAACCGCTGGGCCGATTATGCCCATTAACGAACTTGTCCGTCGTATTGGGATGCGCCACCTACCCTGAAAATTTCAAGTTGCTAGCTCTTTTCGTTCTCAAGTTATCGTGGCAACGGCCGGACGGCCGGCCGGACAGAATCAAATTTGACCTCGAATTCTTCATTGGGGAGTCGAACTTAATCGTTTGAGACCATTTTTTTCATGAAATTCGAAAGTTACAGACATTTGGGCAAAACTATAACGCGATGTTCCCCAGAACATACGCGCAAAAAATTGGTTCAAGTCCTGAAGTTAAGTCAAGTCACCATGGTAAATCCGATTGTCCAATACAGGAGAATAGACAATACAACATGCGCGCAAACGCTCCTGACTTCACGTCAGTGTTTGAACCAATTTTTTTTTCGTAATTTTTTAAACATTTTCTTGAGGTACGGCTCCCACAAAATTGTACACACGTCTTTATGTCGATATTCTACAACCAGTTACCAAGGTTTAATTCGATCGAGTCTATCTTTTTTGATTTATCGAGGAAATAATTTTCCAGGGGGGTATAACTCCGAAACCGTTGGGCCGATTGTGCCCAAAAAAGAACTTAACTCTACCATTCGGGTGCACCCTGAAAATTGCAAGTCCCTATCTCCTTTCGTTCGAAAAATATCGAGGCAACGGTCACCCATTCAGCTACCTACTGAACTCACACAAGGCTGCTCGGATCTACAAAAAAATAGATCCGATCGTGTTCAAACTTGGAACTTGGCAGTAGAGTTAGGTTCTGAAGGCTCTCGCAAAATTCTCGGAGGTATAGATTCTGATATATAGAATTTTTTTCAATGATTATCAATGATTTTTTAAAAATTTCTTAGTGATTCGATCCTCAGGAAATTTCGCAAGAATTTTTGCGGCATTCTACAACTAATAACCATGTTTGAATTGAATAGGTTTTGTATTTTTCGAGTTATTGAAGAAATAATAACCAAATTTCAGATGGGTATAACTCGAAACCGTTTGGCCGATTATACCTATGAAATACCTAACCAAACCCTAACCTGAAAATTTCAAGTCGTTATCTCTTTCCGTTCTTAGGTTATCGTGACATAAATAATATTTTTAAATAATTTTCTAGTGATACTATTCGCACAATATTTCACGAACGTTCTTAGGTTTATATTCAACAACTGCCTACCAAGCTTCAATTCGATCGCATTTGTATCAGTTGAACACAAAATTATTTCTCGGAAACCATTGGGCCGATTATGGCCACTAACAAGCTTGTCCGTCGTATTGGGATGCGCCACCTACCTTGAAAATTTCAATTCGCTATCTCTTTCCGTTCTCAAGTTGTCGTGGCAACGGCCAGACGGCCGGACGGACAGAATCAAATTTGACCACGAATTCTTCATCAGGGAGTCGAACCCAATCGTTTGAGACCATTTTCTGCCAAAAATTCAAAAATTACAGACATTTGGTCAAAATGATAACGCGATGTTTCCCAGAACATGAGCGTAAAAATAAATAGATTTTTGAGCTTCTTGACCTCTCATCCCGATGTGTCAATTTTGTTGAAGAATTATTAGAAAGGTCATCGAAATCTTTTATAAAATCGGAAGAAATGAAAGCTTCTATTTCACTCATATTTCTAGTCCATCTTATTGTCTATGCTCTGTAGTCTCAACTGAAATGTACTCATCTCCAAGTAGAAATAATCCAAAGGAAATTTCACTATTTACACACTGGTTAATAATCACAGAATATATATATATCCGAGCATATATTGTGTATTGTATACACAAAAATACCACTAAATACCCACGAAAAACAATACTGGTTAGTTCCAGAATTAGAAGTAATCATCCATTTACAACAAACTTTCGACTGAATCGTCTGGCGTACGACTCATAACAGTGTTGCCATTTCATCATGTTTCAGGTTTCCCATTGTAGTCGGCTTCGGTTTTATCAACCCTTCACTACTCCCAACACCACTGATTACAAAAGGCTTAATTTACAGGTTTCGTGAAACTTCGAGTATTGGAGAAGTCGTCCAATATGAACCGTGAGCAGCTCGAGCAGAGGCGCGTTAGCTTAGGATCTGAATCTTCCGAAAACTCCGATTCTTCCACGCCAGCCGAACAAAGCGACGAATATTCGACCATAACTGCTTTCAAAACGCCCAAAACTCTTCACTTAGTACGAACGCCCGAAACAGAGAGAAGAGACACCCTTCCAGAATCTTGTTTTGCCATAAGAAAGAGGTGGCTAAGGGCCGTTGGTGCAGACGACGATGAAGATGAAGAAGAACAGCAGATAAATGAGGAGGAGTATGATGACTTCAGCGATTACGAATACGAAGAAGAGGAGAAAGTAAACTCGAAGCTGTACGGGGACGTTGAGTACTTGAGTTCAACGGGATTCATGGAGTATTTCCAGAACAACATTTTTCCTAACATAACCGGCAGAATATTGGGCTTTAGCGACAATGCCTTGAAATGTGCGCAAGCTGTGCCGGGATCCATACTTTGCGATAAGAACTTGCCGGGAGAAAAGATTCCTTTCCGGGTTGTTCCGGCCGTGGCCATAGATTGGCCGAAGCAGGCAACTGAGTACATAATAAGGACAGACAGACGGACCATCATAGACCAGAAATATGGAGTGGTGTACAGATGGCCGACGAAGAACATGCTCGAAGAGTTGGTGACGCTCAAATGCGTTGCGATCCCTAAAGGTGAGTAAAAAATCTGTTCTATATCTAGAATATGGGTGGTGATTGAATGCCTCTTACGATATGCGGACACCAATTCCATCGGACGATCCCAGGTAACACAGGGACCTCCCAGAGATGTCTCGGCGAGCTCTTCCCGGCTCTGACGCCTATTGCGATATCGCTGGGAGGTCGCCAAGAGCTCCCTATCACCTCCAAATGTCCGCCACAGGGGATGAGCCCAGTAACATCTCAGAGATATCGCATGGGGAAGTTCTCAAACTGCTCACGCTGGGGAATATTTTGAGAGGTCTATTTTGATATCGCAGGGAGGTCGCCCAGACCTCCCTATCACCTCCAAATGTCCGCCACAGGTGATGAGCCTAGTAACATCTCAGAGATATCGCATGGGGAAGTTCTCAAACTGCTCACGCTGGGGAATATTTTGAGAGGTCTATTGTGATATCGCAGGGAGGTTGCCTAGACCTCCCTATCACCTCCAAATGTCCGCCACAGGTGATGAGCCCAGTAACATCTCAGAGACATCGCATGGGGAAGTTCTCAATCTGCTCATCCTGGGGAATATTTCGAGAGGTTTATTGAGATATCTCAGGGAGGTCTCTCACACCTCCCTATCACCTCCAAATGTCCGCCACAGGGGTGAGCTCAGTAAGATCTCAGAGATATCACATGGAGAAGTTCTCAAACCGCTCACCCTGGGGAATATTTTGAGTTGTGTACTGCGATATAGCAGGGAAGTCGCCCGGACCTCTCTATCACCCCCAAATGTCCTTCACAGGGCCAGTAACATCTCAGAGATATCACATGGGAAAGTTCTCAGGCTGCTCAACCGGGGCGGTACTGAGAGAAGATGGCTGCGATATGGATCTATAATCTATATCCTGTATCCTCCAAATGTGCAGTACATGTGTGGCGCCGAATACATCACTTCGATGAGTAGATCGTTATTCCACTCGGGTTATTAGCGATGGGGTTGTTCTTCCGGGTACAGAGTAGATGATTGCGCCATCTACCGGTGGAAACGAGGAGTGCAGAGTAGGGATGGAGTAGATCCCTGCAACACGCCACCTGATTTCCTATTCTTGTTGAATTTGCGAGTTGTTTAGGACATCGAAATGGAATGTGTTATTCTCGTTACACTTGTGATATCTTGAGGAGCTCGCATGCTCGCAATATGAATGTCTTTTTCTAGTTATCTGCGTAATATCTTTATGAGCTCGCAATTAATGGGAATGTCTAATTCTGGTTATCTTGGTGATATATTTAGGAACTCGCAATAGGAATATCTAATTCTTGTTATCTGTGTGATACACGGTGTGATATCTTTAGGAGCTCGCAATAGTAATATCTTATTCTGGTAACATATCTGATATATTGAGGACCTTCACGATAGGAATATATTTTTCTTGTCATACTTGCGATGACTTTAGGAGCTCGCAATAGGAATGTCTTATTCTGGTTATCTGTGGGACATCTTTAGGAGCTCGCAATAGGAATATCGTATTCTGGTTATTTGTGTGATATCTTTAGGAGCTCGCAATGGGAATGTCTTATTCTGGTTATCTGTGTGATATCTTGAGGATCTCACATTGGGAGCTCGCATTTTCATCCACATTGTAACCTCTCAGAGACCTCTATGCGAGGTCTGTGTTACCTGGGATGTATGCTCGGACGATAACGGTCGAACTCGGCCAATCAAAACAAACTTATATCTTGTACTGATCCTACCCAAGAATGCGATAACTGTAAGACTGAGATTACACGGTCAATCTGGTATCAGTATCGCATCACATCAATCATGGATTGATGTCGGATTGACGGGGAATTGGTTCTATATGCGTAAACTGATAGACTGATGATCCGGATTGATGGTAGATTGGTGTTAGATTGATGCGAGATTGATACCTGATTGACCGTGTAACCTCCATCTTACTCGAGTTGAGGAATTCTGATATTGAAATCCATAACGCGATTCTTACCCTTGGCTGTGTCATATTCATCGTTTAGTGAACATAAAAGGACTGTACGTTGTATATGCAACCCAAGATACCTTTTAGATACCCATTTAGCCCAGAGAGATTGTTGGGAAGTTCAGGAGAGAATGAAATTAATCCATCATAATATAACCAAAAGAGTTTAATAAACTTTCGGCACCATTAACCTAAGATTGGGGAAAAGATCATAGAATAAAAACCCCCTCTCTTTCCAAATATTTGATCAATACAAGTAGATATTCATCGGTACTCGGTACATGTAAAATGATTAACTATGCAGTATACAGGGTGTATCACGAATGATTGTACAGGCTTTCGGTGCAGATGCAGAACATTTTGGCGACTCTAAATCAGTTCGTTTAAGAGATACAGGATGTTTTATGTATTTTGTCAAAAACTTTCAATCGGCATAACTCTTGCCTACATGGATCTTCATTAAAAGGTAATGCGTGAAAGACTATGCCTAATACTCGCTCATAAAGATTTGTTGATAGCGCAGGGACGGACTGAGAAAATTATTTTCTTTATTGCACATCTTGTAAACACCCTTTACATCAAATTTTCAAGAAGTGACATTTTTCTCAGAATCTACAATAAATACTCTCTCAAACAAGCCTATTGGCAATAATGGCACACTTGTTATCAATATTTTATGAACCATTCGATATCTGGAATTTTCAATTCATAATAAACACGGACCTGTGAGCCTCCGAATAATGCGCTAATACATATTGAATGAATTGAAATTCTCAGTATCATGACTTCAGGAATGTGGTGCATCTTATTTCACCCAATACACAAATTTAGGGTTTCGACTTCAGATTTCCCAAAAGAGTTTTTCAAAAAAAATAGTGCTATGTTGCAAAACATGGATCAAATGATAGAAAATCTAATTCTCGCATTATTTATGTTGACAAACTCTTTGTTTTGAATAACTGAAACAGATGGTTGCAGAATCAAAGATTTCATAGAAACAAATACACAAAAAAATATTGAACATTGTACTAATTTAATATAGTGTCGTATGCTTTGGATTCAACCTTTTGTGAAATATGTGAAGTTTTAGTTATTTTAATATAGATGCCGATGACCACCGCTCAAACTGAAAGATGTTTCCCTTTTTTAAATCTGATCAAGACTGTTTCTAAGGAATACAATGTCCGAAGAAAGACTGATGTTGGGTTTCACGAAGCTTCGATTAGCTTAATCATGGATTTAATTCGATGGTTGTATGAAAATGAACTGAAAATCGACATAGAATCTCACTAATTCGGCAATGAAGAGCTGTCAAAGCTTTGTGAAACCCAATGTGAGGCTTGCAATGCTGCCCATCGAATTAAATAAAGTGAAGACACCGTTTAATCGCTTTTCCTCCAATCCATCGGTCAGCGATTTGAGGGAGGCCGTAAAATATATATTTTCTAGCGAGATTCAAAAATGACAATCTTCTTCTCTACAGGATTCGTAATGAAGAAAGGTGATAACCAGAACAGCGATATAGAATGGGAGATCCACTTTCCGAAAGCCGAGAGGTACTTGGAGATAAGAATGACCCACCCTCAGGTTCGCTGCTACATCTTCCTGCTGGCCCTGTACAAGACTTACATAGAAAAAGTGACTACCTTCCACGGACTACTGATAGAAGATATCAGGACTCACATGTTCTGGGAATGCGAGGCCGACGCTAGAAACTGGCCGGAACACAAGATGGGCCGGAAAGTGCTGAAAGTGATAGAGGATCTGAACGACGGTTTGTCGAGGAACAGGATGCGTCACTATTTCATAAGGAAGAAGAACGGGTTCGAAGAGATACCCAGCAAGTATCAACAGTACGCACAGAAGGCCTTCCATGACGTTATTCAGTTCCCAGTGATGCACTTCATCAAGGCCCTAAAGAACCTGAAGTATTTGCATTCCGACTTTTATCCATTACCCGACCTTAATAAGTTGCAGCGAATACTGGCGACTGAACGTGCCTCGAAGACGAACGTTGTTAAGCCTACTGGGGGGAAAAATAAGAACAATCGAATGTCCCTCGCGCCGGTGGGGGCTGTGAAAATTGTGAGCAAACTGCAGATCAAAGACGAACGCCTGAAGAAGAAAAGGGAGAAGCATAACAGACGGCAGGTTATTCAGAATCAACAGAAGGAAAAGAAAGAGAAGGAAGAGCAACTGAAGAAGACTGCAGTCGTAGAAAACCTAAAAGTGAGTGTTCTACTGCCTTTATGAGTATCCATACCATAACCATATTATTTCGTGTACTAGATAAAAGGGCTTCACACGAGATTGAGATTTTTCTCGTCTTGTCTCGTTCTCGTCTCGAAAAAGCGAGACGGAACGAGTGGTTTTGAAAAATATTATAGGCGATACTGAGATACAGTGCAACCCGAGAGTCTCGTTTTTGGTCTCGTTAAATTTTTTTATGAAGTTTTTATTCGAAAAATTAGAAAAGGTCTACATAGAGATCAATATAAAGGGTGTCTCGGGAAGAATGCGACAAACGGATACCATGAATTGATGTAATGATGCTGTACTCGTATCAAGAGGTTTTAATCGCCTGAGTGCCTTCGTTTGGGATTTATAGGGTGATGTTCATCTTATGAGTGAAATTTCAGAGTTCAATAACTCTTGAACTAATAGACCGAATGGTTTCAAATTTTGATGTTATGTCACCCTTTACTATCGCCTTCCTTCAATATTTATGAAATCGAATAAATCAGATCCGTTTTGTCACCCTTTACGACTGCCTTTCTTAATTTTTTCTCATATTGGAAAAACAGAACAGCACTAGCAAAATTTTAGACTTCTTATATTTCCGGTGATATCGGATCAGCCATGTGCGTCAACATCATGATTTTTATGACTGAACAAGAATACTAGTGTTTAAGTAGAGAGTTCAGATTAAGATATCAAATCAAAAAAGTGTTCATAAATGAATTTATTTGAGAAAACTTTCAAACAACAAACTGGATAATGAATAGAACAAAAAATGGTTCAAGCAATGACGTGAAGTCAGGGGCTTTGGCGCGTATGTTCTATTGTCCATTCTCCTGTATTGGACACCCTTAATCGAATTTACCATGGTAAATTATGTTGTCCAATACAGGGGAATGGACAACATAATTTACTATGGTAAATTCGATTAATGGTGTCCAATACAGGAGAATGGACAATAGAACATACGCGCAAAAGCCCCTGACTTCACGTCAGTGCTTGAACCAATTTTTTTTTTTCGTAATTTTTTTGAAATTTTCTAGGGGTATGGTTCTTACAAAAATTTTTTTTGTCATTTTATTTAAATTTTCTAGGGATACGGTTCTTAAAATTTTAAACACGTCTTTATGTTGATTTTCTATTAATAGTTACCAAGCTTCAATTTGATCGAATCTTTATTTTTTGAGTTATCGAGAAAATAATATTCCAGGTGGGTATAACTCGGAAACCGTTAGACCGATTATGCCCAAAAATAAACTTAACTGTCCCATTCGGATACGCAACCTACCCTGAAAATTGGAAGTCTCCTTTTGTTCGAAAGTTATCGAGGCAATGGTCACCTATCTACTGAACTCACACTAGGCTGCTCGAATCTCCAACAATATTTAACCGATCGTGTTAAAACTTGAAACTTGGCAGTAGAGTTGGGTTCTAAAGGCTCTTGCAAAATTTCAGTAATTTCAGACGAACAGTTACTGATATATGGAATTTTTTTTTTTAATTTTCAATGATTTCTTAAAAATTTTCTACAAATACTATCCTCACGAAATTTTGCAAGAAATTTCGCAAGTATTTTTCGAGTTAATGAGGTGAAAAAAACAACCAAATTTCAGATGGCTATAACTCTAAAACCGTTTGGCCGATTATGCTTATAAATAAACTCAAATGTCGCGTTCTGATGCACATCCTAACCTGAAAATTTCAAGCCGCTATCTCTTTCCGTTCTCAAGTTATCGTGGCAGCAAAAATATTTTTTAATAATTTTCTAGCCATACGATTCGCACAAAATTTCACAGGTTCATATTCTGCAACTACCCACCAAGTTTCAATTTGATAGGATTTATATTGGTTGAAAACAAAATTATTACTCGGAAACCATTGGGCCGATTATGCCCATTAACGAACTTGTCCGTCGTATTGGGATGTGCCACCTACCCTGAAAATTTCAAGTCGCTAGCTCTTTCCGTTCTCAAGTTATCTTGGCAACGGCCGGATGGCCGGACAGAATCAAATTTGCCCTCGAATTATTCATTGGGGAGTCGAACTAAATCGTTTGAGACCATTTTCGTCAAAAAATTCGAAAGTTACAGACATTTGGGCAAAATAATAACGCGATGTTCCCCAGAACATACGCGCAAAAACATCAAATAAATTGAAAATATTCGAACTCAAAAACAAATTAAATGGAAAAATGTTCAGTTCAGGAATTGTTCAAAATGGCATCCCTCCATTTTAATATATGAAACAGATATCAGTGGATTTTTATGGTGAAACTGCATCTTGAAAAAAAAAATTTGAAATTTGTAATATACAAAAAAATTCTTTTTTCGCTACTCTGAAACCACCTTGCCGATTTACGGCCACTCTGAAAAGTTCAACTGTCTAGCTCATTATTCGAGAGTTATTGTAGAACAAAATTTTAGAATTTTTCAATTTTTTTTACCACTTTACGGCAATTTGATCAATACAAACCTTCGCTTGCATATAAAGGTAATGATTCTACAATTTTATGCTAAATTTCAGATAGATCGAATGATCGGTTCCGGAAATATTCATAAAAAATGTTTTGATTAAAAACGGCCATAACTCCGATACCGCTTCGTGAATTTCCTCCGTTGAGGAATTCGTCCGAGTCATTTACGCTCCAAACCTACCCTGCAAATTTCAATCCTCTAACTTATTTCGTTCAAGAGTTATCGCCTACGTCCGGCTACGTCTACGTCCGGCCGGACAGAATTATTGATTTCGACCACGAATTCTTGATCGGTGAGTTGAACCGAATCGTTTAAGACCATTTTCATCCAAAAATTCGAAAATTACAGACATTTGAGCAAATTGATAAGCACTTTTTTCCAAGAAACGAGAGCGCCAAAAAATGTTGAAAGTGTTCATAATTTGTTATAATTTCGTTAATAAAACTTATTAAATACATATAAAACTCTATTTCTCTGCTTACATTATGCCCAAGGGCCATAAAGTATTCCGATCATGCCCAAGAATTCAATGTAGGTACTCAATAATGACATGAGTAACTGAGCAATACAATCAAAATAATAAACTGGTACGAAATAAAATAAAATATTGAAAGGTTTTTTTCTGGGTTTTCTCTCCCAAACTCTGAAAAATATCTATAAAATAAAAATTAATTATTTTGTGATTTGCTTCTGCGTAAGAAACACAGGATATTTGTCAGAAGCAATCAATTGAACAATGTTGCCGAACAAATAACAACGAAACAACATCAACGAAGAAACTACAATAGGCGCTTTCTATTTGACGCTGTATCACTTCCAAACTGATGCGAAATCAGTTTGAACCAGAGAAATAGCCGGAATTTCCCTCTATTTCTCTGGTTTGAACTGATTTCGCATCACTTTGGAAGTGATACAGCGTCAAATAGAAAGCTAGGTATATCTTAACGTTTCGGATTCTATATCAGACTCCTTCGTCAGACGCTTAATGAAAATCGTTAGAATTATTTCGTTGATAGTTATTTTGTGAAATTCAAGAATTGTCAAAATAATTCTAACGATTGTCATTAAGCGTCTGACGAAGGAGTCTGATATAGAATCCGAAACGTTACGATATAGTTGTTTCTTTCTGTCAATGTGACAATTCTTGAATTCCACAAAATAACTATCAACAAAATAATTCTAACGATTTTCATTAAGCGTCTGACGAAGGAGTCTGATATAGACTCCGAAACGTTACGATATAGTTGTTTCTTCGTTGATGTTGTTTCGTTGTTGTTTGTTAGGCAGCATTGTTCAATTGATTGCTTCTGACAAATATTTTGTGTTTCTTACGCAGAAGCAAATCACAAAATAATTAATTTTTATTAAAAGATATTTTTCAGAGTTTGGGAGAGAAAACCCAGAAAAAAACCTTTGAATAATGAGTATACCTCCCACAGTATCCTTTAATGATTACTTAAAATAAAATATCTTTCAGGTATCGTTCTCAGACCTGAGCAATTTGACCTCATCTAACTTGCTGCAGTACTTCATACACCATTTCATCGAGATAGCTAAGAAGAGCAGAAGAATAGGCCCGAAAAGCCAAACAATACTCTACTTGAAACAAGCATGGTATAACACGAAAGTTCTAGAAGCTATAACGTACCCTTGTGAGGAAACGCAAAACTTGTTGAAGATTATTGAGAAAGAAAGAGAGTCACTAGAAAGACGTAGCAGCCAGGACCAAGAAGCGATTGCCCCTCCCACTCCCATGAGGAATCCCGAACAAAACTGTTTCGACTTCCAAGATAAACAAGGGCACCTTAAAATGAAACCGTCTATAAAAAAAAATGTACGAATACTTAAAAGGCCCAAAAGTGTCGGTTTCGACGAATCCGTGGAAAAAAATTGAACGTTTTAATACGAAATTTCAGGGAACTAGCACTTTCAATTTAATTGCGAGGAAAGTATGTTGTATCCTGTAAGAAGCAATGTCCGATACATCCAAAATATTCTCAAATTTTCGGGAAAAAATATTTTTGTAAATACTGAATTCACTTCGTAATTGACTGAATTGAAACCAACACTAGATTTGATTTAATTAAAATATTGCAAAATTGTTTTCTTTTCCTCATTATACTTCTATTATGCTACATGCTGGTATAAAAATTGTCGTGAAATGGTCGATATTTGGTATGATGTTTTTTGTTTGCATATTCTCAACACTTGCTATTGTGAAATTATTTAAGAGGTCCGAAATTCATAAAATATGTAGAGATTGACGAAAAAATGTTATATGCACCTCGGCGAAAAACTGTCTATTGTCTCGCCTGCTTGCTATCCTCGGCTCCGTCTCGGATATCAATTTGCAGACTCTACTATAAGAGACAGTTTTTCGTCCTTGGTACATAAATGACTATTATGTTTTGGCTTGAAGATTAGGTAGGGTAGAGGGGGCAGGTGGACAGGAGCTTTTTGGTGTTCTTGTCAAACTACTACCGAGTAATTATTCAAGCTTTGACAAATAATATCCCCGAAAGTATTGTTTTCTCATAGTTGGGAATGATATCAATGGATTCTTATGATAGAACTGCTACATCAACTTGGTTGGATTAAAGATCAGCTGTACATTCCAGACATTGGATTAAATTTAGGATAATGTGTCAGTCATATTACTTAATCCTTTTTGGCTACCCACTTTAAGTGCAACAGTAGTCCTAAGAGATTAATAGTTTATTTTTATTTTTTTGGGTAAATAATTGTTACCGCTTCTTTCATTTTCCTAGTCAAATATTGGTATTTAAGCATTATTCTAGTTATTTTACTCCCCATATTTGAACGCCCGAAACTACCCCAGGCAAGTTCAGAACTGCTCCCATATGGAGTACATTCGGACAAATGAAAATTTATATTTGTTTGTATTTTTCAATGGAAACTCGGTTATAATCAACTAACATAGCTTCTCAGGCAGTCCACAAGATGTCACTCTGTGTACTGACATACTTGTTTTTCCTAACTCTCCACAACTTTGGATTGTACAGCCGATTAGCAAAAAGTGTCCGAACCTACCCCCCTCTACCCTAGTCGAAAACGCCAGTTTGGAACATAGATTACAAGGTTGACCATTTAAGGAAATTTTTGCAAATGATAAGATACGTAGGTATATTTTTTCTAGAACAAGAATCATTTTGAAAAATTGGTTCAAGCCCTGTGGACAGGAGCTTTGGCGCTCTTGTTCAAACTTTGACAAATCATATCTTCGAAGGTATTGGTAAGAGTTGGGAATTATATGAATGGATTCTTGTGAAAGAACTTCATCTTAGCAGAAATTGAATTCAAATATCATAGAAGAATTTAAATTCAACAAGAGTCCCAAAAATTATCAATCCAAAACCAATAGACGAATTATACCCAATAACCAACTCATCCGAGATATTCATACCTCATACCTCAATTCTATGATGAACGATAATATATATTCTTTCCTCAAATCCACTCCAATACACCAATATTCCAGTTTTGTTTTTACTGGAGATATTCTGAACTCAATATTATTAACTTACCATTACCATTCTCATCATCATATGGATTGACCATCGGCATGAAAATATCAACCAACAAAAAGTATGATACCATATTATAATTCTCATAATTCTACGATTGCTGAAATGAATTAGGCAATGTCATGTCTCAGGAAAATAAGTTGACATAATAACAATTAAAGTATTAGCTTGTTAGAGTTAACAATTATATCAATGTATTCTTATGGTAAAACTGCATATTGAAAAAAATTTAATTTGGAATTTGTTATGAAAAAAAATTTTTGTTACTCCGAAACCATCTGTCCGATATTGCCCAATAACGAACTTAGCCGAGATATTTATCTCCCAAACCTACTCTGAAAATTTCAACTGTCTAGCTCATTCCGTTCGAGAGTTATCGTGCCTACGGCCGGCCGGACAGAATGAATTTCGACCACGGATTCTTGATCAGTGAGCCGAACCAAATCGTTTAAGACCATTTTCATCGAAAAATTCGAAAATTACAGACATTTGGCAAATTGTTAAGCACTCTGTTCCGAGGAACAAGAGCGCCAAAAACAGGATGAATTTGAATGCACTGTGGAAATTGGAATGGGAAGTGTAAAGTTGAGCTCCGAAAGGAAATCTTATCAAATAATCCAAACGACCTTCCGCCGGGAATATTTTCCTTATTTCCTTGATTATCCATCTAGGCTAGGAAGACATATTTCCTGAAGAAATGTCAATGCAACACACTGTATTTTTCTCCAAATGACCCCTACCAAATGAACTATATATAAATGGGGCATCCAGGATTTTGTTATGGGGGGTGCTGAACTGAACAACCAAATGAGGAATGTTTGTTAATGTTTGACGCTTGACGGTGAACTCAGAAAAAATTGGAAATGTTGGTATCTTTAGGGGGAAGGGGCTGCAACCCCAAAGACCCCCCCCTCCCCTGTGGAAATTATTCTGTTTATCTTAATACATATCAATTTCAAATCACAATTTTTCAACAGAATCTACAATTACAATATTCAAGTTTAATTTATTCTTTATAATTTTAATATATAAACTATTATTTATGATTAAATGGCTCCTTGTTCCTTTCTGGGTTTTCTCTCCCGAACTCTCAAAAATATCTAAAAACTAAAAAAAGAATATAACTTTGTGAATTGCTTCTGCATTAGAAACACAAGATATTTGTCAGAAGCAATCAATCGAACAATACTGCCTAACAAATAACAACGAAACAACATCAACGATAAAACAACTATTTCGTAACGTTTCGGAGTCTATATCAGACTCCTTCGTCAGACACTAAATGAAAATCTTCGATCAGAATTATTTTTTGTTGATAACTATTCTGAAATTCGAAAATTGTAATAATTTTTTATTTTATAGATATTTTTAGAGCTTGCGAGAGAACCCAGTAAGGAACCGTTTAATAATGAATGTACCTCTCAAAGTATCCTTTATAATATTATATCTCTAATATATAAAATTTCCCAGTCACAATATTAGTTACCGTACTCCTCCGAAACGGCTTTACCGATTTTTACCAATTTTTATATGCTTATTCAATAGGTCTGAGAATCGGCTACTATCTATTTTTCAAACCCCTTAGTGATAAGGGTTGTTCACCATTAAAAATTTTTTTTTTAATTTTGGGACGAAATTTTTTGTTTTGATTTTTTTATAATGTGGCATTACAAAATACATACAACCCTAAATTTTCAACCGTCTATCAGCAACCCCTATTTTTAATAGTCATTTTAGTAATTAATCATTTCTAATCCCTCTCGATAACTGATCAATTATCACTTGGTAAGTTATCGCAGAGAAAGAGCTAATTAAAACCAAGTCGCCGTATTTTTCGTGAATGTTTTTCACTCTATTTCGATTAAAATTTCCTTGAGCTTATGGCAAAGCTAAAATTTTTGTACAAAAAAAATATTTATTTTTATTAAAGTATCAAGGCAGTTTATTCCTGCTATACTTAGTGCTAGATTTTTTTTAATTTCCGCGTCTTTCTGGATCAACACTCATTTGCCAGACTATACCGGTGTCACGTCCCAGTAAACAGCACGGAGTAGGGATGAGAAGGAAGCCGGTCTCCTGTCTTTCTCACCTTTTCTCACTTTTCTTAACCAGATACGTTTGAGTGGGTAGTTCGTATTCGCAATTGAACCCGGTAGGTGGCGCCGCAATCGGGTTCTAGGTATTTTTTAGAATCACGTGTTTGAGTGGGTCCCTGGATAACTTGGAAATTCGATTGTCCCGGTAGGAGGCACTGCAATCGGGTTCTAGGTTTTTGGCGCTCTAGTTCCTCTGAACTGAGTGCTTATCAATTTGCCCAAATGTCTGTAATTTTCGAATATTTCGATGAAAATGGTCTTAAACGAATTGGTACGACTCACTGATCAAGAATCCGTGGTCGAAATTCATTCTGTCCGGCCAGTCCGGCCGGCCGGCCGGCCGTAGGCACGATAACTCTCGAACGGAATGAGCTAGAGAGTTGAAATTTTCAGAGTAGGTTTGGGGGATAAATATCTCGGCTAAGTTCGTTATTGGGCAAAAACGGACAGATGGTTTCGGAGTAACAAAAAAAAAATTTTTTTTTTACGAAACAAATTCCAAATTAAATTTTGTTTAATAAGAAGTTTTATCATAAGAATCCATTCATATCATTTTTAACTCTAACAAGCTAATACTTTCGGAGATATGATTCTTCAAAATTTCAATGTAAATCGTATTTCACACATTGATATAATTATTCTATGTATGAATTGTCATAATGTCAACTTGACAGAAGGGAATATTGTAACTTCAAAAATATTGGGGTTGAAATACTCGTATTTTAGCGATGCAACGGGGACCTCACCCGAAAATGTTTGAAAATATTTACGTAAATATTGAAAGCATAATTCTGTAGTTCGAGAGAGGAGAAAATTTGGTGAACGTAGATCAGGAAATTTTTGATCGATTACAAGGTATTTTATTTATTACTCATCTTCTTTCATACATGTTTTATGGAATACCTACTATTTGTAGGTACTTTAAACCTGTTTTGGGCAATTGTCATACGAAACTTGTTTTTTTGGCGCTCTAGTTCCTCGGAACAGAGTGCTTATCAATTTGCCCAAGTGTCTGTAATTTTGGAATTTTTGGCTGAAAATGGTCTCAAACGATTTGGTTCGACTCACTGTTCAAGAATCCGAGTTGGAAATCGATTCTGTCCGGCCGGCCGACCGGCCGTAGGCACGATAACTCTCGAACGAAAGGAGTTAGCGGATTGAAAATTGCAAGGTGGTTTTGGAGCGTAAATATCTCGGACAAGTTCGTTCGATCTATCTGAAATTTAGCATCAAATTGTAGAATCATGACCTTTATACGCATGTGAAGTTTTGTATTAACCAGATTACCGCAAAGTGTAAAAAAAAATGTTGAAAATTTAAAAAAAGTTTTTCCACAATAACTCTCGAACGGAATGAGCTAGGTAGTTGAAATTTTCAGAGTAGGTTAGGGAGATGAATATCTCGGTTAAGTTCGTTATTGGGCA
This sequence comes from Halyzia sedecimguttata, assembly GCA_937662695.2. Lineage (NCBI taxonomy): Eukaryota > Metazoa > Arthropoda > Insecta > Coleoptera > Coccinellidae > Halyzia > Halyzia sedecimguttata. The sequence continues at coordinate 7,766,040 of OW569414.2, read as the reverse complement.
AAATTGGCCAGATTTAATTCGATTTCTTCCATGGTGCAGTTCTCATTCTCATGATTGCTCATTTAATCTTGATAAATAAACTATTATTTGAATTGAATTTCCCTTATGATGCAGCTCTATCATATGTATACATTGATATAATTCCCAACTCAGAGAAACCAATACTTTCGGAGATATAATTTGTCTGTTTGAACTAGAGCGCCAGAAAGCTCCTGTCCACAGGGCTTGAACCCATTTTTTTTTAAGATTTTTCGCATTTGGAAATAAAATTGCAACCGCAATAACCGATTTGGCGCAGGCGAAGTAGCGTGGGTCAGCTAGTGTGTATATATATTATGCAGGGGCGGATCATGCATTTGTGGGGCCCTGGGGTAATATTATTTAGGGGCCCCCGTCAGTCAACTTGAAAAACAACTTAAAAAAAATCATTTCTGCTGTGGGAATCGAACCTGGTACCGTTACTACCGCCTGAGCGTGAAGCAAACTGCTTAACCAAAGCGCCACGGAACTGAAGTAAGAGTAGTGGGATGGCTGTACATGAACGAATTATCGTACCTCAAAGATTGTCTTCGATATATTTTCCTATTATTTCCAATAATATAGATTCTATCGAGGTTAAATCTATAACTTGGCTATAAAATAAGTTTTCGACGGATCTTGCAAAATTGCAGTAATATATGACGGGTAGTTTCTGAGATTGAGAATATTTATATTAAATTCTACTACGATCCTCACGAAATGCATAACTCTTCGTGTCAGTATTTTTAACAACCTATCAAGTTTCAATTCTACCAGATCATAATACATTCAGTAATTATAGGAAAACAAAATTTTCTAATTTTTTCTGTTTCAAGTTATCCGATTATTCCGAGGAACAAGCTTGTCAAAAATCGATTGAAGAATGCTTAATAAGTCACGAAAAATCAAATAAAAACAGAATATTATTATTTTAATTATTTTTAATTATCTACAAAAAAAATATTAATGGGCATGTTCTAGGGAACAGCGTCATGCGACGGACAAGTTTGTTATTGGTCATAATGGCCCAACGGATTCCGAGTACAAATTTTGTTTTCAACCAATAATAAGACGGAATAAGACATTCCTATAGACCACATTAGTAAGGTTAGGCGGGAAATTTGAATTACGATCCATCCGTATGGATCCGAGCACTGAATTCCCCATGCATTTAGGATGGACCTAAAATTTACGCGAATTTCTCGCCTGTTTTTAGATACTATGGCTAATTTCTTAAGGTTTATTTTGGTTGAAATAGATTCTGTGAACCTTTCTCAACCATCTAGAATCAAGTTTTCATAACAAAATTGTATATTTCCAAAATAATTAATAAATATAAAAGTGTTCACTAAATTCGATTGACGTATGTCTTAGCTCACTCGAAATCAGTCAAAAATAATAACATAACCCTAAATCGGCCTTGTGATGACGCACAACAGAAGTCATCTGCGACATACGGAAATCTTTCGAACTAGAATGGTTTCAATTTTGATTTAAGAATAAATAGAGGTAGATTTTAATGTGGAAATAACATGAAAACATGCAATAATGATGAAGGTACCCAATACTTGATGTCTCTGTACTAACAGTCTCTTTTAAATAGGGTGGTTTCATCTCAAAGTTGAAATTCCTTGTTAAAAAATTTGAATATGGATCTCCCGCCAAGCGACTGATTCTAACATAACTAATGTGGTCTATTGCGAGTTGCTCGCAAGCAAAACGAGAATACGAATTTGTGGAGTTACTCAAGATATATGTCACCAGAATAAGACAGTTCTATTAGCGAGCTCCTCAAGTCATCGCAAATAAAATGAGAATAAGATATATTCCTCTTGCGCAGTTCCCCTCAAGATATCGCATATTTAACCAGAATAAGGGCCGGTTTCTGAGGAATATAACATCTGGTTTATCTTCCGTTTATCTGTCCAATTCAAAAGAATTCGGTAGATAAACTGAAGATAAACTCCATTCAAATGTGTCAGAAACCGGCCCTAAGACATTTCTATTGCCAGCTCCTCAAGTCATCGTGAGTATAACGAAAATAGGAAATTCCTATTGCGGATGAGTTCATAACATAAAGGTATCACAAGTTTAACAAGACTAACGCATTATTATTGCAAGCTCCTCAAGATGGCAAATTCAACAAGAATAGGAAATTAGGGGGCGTGTTGCAGGGATCTACTCTACTCACTTCTCGTTTCCACCGGTAGATGGTGCAATCGTCTACGCTGTACCCGGAAGAACAACTGCATCGTTAATAATGCGAGTGGAATATCGATGGAATATCTTGTCATTCTTGTCTATGTATCGATCTACGCATCGAAGTGAAGTAAAACGGCTTCTCTCAGTAAGTCAGTACTGACTACTGCCCAGGTTGAGCAGCCTGACTGTCTGAGAGTTTTCCCCATGTGATATATCTGATATGTTACTGAGCTCATCCGCTGTGGCGGACATTTGGAGGTGATAGAGAGGTCTGGGCGACCTCCCTGCGATCCTCTCAAAATATTACCCAGGGTAAGCAGTTTGAGAACTTCCCAATTCCCATGTGATATAATATCTGAAATATTACTGGGCTCGTCCCCTGTTGGGGACATTTGGAGTTTGGAGGTGATAGGGAGCTCTTGGTGACCTCCCAGCGCAAAAGGAGTCACAATAGACCACATTAGTTAGGTTAGAATCAGTCGCTTGGCGGGAGATCCATATTCAAATTTTTTAACAAGGAATTTCAACTTTGAGATGAAACCACCCTATTTAAAAGAGAATGTTAGTACAGAGACAACAAGTATTGGGTACCTTCATCATTAGTACATGTTTTCATGTTATTTCCACATTAAAATCTACTTCTATTTATTCTTAAATCAAAATTGAAACCATTCTAGTTCGAAAGATTTCCGTATGTCGTAGATGACTTCTGTTGTGCGTCATTAAAAGGCCGATTTAGGGTTATGTTATTATTTTTGACTGATTTCGAGTGAGCTAAGACATACGTCAATCGAATTTGGTGAACACTTTTATATTTATTAATTATTTTGGAAATATACAATTTTGTTATGAAAACTTGATTCTAGATGGTTGAGAAAGGTTCACAGAATCTATTTCAACCGAAATAAACCTTAAGAAATTAGCCAAAGTATCTAAAAACAGGCGAGAAATTTGCGTAAATTTTAGGTCCATAAGAAATGCATGGGGAATTCAATGCGTGGTTCCACGGATGGATCGTAATTCAAATTTCCCTCCTAACCTAACTAATGTGGTCTATATCCATATTCAAGCCCAAAGATTCAAATTGGCGCCATGCTTAAATTCCTGCTATATTTGAAATGCTATAAATTTTCTATCAAAAATATTACTTCAATTACTATCACAAGGTGGCTTCATAAACGTGTTCCATTTCCAACTCAGACAAAAAACTCCTCCTTAAATAATTGAAGTTTGTTTGAGTGACAGCTGAAGCTGAAATTGGAAGTAATTGTTGACAGGGAAGCAAGTGGTTATTCGAAACCAAACAAAAAACTAAATCATAATTTATTTTATTTAGAAAATATTTTATAAAATAATGCATTTTAATAACCAATACAAATAAATCAATTTGAGAGTGGTTTTATTCTTCTCTACTGATCAATACAAGGATTCAGTTGCATTAGATGATCGTGGTTTTTTGATTTTGTCCAAATTCTTTAAAACAATATCATGTAGTGAGCAGTATCTGTTTCGGATTTCAGACATAGTCAGCCAGAGACTCAGATATTCTTTTTGATCCAACTCCTCTACAGCTCTACGGTAATCCTCAATATGGGGGTACTTTGCCACCTTAGAGATCAGCTTTCCTATAAAATATGAGAACACAGAATCAAATAGCTGGTTTCATACACATTTTTTCTTATATATCTCATTAAAAATGTATAGAAGAGTGAACTTGTATAATGAAAAGATAGTTCATTGAAGATGTTCATATGTCCATGATGGACACATTAAAATTTGTGATCAAGGACTGGTCAACTGTACTTATGGAAACTATATTAGTGGCCAAGAATAAATGAATAGTCTGCAGGATACATAATATCTTGTCATCAGATTTTCTGAAGTTATTATAAGATGTTATCATAGAGATAGAATAACATTATTTATGTCTATGGATGTGATATGATCAATAAATTTTATCGGAATAAAATTGGATTTTGAGTAAGGTTCTTTGAACCTCTAATGAATTGAAAAACCTTTCAGGGCCACAATGTTTGTCAGTTTTAGAATATGCTTGGATATGTTTAGGACAAGTAAACAAAAGATGACTACCTCGAGAGATGAAATATCTGGAAATTTGGTCAAAGAATGCTGCTGCTTCAGATTCCACTGATTGCACCTCAGCCAAAGTATCCTCCTGAATGGAAACTCCAAAATTATTTCCATCTTCTATTTTTGGAATCATGAAGGATATCCACATTTTCATCTGAAACATGAGGAAAATTAGTTGGTACCAATTAAAACGTCTATGATATAAATATTTACCAGATTGGAATCTTCAACAAGTTTTCTAATATGAGGTTTCACATTTTCAACTAATTCAACTAGATGTTTATTGGGAGGAACAGAGCCTGATGGGAGAATACAAACTTTTGTTCCGTCTTGTGAGATGTTATTATCATATTTAGTTTTCTTAGCTGGTGGCAAGTCAGTATGGCTATTAAGAACAATAGGATCTGGTATGGCTATATTCAAACTTTGATGCACATCTTGGAATTTCCTGTTTTTGAAACTGGGGGTATCCAGAAGGGTATTCAATTTAACTATCGTCTCAGGGAACCCATGCATAACCAATTCTTCTGCCTGTTTTATCACACCATCTTTGTATTCTTGTACCTGCAAAAGATAGGTTTTAAATATTATTCAATTATTCCAGTCCATTAACCTGTTTGCCTGAAGGGGTTTCTGTGAAATTTTTAAGAGCTGCAATAAAACTTATCATGGTTGAGGACATAATTTCAAAACTTGTGGGAAAAACAAACACCCTAAAATGTCACGTTTGAAAAACATGAGAGGAGCACTCTACGTATGCACGGACAAGATGAAGGATAATCAAATGCCACTTACCTTTGTAGAACTTGCCATTTTTTCAATATTGATAGTAGATTAGATGGAGGATTTAATGGAAATAATCAAAAATGAGAAATATGTTGGTTGAACTTAACCTATTAAATTGAGCTTAACCACGGCAGGAAGAATAGAAGCGCAGATGTCAGATATCCCCATAGCCCCGTAGTGATGAAATTTTTCTTCAATGAAAAAAAATCCACCAATGATTGAAAAGAATATCAAAATATACTGAAATTCTAATTCTGATAAATCTGGTATTGAAAATTAATATACAAGACAAAAATATGTTTGAATGGAAGAATATATTGTTAAAAAAAGAAGAAGAATAACACGAAAAAGACACAACAGAGGATAAATAATGAGGTTATTTTCGTCTTTCCCATTTGTCAAATAAACATTCAAACATGATTCAAAATTTCAAACAGATTTGAATTTGTATTAGAACATATCCTGTCAATTCTGTTTTTGAATGTTCATGTACAGATTAGCTGTAGACTATTTAATATCGAAGTCGATCATTTCTTATGATCCTGCAGAATATCATTTATTTTACCCCTAGAGTTTTTTGTGATTTGAAGTTGTTTGATAATTCTCGCATTTATGCTATAAATGGGTACATTCTTTAATGTTTTTTTGGTTATATAATTATGTATTTGTTTCTATTCTCAACTTTCATTGCTTGATATTTGATTCTCAGAAAACTAATAATGGATTTTTTTAAGAATCTAATTGGTGATAAAATAATGAAAAATAGTAATAGAACATTAATAATTATTTGTTATTACTAAGATGATATTTTATTTATTTAGATTCCATACTTAAAGGTGTGAATATTTTTCAGGTCCTCCTACTATAACAGAACCCGCTGTGATAGGGAAATGGGTAAGAATATCAGTTCTAGGATCTGGAGGATTTGGAATAGTATCATTATGGCGTTGCAGTGAATCGAATTCCTCTATAGGTAATCAAAAATTGTTCACATAAAAATTCCAAGTTTTTGCTGTATAATTTTTAACACTCTTGGTTGCTCATTGGTTAGAATGTTGGACTAGGTCTTGAAAACTGCAGTGCTCAGTTTGTCCAATTAAAAAAGAAATTCCCCAGTCATGACTATAATCCAATTGAATATTATTTGATCTTATAGAAAGCCTCATTTTTTCAGCTGTTAAAAAATGTAAATTGCAATGTTCCTCAAGTCTGACACCCAAACACAAAGAAAGATGGTGTAATGAAGTTAAAATAATGAAAGAATTGGACCATCGTAGCATCATAAAATACAAACCATTACCCCCATTTCTAGAGAAAGAACTGATGAAGTGGAATCCAACAAAACTGCCACTATTGCCCATGGAATATTGTCAGAAAGGCAATTTGCGTCATATTCTAATGCAACCTTATAATATGTGTGGTCTAGAGGAAAACAGAGTGAGGGATATTCTTTCCGATATTTCCAGTGCAGTGCACTATCTGCATTCCAATAAGATTACTCATAGGGATATAAAACCAGAAAATATTGTACTTCAAGATTGCCCAATGAGGCCTGAACAAGTTATTTATAAGTTGATTGATTTGGGATATGCTAAAGAACTGAGCGATAGTACAATTAGCTTTGTAGGCACCCTGTTATATCTGGCTCCTGAGATATTCTCCAATACGAACTATTCTTGCACTGTTGATTATTGGTCATTTGGAGTGATGGCTTTCGAGATTATTTGTGGCGTGCCTCCTTTCATGCCAAGACTGTCTCCAACAGAAAGGTAACCAATATTTCAGTATAATTGAGTTTTAGAAGAGTTGATTTTTTGCATTTGAACATTCATGCTAAATCATTTACCCTGGAGGGTTTTATAAAACAGATGCCATACGGGGCCGTAGCTAGGGGGGGCATAATGGGGCAATGCCCTACCTTTAATTTCCAATGCCCTACCTTAAAAAATAGTAACAATTTAAATAATATGCTCAGGAAAATGTGTTTTCATAATGTGACGTGAGGAAAAAAATTATTACTCGCAAAGCAATTCCGAACTAACCACACGCTACATTTTCAGAAGCACCTCATGTACTAATTCCTACCCTGAAAATTGCAAGTCCCTATCTCCTCTCGTTCGAATGTTATCGAGGCAACGGTCAGCCATCCAGCTACAGAACTCACACAAGGCTGCTCGGATCTCCAACAATATAGATCCGATCATGTTCAAACTTGGAACTTGGCAGTAGAGTTAGGTTCTGAGACTCTAGAAAAATTTCAGCGATGTCGGACGAATAGTTTTTGATATATAGAATTGTTTTCAATGATTTTTTAAAAATGTTGTTGTGATACGATCCCCACGAAATTTCGCAAGAATTTTTGCGCTGGCATTCTACAACTGAGAACCATGTGTGAATTGGATCGCTTTTGTATAGATGGGTATGACTCCAAAACCGTTTGGCTAATTATGCCTATGAACAAATCTCAAATGTCCCATTTAGATGCACAACCTAACCTGAAAGTTTCAAGTCGCTATCTCTTTCTGTTCTCAGTTTATCCTGACATAAATAATTTTTTTTAATATATTTTTTTAAATTTTTTATACGATTCTCACAAAATTTCACAAGCGTCCGTAGGTTTGTATTCTACAACTACTCACCAAGTTTCAATTGGATCGGATTTGTATTGGTTGAAAACAAAATTATTACTCGGAAACCATTGGGCCGATTATGCCCATTAACGAACTTGTTCGTCGTATTGGGATGCGCCACCTATACTGAAAATTTCAAGTCACTATCTCTTTCCGTTCTCAAGTTACCAACGGACGGCCGGCCGGCCGGACAGAATCAAATTTGAACTCGAATTCTTCATCCGGGAGTCGAACCCAATCGTTTCAGACCATTTTCAGCAAAAAATTCAAAAATTACAGACATTTGGGCAAAATAATAACGCGATGATCCCCAGAACATACGCGCAAAAATAAGATTATCGTTAAGTGTCTGACGAAAGAGTTTGATATAGACTCCGAAACGTTACGAAATAGTTGTTTCATCGTTGTTGTTTTCCTTATTGTTTGTTAGGCAACCTGGTTCGATTGATTGCTTCTGACAAATATCTTGTGTTTCTTCCGCAGAAGCATTTCACAAAATTATTTTTTTTTATTTTATGGATAGGTATTTTCAGAGTTTGGGAGAGAAAACCCAGAAAGAAACCATTTAATAATGAATATACCTCCCAAAGTCTCATTTAATTATTATGGTATTTCTGGCCTTTGAAAAGAGAAGAACTGATTCAGTTGATCTGAATGAAGTCCTTCGCATATTTAATAATATGGCAAATCGAAGGATTCAGGGGTTTTGAGGAAGATTTTTATCAACTTTATAATAATCACAATATGTTAAAAGGAATAAAATAAACCTGAAGAAATAAGTATTTCAATATTAACTACCTATTTCACTCAAAAGTAGGTACGATGAAAATTGATTCTTCAGATCACATCAAGTAAATTTTTTTACTTCTGCCCTACCCGTAACCTCCATTGCCCTACCTTAAATTCATCTCTAGCTACGGCCCTGATGCCATAACTCCTAAATGTGCAATTCGAATTTGTGCTAATGCTTTGCATGTTTTATAGTGAATAAGGACTTAATAGACCACATTAGTTAGGTTAGAATCATTCTCTTGGCGGGAGATCCATATTCAAATTTTTTAACAAGGAATTTCAACTTTGAGATGAAACTACCCTATGTTAGTACAGAGACATCAAGTATTGGGTACCTTCATCATTAGTGCATGTTTTCATGTTATTTCCACATTAAAATCTACATCAATTTATTCTTAAATCAAAATTGAAACCAGTGTAGTTCGAAAGATTACCGTATGTCGTAGATGACTTCTGTTGTGCGTCATTACAAGGCCGATTTAGGGTAATGTTATTATTTTCAACCGATTTCGAGTGAGCTAAGACATACGTCAATCGAATTTGGTGAACACTTTTATATCTATTAATTATTTTGGAAATATACAATTTTGTTATGAAAACTTGATTCTAGATGGTTGAGAAAGGTTCACAGAATCTATTTCAACCAAAATAAACCTTAAGAAATTATCCAAAGTATCTAAAAAGAGGCGAGAAATTCGCGTAAATTTTAGGTCCATACTAAATGCATGGGGAATTCAGTGTTCGGATCCACGGATGGATCGTAATTCAAATTTCCCGCCTAACCTAACTAATGTGGTCTATAGGTTTGTTGTAACATCCCATGAATCCTGGTTCCAGACTGTTCAGATTTCAGCTAAAACTAACGTATTATCATCGTAGGCTTTTTTGTGTTCTTGTTCCAAGGCCATATCATTTTGTACTTAAATGTGTATTTGGGAATTTCAATAGAGGATTCCAGTACTACAATAATTCAATATTGCCACTACTAGTTTCGTGTCCAAAATGTCTGACATTTTTTAGGCCTTTGTTGATATGATTCAAGGTCAAAACGGATATAATTTTCAATTTTAAGTATTTCTGACTTTTCCCGAACATTCAAAACAGAATATTAATGTTCATTTTAAGTATTTCTGACTTTTCCCGAACATTGAAAACAGAAAATGAATGTTCATTTAAAACAAAGTCCTAGGGGATTTGACTTTTGTAAGTTTGTCAAACTTTCAGAACCTGCCATTTTATTATCATAAAATTATGTCATATATTTCGACATGTTTTATGCAAAAAATTGGTTCAAGCACTGACGTGAAGTCAGAAGCTTTTGCGCGTATGTTCTATTGTCCATACTTCTGTATTGGAGACCCTTAATCGAATTTACCATGGTAAATTATGTTGTCCATTCTCCTGTATTGGACACTCTCAATTCGAATTTACCATGGTAAATTCGAATTAAGTGTCCAATACAGGAGAATGGACAACATAATTTACCATGGTAAATTCGATTAAGGGTGTCCAATACAGAAGTATGGACAATAGAACATACGCGCAAAAGCTTCTGACTTCACGTCAGTGCTTGAACCAATTTTTTTTTCGTGACTTTTTAAAAATTTTCTAGGGGTACGGTTCTTGAAATTTTTTTTTTCGTCATTTTTTTCAAATTTTCTAGGGATACGATTCTTACAAAATTTTAAACACGTCTTTATGTTGATTTTCTACTACTAGTTACCAAGCACCATTTCGATCGAATATTTATTTTTTGAGTTATCAAGGAAATAATATTCCAGGTGGGTATAACTCGGAAACCGTTAGACCGATTATGCCCAAAAACGAACTCAACACTCTCTTTCGGATACGCAACCTACCCTGAAAATTGCAAGTCCCTATCTCCTTTCGTTCGAAAGTTATCGAGGCAACGGTCACCCATCTACTGAACTCGCACAAGAATGCTCGAATCTCCAACAATATTTAACCGATCGTATTAAAACTTGAAACTTGGCAGTAGAGTTAGGTTATGAAGGCTATTGCAAAATTTCAGCAATTTCAAACGAATAGTTACTGATATATAGAATTTTTTTTTTTTTTTTCAATGATTTATTAAAAATTTTCTACAAATGCTATCCTCACCAATTTTTGCAAACATTTCCGCGTTGGCATTCTACAACTAATAACCATGTTTGAATTCAATCGGTTCAGTACTTTTTGAGTTAATGAGGAACAAAAACCACGAACTTTCAGAAAATTTCAAATGGCTATAACTCTGAAACCGTTTGGCCGATTATACTCATAAACAAACTGAAATGTCGCGTTCTGGTGTTCATCCTAACCTGAAAATTTCAAGCCGCTATCTCATTCCGTTCTCAAGTTATCGTGACAACAAAAATATTTTTTAATAATTTTTTAAAAATTTTCTAGCCATACGATTCGCACAAAATTCCACAAACGTGCTTCAGATCATATTGTACAACTACCCACCAAGTTTCAATTCGATCGGATTTATATTGGTTGAAAACAAAATTATTACTCGGAAACCACTGGGCCGATTATGCCCATTAACGAACTTGTCCGTCGTATTGAGATGCGCCACCTACCCTGAAAATTTCAAGTTGCTAGCTCTTCTGGTTCTCAAGTTATCGTGGCAACGGCCGGACGGCCGGACGGACAGAATCAAATTTGACCTCGAATTCTTCATTGGGGAGTCGAACTTAATCGTTTGAGACCATTTTCGTCAAAAAATTCGAAAGTTACAGACATTTGGGCAAAACTATAACGCGATGTTCCCCAGAACATACGCGCAAAAACACGTTGTTTTGTTAGATTATCAGATAAATTCAATTCAATTCATTTATTACATGCTTTACAAAATTTTCATTTGTTTGCACGAGTCATAAAATATGAATACAATAGAAGTAAATTATCAGAAATTTCATCAGCAAATCAAATCTACAAATATTATAACTTGCATAAACTGACCGAATATAAGACTTATGACAATAAAATTGCGGCGATGACATTTGACTTATAGCGAATTCCATTGACAAAACCAGTGGTGCACTGAGTTGTGTTCGAAAATTAACTCCACGGAGTAGAGTAGAGTTTTTGAAGGTTTGACAGATTTACTCTAGAGTTACTCTGACACTGACACTGACAGTGACAGAAGGTGCCAATATAGGAAAATAGGTTATGTTGCTTTAAGAAAGATCCTATTATTATTGTTTTCTTCACATATATGTAACTCTAATCATAAATATATATTGTGAGCAGTATAAAAACTATTAAATTACATCACAAAACATTCATAAAACAGTTAGACAATGATACTAGATTTTCCTTCCCATGAGTTATGTCAATTTTGACAGGAGTAAAATGAACTCCGAGTCGAATACTCCGACTTTTCGGACGACAGTCACAGAGTAAAATTTACTCAACCTTTCAGTTTTCGAACGCAATGGAGTAAATATTACTCTACGGAGTTAATTTTCGAACAGAACCCTGCAATAAATGTTGCACTGGTTTTCCGATGGACGTCAAAATGCTCGACGAAATTCTCCAATGGAATACGATTCATTCTATTAGTGATTAAGAAGTTTACTAGATTTCCATGGGAACGCCCCATTTTCAAATTGACATTACTCGGGCACGGCAGCCATTTTATATTTGTGACATTGACACTATTGACAGTTGTATTTGTCTATGTCTACCATTTAATCATGGAAAGATACACGCTACAGCAACATTTACAAATAATACTAATTTATAACGAAAAATCGCGATCTGTTACTCTAACTTTACATGCTTCAATTTTTGGTCGTTATAATCGTCCGGATAAAAGAACAATTGAATGTTTAATGAAGAAGTTCGAAACAAATCTTACATTTCATGATGTTGCAGTGCCAGTGATACAAAGAAATGCAAGAAGTGAAGAGAATATTGCTGCACTTGTGAAAGTGTTCGTGGAGACCAAAATTTATCGATATCTCGTCGCTCACAAGAACTAGACATCTCCCAGTCTTTGTGGCGAATTTTACGAAAAGAACTTGGTTTACATCCTTACAAAATTGTTTTAACCCAAGAACTCAAACCGACTAATGATTTAAAGCGTCGTGTATTCAGTAATTGGTGCTTTGAAAAAATCAGAAATCACAAGAAAATCATTCTCAGCGATGAGGCTCATTTCTGGTTAAACGGTTATGTTATCAAGCAGAATTGCAGTGGTGATAAACCTGAAGAATATGAAGAAATGCCATTACATCCTGAGGTTTGGTGCGGATTCATTTCTGGAGGAGTCATTGAAACTTATTTTTTTTTTTTTACCGAAGCTCATAAGGCGGTAACTGTCAATGGAAATCGTTATTGTCCAATGTAGACTGATTTTTAATGGCCTGAATTGTAAGTCTTGAGGCGAATTTTGGCGCTGTAACCACAGCTTACCATAGTTACATGTAACTATGACGTCATAGTTACTTATAGTTACTGATGACACGAAACAGCTGATCGAATCAAAACAAAAACAAATCTTCCAATGAATTGAAATGGACGAGTTCATTAATAGATTACGTCCATCATAAATGTGAGTTATATATCAAAATATCTTGAGTACGACTTCTTCCTACTGTTTCAATTGGAGAAGAAGACCTTCTACTCCTTTATGAGAGTTTTCTGTTATATGTGCTCTCATTTATTGTTTTGCCGCCCTGTGCCAGAGACTGTCTCTTCTGCCTGTGCCCAGTCCCAGTCGTGTCTCGTTTCTGATTTGTTTTTTGTATACGGTATTGCATTACATTTTGATATAACAGGTAATTATTCAGATTCAGATAAATTCGGTGAAAACCGTTAACTCGTTCTATGATCCTAAATTCATTCCATTTCACTCATTCGAAATGAGATAGATATACATACCACGCGAGTAACCTTGCTCCTGAGAAAGGTAACGTGGTATGGTATGCTTGACGTCATTGATACGTCATAGTTACATGGTTAACTCCGCAAAAACGTAGTAACCATGTAACTACGAGCTGTAGTTACCTGTGGTTACAGCGCCAAAATTCGCCTTTGATTTAAAGAGCATTTGGTTTCAACAGGACGGTGACACTTGTTATACTGCCAATGACACAATGACTTAATTGAAAAACAAAAATTCGGTGATTCGATTATTTCAAGAAATGGACCGATAAATTATCCGCCACATTCCTGCGATTTAACTCCACTGGAATTCTTCCTTTGGGGTTACATTTAGTCATTGGTCTACAGCAATCATCCAGCAAATTGAGACGATTTACAGATCAAAATTGAACGAGTAATTGCTAACATACGACCTGATTTGTGTGAGAGTCATGGAAAATTGGGTTCAACGGCTTCATTCCTGCCAGCGTTTCCGTGGTGGACATTTAAATTATGTTTTGTTTCATAACTAATATTATCCATTGTACTTCATAATGAAATAAAAATTTCAATATTTTTCAGAGAAATAATGTGTTTTATTTACAAAACAAAATGGGGCGCTCTTAATGAAAGACCCGTTAATCAAAATAATCAATCAATTGGAATATTTAGCTAATCATATATAAAGGGTGATTTTAGAGGTGAGTCTTTTTTGCTCCTTGTACCAGGGCTATTATTTTGTGAATTGGTTTTCAAATTTTGAGCTGAGATGATTCCATTTGACTTACTGGGGATACAATTCTCTGCATCCACAAACACGATAACTTCCGAAAGCAGGAACTTACTAACTCTTGATATTTGTAGGGTAGGTTAGAGGAAGCGTTACCAGATTTTTTTTCGTGCAAAGCGTGCATTTTGAAACCATTTCAGTGAAAACAAGCTGGATTCTTTCGTCGAAAGCGGGATATACTAAAAAAAACAGACAAATTATATCTCCGAAAGTATTGGTTTCTCTGAGTTGGGAATTATATCAATGTATACATATGATAGAGCTGCATCATAAAGGAAATTCAATTCAAATAATAGTTTATTTATCAAGATTAATTGAGCATGAGAATGAGAACTGCACCATGGAAGAAATCGAATTAAATCTGGCCAATTTTGCCCAATAACGAACTTAACCGAGATATTCATCTCCCTAACCTACTCTGAAAATTTCAACTACCTAGCTCATTCCGTTCGAGAGTTATTGTGGAAAAACATTTTTAAATTTTCAAATTTTTTTTTTTACACTTTGCGGTAATCTGGTCAATACAAAACTTCACATGCGTATAAAGGTCATGATTCTACAATTTGATGCTAAATTTCAGATAGATCGAACGAACTTGTCCGAGATATTTACGCTCCAAAACCACCTTGCAATTTTCAATCCGCTAACTCCTTTCGTTCGAGAGTTATCGTGCCTACGGCCGGCCGGACAGAATCGATTTCGCACTCGGATTCTTGATCAGTGAGTCGAACCAAATCGTTTGAGACCATTTTCAGCCAAAAATTTCAAAATTACAGACACTTGGGCAAATTGATAAGCACACTGTTCCGAGGAACTAGAGCGCCAAAAAAACAAGTTTCGTATGACAATTGCCCAAAACAGGTTTAAAGTACCTACAAATAGTAGGTATTCCATAAAACAAATATGAAAGAAGATAAGTAATAATAAAAAATTACCTTGTAATCGATCAAAAATTTCCTGATCTACGTTCACCAAACTACAGAATTATGCTTTCAATATTTACGTAATATTTTCAAACATTTTCGGGTGAGGTCCCCGTTGCATCGCTAAAATACGAGTATTTCAACCCCAATATTTTTGAAGTTACAATATTCCCTTCTGTCAAGTTGACATTATGAGAATTCATAATAATAATTATATCAATCTGTGAAATACGATTTACATTGAAATTTAAAAAAATCATATATCCGAAAGTATTAGCTTGTTAGATTTGAAAATGATATGAATGGATTCTTATGATAAAACTGCTTATTAAAAAAAAATTGATTTGGAATTTGTTTCGTAAAAAAAAATTTTTTTTTTGTTACTCCGAAACCATCTGTCCGATTTTGCCCAATAACGAACTTAGCTGAGATATTCATCCCCCAAACCTACTCTGAAAATTTCAACTCTCTAGCTCATTCCGTTCGAGAGTTATCGTGCTTACGGCTGGCCGGCCGGACCGGCCGGCCGGACAGAATGAATTTCGACCACGGATTCTTGATCAGTGAGTCGAACCAAATCGTTTAAGACCATTTTCATCGAAATATTCGAAAATTACAGACATTTGGGCAAATTGATAAGCACTCAGTTCCGAGGAACTAGAGCGCCAAAAAACATTTACCGGGTGAATCTTCCAA
This sequence comes from Halyzia sedecimguttata, assembly GCA_937662695.2. Taxonomy (NCBI): domain Eukaryota; kingdom Metazoa; phylum Arthropoda; class Insecta; order Coleoptera; family Coccinellidae; genus Halyzia; species Halyzia sedecimguttata. The sequence continues at coordinate 7,750,237 of OW569414.2, read as the reverse complement.
CCAGGAATTTTGTTTTTACTTGAGAACTACGGATCGCATAGAAAAATTTGTTGAGACAAAAGTTTGATATCTCTAAAGTAGTACTACTCAAAAAATACAGATTCGATCCAATTAAAACTTTGTAATTATTTGTAAAATGCCGTCGCATTAATTTTAGCGAAATTTCGTAAATATCGTATCACTAGAAAAAAAATGTTTCCTTGAAAAATTTTATGTTTCAGAAACTATCCGTTGGAATCCTCTGTAAATCCGAACATATCTTCGAGCCGCCATATCAAGGGCGGGTCATGGGGGTCAAATCTCCGAAAGTATTGGTTTATCAGAGTTAGGAATGATTTCAATGGATTCTTAATATGATAGAACTGCATCATAAAATATTAAATTCAAAATGTAGGTCTATGACATCACCTCATATGTAGGATTTACATACATCAGCAAATTATAATCAGGCGGAGGTTATACGGTCAATCTGGCATCAATCTTGCCATCAATCCGCATCATCAGTCTACGCGTATACAATCAGTTTCCTGTCAATCAGAAAAGTTTTATTTTCATTTAATAATATGGTACTACAGATTTCCTTCTTGCTAATTTTGAATCACTCATGCTATTAGGAAACTGTTTTAAATCTGATATCCATGCCCTACGTACTTATGCCAAGTTGTTTGAATCGCATAAATCCAGTAGATGCAACTCTGTCATTTTCAACAACTGCTTCAATCTCCAGAGGCACATATGGTAGCATTGGTTCATTGTCTATACCCTAAACCTTTCTCAGATGGAAGTAGAGAATTTGGAGTGCCGCATTTTTATCCACATATCCTGATGGAGCATGGACTCTGCAAGCAGACAGAATGTGCATAACAGTTTCCTGCTGACTGGCATGCTCTGCACGTTTTTGGGCTGTCCACTCTCATGACGTATAACCTCTACGACTGTTCCCAATTCGCAGCAGTTACATTCGGAGCTACTAGAACTCGGGGATTCGCGGTCTAGCTTCAGTGGAGATGTGAGTGGATTACAAAAGGGAACAGATACCCCAGCGTAATGTAATAATTCCTAAATTTACCAAAAGAATATTCAAGCTAAAAACAAACAATTTATTCCAGTAGCTTAAGACCCAGATATTTAGATTCAACAAAAAAAAACCACTGTGAAACCCTGAATAGGGTGCGGCGGAAATTGTACGTAGATATTCTTCTTTGATTGGAATACGCGTCGCTTGAGCTCAGGCGCATCCACGTTTTTATGTATGATCATACACGATTAACACAAACAATTTCCGCTTTACAACAATAATAATTTATATAATCTGATGATATTATGTTTCCAATAACTTGCGTGCTGGCTATTCCTATTCCGTCAATCCACCCAGGTATCCTGGTATCCTCCTCTATGCCTATTTCTGAATGTAGTATTACGTCGATGGTCTCGCAATACTGTCCCCTCTCTCTCGGTGCTCGTAATCTACAACCCTGGATTGGATGTCCCACAGCTTTGTATGCTGACCACCTTGTATATACTCGGGATCTGCAACCCTGCGTTGGCTGTCTCACAGCGTTTCTTACTGACCACCTTGTATATAATCCAATGCCTCAGTTCTACTCTTCCTAACATAAAAACCCTGATGATAGAAAAGAAATCATAAGTGACTCCTATCAGGTAAGAAATAGATTAATCTCCTCAATGCATAATAATTTCGGTTATCAGAAAATCATACAGACAAGTTATTCGTTGTTATCTAATATTTATACACTTCGTACCTACCCTGATAGTCGGGGTTATCTTATATAAGTTTGCTTCAAAACTAATTCTGGCCGTGCCTCGACCAAATAATTCTTCAAGCACACAGCAATGTTCTGGATACAGAATGATAATTACAACATGAAATGTTTCTATTAGAAATGACGATAATAGAACATTTAACACATTCCTGTCAAAGTCGCCAAGAACATTCACGGGGTCAACTTGGATTTGCAAAAGGTCTTTAAATCCTCTTTCGAGATTTTATTTATTATTTATTTATTTATTTATAAAAATCAAACTAAAAATCAACTAAAAGTTGTTATCGTAGAGTATAAACATTATTTGAAATTTAGAAGAACCATTTAAGGATAAGTGAAGATTACCTGTTATCAAACCAATATAACTCTCACTAACTTAATTCGATTTTCGAAACTATATCCAACTAAGAAGAGTCTAATAATTCTTACAAAGTCTCGAAAATGCGTATGACCAAATGCTTCCTCCGCTGAACTTCCAAAAAATGGACGATCTTATCTCACCGACGCCGACTCTGACAAAATTTCAGAACGTCAAAACGAAACAATATTGCCAATCCATCCGGTTCTCTGAACACAATTCCTTATGCGTCGCTTGGCACTACTGAGACCCAACCTCAAATTCAATGTCAATACAATCGACAAATTTATCGCCAGCAAAACATAAACAAACCTCTGTCTGGATCAAAAAGGAACGTTACAGATGTTCTTTTTATACCATCTTGTATTTATCGACCCACCTTAACAAGCCATAAAAATCCCCCCATTTCCCACTTGAGCCCAGCCGACTTCAAAAAGTCGAAGGATAATTCTTCCTGAAATATATGGAGAGCAGGTTTTTACTCATGTGAACTTCGAGTAGTGTCTTCAGTTGTGCCTGTCTTATCTATCTGCCTATTCTTCTTTGGTTTGTTGGCGTGATAGGTGTTCCAGCTAGCTCATAATCGATGAATATGCCAGTTGTACTGAACCGGTGTGAACCTAGCAGACTGTTTCAGCAGACCGTTTGGCGGAAACACCCGAACGCTCCAGGCCAGTGGCGTGCAGGCTGATTCTAGTTTCTCTCTCATATGATCGTCTGTTCGCCAGAGCACTTGAATATTTTGGATGTGGGTTCCGTATAGCAATGGAAATATCGCCTGAAAAAAATATATCGACTTCTCGAGGGGCTGCGTGATAGTCTTTTCAACCCTTAAAGTTCAAAATTTGATATCTCTGGAACTATTCGCCGGAGCACATACAGATTTTGCATGTGGGTTAATAATACCGATAACCACATTCCCTGAAAAAATTATCGACTTCCCGAGGGGCTGCGGGGTAGTCTTTTCAACCCTTAAAGTTCAAAATTTAATATCTCCGAAACTATTCGCCGGAGCACATACAGATTTTGCATGTGGGTTAATAATACCGATAACAACATTCCCTGAAAAAATTATCGACTTCCCGAGGGGCTGCAGGGTAGTCTTTTCAACCCTTAAAGTTCAAAATTTAATATCTCCGGAACTATTCGCCGGAGCACATACAGATTTTGCATGTGGGTTAATAATACCGATAACAACATCCCCTGAAAAAATTATCGACTTCCCGATGGGCTGCGGGGTAGTTTTTTCAACCCTTATATTTCAAAATTCAATATCTCCGGAACTATTCGCCGGAGCACTTACAGATTTTGTACGTGGGTTAATAATACCGATAACAACATCCCCTGAAAAAATTATCGACTTCCCGAGGGGCTGCGGGGTAGTTTTTTCAACCCTTGAAGTTCAAAATTTAATATCTCCGGCACTATTCGCCGGAGCACATACAGATTTTGCATGTGGGTTTATGATACCGATGACAACATCCCATGAAAAAATGATCGACTTCCCGAGGGGCTGCGGGGTAGTTTTTTCAACCCTTAAAGTTCAAAATTTAATATTTCTGAAACTATTCGCCGGAGCACATACAGATTTTGCATGTGGGTTAATAATACCGATAACAACATTCCCTGAAAAAATTATCGACTTCCCGAGGGGCTGCGGGTTAGTTTTTTCAACCCTTAAAGTTCAAAATTTAATATTTCCGAAACTATTCGCCGGAGCACATACAGATTTTGCATCTGGGTTAATAATACCGATAACATCATCCCCTGAAAAAATTATTGACTTCCCGAGGGGCTGCGGGGTAGTTTTTTCAACCCTTATATTTCAAAATTCAATATCTCCGGAACTATTCGCCGGAGCACATACTGATTTTGCATGTGGGTTAATAATACCGATGACAACATCCCATGAAAAAATGATCGACTTCCCGGGGGGATGCGGGGTAGTTTTTTCAACCCTTAAAGCTCAAAGATTAATATTTCCGAAACTGTTCGCCGGAGCACATACAGATTTTGCATGTGGGTTGATAATACCGATAACAACATTCCCTGAAAAAATTATTGACTTCCCGAGGGGCTGCGGGGTAGTTTTTTCAACCCTTATATTTCAAAATTCAATATCTCCAGAACTATTCGCCGGAGCACATACAGATTTTGTATGTGGGTTATTAATACCGATAACAACATTCCCTGAAAAAATTATCGACTTCCCGAGGGGCTGCGGGGTAGTCTTTTCAACCCTTAAAGTTCAAAATTTAATATCTCCGGAACTATTCGCCGGAGCACATACAGATTTTGCATGTGGGTTAATAATACCGATAACAACATCCCCTGAAAAAATTATCGACTTCCCGATGGGCTGCGGGGTAGTTTTTTCAACCCTTAGATTTCAAAATTCAATATCTCCGGAACTATTCGCCGGAGCACATACAGATTTTGTACGTGGGTTAATAATACCGATAACAACATCCCCTGAAAAAATTATCGACTTCCCGAGGGGCTGCGGGGTAGTTTTTTCAACCCTTATATTTCAAAATTCAATATCTCCGGAACTATTCGCCGGAGCACATACATGTTTTGTACGTGGGTTAATAATACCGATAACAACATCCCCTGAAAAAATTATCGACTTCTCGAGGGGCTGCGGGGTAGTCTTTTCAACCCTTAAAGTTCAAAATTTAATATCTCCGGAACTATTCGCCGGAGCACATACAGATTTTGCATGTGGGTTAATAATACCGATAACAACATCCCCTGGAAAAATTATCGACTTCCCGAGGGGCTGCGGGGTAGTTTTTTCAACCCTTATATTTCAAAATTCAATATCTCCAGAACTATTCGCCGGAGCACATACAGATTTTGTATGTGGGTTAATAATACCGATAACAACATTCCCTGAAAAAATTATCGACTTCCCGAGGGGCTGCGGGGTAGTCTTTTCAACCCTTAAAGTTCAAAATTTAATATCTCCGGAACTATTCGCCGGAGCACATACAGATTTTGCATGTGGGTTAATAATACCGATAACAACATCCCCTGAAAAAATTATCGACTTCCCGATGGGCTGCGGGGTAGTTTTTTCAACCCTTAGATTTCAAAATTCAATATCTCCGGAACTATTCGCCGGAGCACATACAGATTTTGTACGTGGGTTAATAATACCGATAACAACATCCCCTGAAAAAATTATCGACTTCCCGAGGGGCTGCGGGGTAGTTTTTTCAACCCTTATATTTCAAAATTCAATATCTCCGGAACTATTCGCCGGAGCACATACATGTTTTGTACGTGGGTTAATAATACCGATAACAACATCCCCTGAAAAAATTATCGACTTCTCGAGGGGCTGCGGGGTAGTCTTTTCAACCCTTAAAGTTCAAAATTTAATATCTCCGGAACTATTCGCCGGAGCACATACAGATTTTGCATGTGGGTTAATAATACCGATAACAACATTCCCTGAAAAAATTATCGACTTCCCGAGGGGCTGCGGGGTAGTCTTTTCAACCCTTAAAGTTCAAAATTTAATATCTCCGCAACTATTCGCCGGAGCACATTCAGATTTTGCATGTGGGTTAATAATACCGATAACAACATCCCCTGAAAAAATTATCGACTTCCCGAGGGGCTGCGGGGTAGTTTTTTCAACCCTTATATTTCAAAATTCAATATCTCCGGAACTATTCGCCGGAGCACATACAGATTTTGTATGTGGGTTAATTAGACCGATAACAACATCCCCTGAGAAAATGATCGACTTCCCGAGGGGCTGCGGGCGAGTGGTAAATTTCTAGGGAATTCTTTCGGAATTCACGGGATTCTTTCAGAATTATTTCGCAGCAGAGTGCAATAGTTAAGTATATATTGGCAAGTTCGTGCGACTTGGGAGTAAAAATTAATTCTGAAGAAAATTCGAAAGAAAAAAAAACAGTAAATAATTTTTTTGCATTGATGGTATTTCTCCATCATCGAATCTTGAAATTACAGAATTCCTTCAAGTTCATTTAAACTTTCATTCTTTGAACAATATTCCAGTGTTGAGTTCGCTCTCTAATGAGGAAATAGATGATATTCTTGAATAGACAGAAATTTTACACGCACTGAAAGATTTATAGCTATCTGATCAACGGACACCACAACTTAATGGAGCACTAAAAGTGGGAAATCCCTGTGGACAGGAGCTTTGGCGATCTTGTTCAAACTTTGATAAATCATATCTCCGAAAGTATTGGTTTCTCAGAGTTGGGAATGATATCAATAGATTCTTATGATAGAACTGCATAATAAGAGAAAATTCCAAAAGTATCATTTACAGCAAAATGAAATTGCCAAAAATTATTATTCCGAAACCATCAGACAGATTCTACCCAAAAACGAACTTATCCGAGATATTCATTCCTCAAATCTACTCTGACAATTATAAATTATATCAATTGAAACTTAGCTAATATTCCAGTTTTGTTTTAACTGGAGATAATCTAAACAAAATATTGACTACCCCGCAGCCCCTCGGGAAGTCGATAATTTTTTCAGGGAATGTTGTTATCGGTATTATTAACCCACATGCTAAATCTGAATGTGCTCCGGCGAATAGTTGCGGAGATATTAAATTTTGAACTTTAAGGGTTGAAAAGACTACCCCGCAGCCCCTCGGGAAGTCGATAATTTTTTCAGGGAATGTTGTTATCGGTATTATTAACCCACATGCAAAATCTGTATGTGCTCCGGAGAATAGTTCCGGAGATATAAAATTTTTAACTTTAAGGGTTGAAAAGACTACCCCGCAGCCCCTCGGGAAGTCGATAATTTTTTCAGGGAATGTTGTTATCCGTATTATTAACCCACATGCAAAATCTGTATGTGCTCCGGCGAATAGTTTCGGAAATATTAAATTTTGAACTTTAAGGGTTGAAAAAACTACCCCGCAGCCCCTCGGGAAGTCGATAATTTTTTCAGGGGATGTTGTTATCGGTATCATAAACCCACATACAAAGTATGTATGTGCTCCGGCGTATAGTTCCGGAGATATTAAATTTTGAACTTTAAGGGTTGAAAAGACTACCCCGCAGCCCCTCGGGAAGTCGATAATTTCTTCAGGGGATGTTGTTATCGGTATTATTAACCCACGTACAAAATCTGTATGTGCTCCGGCGAATAGTTCCGGAGATATTGAATTTTGAAATATAAGGGTTGACAAAACTACCCCGCAGCCCCTCGGGAAGTCGATAATTTTTTCAGGGGATGATGTTATCGGTATTATTAACCCACATGCAAAATCTGTATGTGCTCCGGCGAATAGTTCCGGAGATATTACATTTTGAACTTTAAGGGTTGAAAAGACTACCCCGCAGCCCCTCGGGAAGTCGATAATTTTTTCAGGGAATGTTGTTATCGGTATTATTAACCCACATGCAAAATATGTATGTGCTCCGGCGAATAGTTCCGGATATATTGAATTTTGAAATATAATGGTTGAAAAAACTACCCCGCAGCCCCTCGCGAAGTCGATAATTTTTTCCGGGAATGTTGTTATCGGTATTATTAACCCACATGCAAAATCTGTATGTGCTCCGGCGAATAGTTCCGGAGATATTAAATTTTGAACTTTAAGGGTTGAAAAAACTACACCGCAGCCCCTCGGGAAGTCGCTAATTTTTTCAGGGGATGTTGTTATCGTTATTATTAACCCACGAACAAAATCTGTATGTGCTCCGGCGAATAGTTCCGGAGATATTGAATTTTGAAATATAAGGGTTGAAAAAACTACCCCGCAGCCCCTCGGGAAGTCGATAATTTTTACGGGAATGTTGTTATCGGTATTATTAACCCACTTGCAAAATCTGTATATGCTCTGGCGAATAGTTCCGGAGATATTAAATTTTGAACTTTAAGGGTTGAAAAGACTACCCCGCAGCCCCTCGGGAAGTCGATAATTTTTTCAGGGGATGTTGTTATCGGTATTATTAACCCACGTACAAAATCTGTATGTGCTCCGGCGAATAGTTCCGGAGATATTGAATTTTGAAATATAAGGGTTGAAAAAACTACCCCGCAGCCCCTCGGGAAGTCGATAATTTTTTCAGGGGATGATGTTATCGGTATTATTAACCCACGTGCAAAATCTGTATGTGCTCCGGAGAATAGTTCCGGAGATATTACATTTTGAACTTTAAGGGTGAAAAGACTACCCTGCAGCCCGTCGGGAAGTCGATAATATTTTCAGGGGATGTTGTTAAAGGTATTATTAACCCACGTACAAAATCTGTATGTCGCCGGCGAATAGTTACGGAGATATTGAATTTTGAAATATAAGGGTTGAAAAAACTACCCCGCAGCCCCTCGGGAAGTCGATAATTTTTTCAGGGAATGTTGTTATCGGTATTATTAACACACATGCAAAATCTGTATGTGCTCCGGCGAATAGTTCCGGAGATATTGAATTTTGAACTTTAAGGGTTGAAAAAACTACCCCGCAGCCCCTCGGGAAGTCGATAATTTTTTCAGGGGATGTTGTTATCGGTATTATTAACCCACATGCAAAATCTGTATATGCTCCGGCGAATAGTTCCGGAGATATTAAATTTTGAACTTTAAGGGTTGAAAAGACTATCCCGCAGCCCCTCGGGAAGTCGATATATTTTTTTCAGGCGATATTTCCATTGCTATACGGAACCCACATCCAAAATATTCAAGTGCTCTGGCGAACAGACGATCATATAGAGAGAGAAACTAGAATCAGCCTGCACGCCACTGGCCTGGAGCGTTCGGGTGTTTCCGCCAAACGGTCTGCTGAAACAGTCTGCTAGGTTCACACCGGTTTGTACTGAGATGCTCCAAAGCTCTCTGTCCAGCCCTAAATAGGAAAACCCCTAGGTTCCTGATTTTATGATAAGCTACCATTTTCAGAAGCGGGTCTTCACTTATCAGTATTGCCATTTCCAACGTTGGTTGACGGTGTTGGTATTCCAAACTTTGCAAACCCCTGCGTTCGTGGAAGGTATATTCTTTATATCGAGCAGTTGGGATGCAGGCTACGATTCATTTTCGAGTGGACCTGCCTAGCTCGAGAATCTCCTTCGCTCTCCAGTTGTTAAGTTCCCCGAAAAAGTAGGTGATTATCGGAACTGCCAGGCTGTTCGTAGCAGAAACTTTGTTTTTACCAGTCTGCTGTGATTTCCATCTCGGAGCGTCTTCTTGTAGTAATAGTAACTGTATTTCCATATTGGCATGAGTATTTTTTTTTTTCAGATATCGTTTGATAAAAGAGAAAAAGTCCGAAGACATCTGCGTGTTCAAGAACCAGATGGGAAACCTTCAATATTCTTCTGCACTCTTCGAGGAGAATAGGATATCCTGTTGTCTGAAGAATCTTATGGAAACATGGTTGCAAAAAGCCTTGCACTTTGATCCCGAAAAAAGGGCAGAGCCTTTTCCTGGGTCAGAGAATTTTTTTGAACATCTTAATCATATCTTGAAAAAAAAAATATTGAATGTCTTCGTGGTTTCCAAATATGCATTTTACTCGTATGAGTTTGATGAATGCACCATGCTATCCACGGTGCGTGAGTGGATTAAGAGGGATACCGGCATATTGGAGGAAGAACAATTGTTGCTGGGCAGTTTTCAGTTTGCTGATTGCGATAACCAAACCCTCATAGCTAACTGTTTCATTGATGTAAGTATGTACAGGGGTTTAATACCAATTCACACTACATTAGCTGATATCGCGCAGAATCACTTTTCAACAGATTCATCATTGAATAAGAAATATCGAATGTACCAGTCCGACGATGTAACTGTCAAAAAGGCGTTGGGCATTTTCAATTTTTTGAAACATGATCTTCACATCCCTATGAAGAACAGCTACTGGCGCGCGATTAAATTTGAAAGAATGGAAGTAATTTTTAAAAACTTATTGCTACCTTACGTAAATTAACAGGCCAGAATGAATATGCAGCGTTGCCACTCTTACACCTGAAGGTTAACGGTAGACGTTCACTGTTGGTCCAAAAATTAACAGTGATGAAGTCTCCTCAGAAGCTCCTATAGGAGCTTAAGCGAGTTAGAATAATCAAGTTGTGTTCTGTGTAAACGTACCCAGCTACTTTTACTACGACGAGAGAAAACCAAAATACCCCCACTACACGGAGTACATGGCCTAGCATATTTCGTATAATCATCTTCGAATAGACAAAAATATTTGTAACTACTTTCGGAATTTTGAAAAGGCCACAAACATCTGAATGGATTAGATTAACTGGTGTTTTGGCTCTTTCTCTACTGCCAAACTTCTGAATGTGTGCTTTGCCATAGATGCACCCATCACATAACTCGCTGCCTAAGGGAACATCAAGTTTGAAATCTCTATTTAGAATTTTCCGTATATGCCTCTTATTCTGATGACCAAATCTCTCGTGATATAGTTCCAGAATATTATTTATTTATGTACATATTACATCTGTTTTTTGTTCTGCTAAAATATTCCTTATATTTAACATGTATAACCCACCATGTTTGGTTCTTGTTCAAATTAGAATTGTCTTATTTTCAATCTTGAAATGACAAATTTCTGCTGTGGAAACAAATTGACCTAGTGGATTTCTGTCTTGTGCTGCTAATACTGAGAACAGATTCTTGGTAATTGAAGGAACATACCACACATCTTGCATTCTGTATTCATCAGTTTTTCCATTTACACAAGCTTCTACCAAAATAGTACCTCTTCGTAAAGCTTTTGTAACATCACCATTTGCAGTAGTCATTGAATAATCTTCATTATATGAGATTCAGAAGATTCACAGAGATCTTTTCTGTTACAAATATGATTAGTTGCACCATTGTCAACGTATCAGTCGTCATAATCAATTGTAACAGTTGATACTGTCGACGTTTGAATCAATAGGTAATGTTTGATAATTTTATTTGTTTCCACTGCTAGTGTTTGATTTCGTTGGTTTAGATGGTCATCCATCTGCTTTCCGCTTGAAACACTGTCTTACTCTTTGTCCAGTCAAATGACAAAAATTACAGTGTAAGTACTTTTTCTGTGTTGACTCTGAACAATTACATCTGGACTGTTTGCCATTGGTGTAACTTCTTCATTATTTTCATTTTTATTTAACAACGCTTTTTCGAAAGCACACAGTTGACTTGTTAAATTTTCTACTGTTCTCTCCGATTTTGCCATAATTATCCAGCTCTATTTAAATAAAAAATAATCTTCTGGTAATTGAAATTCTTGAAATTCTCCTGGTTACAAATTATTCCTCGTCTTTTCAGATCAAAAAATTTTTCAGACTCCAAAAACACTAAACCCATATTCTTCTGTCTTCTGGGAACCACGCTCTGCTACCATATTAAAGTAACCCTTACAAGAAAATATGCATTTACATCTCAACTAGCAACCGCGCTTTAATTCAATCTTATCATTATTTTTCGAGTTATTAGGAAAGCAAATTTTTAGGTGGCTATAACTCAGAAACCACTCGGTGGATTTTACCCATAAACGAACTCAGCCGGCGCATTTGGACCTCCTCTGAAAATTTCAACTCTCTAACTCATTGCGTTCGAACGTAATCACCTTTATTCGAGGATTCTAGCAAAGATCATCTGTGATTCTAGTTCAGGACAGGATTCATAAAAACAGTTAAATTTCTAGAATGTTGAACAGATTTTATAGCATTCAATGAAGAATATCTCAAAAACGGTGCGTTTTAAGAGAAAAGATGAACAATTTAATTTTCTAAAATGATTAAGATAAACTTTATCTGCTCTTTTTACGCTTATTTATCATAGTTTTATGAAATTGCGAGTCTATTATTACTCGAGGAAGTAGGAAAAAACTGCTAATTGGATATTATGTGTCATAGTAATTATAGAACACTTCACAACGAAATCTTTTTGCCTGAGCCTAATTTGGATAAATAGTAAATGAAAAATAACTTAAAGACTCACCCTGTATATTTGGCTGGTTTGAGGTTATCATCGAAAATGGGTTGCGTTCGAGTATTAACTCCGTAGAGTATTATTTACTAAATTGCGTTCGAAAACCAAAAATTTGGGTATATTTTACTCTATGACTCAAGGGACGGAATGTCTCTTATCTTTGTCTCACTGTTTTATGAAGAGTATGATTTATGTTCTGTGAGTGTTGAGGTAATTTAATAGTTTTAATACTGCTCAAAATAATATTTATTATTAAAGTTGCATATATGCGAAGAAAACAATAATGGTAATAGATTTTTTCTTGATACCAACAACGGAACCGTTCGGATATTACATGGGAAGTAGTCAACTCCAGAGGAAATTCATCAAACCTTCAAAAAATCTACTCTACTCGGTGTAGTTAATATTCGAACGCACCCTGGGCGATAACCTCAGTTTGACAGTTACATCTGACGAACTGTGCGTTTTTAGGGTGAAAGCATGCTTTGTATTTCTTGCACGCCCTATATAATTTAATTTTCAAGGACTTGCTTTTTTACCTTTTGGATATTTTAAGGAGGATTACAAACTATTTTTGTTCAAACGCCGTGCCCTATTTCAAGTTGATAAACATTACAATCCAAGACTGGTTAAACTGATGTTCAATAAGGCTAACGATGGGTTCAGTTGGATCGATGTGAAGGCGATATACTCCCATGCCATACATTATATACAGCATGACATAGTTATGGCTTCCGCTTTTTCGGAAGCCATGGACCTTTACCTGAGACAACTCACAATGACACTAAACAAAATAATGAAAAGTTGGGAACTAGCAAGACAGAAACTGATAAGTTTAATAAGAAAAGTTAACGAGTTCAATAATAAGGTCAAAAATGGAATCCTAAGATGTAACGATGTTTGCGTTGGCAGTAAACTCAAGAAGGTGTTTGAATCCATAGAAAAAAGTGTGCAAGATGAGCACAACTTGGCGAAAAATATACAGAGGTGGCAGGTTAAATTAGTTGCTATGAGTTCTATCGACTTGGTGGTCGATGTTGTTAAGTTACCGCAGCTCAAAGAATCGTAAGTATTAACTATGAACTCTTTTTTCTCTCCAAACCAGCTTTCATATCCTGAGCCCCTATTTGAGAGTTTTCAAATTTGAAAAAATATTCAAAAAGAGGAGGAGATTTCCCAGAAAAAGTATCAACTCCCGGAACTATAGGACCAATATTTATAATTTTCCCGGAGGGTTGAAAAACGCCCGAAAACAGGTACTCCGGCTTGAGCAAGCGACGCCCACTAATTTTTATATCGATTATTCATGTAGTTATCCGTCAAGTACAAAGGGATTATCGCTTTAAGGTAAAGCTACCACTAGTAGATGGGAGATGAACGGACTAGTAGAGACCATAGTTCAGAGCAATCAACATAGTGTGATTTCATCGAATTTGAATAGCTACATACCGCGGTTTCATCCCTATTTGGAATCATTAGTGAAGCATAATTCAATGCCGATGAAAAAACACTACGAATGAACCGGTTTATCAAAATCCAGCAATCACCTCCGAGTTCAAAGTAGACAGAAGTGACACCTGGCGTTCAATCAACCAAGCTACTCGATGCGGATACTCAAAACTATAGATCTCTACGTATATTCATTTTCCAAACGTGTCTATTAGCAAGTACCCTGTTTAGAGTCTCATGCGGCTGAATTATGCTTCACTAATGATTCCAAATAAAGATGAAACCGCGGCATGTAGCTATTCAACTTCGATAAAATCACACTCTGTGAATTGCTCTGAACTATGGTCTCTACTAGTCCGTTCATCTCCCATCTACTAGTGGTAGCTTTACCTTAAAGCGATAATCCCTTTGTACATGTACTTATACTTAATAGAGCTTGCGAGATAACCTGGGCGTTTTCGTTTCCACGTGGTGGCCCGCCTGAGACTCTAAACAGGGTACATGCAAATAGCCACCTTTGGAAAATGAATATACGTAGAGATCTATAGTTTTGAGTATCCGCAACGAGTAGCTTGGTTGGTTGAACGCCAGGTGTCGCTTCTGTCTAATTTGAACTCGGAAGTGATTGCTGGATTTTGTTAAACCGGTACATCCGTAGTGTTTTTTCATCGGCGTTGAATTATGCTTCACTGATGATTGCAAATAAGGATGAAACCGCGGTATGTAGGTTTTCAACTTCGATGAAATCACACTCTGTGGATTGCTGAACTATGGTCTCTACCAGTGGTAACTTTACCTTAAAGCTATAATCCTTTTGTACTTGTGCTTATACTCTATTGCGCTTGAACCTGGGCATTTTAGTTAATTAACAATTTTTTGTAGCACGAACATTAACATTGCAAGTGCGATAATTGTTAAACTATTATTCTGAGAACTTTTTCCTTTCGTGGAGCTATTTTTCAAAGGCCCTAGAATAGATTCCCGTTGCAAAAATTGAAAAAAAATTATTTTAGCTTTGTTATTAACAATTTACAAAGGTTAAAAATTATAAATATATATATTGAAAACAAATCAGAAGCTACAAAAAGGATTTTTTATAATTTTAATCTCTTATTGTTTGAAACATTGTTATAAGCAAATGTGTTGTTTATAAGATAATTTAATTTTTTTTTGGAAACATAAAAATTATACTTAAAAAAAATCGATTCTTGAAAATTTTTTGTTTCTTGAAAATGCATTTGTTAATTAACAATTTTTTCTACCGCTTGCAATTAATATCAAGGAATAATTTTTTTTTAAAATCATTATTTATCTTGGTCTTTGATAAAAAAAATATTAATATTTAAATTTTAATTGTTTATTTACTAAACAATTTGTTATAAACAAATGAATTGTCTTAAGTAATCATTCATTCATTCATCAGGATACGTGGGAGGTATACTCATTATTAAAAGGTTTCTTTCTGGGTTTTTTCTCCCAAACTCTGAAAAATATCTATATATTGTTGTTTGTTAGGCAACATTGTTCGATTGATTGCTTCTGACAAATATCTTGTGTTTCTTACGCAGAAGCAAATCACAAAATAATTAATTTTATTTTATAGATATTTTTCAGAGTTTGGGAGAGAAAACCCAGAAAGATACCTTTTAAATGAATTGTCTCTCTGTATTTTTTCTTTTTCTACTTAAAAGAACAAAAACAATCATGTATTGCTTTGCACATGCAGGAGTGTAGCACATTGTGAAATCTTTAAACGGTTATAACTTTTTACCTGAGCCAAATCTGGAAAAATGGTAGGTAAATTTTTTAATAAAAGTGGATTCTATGTTTAAAATTGATGTACAACTTGAAGACTCACCCTATATATATTAATATCATCACAAAATACTCCACAAAGAACAGCAACACAAACCGCAAATATGCAATGACATCGCAACTCAATTTTGGACCTATGCACTTGAATAAAATTCGAATAAAACTCTTAGGCGTTTCGTACCAAAGCTCATTTTTCCTAAATGTCTGTAATTTTCGAATTTTACCTAGAAAGTATTCAAATTCAATACT
This sequence comes from Halyzia sedecimguttata, assembly GCA_937662695.2. Lineage (NCBI taxonomy): Eukaryota > Metazoa > Arthropoda > Insecta > Coleoptera > Coccinellidae > Halyzia > Halyzia sedecimguttata. The sequence continues at coordinate 7,734,637 of OW569414.2, read as the reverse complement.
GTCCGGCCGTTAACACGATAACTTTCGAATGAAGGAACATAGAGGTTTGAAATTTGCAGGGTAGGTTCGAGGCATAAATAAGCCGTCGCACCCACAAAAAGTAATTCGAAGCGCAGGTGAATCTGGGTCTCCCGGTTTATTCGTTTTAATGATTTTGTTCATTTCATTTCGATATTCCATGTGCTGATAATAATATTATTTCACAGATTGGACAAGGCAACTGTGTGCTTCAAAAAGACAGTTAGTAAATCAGACCAAAGCAAAAGTAACTTAAGTTGTAGAGAAATGCTGATAATTGTTAACAAAGTCATCAAACTCAAATACACAATGTTTTTAGATGAAAACCTGGAGCACTACACAAGGTGAAGTATAGATATTTGATTATATGTTTCTACTAAATAATTGGTTCAATCTAGATTGTCTCTTCTGTAAACAATGTTTCGTCTTTTATTACATTTATTATCATCATCTAATTTCTTGCCTTCTTGGCATCTAAAAAATGAATAGTTACAAACAAGCTGGCCAATTTTGTGAATCTGATACAATAACGTAACAATAATGTTTCTTGATGAATTAAGATCACTTTCTCAACATGACGGATTTCCGTTTGTTGGGAAATATTCCAGAAGCAATAACACCTAACAAAAATTTTTATTAGCCATTTTCGCGCATGTTCTGGGGAACAGTGTGCTATCATTTTGCCTAAATTTTTATGCCGAAAATGATCTCAAACGATTAGGTTGTAGATGGCGCATCCAAATGCCACGGTTAAGTTCGTTGATAGGCATAATCGGCCAAAAGGGTTCCGATTACACATTTTGTTTTCAAACAATATAGAACCGATCGAATTGAAACTTGGTACCTAATTAGTTATTAAATGCCGACACAAAAACTTATGCGAAATTTCGTGAGTATTGTATTGAAAAAAATATTTGTAGCTCGATCGACTTTGTATGAGGCATGTATAGACAATGAAACATGCGCGCAAAAGCTCCTGACATCACGAAAAGTCAGTGTTTCTTAAGAATTTTTTTATTACAAAATCGATACTAGTATGTATTGATACTGAAACTCACAAAACATATTTTAGACCATTTGGATGTCTCATGTGTTCTGCTAGTACCTATTCTCCATTCACTTTTATAAAGTCTCCCGGTTGGCCATGAAAATTTGACACATTTCACCATGTTTATTTTGAAAATGTTAGGTTATAGTCATTTTTCTGTCAGATAACTACGCAGCTTTGTCCTCTCTATATAGAAGTCGTATTAATTACGTATTTTCACAATGTGAATTTACTTCGGAAAAATAATGAATTTGAGAAGATATTATGTGAATTCAATAATTCCACAGTCCTGGCGGCTGCAGAAGAAAATTTTTCCTCTGTTGTTACTAGAAATATGTCACGTATATAAACTGGTTGGAATATTCAATTAAGCTTCAATTTTCTTGTACGGAAATCAAGAATCAAGTGTTGGAATTTTATTGAAAAATAATGGATAGAGTAGTCCTTTACTTTGTGATAGTTCATTTGAAAAAAGAATAAAAGTACCTGAATAACCCGGCAGGAAAACTTCTAAACGAACAGACGTACCTATGGAATTCTTATACCTCAATAAAATATAATTATAGGAAAATAAGTAATTTCATTCGAGAGTTCAACATGCCAGAATGAAGTTTTCCCATTGCAGATTTCGGTTCTGTATAGCACTTCATGATACCTTGTCTCTGCTTCTTCCAAACTACTTCCGGCATTTTCAATTTCAAAGCGAAGAGTTCTTTATTATTCGTTTGTTCACTTTATCGACGGACCGTTAACAGCCCCAAAATATTTGGATTTATTTCGGGAGAGCCTGATTCCGGCGATGACGGTTCTTTTTCCGAACGATCCAGATCCCAAATGAAAAGCTATGGTTTCAACAGGATGGATCTCCACCCCATTATTTCCAAGATGTACGTGAATGTTACCTGACCGAAGTGTTCCCGAACAGCTGGATCGGTCGGCGATGTTTTATATAATGGCCGGTTCGATCTCCAGATCTGACACCGTTAGACTTTTCTTATGGGGTTAAATCATATTAAAAGTTTGCTTTGCTTTGCGTAACTGCCTGGTAGCGGTAAATGGTAGAACAATAAGAATCACGGGAAAATGTTCCTTGAAAAATTGATTATTCGCTATTCCTGTAGAAAATGTATCCTTTATTCCATTGTTTTGACGCTCTCTGTATATTATGTTCATCGGTGAAACACCCTGTAGAACATTTAATACTCGAGGTGTTTTAGCTTATGAGCTATCCCTTTCAATTTGGCTATATTTGTTAATCTCCATAATATCCGCTATAGTGGTGTAACACATTTAATTTTCCTCGCACAAGCTCTCAAGAACTCATGAGGTGTCTCATCAGAAGACTTAGGAGTTTCAGCATAATACATATCATCATCAATCCAACTGGTACTGGACTGTTTCTTCCATTAATTTTTATCATATAAATATTGAATTGAATTGAAATTTTAGGTACTTGGGCAAAGCTACTGATAATCTGAATACTCTCTTACCCTGGATTGTTTCTTTTGATGCCTACCTCATTGTTCTGGATCAACTTTTTGACTCAGCCATTGTCGAGGCTGCTGGCAAAAATGAAAAAATTGGACGTAAGTATGACCATACTAAAAGGTTTTCCCATGAGAGGTTTTATTTTGATGTATAGGAGAAAAGTATTTTTATTTGTGCTTGCACAATGAAAATAGCGTTCGGATGTTGCCTTCAAGCTTTGGTTACTTATTCGGACTGAATGGAATTTGCCTGTGTACAGGGGCGATTGGATGAGTGGCCTTACAGTGGATGAAATTGTTTTGAAGTTGTTTCAATGGTGAGTGACTGGAAAGTGCATGTGAAACGCATCCAGTATCACCACCTCATGGCAATTCTGCGTGTGCGTGAGTTGTTTTGTGGAAATTGTGTGTTTTTCGATGTGGATTGTCCACACCGCAGTCATAGGATTAAATTTAAGCTTCCGAGGACTATCAGCTGTGAGTGGACTGCGCCTGCGCAGTGGAATTGGCTGTTCTTAGGTTGTATGGGTCAGATTGGAAGTGGATTTCGTTTAGCGGTTCCTGATCAGGGTCCTCTGACCACAACTCCTTGTTTTCATCCATTGGAGGATAGTTTGCTATAAATAATAATAAACAATATCAGTCAAATGGCCTCCACAGTTACGTTTGCAGGACCATACTTTTTTGATGTAATTTTCCATATTTAGGTTGCTATTTCGCGAATATTGGCAATGATATTCGTTTTGAGTTCTTTACTTGACTAAAGAGCATCAGCATGAAACTTATTTTTCACTTAAGCCCAAAAAGAGTCCAAAGTTAATACGATTGGACTCGCATGATGCCTCGGGCCAATTGTAATCACCGATTCGAGGAATAACTGGCCTGGAATAATGAAAATGATGTGTTGTGTAGGACGAACCACCCCGGCCAGTCGGTCTATTGTGGCACACCTAAGGCTAGCCGCACATTGAGGGCAGACCAGCACAGCCTAGCCTAGTAGAAGAGTTTGTAACAGATGCAATTAAATAGTACATCGTATATTGGACGTAGCAGAGCAGAGGCCTACGCGACGTAGTAACAGAGTACTCTGTCTGGTCTCTGCGGAGAAAACTGTGCTCACTCCACAACTGACGTAGGCCAGACAGAGTACTCTGTTACACTTTTTTATTTTCATATTTACTAAGTTTAAATAATATTTATTCATGAAAGGTCCGGAGGGGGCGAGGCTTACGCAAGCCGGATTATCCGTTTTCGGGAATATTTTAAACCCCTTCAGTCCCGGGAGTTGGGACTTTTTCCTCCTCTTCTTGAATCTTTTTTTAAATTTGAATTATCTCAAATAGTTTTGGTGAAAAACCAAACCCCCGTCTTGTTTATAACTACCCAGGTAACACAGACCTCGTATAGAGGTCTCTGAGAGGTTACAATGTGGATGAAATGCGAGCTCCCATTGTGAGATCCTCAAGATATCACACATATAACCCGAATAAGACATTCCTATTGCGAGCTCCTAAAGATATCACACAGATAACCAGAATAAGACATTCCTATTGCGAGCTCTTCAAGATATCACACAGATAACCAGAATAAGATATTACCATAGAGAAATAGAAGGAAGAGAGTTCGATTGCCTACTAAACAGGGGCGACAAGGAATCCAGTTGGGTTTGGTGTAATTTTTATTTATTTGTATACCGTGGTGGTGTTGCTAAGGGCGCATGCGGGCATTTACCCGCGCTGTTTAAATTTATTAGTAGTGTGATTTTGTACTGATTCAACTGATTCATTTACATAAATCACTTCGTTCAGTACTGATTCAACTGATTTTAGTTACATAAATCACAAAGTGATTTATGTAACTTCAGTGGAATCAGTACTGAACGAAGTGATTTATGTAAATAAAATCAGTTGAATCAGTACGAAAGAAAATTGTTTTTGAGCCTCTGAAAAAAGGAAGGAGAAGTAGAAAAAGAAGTACTTTGATCAATTTGTTTATAAACAATTGTTCGATAACATAATACATAAAATATAAATCATATATAATTTTTCATTGAGGTATAAAATAGTCAATGGTTGAAATAATTTCGATACATAACAACAGTATTAGAATTAAACAATCAATTCAATAAAATATATTGTGTAAATAAATCCACTTGGCAATGCTCCGAAGGAGAGGGATGTTTCCATCATATCTGCAACAGTTTGACTTAAAGTTTTGGCAGCAATAGATACTTTCATTTCATATCCAGGATATTGTTTCAAATTGATATATTCTTTGCGTATTTTGGGTGCCAAATAAAATGTTCTTGTTTAGTCTTAATCTAAATATTGTTCAACGTAACATGATTTTGCAATTTCATGGTTATCAAACAGAATATTATATTTGAGGAAAGTATTTCTTGTTGATTTTAGCAGAGGAGGGGGTTGAATAATAAGCGAAAAAATTATCATTTAGCCTAAAGTAATAATCAGTTCTAGCTGTTTGAGTATTACAAAGTTGTCTGACTGCGAGCTGTATAGAGAATAAGAAATTCATATTGCGGTATTCCTCAAGATATTGCATATGTAACCAGAATAACACATTCCAATTGCGAGCTTCTAAAGATATCACGCAGATAACTAGAATAAGAAATTCCCATTGCGAGCTCCTCAAGATATCACAAGTGTAATGAGAATAACGCATTCCATTGCGAGGTCCTCAAAACATCGCAAATTCAACAAGAATAGGAAATCAGGTGGCGTGTTGCAAGGATCTACTCCATCCCTACTCGCTACTCGTTTCCACCGGTAGATGACGCAATCGTCTACTCTGTACCCGGAAGAACAACCGCATCGCTAATAACCCGAGTGGAATATCGATCTACGCATAGTGATGTATTCGGCTTCACACATGTACTGCACATTTGGAGGATATATAGATTATAGATCCATATCGCAGTCATGTTCTCTCAGTACTCGCCCGGTTGAGCAGCCTGAGATTCTGAGAACTTCCCCATGTGATATCTCTGAGATGTTACTGGAATCATCCCCTGAGGAGGACATTTGGAGGTGATAGAGAGGTCTGGGCGATCTCCCTGCGATATCGCAGCTAACCTCTCACAATATTCCCCACGTTGAGCAGTTTGAGAACTTCCCCATGTGATATCTCTGAGATGTTACTCGGCTCATCCCCTGTGGCGGATATTTGGAGGTTATAGGGAGCTCTTGGTGTGATATCGCAAAAGGCGTCACAATATCCCGGAAAGAGCTCGCCGAGATATCTCTGGGAGGTCCGTGTGTTACCTGGGTATTGCAAATTGCAATTTTTGCGAGCGGCCTTAGAATTTTCTCAAAAACTATCTACATACCATTCCGAATCGAATGACACCTCAATCATAATTTTCGGAGAATACGCAAAAATTTTGACCAAAAAAGCACTTGTTTACTAGACTCACATTGAACCACCACACAATAGTATATTTCCGCCTTATGTTATTAATCATTTTTTTAGCGACGATACCGCTTAATACCGGTATCAAACTGTTATAATTTCTACATTTTAGCGATGGTTACAAGCGGTAACGGAAGTTCCCCTCCAAAGCTGTCATTTCGACATTTGATACCGTTATCAGAATTTATAACCGGGTCCTTGAGGTGGGTTACTAGCGGTTGACAATTGTTGAAAGTTTGAAATTGTCAAAAGTATTGAAAGTTTGAAACTGTTGAAAGCAATCGAAATGGCTGTGGCAAAGGAACGCGTGGAATTTTTTAATATACTCTAAACTACCAAGGAGTGGATTACTTCGTCATTACAGACCACCAAACGGCGAATGTTTTATTAAGCGGTAATAGAATGAAGGCAATCTGGCTTGGATATAGACTACAAAAAGACTAGTAGACTACGTTCTTGTTGTACTGGTTAGTGTCCACCTCTTTACTTTTTCTTAATTATAGGTGGTGAGAATCATTTTCTATAATTTCATCAAACAAATTTAATTATGGAAGGTTTCTTTTTTCATTCGAAACAATTGAAAAAATGCAATTTCAGTACATATATATTTCAAGCCAGAAATCTCCTAGCTCTAGCCTGAAGTGCATTATCCATAATTTGAATAGTGCTATATATATATTGGAGAAATTCCAATAAGACACAATAAATCTCGTAAGTGAATAGCATTTCGTCAAATAAATTCCACATTTCCATGTAATTCATGTTGATTGTTTATCAAAAGTTAGAATAAGTAAGGTTTGCTTAATAAAAGGTAAACAAATATTTACGAAGATTAACCGTTTACGTTTTAGTGACAACACTGACAACCTAAGTAACATTTTGCGATTATGGGGTGGGGGATAAACTTTTGACATTGATGACAAACCGTTGTTAATAACCGGGTTATAAGCGGTATCTTCGCTAAAAAATCAATAGTCGAATTTAAGCGAATAACCGGAACAGTGCGGTTAAGACCAATCCCTTGCTATTATAACCGATCGGTTATGTTTAGCAAGGGATTGGTCTTAACCGCACTGTTCCGGTTATTCGCTTAAATTCGACTATTATGTTTTTAGTCCTCTTCTGTCAAAACATGGCAGCTGCCAAAATAACGGCATATTCAAAATGATACCTCTAGTTGGAAAACCTGTACATTCACTGAAGATTGTCCTCATTAATATTTACTTAGGTGCATCCACCTCAACCAAATTGTGTGCGGTACGTAAACCATCTGTGATAGAGAGCCATGTGGAACAAACGGAACTTCTTGGTTCAAGGTAGCTGTATGTCATTTTCATGTGAGACTTGTCAAGTTGAATAAGTGAATTTCAGGTTTGCAGAACTGATCGGCGAAAGTGTCGCCAGTTACAGGAACATCCGTGATGAAATTGAATCCTATATTGAAGATATTTCTTCACTGCTGTGATATTTTTTATTTTGAAAGCATAATAATGTTAAGATTCAAAGATTTTTATTTTATTAATCACGACAAATATATTATTGATTTTAAATTTATAATGAGAGGCTCGATGATTTAGGTTATCAGCCTCTTCAGTTGCTTTTGGCGCGCAGTTCAGGTGAACAGCGTATTCGTCCAAATGTCTGTATTTTTCGATTATTTGGCCCAGAATGGTCTCAAACGATTGGTTTCAACTCACTGATCAAGAATCCTAGGTCAAAATTGATTCTGCCCGGCCGTCAGCACGATTACGCTCGAACGCAATGAGTTAGGGAGTTTACATTTTCAGAGTAGGTTTGGAGGCCAAATGCACTGGCTTAGTTCTTTAATGGTCAAAATCCACCGCAGTTTCAGAGTTATAGCCATCTCAAATCTTGTTTTTCCAATATCTTGAAGAATACTGATCTGATCGAATTAAATCGCTGTAGTTAGTTGAAAAATGCCGACAGGAAGACGTATGCAAAATTTTGTGAGGATCGCATGACCGGAAAATTGAAAAAAATATATTTAAAAAAATTCTGTATCTCAGAAACTCCGACAGGTATCGTTGAAATTCTGCCAGAGCCTTCTAAACCTTAGTTTACAGAAAAGTTCTAGATTTGAACTCGGTCGAATCATTGGTGAAGATATTGTCGAAATATTACAACGATCGAGATGTACTGGTCCATTTTTTACCCTCGACCAACCAAGTTGTCAACAGTTTTTGATTTTTTGCGTGCCTGGAAAGAATTTAATTAGATCGGTCGAAGTCAAATTTGACAAGTCGATACGTCAATAATAACATTCGTTCAATACCTGGTGAGAAATGATATGTCTTGTCTATGATATGTAACTTATTTTATAGCCAAGTTCTCGATTTAAACTTGAGTAGTATGTAACATGATATTTTTACTGCTCCTCTGGCCAAGTGGAAGAGATTCATCTTCTTGGCAAATAGGTAACGGGATTGGTTCCCGTAGCCAAATTTATTCATTTTTGGAGCTCTAGTTCCTCGGAACAGTTCGACTCACTGATCAAGAATCCGAGGTCGAAATCGATTCTGTCCGGCCGTAGGCACGATAACTCTTGAACGAAAGGAGTTAGCGGATTGAAATTTGCAAGGTGGTTTTGGAGCGTAATTATCTCGGAAGAGTTCGTTGATGGGCGAAATCCATCAAGCGGTTTCGGAGTTATGGCCGATTTTAGTAAAAACATTTTTTATGAATATTTCCGAGACCCATCACTCGATCTATCTGAAATTTAGCATGAAATTGTAGAATCATGACCTTTATATGCATGTGAAGTTTTGTATTGACCAGGTTACAGCAAAGTGTCAAAAAAAAAATTTGAAAATTTAAACAAAAATGTTCTACAATAACTCTCGAACGGAATGAGCTAGGCAGTTGACATTTTCAGAGTAGGTTAGGAAGATGAATATCTCGGTTAAGTTCGTCATTGTTCTATAAGAGAGAGTCAAATTCATTTCAGCTATTTTAATTTGATTTCTTCCATGGTGCAGTTCTCATTCTAAGATTGCTCTTTTAATCTTGATAAATAAACTATTATTTGAATTGAATTTCCTTTATGATGCAGTTCTATCATAAGAATACATTGATATAATTCCTAACTCTGAGAAACCAATACTTTCGGAGATATAATTTGTCTGTTTGAACAAGAGCGCCAGAAAGCTCCTGTCCACAGGGCTTGATCCAATTTTTTTTCTATAGATACAATAACTTTGAGAAAAGGATATGGACGGAATTGAGTCGATATTTTCATAAAATTACGTATGTTATTAGATATTAAAAAAATTACTGCTATACAGGGCGTTTTTGTTAAAATGTCAATTCATAGTTCCTCATGGCACAACCGTACGATTCGACTGATTTGTATCATAGGAATAATTCTCCGAATAAATTATTGAAAATAAACCACTGCTGTACAGGCGATTTTCATCTCATGGCACAATTGTACGATTCAACTGATTTGTGTCCTTACGCCACCTCAAATAATCAATATTTATTTTTTATCCAACAGAGAATGCATGTATTTGAGTGGGTCCTTACGCCACCTCAGACACAGCAGTGTTTATTTTCGACCCAACAGTGAATGGTATTTGAGTCATTTGAGATCTTTCTCGGCCAAAAAGTGGATTAGTTTTTTTTGGATGTTTGTGTTTACAGTCGGATTTATATTCTTGGAAATATTGGGAATATTATTTTTGTCCTGGAACTAAGCAGCTTTGGGCGAGTTCAGTGCCTGGATGGGTGACCGCTCTGGCTATAAATTTGAACAGCGCGCCTAAGTTCCTGGGCACAGTGCTTTTTCAACTTGTGTAGAGTTTATTTTTCAGCTTCTATTGTTCGATGATATATATATGACATATTTTTCAATATCACAAGTCAATAATATGATGATCTCCAGTGATGTAGTAATATCATGACTTTATATACATGTATGTATGTAGTATATTTATATTGTATTGTTTTTGGCGCTCTAGTTTCTCGGAACTGAGTGCTTATCAATTTGCCCAAATGTCTGTAATTTGGTTCGACTCACTGATCAAGAATCCTAGGTCGAAATCGATTATGTCCGGCCGGCCGGCCGTAGGCACGATAATTCTCGAAAGAAAGGAGTTAGAGGATTGAAATTTGCAAGGTGGGTTTGGAGCGTAAATATCTCGGACAAGTTCGTTAATGGGCGAAATCCATCAAGCGGTTTCGGAGTTATGGCCGATTTTAGTAAAACACATTTTTTATGAATATTTCCGAAACCGATCACTCGATCTATCTGAAATTTAGCATCAAATTGTAGAATCATGACCTTTATACGCATGTGAAGTTTTGTATTGACCAGGTTACCGCAAAGTGTCAAAAAAAAAATTTGGAAATTTTAAAAGAAGTTTTTCTACAATAACTCTCGAACGGAATGAGCTAGGTAGTTGAAATTTTCAGAGTAGGTTAGGGAGATGAATATCTCGGTTAAGTTCGTTATTGGGCCAAATAGGCCAGATGGTTTCGGAGTAACGAAAAAAAAAATTTTTTTTTGAGGAACGAATTTCAAATTCAATTTCTGTTTAAGATGCAGTTTCACCATAAAAATCCATTGATATCATTTTTAACTCCAACAAGCTAATACTTTCGGAGATATGATTTTTCGAAATTTCAATAATGAATCGTACTTCTATGTTTTCACAGAATGCTATAATTATTCTATCTAAGCTTTATTATATACTCTGTGTTCATACTCGTACATGTCATCCTGTTCTTTAAGAGAGTCAGATTGATTTCAGCTATTTTAATTTGATTTCTTCCATGGTGCAGTTCTCATTCTCAGATTGCTCATTTAATCTTGGTAAATAAACTATTATTTGAATTGAATTTCTTTTATGATGCAGTTCTATCAAAAGAATACATTGATATAATTCTCAACTCTGAGAAACCAATACTTTCGGAGATATAATTTGTCTGTTTGAACTAGAGCGCCAGAAAGCTCCTGTCCACAGGGCTTGAACCCATTTTTTTTAAGAATAAGTTTAACACTCAGTCCGCCGTAATCACAAAGCATTTAATCTCCGTTAGGTCCTAACTGAGGTCCTCAGTTAAGGATAAATAAGAATCGCAAACTCAGTTAACGTATGTAACGGTGGTGAAACAGGCCTGTTTCACGTTAATTTTCACCTTAACTCAGGTTACGATTCTTATTTATACTTAACAGAGGACCTCAGTTAGGACTTAACGGAGATTGAATGCTTTGTGAATACGGCGGTGTATCTCGGAAAACGAAACATTTGCGGATAAAAGTTATTAGCAAACCATTATTTTGTCATGCAGAATCAGCCCTTAAAGTGCGACTTCAAGGGGTGATTATGTATTACAAAATAATGACAGTTTGCTTATAAAGGCGGGTTTATTCAGCAAATAAAATAAGAAACAAATTAAAATAAAACAAGAATATATGCAGGTTATTCACTATTGAAATTTCTCGTGAAAAAATGTTTCTTCAGAATCAAATGCTGTATGTTATTTCAGAGTGGGTTTCTGGCCTTTTTGAGTTTCCCTCCTTTTTTCATTGTTTCCTGAGAGAATGTTCCTTTTGCGCGAATGTTCTGGGGAACATTGCATTATCATTTTGCCAAACTATCTGTAATTTTCGAATTTTTCGCCGAAAATGGCATCAAACGATTGGGTTCGGCTCCCTGATGAAGAATTCGAGGTCAAATTTGACTCTGTTCGGCCGGCCGTAGCCTCGATAACTTGAGAACGGAAAGAGATAGCGACTCGAAATTTTCAGAGTAGGTGGCGCATCCCAATACGACGGCAAGTTCGTTGATGGGCATAATCGGTCCAATGGTTTCCTACTAATAATTTTGGTTCCAACCAATATTAATCCGATCGAATTGAATATCCATGGATATTCAGACTACGTACCTAATTTTGCAAAAACAGCCATATGTTGAAATAACATATTTTTTCGAGAATTGAACCTTCCTCAGTTTTCCTCAAATTTAGCACAAAGGCAAATTTTTAAACCTGTTCCAAATTCTCAACTAAACATTTTAGAAAAAAGAGATATTACTAAATCGAGAAACAATAGGAAATAAGCCTTTAAGTCCAGTGTTAAATTTTTCTGAAAAAATGTTCCAATATCATTAACGGAAAGGGTACATCACCTATACTGGTAATACAAGATAAACGGTGAAATATACATCGATTAAACATCAACAAATATTACACTTAAGATGTCCGCATCACAGAGGATTGGAGCTCGTAAGGATCCTCATAGGTGGCGCTGATAAGATTGTCTTGCCCAGAGCTCCTACGTTTGTCATTCAGTTACGCTGATGATTGGTAACAACCATGAAACCGGTACGTATCTACCTTGAACGCTCACGATGGAATATTTTTTGAGACAATCGAAGGATAATTCGCCGTGTGCCTTTTAATTATTGGCCATTAGTACAGTCCGATTTGATGCGCATCTGGTAATAGAATTTTGAGTATCGCTAAGGTAGAACTGAATTTCCACACACAAAAATCTACTCGAATTTATTTGCTCACATTTATATACATATCTTTGAAATATTTCCCAGGTTTCAGGTTTTTAAAAGACACTCGGTTTGTTGAGGCAACACAATTTTCACTATCTTGAAACAGCTCACTTCATTTCGAATGAGTATGAATTTGTATTTGAACTATAAAAAATAGGAAATGATATAAGCCTCACTCGGAAAGTAGAATTGGTTCAGTATGAAATCTCCTTAAATGATTCAGCTAACTGTGCCAAATGAGTATGCTGTTTTTTATTATTTTATTTATTTGTTACCATATATTTCTATTTTGCAAAAATGGCTCATTGACTTACTATTTAATTCTTAAGTTCATCATTTATTTCAGATATATCAATAGTTGTAAAGAATATGTTGATATACAGGGTGAGTCTTTGACCACTGCATTAATTTTAACCAAAGATTGCTCTCATCAAATGAAACACTTTTTTCATTTAACATTTTTCCAAATTCAGCTCAGGTAAAATGATACAGGCTGTTGAAATTTTGAAAAAAAAGCAGTTTTTATTTTGTAGCTTTGACATCCTTTTTTCGAATAAACTGAATGTTGGCGTAAAGTTTCCTATAACTATGATACATATTTTCCAAATTTTAGTTATTTTCTACTTCTACGGGTTTTCTATTTATGGACTCGTGGATTCATAAAACTAAACGATATTAGCATAAAGAAAGCATATAAAATTTTTCTTGAGTCATTTCAGGAATATTCCATCGTTTTAGAACATTATATTATTCTTCATCATTTCTCCTTAAATGCACCGTTTTCGAGATATTCTTCATTGAATGTTTTAAAATGGAAAACTCCAGAAATTTCACTACTTTTATGGATCCGTCCCTGAGCGTTGGAATCCCGAATCAAGCTGTAAACCACGTTACCATGCCTTATTCTCGTCCGCCAACAATGTCATAGATAATTTATATGCGGGAGTGTATTAGCACATTGTGAAATCTTTAAACGCTTGTAACTTTTTACCTGAGCCGAATCTGGAAAAATGGGAAATGAAAAAAGTGTTTCATGTGATGAGAGGAATCTTTGGTTAAAATTAATGCAGTGGTCAAAGACTCATCCTGTACATTACACTCTCATCACAATGTTCTTAAATAAATATTTATGATTATATTTTGGTTTGATTTGGTATCCGGTAAAATTTAGAACTGCATAGAGACTTCCAAATACAATGATCACAAAATTTATTGCATGTCGGGATTTAGAATGGATATCATGATTAGTATTTCCTTCTATTTTTGGCGCTCTTGTTCCTCGGCACAGAGTGCTTATCAATTTGCCTAAATGTCTGTAATTTTCGAATTTTTTGCTGAAAATGGTCTTAAGCGATTTGGTTCGACTCACTGATCATGAATACGTGATCGAAATCGATTCTGTCCGGCCGTTAACACGATAACTCTCGAACGGAATGAGCTAGACAGTTGAAAATTCCAGAATAGGTTTGGGAGATAAATATCTCGGCTAAGTTCGTTATTGGGCAAAATCGGTCAGATGGATGATTTTTTTAAGTTACAAATTTCAAAATAAGTTATTCTTAAGATGCAGTTTCACCATAGGAATCCATTGATGTAATTTTAACTCTAACAAGCTAATACTTGGAGATATGATTTTTCAAAATTTCAATAATAAATAGTACTTCTGTGTTTTCACAGAATGCGATAATTATTCTATCTATGAATTATTATAATTTGATCTGTGTTGATACATGTCAACTTATTTTCCTGAGACATGATATGTCAAATTTTGATATTTAATGCCCATGGTTAATCCATATGATGATAGGAATGGTAATGGTAAGTTAATAATATTAAGTTCAGAATATCTCCACTAAAAACAAAACTGAAATATTGGCTAAAGTTTCAATTGATATAATATAATTTTCAGAGTGGATTTGAGGAAAAGATATATCGTTCATCATAGAATTGAGAAACGAATATCTCGGATGAGTTCGTTGTTGGGTAGAATTGGTCTATTGGTTTTGGATTGATAATTTTTGGCACTCTTGTTGAATTTAAATTCTTTTATGATGTTCGAATTTATTTTCTGCTATTATTTAGTTCTATCATAAGAATCCATTGATATAATTCCCAACTCTTACCAATACTTTCGAAGATATCAATTGTCAAAGTTTGAACAAGAGTGCCAAAGCTCCTGTCCACAGGGCTTGAACCAATTTTTTTCAACTACATTTGATGAATCACATCATACTAATGTAGAAATGATTATATTTTCACCCTTGTAAATAGTAGACTTACACCCGTTTTCTGAAAGGCTGGTCAAAGTGTTGATCATTTACCAGAACTGTAAATGTCAAACCAGTCCGAGTTTTTGCGCTTTGCACAACTCAAATGATGGTTAACCAGAGATTGATGTCTGATTAGTTAACATTTGTGTTGATCGGCCTTTCAGAAACCGGGGGTTAAGATTAGTTTTACTGGTGCAGATGAAGTAGAAAATTCGATTAAGAGTGTTAAATACAGGAGAAGAGACAATGGAATTTACCATAATAAATTCGATTAAGAGTGTCCAATACAGTAGAATGGACAATAGAACATACGCGCAAAAGCTCCCGACTTCACGTCAGTGCTTGTTTTTGACTGATCTGAAATCACAAACATGAATCACAAATGAAATGACAATTGTGTTGTCAAGATTGTGTCGTAATGGAGAATAAAATGAATTCCGTAAAACAATATTACGATCATGATGATGACGAATCTGCTACTTTTCTGTATGAACCTAAACTGAAGAATTCTCAAGAACTTCAAACTGACGAAAGTAAAGCAAGTGCGTCGTTGTCTAATAATAGTTTTGAGATATTTGACACTCTTAGTCCACATGATAAAATATGGACAGAAAGAGATTTCAAGAAGAAGTTAAGCAGCTTAGGTCCTGACATTTTCAAGAATCCGAAACTAGCTGCTAAAGTAGAACCATTCGTGAGTTGAATGCAAGAATTTTATATAGATCTCGTGTTTTAAAGATACCCTGTAGAGGTATAGACTACATTAGTTAGGTTAGAATCATTCTCTTGGCGGGAGATCCATATTCAAATTTTTTAACAGGGAATTTCAACTTCAAGATGAAACCACCCTATTTAAAAGAGAATGTTAGTACAGAGACATCAAGTTTTGGGTACCTTCATCATTAGTGCATGTTTTTATAATCTTTCCACATCAAAATCTACTTCTATTTATCCTTAAATAAAAATCGAAACCAGTGTAGTTCGAAAGATTTCCGTATGTCGTAGGTGACTTCTGTTGTGCGTCAACACAAGGCCAATTTAGGGTTATGTTATTATTTTTGACTAATTTCGAGTGAGCTAAGACATACGTCAATCGAATTTGGTGAAAACTTTTATATTTATTAATTATTTTGGAAATATACAATTTTGTTATGAAAACTTGATTCTAGATGGTTGAGAAAGGTTCACAGAATCTATTTCAACCGAAATATACCTTAAGAAATTAGCCAAAGTATCTAAAATCAGGCGACGAATTCGCGTAAATTTTAGGTCCATAAGAAATGCATGGGGAATTCAGTGCTCAGATCCACGGATGGATCGTAATTCAAATTTCCCGCCTAACCTAACTAATGTGGTCTATTGAGCAGGAAATGAACTTTGTATTTGATAGAAATCGGATAATGCATCATATTTTTGTCTTGCTCCTTTAGGGATAGTTCAGTCAATCTGGCATTTCGACGGTACAGAAAATAACCAGTGGCTGAATCTTTGTTAATAGTTGGAGAATGATGTTAGAAAAGGGTTTATTGGGTCGGCCACGTTGGACCGTGATGCGTGTTTTGAAAAACTCAAAAAAAATTTGAAATGCATTTATCTCGTGATCTATGCATTTCACAGAAAAATTTATTCAAGAAAAAATGTAGAGGACATCGATATCAACAATTAATCTCATTGGTGCTATGCCGTACAACAAAAAATGCACGCAGTAGGTGGTGCTAAAGTTCCAAAATAAGAGTTTTTCCTCTTTTTTGAATTTTCTTTTTTCAACTATATTGTAAATGTAAAAGTTGTTCCTTTTAATATTACGAACAACTTTTATTTAAACATTTTTTACATACAACTTACCTTTTTGAAGCTACAGCTTGCTGAAGTTTGAAAATTCCATTACAACGATTTCACAAAGTATGAGGACAGCTGTGGTGCATATAACTGACGTATCTTTATTGTTTTGATCAAGATGTAATAATTTATATTGTTTGTAACATTGTTTGTAACATTGTTTGTAATATTTCCAATTAGCGATTGTAAATTATTATGAATAATTATAGCTTTTGATCAAATTTTTTTATACATTATTTTATTGAACGGAAATAGTTTTCAAATCTTTATTTTTGTTATGAAAAATGATTTCTTATATAATAATTTATGAAAAATGTTAACAATTAAAATGATTTCATTGACTTTTCGAGAAATTTGGATTAGGTTGACGAAAACAAATTCAATAACATCATTATATAACATCAATTTTATCGGTACATACAATAGCGTTTTTCTTTTAATGTACATTTTTTTCATTTTATAACGATGATAAAGTACAAATATGGATTTTACACTTGATTAACCCTTTCACCCTTACATTTTTGTATAAGTTAAATTGATGTGAAAATTTGTGTATATATGTTTTTGGAGTCACTGAATTTGTGATATTTTTAAAATTCCAAGTGGCAACTAATATGGCGGATCAAAATTACAAAAAAAGATTGTTTTCAATAAAAGTTGGTATGTTTATGTATATTTAAATTGTAAATTCGATGTTAACGCAGCGCTGTATTACACTATAACTTTCGAACGGTAAGTTGTATGTAAAAAATGTTTAAATAAAAGTTGTTCGTAATATTAAAAGGAACAACATTTACATTTACAATATAGTTGAAAAAAGAAAATTTAATAGCAAAAAAGTGGAAAAACTCTTATTTTGGAACTTAAGCGCCACCTACTGCGTGCATTTTTTGTTGTACGGCATAGCACCAATGAGATTAATTGTAGATATCGATGTCCTCTACATTTTTTCTTAAATAAATTTTTCTGTGAAATGCATAGATCACGAGATAAATGCATTTCAAAATTTTTTTGAGTTTTTCAAAACACGCATCACGGTCCAACGTGGCCGACCCAATAAACCCTTTTCTAACATCATTCTCCAACTATTAACAAAGATTCAGCCACTGGTTATTTTCTGTATCGGAACGATTTAATTTTTGCCAGATTGACTGAACTAGGACCGCTGTGGAGCCTGGTCATGAAAGGACTTCTGGAAAGACTTTCGGCGGGTGGTTTCAATGCCCAGGCATACGCTGATAGTGATAGCACTGATAACTGTTAGAGGCAATCATGAAGGCATTCTGAGTAGCCGAATGCAAGCTGCCGTCAGTATCACCGGAAAATGGTATGAGGAAGAACGTTAATTCCTCTAAGACTACCTTGATTCCCTTCACTAGAAGGAGGAATCTGAATCTCAGAACTCCAGTCCTAAATGGCCAGACTGAACTTCCCCAGTGCGTGCAAATATAAGGTGTAGTAAAAAGAAATCCATTATTTTTGCATGAAATTGAAGGCCTTAACAGATGGTAATCACTTGGTGCCAGGTCTGGACTATAAGGTTGATACATAAGAAGCGTTTTAGCTTGATGTTGTCGCAAGTGGTCCACTTTTCATCAACCGGTTCAGAAATGGGTCAATTTTGTTGCGATTCAGCAGCGTTTCGCAGATGAAAATTCAGTCAATGAGGTTTTTTTGCGATAACTCGTGTGGCACCCATACATCGAGCTTCTCCGTGAGTCCAGCCTTATTTAAATAGTTCCAAACGATTTTTTGTGCAATCTTTAGCTATTGGGCAATCGCAACAGTGCTTACACATGACGGTCGGACTAGACAATCCGCCGTATTCACAAAGCATTCAATCTCCGTTAAGTCCTAACTGAGGTCCTCAGCTAAGGATAAATAAGAATCGCAACCTCAGTTTAAGTGGAAATTAACGTGAAACAGGCCTGTTTCACCACCGTTACATACGTTAACTGATGTTGCGATTCTTATTTATCCTTAAATGAGGACCTCAGTTAGGACTTAACGGAAATTGAATGCTTTGTGAATACGGCGGGATGTCCATGATTTTATCGACATTTTCGACAATTAGCCTTCCAGTGTATGGTTCATCATTGACATCGAAATTACTGGAACGGAATCGACGAAACCAAAATTGCGCGTGATTGGCTGGTACAGTATCAGGATCATAAACACTATTTACATTTTCAACCGCCTGGACCTAGCATGTTCACCTATATCGAAGAAAAACTGTAAAATATTGTGTATTTTCTCTTTGCTTGTTAAATCTAGCAACGTCTTCCCTATCGGCAACTTTGCAAACCTCTAGATTTCGGGGGTTCGGCTAGTGCCGGTAGATTGAGAAGGGGAGAAAAGAGTGGGGGTAATGGATTAAAATAGGCGGAAACGGACAGAAAAGGGTAGTCTCGGCAGTTATCAGGTAGTTCTCGCGCATTTCTCAAGTGGCTCTCAGGGAGTTCTCAGGTAGTTCGGGTAGTTCTTTCCACTCTCTGCGAAGTGTAATCAAGACGAGTAAGTACCATTGTGAAATAGATTGTGTTGTCAATAAAAATCTAGACTGTGTTTGTGTGTGCTTCACTTATTTCGCTAACCCGTTTAAATTTACCTCCGAGAACGAAAATTTCGATAAGTCCTTGATTCAAAATTCAACATTGCTACATTGTGTCCATCTTTGACGCACGCTCAAACTAAACTGAGTCAACTGATCATAAAAGTGATCAGGAAAGTTTTCGTAAATTGTAAAAATAATGGATTTCTTTTTACTACACCTTATATCTAGAAGTATTTAGGAGTAATACTAAATGGTAAAGCCACAGTGGTTATGTGGACCAAAGGCTATTTGGGAGGACATATGGGCTGAAACCGGAAATGGCAATGTGGTTATACAGAGCAACAGTACGCCCCATTGTCACCTACGCATCCTAAGCATGGTAACCAAATACTGATGAGGCCACCACATGCACTCGGTTGCAGAAACTGCAACGGCTTGCCTGTGTTGGTCAAGGACGTCATCAGGTATTTAACACCATTGGCAATATACAGTGCCGGAAACCGAAAAGTGAACTACAGAACGACTCTATAGAGCATATTTGGCTCCTTTATAGTTGATTAAATGAAGCTTTGGCACAGAATAGCCCTATTCTGTGGTTTTTCATTGCTAGTCCATAAAAGTGTCAAAACCAAACGGTTCGCAGGTTCATTGAAACCAGCGGTCGGCAAGTAATTTGAAGTGGAACCCGAATACTTTGGGTTAATTGCTGCGACGTCCAGACCTATACTATAATTAAAATTGCGTATCTAGACTTTCGGTCGCTGTATTTCTTTTAGGGCTTCACACGAGACGAGAGTAGGCGAGAGCATTAAAAATCGCGTCTCGGTCTCGCCAATTCCCAAAAAATGGAGTCTCGTTTAAGTCTCGTTCTCGTCTCGTTATCAGTTGTATCGTCTCGTCTCGCTAAATTCTGAGTAACGATAATAAATATTATAATATACAGGGTGAGTCTTTAACCACTGCATTAATTTTAACCAAAGATTCCTCTCATCAAATGAAACACTTTTTTCATTTAACATTTTTCCAAATTCAGCTCAGGTGAAAAGATACAGGCTGTTGAAATTTCGAAAAAAAATCAGTTTTTATTTTGTAGCTTTGACATCCTTTTTTCGAATAAACTGAATGTTGGCGTAAAGTTTCCTATAACTATGATACATATTTTCCAAATATTAGTTATTTTCTACTTCTACTGGTTTTCTAGTTATGGACTCGTGGATTCATAAAACTAAACGAAATTAGCATAAAGAAAGCATATACAGTTTTTTTTTGAGTCATTTCAAGAATATTCCATCGTTTAAGAACATTATATTATTCTTCATCATTTCTCCTTAAACGCACCGTTTTCGAGATATTCTTCATTGAATGTTTTAAAATGGAAATCTCCAGAAATTTCACTACTTTTATGGATCCGTCCCTGAGCGTTGGAATCCCGAATCAAGCTGTAAACCACGTTACCATGCCTTATTCTCGTCCGCCAACAATGTCATAGATAATTTATATGCGGGAGTGTATTAGCACATTGTGAAATCTTTAAACGCTTGTAACTTTTTACCTGAGCCGAATCTGGAAAAATGGTAAATGAGAAAAGTGTTTCATTTGATGAGAGGAATCTTTGGTTAAAATTAATGCAGTGGTCAAAGACTCACCCTGTATAAAGGAAATGATATATAATAATGAATA
This sequence comes from Halyzia sedecimguttata, assembly GCA_937662695.2. Classification (NCBI taxonomy): domain Eukaryota; kingdom Metazoa; phylum Arthropoda; class Insecta; order Coleoptera; family Coccinellidae; genus Halyzia; species Halyzia sedecimguttata. Next base: position 7,713,785 of record OW569414.2, on the reverse strand, counting down.
ATTTTGTAAAGCTATATTTATTACGCTCTTACAAAAATATTCGTACATGTATGTACATCCCAGGTAACACAGGGACCTCCCAGAGATGTCTCGGCGAGCTCTCGCCGGGATATTGTGACGCCTATTGCGATATCGCTAGGAGGTCGCCAAGAGCTCCCTATCACCTCCAAATGTCTGCCACAGAGGGGATGAGCCCAGTAACATCTCTGAGATATCACATGGGAAAGTTCTCTAACTGCTCACCCTGGGGAATATTTCGAGGGTTTATTGCGATATCGCAGGGAGGTCGCCCAGACCTCCCTATCACCTCCAAATGTCCGCCACAAGGGATGAGCCCAGTAACATCTCAGAGATATCACATGGGGAAGTTCTCAAACTGCTCACCCTGGGGAATACTTTGAGAGGTTTATTGCGATATCGCATAGAGGTCGCTCAGACCTCCCTATCACCTCCAAATGTCCACCACAGGAGATGAGTCCAGCAACATCTCAGAGACATCGCATTGGGAAGTTCTCAAACTGCTCACCCTGGGGAATATTTTGAGAGGTTTATTGCGATATCGCAGGGAGCTCGCCCAGACCTCCCTATGACCTTCAAATGTCCGCCACAGGGGATGAGCCCAGTAACATCTCGGATATATCGCATGGAGAAGTTCTCAATCTGCTCACCCTGGGGAATATTTCGAGAGGTTTATTGCGATATCGCAGGGAGGTCGCCCAGACCTCCCTATCACCTCCAGATGTCCGCCACAGGGGATGAGCTCAGTAACATCTCAGAAATACCACATGGGGAAGTTCTCAGGCTGCTCAACCGGGGCAGTGCTGAGAGAAGATTGCTGCGATATGGATCTATAATCTATATATCCTCCAAATGTGCAGTACCTGTGTGGTGCCGAATACATCACTTCGATGCGTAGATCGATATTCCACTCGGGTTATTAGCGATGGGGTTGTTCTTCCGCGTACAGAGTAGATGATTGCGCCATCTACCGGTAGAAACGAGAAGTGCAGAGTAGGGATGGAGTAGATCCCTGCAACACGGCACCTGATTCGTGTTGAATTTGCGAGGTTTTTAGGACCTCGCAATGGAATGTGTTATTCTCGTTACACTTTTGATATCTTGAGGAGCTCGCAATAGGAATGTCTTTTCCTAGTCATCTGCGTGATATCTTTAGGAGCTCGCAATGGGAATGTTATATTCTGGTTACATATGTGATATCTTGAGGATCTCGCAACAGAAATGTCTCATTCTGGTTATCTTTGAGATATCTTTAGGAACAGGCAATAGGAATATCTTATTCTGATTATCTGTGTGATATATTTAGGAGCTCGCAATGGGAATGTCTTATTCTGGTTACATATGTGATATCTTGAGGATCTCGCAACAGGATGTCTTAGTCTGATTATCTGTGCGATTTCTTCAGGAGCTCGCAATAGGAATATCTTACTCTGGTTATCTGTGTGATATCTTGAGGATCTCACATTGGGAGCTCGCATTTTCATCCACATTGTAACCTCTCAGAGACCTCTATGCGAGGTTTGTGTTACCTGGGATATTGTTCTTAATTTTGAACACTGTTAATTTCATCTTTTGAATTACTCGATGACCAATAAATCAAACATAATAACACTTGAATCCCATCATCTTTCAATGATGTACGTGTTTTTGCCATCATCATGCCTGCTATGGAAAATAATCTTTCAAGAGGTACGGATGTAGCCATTAATAAATCATCGGCCATTTTGGAAAGTGTAGGAAGAACTTCTTCACCACTTTCCGCCAATGTAACATATTTTGATTCCTATTTGCCCTTTCTAACAGCAAATATTCTTCAAACTCAGCTTTCCAATATTTCGAAGGTTTTGTTGATGTTAAAGAGCCTCTCGATGTCGATACATTTTTTAATAGAATTGGACAAATTGGTATAGTTTTCAATGAATACCTTCCCAGTGGGTAGATCATTGAGGGTGTTCTTGGCGTTATCCTCATAACACTTTTCGAAACAATGAATAGCTCCATTTCTTTACCAGTTTTATTATACGTAGTTCCACAGATGTATACAATAATTGGTCAATTCTTCACTGCGGTTTCTGACGTATTTGAATGGAGTGTATCGGTTTATCTAGTGAATTGTACTGAATACAAGAAGCACAAGAAAAAACAATAAATTTCTCCAGATGTTCAAATGGAGACGAAATTTTAAAAGCATTGGGATTTGGAGGCATAAAAGTTTTTCGTTAAGTATTGAATTCATAATCGCATCAGTTTTTATGGTTGTGAATTCTATTTTTAATTGATAAATAATCTCAATTATCGCAAGGTCATAAAAAACATAAAAAAATTAATAATCTTTTAAAAAATCGTGTATTTCTAGAACGATTGATGTATAATATAGACAAAATATATTGGTAATTATAGTGGAAACTCTTCAAATCCAATTGTTTTCTGTGGGTGTTGAAAAGGTCGAGTTGTATATATAAAAAGTTTATTGTATGTGTATCTGTAGTAAATAAGACGATCTTCCAGGTAGAACATTATGAGCCAAAGAAACCCTTTCAATAGTAAACACGTTTATTAACTGAGTAGTCTATAGACACATATACTCAACCCAGGGTAAAAAAATCAAGCTTGAAAAAAATACATTCAAACCTAAAATATATAAATCTGCAAGGATAAATATTTATGATAACAGATACTTTACTATAAGAACAGAAATATTTCACAGATATTCACAAGGGTTGATATTTTGTAAAACATACTTGTTCTCTATGCAGACCTTTCGTAATTTTTTGAATGAAAGGTCCATAAAAAAAAATTACGAGACCAAAAACGAGACTCTCGTGTAGCGCTGTATGTGGTTTTGTTATCACCTATAATATTTTTCAAAACGTCTCGTCTCGTCTCGTTTTTCCGAGACGAGACAAGAAAAATCTCGCTCTCGTGTAAAGCCCTAATTTCTTGTAAAATACTAGAAACATTGACAAACATATTACTGGCATATATTTATTTGTTTAATATTGTTTTCAATCATTTTATGAATAGGCATAAGTTAAAATTTTTGGAGGAACAGGTTTCGATTTCTTGCGGTCCGAATACGGACCGCGGTCTGCCTGTTGTCGACCCTCGATTGAAACTCTGAATGAAAACGGGTAAAAAAGATTGAATAATTTATATCTATTGATACAACATAATCAATATTTTATAGCAGCACCATTGGCTGCTATAACAGCTTCCAGACGACTCCTCATTGATAAAACTAATGATCTCGTATCATACGTATCAGATATATGTTACCAATTCTCTATAAATTCCGATAATTCTCAGGCATTTTCTGGTCTGAAATTTCGATTACACATTAATTTTACCATATGCCCCAAATATTTTCCATACGGTTCATATCCGGACTTCTTGCAGGCTAAGGTAATACGATTATATTTTTTTACTGCATCTATTGTCCTACTATATTAGAAGTGTGAATAGGAGAATTATCATGCTGAAATATAAAGATTTCAGGGAACACCTGTGTAACCGAAGGTATCATTACTTTTTGCGCACGTGTTCCGCAAGGAACAGCGTGCTATCAATTCGTCACAATGTCTGTATTTTCCGAATTTTTTTTCGAAAATGGTCTCAAACGATTAGGTTCAACTTCCTGATGAAGAATTCGAGGTCAAATTCAATTCTGTCCGTCCGGTCCGGCCGGCCGTTAGCACGATAACTCTCGAACGGAACGACTTAGAGCGTTGAAATTTGCAGGGTAGTTTTGTAGCGTAAATATCTCGGGCAAGTTCGTTAACGGGTGAAATCCACCGAGCGGTTTCGGAGTTAAGGCCGTTTTTAGTCAAAACGTTTTTTATGAATATTTCCGGAACCGATCACTCGATCTTTCTGAAATTTGGCATCAAATTGTAGAATCATGACCTTTCTATGCCTGCGAAGTTATGTTTTGATCGGACGGCCCTAAAGTGGCAAAAAAAAATTTCAAAAATTTTCAAATTTTGTTTTCAGGATAACTCAAAAAATACTGATCTGATTGAATTGAAACTCAGTAGTTAGATGCAAAGGTCCAATGCAAACACTTTTGCAAAATTTCGTGAAGATCACGTGACATGAAAAAAATGAAAAAATTACTACTATTTTGCGGAATACTTTGCTTAAAATGCCGAAACCTATTTTTTTGAGGTTCATGTTGCCCTTTCCGGACATTTTTCGTTGTGCGCATGCGCAGATAAGAAGTCATTTAACTGCTGTAGTTTTCGTCAGAGAGGATTGGGGTTTTGCGGTGGCGGATGCTATTCCTCCATAGTATCCAGATCCCTGATGAGGGTCTGCGCATGCGTAGATTAAAGATGCGATATCTTCCGAACCACTAGTGTTGGAGAATCGGAGTTTTTTGCAAGGTGTGTTATTTTAAAAGGACTTTTAGCCGCGAGTAGATTGCGCATGCGCAGAAGAGAAGTGACTGTTTTTGGACTGGATGGGTTATGTTGGGAGTGCTGAGTCGATATTGTGAGGTTTTAAAACAATATTCATAGCAATTCAGTGCAAGGACAAGTCAGTTTGGGGATGTAGCGTTGTTTCCGAGTTAAAGTGTCCGTACCGTGGCCCTGGGGCTAATTTTGAAATTGATGTTACCACTTACAGGCATTTTCCGTTATGCGCATGAGCAGACCATCAGTGATTTAACTGGTGGTGTTTTCGTCAGAGAGGTTTGGGGTTTTGGGGTGGCGGATGCTATTCCTCCATAGAATCCCCTGGTAAGGGTCTGCGCATGCGTGGATTAAAGATGTGATATCTCCCGAACCACTAGTGTTGGATAATCGGAGTTTTTTGTAAGGTGTGTGATTTTGAGAGGACTTTTAGCCGCGAGTAAATTGCGCATGCGCAGAAGAGAAGTGACTGTTTTTGGGTTGGATGGGTGATATTGAGAGTGCTGAGTTGATATTGTGAGGTTTTAAAAGAATATTCATGGCAATTCAGTGTAAGGATAAGACAGTTTGGGGGATGTAGCGTTGTTTCCGAGTTTAAGTGTCCGTACCGTGGCCCTGGGGCTAATTTTAGAAATTGATGTTACAGGTATTTTTCGTTATGCGCATGAGCAGACCTGATTTTGACAGAGCTTGTTATTTTGAATTCATACATACTGAGTTTAGTGTCAAAAAATAAAAAAGCACTGACGTGAAGTCAGTACTCTTTGGCGCGCGTGTTCACGGTGGCTAATTTGAATTGAATGATGAATACTTCAAGCTCAGTGGATAGAGCGAGCTGAAGATCTACCCAAAAAAGAGTACTCATCACTCAATTCAAATTATTCACCGTGAACACGCGCGCCAAAGAGTACTGACTTCAGGTCAGTGCTTTTTTTTTAATATTTCTTTGCAATGTTCGCCTTATACGCGCCCATCTATTTTCCAGCAGACACCTGTTCAATAGATGTTTAACCAAGCCCACGTAATCACTGAAAAGCGACCACTATTTCTTACAGAGTGGACGTAATCCTCGTCATACCTTCGGTTTCGAGGTCTATAAACCCGTTGTTCACAAGTTGTTCACTACGGTATGATTGAAAAGTTTTTTCATTAGAAAAAACTACGGTGCTCTAAAAATTATCATCTATATAAAGATTCATTTGCACACTGCAATCTCTTCATTTTATGGTCTTCTGTTATGAATGCCTTCTTTGCTGCAGAACAATTTTCTAAGTTACCTTCCTTGATTCAATTTCGCGCTGTTCTTACGGATCCAGGGAAATCAGTGAAATGACACGCTTCAACAGCACTTGCCAATGGATGCTCCTTAATATAATTGATAAGCGCAGTGTTTTCATTTTGATGAGATATTCTTCTAATTCCAACTCGGATCGGACCTTGAATGCGCCCTTCCTGCCAGCGTCGCTTCGAGTTGAAAATATAAGTTTTACTGACATTTAAGGCTTCTGCTCTCGCATTTAGCGACCAATTCTCCTCCAGTTTAGCAATTGCCCACATTTTCTCACCATCGTTTATAGTAGGGGAGCCCACGTAGCTAATTCGGGATTTACTCGAGCGTCATAGAGAGCTATTGGGTTGTCAAGCTTAGATGATAAGAAGAAAAAAATGTTATATAATATATACCCGTTCGTCGGTGGGGTGAGCGGATATAAATTTTCAAAAATGTAAAAAAAAACCGTTACGTGGACATACTCGAGCGCGTCAGATATTGATAGCATCTGTGTCCTACGTATTTTAAAAAATGTATAGATGTTAATCTGATCGTTTCCATGATGGAGGTGATCATACGTAAGGGTTGAAAATGAAAAAAAAAATGTTTTATCGAACTCGTTAGATTTTCTAAGGGGGTGTTAAGTGAACTTTAAAAGATGCTCTTGTATAATAATCTGACGATTGGGATGTAACGCAAACTCGTGGTCATTATTAGAATATGCAAAAAAAATCGCCAGTTAGAAATACTCAAGCGCGTCAGATTAAGATATATATGGTTCATCAATATGGCCTAAACGTGCTGTCTCCTAATCTGACGATTGTCTGGAGGGATTCGCTAAATCTGACAATAAAATTTTTTTTTTTTAATTTTTTTAAATCATTGCACTTAACCCTTTACTGCGCAACGTAGCATATATGCTACGCTAGCTTTCATACTTTTTATTTCGGCAAACGATTCATATTAGAGAAATCTATGAAGATTACTTTACTCGTAAACTAATATGCTTCATAATTCATAGATTTCTACATAAGTGGAGGTTTATCTAACGGTAAATGCCAGTTTAAAATACGAACGTTAACAGACAAGTGAGAGAACTAGAATTTGACTAAGTTTTTTGATTTCCTGTAGGTCAATTTCGGAGTGAATTTGTGTAAAAAAAATATAGGGAGCTTGAATATGGTAAGTAGTATTACAAAATCATATTTTCGTAAAAATAAAATCTAGCTAGAAGTTTTTAGCGCTTTTTGAATGAGCGTTGCATTTATGCTACAATGCCCCGTTGAGCATGAAATATTTTCATTGGAGTGTAGCATATCTGTAATAGTGCCCATTGTAGATCCGACGAGAAGAATTTACATTGTCTTATATTTTTTCAGAAAAACGCATCGAAAAACTGAATTCTGACGCTGGTAGAGCTTGAAATACTTCGCTGATCATTTATCAGAACTCAGTAAAGATAGATAATAATTTTCTCAGGAGATGATGCAGATGACGTTCTTCTTCAAGATTGAGGAAACCTTCTGCCTTGTGATACTGAAATTGAAAGTGATGAACTTTTGGACATGGACAAAATGCCAATATTGTATAATTTTTCACCGGATCCTCCCAACGGATCTGATTTCTTGGAAATCATATCACCTGAAGATCCATCAACGTCAGAAAACGTAAAAATCATTAGCGATCTCATCAAAAACGCAAGAACGTAGAAAAAATCGCTGATGTGGAAAAAAAAATCTGCGTAAGAACCAGAAGAAAGTAAGAGATATCTCATCAAAGCTGGAATGGAGGGATGAAAACTACATACAGAGATATAAATCAGCTGCATTCAAAGCACTTATATAGTATAGAAAGCAGGTAGACAACTTCTAAGACGACTATAGAGACGGTCACTCAAAGGGCAATGTAGCATATCTGCAACATGAAAAAGAATCACAAAAATAGACTAGTTTTTTACATCTGGATTTTTTTCACTATTTTTCCCGATATCTGAAAGCATTTCTGGAACTCATATAATTTTTTCGAAAAAAAATAAAAAGTTGCGCAGTAAAGGGTTAATTAATCAAAAAGCTCAGGAAATAGCGTGCAAATGAAAAAGCTTATGTTGTTTTGAGGAGAATATTTATAAAAATAATAATTATACAAAATTTAATTTTTAAGGGTATTTTTTTTTAAACATCTTCATCAGTAGAATCCTCTTCCGGAGTGGGACGGAGTGAGACAGCAATAGATAGAGAAAGAGTGAGAGGAGAATAGAAACACGCAGAGGGGAATATAGGCATGGCATAGCTGCACGCATTCAACTTTATCAATTAATTATTATTACTTCGGCTTGTGAAAATCGTCAGATTATATATTTTTCGTAATTCTTGCATTATTCCCTTCAAAATAAAAAACAAATTTTCCACGCTCGAGAATGTCAAGATGTCGTTTTTTTTTTTAAACTTTGTAACCCTCCCCCTTCTTTACGTCACTCTCAAATTGTCAGTTTAATGGAATATACACTTTTTAGCATGTAACTAACTCGCCCTACCTTAATCTGACGCGCTCGAGAATTTCCGATGATCAACTTTTTTTTACTAATCTGATGCTTTATCCTTGACGGGCGGCCATATATATATGGCTCATATTTGGTGGAAAAACTTAACCAGGTACAAGGTATCTCCCCATATATTAATCTGCCGCGCTTCAGTAAATCCCAAAATCCCCGCTTGGGCTCCCCTACTATTAAATGTCGGGGCATTTTATAATTATTTACTATACATAAATAATTATATAAATTGAAATCACCTCAATAAATTCTGACGGTTTTGTTGTCAAGGACTGCGCGATATAGCCATAGATATACATGGATGTATATGGATGAAGCCATATTTATAATAGGAAAAAAAATCGTTCACATTTCGGTTCACGCCACTGGACATCACGACCCCGTGGTGTAAAAATTTGAACCATTTGAAGTTTTTCATTTCTTTTTCTAATTCTACCTACTTTGGAATTGGGAACTTTATGGAAGGGGATGATAATTCAACTCTTGCTAGTCGATTTTGATAGTTTGAATTCATGGACACATTTTTTTTAGAAACCTGAGTGGGCATTTGGTTTCAATAAAGATGCAACCGTTGTGAATTTATGCCAGTCAGTTCAGCAAAAGTTGTTGTTCAATGTAACACAGTTTGGTGTAATTTATGATATCACGCAGAAGAAGATGCGGTTTCTACAAGGACATGTAAGAAACAGAATGCGAATGAATTAATTCTTATTTTTTGTATGCAGGGTGTCCCAAGATATTCCAAACAGCCAATATCTCGGCTCTCAGACAAGGTAGAAAGTTCAAACAAAAAGTATTTTAAATGGCATCAAAAACTCTATCAGAATCCGTCGTTGAAATTCTGTTTCTAATTATCAAACCTGAAAAAACTACCCCCAGATATTTTCTTTAAATGGCATCCTTATATTTTTTCCCTCTAAACGAGTCCCCAGTGAAAGAAGAAATACGTTAAAACAATTTTTTATCATTTTGCGTAAATTCCCGTTAGAATTTGGAAAAATTGATAATTTTCGTTTTGTTATTAACAATTTACTTAAGTGAAACATTATAAAGCATCAATTATGTTTCAAAAGAAAATTTTAAATTATCTCATAAACAACGCATTGGTTTATTACAATTTCTTAAGCAATAGGAGATAATAATTATTAAAAATCATTTTTTTGTAGTTTCTAATCATAAGAAACCGGATCAATAGTGATATTATAAATTGAAGCTTTATAATTTTTCACTTGAGTAAATTGTTCATAACAAAACGAAAATTAACAATTTTTCAAATTTTCTAACGGGAATATATTCCAAGACCTTTGAAAAATAGCTCGACGAAAGGAAAAAATTCTCAGATTAATAGTTCAACAATTATCACACTTGCAATGTTCGTGCTACAAAAAATTGTTAATTGAAGGGGCAAGTGGAAGAAGGAGTTATGTTACAAATATGAGTTTGCGAGAAAATTTGATTTTAGTGAAGTGAGCTGGCATTTTTTGATGGAAGATAGTTTAATAATTTGATTGGTGCAATTGTGAGGATTAGTTTTTGGATGATTTTTCATGATTTACAGCATTTTGCTATCATATCTCTTTTCGATATAATTTTGATTCATGCGTACATAACTCCTTCTTCCTTTGCGTGCTTGATGTTTAATGTAACATAGCCCCTTCTACCACTGTGTATCGGCTCAGATATGGAGAATAGAAGCAAATCCTCACCGGACAAGTTTCATATGCACACCTTCTTCCATGATATAACCGAATATTTTCAGAAAATGTCATTTGACCCCTTCTTCCACTTGTCCCTTAAATTAACTAATGGATAACTAATTGAAAAGTCGCGAGAAACATTTTTGGATCACAGATTATTGTTCATTGATCTATCCTGCATGTGCCTGAATTTTTTCAATTTTTGGCGCTCTAGTTCCTCGGAACTGAGTGCTTATTTATTTCCATATGTAATCAGTTTAAATAAGATTAATTTATCAAAGGTAGGAAGGGGGCGAAGCTTGCGCAAGCCGGAGTACCCGTTTTTGGGAGTATTTTCAACCTTCTTGGAAAATTATAACAATTGGTCCTACAGTTCCGGCAGTCAGGATTTTTTTTTAGGAAATTTCCTACTCTATTTGAATCTTTTTACAAATTTGAATCTCAAATATTTTTTGAGATATCGGCGAAAACCTAAACCTCCTTCTTTTTCACTAAATTGTTTATAACTATTGCAATTTGTGCGAGCTACCTTAGCCTTTTCTCAAAAACTATCTAAATGCCATTCCGTATCGAATGACAACTCAATCATGATTTTCGCAGAATGCGCAAAAATTTTGACCTAAAAAGCACTTGTTGACTAGACAATAAATTAATTTTGAGTGGGTGCCATTTATGGTATTTTAATTTTAGCAAAACCGATTTTTGCCATGCATGATTGTTATTTGCCCGCTATAGTTCTCGAAGACAAATGGTGATTTTCTCTAATAAAATGTTCAATTCTTCTTCCTCTGGAATTACCAGGCGACCACTTTGTGGATGATGACTTTGTGACCCTGAGTCACAGGCTCAGCATTAGGATATTTTTCATTGAAATAATGTTCTCCACAACCCCTAATAATCAGAATTTCTATTCTGTCTGATGCTGATAAAAGCCGAAACATTTTTGAGACCATCGCTGTAATTTTCGAATTCGTAGCTTGTCTAATGGGCCTTTTACACGAGGCCAATAGCCGAGACAATCCTCTAAGCCAAGACATTACCGAAAATTTTATCAGCTTATTTCATTGGCGTGGCTTGAGGGTAGTTAATGTTACAATACAATGCAGTGGATTGTCTTTATTTATATGAGGCCAATATTGTATTGACTCAGTGGATTTCAGCTATTGTCTGTTTGTCGTTTTCATGTTACAAGATAGGTACTTTTCATTTTTTGGGCGCATGTTCTAGGGGAACATCGTCCTATCATTTCGTCCAAATGTCTGTAATTTTCAAATTTCGAGCTGAAAATTGGCTAATAGACTAATTCGGACTCCCTGATCACGAATCCGGTGTCAGATTTTTGGGTGCCGTACGGCCGGCCGGCCGTACTTCCGGCCGTAGGCACGATAACAGGAGCACCGAAGGTCCTATCGACTTCAAACTTTCAGGGTAGGTTTCTGATCAAAATGCGACGGTTAAGTTCGTTAACGGGCAAAATCGGCCGGACGGTTTAGGAGTTATAGACATTTAAAATTTTGAGGTTATTTCCCTGATATTTCAGGAACTAAAGAAGATGTTGAATCGAAACTTGGTAGTCAGTTCGAGGATATAAACGCGCAACTTTTGGCAAAATTCTGTTATGATCGAAATGTTGGTAATTTTTAAAAAAATATTTCTTTTAATTTTTTCGTGAACTATTCATCAGATTGCAACAAAAATTTGTACTAACGTCAATTGTAGTATTTTGCAACATTGTGCAAAATTTTGGCTCTATACGATTTCAATTTCTGGAGATATAAGACAAAATGTGTCAAATTTCCTGGGTCTCTCTCAGTATTTTCATCGATTATTCTATGAACTCTTTGAATTCCACCGAAAACAAATTCAAAGACATAAACATAAAGAATCAAGTCATAGTTTAGACGTTGAAAGAAGGACGATGTTGATCGACTTGAAAAGGTACCTATTTCAAGAAATGCAATAATGAAATGCTTAATTTATGGATATAATATTATCTAAGTATTGTTGGGATCGGGCAGTTGGAAAATTTTTTAATAAAAAAATTTGTACCGACGTTAAATCAAGCATTCTACACGAGTGTGCAAAATTTCAGTTCGATACGATCTCAATTCCAGAAGATATTGCTTAAAATTCACATTCCAGCGTGTTTTTACGTTCTATGGTCACAGAAAATCGTCACAAAAATCTATTTACCTCATTTGACGGCTGTTTGTCAAATCAATTAATTCCAATAATTGATGTCAGATTTCCTACATACCAAGTTCAAACACAATTTATTATATGGAAAACACTTATTATGATCACGTTCTACAGGAATTGATACTAAATAGAAGCTAGATGAAGATTATTGTAATGGAAAATTTGTGTTCCAGAATAATATTAAGGTATTCAACATGATACTGCTTTTTTTCTTTACTGGTCAGTACGGGCCACAAGGAAGATGAACATGCGCCCAATAGCTCCTGTCCACAGGGCTTGAACCAATTTTTATCTATTAATATACACTAGTTACTTTTTGGCAAAAAAATAGTAGTAGAGTACAGTATCTTATATATTTCGAAGTAACCAAGTTACTTTGAGCTCGGAGTTCACGTGCACTATTTTCCTCGCATCTTCCTATGCTACTCGACGAGTGTGTGGTAGGGGTAGGTATTATGTATGATCCTCCTGGTAATATTAAACCCATTCAAAGATTAGGTACAATAAAAACCTTTTTCGTCGACCTCTATGAAAAGTGACATTTTACGAAGTAATTTGCGACCGTAAAATCGACCATTATTGAAGCCAGGTACTTTGCGGTCGAGAAAGTATTTTCTCGTCCGCAAAATTACTTTCTCGTCCGTTGTGGTCACTATGAATACGGCATGATACGGTTCAATACAAACATAAGTGTCTGTAAGAATAACTGTCACAGCTGTGGCCACTATGGATACAGTTCAATACCATGCAACATAAGTGTATGTGTCATTTGCTATTGTGAAATTATTTAAGAGGTCAGAAATTCATTAAAATATGTAGAGGTCCACGAAAAAATGTAATATGCACCTCGGCGAAAAACTGTCTATTGTCTCGCCTGCTTGCAAATTGCAGACTCGACTATAATAGACAGTTTTTCGTCCTTGATACATAAATAACTATTCTTTGTAGTCGAATAAGGTTGTGGCAGTTTCTTCCACCATCAATGGCAAGTTTCTAGCCACAGCAGATTCCGGACCTGATAACATCATCGTAATTTGGCAGAGTTCCGATATGTGAGAAAATTGTAAACATACCTTCCGAATATGATTCAGTTTGTTGCAGATCACCGCTGATGATCTATTTTGATCCTTACGACGGCTATGTCATACTGAACATGGCGTTGAGTCCAAACGGGACCTACCTGGTATCGGTAGGAGAATGCGACGAAAATAAACTCAGGATCGATTTATGGATTTGGACGGAGGGTTTGGATGAACCCCATGGTAAATAAATCCAGATCAAAACAACTTTCACAGATTTAGAAGCCTAGATCATTCCTATGAAAATTAGTTGTTGGTTGGCATAGGAATGATTAGCTTAAACCACAGCCCACTATAGAGATAGCCTGGAACACAGTCTGACAACGCCGCAATTAATCGTCTCTTAGAGGCATACTCCTTCAATGCGGTAGCGCTGGATTTTGATGAAATTCGACTATTTCATCATTTTTCAAATTATTTTCTGTCGAAAAATGATGAGGACTACAATAAGATCTTATTTATGATGAATATTTACCGATAAAACAGTTTAAAACAATGTAATTACGAGATGAAGTGTTGTGATTTTGGACACTTTGGGATTTAAAAAAAAAACTAGAAGAGAGCACGGATTTTCACTTCAGATTCGTTACCTACAACCCAAAATTACCAAGTGAGTAAATATTCAGGACGATTAGACAGTTATGGGATGTTCTAGACAATTACCAAAAAATTATGAACTTGAATGAAATTCTCAAAATAAAAATATATTCCCAAACATAACTATTATATAAGACTATAATAAGTAGGCTAATGAAAATTGTGATAATCATCTTAGAGTTTGTCCTGTTTTGGTTCTTACTATAATGGTAATTGCTATCTACAAATGTTTCTGTTTATTTTCTATTCGGTGGACAATAACATTGTAATTCGTATTTTCTAAAAAATTTTTCAAAAGTTAATTTGCGAAAACAGAACAAGGTGAATTTAGAATGACTTATGGATGTAAACCACAACTTCAAGTCTATGTGAATTCAGAATATCAATTCAATGCTACAAAGAGTAAATTCACATAAAATAATTTTTTGATCTGAACTGTGTAAAAATGTTGATAAAACAAATTGATAAATTCCGAATCTGAATCCCCATTAATTATATTTCTGTAGCGGCAAATGTTTACTTATTGATCGGAGGTTGAGACCATCTGCTAGGGTATAAGGTATAAGATCGAAAGGAAGAATCCATTTCAAATCACTGCAGAAAATCTGAACATTTTTAATGAATAATTTAAGATGAATAATAAGGTCCTTATTGATTTCAACTGAAGCACCTACAGATGCAGACTTTTGGATATTGAATACATATAAATAAAAATAAATAGATTATTTGAGCTTCTTGATCTCCTATTCAGATGTATCGATTTTTGTTGAAAAATTATTAGAAAGGTCATCAAAATGTTTTATAAAATCGGAAGAAATGAAAGTTCTATTTCACTCATACTTCTAGTCCATCTTGTTGTCTATAGTTTCAACTGAAATGTACTCATCTCCAATAAGTAGAAATAATCCAAAGGAAATTTCACTATTTACACACTGCAGTTTAATCACAGAACATAAAAATATCAAATATCCGACCATATTTATCACCGCATTCAATTAATTCACATTTGACACCGTTATACACTAAAATACCACGAAATGCGAAAAACAATAATGGTTAACTCCAGAATCCGAAGTAATCGTCCATTTTTACAATAACAAACGAACAAACGTTCGACTGACGTAGGTCTCTGAGCGGTGTTGCCATTTTATCATCTTCCAGGCTAGTAGATATAGTGGGTTGTGCTTAAACAATGGGTCAGCGTCAAAATTGTTATGAAAGCTCTGATTTGTGGTTAGGAGCTTTAGCGCGCTCTTTAATGATTAAAATATCTCATTGATTTGTAACACCGAACACTACTGAAACTTATGGTCATTAGAGATCCGTTGTATCAAGAAAACAAAATTTCAAATGGGGCAATGAACATTTGAACACTTTTCACGTATTTGAGCGCCTTCTCCGCCACGAACAGCGTGTTATCATTTTGCCATGCCTGTATTTTTGGAATTTTCGGCCGAAAATAGTTTCAAATGATTGGGTTCGACACACTAATGAATAATCTGGGGTCAAATCCAATTCTGTACGGCCGGCCGATAACTCTCGGAAGAAATTTTTTAAAGAGTTGAAATTTACAAGGTGGGTTTGTTGCATGAATATCTCGGTTCGTTCGTTAATGGGCAAAATCCTCCGAACGTGGATCCGTAATTATGACCATTTTAAGTTGCGTTTTTACTGAATATGTCCGAAACTGCTCATTTGATTTAACTGAAATTACGACCTGAATAGGTATGCAAAATTTATATTGATCGTATAAGGAATAACAAAAAAAAATAAGGATTTTTGAAAATATAGTTTCCCTAGGTACTCGTAAACTATTGATCTCATCGAATTGAAACTCGGTAGTTAGTTGAAAAATATAAAAAAGTACTGACGTGAAATCAGTATTCTTCGGCACGCTTGTTCACGTTGTCCGATTTGAATTGAATGATGAGTGCTTCAAGCTCAGGGGATAGAGCGAACCGGCTCCATGGTCTTCACTTAGTAGATCCTTCAGTCAGAAGCTCCTAGGGGCTTGTACAGGACAGTCAGTTATGTCCTGTGTAGGCTTTGTTACTGTCTCCTTATGTCAGCTCGGACACAGCACTGTTCATTTTCAACCCAACAGTGAATGGTAGCCACTACCGCCTGACTAGATCTCCGGTTCACTCTATCCACTGAGCTTGGCGCACCCATGATTCAATTCTAAATGGTCAATGTGAACAAGCGTGCCAAAGAGTACTGTCTTCACGTCAGTGCTTTTTGGCGCTCTTGTTCCTCGGAACAGAGTGCTTATCAATTTGCCCAAATGTCTGAAATTTTCGAATTTTTGGCTGAAAATGGTCTTAAACGATTTTGTTCGACTCACTGATCAAGAATACGTGGTCGAAATCGATTCTGTCCGGCCATCTGGCCGACCGTTAACACGATAACTCTCGAACGGCATGAGCTATACAGTTGAAATTTTCAAAATAGGTTTGGGACATAAATATCGGCTAAGTTCGTTATTGGGTAAAATCGATCAGATGGTTTCGGAGTAACGAAAAAAAATTTTTTTTTACCTTACAAATTTCAAAATAAGTTTTTCTCAAGATGCAGTTTCACCATCGGAATCCATTGATGTCAGTTTTTAACTCTAACAAGCTTATACTTTCGGAGATATTATTTTTCAAAATTTCAATAATAAGTCGTACTTCTGTATTTTCGCAGAATGCGATAATTATTCTATCTATGAATTATTATAATATGATCTGTGTTGATACATGTCAACTTATTTTCCTGAGACATGATATGTAAATTTTGATATTTTATGCCCATGGTTAATCCATATGATGATGGGAATGGTAATGGTAAGTTAATAATATTGAGTTCAGAATATCTCCAGTAAAAACAAAACTGAAATATTGGCTAAAGTTTCAATTGATATAATATAATTTTCAGAGTTGATTTGAGGAAAATATATATCGTTCATCATATGGTGCGTATTCACTTGCAACAGAATGCTCCGAACGGTCCGAACGAACCGCGCGCGCTGTAACAAATTTGTGTAGTCAATACGTCGCGCAGAACAGAACCGAACGCGCAAAACATTTTCGCTCCGTACTCACTTGCAACAGAATGCTCCGAACGGTCCGAACGAACCGCGCGCGCTGTAACAAATTTGTCCAGTCAATACGTCGCGCAGAACAGAACCGAACGCGCAAAACATTTTCCGAGGTTGGTCGGTAAATGCGATTTGATCAAAGGGATTAGGAGTTCGTTCGAGAGAAGCGAAGAAAATGGACTGGAGCAGGGAAAAATGCCTAGAATTAATCGATCAATTTGAACTGCATCCTATCTTATGGGATCCCACAAACGGGTGTTATTTCAACAAAATTAAAAAGCATGATGAGTGAGCAGTAATTGGTAAAAACATGAGATTTGAAGTAAATGTAAAAAAAAATGGAAAGTCTTCTATATAGTTTTAGAAGGGAAAATACCAAGGGGAAAAATCTGTAGGAACAGGAAGAGGTAAGTTTTTTCTAATTTGGCAATTATTATTGTAATTACAACACAATTACAACTCTGTAAATGAAATTATTTTATACGAAATATCCTGGTTTGATATTTTCTATAAATAATTTTGTCTTTTTTTTATAGGAAGAGCAGAAATATACTTGTCAAAATGGTTTGCATTTACACGCATGGCTTTTCTCCTAGACAAAGATAAACCAAGACCTACAAGAGATTAAAAAAAAATCGGAAAAAAAATTTTAAAATAAAAAAAAAAACATTTTTAAGGCTTCTTAGCGCATCTATAATTAAAAAAGCACCAGCGGCAACTATCACATCGTCTGCATCCATGTCGATGAACACGTAAACACTGATACGGGTGGGAAACATTTTCCGAGGTTTGTCGGTAAATGCGATCTGATCAAAGGGAATGATTCACCGGTGTTCAGTGGATACGGGAGTTTGTTGTGTTTGGTGTTCTTTCGAGAGAAGTAGAGAAAATGGAATGGAGCAGGGAAAAATGCCTCGAATTGATCGATCAATTCGAGCTGCATCCTATTTTATGGGATCCCACAAACGGCTATTATTTTAACAAAATTAAAAAACATGATGCGTGGACAGTAATTAGTAGATATATGGGATTCGAGGTAAATGACACAAAAAAAAATGGATAGTCTTCTATTTAGTTTCACTACGTCTGCATCACATCGTCTGCATCCATGTCGACGATCACGTAAATACTGATACGGTTGGGAACGCAGCGAATACCGCAAACTCTCCAAACAGCCCGAACAATGTTTGTTGCAGCGCGCGCGGTTTGTTCGGAGTGTTCTGTTGCAAGTGAATACGCACCTATAGAATTGAGGAACGAATATCTCGGATGAGTTCGTTGTTGGGTAGAATTATTGGTCTATTGGTTTTGGACTAATAATTCTTGGCACTCTTGTTGAATTTGAATTCTATTATTATGTTTGAATTTAAATTCTGCTATTATGAAGTTCTATCATAAGAATCCATTGATATAATTCCCAATTCTTACCAATACTTTCGAAGATATGATTTGTCAAAGTTTGAACTAGAGCGCCAAAGCATCTGTCCACAGGACTCGAACCAATTTTTTCATTTGAATTTATGTATCTTATACTTTTTATATTATTTTGATTTTTGTTTTTTGTAAAACCGGATTCTGATTGAAAAATTCTTTTGAAAGAAACTGAAAAAGTAGAAGGGGGGGGTGGTGTAAGTTCTCAACACAACCAAATATCCAATAATGAATAAGTTGTGCAGGTGCTTCTGCTAGAAAAATCAAGCGATGCATCTGGTTGAAAATCTTAACACGCAGAGCTAGTAAAATGATTATTATATTTATGATAAATGAACTAATCAATTAACGCATTCAGAAAAAAGATCAAAATATTTTTCATGAAATAATATGATGAATACTTTAACCGATTGTTGTGATAACAATTCAGTCAACATTTAAGTATTGAATTCAACAGTTTTTATTAATTTATAAAGCTTCACATTTTTGGCGCTCTAGTTCCTCGGAACTGAGTGCTTATCAATTTGTCCAAATGTCTGTAATTTTCGAATTTTTCGATGAAAATGGTTTTAAACGATTTGGTTCGACTCACTGATCAAGAATCCGTGGTCGAAATTCATTCTGTCCGGCCGGCCGTAGGCACGATAACTCTCGAACGGAATGAGCTAGACAGTTGAAATTTTCAGATTAGGTTTGGGGGATAAATATCTCGGCTAAGTTCGTTATTGGGAAAAATCGGACAGATGGTTTCGGAGTAACAAAAAAAATTTTTTCTTTACAAGATAAATTCCAAATTAAATTTTTTTCAATAAGCAGTTTTACCATAAGAATCCATTCATATTATTTTTAACTCTAACAAGCTAATACTTTCGGAGATATGATGTTTCAAATTTTCAATGTAAATCGTATTTCTACGTTTTCACACAATGATAGAATTATTCTGTGGGTATTCTATGAATTGTTATAATGTCAAATTATTTTCCTGAGACATGACGTTGTCTCATTGTCATTCATTCCAGCAATCCTATAAATATGAGAATTCTAATTTAATATCATACTTTTTGTTGGTTGATATTTTCATGCCGATGGTCAATCCATATGTTGATGGGAATGGTAATGGTAAGTTAATAATATTGAGTTCAGAATATCTCCACTAAAAACAAAACTGGAATATTAGTGTATTGGAGTAGATTTGAGGAAAGATATATATTATTATTATATTCATCATAGAATTGAGGAATGAATATCTTGGATGAGTTCGTTGTTGGGTAGAATTCGTCTATTGGTTTTGGATTGATAATAATTTTTGGCACTCTTGAATTTAAATTCTTATATGATGTTTGAATTCATTTTCTGCTAAGATGAAGTTCTAAATTTCAATAATGAATCGTACTTCTATGTTTTCACAGAATGCTATAAATATTCTATCTAAGCTTTATTATATGATCTGTGTTCATACTCGTACATTTCATCCTGTTCTATAAGAGAGAGTCAAATTCATTTCAGCTATTTTAATTTGGTTTCTTCCATGGTGCAGTTCTCATTCTCAGATTGCTCATTTAATCTTGATAAATAAACTATTATTTGAATTGAATTTCCTTTATGATGCAGTTCTATCATAAGAATACATTGATATAATTCTCAACTCTGAGAAACCAATAGTTTTGGAGATATAATTTGTCTGTTTTGAACTAGAGCGCCAGAAAGCTCCTGTCCACAGGGCTTGAACCCATTTTTAATGCATATTTTTAATTCTCTAGACGATAATTGTAGATAAAATAATACAAGAGTTTAGATGATTAATGATAAGTTGCAAATTTAGTTGAGACTTTTTTTACCATGTTCTCCCATGTAGAAAGTATAACAAAAATGAGAAGTATTTTCTATTATTATTTCGTTGTTTTTGAGTCGTCTGTACGCAGATGATAAACAATACAAAAAATTTGGGTAGACACACCAATACATACCTGGGCTATAATCCAGTCTGTCTGCATCCGGTCTGAATGTCTTAATATGAGGTGAATCACCTTCATCAGAATGATGATTTTGTTTTTTACGCAAAAAACGTCTTATGTCACTCATAATTTAAACAAAAATTAATAATCTACACAAGAAATTTCCTAAAATGGACTATAAATAGAGTCTCTGTTTGAGCATATTCATTGCAGGCAACTGATTTGCGAACTATCGACAACCTCAATTATTTAGGTACAAGGTACAAGTACAATTAGAACAGCGTGAACTGACGCGGTCGCAGGCGGGAATTCCCCCTCATCCGTCACGTGACAACGGGGATTCCCCGAGCAATAATTTCAACTATCGCCTACAAAGATTTGAGGCGTATTTTGGCGCTGTAACCACAGGTAACTACAGCTCGTAGTTACATGGTTACTACGTTTTTGCGGAGTTAACCATGTAACTATGACGTATCAATGACGTCAAGCATACCATACCACGTTACCTTCCTCAGGAGCAAGGTTACTCGCGTGGTATGTATATCTATCTCATTTCGAATGAGTGAAATGGAATGAATTTAGGATCATAGAACGTGTTAACGGTTTTCACCGAATTTATCTGAATCTGAATAATTACCTGTTATATCAAAATGTAATGCAATACCGTATACAAAAAACAAATCAGAAACGAGACACGACTGGGACTGGGCACAGGCAGAAGAGACAGTCTCTGGCACAGGGCGGCAAAACAATAAATGAGAGCACATATAACAGAAAACTCTCATAAAGGAGTAGAAGGTCTTCTTCTCCAATTGAAACAGTAGGAAGAAGTCATACTCAAGATATTTTGATATATAACTCACATTTATGATGGACGTAATCTATTAATGAACTCGTCCATTTCAATTCATTGGAAGATTTGTTTTTGTTTTGATTCGATCAGCTGTTTCGTGTCATCAGTAACTATAAGTAACTATGACGTCATAGTTACATGTAACTATGGTAAGCTGTGGTTACAGCGCCAAAATTCGCCTTAAGTACGTATGTTTTCCATGAGCGAAATAGATTATATGTACTTAATACCCGAGCGAGCGTTCCATTTGAATCGTACCTACGATTACACATTAGTTAATAGTATAATGTGTAGATGCAGATACACCTACCTGAAAATAATCCTGGCGGCGCACTTGATAGCAGCAATAGCAAAAAACAAAACCTACATATAAATTCAGAAAAATCGAGTATTTGGAAGTTATATTTCCAAATTAGATTCGTTATATATTGCTATCATGGACACGGTTCATCAACCTCTAATATCAGTTAAAAACATTGTCGTACTTGTAGATTGTCAATAGGAAAACAATATTCACTACAATAATTATTTAGCACTGTATATAACAATGTATCATTACATAATCCGCCGTATTCACAAAGCATTCAATCTCCGTTGAGCCCTAACTGAGGTCCCCAGTTAAGGATAAATAAGAATCGCAACCTCAGTTTAAGTGAAAATGAACGTGAAACAGGCCTGTTTCAGCACCGTTACATACGTTAACTGAGGTTGCGATTCTTATTTTTCCTTAACTGAGGACCTCAGTTAGGACCAGAGACAATAGAATATTCTATTTCTCTATGGTTAGGACTTAACGGAGATTGAATGCTTTGTGAATACGGCGGTATATGTACTCCGTTAATTGGGCATCATGACATGTTAGATTTTTCTGAATGGGTAAATAATATAGTATACCAACTGTGTGGTGAAACAGTCCGTATATATTGAATTATCGTTTTACGTTAAACATTCATTATGAATTTCCAACAATTTAATTAGGTACCTTATATTCTATGTACTCATCTGTGCCTACATTTTTTCAGGACAAGTGTACATGGAAAATTATTTTGGAAAAGGGCTGAAAGTGGCTTTCAGTCCAATCAACGAATTTCATTTTGCTGTTTTGTTCCAAAGAGCTGTTATCTTCCTAAGCTGGGTAAGACGACAACAAAATCTAATAGTACAGAGGGCTGCATCATGAATCCTGTGTACCTATCTTAGCATAATATCTCAATATTGTAGGAATTATATTTACACCTTGTAAATAGTAGAGTCAAGATTACTATTAATGGTGCAAACGACGTGTATGTGTACCGAAATTCGTAAACACAATTGAGACGTTTCCTGAAGACAGTGCCTGTTTCTGGCAGCTATCCGTATCTGAAGAAATCCCAACTATCCCCATTACATATAAAGTCAACTTTGGAGGCGCCTCGAAACCTATTAATGCGGCTAGACCCTAGAGTCATATCCAAATTTTTCCCTGTACAGGAAATGCTAAGAACATAATAATGTTACGTGTCTCATAAATTTTGGAGCAAATCGTATCTTCCTGCTTGGAAGTATAGTGCGCTGCAAGGATCGTTGCTGTGGAACTAATCGACTATATTCATGTATTTATGATTGCGACAGCGATTCGTTGAAGATTGTAGAGTTCTGTAAGCAAACCTGTATATATTAGCAAACGCGTTATATTACACTATTATACAACAAAACAAGTTTAAGGGATGGTTTTTTCTACCCCCCACATTACAACCATAGTGAAAAACCAAAACATGATGAGTGCGTTTTCGATAGCAGATGAGTGCTTTTTTAAATTTTTGTAACTTTCGCGCCGCATAACTGGAGTTCTCGATGACTACACAGTCTTCTGCTGAAGAATCGCTGCTGAACCATTAAAAATCAGTGGATCTTCTATTTGCTAGGAAGATTCAGGAGCCTAATTTGAAGGGATTGCTGTGATAGTGCCATCTCTATTTATCGCATTGACATTTATCTGAATCCTCCGTTTACCAAACCTGTATATATATTCTTACAGATCTCATTATCTGTCAATCAGCTCTAACCTTTCATCATTATTAGTTCATTTGATCCTCGAGTATACAGGTTTGATTTTGCCACCGTCCAATAGCAAGTTCAATGTTTATTATTTAAATTTATAGGACAACGAGAAGAAAACTCTGAGTGAGCCAGAAATCCCAACGATCAAATACAGGGGAAAGATTGGGTATCTCACCGACATGACCTACATCGAAAGCAGTCACGAAGCCATGGTGTCTACTTCGGAGGGCTGCATCATAATTTTCGGGAACACCCTGTACTACCAGGAATTCGAGCCGAGCGAGGTGGCTAATATGACGATAACCGTGAAAATATGCAAGATATCGAAAGTTGCGGTCAACTCTATCGATTCGGCTGATACGTGAGTTAATCTCTACTGAATACAGAAATGGTGTTCAGTGTTCGACTCTTATTAGATAATATGATATATAATAAGAAGTAGAAATGAATCCTACCACATTCACATTCCGTTACACAGATGAATACCTCTTGAGCTCTTTATGTTGTACTGATCCCACCCAAAAATGATTCGATAACTGTTACCTGGGTAAAGCAATTCTCCTAATGAACTCATACCGCGATTCTAAACCTTGGCTGTGTCATTTTGATCGTCTAGTGAACATTCATAGGTAATCATAATAATGCGAATAACAAGATGCAAGGTAAATAGCTAAAGATCCCGATAACACAGAGACCTCCTAAAGATATCTTGGTGAACTATTTCTAAGATATTGCGAAGCCTTTTTCGATATCCCTGGGGGGTCACCAAGAGCTCTTTATCACCCCCAAATGTCATTTCAAAAATCATTTCAACGAATTTTTTAGAGTTGTACTGACTGGCGATGAAAGGGGCATTGTAAACATCTTCGACAAGAGACTACGTCTACTATTTTGGTATGACCAATTCTTGGGCACACCGATCTACACCATAAGGTTCGCCATGATGCCAAGACGATACCAATTATCCAAACTGTGCCTTAATGAGGTCATTCGTATGAAAGAAGAGGGTGGGTTTGAAATTCCGCTTCGGAAGAATCTCAAGTAATAAGTTTTTAAGTAGGTGTGGTCTTCCCCCACGACGACTTTCGAGATGATTCGGAAAGGTACGAGACCATATACAGGGATATGGTGAGGCTGGATGCGTCTCAATATGGAGCACAATGGGTCTTGAGGGACTTCATTGTTGGTAAATAGACATACAAATCATCAGAGGTTAAAGGCGGTTTATACAGCGAATAAAATGAAATAAGAAACAAATTGAAATAAATTAAGAATCAAGAGCTAAAAGGATTGGTTTATACAAAAGATCTAAAACAAAATAAGAAAAAAGAATGAACCAATCAAATAGCAGCTTTTGGACAATTTTATGCAAGATCTGTAAATTTCACTCTCTGAGCATGCGCATTGTCATTTTCCAAACAGAATAAAATAAAATAAGAGAATAATGATGAGTTTTATTCTTATTTCTTATTTTATCTTATTTCGTTTATAAACCCTATCATATCAATGAACATGTTCAACTTTTTTATTTTAGTTTAATTTAATTCATATTGGGCGCATGTTCTGGGGAACAGCAAGCTATCATTTTGCCCAAATGTCTGTAATGCTCGAATTTTTTGCCGAAAATAGACTCAAACGATTAGGTTCGGCTCAATGATGAAGAATTTGAGGTCAACTTTGATTCTGTCCGGCCGGCCGTTGCCAGAGTTTTCAGGATAGGTGCCGCGTCCAAATGCGGTGGACAAGTTCGTTAATGGGCATTATCGGCCCAACAATTTCCGAGTACTAATTTTGTCTTCAACCAATACATATCCCATCAAATTGAAACTTGGTAAATAGTTGTAGAAGACGTATGTGAAATTTTTTGAGGGTCGTATTTCCAGAAAGTTTAAAGAATTAATAAAAATGTGGGAAAGCCCTCTGTCTGCAACCGGTCAAGTTCTAGTTTTCTTGTGATATTGATCGAGTATTCCGACTCATTATATCCACTTATTGCAAGATTGTATTTGCCACACAACTTCAGACTATCGATAATTTTTGACAGAGGACATAACGGTTTTTTGATACCATTTAGGCTTACGAATATTTTCGACATATGCACTACTTAAACGCTTAAGCCAGAAACGTTATTAGTTGTTGCCAATAGCTGGAAGCTCACAATCTTGTTCATATGTTATTTGGCCGATTCTTTGTGTTTTTTTTAAATTTTTTCACCCAGATATTTCAAATCAAGTACACCTTCTTTTCTCTACTTATCGTCTCCACCAAACAGTAAGCAACCAAAACAAAAAAACGCATTTTTTTCTTCACATCCGTACAACCATAAAGTCTTTCCGTGAACATTTGCGTCAAACTTCCGCGTAAACCTGCTCGATTCTTATACCCGGGTTGCATTTCACTTAAATAAGGGCACAGGTCGTTCATTGTTTTCAATATTTACCTCGTCCGCCAAACTCAAAGAACTAATAATAATGAAAAATGGCGATACCGTAGTTAACAAATCAACAAGTCCAGAGCGTTCCTGCCAATCGGGTCCTTCATAATGGCTTCGTATAATAAATATACTTATGCATATATTTCACAAGTCAAATAGACCCCAGGGGGTTCATTGACTTGCCGAGAAAGCAAGAGCAGACGCGTTTCTGGCTTCTTGGCCTTCATCAGTGCTCTGCAGCTTCTCAACAAATTCAACTAAACTGACCCGGGTTAAGCCTCTCAGAGCCGACTTGGTCGATCATACCTAATCACCCACGCCACCTACGAGACAAAACACGGAAATCAGCCTTTCCCCACCAGTGAATATTTGAAGCGTGAAATCATATGCCACCATTCGCTCGATATTAATCGAGAAACGAGTCCCGCAGAGCTCAGACACAGTATCTTCCCAATGGCCATGAACGCTGTTTAGCATTTTCAAAAATAATAATGAAAAATGGCGATACCGTTGTTAATAAACCAACAAGTCCAGAGCGTTCCTGCCAATTGGGACCCGATTGGCAGGAACGCTCTGGACTTGTTGATTCAAAGAACTAATATTTAATTTTGTTTAATCACACACCCTGGCAGTCAGTCCTTAAATCCTCAACGCAACTTTATAACACGAAACAATTGGCACCTACAATACCTGTCTATTTAGCGTAACCATGAACAAAGTATACTACTACTGTGAGCGTAACTATTTATTCCTCTGTGGGCTTCTACTTTTACGCCCGAATCACTGCGCTATGGACCAAATCGACACTGAGAACCGCATGTTAACCGGCGATTTCGCCTGGGCACTCGAGATTCAGCCCGGCATAGTGCGGACGCTTAAAACAAATGTAATTATTTTGAAATATAGATGGTCGTTAGGTTAAAATGTTTTAATTTTAATTGAATCCTGTTTGAAGAGAAAAGCACGAATATGAAATATACAATTAATTGTTTATGTATATACGTCATTTTTCTAGGGAGGGCAGCCGCCCCTGGGGAATAGTCTTAAATATTTCCTAAAACATAACTCACGAAATGTTAGGATTTCTAGTTGAACATGAATTAAGTTTCCATTGTACTCAATACCTATATAATATATATCATTTTCAGTTCAAACCGAGACTGTATCACTACTGGATTTCGTTAATAACAAGCAAAGTGTTATTTATGAAAGAGGACATGGCCATGTTGGCGCCATAACAGTTCACCATGAGTTGTGAGTATACCGCAGGGTCCGCACTCCGCAGGTATCAGTCCTGGTTACGCAGAAATGATGTTGAACTCTTATTTGGGAAATCTGAATATATCTCTCAAAATTATTTGACAATTCCGGTGGTGGATTAAAGTTCTTTTGAACTTTGACAATTACATTCTTTCATCTAACAATAATGCATGTGTATGATAAAAGTATTGGCAGAGGTAAGTGTAACGAAGTTCCAAAGGTACCATACTTTTTGCGCGTATGTTCTGGGGAACATCGCGTTATAGTTTTGCCCAAATGTCTGTAACTTTCGAATTTTTTGACGAAAATGGTCTCAAACGATTAAGGCTGGTTTTCCTGTCACGCTGACGGTCGGCGCTGACGGTCAGCGCTGATCGGTCAGCTGGGATCCTTTTAGTATCGCGCTGATCACATAGAGAAATAGAAGGATGCTATTGTCTCTGGCTCACTGAATGTGGAGGCTTGTCGGTGCCAGCTAGTCAGCGGCGCCGACGCGCCGGCGCGTACGTGCGCGTATATAGCTCAGCGCTGACGGCCGTCAGCGCTGCGTGACTCGAAAACGCTACCTATAGCTACATACATATTGACCCATCAGCGCCGACCGTCAGCGTGACAGGAAAACCAGCCTAAGTTCGACTCCCCAATGAAGAATTCGAGGTCAAATTTGATTCTGTCCGGCCGGCCGTCCGTTGCCACGATAACTTAAGAACGAAAAGAGCTAGCGACTTGAAATTTTCAGGGTAGGTGGCGCATCCCAATACGACGGACAAGTTCGTTAATGGGCATAAGCGGCCCATTGGTTTCCGAGTAATAATTTTGTTTTCATCATCATCGTATCGGGATCATAACGTCGATCGACGTTGTCCGATGCCTCTTAGCCACCTCTTTCTGTCATTCCATTGTCCCTCCCTTAAATCCCTGGAACTCATGGCTTTCATAACACCCTCATTCCAAGTTTTCTTTGGTCGTCCTCTCTTTCGGCGTTGTGTGGGGGTCCACTCCAACACTTTCCTTGGAAGCCTCTGGTCGTCCATTCTTTGTACGTGTCCATACCAGATCAGTTGTTTCGCTTCTATATCTTCGTACAGTGTTCCCTCCACTCCCATTTGTAGTCGGATGTCCTCATTTCTGATCTTTAGTAGGCGTGATACTCCCAATGATCTTCTGAGCACATCCATTTCGACTGCTTCCAGTCTTTTCTTTTTTTCCGCTGTTATCCTCCAAGTTTCTGCTCCATACAGTAGGTCACTTTTTATCATTGTATTATAGATATTCAGTTTTCGTTTCTTGCCAATGAATGTGCTCCAAAGTATGCTATTCAAGCAACCTATTATCTTTTTCGCTTGATTTATTCTGTGTCTGATCTCTCTGTTTTCGCTTCCACTTGAGTCTTATATTACACCGAGGTATGTATACTCAGATACCACTCCTACTTCCTTATTATTTTCCAACAAGATGTTCGTCGAATTTTGTGTTCCAATTGGGAGGTACTTAGTCTTCTGCGTGTTCATCTCTAGTCCCCAAATTTCATATTCCTCCTGGAGTTTCCTGGCCATATACTCCAAATCGTCCTTATCATTGGCAATTATGACCTGGTCATCCGCGAACTGGAGGGAGTATAAGTAGTTGTCATTGAGTTCTATTCCCATTCAACCAATATAAATCCGATCAAATTGAAACTTGGTGGGTAGTTGTAGAATATGAACCTAAGCACGTTTGTGAAATTTTGTGCGAATCGTATGGCTAGAAAATTTTAAAAAAATTATTAAAAAATATTTTTGTTGTCACGATAACTTGAGAACGGAATGAGATAGCGGCTTGAAATTTTCAGGTTAGGATGTGCACCAGAACGCGACATTTCAGTTTGTTTATGAGCATAATCGGCCAAACGGTTTTAGAGTTATAGCCATCTGAAATTTTCTGAAATTTGGTGGTTTTTTGTTCCTCATTAACTCAAAAAATACTGAACCGATGGAATTCAAACATGGTTATTAGTTGTAGAATGCCAACGCGAAAATGTTTGCAAAATTTGGTGAGGATAGCATTTGTAGAAAATTTTTAATAAATCATTAAAAATAAAAAAAAAATTCTATATATCAGTAACTATTCGTTTGAAATTGATGAAATTTTGCAAGAGCCTTCATAACCTAACTCTACTGCCAAGTTTCAAGTTTTAATACGATCGGTTAAATATTGTTGGGGATTCGAGCATTCTTGTGCGAGTTCAGTAGATGGGTGACCGTTACCTCGATAACTTTCGAACGATAGGAGATAGGGACTTGCAATTTTCAGGGTAGGTTGCGTATCCGAAAGGGAGAATTGATTTCGTTTTTGGGCATAATCGGTCTATCGGTTTCCGAGTTATACCCACCTGGAATATTATTTCCTCGATAACTTGAAAAATATACACTCGATCGAATTGAAGCTTGCCAATTAGTTGTAGAATATCGACTTGAAGACGTGTGTAGAATTTTGTATGAACCGTATCGCTAGAAAATTAAAAAATATATTTTTTATGTCACGATAACCTGAGAAAGGAAAGAGATAGCGATTTGAAATTTTCAGGTTAGGTTGTGCATCTGAATGCGACATTTGAGTTTGTTCATGAGCATAATCGGTCAAACGGTTTTGGAGTTATAGTCATCTGAAATTTGATTGTTATTTTCTCAATAACTTGAAAAATATAGAACCAATCCAATTCAAACTTAGTTATTAGTTGTAGAATGCCAACGCGAAGGTTCTTGCAAAATTTTGTGAGGATCGTATCACTAGAAAATTTTTAAGAAATCATTGAAAAAAAATTGGTTCAAGCACTGACGTGAATTCAAAAGCTTTTGCGCGTATGTTCTATTGTCCATTCTTCTGTATTGGACACCCTTAATCGAATTTACCATGGTAAATTATGTTGTCCATTCTCCTGTATTGGACACTTAATTCGAATTTACCATGGTAAATTCGAATTAAGAGGGTTCGAATGATAGCTATCCGGCCGAGTCGTGGTCGTGTGAACGACACAGGGCTGCCTTGCACGGCTCGAGGGGACTGCCGGACGCCCCCGAATCGTGCACGGCAGCCGTGTGTCGTTCACACGACCACGACTCGGCCGGATAGCTGTGAAAGCTATCATTCAAGCCTTCACTCAAGAATCAGATGCCGGTTACACGACTGTGAATTGATAATAAGAAAGAAATGTTTTCTCCCGTGTATCGATTTCTCCGTATTCTGATGTTTCAAACATTTTATATGATATTTTATCCTCAGTTTGTTGTTGAGTTTGTTTCTTTGTAGAAATTTTTTTTTTGTATTTTCTACCAAGTATTTGGGACTTTGTTATTTATTTTCATTCATTTGTTATTTTTTTTATATTCATTATATTTAATTGATAAACTTTAAGTTTTGTTTTGAAAAATACGAATTTCCATTGAAAATTTATTTCGAAATAAATTGAAAAAGACGAAAAAGTAGGGGGAGTGACCCCAAGGTTTTCTAGCGTAGGGCCCCGGAAATTGTAAATCCGCCACTGGAGATTTCACCTCTACCAAAACTCCTTATTTTTGGCCTAGTAGCTGAATCCACAAATTCAATTGAACATATCGACGAGCTTGCTACGCTTGAGCAGAATTTCACTCAAAAATGTGGTAGGCCTCCTTACCTTACTGTAATCTGAGAAAGCACTTGAAGGTAATGAGGAGACATCGGGACTCCTTTCAATGCAGATGTGACATAGAGTATGAAATAGGCAGCCATGTCCCCTTCAAATGCGAAGCTTTGTCTGGCATAGAAACTAACATATTATTCAGATTTGTTGACGAAGATGAATTATTTTCATAGGAGAATTTGATTAACTGACTCGTGGAGTTCATAGAATAGAATAATCCAAGCTGTGCTCGAACTAATGCTGAATTAGGGGCACTGAATTTCCTTCGGCGATATGTATAGCATGGGGTTGAGAACCCATCAATTCAATCAGTTAAAATATCATGTTCAAAGTATAGAAAGGCACTCCGCAGCAACCTGTCTCCAGGTAATCTAAATCTAGAATATCTGCACCGAAATCTTGATGATATACAAAACCTGAATGTGTTAAGGCCGGTCCAAACGCTCTGTGCTGCACAACTTTTTGTCTGCGCAGTCTCAAGACGGAATAAAAACTTAGCAATTTTTAGTGCGTCCACACGATGCAGAGATATCTGTATATTTCGCATTACTCTTGTCAATTTTGGCATGCTGTTGCCATAGTTACCATCTACATGAAGCGACAAATCCGCGCAGTTCACGGATATCTATGCTCTCTAGCTCAGTCTGTAACGTCTCCGCGGCGTTTTCAAAGCAGCGCAATTTTGCTGTCTACACGCAACGTTTCACCTGCAACGTGTTGAACTGCGCAGATAAAAGTTTATGCAAAACGTAGCGTATGTACCGGCCTTAAGATGTAATTGGCAACTAGCACGAATATATCTGTTGAAATAAAATCAGAACACGGTTTTTTACATCTATTTTTTCAGTACATACCTGGTGATCGGATATAAAAACGGAACCATATGTCTGTTCGACTACATGAACAACTTCCTACATGTCAAGTATTCACTACCGGAGGCTGTAGACGAGGATGAACAACGTGCTGTCATAACTTGCATTAAATATTCCCCTAACTGTGAGCTAATCTGCTAAACTCTAGGTGGCGTTCATAACGAACTTTTTTATTTTGTAGCCTTGTTTCTGGCGTGTGGAAGGAGCAACGGAGAAATATGGATATTAGATCCTATTCTGTTGAAGCCAAAACAAGAGGTTATCACGGTTTCGAACTGTTCGATTGAGAAAATAGCCTTTTCCCACGACAACGATCAGTTGGCGTTTTGTGTGAGTACTAAATCTCCTCCTCTCGTTCGATTGACCAACAATATACAAGAACAAACAGGTGTTACTCATCGAAACTGATAATATATTAACAAGTCCAGAGCGCTCCTGCCAATAGGTTCTTCATAATGGCTTCTTATAATTGATATACTTATGCATATATTTCATAAATCAAACAAACCCCAGGGGATTTCATTGATTTGCTGAGAAGCAAGAGCAGGCGCGTTTCTAGCTTCTTGGCCTTCATCAGTACTCTGTAGCTTTCCAACAAATTCAACTAAACCTCTCACAGCCGGCTTGAGCAGTTATACATAAGTGCCCACGCCACCTGTGAGACAAAACAAGGAATTCAACCTTTCCCGACCAGTGAAAATTTGAAGCGTGAAATCATATGCCACCATTCGCTCGATTGAAATATATGCAAGTATATTAATTATACGAAGAGAACTAGGGAACTTAAACACAATGGTGGCGAAGTACTTGAAAGAAAATCCTACCAGCGCTACCTAGGAAGATGCCTACGAACCCAAATCGTTCGTGATGCGGAAACCTTGAGTGATGTTCAGTGACGTTCACTCTTTTGTCGTAAGAGGGAGTCGGGGACTGGAATGTAGACTACCTATATGACATCATTGCGTCATGAAAACGCTCGGCTTAATGTGGTTAGAGAAGACCACAAACCGGTAGAAGAAGGTTACTGCAGCCAGTTACCAATAACTACGAGAGAAACAAGACGAAATATTCGTCGTTTTTAACCATCAACAAATATTCCTTCGTAAACCTGGATAGCCTCATCATCGCTCAGTGTCCCCCAAAGAGGAAAGTGTCATTCAAGGCAGATACGTACCTGTTTCAAGGCTGATGCAAATCTTCAGCGTGAATCAGCCACTAAATGACAAACGGAGGAGCACTATAGGAAACTTAAACACTATGGTGGCGAAATACTGAAGAAAAAGTCCTACGGGATTACGAGGGAATATTTTTTTAAAGTTAAAATGGACGAATATTTCGCCGTGGGTCTCTATTAGTTATTAGTATCTAGCTACATCCGTCACCTCTTGGTTACTCTAGGTACATATTTATGGAAAAGCCCGAAACACGACAATTTCAAATTTTAAATTGTCATTCTTCTTTGTAAAAATGCGAAGCCTACCTTCAACCCCCTTCGAAAGACATGTACAACCCCAATATTTCCAATAGAAGGTATGGACTTGTGATCCATCGTTTGAAAGGTCGCGTCATTCTCTATTCAGAATGTTATCACTTCCATGTTTATTGCAAAACTCAAAATAGAAAAGATAAAATCATGTGATTACCGAAATTCATTATATTATTAACTTGAATATTCCCAAATCTTATTACAATAATACTAAACTTATTTGCCTTCAAGTTGTGATAGAAAGAAGATAAAACCATAACTTTGGGTTTTCCAGATGTTACCATGAAAACACTGTGGCAATGTTAGTTTCTGTAGAACCCCTTCGAGAATTGTTTTGTGCTGATAAGTTGTAGTTTATAAATCGTCTAATTTAAGTTTTAATTTCATTAACTTCAATTTTGAATAATGGTTCGATTAACGGGAATGCACAAAATAACAATTTTACAAATAATTGGTTATGGAGCTTACACCCGAGTACAAAAAGAAGTAAGTCGCTTGTTTCATGAGAAATTTTCGAATTTGCCACCTATAAACCAAGGTCAATAAGTTAAATAGAGAAGCAGTTTCGCGAGTTTGGACATGTAAGGCAGATTAAAAAAGCAGCTACTAATATACTGTACGAGGATATGAAATTAGATGTGATTCTTGATTTTGAAGAAAATCCACATAAATCGAGTAGAGATGCCTCCACAACATACAATGTCAGCCATATATCGATTCTAAACATAACAAAATAAAATGCATCCCTATACCTACCCAGGAGCTCTTGGAAGACGATTTTGATTGGAGAACTTAGTTTTTTTAACAAATGATGGACATGTTGGATAACAATATTATCCAATTAGTAGTAGTTTTGTTTTCTGATGAGTGCACTTTCTCAACGACCCTGCTAATCGTCAAAATTGCCGCTACTGGTCTACCGAATATCATCCCTGGATGAGAGAGGAACACCGATATTTTCCTCAAACAGGTTAATTTTTAGGCAGGAAATGTTCGAAACCATATGGTATGCCCCTTTTTGATTGAGGGCAATTTGAATGCCGATAATTATTCAGCACTACTTCAAAATGTTCCATCTTTGGCAAATATACAGGGTTAGTCTTTGACCACTGCATTAATTGTAACCAAAGATTCCTCTCATCAAATGAAACACTTTCTTCATTTAATATTTTTCCAAATTCAGCTCAGGTAAAAAGATACAGGCTGTAGAAATTTTGAAAAAAAAATCAGTTTTTATTTTGTAGCTTTGACATGCTTTTTTCGAATAAAATGAATGTTGGCGAAAAGTTTCCTATAACTATGATACATATTTTCCAAATATTAGTTATTTTCTACTTCTACTGGTTTTATTTTATGGACTCGTGGATTCATAAAACTAAACGAAATTAGGATAAGGAAAGCATATAATGTTTTTCTCGTGTCATTTCAAGAATTATCCATCGTTTTAGAACATTATATTATTCTTCATCATTTCTCCTTAAACGCACCGTTTTCGAGATATTCTTCATTGAATGTTTTAAAATGGAAAACTCCAGAAATTTCACTACTTTTATGGATCCGTCCCTGAGCGTTGGAATCCCGAATCAAGCTGTAAACCACGTTACCATGCCTTATTCTCGTCCGCCAACAATGTCATAGATAATTTATATGCGGGAGTGTATTAGCACATTGTGAAATCTTTAAACGCTTGTAACTTTTTACCTGAGCCGAATCTGGAAAAATGGTAAATGAAAAAAGTGTTTCATTTGATGAGAGGAATCTTTGGTTAAAATTAATGCAGTGGTCAAAGACTCACCCTGTATATATATTGATCATGATCAGGGAAATCCTCAAGTTCCACGGAAGACGATATGGTTCCAACAGGATGGAGCACAACCACATTAGCAACGCAATGTCCGGCAGTACCTCGACGCAATATTTCCAAATCGGTGGATAGGAAGGCGAGGATCAATCGAATGGCCAGCGCGATCCCCAGATCTTAACCCATTAGATTTATTTTTATGGGGATATGTGAAGAGCATTGTGTACAAAACTAAACCCCTGCCTTGATATGAATGACCTAAAGGATGGACGAACGCTTGTCATTAGGTCGATCACTCCTGAGATGTTGAATAATGTTGGAAGAAATTGTTATTTGAGGTTAGGATGTTGCCAAAGCGTTCGCGGTGAACACTCTGAACATCTACTTCATTAACATTCATAATTTTTTTTACTACATTTTGTATTATATTTTAGTTTTTGATATTGTACCAAATTTCTAATCAGTTGATTTTATTTTTTTCTGATTTGATTTTTGCAATAAACATGAAAATGATAACATTTCTGAATAGAGAATGACGGACCAAACGATGTTTCACAAGCCCATACTTGAAAAATTGGTTCAAGCACTGACGTGAAGTCAGGAGCTTTTGCGCGTATGTTCTATTGTCCATACTCCTGTAATGAACACTATTCTTAATCGAATTTACCATGATGAATTATATTGTCTATTCTCCTGTATTGGACACTCTCTTCTTAATCGAATTCACCATGATGAATTCTATTGTCCATTCTCCTGTATTGGAGACTCTTCTTAATCGAATTTGCCATGATGAATTCTATTGTCCAGAATGGACAATAGAATTCATCATGGCAAATTCGATTAAGAAGAGTCTCCAATACAGGAGAATGGACAATAGAATTCATCATGGTGAATTCGATTGAGAAGAGTGTCCAATACAGGAGAATAGACAATAGAATTCATCATGGTAAATTCGATTAAGAATAGTGTTCATTACAGGAGTATGGACAATAGAACATACGCGCAAAAGCTCCTGACTTCACGTCAGTGCTTGAACCAATTTTTTTTTCGATTAAGAGGGTCCAATCAGGAGAACGGACAATAGAATTCATCATGGTAAATTCGATTAAGAAGTGCAAAAGCTCCTGATTCACGTCAGTGCTTGAACCAATTTTTTTTTTCGATTAAGAGTGTCCAATACAGGAGAATAGACAATAGAATTCACCATGGTAAATTCGATTAAAAGTGTCCCATACAGGAGAATGGACAACAGAACATACGCGCAAAAGCTCCTGACTTCACGTCAGTGCTTGAACCAATTTTTTATTTATAATATCATTTAAATTAATATTGTAGGACGTTACTTTAAAAGTTCTAAGCTATTCTGACTTACAGCTAAAATATTATAAAGAAAAGAAGCAATTGGATAGTCTAACTATCATTTTAATAAAATGATGCATTTTTATTGTTCAAATAAAGTTATTTTGTTAACTTACAAGAATTTCTTCATTCAATGGTATTTCAAAGATCTAATTACAGTTTTAAATATAAAATAAGTGTCCAATACAGGAGAATGGACAACATAATTTACCATGGTAAATTCGATTAAGGGTGTCCAATACAGAAGAATGGAAAATAGAACATACGCGCAAAAGCTATCTATCATTTTCTTCAAGTTTCACGCCCCAAAAAGGCCTAAATCGTCAGTTTCGCTTTCGAAAATTTCCGACCCCGTCTCTCGAATTAATTCTGACGTTTCTCGGATTGACTTTTTGAATGGAAAATCGTCGGACTCAAAACCTCCGAAACTTGTATCGAATTAGTATATTTAGGCTCAACCTAGAAGAACGAAATTTGGGAAAAACACAAATCGATTCGTCTTCTTCGACTCGACGGCAAAAGTCCGGGTCGAGCGATCGTTTCTTCGGAGCCTTACGCTACACCAAATCGGTACTACTGAACTCGCACA
This sequence comes from Halyzia sedecimguttata, assembly GCA_937662695.2. Taxonomy (NCBI): domain Eukaryota; kingdom Metazoa; phylum Arthropoda; class Insecta; order Coleoptera; family Coccinellidae; genus Halyzia; species Halyzia sedecimguttata. The sequence goes on along the minus strand of OW569414.2, from coordinate 7,677,145 downwards.
AGAATGCTCGAATCTCCAACAATATTTAACCGATCATATTAAAACTTGAAACTTGGCAGTAGAGTTAGGTTTGAAGGCTCTTGCAAAATTTCATGAATTTCAAACGAATAGTTACTGATATATAGAATTTTTTTTTTTATTTTTAATGATTTATTAAAAATTTTCTACAAATGCTATCCTCACCAAATTTTGCAAACATTTTCGCGTTGCCATTCTACAACTAATAACAATGTTTGAATTCCATCGGTTCAGTATTTTTCGAGTTAATGAGGAACAAAAAACCACCAAATTTCAGAAAATTTCAGATTGCTATAACTCTATAACCGTTTGGTCGATTATGCTCATAAACAAACTGAAATGTCGCGTTCTGGTGCACATCCTAACCTGAAAATTTCAAGCCGCTATCTCATTCCGTTCGCAAGTTATCGTGACAACAAAAATATTTTTTAATAATTTTTTTTAAATTTTCTAGCCATACGATTCGCACAAAATTTCACAAACGTGCTTAGGGTCATATTCTACAACTACCCACCAAGTTTCAATTTGATCGGATTCATATTGGTTGAAAACAAAATTATTACTCGGAAACCACTGGGCCGATTATGCCTATTAACGAACTTGTCCGTCGTATTGGGATGCGCCACCTACCCTGAAAATTTCCAGTCGCTAGCTCTTTTCGTTCTCAAGTTATCGTGGCAACGGCCGGCCGGCCGGCCGGACAGAATCAAATTTGACCTCGAATTCTTCATTGGGGAGTCGAACTTAATCGTTTGAGACCATTTTTTTCAAAAAATTCGAAAGTTACAGACATTTGGGCAAAACTATAACGCGATGTTCCCCAGAACATACGCGCAAAAATTGGGGGTTGTACCTGTCTTTCGAAGGGAGTTGAAGGTAGGATTCGCATTTTTACAAAGAAGAATGACAATTTAAAATTTGAACTTGACGTGTTTCGGGATTTTCCATAAATATGTACAGTACTAAGATAATGAATTTATTGCATTTGGTTTTTCCACATGTCAACCACATATTGATTTTGACCTAAAACCGAGTAGTTTTCTTTACTTGAAAAATGTTACCCCCTATATCATTTTCATTAATTAACTATCTCAATATTTTCACAGAACGATCGAGCGACCGTATACATGATGATCTACGAGAAACACGAATCTCTGTGGGTGTTTATTGGGAAGATCAGGTCGCACTACAAAACCATATCAGAGATATTCTTTTACAAGACGGATCCCAAACAGCTTGTAACCTTAGGAATGGACAGATATTTGATCACTTACAACAATATCGAAATTCAACAGTGAGTTCTGATTCAATTACGGATTAAATTGGTTTTCTCTGAAAAGATGTTGAATTGAAAATTAACTACTCCAAGTCCAAGGGATGTGTGAGAGGTTTTTTAGTGAGTAAGCAAAAAAACCTGGAATCTTACAATCCTGATAGTGTGTACCCTTTAAGGGTACTGTTAGCCTATAAAAGTGTTTTCCTCCCACATGGACGCAAAAAAACATAATAGTTGTCATTTTGATTTCAACCAAATGAACAATAATTTCTTCAGATTCGCTAATTCGATTTTAGATAATATGAATATTCAGATATAATGAGCCGGGAAATACAAGTCCAAGCAATCAAAAGATCACTACAGAAAAACACTATGAGAATCGATATGATTAGACTTACCAGTCGAAACTCGTGGTGGTATTTTGAGCCACTTATTTCGCTGAGATTAGAAACGAACTGGTCAGGTCGTACCAAGAGAGGTACTCTCACCCTTTGGGCTCTGTGATTCCGTAGGGGTGAGGGCATTCGACTTCTTCTTCTTACTAGTCTGGCATAATCGATCTCTATGCGCAGAGTCGGCAAGATAATGTTAGAATATACAGGCGCTATCGGTGAGAACTATTCCACGTATCATAAAACTGCATTGCCGCAAATCAATATAACTATAATTTAAAGAAAAGGAAAAAATATATACACATAATACACATAGGTATATACAAAATGGGAACAGAACAGTAGTAATGTTTATTTGTTAAATATATGATACAATAAATGAACATAAATGATCACAGAGGTTTCTAAATTTTTGGAAAAACCTGTATCCTGTATGTGATTTTAAATAAACACAATTCCCCAACCCGTTTGTTTGCTATGATGAACAACTCGACAAGAAAGAGGGCCTTCATTAGAATCCAGCAACCACTTCTGAGTACTAAGTAAACAGAAATGACACCTGGCGTTCATCCAACCAAGCTCCTTGACTGCGGTCCCTCGAAACTATAGATCCCTGCGTATACTAATTTCCCCATTGCAGTGGTTCGCACGTACTCCGTTTGGATTCTCATGCTGCTCACCGGGTAGCGCGAAAACGCCCAGGTGATACGCAAGAGCCCAGGTAGTGGACAAGAAAATGGGTACAACGCTTTATAGGATAGTGACCAGCATTCATTCAAGATGAACGGACTAGCAGAGATCCATGTTAAGCGTAAACCACAGAGTGTATCGTCATCAAAGCAAATTAGCGGCTGACCGGTTTCGTCTTTGTTTGGACTCATCATAAACAACACGATGAGGAAGAGGACCTGTATTAGAATCCAGCAACCACACTGAGTACTAAGTAAGCAGAACTGACACCTAGCGTTCAACCAACCAAGCTCTTCGACATTGGTCCCTCGAAACTATAGATCCCTGCGTATATTCATTCCTCATTACAGTGGTTCGCACGTACTCCGTTTGGAGTCTCATGCTGTCCACCGGGTAGAGCGAAAACGCCCAGGTAATACGCAAGAACGCATATAGTGGAAGAAGAAAATGGGTACAACACTTTATGCGAAAGTGACCAGGATTCATTCAAAATGAACGGACTAGTAGAGATCAATGTTAAGTGTAAACCACAGAGTGTATAGTCATAAAAGCTGATTAGCGGCAGATCGGTTTCGTCCTTATTTGCAGTCATCAGTGCTGCGTATAACTCCAGCAACCACTTCTGAGTACTAAGTAAACAGAACTGACACCTATCGTTCAACCAACCAAGCTCCCCAATTGCGGTCCCTCGAAACTATAGATCCCTGCATAGATATATTCATTTCCCCATTACGGTGGTTCGCACGTACTCCGTTTGGAGTCTCAGGCTGTCCTCCGGGTGGAGCGAAACCGCCCAGGTAATACACAAAAACGCAGATAGTGGATGAAGAAAATGGGTATAACGCCCAAAAAATGGGAAAGTGACCAGTATTCATCCGAAATGAACGGACCACCAGAGATCAATAATAAGTGTAAACCACAGAGTGTATCGTCATCAAAGCTGAGTAGCGGTAGACCGGTTTCGTCCTTGTTTGGACTCATCAGTGCTAACTCAACTATATGATAAAATCTACAGAATTCTTCGATAGTTCAAATTTAAAACTTTTGCTGAATGGATGACATCAAGAATATATTTTAATTAGCATAGTAATACCTAATGTGTAAGTATGAGTATCATTATTTTTGTTTTTCCACGTTAAAATCAACAGTTTCATAGAAAACGTGAATGGTCGAAGATTCGAATAGTTATACAGGGTGGGTCTTTGACCACTGCATTAATTTTAACCAAAGATTCCTCTCATCAAATGAAACACTTTTATCATTTACCATTTTTCCAGATTCAGCTCAGGAAAAAGTTACAAGCGTTTAAAGATTTCACAATGTGCTAATACACTCCCGCATATAAATTATCTATGCCATTGTTGGCGAACGAGAATAAGGCATGGTAACGTGGTTTTCAGCTTGATTTGGCATTCCAACGCTCAGGGACGGATCCATAAAAGTAGTGAAATTTCTGGAGTTTTCCATTTTAAAACATTCAATGTATAATATCTCGAAAAAGAATAATATAATGTTCTAAAACGATGGAATATTCTTGAAATGTCTCAAGAAAAACTTTATATGATTTCTTTATGCTAATTTCGTTTAGTTTTATGAATCCACGAGTCCATAACTAGAAAACCAGTTAAAGTAGAGAATAACTAATATTTGGAAAATATGTATCATAGTTATAGGAAACTTTACGCCAACATTCATTTCATTCGAAAAAAGGATGTCAAAGCTACAAAATAAAAACTGATTTTTTTTCAAAATTTCAACAGCCTGTATCTTTTTACCTGAGCTGAATTTGGAAAAATGTTAAATGAAAAAAGTGTTTCATTTGATGAGAGGAATCTTTGGTTAAAATTAATGCAGTGGTCAAAGACTCACCCTGTATATCCGAACATTTGAATATTTATTTAAATAGTCTAATATTCGAATACTCCGAGCCCTACCTACTCCCAGCATGCAAAAATGAAGCCTTTTCTGAAAACATCGTTCAGTTCAATAACTTAAAATCAATTCCATGTTATTAAACACTAATATGTTGTATTTCAGAGGAGATGAGTTTAAGGCGACCCTGAAAGTCAGGATAGATCAAATTGCTGTCCCGTTGTCTTGCTTGGTTTATCCCACTAAACACATCAAGTCACAGTACAGATATTTCATCATGACGGACAACGAAGTATGGATTCGAATCTTCCAATTGTGAAATTCACTTTCAATCGTTATTTTATTTCAGCACAAATACAAGCTTTTGAACGAAGAAACTCAAATGTGCAGATTTGTCGGACTGGGACCTGCTTACGGCTGCTACCAGGACACCCCTGTCACGAAGATCAAAGTAATTATTTTCATGTATTTCAATTTTATTACCCCGGCCCCAACACTGTTGGCCCAACGTGTGGATGGGGTAATTTGTCTTGGTTCCAACGTTGGCGCCAGCGTGTAGACACCTCACGAAGTTAACACGACCAACGTTGGATCCAACGTTGGCCCAACGTGTGGAGCCGGCCTTACTCTACCCTACCCTATCGGCATCATTCCTGTCTACTGATAATGTTGCGTCGGGGGGTATATAGGTAGAATGTGGCACACTTTGTCGCCTTCTCGGCATACATCAAACGCTCTTGTGATTTGCGTAATGTGCCTGATACATTCACGTACTTTCAACGAGGTTCAAGTTTCACATATTACTACACAGTCTAATACTCGTTGCAGAAGGTTATTCCAACAGTCATGCGTACGAAAACTCGCTCCTTCGTCGCTCGTTTTCGAATTTCGCATTCGTGTTTAAATATCAGCCCATTCTGCAACTTATTTTAGAATATACTATTCTATCACCGTTTTATTTGAATACTTAGTTTGGTGAGTGTAAAAACAATCTGGTCCACTTTTTTTTTATTTTTTCTGTATTTCCCAAATATCTTCTATAATACAGATCCCATCGAGTTCAAATCTAGAACTTCACAATAAAATAAGCTTTTGAAGGCTCTCGCAAAATTTCAACGATATCGGACCGATGGCTTCTGAGATACAGATTTTTTTGAATTTTTTTAAATAATTTTCTGTGATCCTCAAATTTTGCATAAGTCTTCGTGTCAATATTTTCCACCTAAATACCGTGCTTTAATTCGATCAGATCAGTATTTTTGGAGAGAAACAAAATTGGAGATGGCTATAATTCCGGAACTACTCGACGGATTTTGCCCGAACTCAGCCGGCGTATTTGGACTCCAAACCTACTCTGCAAATTGCAACTCTCTAACTCATTGCGTTCGAGAGTTATAGTAGCCGAATCCTATTGGAGATAAGCGGGGAGAGCAAAATTGTAGAGAAAGTCCACACCTCGAATGATCAACATCTCTTGAGATCATTCGATTGTTGACGCTTCTCGACAACCTACATATCGATTGTTGAAATCATTCGATTGTGTCCAAGAGTAGGTATATCATATACGATGAATTAACAGCTTTCTTATTTGCAGTTACTGCCTGAGAGAGACGAAAATTATTTGGTCTTCATGACGAAAAAACATTTTGGCTTACAAAAATTGCCCATTTCTGGAAATCCATACAGTTTCGTGGGGTGTTTTGGACATACTGAGGAGGTTAGACTACCAAATCTTGCTACTTTTCAATCAATTTTCAGTTGTCATTTCCAATGACATGATGATGTTGATTTTTCTACTAGTGAATATATACCAACTGACAAAGTACTGCAACACCCAGAAGGAGCTGTTTAAATTTTAATTTTTTTTGGTAAAAGATAGATAGAATAGCAAGGAGTAAATGATTAATATTTGGAGAAAAATATCGTGAAGGTGTTTTCATGTTTTTTGTTACTTACATATTGTAGTCGTTTTTTGCAATTTTTTTAAATTTTACAACAAACCAGCTGTTCGAGGAGATCCAAAGTCGATGTTAAGTTGTTGTTAAAATGCCTAGATCGCGTGTAAGCGGAATTTATCGCCAGCTAAGTGAATTTGAAAGAGGTCGAATTATTGGTCTAAGCGAGGCGGGATTGTCATTTCGAGAAATCGCTAACCGTACGAACAGAAATCCAACTACTGTTATGAGATGTTGTCAAGCGTGGTTTGATAATGCCAAAATCAAAGAAGAGTAGGCACCGGACGTCGAAGGGGCACAAATAAAGTTCAAGATCGACGTCTAAGACTTATGGCTATTAGAGACCGATTTGCTACAACTCGATATTTGGCTGATGAGTGGTTAGGAGAACAAGGCCATCCTGTAACTTTCCGAACGCTTTACCGCCGGATAAGGTCTTTTGGACTGCAGCATTATTGACTCCATCTTGTGTTACCTCTGACAGAGCAGAGAACGTCAGCATTGGAATTTGGAATGGCATCAGGTCGTCTTTTCTGATGAATCTCGATTCTCCTTGGGTGCACATGATGGCCGAAGAAGGGTTAGACGACGTCGGGGAGAAAGACGTGAACCTCAGTTTGATATTGAGCGTCATGTACACCGGACAGTAGGCGTTATGGTATGGGGTGCTATAATTGTACATGCAAGTAGGTCACCTTTAGACTTTATTCGAGGTAACATGACAACAGTGCGTTACCTTCAAGAAATAGTGGAGCCATATGTTCTCCCTTACCGTAACCGGCTCGAGAATACAATATTTCAGCAAGATAACGCTCGACCTCATGTTACCAGAGTTAGTTTAAACTTTTTTGAAGCGACCCATTTGAATCGTTTGCCATGGCCGCCCATATCCCCCGATCTTTCACCCATAGAGCATGTTTGGGACATCATGGGTAGAAGGCTTGGAAATTTACCCCGGCCCCCACGGACTTTCGCGGCTCTGATACATGAATTACAGGTAGCTTGGGATAGTATCCCTCAAGAAGAAATAGACCATCTTATTGCATCAATTCCAAGTTGTGTTCGGGAGTATATAGACAATCGCGTTGGACAAACACATTTTTATCAAATTTATTAAAAAAAATTGTAAACCCTTCGTTTTTTTTTCAAATTTCAATCATTTACTCCTTGCTATACTATCTATGTTTTACCAAAAAAAAATTTCAAATTTAAACAGCACCTTCTGGGTGTAGCAGTTTTTTTGTCAGACAGTATATTTAGAATTCCGATTGACGGCAATTCATACTCGAGTGCGAGATATGAGATGTTCGAGTGATGATCGATAGAATTTATGGGTGACATCTGGTGCGTATTTATTGTCAATTTTTCTTGGGAATTTTAGGTTCCTATTTCCATACTTCATTTCGAACACCTGGAAAAAAATATGTTATCGAACTTCTTTAATCGGTGAAACGCAATTAGGTGATAAACTGTGAATACTAAATAGTGCTATAGCGGGCCGAAGCAAAACTTTAGCAGGAAGCAGCTGACCTGATGAGGACTGAGATGGGCAGCGAATGATAAATATCTCGAATGATTATTGATTATTGAAACCTATCGAGAATCTCTATATCGATTATTGAATTCATTCGATTATGCCCAACTCTAGATTTAACATCTTTGGAATGTTTTTCTTGGAGACACGTGAAAAATAAGGTTTATGCTGATGCTCCTCACTCAATTCAAGAACTCAAAGAGAAAAGATTTTTACCACTATCGACGAAATAGAGCCCCAAATGTGCGAAAATGTAATGGATAATTACATCAAATGAACCTGGTCCTGCACAATGGCGTAGATAGGGGGGAGGAGGTAGTTAGGAGATCAATCGCTCCGATGATCTAAGAAACTCTCTTCTGAGATTTAAAAAAAATGAGTCGATATCAATTCCCCTTTCACAAAAAGCTATCTACTCCACCGGTCCAGCCAATGTACCTGTCAAGGCCATTTGGAGGATATTGTTTTTCATTTTTAATGGCAAACCTTCATCTATTGAATGAAACAAAAATTAAATTATGGTTTTCCTTCAAATCACAATGAAACGTTTAATTGGAACACCCCTTTACATAATAAAAATGTTTGTCCTTCCAGCTAATCGATTTTGAAGTGAGTGGAGATGGAGATTACGTATTCACTTTCGGAAAAGACGATACTACAGTGCTCAGATGGAAAACTGAAATACGGTAAAAAACGAAAGATGCGTCGTATACTACGATTTTATACACAGGGTCATTCTCAACCTCAACCAAAATTATACGAAGAACGGTGCATTTGAAGAAACGATGTTAATAGGTACTTCCGGTAAAAGCAGAAGTGGCAACAACATGAAAATATATTAGGTATATTTTCTCGACATCCCGGATAACATACTGAAACAGTGCTGGAATGAACTCATTCCCGCATTGTTTCTAGTTAAGGCCGGTCCATACGCTACGTTCTGCACAACCTTTTGACTGCGCAGTCTCAAGACGGAATGAAAACGTAGCAATTTTTGGTGCGTCCACACGATGCAAAGATCTCTCTATATATTTCGCACAGTTTTAGTGATACCGCCATGGAGGAGGTACTACTCGAGTCAATTTGGCATGTTGTTACCACAGTTACCGTCTACATGCAGCGACAAATCCGCGTAGATCACGGATATCTATGCTGTCTAGCTCAGTTTTCGCTGCAACTGCAAACGTCTCCGCGACGTTTTCAAAACTGCGCAATTTTGCTGTCTATACGCAACGTTTTACCTACAACGTGTTGAACTGCGCAGGTAAAAGGTTGTGCAAAACGTAGCGTATGGACCGGCCTTTAAGGCGAAAATTCATGAGACGATTTTGTCATACGTAAAAGCACAAGAGCTTTTTTTTTATCGGATAAACTTTTATTTTTTACGAAAACTAGATAGCTTAGAAATTTAACGAGAACAAACGAACTGATAAGAACTCGACAGCGAAGCTGGAGAGTTTTTATAAGTTTCGTTTGTTCGAGTTTAAATTGCTTGAAAGCAATCTAGTTTGAGTTTACAAAATAGAAGTTTATCCGATCTTAAAAAAATGCTCGAGTGATTTTTAGCTAGATAAATTCACGAATTTAATTTTATGGTAGCCATATTGTTATGTTGCTAGGAAACGAGCCAGTACGGCTTGATTTCTAGCTGGAGAGTGTTTTATCGCTGTAAAAAACGATGCAGCTTTTTTATCGATGTCAAAGTGATATAAATGCGATGCTCAAATAGACATTTTATTGTAGGAGTGAATTTATCGCCGAAAACCAACGATTTTGTCGTCCAAAATTTCGACGATTTTTTCGTTCAAAACCAGCGACTGTCGTTCGAAATTTCCCTTCCCCTATATTTCATGGAGCGACAAAATCGCACGACAGATTATTTTGAACTGACAGAAACATAACCTAATTGAATTTAAATATTACAACTAAATACATATTTAGGTACAAAATGAGTTCCGGAAGTACTACAGTTATCTCTAATAATTATATAAATGTATTAAATCGCAAAAGAAAAACAAATGGGAACTTCCAAAACGATGCAATTTCTGGAGTACATATAGGAGCTTCAACTCCTAATTCTAGAATCCTTGTAGAAGGAGAAGACTAAGAGGTTCTAAATGTAGATCATGTATGACAAAACAAATTGTGGTCCCATTTTTATAGACATTTGTTCCTTATGTTTACAAAGTAGTGCCCTTAATTCAGAATCACATAAAATTGATGGCCCATATTAATGTGGAGAATGGTAAACTTAAAAAAAAAGTATGGTATATTCTTGTAAAGTCGCAGCATGGAGCAGGTGTAAACATATTACTGATGTTTTAATTCAAGTTCAGGTGCATTTATTTATTTATTTATTTAACACATAAGACTACAAATCATCAATATATCGATGTTACAGTAGAATAAACAAGTATAACATTGAATCAAACGAAGTGAACAAACATCATGCAAAATGTGTCATTGCAAAATATTTAACTGACTTATTGAATGATTTTATGGTTTTTTTCTGTTTTAAATCCTCTGGTAGATTGTTAAATACCATTGCAGCTTGATAATATGGTGAGTTCTTAGCTCTATTTGTTCTGATACTATCTAGATGAAAGTTGTTAATTTGTCTGGTCTGATAGTTGTGAATATTTTGTCGTTTTTTCATTTCGGTGTTGAATTTGAGTAGGCCATGCTCGATCTTGTATATTAGTTTGCACTGCTCAACTATTTTTGTGATGTTAATGTTGGGTATCTTAAGGGTTTCATATAATTCAGTCGTTGGAGTGTCGTTCGGTAAATTGTATATAGCTTTCAAAGCTCGATTTTGCAGCCTCTGAATTCTCTGTAAATTGCTGGTTGATGTGTTGGACCATATACTAATCAGATATGTAAGAACTGAATGGATATGCGAGTAATAAATGGCATTTTTGGCTTGTATATTGAGATAGGGACTTACTCTTCTCAGTGCTCCAATTAGGGGTGTGAGTTTTCGTGACAAGTGATCTATGTGTCCGGTCCATTCCATCTTTGTGTCAATCTTCAATCCAAGGTAAATGTGCGAGTTTTGTTGATTGATTTTTATTCCATTAATTGCGATGTCAAGTGGCTTTGTGGACTTATTTTTTTGTCAGAAAAGGAGAGCAACTGTTTTGTCGACATTCAAGATGAGTCTATTTTTAGTTAGCCAGTCCTGAAATTTCTTTAAATCAGTCTCAATGCGTTGCTGTAAAATGTCAAGATCCCTTCCCTCGTAGAACAACGCTGTGTCATCAGCAAACATGTAATATAATGCCTCCAATCCCGCAGCTGCAAGATCTTCCACATATAACAAATACAAAAGTGGGCCAATCACTGATCCCTGCGGCACCCCCTTCAAAACCCTTTCCTCTGAGCTTCTTGTAGTTCCTATAATGGTGTGATGTCTTCTGTTTTTCATGAAGGTTTTTATAAGTGAATAAGCTTCTCTGTTTATTCCCATGTTTTTTAGTTTTCTCAATAGCAAATCGTGGTCTACCATGTCAAAAGCTTTTCTTAAGTCTATAAAAATAACAACTACATAGTTTCTAGCATCTATGCTAGTACTTATTTTTTGTACTAGATCTGTCGTTGCCCCAAGGGTTGAGCTGTTGCTTTGAAATCCATACTGATAGTCAGAGAAATTGAAGTAGGAGCAGATTCTTTTTTTAATTACTGTTTCTATGAGTTTTGAGAATATTGATGTGAGTGCTATTGGTCGGTAGTTGTTAGGATTGGTTCTATCACCCTTTTTGAATACTGGCAATATTTTGCTTTCCAGACATTGAGTCGGCATTGTCCCTGTTTTAAGCGAGTTGTTTATGAAATACAGAAGGTGTTTGCTTATTACTGGGTATAACAAGCACTGACGTGAAGTCAGAAGCTTTTGCGCGTATGTTCTATTGTCCATACTTCTGTATTGGACACCCTTAATCGAATTTACCATGGTAAATTATGTTGTCCACTCTCCTGTATTGGACACTCTCAATTCGAATTTACCATGGTAAATTCGAATTAAGTGTCCAATACAGGAGAATGGACAACATAATTTACCATGGTAAATTCGATTAAGGGTGTCCAATACAGAAGTATGGACAATAGAACATACGCGCAAAAGCTTCTGACTTCACGTCAGTGCTTGAACCAATTTTTTTTTCGTGACTTTTTAAAAATTTTCTAGGGGTACGGTTCTTGAAATTTTTTTTTTCGTCATTTTTTTCAAATTTTCCTTGGATACGATTCTTACAAAATTTTAAACACGTCTTTATGTTGATTTTCTACTACTAGTTACCAAGCACCAATTCGATCGAATATTTATTTTTTGCGTTATCAAGGAAATAATATTCCAGGTGGGTATAACTCGGAAACCGTTAGACCGATTATGCCTAAAAACGAACTCAACACTCTCTTTCGGATACGCAACCTACCCTGAAAATTGCAAGTCCCTATCTCCTTTCGTTCGAAAGTTATCGAGGCAACGGTCACCCATCTACTGAACTCGCACAAGAATGCTCGAATCTCCAACAATATTTAACCGATCGTATTAAAACTTGGAACTTGGCAGTAGAGTTAGGTTATGAAGGCTCTTGCAAAATTTCAGCAATTTCAAACGAATAGTTACTGATATATAGAATTTTTTTTTTTTATTTTCAATGATTTATTAAAAATTTTCTACAAATGCTATCCTCACCAAATTTTGCAAACATTTCCGCGTTGGCATTCTACAACTAATAACCATGTTTGAATTCAATCGGTTCAGTACTTTTTGGGTTAATGATGAACAAAAACCACGAAATTTCAGAAAATTTCAGATGGCTATAACTCTGAAACCGTTTGGCCGATTATGCTCATAAACAAACTGAAATGTTGCGTTCTGGTGTTCATCCTAACCTGAAAATTTCAAGCCGCTATCTCATTCCGTTCTCAAGTTATCGTGACAACAAAAATATTTTTTAATAATTTTTTAAAAATTTTCTAGCCATACGATTCGCACAAAATTCCACAAACGTGCTTAAAATCATATTCTACAACTACCCACCAAGTTTCAATTCGATCGGATTTATATTGATTGAAAACAAAATTATTACTCGGAAACCACTGGGCCGATTATGCCCATTAACGAACTTGTCCGTCGTATTGAGATGCGCCACCTACCCTGAAAATTTCAAGTTGCTAGCTCTTCTCGTTCTCAAGTTATCGTGGCAACGGCCGGACGGCCGGACGGCCGGACGGCCGGACGGACAGAATGAAATTTGACCTCGAATTCTTCATTGGGGAGTCGAACTTAATCGTTTGAGACCATTTTCGTCAAAAAATTCGAAAGTTACAGACATTTGGGCAAAACTATAACGCGATGTTCCCCAGAACATACGCGCAAAAATATCAAATCATTTGCTGTAATCAGGTCATTTCCAGGAGAAGCATTTTTCTTAAAATTATGTAAAATACCCTTCAGTTCGTTCTCTGTGCATTTTTTCAGATATATTGATCTATCAGCGCTGTTTGGCTCGTTCTCATCCTCTATTGGGTCCCAGTTAGTATCAGATTCGACTTGAATGAAAAATTTATTTAATGTATCCGAAATCTCATTTGGATCTTTGTATTCTTCCCCATTGATAAACAATTTTAGGACTCTATTTTGGCTTTTTTTAGTTGTGTTAATTAATTCCTTTATAGTATTCCATAGCTTGGTTGTATTTGAGTTTGCATTTATAAATTTTTTATGAAAATATTTTTGTTTTGATCTTCTAATGATTCTAAATACTGCCTTCTTGAGCTCAATGAATTTTTCCTTTAAATTAATGTTTGTAGGACATTTTTTGAATTTTACATAAGCTTTATCCCTTTTCCTAACAATCTGCGCTATACTTCTATTGAACCATTGCTTATTTTCAATTATTTTGAAGGTTTTATTTGTTGTTGCTTCTGTTTTGGCTTGTTTGATTATACTTATGAATGTTTCCCCTTTGAATCCAGATTCTAATTTTAAAGTTTTCATCTTTTCATCCACAATATTTTTGAATTTCATTTTATCCAATATTCTTGTAGTAACGGAATTCTTATGATTAGAGGCTTTTGTGGTGGTTTCCAGTTTCAAGACAATTTTTTTATGATCCGATAAAGGTGTATCATGGAGTTTATATGTTCCAATTAATTTTTGGGGTAGAATTATGTGATCAATATTTGTCTTTGATTTGTTTTGTACTCTAGTGTATGCTGTTCTAATTCATTTATGAGGATACATATAGTGTCTAATTGATCCAGATAAAGCTGTGGTATAACAGTTATCCATAATTAAAATGATTTTTTCAAGATATGATACATATTTATTATGTGAAAATAATTATTAACAATAAGTGTAATGTTTGAGGTATAATAAAGTTGCTTTTTTTTTGTTTTGTTTCCAAGAGTTTTGATGACCATCTCTTCTATTCAATTGAAAATATCAAAATTGTTTATGCCTGTGAAACTTTTCAAAGCTGTCACTGTTCAAGATATCACTCTTTGTAGATAACCCGAATATATCAATGGCACAAGTGTTAGGTGGTCTGGTAACAATGTACACAACCAAGTATACTACTAAAATTATTATTGCTGTTCAACTAACTCAAGGGTGCTTGGGTGATACTTATTTCTTCTTCTGAATGAGGTTTTTCAACACAGCAAGTCATCGATACATCCTTCCTCAGTTCTCTTTCGAGGTACTTCCTTGTACTCTGTTTGAAGATGATGTAGTTCCAAGTTGAGTACTCTTCGGTCTATTAGTTATCTTCCTAACGCAGTTTCAATAATTATATTTATATTTGGTTTTCCGGAGGTAAGAATTGAATACACAAACCTATACTAGTAAATTTCACAGGAAGTTGGACAGAATAAAACCAGTACAGAATAAAACCTATACATTTTGGCATTTTTTTCGCCCATGAATTGCATTTGGGCACACAACAATAGTAATTTCTGGTCGAAGACATATTAGATAGGATAATATTATCTACTTTCATTTGAATTTGTCCAATAGAGATGAATGGACAATAGAATATGAGCGCAAAAGCTCCTTACTTCACGTCAGTGCTTGAACCAATTTTAATTTTTGCGGCTGTCACTGCTGTCAGAGGTATGTCATCAGTTGTCGTTGGAATGCTGGATTAATCCAGCGACATGGACGACGTCGTCCAAATGACTGTATACTCATTTGGACGACAAAATCGTTGGTTTTCGGCGACAAAATCGTCTCATGAATTTTCGCCTTTATATTTTCCGTTTTGTGGTAGTCAGAACTGACATTCGATCCTATCAAATTTCAACACACGTCAATCATTGTCAATATAAGATAATCTGGATAAGGCGAAATAATTGTTGAGAGGAAAGGTTTTATTTTCATCAAAAAATAAGTTACTAGAGATTTCTTTCTTGCTAATTTTGAATCATTCATGATATTAGGAAATGGTTAAATCTAATCTCCATGCTCTACGTACAATTCAAATTCCATGATATGTCAACTTTCGTATAAGTCACACCAACTGCCAAGATACAATACAAAAGTCACTAATTTTTCATTAAATTTCAACAGTATTTTACAAAACTTGCCTGAAATAGAGAAAATATCGTCTAATACTCGTTGCAGAAGGCAACGCTCATGCGTACGAAAACTCGCTCCTTCGTCGCTCGTTTTCGAATTTCGCATTCGTGTTTGAATATCAGCCCATTCTGCAACTTGTTTTAGAATATACTATTCATGAAAATATCTTGAGTGGTTCTCCGTATAAGTTTGCGTGAGGTTAAGAAAGAATGACCCTGTTATATCGTACCCCTTCAGCGGTGTAGACCTCATGCAAAACTTAGGCGGCCAAGACTTTGAACCTTTCTACTGCGTCATCGAGGGCGGAAAGAATGGTTTTCTATTCCAGGAAATGCAGGATTTGTTCTTCTACATGCAAATTCTACACGAGGGAGAGAATTCCACCTTACCAAGAAGAGTCAGCGATAAACTTGCGGTGTCTGAACTTCCAGATCTCATGAGAGCGTGTGGATATTATCCGACAGATTTCGAAGTGAGTATTCACCGGGATGGCGTGCGTCATGGTTCTATTTTGGGTTTCCAAAAATTCCACATAATACTGCTCACAAAGAGGTCGCATCAGGCATTGTAGAGAAATATTCTTAAAAAGGACTGACGTGAGGTCAAGAGCTGTTGCGCACATGTTCCATTGTCTATTCACGCCTCATCAAAATCAGTGCGTCGGCTTTCTACAATTTATTATCAGGTTCCAATTGGATTGGATCTGTATATTTTGAGTTATTGAGGAAATAAAAACAAAATTTCAAATGGGTATAACTTCGAAACCGTTCGGCCGATTATGCCCATTAACGAAATTAACTGGTGCATTCAGATGTGGAACCTGCCTAAAAAATTGTAAATCGCTATCTCTTTCCGTTCGAAAGTTATCGTGGCAACGGTCACTTTTCCAACTAATGGACCCGCCCAAGGCTGCTAGGCTTCCACTATGAATACGTTCCGTAAATCAACCAAAGTAACCAATTTTTTCAGGACCGGTAACTACTCTGGTGAGATTGTCATCTGTCAGTTGTTTAAGTTTATAGGTTAATTTTTTTTTAATATTCGTGATATCAGTTAACTTGAAGTGGAACAAATAATATCTAATCTATCTCAATTAAAGAATCCATTATAATAGCAACAAAAATTTGTAGTTTTTGAATATATTATCTAAAACCAGTTGAAACATACCACAGAACACTTTTGACATCCAAACAATAACAAACCAAAAGAACCAAAGAAATTCGTCGGTTGTTCTGGTGCCTGAAAATCTACCGCTTTCTTAGGAACCAAGTTCCGTAAATAACCTATATTTCAGGAACCAACCGAACATTTCATATTTACGGAACGGAAAAGTAGTAGTATTCCTTGTCTATGGTAGTAACCGCAACAACCAAGGTGATTTACGGAACGTATACTATGTTTTCAATATCTTCGAACTTGGTTGTAAAGTTAGGTTTTCATGGCTCTCGCAGAATTTCAGAGATATTGGACGGATACTTTCTGAGATACGGAATTTTTTCCATGATTGTTTTTTTAATTTTCAAGTGATACGATCCTCATGAAATTTCACAAAAATTTGCGCGTTGGCGTTCTACAACTGTTTACCACGTTTGAATTCGATCGGATCAGTATTTTTTGAGTTATCGAGGAACCAACAACAAAATTTCATGTGGGTATAACTGCAAAACCGTCTGGGCGATTTTGACTACTAATGAATTTAAATGTCGCATTCGGATGCGCAACCTACCCTGAATTCGCAATCTCGGTCCCAAGTATTTCTTCGATAACCCCTATGATATAGATCTAATCTCGTTCAAATTTGAAACTTGGCTTTAGAATTAGGATTTGAAGGTTTTTCAGCCATATCGGACTGATAGTTTCTGAGAAACATAATAATTTTTTTTTATTTTTTAGTGATACGATACTCGCGAAATTTGGCATAAGTACCTATTTGTGTTGGCATTCTATAAATAATTACCAAGGTTCAATTTGATCTCATCTGTATTGTTTGAAAACAAAATTTATAGGTACTCGGAAACTATTTTGTCGATTATGCCCATTAACGACGTTTTTCATCGCATTTGGACGTGCAACCTACCCTGAACGCGTTGTCGTGACAACGGCTGGCTGGACAGGATCGAATTTGACGTAGAATTCTTCATCAGTGAATCGATTATAATCCTTTGAGATCATTTTCGCCAAGAAATTCGAAAAATACAGACCATCTTAGGTAATAATACAGCATTTAGGGAGTTTTCTGTTGGGGGTAGTTCCAGGATCAATGGTGTGAATTTGAGTTTGTACTATTTGATTATTGTGCGGTAAGAGAACGAATTTTTGCGCGCATGTTCTGGGGAACATCGCGATATCATTTTGCCCAAATGTATATAATTTTCGAATTTTTGCCGGAAATGGTCTTAAAAGAATGGGTTCGACTGCCTGATGAAGAATTCGAGGTCATAGTTTATTCTGTCCGGCCGTTGCCACGATAACATGAGAACGGAAAAATATAGCGACTTGTGTTTTTCAGGGTAGGTGGCGCGTCTCAATACGACGGACAAGTTCGTTAATGGGCATAATCGGCCCCAAGGTTTCAGAGTAATAATTTTGTTTTCAACCAATACAGATCCGATCGTGTTGAAACTTGGTGAGTAGCTGTCGAATACATACATGAAGACGTATGTGCAATTTTGTGAGAATCGTATCACTAAAAATTAAAAAAAAAAATATTTTTCGTCTCACGATAACTTGAGAACGGAAAGAGATAGCGACTTGCAATTTTTAGGGTAGATTGAGCATCCGAATGCAACATTTGGGTTCGTTAACAGGCATAATCGGCCTAACAGTTCTGGAGTTATACCTATCTGAAATTCTGTCTTTTTCCAACTTAACTAGAAAATTTTTTAAAAATTATTCAAATTCCTTGAAAAAATAATCTCAGAAACCATCTGTTTGATATCGATGAAATTTTGCAGAAAGCTTCAAAACCTAACTCAACAGCTAAGTTCCAAATTTGAATACGATCGAATCTATATTGTGGGAGATCTGAGCAGCGTTGAGTTAGTTCAATAGCTGGATGGGTGACCATTGCCACGATTTCTTTCGAACTGAAAGCGATAGCGTTACGCAATTTTCAGGGTAGGTTGCGTATCCGAATGGGACGGTTATGTTCATTATTGGGTAAAATCAGCAGAACGGTTTCAAAGTTATACCCATCTGGAATATTGTTTTCTCGGTAACTCAAAAAATATAGATCCGATCGAATTGAAACTTGATGAGTATTTGTAGAATATCGACGCAAAGAGGTTCGTGCAATTTTGTGTGGATCGTATCACTAGAAAATTATTAAAAAATTATTAAAAAATATTATTTATCTCACGATTACTAGAGAACGGAAATACATAGCGACTGGCAATTTTCAGGGTAGGAGTGTGCCTACTAATACGAATACGACGTTATATTAATCTGAAATTTGATAATTATTTCCTCAATAAACAAAAAATACGATGCCGATTTCAAAGGTGGTAATTAGTTCTAGAATGCCGACACCAATATTTTTGCAAAATTTTGTGGAGATCGTACTACTAGAAAAATTTAAAAAATCGTTGAAAAAAATTCTATATATCAGAAAGTATTCGTCTGACATTGCACTAAAATTTTGCGAAAACCCTCAAAACCTAATTCTAAAACCCATGTTTTTTTTTAAACGATGTTAAATTCGATTACGTCCAATAGAGGTGAATGGACAATAGAACATGCCCGCAAAAGCTCCTGACTTCAAGTATTTGAACCAATTTTTATCTAGTCTATGGAATCTTTCTTATACTGGCTCAATGTAGGTACCTAAGTTACTTTTATTGATATCAATGAACTCAATGAAAAATTATATACGATTTACACTTATTTATTCAATATTGTGACGCGTTTCGTCGACACAGCGACTTCATCAGACTACATCATACTAAATTCTTAACAAGATATTATCTCCCTATACCTAGATGACATGGACACAGAATCATTTAAAACTAATTACATGAGAAATTTATTTAAAAACAATTACATAATAGACTTATTTAAAACTAATTACATGAGATTTCACTGCTGGTTTCTTTGTACACATTAACAATAATTCATTCCTAATGCTTTTATAAATTGATTCTCTATTTGAATAGATTGAGTAACGGTGAAAAATTTAGGAAACCATCCCATACGGATACAATCATTCATCGATCCTCGTGTCATCCATTCGAACATAAAGTCGCGGCATTTCATAGTATGTTACACCGGCTAATTATTATACCTTTATCCGAAGAAAATTATGGTACAGAATTAGAAATTATCGAACAAATAGCGGTGAACAATGGATATAACACAGAGTTAATCAGAAAAATGTTGACGAAAAAACAATTTAGAAAAACAATTAGTCTAGTATTTCCAGAAATTAAGGATAAAAATAAAATATTCAATAGCTTAACATATTTTGGTACACCGAGTCAACAACATAAAAGATTTCTTCAAAACCAACAGGTGAATATCTCATTCCGGACAAATAATAACCTTGCCAAACTCATAAAGAACAATAAATCGAAAAGGAATAAAGAAGATAAATCCGGTTTTTATCAATTAAATTGCGGGAGTTGTGACAAATCATATATAGTAAAAACTGGTAGAAATTTTGGCATAAGAATAAAGGAACATCATCACAGCTACAAAAACAACAAAATTAATTCAAATTATTCGAATCATTTATTAGCAGAAGGACATAAGTTCAACCCGGATTTCAAAATTCTACACAATTTGAATAAAGGTGCGCAACTCGATTACTGGGAAATGGTCGAAATAAATAGGGAAAAACATACGGGTAATTTAGTTAATGAACAATTAGATCTAAATTTTTCACCGTTACTCAATCTATTCAAATAGAGAATCAATTTATAAAAGCATTAGGAATGAATTATTGTTATTGTTAATGTGTACAAAGAAAACAGCAGTGAAATCTCATGTAATTAGTTTTAAATAAGTTTCTCATGTAATTAGTTTTAAATGATTCTAAGTCCATGTCATCTAGGTATAGGGAGATAATAACTTGTTAAGAATTTAGTATGATGTAGTCTGATGAAGTCGCTGTGTCGACGAAACGCGTCACAATATTGAATAAATAAGTGTGAATCGTATATAATTTTTCATTGAGTTAATATGGATTTGCATCAAGTAAAAGCCACAAGCATTAAATTTTTGTTATCAATGAAGCGAAATTGATTTTTTCCTGCAGATTGAGACTTTCATAGTAGACATAAAGTATCGAAACTTCGATGAAGATAGATCAATAAAAGAAGTCATATCGTTCCTCGAATTTGTAAAACTGTACGTGAATCACAAACCAGTATACGGATATTCATTGGCCACTTTAGAGAACACCTTCAATACCTTCATCGAAAGCGTAGAAGATCCCGTACCTGGCATGATAAAAAGAGATGACTTCTTGGGATTGCTAACGGAAGAAGGTAAATTTCAATAAACTACACAGGTCGATAATTTCTATAGATGCCACAAAAGATGATTCTGACAAGTATTTCGGTAAATATTTTGCCGAAGTCTCAACAAGAAGATTTAATGATTATTGTTCACCGAGGAGTAAACCGCTAGAAATTCTGGTGTACAAAAAAGTGCTTCTTATAGCGAATTCCATTGGTAGAACTCGTGCGCACTGAGTGCATGAATCGTATTGCATTGGAGAATTTGGTCGAGCATTTTGACACATTTTGACGTCCAGTGCAACATTTATTGCACTCAGTGCGGCAGTGCACCACAAGTTTTGCCAATGGAATTCGCCATTAGAGTTCCTATTCAATTCCGAGGATTCCCTATTGAATTCCGTAGAATTACTATTGAATTCTGACTTCACGTCAGTGACAATAACTGACAACTCTGTATATTAATGCCAACTGGCTATTAGTTTTACCGTAGGTCGAAATAAAAAAAAATTGGTTCAAGCACTGACGTGAAGTCAGGGGCTTTTGCGCGTATGTTCTATTGTCCATTCTCCTGCATTGGACACCCTTAATCGAATTTACCATGGTAAATCATGTTGTCCATTCTCCTGTATTGGACTCTCTTAATTCGAATTTACCATGGTAAATTCGAACTAAGTGTCCCATACAGGAGAATGGGCAACATAATTTACCATGGTAAATTCGATTAAGGGTGTCCAATACAGGAGAATGGACAATAGAACATACGCGCAAAAGCCCCTGACTTCACGTCAGTGCTTGAACCAATTTTTATTTCGTAATTTTTTTGAAATTTTCTAGGGGTACGGCTCTTACAAGAATTTTTTTCGTCATTTTTTTCGAATTTTCTAGGGGTACGGTTCTTAAAAAATATTAAACACGTCTTTATGTTGATTTTCTATTAATAGTTACCAAGCTTCAATTCGATCGAATCTTTATTTTTTGAGTATCGAGAAAATAATATTCCAGGTGGGTATAACTCGAAAACCGTTAAGCCGATTATGCCCAAAAACGAACTTAACTCTCCCATTCGGATACGCAACCTACCCTGAAAATTCCAAGTCTCTATCTCCTTTTGTTCGAAAGTTATCGAGGCAACGGTCACCCATCTACTGAACTCACACAAGGCTGCTCGAATCTCCAGCAATATTTAACCGATCGTGTTAGAACTTTAAACTTGGCAGTAGAGTTGGGTTCTAAAGGCTCTTGCAAAATTTCAGCAATTTCAGATGAATAGTTACTGATATATATAATTTTTTTTTTAATTTTCAATTTCCAGTTTAAAACCATCCGTTCAAAACAAAACTGGCATGCATATAAAGGTCACGATTCTAATATTTGATGCTAAATTTCAGATAGATCGAGTGATCGGTTTCGGAAATATTCATAAAAAAAGGTTTTAACTAAAAATGGTCATTACTCATAACTCTGAAACCGCTTGGTGGATTTCGCCCGTTAATGAACTTAGCCGAGATATTTACGCTCCAAAATTATCCTTCAAATTTCAACTCTCTAACATATTTTGTTCGAGAGTTATCTTGCTAAGGGCCGGACTGGCCGGCGAGACGGTCTGACAGAATTGGATTTGACCCTGGATTATTCAATAGTGAGTCGAATTCAATCGTTTGCGACCATTTTCGGCAAAAAATTCCAAAAATACAGACATCCGCTGTTCCTTGAACAGCGCGAAAAAACTGACTCTCCCATTTCAATTCTAATATCATCTCCGGACGATATTTCGTCCTTGAAACTGGCTTCATTTGCAGAAGAGCGTCTATTTTTCTTGTGATTGGTGGTGGGTGTAATAATTTGGTTGCAGATCAAATACATATAAGTAACTTCTTCAAGTTAATAACTATGTGGAATACTCACTTCGAAATACTGCAGCTAACGAATCGCACAATAGTTTCTAATTACATTTCAAAACCCTTCACACTTTGATTACGCTTTATAGTAGGGGAGCCCACGTAGCTAATTCGGGATTTACTCGAGCGTCATAGAGAGCTATTGGGTTGTCAAGCTTAGATGATAAGAAGAAAAAAATGTTATATAATATATACCTGTTCATCGGTGGGGTGAGCGGATATAAATTTTCAAAAATGTAAAAAAAAACCGTTACGTGGACATACTCGAGCGCGTCAGATATTGATAGCATCTGTGTCCTACGTATTTTAAAACATGTACATATGTTAATCTGACCGTTTCCATGATGGAGGTGATCATACGTAAGGGTTGAAAATGAAAAAAAAATTTTTTTTATCGAGCTCGTCTGATTTTCTGAGGGGGCGTTTAGTGAACCTTAAAAGATGCTCTTGTTAATAATCTGACGATTGGGATGTAACGCAAACTCGTGGTCATTATTAGAATATGCAAAAAAAAATTGCCATTTAGAAATACTCAAGCGCGTCAGATTAAGATATATGTGGTTCATCAATATGGCCTAGACCTGCTGTCTCCTAATCTGACGATTGTCTGGAGGGATTCGCTAAATCTGACAATAAAAATTTTTTTTTTAGTTTTTTTAAATCATTGAACTTAATTAATCGAAAAGCTCAGGAAATAGCGTGCAAATGAAAAAGCTTATGTTGTTTTGAGGAGAATATTTATACAAATATTAATTATACAAAATTTAATTTTTAATTTTTTCGTGATTTTCGAAGAATCGGTCAGCTCCGACGATATTCCAAAGTAATGATACATTTTTGTAAAGTTTCTAATGAAAATTTGATTGCTTTTTGTAAAGTACTTTCACCACAAAATACACAATTCACATTAATATCACTCAATCACTCATAGTAATTATTTATTAACTATAATTCACATAACTTTTATTAAAATCGCAAAATAACCTAATACGTTGGAAATCCGTTGTAAACAAGATCATACCGCGAACGAGTCTGCGTGACCTGCTGTCATGGCAACAGAAACCGGAGTGGGACAGAGTGAGAGAGCAATAGATAGAGAAAGAGTGAGAGGAGAATAGAAACACGGGGAAGGGAATATAGGCATGGCATAGCTGCACGCATTAAACTTTATCAATTAATTTTTATTACTTCGGCTTGTGAAAATCGTCAGATTATATATTTTTCGTAATTCTTGCATTATTCCCTTCAAAATAAAAAAAAAATTACCACGCTCGAGAATGTCAAGATGTCGTTTTTTTTTACAACTTTGTAACCCTCCCCCTTCTTTACGTCACTCTCAAATTGTCAGATTAATGGAACATACACTTTTTAGCATGTAACTAACTCACCCTACCTTAATCTGACGCGCTCGAGAATTTCCGATGATCAACTTTTTTTTACTAATCTGATGCTTTATCCTTGACGGGCGGCCATATATATATGGCTCATGTTTGGTGGAAAAACTTAACCAGGTACAAGGTATCCCCCTATATATTAATCTGCCGCGCTTTAGTAAATCCCAAAATCCCCGCTTGGGCTCCCCTACTATTAATATAATGTCTCAAACTATATTTTTACAAACAGTGTTGTACTGACTGAACTCATAATTACATCTCTGAGTCGATATTCTTTGGAACTGGTAGTAACTAGGTCAGCGCATCCGCCATTTAGTTCCAAAAATAAAAACTATTCTATAACCTGACTGCGGTGACTCTTACTGGGTCCAATTGCAAATCTAAACCATTCAGGGACCCACTCAAATACCCACGCAAAATTTCATCAAAATCGGTGACTTCGTTTAGGAGGAGTTGAAACACATACACACTTACTATAAGGAATATTTATTAATATACTAGCTGGCCCGGCAGACTTCGTACTGCCTCCTCAACGCCTGCCCAACGCCAACGCCAACGCCAACTCCAAATCCAAATCCAACTCTAACTCCAACTCCATCTCGACCTACGACTCCATCTCGACCTACGACTCCAACTACGACTCCGACTCCTACTCCGACTCCGACTCCGACTACGACTCCGACTCCGACTCCGACTCCGACTCCGACTCCGACTCCGACGACTCCGATTCCGACTCCGACGACTCCGAATCCGACTCCGACTCCGACTCCGACGACTCCGAATCCGACTCCGACTCCGACTCCGACTCCGACTCCGACTCCGACTCCGACTCCGACTCCGACTCCGACTCCCGACTCCGAATCCGACACCGACTCCGACTCCGACTCCATTTCCACCTCCATCTCCATTTCCACCTCCATCTCCATTTCCACCTCCATCTCCATTTCCACCTCCATCTCCATTTCCACCTCCATCTCCATCTCCACCTCCAACTCCAATCCAACTACAACTACTACAACTCCAACTACAACGACAACTCCATAACCAATGCCAACCACAATACCTACTCCAACTTCAACTCCAACCCCAACGCCAACTTCAACGCCAACTCAAACTCCAACGCCAAAAACATTTTCCAGTAGACCAAATTGTAAATCTAAACCATTCTCGAATCTCCACGAACACACACAAAAAATTTCATCAAAATCGGTCCAGTCTTTAGGAGGAGTTCAGTCACATACACACGCACACAAGAAATATATATATTAAGATAATTATTATTATTATCCTGATCCTCCAAGGTCTTCCCAAAGGAGACCCCTCATAAGCTCCTGAGAGAGTAAGCTCTCTGTGTAGGCTTTACTACTGTGTCCTTACGCTACCTTAGGTACAGCATTGTCAATTTTTGATCCAACAATGCATGGTGGCGATTACTGTACGTAGAAAATTTCACTCCTAGCCTCGAGATTGAACTTGGGGCCTCCGGCTCCTGAGTCAAACGCTCTACCACTGAGCCAATCGCATTTAAAATATCAGAAGTGTCTTTGTAATATACATAATTTTTTGAAGCATCCACGTGACGTCTGGACCTCAAGCGCGCTCGTTCATTCAATGATCATATTTCACGGTTTAATTTTCTGTTCCGAAATTTAAGAATTTGGTGCGAGAGAAACCAATTTCGGAACAAGCTTCTAAGATTCTTCTCACTTCACTCACCTTTTGGAATACACATTTATAACGCCGTACACTACTGAAAAAAATGGTTAGTATAGAGACCGTTATGCCAAGAAAAAAAATTACAAACGGACATATTATGATGATGATGAGCAGGGCTTTGAGTACAGTAGAGCTTTGATTAATGTATTTTTCTTTATTTCTAGCAGTCTCAAGGATAGTATTAATAATGCCAGTTTTTATATTTTGTTTATAGTCTAGTCAACAAGTGATTTTTAGATCAATTAATTTTTTCTGTATTCTCCGAAAATTATGATTGAGTTGTCATTCGATTTGGAATGGCATGTAGATAGTTTTTGAGGAAATGCTCATGCCGCTCGCAAAAATTGCAATAATTATAAGTAATTAAGTGAAAAAAGAGGGGGTTTGGTTTTTCGCCACAGAGGGCTGAGAATAAACCCGAAAATACTTACTCCGGCTTGCGCAAGCCTCGCCCCCTACGGACCTTCAATGAATAAATATTATTTAAATTTATTAAATATGAAAATAAAAATTTGAAAATATTCAGGCGCCTGCAGGATAGATCAATAAACAATGATCCGTGGTCCAAAAATTTTTATCGTGATTTTTCAATTAGTTATCCATTAGTTAATCAACAATTTTTTGTTGCACGAACATTAACATTGCAAGTGCGATAACTGTTTAGCAATTAATCTGAGAAATTTTTCCTTTCGTTGAGCCCTTTTTCAAAGGTCTTGGAATAGATTCCCGTTGGAAATATTAAAAAAATTTTAATTTCCGTTTTGTTATTAAAAATTTACTTTAGTGAAATTATAAAAATTCATTAAAAATTGAAAAAACTTTTTTTATAATATTCCTATTGATTCGTTTTCTTTGATGATCAGAATCTACTCAAAACTGATTTTAAATAATTTTTATCTCCAATTGTTTAAAAATTTGTAACAAACAAATGCGTTGTTTATGAAATAATTTAAAAATTTTTATTTGTTAACATAATCTTTGATGATAATTATGATTAAAAAAAAAACCGTTTCACAAAAAATTTGTTTTATTGCTTACATACCTACGCTAAATAACAATTTTTTTTACCACTTTTTATGAAAATTAAGGAGCCATTTTATTTTAATCACTAATTATCTTGGTCTTTGATATTGAGAAATTGATAAAATAATTCGATCATTATAAAATTTTAAATGTTTATTTAATAAACAATTTGTTACAAACAAATTAATACTTGTTTTTTTCTTTTTCTATTTAAAAAAACAAAAACATCCATCGTATCATTTAAAAAATTTATATTTTTCATTGAACTTTTAATTCAATATTTTTTTTCATTTAATTAATTAATAAATTAAATTAATTTGTTTTTTCAGATAAAAAAAAAAGAACACAAAGAGATAATTCATTTGTTTAAAACAAATTGTTCATTAAATAACAATGAAAATTTGAATAATAATCGATTTTTTTTATATCAAAGACCAAGATAAATAATGATTTAAAAATATGGTTCCTTAATTTTCATAACAAGTGGTAAAAAAAATTGTTGCGTTTTTAAGCAATAAATAATTTTTTTTTATTAATGACGGTTTTATTTTTAAAAATCATAATTATCATCAAAGATTATGTTATAAAAAAAAAATTTTAAATTATCTTATAAGCAAAGAATTTGTTTATAACAATTTTTTAAACAATAGGAGGTTAAAATTATTAAAAATATTTTTAAGTAGCTTCTGATCATGAGAAAACTGATCGATAGTGATATTATAAAAGAAAGTTTTTTTCAGTGTTTAATGAATTAAGCTACTTTATAATTTTTCACTTAAGTAAATAGCTAGTAACAAAACGAAAATTAAAGGTAATTTTTTAATTTTTCCAACGGGAATCTATTCTAAGACCTTTGAAAAATTGCGATAAAAATTTATGGACCACGGATTATTGTTCATTGATCTATCCTGCAGGCGCCAGAATTTTTTATTTTCATATTTAATATGTTTAAATAATATTTATTTATTAAAGGTCCAAAGGGGACGAGGCTTTCGCAAGCCGGAGTACCCGTTTTTGGATTTAATTTCAACCCTCTGGGAAAATATAAATATTGGTCCTACAGTTCCGGGAGTTAGCACTTTCTTTAGTAATTTTCCATCTCTTTTAGAACCTTTTTTCAAATTTGAATTATCTCAAATAGTTTATGAGATGTTGAAAACCCCAACCCTCTTTTTTATCACTTAATTGTTTATAACTATTGCAAATTGCAATTTTTCGAGCGGTCTAAGCATTTTCTCAAAAACTATCTACATGCCATTCCGTATCGAATTACACCTCAATCATAATTTTCGGAGAATACGCATAGGGTAAATGCACTGGTTCTCGACCAGTTAACATAATTTTCAACTTTAAAAGGATCAAATTAATATCTAATCAAGACAAATTTTATTGAATTTGATGTTCAAGGTTTCTGTGGGAAGTTAGGAATGAAAAAAACTCAATTTGTGAACTTTATTTTCACAAATAACCAATGAAATTGCAATAAAAAGAGAAAAAGTGCAAAAACACTGGTTCTTGACCACCCCACTGAATTCTCGACCATTTTTGCGTCGGTTCTCGACCGCAACATTTCTCTTCCTCGCGCTAAATAGGTAGGTATATAAAGATTTTCTACACAAAGACAGGTGGGAAAAAGAAACCTCTTTGTCATTTATGAAATACCTAGATGAAATAGAAAATTAAAAATCATGTAACAAACTTTTAATGAATTTCCTCTCAAAATACATAAAAAACTTAAAAATACATTCAAACTTTGGTTTTGAAATCTTTGGTAAGAATTGGCGAACATAATATATATCCTACGCTTTGGTTTTGGATACTTTGGTAAATATTTGGAATCATAATAAAATTCAACTTAAAATAATATCAGCACAAATCACATTTGTAGTGTGCATTTTTTGTGATACCATTTATCACAAAAATCGCAACCGATATTTTTTCTTTCGTCATCTTCAGTGTCACTATTTAATTCGTCCTGACACAGGGCGCAAGGAATCTTTTTCGTCTGAGTTTCAGCAGTTTCATTCTGCATAGTGGTTTTATTTTTTTTTAATAATTTGTTTCTACGGTCTAATTTCAGTCTATTTCTTTCCTCTCTCTTCATTTGAATTTCTAGATTCTTTTTCTCTTTTTCCTCATCTTTCAGTCTATAAAACTCCCTCCATTTATTGCACGAAATTGCACTAGGGGCTTTTCCCATGTTCTTTCGATTCGTTTTTATGCCTTTTCTGGAAGTGTCTGGATATATGAGATGATTTTCGAAAGCTTGATTGAATGATGATTGGTCGTTATTATCCGTTACAGTTATTAATGGACGTCGTGGTGTTTCATTTGTGTTATTCTGTTCATTGCATACTACTTGTTCTTCTCCTTGTTCTTTGTACTCTGATCTATTTTCTGTCATGATAACAATGTCGATTCCATTAGCTCCAGGAACAACATTATTGTTTTTTGATGGTTCATTGATGCTGGAACTGATGAAATCAAGATTCATAAATGGATCAGATATATCAATAACTGGAAGATCATCATCAGTTGTGAAAGCTTTCACAACTGAATCAGTAAAACAACTGGGAAGGATGATGTTCGTCATATCAGAGATCAGGTTATCTCTGGTTGTATTAACGTCTGTTTCTATATCATTATTGTTGATTTCAGCCTGAGGGAACATTGGATGACATGTTGACTGTTGTAGATTTTCCTTATCTTCCTCTGCAAGTTTTTCTGGTGTAATGCTTATTGTGTTTTCAAGCGAATTTATTTCATTTAGTATAACTTCTGTGTTGATGCCGTAAGTTTCTAATTCTCTCCTTATTTTATTTATTACTTTCTTACTTGACCTTATATCTCTTTGCGTGATATTCTCGCTCGAACGTCGTCTGACATTAGCCTGCGTTTTTTTCAATCTTTCAGAGCTGTCTACTACACATTTTGTGAAGTCAACGGCATCTGGTTTCAGCGGGAAAAGTCCACATTTTCTGAAGCCATTCTTTACCTTTGCTTGGAAATCTTCTGTGTCTGTCAAAACTTCATTGAAGATGGAACAGAAGTTCGTCTTTGTGACACAAGCATTTATATTTTCAGGCCTATTTTGCCAAAGACAAACTGTCCTTTTCCAATCGGCTTTCATGGCCCTAAAAACACTAACATCAGCTGGCTGCAGAATATGAGTTGTGTTTGGCGGTAAAGCGTATAAAATTATTTTATTTTCATCGCACCACTGACTTATCGCCATCGTAAGATGCGATTTGTGACCGTCCACAAATAATATTATAGGTCTCGGAATATTTTCTGTAGTTAACCAGTTATTAAAGTCATTTGTGAGATACTCGAAAAAGACTTCCGATGTCATCCAACCTTTTTCAGATCTGCCCAATACCCAGCTACTCGGCATGTTGTCAATTAGTGCTCTTGGTGGTCTAATATAAGGGAAAAGAACCAAAGGCGGTGCGCATTTACCATCAGCATTAAATGTTATCAAAACCGTGATATTTTCCTTCTCATTACCCTTTTGAATGCAATATAAATTTTTGAAGCCTTTTGGGCCCAAGACTTTTCCCGATTTTGGGCATAGGGCGAATCCGGTTTCATCCCCGTTGAATATTCTCTTTGGATCTTCCATTACATGGGCTAAGTTATTCTCATTTAAAAACTGAAGCAATTCCGCGAACCAATTTCGAATCGACTTTTCTGAAACGATCGCTCGTGCTTTATTTATTCCCTCTGCTTCCCTCAGACTTATTTCGGGGTTCCTCTTCAGAAAGTTTAAATACCACGTTTGCTGCGGAACACCATTTTTGAATATGTCTTTTTTGGCGTCCGATGCTATTCTGCACACCGTATTTATGAGCATTTTTTTTTTACCGGAAATCCACATTTGGCGAGATTTATCACCCAATTTTTTATTCGCTCTTCTCCTTCGACACTCAGCAATGGAGGAGGCCCAGGTTTCCTCAGCGAATCCGGAACTCTACCAGAAAGTCTGTCTATTAAGGTGGTTTTCGGTACATTAAAGTGACGACTTGCTTCCCTTATTTTCATTTTATTCTGCCGAATTTCAAATAACGCCGCCTTTAATTGTTCCTCATCATATCGAAACATTTTACGAATCACCTTGGATTTAGGTGTTGCTCTGTTGTTTTGCGTGTTGCTTCGTTTTTTTGTTGGAGCCACTAGAATAAAAAAAAATAATTTGGGGACCCCCAATTTTTTTGTTATAGCGGGATGCGGTCGAAAACTAAAATTTAGGCTAAACTGATTCTCGACCACTAGTGGACGAGAACTGAGGACGAACGAATTGGTTCTCGACCATGAATAAATAATATACAAAAATGAATTATTTTCAGTCCTCATTTGGTGGTCGGAAACTAATACCTGAAGAGTAGATACATATAAATATATATCCTTGTATAAAAACAAGGCAATGTTTCAAAGACAATATTTGATGAGGCATGATGAAATATTTGTAGATACATATTGGTTCTCGACCATTTTGGTCGAGAAATGAAATCTCCAGTTTTTCCAATACTAGTTCGTGACCACCGAATAATGAGCAAAAAAAAAAAAAAATTTAGTCTGTTTTGATTGAAAAACACAAGGATAAAACACTAATGAGTAACACTAAAGCAAAATATAAAAAAATAATCAAATAAGAAATAAATTACTTACTATTTCCTAATCAGGTATTTCTTACGATTTTCGTAACTTTGAGGACGTTAGATACTCTCACTATGGAAGACGACAATACACTGATTTTTAGCGCGAAAAGTACAAACTTTATCCCCACTATGCAAATGACATAGAATGAGTAGGCAGGCCCGCCGCTAGCTGTTTCATCGCCCGCGTGCAATACCGATTATGCCGCCCTACGACTACTTACTCTGAGTTTCGTCAAAAAAGGATAATTAATGTTTTTTCATTATGGTGGAAAAAAAGAATAACAACTTAACGAAGATCAAGAATCCGTGGTCAAAATAGATTCTGTCATCATATCTACCGACAAGAGACATGTCATATTTATTTCTGGTTCTATTCAAAATCGTTGTTCATCATGATATAAAATATCTCCTATTGTAAAAAATTATGTATGATTGAATGCGAAATGACAAATGAAATAACCTAAGCTAGTTTCGGATTAATAATTTTTAGCACCCTTGTTTTTTTTAAATTACACTTTTTTATGCGCATTTTCTGAGGAACATCGCGTTATCATTTTGCCCAAATGTCTGTAATTTTCGATTTTTTTTCCGAAAATGGTCTCAAACGATTGAGTTCGACTACCTGGTGAAGAATTCGAGGTCAAATTTGATTCTGTCCGGCCAGCTGGCTGGCCCCTCGTCCTTCCGTTGCCACGACAACTTGAGAACGGAAAAAGAAAACGACTTGAAATTTTCAAGGGTAGGTGGCGCGTCCAGATACGACGGACAAGTTCTTTTATGGGCATAATCGATCCAATGGTTTCCAAGTGATAATTTTGGCATCAACCAATACGATTGGGAAATTTTCTGAGAATCGTAACACTAGAAATTTTTTTAGAAATTATTAAAAAATATTATTTGTCACGATAACCTGAGAACGGAAAAAGATAATGACTAATAGCAATTTTTAGGGTAGGTTGAGCATCTGAAGGCGACATTTGAGTTTGTCAGGGACGGGCCGAAGCCAAATTTTTGGGGGGGAAAAGCATTGAAAATTTTACAACTGTGCACGAAGGATTCCATAAAAAATTCCAATTCCGGAACACAGATCATATACTAATTTATAGATGGAATAATTAAGTACAGCATTCTGTGGAAACCTTAGACTTAATAAGGTCTAAGTTGGAAACATAGAAGTAGGTACGATTTATTATTGAAATTTTGAAAAATCATATCTCCGAAAGTATTAGCTTGTTAGAGTTGAAAATTATATC
Source organism: Halyzia sedecimguttata (assembly GCA_937662695.2). Taxonomy (NCBI): domain Eukaryota; kingdom Metazoa; phylum Arthropoda; class Insecta; order Coleoptera; family Coccinellidae; genus Halyzia; species Halyzia sedecimguttata. The sequence continues at coordinate 7,644,425 of OW569414.2, read as the reverse complement.
TTTAATTCTTATGGCGAAATTGTATTTAAAAAAAATATTGAATTTGAAATTTGTAATGTAAAAAAATTTTTTTTTTCGTTACTCCGAAACAATTACGCCGATTTTGTCCAATAACGAACTTAACCGAGATTACTCTGAAAATTTCAACTGTTTAGCTCATTCCGTTCGAGAGTTATCGTCTTAACAGAGGGCCGGCTGGACCTCTGTAATTCGAAAATTACAGACATTTGGGCAAATTGCTAAGCACTCTGTTCCGAGGAACAAGAGCGCCTAAAAAGGAGCAAACTGCGTACACACATATTTACGTTGCTAAATTCAATAGAAATGAAAGCTTTTTAAAAGGCCGCCCGACAGTTACAAACAGCTCAAATTGGTACCAGGAAATATTCCAACTCCATTGAAGTTTTTCCAACTGCTTCGAAATTTTTTCCAACTCCTTCGAAAATTTTCCAACTGTGTTGAAAATTTGCCAACTCCGTTCAACATTGGGGGAATCATCAACCCCCGTGGGCACCTAACTTACGCCTGCTAACTGAGAAGAAAGCTCAGAGGGGATTCCCCTAACTTCGCCAGTCCTGCTTTTCATTTAATGACAGACGACTTTTAGATTTGCATCTTAGTTTTAACGGATTCCAATAGGTGGCGGTGTTAACGTGGTTCGGTCGGTTTTTTTCCATGCGATGACATTTCCTATACTTAAGGTGGGGTGGGTATATTATGACAATGACTTGAATTACGTGATGAGTCGCTCGATTTGCCGCCCCCCAGGACGTGCGCCCGCGTGCGGTGCACGCTTTGCACGCCCGCTTACGGCGGGCCTGTGAGTAGGATTGGTCGACAACACGTACGGCGATTATTTCTGCAGAAAGGGATACAATTATCTTATTATTTTGTTTTGAATCCCTTAATGGTCGAGATCTACTGCTGGTCGGAGAACCAGTGCATGTACCCTACTTAAAAAGCACTTGGTGACTAGACTATTATGACTAATATTATATGAACCAACATGAACAATAAAACTATATAAATCAGTGTTTGAATTTTGAATTATGACAAAAGACGCTTGAAAAAAATACAAAATGAAATACTTATTCACACCACTTATATTTTAGGAGAACCTTTCACTTTATCTCAGGTCAATAAATGCATGGAAATTCTATTGGGTGCACAAGGTGCCTCCGAAGGTGGACATTATCTTTTTGATTTCATACCAGAGGTAAATTTTCAATATATTTTGAGCAATAAGTGATCAATTATGTTCCAGGAAATAGATTATGATTCTTTCATAGATGATATACTTGGAATTGACATGGATAGGGATAACATTGATGTGGGTGATGCTGAAACCAAATCAGACAATACATCTTCCTCGATTTCGATCTCAGAAGAAGCATGATAACACAAACAATTTTTAATCGATATATTATTAAAGCTCCGACAAATAAATACATTTTTACAAGCAGAAAATTTCGAGATGTTACTGTTTCATGATAATAAGGCTCACTTTTTCTTGCTTTTGCTAGAATTTCCCTGCTTTGCTTTCCTTTCAATTTGCATCTGTTTCAACTTCATGCTGAGTTTTGATTGTGCCTTTTGGTGATTTTCCTGATTAAGTTTCGTATACGGATGATTAAATTTTTCTTTCTCATCTTTTCGTACTGCTTCCCCACAACCGTGGATTTCAGGTAGACTGTGACTAGGACAAAATCTTCCTTTACAATATTTACAGTCGATAGCGAAATTAGCAATGCTCGTTTTACACTTGGAGAATGAACAAGAATTGTCTAGTTTTTTCACATTTTCTAGCACTTCATCTAGATTATTAGAATTCGTGATTTTTTGTATTTCTGTATCTTTATTTTTAAGATTCGGTTTTTCTTTGGTTTTAGTAACTGTAACTGTACTCATTTTGTAAACTTTTATCAGATGGAATAGACTTTAGTTTAGTACAAAATTTGTTTGGGTTCTGTCTTGATCTTGACATTTGAAAATTATAGGTTAGAATTAGGGATGGCCAGTTTGGAAAAACTGGTTTTTGTCGATATCGATTAATAACAAGTCATAACCACATAACATCCTTCTTCTAGTTCTTTTCATCTAGTTATCTATCGAAATACCATTAAAATGAATAGATATTACCTATTTTTCAATGCGAAATACTGTTTCCATGTCATATATTAGTGTTCTGTGACGTTCACGATATCGAATTTTAACATACCCATCCCTAAAGTTTATCATAGAACTTAACAATGCTGTAGGTTCCTGTTGTTTTTTAAACGTTTTTTTTATATACCATTCATCTTAATAGGTTCGGATCCCCTATTATAATTGATAAAAACTCATGGTTATTCCGTAGAACTACCGAGATTTTGAATTTCATTACTTTACAAGTACAATAAGTAGACTAACGTTTAAAATTGTATATGAATTTCATCGCCTCTGCTCTGTGTTCCGAACACAATCTGGTCCTAATTGACAGGTCTGAGCACTTTTGTTCCGTAAGCCGTGTTTTTTATTTACGCAATTCGTATCGTAAGAGATGTGAGCTCCAGTGATAATTTACAATATTGGGGGTAGGGCATGGAAAGTTGGTTCATTTCAAGTACTTTAATGTTTAGTGTTCGTTCGAAGGGACTCAAAAAGGGCAGTTGAAGAATGGAAAACAGCTCACAACCAACTACAAATTCTGTAAATAAGGGGTGTGGTCCAAATACTCGAATATCTATACATGTAAATCCTACCACAGGGGGCGATTTCTACCTCACAGTCGAGAACGACATAACAGTGGATAATTTCAAGAAATTAGTGTCTAAAAGGCTAAAAGTGTCTAGAGACAGGATATCTTTGCTTTTCAGAGACAAGTAGGTTTGCATTTGATATTACAGTTATATATGATTATTAATCTGTCTTCTTTTTCTTTTTAGACAATTACAAAATGGAAATTTGATTCAAAATGGAATTTCTGACGGGTCCAGAATAACTTTACTACCTAATGTTGAAACAGGATTGATAGTATGTTTTTATATCTTTATATTATTTTAATTCATTAATGTATTTAAAATGAACTTCTTTCTAATTTCAAAATTTATCCTGCTTTGGAACATTATTCTTTGTTCTATTTTATCTTATCTGAATACTTATGATTATTCAACTCCATTCTTGAATATTGATTTAATAGTTCTCTTGGAAACTTGTGGATTCAACCATTACATTTGTCAATACCATAACAGTTATCCTGGATTGTGAAGTTGATTGAATCAATGATTCTTAACCCAATTACTTTTGAACACCAAAAGAGACTTCTTTGATGAAATTAATAATTTTTTTTTATTGAAAGCTTTTACAATTTTGATTTCAATATTTCACAATTCTGTAGCCTCCAGCATTTGGATTACCATGCATAGAGTGATTGGTATTGTTTGTGGAAAAATTTAAAATTAAAATTTTTTTAGAATTTAATTTAATTCTTTTTATTCAAGAAATAGTAGCATAACTAAATAATTGTCTGTTTTTTATATTCTAAATTTTGTTTTCCTTGTTTAGGCACAGAGACCTGAAATAGGTATTATGCAAGCCTTAGAATCTCTAAATGATACCCAGGTAAATGAGTTCCTTTGTGGGAAAGCACCTTTGAACCTAAGCATGCGGTTAGGGGATCAAATGATGCTTATTCAGTTGCAGCTCAGTACAGGTTAGTATCTACAATTTTTTCTTGTGAATAATATGGTGTAATTGGTACAAAATGGGTCTCTTGGCTTAAATCAAAAAACCTTTCTTTCCATTCAGTGATACCAAGTATATAACCCTTAAAACAAGCTATTTAAGGTTCTCGGAAGAACCAGAACTAGATATTATTGTTTTTTAAACATATACATACTTGAATCAGTATTCTCAGTTTCAAAAATTCTCTCAAGTTTTTGGAGATGGTTACATTATCTCTTTGAACACTTTTTGATAAAAAGGGACGGTGGTATTATAATTTAATGATTGTAAACTTAGTGTTGGTATCACTGAATCCTTGAAGAAAGTCTCATATTGAAATAATACTTATCTAAGTTGTATTTTTGAGACAATAGTTCTTCTCATCTTTAAAATATATCATGAGTATGACAGATTTTATGTATTTGTAATTTCTGCTGGAGTTTGCCGATCTAATCAAGAAAGTTATATCTGATCATATGGCCAAAAATTATTTTCAGCCCAATTATATTTTGTAGGAATATCCAGTGTTCAATTCTGTATATTCTCACCCTTTATATATACCCAGTATTTTACTGAATAGATTTTAGTTTGTTTGGATTAATTAACATGAAAGAATTCTCAAAAATATACATCATAGTAATTCCATCTTTTTTAACACTTTTGCTTAGTCGATTTGTATACTTCAATGATAAGAAAAATGTCGAAGCAAACTTCTTTTAGCATTTGCATGAATATATACAGCTTAATATTTTTCATTGATCCTTCAATGTTGGACTTGTATAAATATTGTATTTTCCAGAAAATTGGCTTATTTAGAAACTTGTTCATGTCTTGAACCTATAATTAATGCAGATATGACCTTCTTGAGTAACACATTTGTCAATATCATAATATCAATGAAAGGTATTCATTATGGTATTTTTCCTTATTTTTTGGCAACAAGAATCATTTTCTCTTTGTGATATATGATTTACCATGATGAGAAGAAGCTATTTCTTGCAGTGAATATAGCGTTGATTTCTTTCCATTGGCTAGTTTCAGGTGCGAAACCACCAGCTGTTCCGGGGACTCCACCACCACCTAATCCTCCAAGTCTTCTGCAAGCATCAAGAAACCTTCAACATACCTTAAGAAAGTTATCGACTGATGTATTCTCCTCAGGCAGAGATAGAGGTAATTTCACTTTATTATTATTTTCAAATTTTAGGCCGAAATTGGTGGATAACTTCTGAAAGAAGTCAAAGATATCCAAGCAGGTGATTTATTCGTTACTATGAATTTGATACTTCGGCAGATTCACTCAATTGGATTAAAAAATATGTAGATTTGCATCGAAAAGTGGCTATTTTGAAAGATCAATATGCCTATTTATGCAAATGTATCTTTTAAATAATTTTCGAATATGCCCATTCAAAATTTTGTTGTTGTCTTATGACGTATTTTTTCGAAGGTTAGACAATCAGTTAAATAAATATTAAGTTCTCGCATACCAATAGGTGAAAAATGTTGAAAAATTATTAAAGTAAGAAAAAACCCTTGGCCCATTTCAAAACATTTTAAGAACTGACTAAAGTTATCTAAACCATGCAATTTATATCCAGCATTCAGATTTAAGAGGTGGGGATAATGAAATTATAGGTAATAGTTCTTAAATTAAGGGTAGATTTTGTGAGCGGATGGAATTTCCAGGAGTTCTAATGAATCTAACATTTTGCGTTTATAACCTAAATATAAACGTTCTGTTTTAGGCTGGTTTTCCTGTCACGCTGACGGTCGGCGCTGATGGGTCAATATGTATGTAGCTATAGGTAGCGTTTTCGAGTCACGCAGCGCTGACGGCCGTCAGCGCTGAGCTATATACGCGCACGTACGCGCCGGCGCGTCGGCGCCGCTGACTAGCTGGCACCGACAAGCCTCCACATTCAGTAAGCCAGAGACAATAGCATCCTTCTATTTCTCTATGTGATCAGCGCGATACTAAAAGGATCCGAGCTGACCGATCAGCGCTGACCGTCAGCGCCGACAGTCAGCGTGACAGGAAAACCAGCCTTAGTGAAATCTATGGAATTTTTTTTTATGTAATGTTGTGAAAAGTGGGTTCTTATTTAATTTCGAAGAAGATTTTTGATGAATTTAACCTAATCCTATATATATAATATTATGGACATAGATTTTTAGTGTTATGGCTTATAATCAGACTAAAGAATCTGTTAACTTATTAATTATTATTATTGTTAATAAAGTAAACAGATTCTTTAGTCTCAGTATAAACAATATTCCTAGAAATCTATATTTCAATTTTTAAGTTAAGGGTTAAGTTAAAGTTACCAGCCAGCATAACCCAGCCTTAAGGTCTATGGAATATTCAGTGTGACCTTCGTAGAATGCATGGTGTGCATTACGATACAATTTGTGTATATGACATATTTCAGTTGTTTCAAAACTCAAACCCATAACCCATAATTAAAAAAAAAATAAAATTTTTAAATAATGATTGATTGGTTGATTTGAGTGACAGATTTGTCATTTGGGCGATATCCCTCGCTTCCACCGCGTCCTTCAATGCACTGACGTGAAGTCAGGGGCTTTTGCGCTCATGTTCCATTGTCTATTCACGCCTCGTACAAAGTCGAACGAGCTGAGATTCGATACTCTAATGTAAAATGGCGGCTCGAAGGTATGTACGGAATTTCAACGAATTCTGAAGAATAGTCTCTGAAATACAATATTTTTAAGAAAAAAATTTTTTAAATTTTTTTCTATTGTTCTCCACGAATTTTCGTAAAAATTTGTGTGTCGGCAATCTACAAGTAATTATCAAGTTTGAATTGGATCGGACTTATATTTCTAGAGTTATTCAGGCCTATTCGCTAAAGGTTGACTTGGAAGTCAACGTTGATTATTTGACATTAGATTGTCAAATTTCATATGAATCAACCTAAAGTCAACTTTTCCTATTCTGTATCAGTTGAAATCATATCAATTGTTGACTTCAAGTCAAGACGAAGTCAAGAATCTACAAATATCAACATATACATAGTTTTGGTATTCACTAACCATAATTTCAGTTAATTTGTAGATATATGTTGACAAATGTCAATTGACTCCAGGCAAGTCCTTCGAAGCACTTGCCAAGATATAAATTGTTGACTTGAACCAAAATAAATACAGTGGTAATTAGTGTTATTACTATATATATATGGATTATTTAATATTTTTTTATCTTATAAGAGAAGAATTACAAAAAGTTCAATATTTAATTGAAGATATATTCATAAATGAAATGAGAATGCATTTTGTAATCTTACATACTATTATTTCGGTAGAAGAGCTCTGCATATAAACTGCCGGTAATTACGGGACGCAAATAATCCTCTTACATTTTCTGATGGCCACTTGAACAATTTTTGTTGCATTTCCAAAGAAGTGTTTTGGCTAAATTACTCCAGGCTTCTTATTTCACACTAGGCTCACCTTTTCCATATCTAAGCACCTCATTGCTCTCAATAAAAGCGATGAGGGCTCTTAGTTGTTGAGTACTATATTTTTTCCTGGTGGGGCCATTTACCAATTAATATTATTAATCAACTAGTATTCATTCGTACAAACTGTACTATATTTATATTAAATTAAACGTTTGTCAAAATAGTGTTCCTTCCGTACTTTCTCCCGACTCTAAGAACTTCAGATTATTTGAATAATTCGAAAACTATAGGTTAGAATACACAGTAAAACCATGGTAAAACCAAAGAGTACACTGATAAAACATAGAATATTATGAAATTTAAGAACTACTACGCTGTTGTCAGATTTATATATTGAGTTTTCTTGTCAATGTTGACTTATTGTTGACTTTGGTTTCAACATGAGTTAGTGAATATGAAATCAAGTCAATGTTGTTATGAAAATGAGGTAAATCAACTTGACTTCAAGTCAACATTGATAAATGTACATAGATAGTGAATAGGCCCGATTGAGGAAATAACAAAATTTCAGATGCGTATAATTCCGAAACGTTATTGCCGATTATGCCCATTAACAAAGTTAATTGTCGCATTCGATTGCGCAATCTACTCTGAAAATTACAAGATGCTATCTCTTTCCTTCCGGAGGATATTGTGCCCACGGCTGCTCTGCTTCTAATATTTTTTCAATATCTCCAACAATATAGATGTTCAAATTTAGAACTTGGCTGTAAAATTTGGTTTCAAAGACGCAAAATTTCAGCGATATCGGACGGATAGTTTCTGAGGCACTCGAAATTTGACATAAGTCTCTGTGTCGGCAGTCTACAACTAGGTTCCAAGTTTTAATTCGATCGGATCTGTATTATTTGAGTTATTGGGAAAACAAAATTTCAGCTCCGAAACCTTTTGGCGTTTTATGCCCTTTAGCCCTGTAGCGAACTTGCCGTCGTATTCAGATGCGCAACCTACCCTGAAAATTTCAAGTAGCTATATTTCTTTCCGTTCTCAAGTTATCGTGGCAACGGCCGGCTGGCCGGACAGAATCGATTTTGATCTCGAATTATTCATCAGTGAGTCGAACCAAATCGTTTGAGACCATTTTCGGCAAAAAATTCGAAAACTATAGTAATGTGGGCAAAATGATAGCACGCTGTTCCCTAGAAAATGCGCGCAAACATAGATCAATTAATTTCCAAAAACAACACAAATGATTGATATCCTCTATTTACTCAGACCTATAGTAGAATACAGAAATATCATAGTATAAATTATTCACCACAAATGATTGAAAATATACTGTAGATTAAATCAAATTGAAATTGATACCATTATGCGCAAACAAGAAAAGAAAATGAGTATATACAAATAATATTGTTTTGAATGTCCTGCATTCTACATACTAGGTTAGACAGGATGTTCTATAAACAATAGTTTATCAACATAAAAAAAATCTATGCTGGGAAGTGTCAATTTGTTTTTCAGAACATTGCAAAATCATGTAATAGATTGAACTAAAACAGAAGTTTTACAATCGGATAATAAAAGCAGAATGAAAATGAGATAAACCGGAAAAATATGTGAACAACACATAATTATATTCATTATTTAACGGTTTTTTTCTGGGTTTTCTCTCCCAAACTCTGAAAAATATCTATAAAATAAAAATTAATTATTTTGTGATTTGCTTCTGCGTAAGAAACACAGGATATTTGTCAGAAGCAATCAATTGAACAATGTTGCCTAACAAACAACAACGAAACAACATCAACGAAGAAACAACTATATCGTAACGTTTCGGAGTCTATATCAGACTCCTTCGTCAGACTCTCAATGAAAATCGTTAGAATTATTTTGTTGATAGTTATTTTGTGAAATTCAAGAATTGTCACATTGACAGTATTTAAAAATCATAGCTAACATAGTTTTACTTCGCATTGAAATTTCCAAGTTCCAACTCCTTTTTCAATAAATTTAGCCAAATATGGTCAATACCAATTGAGCAATTTGCAAAATTGCATTCTCTGTTCAATAAAATACAAGTTGACTCCTTAAGTTTCCTTTTCATAAAATCAGGTTCTGTCATTAGAATCTTTGTATTACTCCAATCCATCATGTGATCTCCTTGCAGAACATGTATGTACAATCCAAGGAGATCACATGATGGATTGGAGTAATACAAAGATTCTAATGACAGAACCTGATTATATTAAAAGGAAACTTAAGGAGTCAACTTGTATTTTATTGAACAGAGAATGCAATTTTGCAAATTGCTCAATTGGTATTGACCATATTTGGCTAAATTTATTGAAAAAGGAGTTGGAACTTGGAAATTTCTATGCGAAGTAAAACTATGTTAGCTATGATTTTTAAATACTGTCAATGTGACAATTCTTGAATTTCACAAAATAACTATCAACAAAATAATTCTAACGATTTTCATTGAGCGTCTGACGAAGGAGTCTGATATAGACTCCGAAACGTTATGATATAGTTGTTTCTTCGTTGATGTTGTTTCGTTGTTGTTTGTTAGGCAACATTGTTCAATTGATTGCTTCTGACAAATATCCTGTGTTTCTTACGCAGAAGCAAATCACAAAATAATTAATTTTTATTTTATAGATATTTTTCAGAGTTTGGGAGAGAAAACCCAGAAAAAAACCGTTCAATAATGAGTATACCTCCCACAGTATCCTTTAATGATTACTTACATAATTATATCTTTATCATTTATTGCAAAATTCACATTCACCCCAACATTTTTTTTAATATGATGCGCTACTAGTCTCACTGCGCAGATTGGGGAAAACAAATCAAGTTATCGTGGAATGAATGAGATATAGCCTCCTAAATTGCTCACAATTCATGAATTAGTTCCTGTAACATTTCCTGATTTGGGATACGCTTGAATTTACTTGACATTTTGGCCCAGAAGTATTCAATGCAAGTCATATCCGGTGAACATGGTGGCCAGTTCATTAATTCCATGATAATGTATCCATTCATTCGCAAATCTTGATCGTAGTGGATGTTGGAGCATTGATGATGATAGAGACAAAAAGATCTCCAATTGCTCCAGCAAATGGTACATTTATTGACTCCACAACCATCGCACAATATCTTACAGAGCCCTTATCGGTTAATTAATTAGAACTAGTAGGTCAGAGCAACCACTGAAACATAAATCGCAGACAAAAACTTATCCTCCACATAAAAGTGTAATACGCTCCATTAGTGTGGCGTCATTCCGCCATTTTAGTTATCAGAGGTCAGGGCGTTGTCATGGCACCATTTCCATACAAAGATTCATTGCTCTTTGGTTAAGATGAAGATTGCAAACAGACGTGGTTTGCGAGTTACAGCAGAGCTTGCCATCAGAAATAATTTGGAGGTAGTGTAAGCGTGTATATAAAGCTTTAAAACATGTAATTAGGACCCTCATAGGTGAAGTGGTAATTTTTGAAAAATTGACCACTTTTTATAACCAACAAATATGAAGGTTCTTAGGGTATTATTTGTTCATGATCTTGCCTCTGGGGTCTAGAAGAACTATAATGGTAATTAGAGGTACTCATGGTCTTTTCCCATTAAAATCAAAGGCAGGTCTGTTAGTTTGACAGTTTTCTCAGAGGATCAAATATTTGAAGAAATATTTGTATGGATACCATGCCCTGACCTAGGATAATTAAAATGGCAAAATGACATCAGCACTAATAGAGCGTATTGAATATTAGCAATAAAGGAATCAAGAAAAGTGTTGTATATCAATCCAATCCATTGTATTCCTTATATAATTTGAAATATTTTAACGTAATATATCAATTACAGATGATTATTATAAATTGTTTGATTTCATCTGGCATAATGGATTTTTATTAAGTAAAGCTAAATCTTTAGGTTTAAAGCTATTGTTGCACAAGGTCTATTACTCACTTGAATAATATTATAGTGACAGATTGTAGTTTTATTCTATTCTTGTGTAAATTGGACAACTCCCGTGAGTTGTTTTTATTTGTCATCTAATATAATAATAATAATAATAATTTATTCAATTTCCTTCGTTGTTACTGCTTTTACAAATTTGTTGCATTATTTTATAATATATAAATTTAAATTACATTTAAGGACCTATAGTGGGCTTAAGCCAGTGCAAAAAATTTTCCCTAATTTCAAAATAAATTTCAACATCATAGCCAGTTTTATCACATTTAAATTACATCTAATAGAATGATTTGTTCTCTTATTCTTTTTTTAATTGTTTTTTTATTCATATATTTTATCTGATTTATCTGATAATTTATTGAAGTACTTTTTTGAATAATACACATAACTTCTTTGTCCTATTGTTAAAGGGTGTAAAGGTAGTTCCAGACTTTTGTTTCTTGTTGTGCTTGGACTCTGTTCATATTCATTTTTTAAAGCATAATAATTTTGAACTATGGAGTAGACAACAAAAGACTGCCTGATGTTCAAAGGTCTATTCGGATCTTCATTGCCGATTCCAACGGTTTTTAGTATTCTTCTTTGCTATCTTTTCAACGGTTCCAAGGCTGTATCATTAAGTCCTCCCCAACCAATAATTCCATATGTGACAATACAATGAAACAAACCATAATATATCTGTAACAGCTGATGTTTTGTCATTACAATTCCCTTAACTGCTTAACTTATAAAAGACAAACACTAAGTACTTAGTTTTCTTTACAATATTGTGCACATGTATATTCCACCTCATGTTGATCGTATTAAATTCCCAAGTATCTACAATAATTGAAATCGTACACCTCTATTTCTATGGATTCAGGGATGAAATCACAATACCAAATGTTAAAAATTGGTTCAAACACTGACGTGAAGTCAGAAGTTTTTGCGCGTATGTTCTATTGTCCATTCTTCTGTATTGGACACCCTTAATCGACCATGGTAAATTATGTTGTCCATTCTCCTGTATTGGACACTTAATTCGAATTTACCATGGTAAATTCGAATTAAGAGTGTCTGATACAGGAGAATGGACAACATAATTTACCATGGTAAAGTCGATTAAGGGTGTCCAATACAGAAGAATGGACAATAGAACATACGCGCAAAAGCCCCTGACTTCACGTCAGTGCTTGAACCAATTTTTTTTTTCGTGATTTTTTTGAAATTTTCTAGGGGTACGGTTCTTAAAAAATTTTTTTTCGTCATTTTTTTCAAATTTTCTAGGGGTACGGTTCTTACAAAATTTTAAACACGTCTTTATGTTGATTTTCTACTACTAGTTACCAAGCTTCAATTCGATCGAATATTTATTTTTTGAGTTATCAAGGAAATAATATTCCAGGTGGGTATAACTCGGAAACCGTTAAACCGATTATGCCCAAAATCGAACTCAACTCTCCCTTTCGGATATGCAACCTACCCTGAAAATTGCAAGTCCCTATCTCCTTTCGTTCGAAAGTTATCGAGGCAACGGTCACCCATCTACTGAACTCACACAAGAATGCTCGAATCTCCAACAATATTTAACCGATCATATTAAAACTTGAAAATTGGCAGTAGAGTTAGGTTATGAAGGCTCTTGCAAAATTTCAGCAATTTCAAACGATTAGTTACTGATATATAGAATTTTTTTTTTTTTTCAATGATTTATTAAAAATTTTCTACAAATGCTATCCTCACCAAATTTTGTAAACATTTCCGCGTTGGCATTCTACAACTAATAACCATGTTTGAATTCAATCGGTTCAGTATTTTTCGAGTTAATGAGGAACAAAAAACCACAAAATTTCAGAAAATTTCAGATGGCTATAACTCTAAAACCGTTTGGCCGATTATGCTCATAATCAAATTGAAATGTCGCGTTCTGGTGCACATCCTAACCTGAAAACTTGAAGCCGCTATCTCTTTCCGTACTCAAGTTATCGTGACAACAAAAATATTTGTTAATAATTTTTTAATAATTTTCTAGCCATACGATTCGCACAAAATTTCACAAACTTGCTTAGCTTCATATTCTACAACTACTCACCAAGTTTCAATTCGATCGGATTCATATTGGTTGAAAACAAAATTATTACTCGGAAACCACTGGGCCGATTATGCCCATTAACGAACTTGCCCGTCGTATTGGGATGCGCCACCTACCCTGAAAATTGTCGCTAGCTCTTTTCGTTCTCAAGTTATCGTGGCAACGGCGGGACGGACAGAATCAAATTTGACATCGAATTCTTCATTGGGGAGTCGAACTTAATCGTTTGAGACCATTTCCTCAAAAAATTCGAAAGTTACAGACATTTGGGCAAAATGATAACGCGATGTTCCCCAGAACATACGCGCAAAAATGCAGACTTCTGGATGTTGATAACCAGTTTGTTTTTATATAACCAAGATAGTACTTAATTTAATTTGTTACTGAAATTTTTGGCCAATTCATTCCAACAGCTTCCAGCCACAGGTACAACCGTGTCATCAGCATAATTTATTTGTAACTCTTTTCTTCAAATTTTTTAGAAGGGAGTGATGACTTCTTTATACAATAAAGTATTTAGATTGATTGATTAAAGACCGATTAAATGCAATGTATGATTCTAACTTGTGAATTAAGTTTCAGGACGTAGAGAGAGCGTGTATTCGGGGACATTCAGTGGCGCCCTGAATCCAGCGTTGCAAGATACCAAGGGACGACCACGTCGAGACGTAGCAACAATAGTCCACATCCTTAATGATCTCCTGTGTTCAGTACCTGAATTCAGACGAATATCCAGGCGGGGTGGATGCGACGAGGCATCCACCTCGAGCAACGACACCAACAACAACTTCGAAGAACCCTCAGTGTCCAGTTTGCATCCGGCAAACGAGGATCAAAATTCTCGGACGCGGGGAAAACTGGAACAGTTGCGTCTCGTGATGGGCGAGAAAAGGGAACGTAGACGTCAGCGCAAACAGAAACCCTATTCGTTGCCTTCTAGTGATAGTGACACGGTAATTGCGTAAATTACTTCTACCCCCAGACTATTGACTTTTTATTTTGCCTCAATATTGGAGATTTGTTGTTGAATTTTCCTGAGGAGTTTTAAAAATTCCGAATTCCCATTTACACCCAGTTTGCAGACTTTTTTCTGCATAAAAATCTGTGCAGTTTTTTCAGTAATTTTTTAGTGGGTTAGTCCCGAGTTGCGGTTTCCCAGAGCGAGTGGAGCCGATGGTTTGATGAACTTGAAACGAAGCTAGTAATGAATTCAACTAGCGGATGATATTGTTGAAATTTGTTCGTTTAGGCCGAACAAAAATTGATCTATCGGCTGGGCTTCTGGTCATATAAATGGTTTGCAGTGAAACAGTGGAAAAGAGTATTTTAGTGTGATTATAATCGATAAATTTCGACATGGTTATGTGTAATATCAGAAGAGTGAAAAGAAATTATACATTTAAAGCAATATTTTTTAAGATCAATCATTGTTCACTTTTGATTTATATGGTTTTTAGATTGATTAAATTAAAGTTATGGGCTCAGTGATGTTTTTTTCCAACAAAATTCGATCTAACGAATATAGCTATACAATTAAATACTTCAGTAGTACGGGCAGATATCGTTCCGGACTATCAAAGGTCAGGATTTTTGGAATGATTTGAATTTATGAAATAAATTCTTCTTATTGAAATAAAAAAAAGTGTAAAAAATTCCTGAGTACATTTTTATGTATGCAACAAATTATTTAAGTGTAATATTTATACTACCTATAATGTACATATGTATGTTGTACAATACCGTCATGCAACTGTTTTTTACATGTTCAGACAAGAAATTAATATTGTTTTGTCTATGAATGTTTTCGCGCCCGGATTTCAGAGCTAAAATTTCAAAATGCCCGAACTATAGACCACATTAGTTAGGTTAGGCGGGAAATTTGAATTACGATCCATTCGTGGATCCGAGCACTGAATTCCCCAGGCATTTCTTATGGACCTAAAATTTTCGCGAGTTTCTCGCTTGTTTTTAGATACTTTGGCTAATTTCTTAAGGTTTATTTCGATTGAAATAGATTCTGTGAACCTTTCTCAATCATCTAGAATCAAGTTTTCATAACAAAATAGTATATTTCCAAAATAATTAATTAATAAAAAAGTGTTCACCAAATTCGATTGACGTATGTCTTAGCTCACTCGAAATCAGTCAAAAATAATAACATAACCCTAAATCGGCCTTGTAATGACGCACAACAGAAGTCATCTACGACATACGGAAATCTTTCGAACTACACTGGTTTCAATTTTGATTTAAGGATAAATAGAAGTAGATTTTGATGTGGAAATAACATGAGAACATGCACTAATGATGAAGGTACCCAATACTTGATGTCTCTGTACTAACATTCTCTTTTAAATAGGGTAGTTTCAACTCAAAGTTGAAATTCCTTGTTAAAAAATTTGAATATGGATCTCCCGCCAAGAGAATGATTCTAACCTAACTAATGTGGTCTATAGCAGTGTATACGTATTATTGAAGTGTCCGAGCTAGCGACTGTCTGAACTATTGAAGCTGCACTGTAATATTGAAGTATTTATTGTACTGGGCCAAAATAAACAAATCCAATAAAATTAATTTTCAGTAGGTGCTAAAAATAGAATTAAAATTTTAGTACTTGATCTAGATGGGGCCAGGTCGAGGTGGAAAAGGTATTTATGAAAATTCGAGAAAAGCACTGACGTGAAGTCAGGAGTTTTTGCGCGCTTTTTCTATTGTCTATTCACGCTTGATATAGGCACCCTCACGAAATACTTGCATGAACCATCAAGCAGTATTTTTAACGTTTGCACTAAAAAAAATTGTTCAAGCACTGACGTGAAGTCAGGAGTCCGTAAATATTTCTGCAAAACCATCGTGTGCCTATGCAGGACTCTGAAAGGATGATTTCACATTAAAGGTTAAATAAAATTCCACAAAGTATGACTTCAGGCACTTATTCGATCGCAAATGAACGAAAATGCATCGTGAATCAATATGCTTGCACTTATCTGCGATGAGAATTTCTCGTTGTAAACAATTAAGCCAGTATAGGTATTTCGAATATCATATTGGAATATGTTTTTTGAAGCTCCTATGGGTCTGTTTTCCATGAAATTTTGTACACCTTAATATCAAATTTAGACTGCATCCGATATGTAGTTTCGGAATTTGAAGCAAAATATTCTGTAAAATAGTTGAACATTTTTTGTTGAATTTTTCCTAGTCATGCGATCCTCCAGGATGTTTGCATAAGTCTTTTTGGCGGTATTTTGCAACTAACTACCAAGTTCCATTCGATAGATCCGTATTTTTTGAGTTATTGAGAAAACAAAATTTTTCATTTTTTTTTTCGTACTCATCCGATCAAAACAAAACTTTGCCTGCATATAAATGTTCGTAATTTTACAATCTGGTGCTCTAATCCAGACAGATCGAAGGAGTAGTTTCGAAAATATGCGTAAAAAAGCTCACAATGGCCATAACTCCGACGCCACACGGATTTTGTGATTAACGAACTCAACTCTTTTCGTTCGAGAGTTATCCTGCTTACGGCCAGATGGACGGACAGAATTGAATTATTCATCAGTGTCTCGAACACAATCATTTGGGACCATTTTCCGCCAAAAATTCCAAAAATACAGACATCTGGGCAAATATGGATAGCACGCTGATCCTAGCGGAACAAGCGCGTAGTTGAGCCTCGGATCCACCGTGCTTTTCGTATTTTCTGAATGTACACTATACAGGGTGTTTCAGAATTTGGTACCGTAAATTGGGTATATTCATCCTCAGATGATTCTGAGATATACCGCCGTATTCACAAAGCATTCAATCTCCGTTAAGTCCTAACTGGGGTCCTCAGTTAAGGATAAATAAGAATCGCAACCTCAGTTTAAGTGAAAATTAAAGTAAAACAGGCCTGTTTCAGCACCGTTACATACGTTGAGAGAGGTTGCGATTCTTATTTATCCTTAACTGAGGACCTCAGTTAGGACTTAACGGAGATTGAATGCTTTGTGAATACGGCGGTTAAAGTTCCACATTAGTTAGGTTAGAATCATTCGCTTGGCGGGAGATCCATATTCAAATTTTTTAACAAGGAATTTCAACTTTGAGATGAAACCACCCTATTTAATAGAGACTGTTAGTACAGAGACAACAAGTCTTGAGTACCTTCATCATTAGTGCATGTTTTCATGTTATTTCCACATTAAAATCTATATATTTATTCTTAAATCAAAATTGAAACCATTCTAGTTCCAAAGATTTCCGTATGTCGTAGATGACTTCTGTTGTGCGTCATTATAAGGCCGATTTAGGGTTATGTTATTATTTTTGACTGATTTCGAGTGAGCTAAGACATACGTCAATCGAATTTGGTGAAGACTTTTATATTTATTAATTATTTTGGAAATATACAATTTTGTTATGAAAACTTGATTCTAGATGGTTGAGAAAGGTTCACAGAATCTATTTCAACCAAAATAAACCTTAAGAAATTAGCCAAAGTATCTAAAAACAGGCGAGAAATTCGCATAAATTTTAGGTCCATACTAAATGCATGGGGAACCTAACTAATGTGGTCTATAGACTATGGGTCTCTGGCGCACTGAGATACGGGGTGTTGAAATTAAAAAAAAAATTGTTTTTCAAATTTATTTTCGACATCATACACGTTTTTTTTTAGTTTTGGTAGGTTATGAGTACGCATTGAAACACATTTTTTCCGATTCAAAATGATGTTTAATTTTCACCAGTGGCGTCCGTACGGACTTCTTTCCTAATATATTCGGTAAAAAAATTGGTACGCCAATGATTTTTTTCAAATTCAAAATTATTTTCGTAATCACCACCTAATTCACCGTGAGAATGGTATCCTGAGTTTTTTACCTGCGACGAATACTTTCTGCTGAGAAAGCAAATAAAATGCAATTTCATTTAAGAGAGTTACGAAATTCTTTACTTCCAAAATCGCCTAGATACAGCTAAGACGCCGTCATGTTTGACGTTTACTTATTCAATTATTTCGTTAATTACAACATTCTAGTTGACTCTTGATTTTACAGAATATCTAAGATGGTAAATTTCACAAATAATGAATTTGCTGACATACATTATGCCGGGTCCAGACGGGTAATGTAACGCGTAATGTAAAACGAATTCTCCCTGTGGACGGTAGACGAGCGTTACATGCAATGCTCGTAGTATACCGTCCACACGGATAATTCGCCTTACATTACACCCGTCTGGACCCGGCATTACACATTACGCATTACATTACGCGTTACATTACACCCGTCTGGACCCGGCATTACATTACGCGTTACATTACACCAGTCGACTGGACCCGGCATTACATGTACCTATGGTCTTGCTGGTGGTGGTCATTTTCAACAACTAATTTAGTTATATCCTCGGTTTTGTCTTCATTTTTGTGTATCTCGTATTGCTTCTCAAAATTTAATAATTTTGCAATATTATATAGTTAGTGCGGTAGGTAGGCCACTCTATTTCATAAATGAATAGTTATATATATATACAGGCTGAGTCTTTGACCACTGCATTAATTTTAACCAAAGATTCCTCTCATCAAATGAAACACTTTTTTCATTTAACATTTTTCCAAATTCAGCTCAGGTAAAAAGATACAGGCTGTTGAAATTTTGAAAAACAATCAGTTTTTATTTTGTAGCTTCGACATCCTTTTTTCGAATAAAATGAATGTTGGCGTAAAGTTTCCTATAACTATGATACATATTTTCCAAATATTAGTTATTTTCGACTTCTACTAGCTTTCTAGTTATGGACTCGTGGATTCATAAAACTAAACGAAATTAGCATAAAGAAAGCATATAAAGTTTTTCTTGAGTCATTTCAAGAATATTCCATCGTTTTAGAACATTATATTATTCTTCATCATTTCTCCTTAAACGCACCGTTTTCGAGATATTCTTCATTGAATGTTTTAAAATGGTAAACTCCAGAAATTTCACTACTTTTATGGATCCGTCCCTGGGCGTTGGAATCCCGAATCAAGCTGTAAACCACGTTATCATGCCTTATTCTCGTCCGTCAACAATGTCATAGATAATTTATATGCGGGAGTGTATTAGCACATTGTGAAATCTTTAAACGCTTGTAACTTTTTACCTGAGCCGAATCTGGAAAAATGGTAAATGAAAAAAGTGTTTCATTTGATGAGAGGAATCTTTGGTTAAAATTAATGCAGTGGTCAAAGACTCACCCTGTATATAGTTTTATTCATTTTTCATGCCAGGAAGAAGCAATCGTAGGTTCAGAACTCAAGACATAATTTTTACTCTCATGCAATGGAGTACCTTTATTTTCAATTAATTCATTCGGACGCCTATGTTAAGAATAAAAAATAATTTTGAATTGAAAAATCTTTGTTTAAATGCGTACTCATAACCTACCAAAATGCAAAAAAAAACGTGTACGCTGTGGAAAATAATCTGTGTCTAAAACGATTTTGGAAGTAATCAAAGAATTTTGTAACTTTCTTAATATAATAAGGATATTAAAAGGGTAAACATGGGTTCAAGCCCTGTGGACAGGAGCTTTCTGGCGCTCTAGTTCAAACAGACAAATTATATCTGGTATATTGGTTTCTCAGAGTTGGGAATCATATCAATGTATTCATATGATATCACTGCATCATAAAGGAAATTCAATTCAAATAATAGTTTATTAGATAAGTATTAATAAATTACCTTGTAATCGATCAAAAATTTCCTGATCTACGTTCACCAAATTTTCTCCTCTCTCGAACTACAGAATTATGCTTTCAATATTTACGTAATATTTTCAAACATTTTCGGGTGAGGTCCCCGTTGCATCGCTAAAATACGAGTATTTCAACCCCAATATTCTTGAAGTTACAATATTCCCTTCTGTCAAGTTGACTTTATGACAATTCATACAAAGAATATACATAGAATAATTATATCAATCTGTGAAATACGATTTACATTGAAATTTTGAAAAATCATATCTCCGAAAGTATGAGCTTGTTAGAGTTGAAAATGATATGAATGGATTCTTATGATAAAACGGCTTATTAAAAAAAATTTAATTTGGAATTTGTTTTGTAAAAAAAAAATTTTTTTTTTATTTCTCCGAAACCTTCTGTCCGATTTTGCCCAGTAACGAACTTAGCCGAGATATTCATCCCCCAAACCTACTCTGAAAATTTCAACTCTCTAGCTCATTCCGTTCGAGAGTTATCGTGCCTACGGCCGGACGGCCGGACAGAATGAATTTCGACCACGGATTCTTGATCAGTGAGTCGAACCAAATCGTTTAAGACCATTTTCATCGAAATATTCGAAAATTACAGACATTTGGGCAAATTGATAAGCACTCAGTTCCGAGGAACTAGAGCGCCAAAAAGTGAGGATACAATTATCACGGTAAATTATGTGGTGAATACGAAAATAATTTCAAATTTGGAAAAAATCATTAGCGTACAAATTTTTTCACGGAATTAATTCGGTCTGAATTCTGTACGGACGCCACTGGGAAAAATTAAAGATCATTTTGTATCAGAAAAAATGTGTTTCAATGCGTACTCATAACTTACGCAATAAAAAAAAGATGAAAGTATGTCGGAAATAAATTCGAAAAACCAATTTTTTTTTTTAAATTTCAACACCCCGTATCTCAGAAACAATGAGTCAGTGACCCATAGTCCATAGGAACTTTATATCTCAAAATCATCCCGAATTTACGGTACCTTATTCTGAAACACCCTGTATATAAGATATTGCAGTTCAAAAATGCAGAGATCGAAAAAATATGCACTAATATGCCATTGAATCACAATTACTTTATTTCCTGACCACTATAAAAAAATCGACCAAATTGAGGAAATAAACGAATGCACAAATGCTATCAAGAGACAGTTCTGAAACTGAATGAGCCATCACCATCAGATACAAATAGAAAACAAATAATATTTCGAAAGGGACAATGAAGAAAGAGGTCATGGGTCAGAGATAAAATTATTTGAAAACCGATATCTTTTGTTCATTTGAATAATTCCATGTAGAGCATTTTAGTGAATGTGCTATATCAGGGGTTGGAGGAGACAGCATGGGTGGAAATATGTCAAAGTCTTCGCAGCTTTCAAAAAATGCGGTGTTAAACAGAAATTATGTAAGTAAACTAAATTATATAAATTATACATACCTATATGTTTATACTGGAAATTCCTTCGATATACTAAGATGCCTCAACAATAAACATATGTTAGTAGGAAAATATGTCTGCCTATAAATAATCACTTTCTTGATATAATGGAATCAGATGTTATTATAGTATGAAGGCTTCAATTTTTTCAACAGTCCAGAATTTTGGACAGATAGTAGGTATATTAAAATTGTTAGCCAGTTAAAAAAAAATAAAAAAAATAGTTCAAGCCCTGTGGACAGCTTTTTGGCGCTCTTGTTCAAACAGACAAATTATATATCCAAAAGTATTTATTTCTCAGAGTTGGGAATTATATCAATGTATTCTTATGATAGAACTGCATCATAAAGGAAATATAATATAATAATAGTTTATTTATCAAGATTTAAATGAGCAATTTGAGAATGAGAACTGCACCATGGAAGAAATCAAATTAAAACAGCTGAAATGAATTTGACTCTCTCTTATAGAATAGGATGACATGTATGAGTATGAACACAGATCATATAATAATTCATAGATAGAATAATTATAGCATTCTGTGAAAACAGTACGATTCATTATTGAAATTTCGAAAACTCATATCTCCGAAAGTGTTAACTTGTTAGAGTTGAAAGTGATATCAATGGATTTTTATGATAAAATTGATTCTTAAAAAATTCAATTTGAAATTTGTTAGTAAAAAAAAAAATTTTTTTTCGTTACTCCGAAACCATCTGGCCTGTTTTACCCAATAACGAACTCAGCCGAAATATTCATCTCCCATATATACTCACAAAATTCCAACTGCCTAGCTCATACTGTTCGAGAGTTATTGTAGAAACAAAATTTAAAAATAAAAAATTTTTTTTTGACACTTTACGGCAATCCGATCAATACTAAACTTTGCATGCGTATGAAGGTCGTTATTCTACAATTTGATGCTAAATTTCAGATAGATCGAGTGATCGGTTTCGGAAATATTCATGAAAAATATTTTTACTAAAAACAGCCATTACTCCGAAACCGCTCGATGGATTTTGCTGTTCGAGAGTTATCGTCTTAACGGACGGCCGGACACAATCGATTTTGACCATGGATTCTTGATCAGTGAGTCGAACCAAATCGTTTGAGATCATTTTGAGCCAAAAATTCGAAAATTACAGACATTTGGGCAAATTGATAAGCACTCTGTTCCGAGGAACAAGAGCGCCTAAAAGTACCTCACCTTTGACTACACATATGTGTAGAGATATTCCCGATTCAAATTCAACATGTATATACATACTAAAGTAAAGGTTGGTGTCATGGGTTCTTCACTTAAAATATCAATTTTTTCGCCAGGTGGGTATCTTATTCTGATTTCATATACCTACATCGTATATTCAATTTTTGGTTTCTAAATCTCATAAAAAAGAAAAGGAGGTATTTTCGTATAGAAAAAAATTGGTTCAAGCACTGACGTGAAGTCAGGAGCTTTTGCGCGTATGTTCTATTGTCCATTCTACAACTAGTTACCAAGCTTCAATTCGATCGAGTTTATATTTTTTGAGTTATCGAGGAAATAATATTCCAGGTGTGTATAACTTTGGAACCGTTGGACCGATTATGCCCGTAAACGGACTTAACTCTTCCATTCGGATACGCAACAACGCAACATACCCTGAAAATTCCAAGTCTCTACCTCCTTTCATTCGAAAGTTATCGCGGCAACGGTCACCCATCCATCTACTGAACTCACACAAGGCTGCTCGAATTTCCAACAATATATAGCCGATCGTGTTCAAACTTAGAACTTGGCTGTAGAGTTAGGTTTTGAAGGCTCTCGCGATGTCGGACGAATAGTTTCTGATATATAATTTTTTTTTTATTTTCTAGTACGATCCTTACAAAATTTTCGCGTCGGCATTCTATAACTAATTACCATGTTTGAATTGTATCGTATTTCGCATTTTTCAGTTTACAACCAAATTTCAAATGGGTGCAACTCCAAAACCTCTAAGCCGATTCGCATTTTTGTCGATCAAAAAACAATGCTTTGTCAACACACGAAATATCTCACGTAGAATCAAGGAAGTTTCTTTATGATTCTTCTATTAATCAAAAAATGTTTCAGGCCACAAGAAAAGTCATTGCAATAAGAAGGGAAGACCAAAGTGTTTGGGAAAGGAGAGCGCCTTTTGCTCCAAACCATGTGAGGAAATTGGTGAAGCACGGAATCAAAGTAATAGTTCAGCCAAGTAACCGAAGAGCTTATCCTATGCAGAACTATCTAAAAGCAGGAGCTGTTATACAAGAAGATATATCCGAAGCTAGCGTTATCTTTGGAGTGAAACAAGTACCCATAGACCAACTGATTCCAAATAAGACCTACTGTTTATTCTCACATACGATCAAGGCACAGGTATAAAAAATTATGAAAAAATTCTCAAGCTCTTAGGTTAAATGGTAAAATAATATTTCAGGAAAGTAATATGCCCCTTTTAGACGCAATTCTCGAAAAACATATAAGACTGATTGACTACGAAAAATTGGTAGACGAAAAAGGACAGAGAGTGGTTGCTTTTGGTAGAATGGCCGGTGTAGCAGGAACTGTAAATATTCTTCACGGTATAGGACTTAGACTGTTAGCCTTAGGACACCACACACCGTTTATGCACATCGGACCAGCTCATAACTACAGGAATTGTAGTATGGCTTTCCAAGCCGTTAGAGATGCTGGCTACGAGATAGCCCTTGGTCTGATGCCCAAATCCGTTGGTCCCCTCACCTTTGTTTTCACCGGATCTGGAAACGTGTCCCAAGGTTAGTATTTCAGGAATATATCAGTTTAAAACATTTGGCAATAATTAATTTAACCATCATGGTTTGGCAGATGCTTGAGGTTGTTAATCTTGGAAGGAAACTCAGCCTTGTTCCATGTTTTCTCTCAAAGGTTAGCCTGAGCGTTTACACATCACCTAACATTTCGGCTATCATAAGTTTAACACGGTTGAGTTTTGATAAATTTATCCAGAGCTATATAGAACACTGATGAGGACCAAAAAGCCTGAAATGCGTCTGTTCTTGCTCTCCGCAAATCATTGAAATCTCCTATAGGTGTTAAGAAGAATCCTTAATGAAGGAAGAATTGCCTATCAATATACAATATTTCAACTAATTTTGAAAACTACTCCAATTTTTAAAAATCACAACCATAGACATAAAATAATATTATTCTATGTCTATGATCACAACACTCACGGGGTTGTTTTTTTGATGAGGCGCTTTTCACCAAGTTCTTTTATCATACATTTAACGGTACCTCGTTACAGTAACGTCTGCTAACACTTAGAAAGCTCTCGATTCAAAAGAATATACAGGGTGTCCCAAGTTCGAGTGCCTATTAGACGTTTCTGGAGAACTGGACTTATTTGAAATCTGAAAATTGGGATTATCATATTGCTTGAAATTCTCTATAGAGCTTAAATATTTTCGAAGCCCAAGCACTTCCGGTTATACAGGGAGTAAAGATAAATTGGATGAAATTTTTTTTTCAAGTTTTGCATTCCTGGTATGATCAAGTATGCAATGCTGAATACATTTGTGTGGAAACCATTGTATTCATTCGAATAGTTTTCAAAATACCGAAAAAAACCGGAAAAAAGTCAAATATGTTTAGTCAGTATTATGTTCATTACTCTTATTTTAAACATCCTGAGCGTGAACCGTTTTTACAACATCGAAGAGGAAGAATGTGGAAAGGTCATGCATCTTTTGAATTTCAGAAATATCATCACAGGGTGTTCCAAATTTTGTGTAGAAAATTGTGATCAAAAATTCTGTTTTTCAAATTAGAACCCAATATTTTTATGATTGCGTTGGATTCTGCGGTGAAAAATAATGATAGTTTTCTAACATGATTATGCTTCTAAATAAAAAAAAACTCAGAAATTATTGAATTTAGGAGCATAATCATGTTAGAAAACTATCATTAATTTTCACCGCCGAATCCAACGCAATCTTAAAAAATGGGTTCAAGCCCTGTGGACAGGAGCTTTCTGGCGCTCTAGTTCAAACAGACAAATTATATCTGGTATTGGTTTCTCAGAGTTGGGAATTATATCAATGTATTCATATGATATCACTGCATCATAAAGGAAATTCAATTCAAATAATAGTTTATTAGATAAGTAATAATAAATTACCTTGTAACCGATCAAAAATTTCCTGATCTACGTTCACCAAACTACTGAATTATGCTTTCAATATTTACGTAATATTATCAAACGTTTCGGGTGAGGTCCCCGTTGCATCGCTAAAATACGAGTATTTCAACCCCAATATTTTTGAAGTTACAATATTCCCTTCTGTCAAGTTGACATTATGAGAATTCATACATTGTATAATAATTATATCAATCTGTGAAATACGATTCACATTGAAATTTAAAAAAATCATATCTCCGAAAGTATTAGCTTGTTAGAGTTGAAAATGATATGAATGGATTCTTATGATGAAACTGCTTATTAAAAAAAATTTGATTTGGAATTTGTTTCGTAAAAAAAAATTTTTTTTTTGTTACTCCGAAATCATATGTCCGATTTTGCCCAATAACGAACTTAGCCGAGATATTCATCCCCCAAACCTACTCTGAAAATTTCAACTCTCTAGCTCATTCCGTTCGAGAGTTATCGTGCTTACGGCCGGCCGGCCGGCCGGACCGGCCGGACAGAATGAATTCCGACCACGGATTCTTGATCAGTGAGTCGAACCAAATCGTTTAAGACCATTTTCATCGAAATATTCCAAAATTACAGACATTTGGGCAAATTGATAAGCACTCAGTTCCGAGGAACTAGAGCGCCAAAAATAGGGTTCTAAATTGAAAAACAGAAGTTATGGCCAATTTTTTATCACAATTTTCGACACAAAATTTGAAACACCCTGTGATGATATTTATGTAATTCAAAAGATGCATGACCTTTCCACATTCTTCCTCTTCGATGTTGTAAAAACGGTTCACGCTCAGGATGTTTAAAATAAGAATAATGAACATAATACTGACTAAACATATTCGACTTTTTTCGTTTTTTTCGATATTTTGAAAACTATTCGAATGAATACAATGGTTTTAACAGAAATGTATTCACCATTGAATACTTGATCATACCAGGAATGCAAAACTCAAAAAAAAATTTTTTTTCATCAAATTTATTTTCACTCCCTGTATAACCGGAAGTGATTGGGCTTGGACAATATTTTAGCTCTGCAGAGAATTTCAAGCAATATCATAGTCCCAATTTTCAGATTTCAAATACGTCCAGTTCTCCATCAGAAACGTCTAATAGGCACTCGAACTTGGGACACCCTGTATATTGCCTGGGCTCCCCCATGGTGGACAACATGAGACTATAAGCGAAGTACTTGCGGATCACCGCAGAGGGAAAAATAATATACGCATGAATCTATAGTTTTCGAATAACCACAGTCGAGGAGCTTGGTTGGTTGAACGCCAGGTGTCACTTTTATCTACTTAGTACTCGGATGTGGTAGCTGGATTCTCATAAAGACCATTTTCCATCATCGTTGGATTATCCTTCAGTGATGTGTCCAAATAAGGACGAAACCGGTCTGTTGTTAGTTGTTATTCAAATTTGACACACTCTGCGAATTACTTTTAACATTGGTATCTGCTTCTTCCTTCATCTTGAATGATTAGCTAGCTTTCCCTTAAAGCGTTATTCCCTTTGTATATGGTTCCAATATTTTCACTCTTACGTAACACCTGGGCGATTTCGCTCCCCATGATGAACAGCATGAGACTCCAAACGGAGTAATTGCGAATCATCACATAGGGGAAAAGAATATACTCAGGGATCTATGATTACGAGTAACAGCAGTCGAGGAGCTTAGTTGGTTGAACGCCAGGTGCCATAGCTGTCTACTTAGTACTCGGAAGTGATTGCTAGATTCTGATAAAGACCATTTTCCCCGTAGTGTTTTTCATATCTTTTCTTTTCAAGGTTCTCAGGAAGTATTCCAAGAGCTTCCGCACGAGTATGTGGCACCAGACATGCTTCGCAAAGCTGCAGAGCACGGCAGTCTTAACAAGGTCTACGGTTGCGTAGTCCGAAGGAGGGATTACTTAGAAAGAGAGGGAGGAGGCGGTTTTGACCACGCAGAATACGAGGAATACCCAGAAAGGTACATATCCACATTCAGCAAGAAGATAGCTCCCTACGCTTCTGTTATCATCAACGGAATCTACTGGGCCGTCAATAGTCCCAAATTGATAACGATTCCTGACGCCAAACATCTCTTGCGACCTGCTCACACACCTTGGTTAACTACCTCGGTAGGTGCCCCCGCGCTGCCTCACAGGATGTTAGCCATTTGCGATATATCTGCAGATCCTGGTAAGCTTAAATAGGGTACCGTCAGATTTCATTTTGAAGTGGGACACATAAGGGGACTGGCGGCACTTCTTCGACCAGAGAGACACAGTATAGAGCTAAAGAAACACTTCGTTCACTTGGAAGATGCAAGGTTACATCCATCACTGAGAAAAAAGTTACAAGTAACTTTTTTCACTTGACTACGTTTTACTTGAGATAAATAAATTTTTATCAGCGATAAACACACATCTATTTGCTGCAGATAATCATATATTTATCGTAAACAGACACGTTCACCTAAAAATTGACAATTGTTAGAAGTAACTGTTTTTCTTAATACCACTTAAAAAGTTATTGAATCCGAATAGCGCTGTTATTTAAATTTTGTTTGCTAATGATAAATAATCTGCGTTTACAAGCCAAGCATTCAATTCACTTATCACAAGTTACTTTTTCGCTTACGCATTTTCATTAGCAGCGAATAACAAAGTTATTTGGCATATTCAAACATCGACTTGGGGAAGGTACCAGTGTTTATTATAATAAGTGTAAAAAATATTCGTAAAGTAACCGATTTGAGCCGAAGAGCACCCGATCTCGTTGATCCTTTGAAGATAGCCGTTAGATGTTACATCTGGTCAGAATTCAGAGCGTAAAGGTCAAAGGAATCATCATCTATAAAGAATGGTTGAAATCGCACCCCATCGGTATCGTCGAGTTGTGTTTCACTGATTGATTACGAGAGTTAATCGAGATGTTCTTTCGAACAGAGTCTGCGGTTATATTTATACGTTTAGTGTTAAATTTCTCCACTTTTACTTGTGCATGTTTATTGTATTTTCCTAAAATAGATTACGAAGATATCTTCCAGCAATGGGGGTTCGAATATTAAGTGGAAAATTTAGAGGTAAGTCAAACCTTTCAGTGTTTTAGTACAATTTTCAAATATATATATATATTTATCTAATAGACGTATCCAGTCCCGGTACACTCTGAAGGCTACCTGAGACCCATATGATCCAAAATGTTTTCAGGAGTATATAGACAAAAAACGGGTAGATTGAAAATATAACTCCTTAGGCATCTTGAGAGGGGAAGGAATTTTTTTCTGTCGAAAAAGTTATATATTCGTCAAACTTCTCGAATCCCGAATCATTCCGCCGACTTTCTGATCCCACATACACTCCGCAAGTATCTTCAGCCAACGTCTTCGAACCCAGCGCTGTTGCCAGCTCTTCGGGACTAATTGCGCCAATTTCGATATACGAAAGGGCGCGAAAACGAAGCTGGAATCGTTTACATTGTTTTAGTTGTGTTATGAAATGATTTTAATGTCTGCAAGAAGGAAGCTGATGATGAAAAGTGCAACAGGTACGTAAATAAGAGCCATTAGGAGTTCTATAGGTACAGTATTTCATTTGATGTAAAATTACAATTTTTTCCAATTGAAAACATTTGGCTTAAGTTTTACAATATAATACCATATTGTTGACATAAATATATGTTTCCGGCTTATCCCATGTTCAAGACTGAACAATGTCAAGAATATAGTATCATATTGAGAAACTTAAGCCAAGTTTTTTCTTTACCTTAATAACTTGTCAAAATGTTTCACCAAGTGATTAGCGAGAATTCATTATCTACAATAATTTTTACTAACACATATTTTTTTTCAGAATGTCAGAGCATATACAGGGTCTTCCTTAACGACATGCTAATATTTAAGGGGGCAATTCTTCAACTCATTTTAAGAAAAAACTTCCTATGAACGTATGTCCTAAAAGTCTTAACTTTTGAGATACAGGGTGATAAAAATGTGCTGCGATATGAAGTAATTTTAATTTAATTATTTTAATCAAGAACAGAGCATATGACAAGAAAACTTATTTTTTGGATTCTACTTCATTTTGGAACAAATCTGATCTCTCTATTTGCTTTCAGTCAATGCACAAATATTTCACACCGCCTCAGATTTTTGAGGAATTGATCCTGAAGTAAAACGATTTTTATTTTTTTTAGGTGGAAACCGTGTGTCGGTCAAAGAAAACCCATGGGATCAAATTTGCTCAAAAATGAATGAGGATCTTAAAAGTAATTTTTATTTGAAAAGAAAGCAGTGGCGTAGTATTTTTTTCTCCAAAAATATTCAATGCAAAACTCGTATGGACGTCACTGGTAGAGAAAATGAAAATTTTTGTACACCACAAAATGCACCTTGATGCATAGAATACATGTACCAAATCTTATGAAGATGTCTGCAATATTATCTCAGTTATTATTTAAAAACTGATTTTTTTCAACATTTTATCACCACGTATCTCAAAAGTTAAGACTTTCAGGACATACGTTCATGGGAAGTTTTTTCTTAAAATAAGTCAAAAAATCACCACCTTAAAGATTAGCATGTCTTTAAGGAACACCCTGTAACTGCGAAGGTACTATTGGTGCTTGATGAGGGGAAAGAGTCTTGCCCAGAATGAAGTTACGCAATATTAGTTAGAATTGGAACAAGTAGAAGAGAAGAAAAGAGGAAAAGAGTGAATTTGAAGTGACGAGAAAAGTATAAATATGGGAGACAAATGAGAGTAGATGCATTAAAAATTAAATGGATCCGAATGAATGCTACATATGAAGGCTCTACGAAACCGAAGAATATAAGGGACGATGAAAAAGATGATATGTCTTCAACAGAAAGTCTATTACCTATTCCAGATTAATTTCTTTTGTTAACATTTTAGAAGCAATATTATTTTATCCAAAAAACGGCGTATGTTGATTGATTCTTCCAACGCTGAACAAGATTTGCCTTTTATTCAGTCAACATTAACTACCTATACATTTCTGTACACCGTTTGCGTAAAATAGTTGAATATTTCCCCAAATTTAGAAGTGGACTAAATGTTTTTTGGATTCTGAAAAATATCCATAAAATAAAAAATGTTTTTTTTTTTAATTTACTTCGGCGTAAGAAAGACTAGATATTTGCCAGAAGCCATATATAGAACAATATTGCCTAATGAACAGTAACATAACTAATAACATATGAAACAACTTTTCTGTAACGTTTCGGATACTAAAGCAGATTCCTTCATCAGACACCAAGCTAAGATCTTGAGAATTATATGTGATGACACTAATACTGAAATTTGTTAAGCCGACAGCCGATAGTCTTTGGAAAAATATTGTAACACAGTTCCACTTTACATAGAAATTTCCAAGTTAGAATTCATTATTCAACCTATTCAACCAAATATGGTATATTCATCTTGAGCAATTTGTAAAATTGTTTTCTTTGATCAACAAAATACAGAGCGGCTCCTTTAAGTTATCTTTTTATGTCATCAGACTCTGTAATTGCAATCGAATTACAAATATCTACATATGTTTCTAACACAGAAGCAATTTCAAAATAATGAAATTTTTTATTTCATAGATATTTTCCAGAGTTTAAGAGAGTAAACCCAGAAAGGAACCATTCAGTGATGAATTCACCTCCCAAAGTATCCTTTAATTATTTCTTGAAATGATGGTATGGGCTTTTTGCAATCGTCCTTCTCTGAAATTACAGTCGCACTTGCATGTGCAGATGCAGAGAAAATGGAATAAAAATTACAAAATTCCTAAGAATTAAATTGACTTTAGAAAGTGATGGTTGCCAAAAAATTGAGAACAAATGTGGGCATGCTTTCGTCACAGGATGATTAAGTTTTCTTAGACTAAATAAGATGAGACTACAGCGAGATATAATAAGCTTTGAAGAAGATTTTTTTCAAATTTGTCAAAAAATGATTCGGATCAAATCTTTTTTTGAATTGATATTTAATTATAAATGTGGGACAGCTCTGTGGACAGGGACTTTGGCGCTTTCGTCAAACTACTAGCGAGTTATTATTCAAACTTTGACAAATCATATCTCCAAATATTGGATTCTCAGAGTTGGATATCAATGCATTCTTAAGATAGAACTGCACGATAAAAAAAAGTAGAAAAGCCCTGTGGGCAGGAGATTTTGCGCACTTGTTCAAACTTTGACAAATCATATCTCCGAAAGTGGGTATTGGTTTCTTAGAGCTGGGAATTATTTCAATGGATTCTTATGATACAACTGCAACATGAAAGAAATGAATTTCAAAAAAGTGTCATTTAATAAAAAAAGAGTGCCAAAAATTAGTCCGAAACCACGAACTTATCCGAGATGTTCATTCCTTAAATCCACTCTGAAAATTATATTATATCAATTGAAACCTGGCCAATAGTCCAGTTTTATTTTTACTGTAGATATTCTGAACCCAATTCGATTAACTTACCAAAGTATATATTTCCATCATCATATGGATTATCCACGGGCATTAAAATATCACTTAAAAAAATAATATCATATTATAACCCTGAGAATTCTACGATCGAGTAATTATAGCATTCTGTGAAAACATAGAAGTAAGATTTATTATTGAAATTTTGAAAAATCACATCTCCAAAAGTAGTTGTTAGAGTTTTAAATAATATCAGTGGATTATTATGCAAAAACTGCATATAAAAAAAACAATTTTAAATTTGTGATATAAGAAAAATATTTTTATATTCACCTATAGACTAGTCAACAAGTGCTATTTGGACCAACTTTTTTCAGCAGTCACGAAAATTATGTATGAGGTGTCATTCCATTCGGAATGGCATCTAGATGATTTTTGAAAAAAATGAAGTTCCGCTTGCAAAAATTGTAAAAGTTATTAACAATTAACTAAAAAAAAAGGGGTCTTAGTTTTTTGTAAATATCTCAAAAACTAATAAAGATTTTTCAAATCTGAAAAAAGATTCAAAATGAGGAGGAAATGTCCTATTCTACTTTTGGTCACAAAAGCAGAAATGCTCGTTAATAATATTAAAAAAAAAGAATTTTGTTCGATGATTAATTTAAGTTTTCAATTTTGCAACAACGAAAATTATTAATAAAAAATTGAAAAATAAACATTTTTTAATTTTTCCAACGGGATTCTATTGTTAAGCCTTTGAAAAATTGCTCCAAGAGAGGAAAAAAATCTAAAACTTATAGTTTAGCAATTATCACACTTGCAATGTTAATGTGCAAGCAGAAAAAAGTTATTAATTAACTATCGAATAACTAAATGAAAAATCATTATGAAAATTTTGTTCAAGCGGATTATTATTCATTCATCTATTCAGTTGCTGCCTGAATTTTTTTCAATTTTTTTTTTTCATATTTACTATGTTTAAAAAATGTTTATTGTTGAAGTGCCCGAAGTGGACGTGGCTTCTCCAAGCCAGAGTACCCGTTTCGGCCGTATTTTCATCCCTCTGGAAAAATTATAAATATTTATCGTACAGTTTCGGTAGTCAAGACTTTTTTTAGGAAATTTCCTCCTCTTTTTGAATCTTTTTTCAGATTTGAAAAATCTTCATTAGTTTTTGAGATATTTACAAAAAACTAAAACCCCGTTTTTTTAGTTAATTGTTAATAACTTTTACAATTTTTACAAGCGGAACTTCATTTTTTTCAAAAATCATCTAGATGCCATTCCGAATCGAATTTCACCTCCTACATAATTTTCGGAGACTGCTGAAAAAAGTTGGTCCAAATAACACTTGTTGACTAGTCTACGACTGTGAAGATTGGAACTATCTTGCTCATTCTGTTTGAGAGTTATCTTGTTAGCGGATGGCCGTACGGCGATTTTGATCACGGATTCTTGATCAGTGAGTCGAACCAAAACGTCTGAGACCATTTTCAGCCAATAATTCAATAATTCGAAAATTACAGACATTTGGGCGAATTGATAACAAAAGCGCCAAAAACATAGTATCACAGTGTCACTTCAGATAGAAATTTCGAAGTTCTAACTATTTCTCCAACAAATTCAACTACCAAATATGGCCAATTCCAATTGTGTAATTTGGGAAATTGTTTTGTATGTTCAACAAAATACAAGTCGACTCCGTATGTTTCCTTTTCATGTGAGTGGTATTCCGTCATCAGAATCTTTGTTTTAGTCTAATCCATTATGTCGATCTCTATAGATTGTACATACATATTCTGCTATTTGTGTTGCTTTTGTTGTTCGGAACAAAGTGCTTATCAATTGGCCCAAATGTCGGTATTTTTCGAATTGGCACAAAATGGTCTTACAATTTCATAGAATGCTCTAATAATGAGATGTGTCAAAAACATTTTGTATTTAATTATTTTATGATGCAGTCTTATCACAAGAATCCATTGATATCATTTCCAACTCTTACGATGGGTTGCACAAAGCTTTGACAGCTCTTAATTGCCAAATCAGGTAGACAGCCTTGCAGTCCTTGACCCTCTTATGGCAAAAGCATGAACATCACTGAACGTCGCTTATGGTTTCCGCAGCACAGAGGGTCAGAGTTCCAAAGGATTTCCCTAGATGCAGCTGATGAGATTTTCTTCCTACCTGTTCGCAACAACTGGGATTATGTTTCCTAGAACTCCTTCAGCTGTCATTCAGTGTGGCAATGTTATGCTGACGATTGGTCATAGCCATGAAACTGGTTCGTATTTGCCCCTGTATGACGCTTTCCTCATTAGGGGAACACTGAGCGATGAGGGGACCAGCCCGTATCCACGAAATATTTGTTGATAGTTAAAATCAATGAATATTTGCCCGTGTGTCTTTCAGCTAATACTGTAATTTGCAGTGTAACAAATTTCAGAATAAGTGTCATCAAAAAATAATTGGTCAAGTTTTCGCTTTGCATCTGATGAAGGAGTCCGATTTAGTCTCTGAAATATTACAGAATGGTTTCGTTACGGTTTATTATGTTAATTTTTTGCAAAATGATCCATGAAGAAATTATATTTGTCCTCGACACTCCTTCAGAATTATGATTGAGAATTCGAAATAAACAGCTCCCATGACGACGATTCCATATACCAGGCTTGTATAAGCGTTCATGTGTGTGGTTTTTAGGTTTGTATATCAAAAGGAAGAAGTATCTGATTTTGAAGTTTTATTTGAACAATCCACAATTAACAATTCTCATGACGATGACTACCTATACCGGGCTCGTATAAGTTTTCGTATGTGTTGGTTTCGGGTTTGTATATCGAGAGGAGGAAATATATTATTTTCAAACTCTCGCTCTACAGCGTTGCCGGATGTAAGGACTCAAGACGTTGATCAACTATACGAATTATATACAGCGAGCTAATGTGAGCAGAAGCGCCCTCGCACTGGCCAAACTCTGAAGCTTTTCTGTATATAATATGATGTATCACCGCTTTTTCAGACCCATCTGAAAATTTACCCCTGGCATCCCCTAACGTCCCTGAGTACAATTCTATAGGTAAACGTTACCAGACCCGGAGTCGGGTCTGAAAACGTCATTTTTGGACTGTATAATCGGTAAAGTATGTCGATTTGGGTCTGTATGTGCGGTCGAACAAATCTATATATATATATATATATATATATATATAATTAAATGGTTTCTTTCTGGGATTTCTCTCTCAAACTCTGAAAAATATCTGTTGAATAAAAATGTATTATTTTGTGAATTGCTTCTGCGTAATAAACACAAGATATTTGTCAGAAGCAATTAATCGAACAATAACGACACATTATCAACGATAGAACAACTAAATTTCGTAACGTTTCGGAGTCTAAATCATACTCTTTCGTCAGACGTACTTAACGAAAATATTCAGAATTATTTTTTGTTCATGTAGCTATTCTGAAATTCGAGAATTGTCCAAGCAAATTTCGTAACGATTCGAAGTCTAAATCAGACTTCTTCGTCTCGAATTTCAGAATAGCTACATCAACAAAAAATAATTCTGAAGGTTTTCGTTAAGTGTCTGACGAAGGAGTCTGATTTAGACTCCGAAACGTTACGAAATTTAGTTGTATCATCGTTGATGTTGTGTCGATATTGTTTGTTAGGCAACATTGTTCGATTTATTGCTTCTGACAAATATCTTGTCATTATTACGCAGAAGCAATTCACAAAATAATGAATTTTTATTTAACAGATATTTTTCAGAGTTTGGGAGAGAAAACCCAGAAATAAACCATTCAATATGCATTTATATATGAACATTTTACTAAAAAACTGAAAGGTTTGACTTACCTCTAAATTTTTCACAATGTGTACTTGCGCTAAGTAAGAGTGTCTCTTAACGTAAACAAAATATGTAATTGCCAACACAAACGTTTTATTTGATCTAAGTGAAAAAGTTACTTGTAACAGACAGAGGTTCTTACTAACAGCAGTAACAAAATTACTTGCGATATGAAAACATTATGATAAGGGTACGTTCAAACGTTACTTACACCGAATAGCATTTTTAGTTCTGGTGTTTAGCTGGATTTTCTATCAAGTAACATATGCTACTTGGATCAAGTCAATAAAGTCAGTTATTCTGAATAAAAATGAAATACTTACTACAATTAACTTTGCTAGCTTGTGATAGGCTACTTTTTATCAGATAACACGCGAACTTGTTGCAACTAAAAAAAGTTATTTGTGCCTATAGCAAGTCACAATTTTCATTTGTTGTAATTAAAGTTTTTTCTCAGTGAGATGCGCCACCTACCCTGAAAATTTCAAGTCGCTAGCTCTTTCCGTTCTCAAGTTATCGTGGCAAC
Organism: Halyzia sedecimguttata; assembly: GCA_937662695.2. Taxonomy (NCBI): domain Eukaryota; kingdom Metazoa; phylum Arthropoda; class Insecta; order Coleoptera; family Coccinellidae; genus Halyzia; species Halyzia sedecimguttata. The sequence goes on along the minus strand of OW569414.2, from coordinate 7,608,073 downwards.
GGCCGGACAGAATCAAATTTGACTTCGAATTCTTCATCAGGGAGTCGAACCAAATCGTTTGAGACCATTTTCGTCAAAAATTTCGAAATTTACAGACATTTAGGCAAAATGATAACGCGATATTTCCCAGAACATACGCGCAATAATTGGGTTTAATCATATATAAACTAATTCAGAATGAGCGATGCGGCGTCGCCTTTCTCTGTGCATAGCTTTGGTTTAAGAAGGCTGTGGTTCAACCAATGCTAAAGAGCAGTCCTCTGAGCATCAATTTGTATGTATATTTGATGTGCACATCAAATATACATACAAATTGATGCTCAGAGGACTGCTCTTTAGCATTGGTTGAACCACAGCCTTCTTAAACCAAAGCTATGCACAGAGAAAGGCGACGCCGCATCGCTCATTCTGAATTAGTTTATATATGATTAAACCCAATTATTGCGCGTATGTTCTGGGAAATATCGCGTTATCATTTTGCCTAAATGTCTGTAAATTTCGAAATTTTTGACGAAAATGGTCTCAAACGATTTGGTTCGACTCCCTGATGAAGAATTCGAAGTCAAATTTGATTCTGTCCGGCCGTTGCCACGATAACTTGAGAACGGAAAGAGCTAGCGACTTGAAATTTTCAGGGTAGGTGGCGCATCTTAATACGACGGACAAGTTCGTTAATGGGCATAATCGGCCCAATGGTTTCCGAATAATAATTTTGTTTTCAACCAATATAAATCCGATCGAAATGAAACTTAGTGAGTAGATGTAGAATATGAACCTAAGCACGTTTGTGAAATTTTGTGCGAATCGTATGGCTAGAAAATTATTGAAAAATATTTTTGTTGTCACGATAACTTGAGAACGGAAAGAGATAGCGGCTTGAAGTTTTCAGGTTAGGATGTACATCTGAACACATTTGAGTTTGTTTATAAGCATATAATCGGCCTAACGGTTTAAGAGTTATAGCCATATGAAATTTGGTTGTTTTTTTCTCCTCATTAACTCGAAAAATACTAAACCGATTGAATCGAAACATAGTTATTAGTTGTAGAATGCCAACGCGAAAATTCTTGCAAAATTTCGTGAGAATAGAATTTATGGAAAATTTTTAAGAAATCATTGAAAATTAAAAAAAAAATTCTATATATCAGTAACTATTCGTCTGAAATTGCTGAAATTTTGCAAGAGCCTTTAGAACCCAACTCTACTGCCAAGTTTCAAGTTTTAACACGATCGGTTAAATATTGTTGGAGATTCGAGCAGCCTTGTGCGAGTTCAGTAGATGGGTGACCGTTGCCTCGATAACTTTCGAACAAAAGGAGATAGGGACTTGCAATTTTCCGAGTAGGTTGTGTATCCGAATGGGAGGGTTAAATTCGTTTTTGGGCATAATCGGTTTAACGGTTTCCGAGTTACTCCCACCTGGAATATTATTTCCTCGATAACTCAAAAAATAAAGATTCCATCGAATTGAAACTTGGTAACTATTAGTAGAAAATCAACTTAAAGACGTGTTTAAATTTTTTTAAGAAGCGTACCCCTAGAAAATTTGAAAATATTGACGAAAAAAAAATTTTGTAAGAACCGTACCCCGAATTTACCATGGTAAATTCGAATTAAGAGTGTCCAATACAGGAGAATGGACAACATAATTTACCATGGTAAATTCGATTAAGGGTGTCCAATACAGGAGAATGGACAATAGAACATACCCGCAAAAGCTTCTGACTTCACGTCAGTGCTTGAACCCAATTTATTATTCTCAATTATGCCTTCCCTGTGACGCATCTTCAATACATCTACGTGTTTGGTACGGAAAAAGGGATAATTGTTGCCGTTTTCTGTTTAACTTCAGGGTTTCTCTATTACATTTCGTTTCACCGCATATACCGTATACATAAGGGCGTAGCCAGGAATTAATTTCGGGGGGGGGGGTTTGAAATAGGAATTAATTTCGGGGGGGGGGGTTTTGGGGGTATAAGGGTCACTTTCTGCAGCAAAAAAATTTTTTTTAAGAGAAAAATAACATTTCGGGGGGGGGGGGGGTTGAACCCCCAACCCCCCCCTGGGTACGCACTTGACCGTATATGTTCGGTATCCAAGACCTTGGCTTACCAGACGTGTATAAAATGATATTAATTCGTATTTCCCGATGAGCCATTTCTCACCAGCTGCAATTTCTATGAGCTCGTTTTCAACTTGTCATATTTCAAGGTGGTTCTATCGAGTTTGTGAACGAGTGTACGACAATCGACAATCCGTTCTGTCTGTATGATGCCGACAGGAACAAGGATACCAACAGCTTCAGTGGTCCAGGTGTTCTGGTGTGCAGTATCGATAACATGCCCACGCAGATCCCCAGGGAGAGTACAGACTTTTTCGGGGATTTGCTATTTCCCTACACCCATAACATTCTACAATCCAACGCAGAATTGCCGTTGGAGAAGCATTCATTTTCTCCTGTGGTCACGGGGGTAAGTAAAAACGTCATGTGTCATGTAGTTCATAAGCATAATCCATTTTTGGCGCTCTAGTTCCTCGGAACTGAGTGCTTATCAATTTGCCCAAATGTCTGTAATTTTGGAATATTTCGATGAAAATGGTCTTAAACGATTTGGTTCGACTCACTGATCAAGAATCCGTGGTCGAAATTCATTCTGTCCGGCCGGCCGTAAGCACGATAACTCTCGAACGGAATGAGCTAGAGAGTTGAAATTTTCAGAGTAGGTTTGGGGGATGAATATCTCGGTTAAGTTCGTTATTGGGCAAAATTGGCCAGATTTAATTCGATTTCTTCCATGGTGCAGTTCTCATTCTCATGATTGCTCATTTAATCTTGATAAATAAACTATTATTTTTATAAATATAATTAGATTTTAAGGAAGATTTTCAAATAATTACAACTACTCTAGTTTAGTCTAATTGAGCTGAATTTACCCACGACTATGATAACAATTTTTCGCTTCGATTAATGCTGTTAGACATCATTAGCTGATTAACAGATGTATCCAGAAGCTGGCACCAGTCTCACAAGCATTCCAATTCTTGAATGAAATACTGCCTCGAAAAAATGTTCACACAGTGCAAGTGGTGTAATTCCAGTGATACTGGCGCAGCTATTGATTACATATAACTTAGCTTAAACGTGAGGTTTCTTATAAAAGTTCAAGTAATACCAGTGACGGTCGGTTTCTCAATTGCGAGTTAACTTGAGGTTAGCATTGTGGTGGAGAGCCTTTCAAAGTCTGGTCGAAATGTATATCTAATTCAGATCCCAAGTTCTATCTAATTAATCCCGGACGAGCCCCCAAAATGTAGAATTGTTATTCAATCGCCTAGGGGTTGATTACGCTCCTAACATTTCGTCTTTCACTTCTTTGGTTTTCAAGACACTGGTTCTGTCGATATTTACAAACTTTATTTACAATAATACAACTCGAAGAAATATTTACTACTTTGACAGTATTTACTTTTGTAATAACTGAAGTTCGCCAACTACCGCAACATGCTCTATCTTCGTCTAAGTCAGAATTCAATATTCAATAAAATCGCCTAAGTCACAGGGATAAAACTACTCGTACTACGCTAATCGTCCCAATTCTAAAACATCTTCCCCGTATCCCTGATCAAAACTCCCCTTTTCTCAGATTTCCTGGCACCCTCGATGGCTTCGAGGCATCTACCCTCATTACCCACCCGCTCGGATTTCGCTCGATCTCGCAGAATTCTATAAACGAGAAGAATAACAAAATAAAAGCAAATGTACATAGCTTGGGAAAAAAACAGTTTTTGAATTACAAATGATTATTGATAAGAAAATGCACACAAAAAATGAAAGAAAAAGAAGACCATCCTCTTTAGATTGGCGACGGTCAACCCTGCATCCACCCGTCGTAATGGTTCTTGAATGAACTGACAGTGGAGGCCTCCACAACGGCAGATGGTGAACGATTCCGAAAAGATGTATGTATCTGATGAGATATGTCCAAGCTCTCTGGTCTTTGATCTCTCATTGCCCGCTCTTTCATCGATTCTTAGTATTTCATTTTAGGTCTGAATACTCGAGCTCCTGCCCCTGTGGTACTTTTCGAGCGTCCTGTAGACCATTTGATCGTATTTTCTTTCAAAGTATGGGTGGTGGACTCCTTATCCAGTTTTACTTTCTGCTTAACATTGTGGTGAAGCTGAATCTCTTCATAGTTTCATCTCTCAGATCATCTGATGAGATCTCTGGTGTTTGATTCTCTCATTGCCCGCTCCTTCTCTAGATATTCTGAGAGTGGCTCCATGATATACGTACTATCGCTAGGTGAAGAAACGTGAGATCATATAGACATAAGTCCAATTTGGATCATACAACTCATTTGTTCTTCTTTGTCTCTCGGAACTCTTCATAGAAGGGACACTTAATTCTTAGTCTATATCTGATAATATCGCAAGAAGTTGCATTGATTCCAGTTGATGCAATTTGCAATTTCTTCGAACGAAAGAACACCAACCAATAATAGAACTTTTTTTTGGATTCAGTGAATAGGTGGCAATTTCGATGTTGCAACAGGGAAGTTCACCATAGCGCACTCTAGGCATGATCCATCCTCTATTACAAACTGACATATTTTTTTGATATTTGCCACCCTATATTTCCAATTACTACACAATTTGAAGGCATCATTGTGGTGCCCGCACACGGGCATACCGAAACGGGACAAGTATGGAATGAAATTGCTTATTGTGACCTATCCGTCCTAAGACCTATGGTCATAGCGCCCATGGGCACGGGATTGAAATACGCCCAATCAGTGCACAGCATCAAGGATGCTATTTCCAGTATGGCTTTGGTTTCCTAGACCTACACCCTCACTGGCAGGAGGAGGCACTATCCAACCTCTACTAACTCTGCCTGTTAGTTCCCGAGTCAGGGTACACAACTCACACCCTTCTAGCCCAGCTTGCGGGCTTTCAACCACTGCCACCACGAAATCTATCCCGATATGGCAGGCAGAGATTCCCCTGCGGGCACCGCCCTCTCGTGGTAGCAATCATAGCGTCATTGCTTGGACATGCTCCGGCAACGTATTCCCTTGCAAATTTTGGACCTTGGAGCCTTTCTGAAGCCAGCTAGGGTAATGCGGGTTAGTCATTCCTGTCGGCATTTCTGGAATTGGCACGCATCAGGAGTACCAAGGCAACGCTCCAACCCGCCGCCCAATGGCATCCTGAACGACATCCCTTTCAACCAGATGTTACCGCAATGCATATCTGAAGAACCTTTTTTTTACAGGCAATCATAGCAAGCAATGGAGAACTGACATCTAATTTTGGATATATAACCGAACTCAGAAAGCAAGCATCGTAAGTATCCACATCCGACCTCCATCTATATATGTCAACAAATGCACTATTTTCAGAAAACTGAGAGACAAGGGATCATCAGACCTGCCGGAAAAGAAGAAGAAAGTTCTTGTTGTCGGCGCAGGTAGGGTGGCAGCCCCTCTGATAGAATACCTTCATCGTGACGAATCCATCGGCATCACAGTAGCCTGTGAAAAAATCGAGCTGGGTAATTCCCTGGCATCCATTTATCCGGGAGTGGAAAGTTGTTACCTGAATGCCGCTGAAAATGTACCCCTTCTTCAAGAAATGGTAGCTGCGGCGGACTGCGTAGTGTCCATCCTTCCGGCAAACCTACACCACCTCATCGCAAAAGCCTGTGTTGCCGAAAAGACCCACATGGTCACTGCCAGTTATATGAACGAGGAAATAAAAAAATTGCACAATGACGCCTTGGAGAACGGTATAACCATTCTTAATGAGATTGGTTTGGACCCTGGTATAGACCATCTATTGGCATTGGAGTGTATTCAGGAAATCAAGTCGCAGGGGGGTTACATAACCTCATTTGAATCTTTCTGTGGTGGTTTACCTGCACCAGAGTTCAGCGATAATCCTTTGAGATATAAGTTCTCGTGGTCCCCAAGGGGGGCGTTATTGAATACCCTGTCATCGGCAAGGTAGGCAACTATTTATTGATAACTTACTCAGTATCAGTTGTGGTCCTTGATGTAAAGGGTGGGTCAAACTGAAAAGTTATAAACTATATAAAAAAACTAATGACGGTGCCCGAAGGGTGAATTTTTAAGAAAAAACTGAACGGTGAAAACTGTATATCGGTACGTATCTATCATAGTTTCAGGATCAAATTTAGCGCGCTTGTTATTTATGAAAAAGCTATCATTTCACCCAAAAATATGTGTAATATTCGAATTTTTGCCGAAAATGGTCTCAAACGATTAGGTTCGACTCACTGATGAAGAATTCGAGGTCAAACTTGATTCTGTCCGGCCGTCCAGCCGTTGCCTCGATAAGTTAGGAAGGGAAACAGATAGCGACGAAAGGTTAAGTTCGTTAATGAACCTAATCGGCCGAACAGTTTCGGAGTTGTGTTTTCAAACAATACAGATCCGATTCAATTGAAAGTTGGTAACTATACCCAGGCAACATAGGAACTTGCCAAAGATATCTCGGCGAGCTCTTTCCGGGATATTGTTACGCCTTTTGCGATATCACTGGAGGTCGCCAAGAGCTATCAACCCTGTTCGGCACAGGAGATGAGCCAAGTAACAACTAAGGGATATCGCATAAGGAAGTTCCCAATCAGCTCACTCTGGGGAATAGTTTGAGATATCGCAGGGAAGTCGCCAAGAGTCACTGTACGCTTTTATACAGTGACCATACAAGACAGTGGAGACAATAGTGTTCCTATTTTTAATTTTTTTTTGTTTTGTTGTTGTTGGCGTCATATAGTTTCAGGTGCCATTACTAAGCTAAATTCGAAAATAGGAACACTATTGTCGCCCCTGTCTTATATAGAGTCACTGTAGTATGGCGTAGATGATTGTGTCATCTACCGGTGGAAACGAGAAGTGGCTATAGGGATGGAGTAGATCCCTGCAACACCCTGAGGAACTGCTCGATAAGAACTTACTATTCTCGTTATACTCACAATGAATTGAGAAGCTCACTATATATAGGAATCTCTTATTCTCGTTGCGATATCTTGAGAAGCTCGCAACAGGAATGTCTTGTTCTCGTTGCGTATGTGATATCTTGAGGAACTCCACAATAGGAATTTCTTATTCTTGATTTACTTGCGATGACTTGAGGAGCTCCCAATAGAAATATCTCGAGGTATCTGGTTGATCCTCTCGCAGCAGTTTTGGCCCCTCTTCTTATCTAGTTCACAAAGGATTCACATTTGAAAAGTGTCCAGTTTTGACCCATCCTGATGTGTAGGGGATGCAAATGCATGATTAAAGATACTACGACAGATCTCGTCCAACACGAACTTGATATATTAGAAAATCATAGAAACGGTTTCTTACCTACCTTTTACTTGACCATTTTTATCACACATTACATTGAAGCTTCCGTTTGTAAGGCAGCGGTCCCACAGACTCACTGCCATTTACCGACAACCACCGACGAAATTTAGGACGCTTGCGTTCTTACGGGTCCGTCACACACAAAATGGTATTCATCAATATTTTGTGTGTGATCGTACCCGTAAGAACGCAAGCGTCCTACATTTCGTCGGTGGTTGTCGGTAAGGCTCGTTTCACATCAACACGACACGGTTATATGCACGGCAACGACACAAACGCTCGAGCTTTGTCACAGGCTTGATTCACAGTCGTGTAAACGACACCGGCATCCGATTCTTGGGTGAAGGCTTGAATGAATGCTTTCACAGCTATCCGGCCGAGACGTGGTCGTGTGAACGACACACGGCTGCCGTGTCCGACTCGAGGTCCCCTCAAGCCGTGCAAGGCAGCCTTTGCCCAAGAATCGGATGCAAGTGTTGTTTACACGATTGTGAAGTGAGCCAGTGGGAAAGCTTGAGCGTAGGTGTCATTGCCGTACATAAAACCGTGTCGTGTTGATGTGAAGCGAGCCTACATGGCAGTGAGTCTGTGGAAACGCTGCCTTATTTGGCAATAATGCATTTGATACACAATAATCCATGCACTCATTCTTAAATTTCTTGTGATGTATGTGACATTTAAATATTCATTATGGCATTGAAATAAACCCCTATAGTTATACTTAATTACGTGATTCTAACTTACACAATTGATTTCAGATATTTGAGCAAAGGACAAATAGTGGAAATCAAAGAAGGCGGCGATCTGATGAGGTCCACCAAAACTTTGGACTTTCTTCCCGGTTTCAACCTGGAAGGATTTCCTAACAGAGACAGTATTATTTACGGCGAACATTACGGTATTGCCAAAGCTGTTACGATATTAAGAGGCACCTTAAGGTATAATGGTTTCTCGCAAGCAGCTAGGATGTTACAAGCCATAGGGCTCTTGGATACTGAACTTCATCCCAGTTTACATTCTCAAGGACCGGATATCACGTGGAGAGATTTAATTTGTACATTATTAGGTAACGCTATGTTTCTTAAACTTTAACTGTAACAGGTAATTCGAACGAACGATAAGTTTTGATATGAATGTCAAGAATTATCGATCTTCCGATCAGAACTACTGTGCCTTCCACCAAATTATCTTGCATGATGAATAAATGCCCGAACATACCCGTCATATGGACCAGTTTTGGTTCATCCAATCTACGTCCGACCTCGGCCGTCTGATTCCAATACGAACCTAGTTAGCACTCTGTTTTAATCTGTGGTTAGTAATGTTTATCCACTACACCCTACCAGGTGGGACGAACGTACGGCCCGATCCCATTTTGATTGGATTATTGTTGTTATTCTAACTACATACGATGCGTACCTCCTTTGAATATTGTTGATATTTCAGTCGATTTTTTTTTAATACTTATTATTCTGCTATTCGGGTCAGCTAGTAAGATAAAAGAAATAAGGCGATGTTCCCCAGAACATACGCGCAAAAAGCAAGTTAATAAGTCAACAATTATATTTATGTCAAAAAATAAAAATCAACACAATCCATTGGCTTCATTTTTGTATTTCAATGCCTTACAATATTGGCAAATTGAATTCATAGCTCCAATAGCAACACAGTTGTAGGCACTGCAATCAATTGACATATCGTAACAGAAAAAGCAGCTCGATTCAAACTTATTAGTCGAATGTCGCGCTTCACGGGTGTGTCTTAACCGAATTCTTTCACGTTCATTGCAATCTTCACGTTCCTGGACAGTGCGATTAGATTGATAATTAATTTGATATTTATAAGGTTTCAATTTGATATTGACAGGCACACACAGTTATGTTACAGTCTGTTGGTTCATTTATACTCTGGAACTGGAGGGCGAGCTGTAGATGGCGTAATGGTGAGAACAGCTCTGTTGGGGGGCACAATAGATCTCAAGGTCGCGGTGCAACGTAACCCCCTTATCAATAATAATAATAATAATAATACAGTCTGTTAATCAATTTAAAGCTTTCTGATAAACTATATTCTTTGTTTTGTTGTGCTTAGATAAATAAAGATGACGGTTTTCTGACGCGCGAACTCGCGACGTATAATTGTCCACACGCGACGGGGAACACATCAAAGGAAAACAAAATTGTTACATTATGAGAATCCATGCAAGGTACCTATTTAGTTAATGCTTTGTTTGTGGCACAATCAATCGCGTATTATTCTGTATACACTACACTCTTTATAGTAATGGTTTATTTTCAATGATGTATACCTCGAAAGTTTATTTTTTAACACACATGAATGAAATTGTACGATTATGGCGTGAAAAACGGCAAGTTGCCATTTACGTTAAACGAAAAACACTGGGTATGAACATTTTGGACAAATTCATTATGAGAATCCATCCAAGGTAACTATTTAGTTAATGCTTTTTGTTTGTGGCACAAATCACTTCAATCGCGTACATGCAATTGTGCCGCGAGAAAAAGAACACGCTGTATAGTAATGGTTTATTTTCAATGATGTATGCCTCGAAAGTATTTTTAACACAATTGAATGAAATTGTGCGATTATGTCGTGAAAAACAGCATGTTGCCATTGACGCTAAAAGAAAAACACCCTGTAGACATCTATTATATTTATTCACCATTTAAACCTCCTCTGGACTTTCACAGATAATTCAAGACCAAAATTTGCCAAATCGGTCTAGCCATTCTCGAGTTTTAGCGTTACTAACGAACAGCAATTCATTTTTATATACGACGAGTATAGAGATTACCTGTATTCGTGTTTGTTTTTTCCTTCGTCTCATTGTATCTGTTGAATGAAAAATTCACTGAAATTTTCCAAACTAATTAGTTGTTTCCTCATTTGGATATCAGATTCATAGCAACTAATCATGTGACTTAGGGACGGGACTAAACAATTGTTTATCAAGGAATTTGTACAGTTTTTAAGGAAATATGGTGTCAGTATTTATTATTATTATTATTTATATCTCTATTGAATCCTCTTGAAAAATCTCGACTTCTCTTTATGCATATATTCATTATTTCATAGTAAGCCCAGACAATATCAAATTGCTATATGTACCATTAGAAGTTGATGTATATTTTAATTTCATTTTTTTTTGTTCGTAGGAATTGAAGATAAGAGTATACTTTACGACAATATTACCAACATGATAACTGAAAGAACGGGGTCTGATTTTGCTGTTGACCTATTGGAGGATTTAGGACTATTAGAAGAGAATGCTGTGATTAAATATGGAACACCATTAGATACTCTCACCCATTACCTATCAACAAAGCTAGCGTTAGGTAATTTTATTCATTAATCATAATGCTGATAGGTACTCATTTTCTATCAGCAGCCTTGGGCGAGTTCAGTATGGGGATGGGTGACCGCTCTGGCTATGAATTTGAACAAACGCGCCAAGCAGACTGACCTCACGTTGGTACTTTCCCAACTTTTGAATTAACGTTTACATCGATCCATCATATTGTATCACCCTTCAGAATTTTAGGTTAACGTGCACTTTCTATTCCAGATAAAAATGAAAGAGATATAGTTATTCTCAGGCATGAGTTAGGTATATCATGGCCAGGTGGTAAAAAAGAAGTCAGGGGTATCAACTTCGTCGTTTACGGCGATTTAAACGGACACTCAGCTATGGCAAAAACAGTAGGAATTCCTGCAGCTATAGCTACAAAAATGATTTTAGATGGAGAAATACAGGAGAGAGGATCAATCCTGCCTTTTGCACCTGAAATTTATAGAACAATATTATCAAGACTGAAGAACGAAGGACTCAAAGCAATTGAAACTTCAAGAACACATTGAATAGGTACATTTTCTGTCAAAAATTCATTTTATTGTTTTTATCAAACTGAAACTTTCTGTCTTAAAAAAATGTAAAATTTGATTATAAGTTGAAAATTTAAGCAGACAAAAATAAGTTTTTTCAAATGAAAAAGGTTCATATAAAAATTAACATGTAGAAGATAACTTTAAATACTATAAAATTAAATGTTTATCTGAGTACACCATTCATTGATAATAATTGAAATACAAAATATTAATAAATAAATCGTTGATCCTTATAATTACTTTATTGGCACTTATTCTGGGTTGGCAGCTGACGCAACAATAGTATTAAGTATTATTTTTTGATAAATTGTGAGACGCCCAATTCAGTGATGTTTTCCAGGAGTTAGAGAGAGCTTCATTGAATTTGCTCTTGAAATGTTCTAACGCATCCTTTTCTGATTTCAGCAAAACCTTGAAAAATATACTCAATTAAGAATTATTATCATTATATTTCAGAGTTATATATTAAGTCACATAGCAAAAAGAACACCCAGAAATAATGAATTTATTACAAACATTGTTTATATACGTGTTTGATTTCAATAGGGATTGTAATTCTACTTGTATATAGTTGTTCGAATTAGGATTACATTTTAAGGGTGCAAGCGATGAGTTATCGACACTTCGGCGTTCTCTGCACCCTCTGGCACTTCAAACCCATTAGCATACCGTTAGAGATCTTAGACAGATCCCAAAGACGATGTACCACCCGACAGTAGATGAAGTATTCAATACCGAACCCCGACCCTCTTGTGTCTCCAAGGAGGTCAGGGTTAACGAAAAATCTATATCTGGATTATATAATACTCGAAGGGCTCTTGTAATACATTAACAAAGACTATATTCCTGGAATTGCCTTAAAACCATGGGATCGTTCCCAGGGCATCCTATTGGTCGAAAGCGGGGTAGTTTTAGCCAGGGAATTACCAATCGTTGCACACTACCTTTGGCGTACTACCCAGTTCGAGTTCGAGGGCAAGCCGAAGTGCGATGGGGAGGGGGACAGAGTAAGTACCTAGGGTATGATGAATCGGCGAAAAGGCAAAGATCTGAGCATGCATAAGACGAAGAGGGTAGAATTTAGACGATTAACGAATACGAGTTTTTATCCCAGGACTTAGACGATTTTATGAACACTGAATTCTGACTTAGAAGAATTTAGGGTATATTGCGGTAGTTGGCGAACTTCAGTAATTGCAAAAGTAAATAATGAGTTGTAAATATTTCTTCGAGTTGTATTGTGAATAAAGTTTGTACATATCAGAACAAGCGTTTTTGAAAACCAAAGACGTCAAAAACGAAATGTTAAGAGCGTAATGCAATCCACCATAGGCGATTGATATAAAAATCCTACATTTTGGGGACTCAGTCCACGATTAATTAGATAGACTTTGGATCTGGATTAGATATACATTTCGACGAGACGTTGCAGACGAATTTTTTTTTGTTACAAGAAATTTGAGACCGTACGAGAGGAGGTCCAGTTTCTGAACCAACGACGAGAAAAGTGAAAAGTGTGTGTGTGTGATATTAAGGGCAATTTGTGGACCACAGAGGTAGGATTTACCCTTTTTGTAGACGGGATAGGGATCAATTCTGAAAAACACTCTAGATCATTCGTGGTATCTTCGAATATTGCTCACATGAATTTTGATTAATTGATTGAGACGATATTTAGATGTTTAATAATTTTTTGACGGAGTTAGAGAAACTTTTTTGAGAGCAATTATTGAATTTCCTGAAATTGCAAGTCGCGAAGATTGCATATAGATTGTTGAGAAATTGTTTGCGAAATTTGATAAGATGTGTTCACAAATTTCGAAAGCTAAATCCAACATAACTAACTTGAAGATTGCAGCGATCAAAGCCTTGCATGTAGTTCGTTTCGGACAAGAAGGTGAACCTCACAGACGTCGTAGGTCTTTTGCTGTTTTGAATGCTCGGAAGAACATGCTGATGAAACCGCAACTGTCGTTGACCATCTTTCGTCCGCTGATTTAATTACAGTATGTGGAATACTGGACTTGAGCTACGATGGTTCGGTCGAAGAATTGGCAAAACGGATTTGTAATTTTCTCGTACTCGAAGTATTAACGTGGTGGAGGAAGATCGCGTTGAAGAAAGATTCGAGGATGTTGAAGAAAGTAGGAAGAGCGTTAGCTCAGAAAAAGGAGAAAATTACTCGAGGAAAAGTAATTTTTCGTCGACCTTTAGAGATGTGGAGGATAGCGTTCGTCAATTCGAGGGAAAACCGAATTATCCGGTGGGTAAATGGATCGAGGATTTTGAAGAAATTTCTTCGATTACAGGTTGGACGGACTTGTAGAAATTTCTTTTTGCGAAGAAGTCGCTTTCAGGATTCGTGAAGTTGTTCGTTCAGTCTCTTTCGGGGGTAAAAACGTGGGCATCGTTGTGGAAAAAGTTAATTGAGGAGTTTGATGTTCCGGTGAGCACGGATCAAATACATATACTCCTTATGCAGAGGAAGAGACGGCCCAGTGAGAATATACAGGAGTATGTTCTCATATTGAGGGAGATTGGTAGTCGCGCAATCATTGAGGACGAGGCTATTATTCGGTACATTATACACGGCATTCCAGATGATACCTCGAATAAACTTACTCTGTACGGTGCGAGAAATTTCGGCGAATATAAACAGAAAGTGAAACAATTCGAGGAGGTTACGTTTCCTGTTTTGCAAGATCTTACTTCCCACCCGAATCTGCATGCGCCTCCTGTATTATCAGTATCCTGCGGTTACGTTTCCTGTTTGCAAGACCCTCGCTAATGAGCCCCGCGCTTCCTGTCAATGTCCTGATGATTACACCAATCACACCTAACATCATCCCACCTAACACCTTACACCGCCTAACCTAACACCACCACAAAAAACAAAATGGACGACAAACTACGCCCCCACCTACCATCACAAAAGAAAATGGCCGACCTACAAAACCCCCCCTCCCCGTGTTTTTTATATTTTTGAGGTTATGGCCACTTCCGGTTCAAAACCCGTGTTTATTATACTACTTTGCACTATGTTCCACAGATTCTGGCACAGCGAATCCACGAACTTCAAGCTTGAAACGGGGTGCCACAAGCAGACATCGGCCATCTCATGTTATCGATGCCTAGACGTGTAAATCAAATTGCTTTGTGATTTACATGTTAATACAATTTCCTGCTCATGACGTTTATCTTGTTGTCGTAAGAGGGATTCAAGGGATGCATAGCAGCCTACTCTTATGACCCCCCCACTAACTTCGTTCGGCTTAGCGTGGCAAAGACCTCAAACCGCTGAGTACGGTGGTGACTGTGCTAGTTGCTAACCGACTAAATACACACGTCGAAATAAAATATCCTCCCGTGATTCGAACCTAGCCACGTCATCGACCAAAGCATCTTCAAAGAGGAAAATATAATTCTGGACAGATACGTACCGATTTCATGCTTGTTAGAAATCGCCACCGCACCATAGCCACTGAATGAACATCCGAAGAAGCTCTAGGAAACTTAACTGACACAGTTGAGTAGGAAGAAACACGTAGTCTCAACCAACGCCTCAGATCCTTACGAACTCCAAAGGTTCCTGCATCACAAAAGGTTGGAATTCGTAAGGATCTTCCTAGGTGGCACTGGTTAAGACTACGTGTTTCTTAGTTAACTTAACTTCTTCAGTTGAGGAGGAAGAAACACATAGTATCAACCAGCGCCTCAGATCCTTACGAACTCCAAAGGTTCCTGCTTCACAGAGGGTTGGAGTTAGTAAGGATCTTCCTAGGTGGCACTGGTTGAAACTATGTGTTTCTAATTAACGTAACATCTACAGTTGAGGAGGAAGAAACACATGGTATCACCCAGCGCCACCTAGTAAGGTCCTTACGAACTCCAAAGGTTCCTGCTTCACAGAGGGTTGGAGTTAGTAAGGATCTTCCTAGGTGTCACTGGTTGAAACAATGTGTTTCTTAATTAATTTAACATATACAGTTGAGGAGGAAGAAACACATGGTATCAACCAGCGGCACCTAGGAAGATCCTTTCGAACTCCCAAGGTTCCCGCATCACAGAAGGTTGGAGTTCGTAAGGATCTTCCTAGGTGGCATTGGTTAAGACTAATTAACTAATTAACCTAACATCTTCAGTTGAGGAGGAAGAAAGTCTCAACCAGCGTCATCTACAAACTCCAAAGGTTCCTGCATAGCAGAGCGATGGATTTCGTAAGGATCTTCCTAGGTGGCACTGGTTGAGACTACGTGTTTCCTCCTTCCTCTATAGGAGTTAATGAAATTGAGTTTAAGTTAAGGGGTAAAGTTTCCTAGAGCTCCTTCGGATGTTCATTGTGCGGATATAATGCGCTGACGATTGCTTACGAGCATGAAACCGGTACGTATCTGCCCTGAATGACATTTTCTCTTTGGAGGCGCTTTGGTCGATGACGTGCTTAGTTTGAATCACGAGGGAATATTTATTAATGTTCAATAGATGAATATTTCACCGTGCGTCTTCGTCGTTAAACGTCTAGCACGTTAAACAACTAGCAAATTCACCTCCATACACCCTGTACAAATGAAAATAGGTTTATATATATTCATAATGAATAATTATAAAACTATTGCCACTACATAGTGACATAATAGTATATTATATACCGCGGGACTGAAGTAGTACATTTAATCCTGAAGGTAAAGTTTATGGCCCGACCGCAGGGAGGGCCATAATTTACCTGAAGGATTAAATGTACTTCAGTCGCAAGGTATATACGATACTTTTCGTACTTCCGGTATGATTTTATTAATTATTTCAATAATTTCAATCAGTTTTTTCTCTCTACAACTCATTTAATAAACTGTCTTTAAAATAAGTTACCATAGTAACATTGCGTTGTGACAATTATAATTTAGAAACATTGTCATTACTAGTGTCATTGTAAAGAAACATTGTTATTGATAATTATTGGTATCATGAGTGAAGAAGGTGTATCTGATATTGATAAAAGAGCAGCCGAAGTAGGTGAAGAATTGTTACCACCGAAATCTAGAAAACTATACGAGCAGCAGTACGATGCTTTTAAAAAGTGGTGCCGCTTAAAAAATGTGAGACAACCTACTGAAAATGCGCTGTTAGTCTACTTCAATGATAAATCAAAAGCGGTTTGTGCCTCAACTCTCTGGGCACATTACTCAATGCTGAAATCGGTTATTAACATTAGAGAAGATATTGATATAAGTAAATTTCCAAAATTATTAGCTTTTTTGAAGAGAAGAAATGAGGGATTTAAGCCAAAGAAGTCAAGAATTCTCAAGTCTGAGCAGGTAGATCAGTTCTTACGGGAGGCTCCGGATGATAAATATTTAATGCTTAAGGTAAATTTGGAAATGTGTTTATATTCAGAAATTTTAAGAAATCAATTTTTTTGTAGGTTGCACTTATTTTGGGCGTTGCGGGAGCTTGTCGTGGAAAAGAGTTGGTTGATTTAGAAATCGACGATGTGAGAGATTTGGGCGATTCCTTCCTAATTGCGATTAGAAACACCAAAAATAAAATTGACCGAAATTTTGTGATCAAAAATTCAGAAAACAGTGCCATCAGTTTTGTGGCGATATTTCGAAAATATGTGGCATTGCGAAAGACAGGGACACCTCATTCAAAATTTTTTGTTCAATACATCAACAAAGAATGTACTACGCGAGTAGTAGGAAAAAACATGTTTGGTACATTTCCACGGCAAATAGCAGCTTTCTTGAAATTACAAAATGCGACGTCTTATACGGGACATTGTTTAAGACGCACATCAGCGTCTTTGTTAGCTGATTCGGGAGCAACAATAGACGTGCTGAAGAGACATGGAGGATGGAAATCCTCCAACGTGGCCGAGGGATATATTGAATCGTCTATTAAAAATAAACAAAAAATTTCAGATAAAATATTTGGTCAAGTCGCCGATTCGTCCACTATAGTTATGGCACAGTCCTCATTCTCGCTTCCTGTTTCCGCAGGATCTTCGAAACAAACACCAGTTCAATATGAAAAGGACCTATCTGTTACTCGTCAGTTACCTGCTGCATTAACCCAGGAAAGACTGGTCAATATGACGAACTGTCACAATATTAATTTGAATATTAACGTTAATTACCATTCTAATTAATTATATTTTTCAATAAAATATCCCTTAAATTCGTTTGTTTGTAATTTAATCGTTCCGGGAGTTTCGTTAATATTTAATCCCGGAGGGATTAAATGTGACACTTTAGTACCTGTCACAAGGGAGTGAAGTTGTCGCTTTAGGCCCGGAAGTACGAATAATAGATTTATAGTCTTTATTTACTTCATTTCAGTATTTTTGATGAAATTACCTAAATTTTCATTGCAAGCAATATTTTCAGATACTGCATCAATATAGGTGATTCGAATAACATATTTATTTCATTTAATGCTGTTGTTTTCCGTTTGTTGGTTACCATGATTTCTATGAGGGTTGGAAACCATTGTAAACCACTATTTGCTTGATAATATTCAGTTCTTTCAAAAAATTCTGGGAGTTCATGGGTACTTTTACTTATCTATGGAACCAAACAATACATATAATTAATGAACAAACAGATTTTGACTGCTCATCCTTACTGAACAACTTCAAGTAGTTTGGAAACCTGCAATTCCTTTTTATTACCTCAGCATGTCTTGTTTTCGATCTCTACTTCTAAGAACTTGTGTGAGTGCTCCTCACATTGAATCAGTTCAAATGTAAAACCCGAAGAAGTCAAAGTGTGGCGAAACAATTTTTGTTCTTGAATGAATTTAGTGAAAATTTAAAATTTGAATCATTATTCTTTGGAAATTAATTTCTATTCACTGAAGGCCGAATCAATTTAATATTTCCTCTATCTCCTCGGATTCCAGCCAAATCATTTGGAGCTACGAGGAAATAGGTTGAATTTCATAAAAAAAATTATAGGTCTAATTTTAGTTGAGCACTGAGTCCATGAGTGAAAGAAAAGATTTTCAACTTACCAATGTATCCCTCAAATAATTGAGATCTTTTTCCGATGATAATTCGGGTAGTCCGGTTGAAATCATCATTGCACACAGGGAAAGTATTAAATTGCCGTGTCTTCTTAGAACGAGAAAAGCCTGAAATAAGCAGTTAGATTGCTATTTTTGAAATAAACCACTTTCAAAACTCACCTTTTCACAATATTCTTGGAATATCTTGAACTCTATACAGTCTACACTATATTTCGCTCCCTTATTTATCACATGAACAAAATCGTGGGTTAAGACAAAAGGTACACGCTCTCTCTTGATTCCGAATTTTTCTTTGAAATGACCTAATATATGGCCAAAATCAACATGGAAAAGCTGTAAAAACAAGCAATCATAAATTTTCCTGACCAGTGTTAAAAAAAATAAATAGAAGTAGCCTTGCAAAAATGAATGTACTCTTATTTCAATATCAAGACTTCCATCCATGCTCTCATTCATGTCACGATCAATAGCATCAACTTTTTCGAAATATAAATATAACGATTTGAAATTTAAAGGACTTCGTTTATGTTTCACTATTTGGCAATGTCGACTGCGGTTTGAATAGATGAAAAAGGATAACAAATTTATTCCATTGACTAAGTAAACAAAGATAGATATTGACTAATACCGGGCACGTCTAGATATGACACAAAGCACAGAATAAAGAAGATATACTTCTCTATTCTGAGCACAAAGTTGGCTCATATTACACTATGCTAGTAACTACACTCTTGTCCACTATACACATCTGACATACATACAGTATCGGAACAAATATATCTTGGGTGTAGACAGAAAACTATAAGAGTAACAAGGAACGCTATTATATTATAACACCACATAATCAGGAGATACGCAATGCGGCCCTCCCCTCCTGTAACCCCACTCAACTCTTCAACTGACTACGCCAGACGCAGAGCATCGTAGCAAGGCAAGCCACTCATTATGTGCCCAACAATTCAATATCCTTCTTCCTGCTATTCGAGGAGTAATTGTAATGCTCTCTCAATATTTAGCAAGCTATTCTTCACGTTCTCTTCCAACCTCAATACCCAAGATATATACATTCCTATAAGGTATGTTTCGGAAACCATCCATCTTCTGAGACAAAGCGTTACTAAAGCATGCTATCAATTACCAGAAACTTTCTGGCACGGTATAAAGAGCGTACGGGACACAATCAGAACAAAAAGAGCGATAAATCTGTGGTTTCAAATCACGTTTTAACAAACGGACACTCAATTTAAGAAAATCCAAAAAATTGTTGAAAAATTACAATAAATTGTACGTGGAAACATTCGAAGGTATCGAAATGTATAAGAGTAAAGATGTTTAACTCAATAACGATCTAAACCCTATTAACAAGTCATTGTACCTACTCCAATACGGCTTGACTGATTTCGATCAATCTTTCTGAATGTGTTTGAGTAAGCTTCAGGTTCACAATAGTGCCCCAATAGGTGGAGCTGCGATCGCCATATAGAAACTCAAAAACGGATTCACCGATTTGGATGCGACTTTGTTTCATTGTTTGAGTGGGTCTCAGGTTCACAACTGCACCCGTTAAGTGGCGCTGCAGTCGGTTTATAGAATCCAAAAAATGTTTTCACCATTTTGGCCAAACTTTGTGTGAGTGTTTGGGTGGGTCTCAGGTTCACAACTGTAGCCGATAGGTGGCATTGCAATTGGTTAATAGGAACCCAAGAATGGCCAGACCGATTTCAATAAAACTTGGCGGACTTATGGCTTGGTAGATTAATGCTCAGGAGCGTAAATCATATGGTGGATTAATGGCTAGGTTGATTAATGGCTAGGTTGATTAATGGCAAGGTTGATTAATGGCAAGGCCGATTAATAGCTTGGTGGATTATTGGCTAGGTAGATAACTGGATAGATAGATTAATACCTAGACGGATTAATGGCCTGGTGGATTAATGGAAATGCTGATTAATGGTGGATTAATAGCATGGCGGATTATTAGCTAGGTAGATTCATGGATAGGTAGATTAACGGCTAGATACATTAATAGCTAGGTGTTTTCATTTTTTTTATTTTTTTATTTGAGATATAATTAGTCTGTTTATTTTCGTAGCTTCACTTGGCTACCTTCGTCTAGAATTTGTTGTACTTTTGTTTTTCAGTTCGCATATGTGATGTATTACTGTTTATATTGTATGAATTGAAGATGTCACATACAAGTAGCTAAACTACTTCTGTGACATGTCCTGTTTATTCTCTCGATATAAAAGGAATGTGTTTGAAAAACGAATTGTATAGAAACTTTGTGGATTTGAGGAATAAACAATAAACTTTATTATTATTATTAATGGTTAGGTAGATTTATGGCGTGGCGGATTAATGTCTATTGATGGTCTCCTCTACTAGTTAAATTCGAATTGATTTTTATAGTAATTAATGTATACAGTAATTTCAACAACTTCAATTTATTGAAATATTAGCAAAGCCATTTTCAATACAACGTTTGATATTCAATTTAAAAGGAATAAGAATCAATCTAACCTCAATTCAACAGATTAAGGAAGTTCTGTGATACTTTTAACTCTCCAAGGCTTACTCTGACGCTTTTCACTTTCATATACTCATTCAAATATCACCAATATCATTCTTCAATCCTAATAATTTCACCGGAATTTCGGAAAATCGAAATGTTTGCATTGACAATTAATTTAATATCCTTTCCAATCATTGAATTATCTAAAAAAATTACCTGTCCAGTTCTTTTGATCATTATATTGTCGGAATGTCGGTCGCCAATTCCTAAAACGTAGGTGGCTACGCAATATCCCGCACAAGACAGGGTGAATTCGTTGACAGCTTGATTTAGAGCAGCTTCAGTGCAATTATAATCCTTCAGCCAATCTGGAATATGAAGAGAAAATTAGCTCAACCGGAACATAAGAAAGAAGAATCATCCTACCGAATATTGACCCCTTCCTGAAAGCTGAAGAAACACTAAACATTCCCTTTTCTTTCTGTATGTTTGCTATCGTTTCGGCTTGTAGGACCACCTCTATCAAGCCCACTCTGTTATCAGTAGACACACAATTGTAAACGTTCATTCTACAAAAAAAATAGTATCAGATATACTTGATTGACATCGGTATAGATATATCACTGTTCTGCGACGGATTAACAAGGAAACAATTAATTAATATGAATTGGTGTTTTCACCATAAGACAAGTTAATTTTTGCACCGAATAGACGGTTTTAAAAATATTTGTGAAGATGGCCTGGCGGGTCAGAGTACCGAAACTGAATTTTAACCCTCTATTTATGCAGGAAAAAACTGACCGGAAAAAGCTTGAAATTGGAATGGTGGTGCTGGTAGTTCATAAGGACTGAACCATGTAAACATAACCTCTAAATGTGAGAAAATGTGTAGAGTTTGGGAGAGAAAACCCAGGAAGAAACCATTCAATAATTTAATGAATACGTTTTTTTCAGGGTCACATGTAATAAAAATGAAACACATAATAGAACAATAATGGTCAAAATTTGTGTTGTGAAAAACTGTCGAAGAGGGAGCGAATTGAAAAATAGAAAAAATGATTCGCCTTCTTAGTTAGTGTCATATTCTCAAGTCCACGTAATATTATCCACAAATAATTATTCATGTAATATTTTCTTTATTAACGATGCCCAAAGCATAACTGCTCCTTCTCTCTACCCTCCATCGTTTAAGTGACAAGTTTCAATCTCCATTAAGGGGTTACATGGGTTTCGTCGGGTAAAAAAAGGCCTATTTTCGATATTTTTTTCTCTATGTAAAAAATTATTTATTTAATTCAAACTTTTTTCTGTCTTATATATATATATTTAAAGAATAATTTCTGAAATTTTCAAAAAAAAAAAAAAAACTCCTCCTTTGTGACGTCATTCCGGTGACCTCTCGGAAAAAAGGTGCGTCCGCGTTGTCAGCATAACTCCTGACAGAATCATCTAAAGTGAAAAAACAAAAATATGTGTTTCAGTTAAGACCATAAACTCGTGCTTGAATGAAGGAAAGAAAAAAAAGTAAATGTTGGAATTTTGGCAGACATTTTTCCAAAAAAATGAAAATTTCGGTCAAATTTGCTTGACATTTTGTTTTTTTTTTAAATAGTTGTAATTGAAAAAAAATCCTTCGTTGAAGCACGAGTTTATGGTCTTAACTGAAACACATATTTTTGTTTTTTCATTTTAGATGATTTTGTCAGGAGTTATTCTGACAACGTGGACGCACCTTTTTTCCGAGGGGTCACCGGAAATTACGTCACAAAGGAGGAGTTTTAATGTTATTTTTTTTTTAAATTTCAGAAATTATTCTTTAAATATGTGGGTAATTCCCACCAAATGTTCCCCTTTCGCATTTTAGTTTAAAAAAAAATACATTAACAATAATCGAATTTATTTTTAGATATCCTAAACCAGAAATTAATTCTTATTAATCTTATGCCTAAGGTTACACACTTTCGTTGGTATTTTGTGAAATAATGAGATTTTCATGAAACCGGCATTCTTGGATGTGAGACAAAATTCACGTAAATGAAATAATGTTAAATATTAAATGAAAAAAAAAATGTCATATATCCTTAATATAAAAAAGACATTGTTCAAGCACTGACGTGAAGTCAGGAGCTTTTGCGCGTATGTTCTATTGTCCATTCTCCTGTATTGGACACTTTTAATCGAATTTACCATGGTGAATTCTATTGTCTATTCTCCTGTATTGGACAGCCTTAATCGAATTCACCATGGTAAATTCGATTAAGAGTGTCTCATACAGGAGAACAGACAATAGAATTCACCATGGTAAATTCGATTAAGAGTGTCCAATACAGGAGGATGGACAATAGAACATACGCGCAAAAGCTCCTGACTTCACGTCAGTGCTTGAACCAATTTTTCTCTTTCGGACATATCCAGAATATTTTTCCTTCCTTTTTTCTTTTATAATAGCCCTCGTTCTTTACGTTTTTCTTCTTCGTATAATTCAGGATCATTTTTTCGGGCTTCATGAAGTCTTCTCATAGATTTTCGTTGTTTTTTCTTCTGTTCTTCATGAGATGCAGTAACTTTTTTCTTATTTTTTTTTAATAATGTTAGAATTCATGTCCTGAAAGGAGGAACAGAATATTATTATCACATCCGTGAAGTGTACCTCACCTCCGTGAATTACTATATTCACGGAGGTGAGATTCACGGAGGTGAGAAATTTTACTTTTTTATAGAATATCTCATTTAAAGAAAAAGGCAACAAAACAATATTTTAACTCATTAAATAACTTTCGTAATTAAGTATATTGAGATAACAAATAATTGAATAAAATAATCTCCTACCTTACAATTCATCTTCACGGAAGTGAGAATCCCGAATTTCCCATACCTACCTTACAATTCATCTTCACGGAAGTGAGAATCCCAAATTTCCCATACACGTCTTTATCACTTGGGTAAGAATTTAACCAATAAGTTACACTTTGAAGTTCAAATCTCAAGTGGTCAGTATTACCTGCGCATCAACCGATATTCCAGGCGGTCCACGATGACAATACCGTCATCTTGCGATTAAAAAGTCAAATTACAATGTCAGTTCACGGAGGTGATAGATAATGCAGGAACATCGACTAATATAAGTATAATTCGAACACCGATAATTTTTTTATTGAGATTTTATCATGTCAACATTATTTAGTTAATTGTTGATAATGAACTAGAAATACGCTGTGCCAGAATTCCATTAATGCTATAATTTTAAGTTTAGGACAATGAGATAACTAAGAGGAACAGTCACGGAGGTGAGGTTTTCAATTATTCTGGAAATAAAACTAGCCTTGAAAATTAAAATTTTTGAAATTTTGCAATTTTTTATTCTTTATAGTGATTGTTACATTTCAAAATGATATAATATAGAGAATTAAACGATTAAACCAGTTTTATGTAGCAGAAAACTGTCATGAACACCAAAGTGGAACATTTCGTGAGAACTACCCATGTATCTATAAGACAGAAGAAAGTTTGAATTAAATAAATAATTTTTTACATAGAAAAAAAAATATTGAAAATAGGCCTTTTTTTACCCGACCAAACCCATAACACACTTAACGAAGTTAGCCGTCGCATTCGAAAGTAACCGTGGCAACGGACGGCTGGCCGTCCGGACAGCATCAATTTTGACCTGGAATTATTCAACAGCCAGTTGAACCTAATCGTTTAAGACGTTTAAAATTCGAAAATTACAGACATTCGGACAAAATTATAGCACGCTGTTCCCGCATAAAATAACATACCAAGTTTCACAAAAGATATAATAAAATGTAGTTAACATAGAGAATTTTCATTTTGGAGGCCCACCTTAAGTCCAGTCCCTCCTGTTTCCACAACTTATCCATTAATCGCAACAGTTGTAACGTCAGCATGTCTTGTCGTAGATCGTCGCCATTCTTAAATATGAGGTAGATATCGTCGCCATATGAATCGCCGTTTCCAAAAACTATCCAGAGAGGTCGCATTTTGCTATCCATCACTCGACATTTCTCAATTCTTCAACATAATAGAATGTGAGGTTAAGACTTTACACCAACAAAAGGGGTTGGAGCTTGCTTGCACATATTATAGCTAATCAGACCTTTTCTGTTTGCGCATAGCAATAGTTCAATATTGCTAAGAAAAATATATTGCTTCCACAACAAGATTCGAAATATTGATATTCTGATCATCGATTTTGAGCACTATGATCTGCCATTTTTAGAATAATCTTGTTATCCATATTGTTATCTCAGCATCCAGATAATAGTACTTGCTAAGAGAATAACAAAACCACTTTTTTCTTTCAAGAATTCGAAAATATTGAAAATAGGTAGGTCGTTTAATAAATAAAGACATACAAAATCGTATATATTTGATAAAGATACTTCAAAATACTTAATTGTAAAGGAATATCTGACACTAACAATCCGTTCTATTTGTAAACAGAAAAGTTCACAAACTATTCAGTCTTAATAATAAGGGGATTGCTTTTGATTTAATTGAAGAGCTGAAGGAATTTTATTCATTTATTCATTTGTTGCAAACTAGGAGAGATACTGTTTATTTTAAGTTAGAGATATGCATTCGAAGACTGACTGACTGGATTAAAAAATTAAATAAACTATTAATTCAACCTTGATCATAATATGACTGCTCATGATTTAATTGAAGAGCTAAAGGAATTTGTTCCGGAGAAAACCAGGAGAGATACTGTTCCGTTTCACTTAGAGGTGTGCTGGTGTGCATTCGAAGTCTTTCTGAAATCTGAAGGCAAGAAGAAAATCTATCACGGTAGTGGTTACCAATATTCCGTGTGTTTCCTGAACATTGCTCAATAACTCCATCTTATCCGACTCTTGATAGTTTCATAGATAACATAGTAGATTTTTTACCTTCATGACATTTTATATATTAGGTTAGGAATTACGAATTACCATCGAACAGACGAAATGTTTATCAAGTAAGGTTTAAATCTTTTTCCATTACATATATAAGTCATAAAATACAGTGTTGTCAGCTCTCAAATCAATGATTTTTGAACTACTTGTTAGCAATACTGCTGGGACAAAATTGATAACCAACATTGCTATAACAGTCCGAACAGAATACTTAATATAATAGCCATATTGTTAAAACTTAGGAGGATAGCAATATGACTTGAATAGCAATGTTAATAGCAATACGCAAACGGAATAGGTCTGTATATCCCTGCAATTCTTATTTTGGAGACAATACCCACTTTCACCGCAAAATAAAAAGAAGAGACACCATATCAATAGGAATCAAGACATATTTCATGTCTCTTTACATGGTGCCTACTAAGCTCAGCTTAAAATATCTAGAGAAACAGACAGGTCAGAGAGTCTGGTAATCTCTGACCAAATAACTCTCAGCAAACCATCATAGTGTTGAAACTATTAAGAAATTTAGCTTTGGAAGGTGCTTGAATACAATGTTGAGCAAAATGAGAAACTGAGGAAGTGAGTCAACTGTCATAATTCGTTTGCTGGAATTGAGCAAAGAAAATTTAAAAATTGGTTCAAGCACTGACGTGAAGTCAGAAGCTTTTGCGCGTATGTTCTATTGTCCATTCTTCTGTATTGGACACCCTTAATCGAATTTACCATGGTAAATTCGAATTAAGTGTCCAATACAGGAGAATGGACAACATAATTTACCATGGTAAATTCGATTAAGGATGTCCAATACAGAAGACTGAGCAATAGAACATACGCGCAAAAGCTTCTGACTTCACGTTAGTGCTTGAACCAATTTTTTTTTGAGTTATCAAGGAAATAATATTCCAGGTGGGTAAAACTCGGAAACCATTAGGCCGATTATGCCCAAAATCGAACTCAACCCTCCCTTTCGGATACGAAACCTACCCTGAAAATTGCAAGTCCCTATCTCCTTTCGTTCGAAAGTTATCGAGGCAACGGTCACCCATCTACTGAACTCACACAAGAATGCTCGAATCTCCAACAATATTTAACCGATCGTATTAAAACTTGAAACTTGGCAGTAGAGTTAGGTTATGAAGACTCTTGCAAAATTTCAGCAATTTCAAACTATTAGTTACTGATATATAGAATTTTTTTTTTATTTTCAATGATTTATTAAAAATTTTCTACAAATGCTATCCCCACCAAATTTTGTAAACATTTCCGCGTTGGCATTCTACAACTAATAACCATGTTTGAATTCAATCGGTTCAGTATTTTTCGAGTTAATGAGGTACAAAAAACCACCAAATTTCAGAAAATTTCAGATGGCTATAACTCTAAAACCGTTTGATCGATTATGCTCATAATCAAACTGAAATGTCGCGTTCTAGTGCACATCCTAACCTGAAAACTTGAAACCGCTATCTCGTTCCGTTCTCAAGTTATCGTGACAACAAAAATATTTTTCAATAATTTTTTAATAATTTTCTAGCCATACGACTCGCACAAAATTCCACAAACGTGCTTAGGTTTATATTCTACAACTACTCACCAAGTTTCAATTCGATCGGATTATGCCGATTATGCCCATTAACGAACTTGCCCGTCGTATTGGGATGCGCCACCTACCCTGATAATTGCAAGTCGCTAGCTCTTTTCGTTCTCAAGTTATCGTGACAACGGCCCGACGGCCGGACGGACAGAATCAAATTTGACATCGAATTCTTCATTGGGTAGTCGAACTTAATCGTTTGAGACCATTTTCGTCAAAAAATTCGAAAGTTACAGACATTTGGGCAAAATGATAACGCGATGTTCCCCAGAACATACGCGCAAAAACTACCCCACTGCAAGACATTTAAGGTTCATATTTAACATTGTAAACTTACTTTACGTCCTCACATCTATAACTAGGGTCCAAGGGATTCCTTAGACCTCTTAGGAACTCTGAAGACTGACCCTGTATGTAATCTTGTAGCAAACTTTTAGCCTTATCTTTATCTCTCCTTGTCCTTATGACCTCCTGACATTTTTTCAATTTCTCCAGACAGGTCAACTGCTGCTGTAAGATACCAATGTGCTCTTGGGCCCCCCTACAGTAGGCTTCCAGGATTAGTCCGAACCGAACTGATACTGAAGGAACTTGCATTTCAGATCTGAAAATTAATATCGATTTACATCGGGAGATATTCGTTTAAAATAACTTCTTACCTAAGATGCCAAAAAAGATAATGACCTATTTTTTGATTAGCCAATGCTCTTTTGAGTAAGAAATCTATAAGATCACATTCCAGGAACAGTTCGTGTTTTAGGGCCTGTACCAGTTGCAGGAGGTACAAAAGGAGATCATCATCACTGAAATCAATCGAAGAAATATAGATGAATGGAAAGAAATAATTTATTAAATTAAGTTAATAAATAACATGTTGTTATAATGATATGTATTGTGTCAAGCGGACTAACCCAGCACCGCCACTGCGATTCGATCTATTTTAGCACACCTAAATCTATACTGCACCCACAAGTTCAAGCTTTTTGATAAGGGAGCAGATTCTGGTGGGCGAGAACTTGTCCAGTTCCTTTAGTCTTAGCTTGAGGACTCCTAGTTCCTCAAATATAATCGCGTCCCAAGCAGGGAAGTCACACATGATGTGCGAAAGACTCATGGTCCTCCAGGCATGGTCGGCACTCAGAGTCTTCAACCCACCGCATCTTACTTAGGTGTTTTCTGAGGCCACGGTGACTTGTATACACAGCTGTTAAAATTCTCAGGTCTATCCTGCAGAATTTCAGCCCTTGTCTTGACTCTTTCAGCTGATGGGCCAATAATTATTGGGCGAGCATGTCTGAGGCCAGGTACGCTGCTCCAGAGTTCCTGGACCATTTGGTCCAACCATCTGTTATTATCCCACCCTGCTGCCTGGATAGAGATTCACAGGCCGGTTCTGGTCCAATGAGCACCGAGGAAGCTCCTCGCGCCGCCAATGACTACGCCACCTCATTAAATTCTATGCCCGAGTGTCCCATAGCTCAGATGAGCTGAAGCCTGCAGCGCTATCCCAGTTCAGCAAGTGTGGTTCGACAGTCCTGCACAAGCAGGGACTTGCAGTTTTATGAAGGATTTTAAATTATCTTCGAAACGTCCCTTTCTCAAGTGTGAGCATCGCGCAATGGCGAACATTTCTGCATGAAAGGCAGTCGCAAATCTACACAGGGTGATGGAATCCATGTTAATCTATCATCAATTTTGTATTCACTGACTCCCGCTCCCATCTCTTCGGTGGTAACGGAGCCATCTGTGAGCCAGCAGGAACCCTCAAGCAGTGGGGTTCCAGAGATGGTCCAATCGACTCTGCTGGAAAAGAGGACACAGTAGGACCGCTCTGTATAGGCTTTGGTTATAGATACTTCAGAACGCATGCCCGTTATCTTGTTGGCCTGTAATTTGGCCTGCAGAGAACCGAGCACGAATCCGATAGTATCAGTCTCATTGCGAGCCATATGCAGATATCTGTAGGTCGCCATCCGAGCCACGCTCCTGCTCAGTAGGTGAGGGGCAAGGTCTAGTAGGAGTTCCATGGCTGCGGTGGGAGTGGACTGAGGCTGTTGTCACCATTAAGCCGCATATCTCTGGATGTTAACAAGCTTGAGTAGAGAGTGCAATCACACCAAGCAATACTGCCTTGAGTGATTTGTGGTCTCACCACCACCACATGAAGACAGTGGAGCTGTTTCTAGGTGGAAATTCCAATTCAGCTTTCTATCCAGAATAACACCCAGATATCTAGCATCATCCGCAAAAGGTTGTGAACTCCATTCACAGTGAGGGAACCCATGAAGGTCTTATGAGGGTTCACATTTAACTGTTCCCCCTCACAACCTGAACCTTGCCGAAAATGACTATGTCGTCGGCGTACGCTTGAACATAGATATCCAGCCTACCTATTATGGCTATAGATCGTCCACCAGGAGAGACCATAGCGGAGGGGAGAGTACTCCTTACTGTGGGCAGTCCCTCCCGGCCACGAATATCACTAAATCACCACATAGGGATGTGGAGATAACTCTGTTATTCAACATTGATATTAACCATTCCACAATGAGGTCTGGCGGGTTCGTAAGGGATGCATGAAGAAAGTTCTCAATGTCCAGGAAGAACACCAGAGCAGTCTTCTTATGGCCCAGAAAGGATTTAGCCTACCAAGTTGTTCAGGGCCGGGTCGGTTGATTTACCACTCTGTAAGGCGTACTGGTGCACACTCAGTGGGTTCAGTGATATAACACTGCCCCAGATGTAGCAATTCAGTATCTTTTCGAGGGTTTTCAGAATGTCGGATTTAAGATTTATCGGTCTGGAGTTGTGTGCAGACTTTGCCCACTTTAGACATGTACACTACCCTAACCTTACGTCCGGTTGTCGGGACATCCAGGCAACACTGTCTCTGAAAAGCCTAATCAGGGACGGGAAGAGTCCGACTCACCAAGTAGGCGACAATCTGGGAAGCGTAACCTTGCAAAGATTCCTAATCTCTTTTCCAGAATCCGTAAGAAGGCCAGTGCTCTTGACGGTTCTCTAGAGAGGATTCTGTGAAGTCTGGCACTCTCCGGGGTAGGCTTGACTTCCCCGCAGAACCTCTTCCAGGAATCTCTCTTTGTCCTTCTTATTTCTTTCTTTGTTGTAGTTTGTTAAAGTATTTCTATAAATATCCCAGTTGCCAGATGTTCCACCAAGAGGGTTTCCTGTTTTCAGGTTTCCTTCTTAGTGGGCAGTTTCCTTCATGCGCCGAGTTGATATATGAATATTGACGTGAATATTACGCCTTCAAGAGGCCATCCTCTCGTGAGTTAGGCTGGTTTTCCTGTCACGCTGACGGTCGGCGCTGACGGTCAGCGCTGATCGGTCCGCTCGGATCGTTTTAATATTGCGCCTATCACATAGAGAAATAGAAGGATGCTATTGTCTCTGGCTCACTGAATGTGGAGGCTTGTCGGCGCCAGCTAGTCAGCGGCGCCGACGCGCCGGCGCGTACGTGCGCGTATGTAGGTCAGCGCTGACGGCCGTCAGCGCTGCGTGACTCGAAAACGCTACCTATAGCTACATACATATTGACCTATCAGCGCCGACCGTCAGCGTGACAGGAAAACCAGCCATAGTGACGAAAGAAATATACTCCAGGTGGGCACCCAAGGAGCGTTTGAAACCCCCCTAATCAGTGCTTGTAGGGTTTCTATGTTCCACCGTCGTCGCTCTTTGACCAGACTCAATTGAAAATTGAATATGTCTGCGGTCAGAGCCAGAGGGTTCATGAGAAACCCTCCAATCCAGGATCTTCTTTCCCAGAGAGTTATAACAGAACGTTATATCCAATACCTCTAGTCAACTTTTATTCGAACAGCTCCCTTGTTAATCACTAGGGAGCCTCTGCCATGAGGATGTCCAGAAGACATTCCACCCCCCAGTTGCTGTGCTGCTCCACGCCGTATAGTGCGCATTGACATCACATGTCACAAGGAGCTGGTAGTTTTTCCTCCTGTAGTGGTCCGACAGCTTACGGATCACTACAGATGCGGATTCAATCGATTCCCCTGGGAACTAGGCTGAGCAGACCACTATATCTAGTCTGAAAGAGTCCACCGGAACGTTCACAAGTACGGTTGTCACCTGCCTTGCGGAAAATTTGGTTAGGATGTATTTATTCCTATTTTTGATGAAATTACATGCTCTGGGTTTATCCCCATGACAGTTATCTTACCTGGCAGGTTCCCAAGGCAAAAAAATGTGCTTGTACCTGGCAGTCCTGGCTCCTGTATGAAGGCTAGGTCCAGTCCTTCACTTAGGATACACTTTCCAAGGAGATATGATCCTGTCTTTGGAGTGTTGAATATTTGTTTGTATGCACCTCACCCCGGAGAAGAGCATCATTTCAACGTCTTAGGGGGAGGGGGAGCCAACTCCTGTAAATCATTTTTGGCGGTCTTAACAGGTACCGGTTTTGCGCTGGCAGGTCGTTTTCCCTTGCCATCGCTTTTAACCCTCGGCTTAGCCGGTGTCGAGTAAGGAGTTTCAATGCCTACTGCTCAGACCCAGTCAGACCGAGGGTCACAGAGGAGGACCCAGCTAGGGCGTCTCCTCTACTACGGACCTCAGCAGCCCCAGCATACACCTCCGCCGTTGAGGCCGGAGGCAGACTTTGTGGTTTCCCACTGACTCCTCCAGTCCCAACCCCAGACAAGGTCGAGGCCGGGCGAGATGCGGTTGTTTGTCTGATCCGGAAGGTTACCCTACCAAATCCGAAGAAATGTCTCATTTCGAGAACCCTAGGTCCGTAATAGAAGTGTCTATACTTTATGTTTTACCACACTCCAACTCTGGATTAACAGCCCAGAATTGAAGCTATTCGAAAAAAACACGACATCTAGGACCACCATTGGGTGAGCCTTCTTGTCCTTATGAGACTGTCACTACCTGAAATCCCCAACAGGATAGTCAGAGCATAAAGTTTTAATAGTGGGGTTTTAAGGTTACACGGTTTTGGGAATATCAGGTCTCGGAAAGGTTGAAGTCAGTATAAAGTATCAGTAATTCTTTCAAGTCAGCTGATCAAAGAGAAGTACACAATATCCAATCAGATTTCCCTACTGAAATTCCTAATTTGTTTACATAGAAAAATCACAGGGTACAAAGTCGAATTTCATTGTAAGGTATCAATTAAGAATTAATTCCACTCAAAATCTAACGCACACTAATTCAACAAAAGATGAGTAGGAGGGATTATCAGGGCTTCCAATAACACTCTTATTTAATCTTTGGGGAAATTTGGAAACTTTCGTGCACATGCCTAATAATTAGGTAAAAACAGAGTCTTCGTAAAGAAATAACATTCAAGATAATCCAAAATTGTCATTATTTCTAACCTCATTTCTTGAAGGCACTGCACTGCAAAGCTTCTTACTTCTTGATCTGCATAAGCATAATCCAAAAGTTCCAATGCTTTTTCAGCTGGCAAAAGGGGCCATTCCTTCAAGAGAGCTACTACTTCTGCAAATGTTTCTTTACGATCCCAATCAATGCAATAAAGTATTTTCGGTAATATCACTGGATTGTGTTTTTTCCAATAGTGCTTTAGGTTCCATATATTTTTTCTATCCTAATACAACCAGGAATTAATAATATATATTCACATTTTAACTCATGTTGGTTATATTAGGTACAACACATTCTAGGAGGAAAGTATGTTTCAAGATACTCACTTGATCATGCATTTCATAAAAATTATCGTAATCGAAGTTTTTTTTATAATTTTTGATATTTTCGGGACCAATTTCGGTAGTTATATTATTAGAGCCACTTTGACCCAATGCCTGGGCGTATTCAAGCATAGCTTCTGGGCATGGATACACAACAATTTGATTTTCATAACTGAAAAAACATAATGCATAAATTCACATAAAAATATGTTTATGTTGAAAATTAATACCTCTCGAAAATAATTGTTAATGCAGTGACATTTCTTATATCCGGATTATTTACAACTGTACCCAACGGATGTAAGAGATCATCGCCAAAATTTTCTTCAGCGTAAGTCCACATAAAAAGAGTTTGGGGACCAGTTCTCAATTGGTCCTTAAAATCATACAAAGTTGTATTGCCCCAAGCTATTGGATTATATGAAGGATCCTAAAAATATGTACATGAGAAAAAGCACATTTCTTGAATAACTTGATGCTCACTCTGTTCGCTTCTTTGGATTTCTTAAATTTACCACCTTTGTAACTCTTGTTCACTTCATAGACAACAAAACATAACTTAACATTTTTCGGAATATTGCACATGAGTATATCAAATTCAAAAGACACATTAATATCACACTCGCATTGATCACCTACCACAGTAACCTTCAAATCTTCAGTTCTTTTTGCTTCACACAGGGATTTTCCTCCATGAAATAGGCCCACTTGTAGACCAACAAACAACTACAAACAACAAATTAAAATGAATGGACTGAAATTCAATAGGAATGTGTTGAAACTGCATATTAATTATATTCTCCATTCACTTTTATAAAGTCTCCCGGTTGGACATGATTTAGGTCTATCACGTTTTTGTAACTGAAACGAAGGCAGGTTGGCACTCCTGAAATATCGTCAATGTGAAAACAATTCTCAGAGACGTTGCCAATTTCTACTCTAGACAATCGAGATAATGCTCCACCTTAAACAAGATATTAGTCAAATTTAAGCGAGTAACCGGAGTAGAGCGGTTAAAAAAACCAATCTTTTGCTAAACATAACCAATCGGTGATAATAGCAAGGGATTGGTCTTAACCGCTCTGTTCCAGTTACTCGCCTAAATTCGACTATTATCACAGATCATTATCTTCGAATAATAAAGAACTCTTTGCTTTGAGATTGAAAATGCCGAAAGCAGTTTTGAAGAAGCAGAGACAAAGTATCAGGAAGTGCTATACAGAACTGAAATCTACAATAGGAAAACTCCTTTCTGTCTTAGGAGATGTTGAAATCTCGAATGAAATTAATTAATTTCCTATCGTATCACTATACGTATTTTATTAAGGTTTAACAGTGATTCAGGTTTCATAGTAGTACCACTACATTTTAAACTGGTGTATTTTTAAGTTGTGCAACAAGGTATGTAAATGTCTTCTGTTGGCTTATTTCTTGAGAATTTCGCAAAGTGCGGGATTCCATAGGTACGTCTGTTCAATTAGAAGTTTTCCTGCTTAGTTATTCAGGTACTTTTATTCTTTTTGGCGCTCTAGTTCCTCGGAACTGAGTGCTTATCAATTTGCCTAAATGTCTGTAATTTTCGAATATTTCGATGAAAATGGTCTTAAACGATTTGGTTCGACTCACTGATCAAGAATCCGTGGTCGAAATTCATTCTGTCCGGCCGGTCCGGCCGGCCGTAGGCACGATAACTCTCGAACGGAATGAGCTAGAGAGCTGAAATTTTCAGAGTAGGTTTGGGGGATACATATATCGGCTAAGTTCGTTATTGGGCAAAATCGGACAGATGGTTTCGGAGTAACAAAAAAAAATTTTTTTTTTTACGAAACAAATTCCAAATTAAATTTTTTTTAATAAGAAGTTTTATCGTAAGAATCCATTCATATCATTTTTAACTCTAACAAGCTAATACTTTCGGAGATATGATTCTTCAAAATTTCAATGTAAATCGTATTTCACACATTGATATAATTATTCTACGTATGAATTGTCATAATGTCAACTTGACAGAAGGGAATATTGTAACTTCAAAAATATTGGGGTTGAAATACTCGTATTTTAGCGATGCAACGGGGACCTCACCCGAAAATGTTTGAAAATATTACGTAAATATTGAAAGCATAATTCTGTAGTTCGAGAGAGGAGAAAATTTGGTGAACGTAGATCAGGAAATTTTTGATCGATTATAAGGTAATTTTTTATTTATTACTCATCTTCTTTCATATTATTACTCATCTTCTTTCATACATGTTTTATGGAATACCTACTATTTGTAGGTACTTTAAACCTGTTTTGGGCAATTGTCATACGAAACTTGTTTTTTTGGCGCTCTAGTTCCTCGGAACAGAGTGCTTATCAATTTGCCCAAGTGTCTGTAATTTTGGAATTTTTGGCTGAAAATGGTCTCAAACGATTTGGTTCGACTCACTGATCAAGAATCCGAGTGTGAAATCGATTCTGTCCGGCCGGCCGTAGGCACGATAACTCTCGAACGAAAGGAGTTAGCGGATTAAAAATTGCAAGGTGGTTTTGGAGCGTAAATATCTCGGACAAGTTCGTTCGATCTATCTGAAATTTAGCATCAAATTGTAGAATCATGACCTTTAACGCATGTGAAGTTTTGTATTGACCAGATTACCGCAAAGTGTAAAAAAAAAAAATTTGAAAATTTAAAAAAAGTTTTTCCACAATAACTCTCGAAAGGAATGAGCTAGGTAGTTGTAATTTTCAGAGTAGGTTAGGGAGATGAATATCTCGGTTAAGTTCGTTATTGGGCAAAATTGGCCAGATTTAATTCGATTTCTTCCATGGTGCAGTTCTCATTCTCATGATTGCTCATTTAATCTTGATAAATAAACTATTATTTGAATTGAATTTCCTTTATGATGCAGCTCTATCATATGTATACATTGATATAATTCCCAACTCAGAGAAACCAATACTTTCGGAGATACAATTTGTCTGTTTGAACTAGAGCGCCAGAAAGCTCCTGTCCACAGGGCTTGAACCCATTTTTTCAAATGAATAATCAGAAAGTAACGGACTACTCTATCCATTATTTTTCATTAAAATGTCAACACTTGATTCCTGATTTTCATACAAGAAACTAGCATATCTGAATCTTCCAACCAGCTTATATACGTAAAATATTTCCATAGGAACAACAGAGGAAAAATTCTCTTCAACAGTGGCCAGGTCTTTGGAATTGTTGAATTCACATAATAATATCTTCTCAAATGAATTATTTTTCCCAAGAAGATTCACATTGTGAAAAATAAGTAATTACTAGGACTCTATGTAGAGAGGACAACGTTGCGTAGTTACTGACAGGAAAATGAGCATAACCTAACATTTTCAAAATATACATGGTGAAATGTGTCAAAATTTCATGGCCAACCGGGAGATTTTATAAAAGTGAATGGAGTATACATAACATGCAGAAATATTTATGATACTTCAATAATTTCACACTAATAAATCAGTATAATGAAGTGAACATTTAATTATTCTATGATACTATCAGGACTTACATCTGATGATCTTTTAGGATCGAGATTGAGTTTCCTTAATTTAGACAAAGTCAGTCTGAAATTGGTTATTAAATCCCACGCTGATTTACATTTACCTTTCTTCCTCAAGGTTAATGTTGAATATGATGGCCGAGGCTTTTTATCGAAATTTCCTATACACTCATAATCTCCCTCAGTAGTAACTAAAAATGTATAATAGTAATTGGTCATATTAGATTCTGTGCACAATACTCTTCTATGATTGCAATATAGACTATTCGATTTCTAATTCAAATGCATTTAATAAGCATCAACTTACTTGGAACATCGCATACGTTGACAGTAACCAGTACAGGGGTTACACCGTATGATAAACTTTCTTGGATGTACTGAAAATTTATGAGGGACTCTTCTCCCATAATAAAATCATCACGTCCACAAACTTTCAGTACGTAATCGCTGGTCCTCTCATTTTTAGTATTAAATATTGTAGCTTTTTTTGTGAGGACTACTTCCAGAAATTTTGTTGGTTGTATACTCATAGACACGTCAAAAGTGAAATTATACGAGTTCTAAAATGAAGAAATATTGCATATCTGAGGTAAGACATCTATAATCAACTCACATCAGAGCTTCCAAATTTGGTAGCTATTTTTATATTTTTGTCATGACCTATTTGATTCAACAAAAGTAAATTAGGAGCTGAAATTCGTGGAGGAAATTGGTAGAATACTTTTTGTTGCCAAGTCAATTTTTCTCTAGATTTTGCAATATCTTCCCCTACTTTTCTCATTTTGAACCTGAAATTATTTATTTCAGGACTATTCATCGAGTCAAACTCTTGCAAACCTGAAATAATACAATTTTAGATCATAATAGAATAATCAACTGAATGAGAAATTATATACGATTTACACCAATTTATTTATTATTAATTTATTTAAGATTGTGATCCGTTTTGACAACACAGCGACTTTATCATACATTAGTCGAATTTAAGCGAGTAACTAGAATAGAGTGCTTGAGACGAATCCCTTGCTATCATAACCAATCGGTTAGGTATAGCAAGAGATTGGTCTTAACCACTCTGTTCAGGTTACTCACTTAAATTCGACTATTATGATGTAGTCTGATGAAGCAGCTGTTTTGACAAAACCAATCACAATATTAAATAAATTACTGTAAATCGTATATAATTTTTCATGAATGAATATGGATTTGCATCAAGTAAAAGCCAGAAGCATTCAATAGAATAAACAGTTTATATATTACGTTTCCCAATTAAATGACCAACTTGGCCACTAGTTGTTTCATCTAGTTTATCTGTTTTAGCTTCAACTATTTTTAATATTCCTCCTACAGGTCTTATATCACATAATCTTCTGTTTTCATCTATAACTTTCACCTGTTCAGCCATATTATTGACATACATAAACACA
Source organism: Halyzia sedecimguttata (assembly GCA_937662695.2). Taxonomy (NCBI): domain Eukaryota; kingdom Metazoa; phylum Arthropoda; class Insecta; order Coleoptera; family Coccinellidae; genus Halyzia; species Halyzia sedecimguttata. The sequence goes on along the minus strand of OW569414.2, from coordinate 7,570,096 downwards.
TATCCTGAAATATCATGAAGTTTTCCATACAAGGGATAATTGGCTGCTTCATCCCACAAATCCTTGAAAAGATCAGGTTAGTTACAATTATGAGGGTAGGAATGTTCGATTTAATACCTCCTTAATTTCTCCAAGAGTAGAATTGCTTTGCGCTTTGAGCAAAATTACTATACCATTGGGCATAAGACATGTGAGTTCAATATGATCATTCTCATTACTTTCAAAAGTATCCCAAAAATCGTACAAATATTCGGCTGGAATTGGTGCCATAACTATTGAAGCTGATTTTAATCAAATAGCTGGCGAAATCAATGTTGGAATTCGATTTTTCGTGAATTAGAATATACAGAAAATAGAGAGCAACTTCCGTTTACATTCCTGTTCATGTTTATTATCTAAACTGAAAGAGTAGTTTCCCATTTCACAAGAATTTCACTATACTATGAAATGATTCATTTTCACCATTCGGGAATATACAAATAGCAAATAGTACTTTTTAATGAATCACAATATATTTTCTATCCATTGGGTGACACAATAACAAAAACAAGCCTTTTAAAAAGCACCGAAGACGTAGACATCTGTCATTCTATGAAATTTTATGGTCACGTTGATCATAGATACGGAGCACCTATCTGTAGTGTTGTGAGTGTGGAAAATGTCTTAAATACTCCTCTGATAAATACTGAAAAATGTCCGAAAATTATCATTACTTCTAAAAACAGTCGACATTTAGAGTTTTTTAGTATTTATGGAAATTATCGAAAATGTCTGGATAAATATCATAAATTTCTTTTCTACTTAAACATTTTTTGAAAATTTTCATTTTGTCCGATATTTATTCTTCTTTTCTACTTGGATCGAAGATACTCAACGATCTGAGATGCCAATTTTACAAAAATTTTTAAAGAAGTTTGTTTTTTTCTACTTGGATCGACGATGCTTAACGATTTGTGTTGCCATTATACAGAGTTTTTTCTTAAGCAGTTTATTCTTTTCTACTTGGATCGAAGGTTCTTAACGATCTGTGAACCAATTGGAAAATTATACAAAGTTTTTTTTTAACAAGTTTATTTTTATTATTTAACAGTCTAATTAAATCGAATTTTCTAATACTAATTCTTAATTCAGAACCTGGCTCCGGTCCTTTATCACTGATACTCAATAAAATAACACGATAATAACTCATTCAATGATAAGTTATTTGTTATTTCCAATTGACCATGAAAAATTTCTCAAAATGCCTCAAATTGTCCTGATATTTTAACTTAACATGTGACAATTGTCATATTTTTCCCGCGTTTTCCGCAATGTCCGTAAATACTTAAATACTCAAAATGCTCGACCTTGGGGGAAAGTTTCGGACATTTTTCCAGGATATTTGTCCTTAACTTAAAAACTCGAGTATTTCACATCACTACCTATCTGTAAAGAGAAAATTATTTGGGAAAATAATGAACCAAAATATATTTTCGCAATTTTTCTGAGTAGAAATGGATTCAATTTGTGTCAATATTACTCTTGAATATAGTGATCTCTGATGGTAGCGAAGGAAGGAAAGAAGGAAGAAGAACTGTCGCACCTCAGATTAATCTGTGCTAGATCCATGCAAGTGACATGTGACACTGACAGACTTTTTAAAATCCTAACGTTCCTAACAGGGATGCCACAGCTACCGAAATATCGGTAGATCTACCGAATTTTGAAACTTTCTACCGATCTACCGATTAAGATTGAATTTCTACCGAATTTTTCTTAAGCCATAAACTACCTCATATTTTTCACTATGAATTGATTTTTATATTTGATTCCTGGGATAATAGTTCAATAATACTTGGATTTCTATTTTTCAAGGTGTCACGGACGAATCTGTGGCTGAGAACGAATAAGCAACGCTGCTATTACTCCCTTCGCGGATAGATGGCACTAGTAGTTTTTTCTTCATGCATTGAAATTCCCACTATTATTTATTGTTTTGTGTATAGATATTTACATACATAGCACTTTGTTCTCACAATATTGATATAAAACCGCTCGATTCGGTGCAAACGGACCAAATAAATGAAGTTATTTCAAATCTACCGAACTTTTACGGAATCTACCGAAATTATTTGATCCTTCTACCGAAACTTCGCTCAAAGTCTGTGGCATCACTGGTTCCTAACCAAGAATTCTTTGAATAAAGAACTTTATTCAAAGCAAGAATTAGATGTATATTTTCATTCAAAAGAAGTTTTTCTATCAATAATTCCTGATGAAGAATTTATGTAATAGATAGTTGGATGAAAGTGAATGATTGTGAAAAATCCAATTGGGAAAAAATGGTTCTCAAATATCATTGGCAATGAATTAGCTATACATCTAAAAACCGTATCTTACTGCAGATACCCATTGAAACTACATTTATCCTTGATAATGGAGTCATCAGTTGAAACAATTCTTGATACAGAACAAATCAAAGCACTGCATCCAAACCATAAAAAACAAGAAAATAAGGCCATACTTCTCTTACTTTTTTTCTCTTTTCTTATGCTTTCACTACCATTTGGCGCATTTTTTGCAACAAAACTTACTCTACGAGATTTTGGTATTACAGGGTTTGCCAATGTCGTTTGGTCAGTTTCCGCTGCAGTCCTGACAGTGAACCTCATAATAGCTGGATATGTTTATATTGCTTTTAAAGATCAAGAGTACGATACTGAAGGAAGACCAATAGAAGATAAAAATAAGTCTGAGTGAAATGTCTTATATGATTCCTCCAAGGTATCTCTCAACTATGTTGCGTGTGAATACTTTATAGATAATTTTTTATATTGTAATGAATATAGAATGTACTAATTATTCCTTCCTTTATTGCAATAGAAAATCATTATGTGAGGCAGCAAAATACCTACTAATGATAGAATAATTCATAATTCAAGGAAAATCTACAAAGCCTCATAATTTTTGTTCATCACAAAGATATAGGGTACAATTGATCACTTCATCACTAGAAAATTTTGAAAAAATTATTGAAAAATATTATTTATCTCATGATAGCAACTAGCAATTTATAGGGTAGGTTGCGCATCCGAATGTGACATTTGAGTTTGTTAATAGGCATAATAGGTCGAACGGTTTTGGAGTTATACCCATCTGAAATTTTGTTATATTTCCTTAATAACTCAAAAAAAACAAAGCCGATCCAATTCAAACATGGTCATTGGTCTTAGCATGTCAACGCGCCAATGTTTGCGAATTTTCCTGAGAATAGTATTATTAGAAAATAAAAAAAAATCATTGCAAAACATTCTGAATCTTAGTAACTATCTATCTGATATCGCTGAAATTTTGCGAGAACCGTCAAAATCTAACTTTACATCCAATTCCCAATATTTGAACACGATCGGATCTAGATTGTTGGAGATCTGAGCAGCCTTGGCCGAGTTCAGTAGCTGGATGGGTGACCGTTGTCACGATAAGTTTCGCACCAAAAGAGATAGGAACTTCCAATTTTCAGGGTAGGTATCGCATCCGAATGGGGTAGTTCGTTGTTGGGCATAATCAGCCAAACGGTTTCTGAGTTATACCCATCTGCAATATTGTTTTCTCGATATCTCAAAAAATACAGATCCGACTATAGACTTATATACGAAAAAATATTTCTTAAAAATGTTCATAAACTCCTCAGATTCCTCTTGAATTAGATCATTTCATTGGTCACCTGCTTTAAATAAAGAACAACTTTTTCTGTATTCAAAGGTCAGCTGTTTGACACTGAACTGACAGTAGTGACAGCTATATTTGTGTTCTGTGAGTGACAGTCAAGTGTCAAACCAAAACGATTTGTATTCTGTATTTTTAAAAGAACTTGAACTTAAGCCTTTTCTATAATAATTATTATAATTAATACATTGAAATTATAATTATGCCTATGAAAATGGATTATCGAAAGACATAGATTATTAAATCGTGATAAAAATGATGATAAACTTTTTAATATTCGTAGCTATGATAGGATTATAAAAGAATTATGTCTTCTAGTGGATTTGTTGGAACTTGGGAGGTATATAACATTAACTATTTGTGTTGTATCAGTGAAGCGAATGAGGTACAATATCATATTCTTTCAGGTCACCCGGTATGAACCTTGTCAAGATAGAAACTCATTCAAAGGGTATGCCACATTCATCAAAGATGATGTATTTGAAAATGAGTAATTTGAAATTATATTTCAGAATACGTTTTCGTTTAGATCCAAAAGGGGATGTAACCTGGTATGTACCCGAAGACCTGAAATTGATACCACTGTTTAATTGTTTAATCTATGATACAAATGCACCCTTATACTCTTCACGTGAATCATCATGGGTTAGGTTTGGAGAATACGAAGGTCAAATAATTGAATTTGAGGTATATATTAGGAAAAGATCATCATTACAGTAGACAAAAGAATATTTAATATTTCAGAGTGATCAAAGGAGACCTAAAGAAACAGTAATTCTCAGAGCTGAGGGCTTATATACTTTATACTGTAAAAGAGTTCCTGATGAAATTTCTGAAGAAAAGTATCAGATATCCTTCAGCTTATTACCCGCCTTAGAAGAAGGATACTTTTCAGATGTCACCTTAATTTCTAGTAATAAGAAACAGGTAATTCTTATTTATGTTAATTTTTTCTAACAAAATAAAATTGACCTGCGAAAAATGGTAGATATTATTTTTAATTCTGAAGATAATATTTGTTATTTTGTTATAGTAGGTTTCATTCTACTTTTATACCCATTATCCCATTAGGATAAGTGAAATATTTAAATTCAGCTCGTTCTTGTAAAACATTTATAATGAGTATATTAATTTATATTTTGGCAGTTTCATGTGCACTCATTAATACTAAATATTATTGGAAACGGAACCGACTGGCATTCCAAATCTCATCCCTTATGCAACCTCCCAGAAGATGTGTTGGGCAACATTTTACACTTTATGTATACAGAATGTTTACCCGAGAATCTCAATGAAGAGACTGCTCAAAAAGTTTTATCAATAGCAAATCAACATCCATTTCTGAATAAGTTATCTTCCACATGTCAAACGTACCTGAAAAATGAAGCTTTGAGGAAACGTAAGATGCAATTTCTGAATCATATTGTTTTTTCAAGTTCCTCAATTTCCAGGAATTATAGACCTTGTGAACGAAATACACGTTTCTGTGGATAAGCTTATTGAGCATATAAAACCAAAGCATTCCTTAGCAGTGGAATATTTAATAGCAAATCCTGATCAGCTGTGTTGTATTATTAAAAACTGTATCAGAGACACTGGAGTTGGTATGTGAAACTTCTTTACTCTACTGTATTATGAACTATGAAGTACCAATTTTTTCAAGGGTTCATTAAACTTATTGAACTGTGCGACCTGTACAATAAGAAGAAACCAGAACTGACCAAAAATGAACAGTATGCTATTATTCGTTATGGAAAAACCAGGTTCTTTGTTTTGGTTACCCAAATGACGCAATTTTTGGAGATTCTAAAAGGATCTTATGGATCTATGAATCCTTATCAAAAGAATGAAATTGCTACATTTTTAGTTCCAGAAGTAAGTTGGAGAAATTTATTATGGCTTATTGTTTCAAAGAAAACCAAATCATTGTACATATTCTTTATAGACACAGCTGCAATAAATCAATTTATTTAATTTTTTTTTTTTTGAGTTTTTGAATCTTTTTTGCGCGTTTGTTCCGCCAGGAAGATCGTGTTATCATTTTGTCCAGATGACTATTTTAGGAATTTTTTGCCGAAAATGGTGTCAAATGATTGGGTTTGACCCACGATAACTCTCGAACGAAATGAGTTAGAGAGTTGAAATTTGCAGTATAGGTTTGGAGCATAAATATCTCGAGTAATTTCGTTGATGGACAAAATCTGCCGAGTGGTTTCGGAGTTTTTGAGCCTAAGATTTTTGAAACTGCATCTTAAAAAATCGAATTTGAAATTTGTAAGTTGAAAAAAATTTTTTTTTCGTTACTCCGAAACCGTCTGATCTATTTTTTCTACGAACTTAACCGTGATATTTATCTCCCAAACGTACTCTGAAAATTTCAACTGCCTAGCTCATTCTGTTGGAGCGTTATTGTAGAAACAAAATTAAAAAATTAAAAAATAAATGTTTTACACTTTACGGCAACCCGATCAATACAAAACTTCGCATGCATTTAAAGGTCATTATTCTACAATTTGATGCTGAATTTCAGAAAGATCGAAGGATCGGTTTCGGAAATATTCATAAAAAATGTTTTTACTAAAAACGGCCATAACTCCGAAACCGCTTGGTGGATTCCACCCGTTAACGAACTCGTCCGAGATAATTACGCTCCAAACCTAACCCGCAAATTTCAATCCTCTAGCTCCTTTCGTTCGAGAGTTATCGTACTAACGGACGGCCGGACAGAATCGATTTCGACCACGGATTCTTGATCAGTGAGTCGAACCAAATCGTTTGAGACCATTTTCAGCCAAAAATTCGAAAATTACAGACATTTGGGCAAATTGGTAAGCACACTGTTCCGAGGAACAAGAGCGCCAAAAATTAAAAAAATTGAAAATTTCTTTTTCCCAATAACTCAAAAAATACTGATCTGACCGAGTGGAATGTTTTAATGTGAAATGCGTGAAATCATTATTTGCGGGTTCTACATACGCACAGGATAATTTTGCGGAAATTTTTCATTTCCGTCTTTTCTTACTGGGACTGATTAGTGTTGGTACGGTGGCGATTGAATAAGTGGATGAACGATGTGTGGAATTTAAAAATTTGTCTGAAAGTTGAGTGACTGAGGAGGGACTGGAAGGCCATATTAACACCTCATTTCAATTCTGTGTCCATAAGTGCTGGAGAGATCTTCCCCAAGGTTACGAGAATCAGTCATTCCTGTTGAGGCTTTGTTACTGTTTCTTTACGCCACCTTAGAAACAGCATTGTGAATTTTTGGCCTAACATTGAATGGTGGCCACTACTGGCAAGAAAATTTCTTTCCTGGCCACGATATTGAACTCTGGACCTCTGGTTCCGAACCAAACGCTCTATTCATATATTTTTTTTAAGTAACATGTGTATTTTTTTTCTAGTGATACCATCCTCACGAAATCTTGCAAAAATTTGCGCGTCTGAATTCTACAACTGGTTACCAAGTTTAAATTCGATCGGATCTGTATTTTTCAGTTATTGGGAAATAACAACATTTCAGATGATTTTCAGTCCGGAACCTTTTGGCCGATTATGCCCATTAACGAATTTAGCGGTCGAATTCGCAACCTATCCTAAAAATAGCAAGTCGCTATATCTTTCCGTTCGAAAGTTATCGTGGCAACGACCGGCCGGCGTTTTTGCAAAATGATAGCACGCCGTTCCTTAGAATATGCGCGCAATTTGAAATAAGAAAGTAGGGTTGCGCACAGGCTTCCTGAATCACCCTATATAAATGAAAATGGTTTTTTAATTTTTTTTCGAATTATAAAACTTCCATGCGAACTTTTTTCTACTTGGTGGCAAAAGAAACATGGAGCCAATCACCATGTCAAAATTTGTATATTTTGCATATTGTCAGATAGGTATTTGTATGAATGAAGATGTAAATTATCAATATCAATTAATATTTCAGGTTTCTGGAATATTAGATATGCTTACAGAGTTACTGATGCACATGGATAACGCTCTAGAAAGAATAATTACTTTTCTAGATGTAGAAGAATTGAACAAATCTAGATCATCTTTTGGAAATTCTTGTTCTTACTTTTTATATCAAAAGGAAGTTAAATTTCTCAGGAAGTTCAGCGAGACCATCAATTGCAGTTATGAGTTACTGAAGCAAAAGAGGTAGGTGCAGGAATATAGGAATACAGATATGTAAAAGACACACGGTGAAATATTCATTCAGGGGCAGATACGAACTGCTTTCAAGGTTATTACCAATCGTCAGCTTAACTTCCCAGATAACAGGGGCATCCCAGAGATATCTCGGGGAGCTCTTTCCGGGATATTGTGACGCTTTTTGCGATATCGCTAAGAGGTCACCAAGAGCTCCCTATCACCTCTAAATGTCCGCCACAGGGGAAGAGCCCAGTAACATCTCAGAGATCTCACGCAAAGACACGTCCTTCCTCTCTCACTGCTCGAAGCGAACTGAGACCGGGGGACCGGGCGCGTTTGAACGGGCAGACTTCACACCACATTTTCCGACCTGTCCGAGCACGCTACAATAGATAGTCGCGTCACAATAAAATCATGCGCATTACTTTCATTATGGACGATGTAGTAGGTAGCCTACATTGCAGTCCCTGACGCCCTCTTGCGACAAAAGATCGAACGTCCCTGAACATCTCTCAAGGTTTTCGCATCATAGAGGGTTTGAGTTCGAAAGGATTTCCCTAGGTGGCGCTGGTCAGATTTTTTTCCCAGTAGGTCACAACAATAGGGTTTAAGTATCCTAGAGTTCCATCGTTTGTTATTCAGTGTCTAAGAAACGCTGATGATTGGTAACAACCATGAAACCGGTACTTATCTGAAGAAGACGCACGGTGAAATATTCATTGATTTTAACCATCAACAAATATTCTGCGTGTGCTGAGCTAGGTCACATCATCGCTCAGTTTTCCTCCAAAGAGTCATTCAAGGACAGACACGAACCGTGGTTTCATGGTTGTTACCAATCATCAGCGTGACTTAGCAACCTTAACAACCGAAGGAGTTCCAGGAAACTTAATTCCATCAGTTGCGAACTGGTAGAGAAAGAATCCCATCAGCGGCACCTATGGAATCCTTACGAACTCCGAGCCTCTGCGATGAAGAAACCTTGAGCGATGTTCTGCGACGTTCATTCTTTTGCTGTAAGAGGGTCAGGGACTGCAAAGCCGTCAACCTATATAAAACCTTCACGCACTGAAAACCCGCTTTAGTGCAGTTAGATATACCACTAAGGCCGTTCGTCTACCAGCACGACGAGACCGCAACGCGACCGCGACGATATTTTTTAACGAGGGATTTGCGTCGCATCGCCGTATCTTTGGTGTGGGCGCTTCTATCACTAACCGCGTACCACTACCTCCAAGCGACAGGAAATCGCGGTCGCGTTGCGGTCTCGTCGTGATGGTATACGAGCGGCCTAACTAGTGAACATTCAATAAGGTCAACTGTGGCCAATTGCCAATAACTAAAGAAGACACACGGTGAAATATTCATTGATTTCAACCATCAACAAATATTCTGCGTGAGCCAAGCTAGGTCACACATCGCTCAGTGATCCTCCAAAGAGGAAAGCGTCATTCAAGGACAGACACTGTGGTATATCTAACCTCACTAAACCGGGCGTTTTGCGTCCGTAAAAGTCTTCTATAGATTGACGGCTTTGCAGTCCCAGACCCTCTCATCTCATCTCATCGCAGAGGTTCGGAGTTCGTTAGGATTTCCATAGATGCCACTGCTGGGATCCTTTCCCTACCAGTTCGCAACTGATGGAATTAAGATTCCTGGAACTCCTGCGATTGTTCATTCAGGGTGCTAGTCACGCTGATGATTAGCAACAACCATGAAACCGCGGTTCGTGTCTGCCCTTGAATGGTGCTTTCCTCTTTGAAGGAACACTGAGCGATGGGGTGACCTAACTCGACTCACGCAGAATATTTGTTGATGGTTAAAATCAATGAATATTTCACCGTGTGTCTTCTTTAGTTATTGACATTTAGCCGCAGTTCACCTCATCGAATGTTCAACGGTACTGGTGAAGACCTGGATAGTCCGGATCACGAGGGAATATTTTTTGATGGTTGAAATTGAGAAATATTTCACCGTGTGTCTTTTGTATTAGTTATCAAAAGGAATTGGAACTCGAATGAATATTTTAGGAAAAAAAAATAGGAGAGAACATTCAAACAAACCGGGTTCGGTTGTAATATTTGATATTTCCAGGAGGAGTTTCATGGAAATGTCAAATGCTCAGAAGGTGCGTTCTATATCATTGAACATAGAGGAAATTGTGGACGAGATGCCCATGTTCTTCATGGTACGACTAGAAGAACTAATGGATTATCGGGACAAAATACTGGCATGGAGAGATTTCAAATTTTTCCTCCAGACGTGTACTAGTAAAGTATCAATCTTCATGCAACTCATGGCCACCCATAGAAGCGAACTCCAAGAGGCGGCCTCCCGAGTGTGTGAACTGGTACAAAGGGACGCTTTCAATCAGTCTTTGCAGAATCTCGGTGTGTTGGAACCTAATTCTAGTCCTTCACACGAAGATGACTCACCAAATCCTTCTGACGATTCCGGCAACCTCGAGAAGTATACCCATAAGGTTGAACATTTCGAAATTATATTTTCTTCAACCTAAGGGGGATTCTTTTTCAGATAAATTTAGTGGAGTCTCTTTGTATTTCTCCAAAGTTCGACGAGAGTATGCTTTCGAAAAATTTGTTGGAACAGTTTAAAAATTCGACAAACGCTGATATGGAGTTTGAAATAGTGAATTACGCTGAAGGAGATTCTCCTGATGACTGCACAACGCCTTCGGTTAGAGAGACTTGTGTGATATGGGCCCATAGGGTGGTGGTTGCGTCTAGATGTGATTGGTTTAGGAAAGCTCTACTTTCTGGAATGAAAGAAGATATAGATAAGTAAGTAGAAAATACAATGTTTGTCGAAATGAATACTAATTTAGAAAGTACCGTCATTTTCATGTTTATATCTCAAGAACTCTCTTGATTTTGGTGATCTATTTTTTCGCTTTCAATGTGCAATTTGAATATTTGCGTGTTTTCAATTAATTGATATTAGTCTCTTTCGGAGAACAGACTCTGACAATCAGTAGGGTAGTCTCAGTAAAACTCATAGAAATTATATACAGTTTTATTTACAATATTCAGACAGTCAAAATCAGCAGTAATCTACAGTGTCAGAGTAATGGGGTAGAAGTAGGAATTCAAATAAAAAATTAACAACAATATAATGTATAATCAAATTATGCCGGGTGGACGGCGATGTAATGTCCACTCTATATATAAAGCTTAAATATGGATAAAAATAAACTCGACAGACACGGTATGACCCACGGCACGTCAATGCACTCCAGTAACAAAGTCAAATAACAACCAGTTGGGATCCAAAAGGGTGCTCACCCTGACTCAATTCACTGAAAGTCACTCAGACTCGCACGTAACTGTCTCAAACGCTCACAAAGCGAGGCCGCCCATCGGTGTAAGCAGTTGGAAAACAGAAATATCAGTGACTAACCCGACGGGGACGATATGACCCACGGCACGTCAATGCATCCCAGTAACGAAGTCAAGTAATAACCAGTCGAGATCCAAAAGAGTGCTCACCCTGACTCAATTCACTGAAAGACATTCAGACTCGCACCTAACTCTGTCTCAAACGCTCACAAAGTCTGGCCCCCTATCGGTGTAAGCAAATGAAAACAGAAATACATGTGACGAACCCGACGGAGACGGTATAACCCACGGCACGTCAATTCACCCCAGTAACGAAGTCAAGTAACAACCAGTCGGGATCCGAAAGGGTGTTCACCCTGATTCAATTCACTGAAAGACACTCAGACTCGCACCTAACTCTCTCAAACGCTCACAAAGTGAGGCCGCCTATCGGCGTAAGCAGTTGAAAACAGAAATATAAGTGATGAACCCGACCGAGACGGTGTAACCCACGGCACGTCAATGCACCCCAGTAACGAAGTCAAGTAACAACCAGTCGGGATCCGAAAGGGTGCTCACCCTGACTCAATTCACTGAAAGTCACTCAGACTCGCACGTAACTGTCTCAAACGCTCACAAAGCGAGGCCGCCCAACGGTGTAAGCAGTTGGAAAACAGAAATATCAGTGACTAACCCGACGGGGACGATATGACCCACGGCACGTCAATGCATCCCAGTAACGAAGTCAAGTAATAACCAGTCGAGATCCGAAAGAGTGCTCACCCTGACTCAATTCACTGAAAGACATTCAGACTCGCACCTAACTCTGTCTCAAACGCTCACAAAGTCTGGCCCCCTATCGGTGTAAGCAGTTGAAAACAGAAATACATGTGACGAACCCGACGGAGACGGTATAACCCACGGCACGTCAATTCACCCCAGTAACGAAGTCAAGTAACAACCAGTCGGAATCCGAAAGGGTGCTCACCCTGATTCAATTCACTGAAAGACACTCAGACTCGCACCTAACTCTCTCAAACGCTCACAAAGTGAGGCCGCCTATCGGCGTAAGCAGTTGAAAACAGAAATATAAGTGATGAACCCGACCGAGACGGTATAACCCACGGCACGTCAATACACCCCAGTAACGAAGTCAAGTAACAACCAGTCGGGATCCGATAGGGTGCTCACCCTGACTCAATTCACTGAAAGACACTCAGACTCGCACCTAACTCTGTCTCAAACGCTCACAAAGCGAGGCCGCCCATCGGTGTAAGCAGTTGAAAACAGAAATATAAGGGACGAATCCGACGGAGACTGTATAACCAGGGCACGTCAATGCACCCCAGTAACGAAGTCAAGTAACAACCAGTCGGGATCCGAAAGGGTGCTCACTTTGACTCAATTCACTGAAATTCACTCAGACTCGCACGTAACTGTCTCAAACGCTCACAAAGCGAGGCCGCCTATCGGCGTAAGCTGTTGAAAACAGAAATATAAGTGACTAACCCGACGGAGACGGTATGACCCACGGCACGTCAATGCACCCCAGTAACGAAGTCAAGTAACAACCAGTCGGGATCCGAAAGGGTGCTCACCCTGACTCAATTCACTGAAAGACACTCAGACTCGCACCTAACTCTGTCTCAAACGCTCACAAAGCTAGGCCGCCCATCGGTGTAAGCAGTTGAAAACAGAAATATAAGTGACGAAACCGACGGAGACTGTATAACCAGGGCACTTCAATGCACCCCAGTAACGAAGTCAAGTAACAACCAGTCGGGATCCGAAAGGGTGCTCACCCTGACTCAATTCACTGAAAGACACTCAGACTCGCACCTAACTCTGTCTCAAACGCTCACAAAGCGAGGCCGCCCATCGGTGTAAGCAGTTGAAAACAGAAATATAAGGGACGAATCCGACGGAGACTGTATAACCAGGGCACGTCAATGCACCCCAGTAACGAAGTCAAGTAACAACCAGTCGGGATCCGAAAGGGTGCTCACTTTGACTCAATTCACTGAAATTCACTCAGACTCGCACGTAACTGTCTCAAACGCTCACAAAGCGAGGCCGCCTATCGGCGTAAGCTGTTGAAAACAGAAATATAAGTGACTAACCCGACGGAGACGGTATGACCCACGGCACGTCAATGCACCCCAGTAACGAAGTCAAGTAACAACCAGTAGGGATCCGAAAGGGTGCTCACCCTGACTCAATTCACTGAAAGACACTCAGACTCGCACCTAACTCTGTCTCAAACGCTCACAAAGCGAGGCCGCCCATCGGTGTGAGCAGTTGAAAACAGAAATATAAGTGACGAACCCGGCGGAGACTGTATAACCAGGGCACGTCAATGCACCCCAGTAACGAAGTCAAGTAACAACCAGTCGGGATCCAAAAGGGTGCTCACCCTGACTCAATTCACTGAAAGTCACTCAGACTCGCACGTAACTGTCTCAAACGCTCACAAAGCGAGGCCGCCTATCGGCGTAAGCTGTTGAAAACAGAAATATAAGTGACTAACCTGACGGAGACGGTATGACCCACGGCACGTCAATGCACCCCAGTAACGAAGTGAAGTAACAACCAGTCGGGATCCGAAAGGGTGCTCACCCTGACTCAATTCACTGAAAGACACTCAGACTCGCACCTAACTCTGTCTCAAACGCTCACAAAGCGAGGCCGCCCATCGGTGTAAGCAGTTGAAAACAGAAATATAAGTGACGAAACCGACGGAGACTGTATAACCAGGGCACTTCAATGCACCCCAGTAACGAAGTCAAGTAACAACCAGTCGGGATCCGAAAGGGTGCTCACCCTGACTCAATTCACTGAAAGACACTCAGACTCACACCTAACTCTGTCTCAAACGCTCACAATGCGAGGCCGCCTATCGGTGTGAGCAGTTGAAAACAGAAATATAAGTGACGAACCCGACGGAGACTGTATAACCAGGGCACGTCAATTCACCCCAGTAACGAAGTCAAGTAACAACCAGTCAGGATCCGAAAGGGTGCTCACCCTGACTCAATTCACTGAAAGACACTCAGACTCGCACCTAACTCTGTCTCAAACGCTCACAAAGCGAGGCCGCCCATCGGTGCAAGCAGTTGAAAACAGAAATATAAGTGACTAACCCGACGGAGATGGTATGAACCACGGCACGTCAATGCATCCCAGTAACGAAGTCAAGTAACAACCAGTCGGGATCCGAAAGGGTGCTCACCCTGGCTCAATTCACTGAAAGACACCCAGACTCGCACCTAACTCTATCTCAAACGCTCACAAAGCGAGGCCGCCCATCGGTGTAAGCAGTTGAAAGCAGAAATTGAGTTACCAAATCGGCCCAATGGTTCCGATTAATAATTTTGTTTTCAACCAATATAAATCCGATCGAATTGAAACTTGGTGAGTAGTTGTAGAATATGAACCTAACAATGAATACGTTCCGTAAATCAACCAAAGTAACCAATTTTTCCAGGACCGGTAACTACTCTGGTGAGATTGTCATCTGTCAGTCTTTCTGTCAGTTGTTTAAGTTTATAGGTTAATTTTTGTTGAATATTCGTGATATCAGTTAACTTGAAGTGGAACAAATAATATCTAATCTATCTCAATTAAAGAATCCATTATCCATTATAATAGCAACAAAAATTTGTAGTTTTTGAATATATTATCTAAAACCAGTTGAAACATAAGACCACAGAACACTTTTGACATCCAAACAATAACAAACCAAAAGAACCAAAGAAATTCGTCGGTTGTTCTGGTGCCTGAAAATCTACCGCTTTCTTAGGAACCAAGTTCCGCAAATAACCTATATTTCAGGAACCAACCGAACATTTCATATTTACGGAACGGAAAAGTAGTAGTATTCCTTGTCTATGGTAGTAACCGCAACAACCAAGGTGATTTACGGAACGTATACAATGTTTGTGAAATTTTGTGAGAATCGTATCGCTAGAAAATTATTAAAAAAGTATTAAAAAATATTTTTGTTGTCACGATAACCTGAGAACGGAAAGAGATAGCGGCTTGAAGTTTAAAGGTTAGGTTGTGCATCTGAACGCGACATTTGAGTTTGTTTATAAGCATAATCGGCCAAACGGTTCTAGAGTTATAGCCATCTGAAATTTGGTTGTTTTTTCTCCTCATTAACTCGAAAAATACTTAAACGATTGAATTGAAACATGGTTATTAGTTGTAGAATGCCAACGCAAAAATTCTTGCAAAATATCGTGAGGATAGTATGTGTAGAAAATTTTTGAGAAATCATTGAAAATTAAAAAAAAATTCTACATATCAGTAATTATTCCTCTGAAATTGCTGAAATTTTGCAAGAGCCTCTAGATCCTTAGTCTACTGCCAAGTTTTAAGTTTTAACAAGATCGGTTGAATATTGTTGGAGATTCGAGCAGCCTTGTGTGAGTTCAGTAGATGGGTGACCGTTGCCTCGATAACTTTCGAATGAAAGGAGATAGGGACTTGTAATTTTCAGGGTAGGTTGCGTATCCGAATGGGAGTGTTAAGTTCGTTTTCGGGAATAATCGGTTAATCGTTTCCGAGTTATACCCACCTGGAATATCATACCCTCGATAACTCAAAAAATGTCATGTTACATATTATTTCTAGTCCGTATCGGCATATTTTGCGTAAAACCTTTTGAACCTCGTCCATTCTAATCCGAACTTTCGGATTGGTCGAAAGAAATCGAAATTCTTGCGAAAAAAACACCTTTTCTTACGACGATTTTGAATATAAACGTTCCGAAACGGAAAACCCCGCAAAGTTTATTGAGCGAATCGATTGTACTTTCGACATAAACTCGCCAGCAATTCCTACTTTGGAGCCCAGATCCATATTACGTCTACGTTTCGACCATCGATTATGCCGCGATTCGGGGTCCGCACGTGGCAAAAATTTCTTTCGTAAATCCTTCGAAAACGGTTATAGATATCGAAATTTAGTCTTCAGCGTTATAAAGAACATGAGAATCGCGGATTCTTTTCAAATATTCGTTGATGATGAAAATGGTCTAAGAAACACGGCTAGGTGGATATGATGCTTAGTTTTATAACCCCTTGTATCTTTTGTTTTCAGGAAAATTGTTATCCATGAGACGAATCCCGAAACTTTCAAGATTTTCTTAAAGTATTTGTACAGCGGCAAACTGTCTCCGACATCAATGACCCATGAGCAGATAGTAGATTTGGTGGTATTGAGTGATAGATTCGAGGTAGATCCTCTGAAACAAGCCTGTGAAATGGCATTGGAACTAACAATTGATACAGAAAACGCCATCTATTTGTTGAGCCTGGCAGACAGTTATAATGCGAAAACATTGAAGGTACTGATTATGCTCCGATTATGGGTTGTGTTTCACTACAGTGGAACATTTTTTTAGGTCAACTGTTTGGAATTCATCGCCCAGCACCAAGAGATAACTGAAACGGATTTATTTTACGAGCTACATTCTGAATTGCAAGCCGTAATTTTCGATCATATCTGGACACAACCTGTCACGGATCCAGTGAGACCTAAGAGATCTTGTCTTAGACACAACAGACGTTCTTATAATGAGGCGACGGATATAGACAGTCATTTCTCAAGAATGAATGTGAGTATACCATTTCAGCTTATGGTCTATTATTTGGTATTCTGTATTATTCTGGTTTGAGTTATGTGAGGACTGATTTTAAACACTACAAGAGTAAGTACAATCTTGTCCACTACAAATTGTATCGTCTGACATATGTTTCGGAAACGATGTCTCCTTCTTCTGAGACAAAGCGTTACTAAAGGATGCTGTATACAGGGTGAGTCTTTGAGTTGTACATTAATTTCAAGATGCATAGAATAACAAGGTGTCGACACACCTACTAATACCTGTTAAAATTTTCGTCCGTTAAACGGAACTAGTATAGAATCTTGTTCTACTTCACTCTGTAAACGATGATGGCACTGGAGTCGATTTGGCTGATTCTGACAAGCGACAAAGTTTAGTGCGTTTCCACTGTTATTAAATTAAAAGAATATAATCATAATCAAAGATTATTTAGTAGTAATATATTGTTGTAAATTAACCTGAGTAAATTAATTATTTTTCTATATTACAGAAGTCAATTCAATGTCAGAAGAATGGAAGCATTCAATTAATTTATTTTTGCGCGTATGTTCTGGGGAATATCGCGTTATAGTTTTGCCCAAATGTCTGTAACTTTCGAATTTTTTGACGAAATTGGTCTCAAACGATCAAGTTTGACTCCCCGATGAAGAATCCGAGCTCAAATTTGATTCTGTCCGTCCGGCCGTACGCCCGTCCGTTGCCACGATAATTTGAGAACGAAAAGAGCTAGCGACTTGAAATTTTCAGGGTGGGTGGCGCATCGCAATACGACGGACAAGTTCGTTAATGGGCATAAGCGGCCCAGTGGTTTCCGAGTAATAATTTTGTTTTTAACCAATATAAATCCGATCGAATTGAAACTTGGTGAGTAGTTGTAGAACATGAACCTAAGCACGTTTATGAAATTTTGGGCGAATCGTATGGCTAGAAAATTTTTAAAAAATTATTAAAAAATATTTTTTTTGTCACGATAACCTGAGAACGGAAAGAGATAGCGGCTTGAAAATTTCAGGTTATGTTGTGCATATGAATGCCACATTTGAGTTTTTTTATGAGCATAATCGACCAACCGGTTTCAGAGTTATAGCCATCTGAAATTTTCTGAAATTTGGTGGTTTTTTGTTCCTCATTAACTCGAAAAATACTGAACCGATTGAATTCAAACATGGTTATTAGATGTAGAATGCCAACGCGAAAATGTTTGCGAAATTTGGTGAGGATAGCATCTGTAGAAAATTTTTAATAAATCATTGAAAATAAAAAAAAAAAATTCTATATATCAGTAACTATACGTTTGGAATTGATGAAATTTTCAAGAGCGTTCATTACCTAACTCTACTGCCAAGTTTCAAGTTTTAATACGATCGGTTGAATATTGTTGGAGATTCGAGCATTCTTGTGTGAGTTCAGTAGATGGGTGACCGTTGCCTCGATAACTTTCGAACCAAAGGAGATAGGGACTTGCAATTTTCAGGGTAGGTTGCGTATCCGAAAGGGAGAGTTGAGTTCGTTTTTGGGCATAATCGGTTTAACGGTTTCCGAGTTATATCCACCTGGAATATTGTTTCCTTGATAACTCAAAAAATAAATATTCGATTGAATTGAAGCTTGGTAACTAGTAGTAGAAAATCAACACAAAGACGTGTTTAAAATTCTGTAAGAACCGTACTCCTAGAAAATTTGAAAAAAATGACGAAAAAAAAATTTTAAGAACCGCGCCTCCAGAAAATTAAAAAAAAATCACGAAAAAAAAATTGGTTCAAGCACTGACGTGAAGTCAGAAGCTTTTGCGCGTATGTTCTATTGTCCATGCTTCTGTATTGGACACCCTTAATCGAATTTACCATGGTTAATTATGTCGTCCATTCTCCTGTATTGTACACTTAATTCGAATTTACCGTGGTAAATTCGAAGTAAGAGTGTCCAATACAGGAGAATGGACGACATAATTAACCATGGTTAATTATGTCGTCCATTCTCCTGTATTGTACACTTAATTCGAATTTACCGTGGTAAATTCGAAGTAAGAGTGTCCAATACAGGAGAATGGACGACATAATTAACCATGGTAAATTCGATTAAGGGTGTCCAATACAGAAGCATGGACAATAGAACATACGCGCAAAAGCTTCTGACTTCACGTCAGTGCTTGAACCAATTTTTAAATACATTGAATTATTCAGAATTTTCCATAATTTTTCTATATTACAGAAGTCAATTCAATGTCAGAAGAATAGAAGCATTCAATTAATTTATTTTTAAATACATTGAATTATTCAGAAATTTCCATAATACCTCTACATAATATCTTTCTATTTTATGTTATTCAAATGTAACAGATATTATTATGTAATTATTCATGTGAGGCTCATTTTAATAGAGGATTCCAGTACTCCGATTCAATGTTGTCACTACTAGTTTCGCGTCCAAAATGACATTTTGTAGGCCTTTATTGATATGATTCAAATTCAAAAGAGTCATAATTTTCAATTTTAAGAATTTCTGAGTGTTCTCGAACATATAAAACAGAATATTAATGTAGATGTGAACAAATATACAATATCCTAGGAGATTTGGATTTTGTACGTTTGTCAAACCTACGAAATCCGCAATTTCATAGTCATGTGTCATATATTCGGCACGTCGTCATATGAATCTTCAATCATTTAAGGAAATTAAAGTATTTCTCCTAAAATGTATCGTTTTTGAGATATTCAAAGTTGGATGTTATAAAATCTGATAAATATTTCGAAGGATGATCTTAAATCGATGTATTTCTACGTTACCAAACTTGCTTTTTTTTTGACAAGATAAAGATAATGCATGCTCTTCGGTTGAATAATATACCAAAGCCTGGGACCTTAGACTATGGAAGAGAGAGAACGGATAACATATTCCCTGAAACCAAGTGTCCACCACATGACCACAGACCCACGCTCCTTTTTCATGCTGTGGCTTTAACAGCCGTAAGCTGCACATCCTACCATTATGTGTAACACAGTTTCATAACAAAACTGTCCGTGAACGCTCAGATAAACGCGAGAAACAAACGTCCACCACATCTTTTGGTGTCCACCAAACTGCCAAAGTCTGCCAAAGTTTTTGTTTCAGATCGATAGCGTTGCGTAGTACGGCATGCGGTATAGCCTCTCTTCCCTAATCAAAGCCTTGGACACATCATTTTGACAATGCCGCATGCGAACGACGAATGGAGATATAGATACAACCTCTATGATCCCTTGAGTTTCTGTGGACGTTACCTACTAATTATTTTTTTTACCGGGAATATTGTTAATATCTAGAAAACGGCTGAATATTTTTTACTTAAAATTGGTATGCTTCTTTAACGAATAACTGCAGATATTTCAGGTATAAAATCGCATATTTAATTGTACACTGGAGTCAATAAGAACGCAAACTTTTTATTTTAAATGGCACAGCCAATATTTCACGGATATCGAAAGACCTGTGCAAGAGGAATTTATTAATATGGGATTTAGGGGTCTTAGCTGTCAAAATGATGGAACAAGTTAGCAAATTAAATTCAAGTGAAGCGTTTGAGGACAAGACCGACGTAATTTGCTCTTTTTTATGTTAGGACGCTCGGGACAACGCCTAACTAGTCACCGAGTTGTTGGCCCTTATGAAATATTGTGTATAATTAAACTTACCGCCCTTTGGACGTTAGAAGATAATTATTCCTTTATACCTTTATTAAGATCAACCTGAATATTCAGAAATGATCGGACACAATAATCTCTTGTATCATATCGAAATGAACTACCTCCATATATAACCATTACTGGAAGCGCCATCTGAATCGTCGCTGAGAACAGGGAAACTACAGAAACTCACAGAATATAATTCGTTACAGAAAGCTTAAGCTGTGTTCACACAATAACTTCAGAAATTTTATATTAGGCGAATTATACACTAAGAAAAGCTGAGATTAAACATATTTTGAAGTGATAATATAATGGAGGATGATATCGGCGAAACTGTAAACGGGAATTGACTCCGTTACATCGTTACATCGGGTGACCGATACACTAGCAAGCAATGTTGAGTTGAGTGATGAAGATGCCCATCTAGTCTAGTCATCATGTGCTTTTTAGGTCAAAATTTTTGCGTATTCTCCGAAAATTATGATTGAGTTGTCATTCGATTCGGAATGGCATGTAGATAGTTTTTGAGAAAATGCTAAGGCTGCTCGCAAAAATTGCAATAGTTATAAACAATTAAGTGAAAAAAATAGAAGGAGGTTTAGGTTTTCGCCAATATCTCAAAAACTCTCTGAGATAATTCGAATTTGAAAAAAGATTCAAATAGAAGAGGAAATTTTCTAGAAACAAGCCCTAACTGCCGGAACTGTAGGATCAATATTTATAATTTTCTAAGAGGGTTGAAAATACGCCCGAAAACGGGTACTCCGGCTTGCGCAAGCCTGACCCCTTCGTACCTTTGATGAATAAATATTATTTAAACTTTTTAAATATGGAAATAAAAAACTGAAAAAATTCAGGCGCCTGCAGGATAGATCAATAAACAATAAAGCTTGGTCCAAAAATGTTTATCGCGATTTTTCAATTAGTTATCCATTAGTTAATTAACAATTTGTTGTAGCACGAACATTAACTATGCAAGTACGATAATTGCTATCAATCTGATTTTTTTTTCTTTTCTTGGAGCTATTTTTCAAAGGTCTTAGTATAGATTCCAATTGGAAAATTTTGAAAATTGTTAATTTTCATTTTGTTATGAACAATTTACTTAAGTGAAAAATTATAAAGCTTCAATGTATAAAATTACTATTGATCCGTTTCCTTATGATCAGAAACTTCTTAAAAATGGTTTTAATAATGCGTTGTTTATGAGATAATTTAAAATTTTCTTTTGAAAACATAATTGAAGCTCTATAATTTTTCACTTAAGTAAATTGTTAGTAACAAAACGAAAATTAACAATTTTTCAAATTAAAACGAAAATTAACAATTTTTCAAATTTTCCAACAAGAAGCTATTCCGAGACCTTTGAAAAATAGCTCCACGAAAGGAAAAAACTCTCAGATTAATAGTACTAATTGAAAAATCGCGATAAACATTTTTTAACCACGGATTATTGTTCATTGATCCATTCTGCAGACGCCTGAATTTTTTCAATCTTTTATATTCATATTTAATTAGTTTGAATAAGTGAGTACCCGTTTTCGGGAGTATTTTCAACCCCCTGGGAAAATTAGAAATATTGGTCCTAGTTTCGAGAGATGTGATTTTTTTTAGAAAATTTCATCCTCTTCTTGTATCTTCTTTCAAATTTGAATTATCTCAGATAGTTTTTGAGATATTGGTGAAAAACCAAACCCCCTTCTTTTTAATAATGTCTGAGCTCTGCGGGACTCGTTCTCGATTAATATCGAGTGAATGGTGGCATATGATTTCACGCTTCAAATATTCACTGGTGGGGAGAGGCTGATTTCCGTGTTTTGTCTCATAGGTGGCGTGGGCGATTAGGTGTCTGCTCTCGCTTTCTCGGCAAATCAATGAACCCCCTGGGGTCTATTTGATTTGTGAAATATATGCATAAGTATAATCATTATACGAAGCCATTTATGAAGGACCCGATTGGCAGGAACGCTCTGGACTTGTTGACCCCTTTTTTTTTTCACTTAATTGTTTATAACTATTGCAATTTTTTGTGAGCTGCCATAGTTTTTTCTCAAAAACTATCTAAATGCCATTCCGAATCGAATGACACTTCAATCTTAATTTTCGGAGAATACGCAAAATTTTTGACCTAAAAAGCACTTGTTGACTAGACTAATCCGAGAAAACGTTTGTAAATAAGTGCTACTTGTCTCTTGGTGACATCATGCGCGGAGCGGTTCAAAACTCGTTCCTCAAGTGATCTTACCTTGGATGTTTTCGTATCATGCAAATAAGCCCTTGCACAAACCTGATCATCTTTCCACAATTTCCAGATGCATAACACTTCCGATCAAGATGCCACTGTTGCGCAAGACCGAAATAGACTAGAAAGATGCATCTCCCAAATAAGAGATGTAATAGGGGAAGACGCCTCTAGAGAACAGCTCATCCAAGTCATCCTGGCCGCAGATTACGATCTCTGTCGTGCTATCAACTACTACTACGCCAAAAATAATTAATAGAAACTAGATCAGAGTCCCAGATTTATTGGGGTAGTTGGATATCTACCCGGTTTAGAATTTGAAGGTTCTAATGTAATGAAGACGTGCATGCCATGTGGTAGTGTTGAGAGGAAGATTATGATGGAAGTTTTTGCCTAATGGAATATAATAACCTAATAGATTAGTATTAATGGATGAATCTGTGTGATTTGAAATGAGAATTCAATAGTACCCCTAAGTTTGTTCGAAGCTAATTTCAGTTTAACGGTACTAAAGATATTTGAAAAAATTTAAACCATGCTTAATAATAACTACTTAAATTTGTTTTATTTATTCGTAGAGATTTAATAAACTGTTTTGAGAATGACGTAAATCAGATTAATAGGAATTAATGTACCCAGAAATTCTTTTAACTAATTCATTTTTCATTTTTATCGCAATCAAACATTTAAATGATGAATCATTTTTACAATTTGTATGGAAAAAATTAAGTTTGAATACCATTCAAATAGTTTTGCTGATTTGAATCTTCTCGGAAAAAATTAACAATTAAACTCCTTAATATTGTCAACTTTCAGATCATTCTTCTGATTCAAAGGTTTTAATTTATTGTTCACCTATTATTACTGTGTTTGATGAACATGATTTGTCAATCTCGAAATGTCTTCAATGCATATAATATACAGGTTGTTTTCTAATCGAATGTAAATAATTAAGGAGCATTATCTATGCATGACGTGGAGCGCTACTGGATTCAAACAAAAATTTTATTTGCGAAAGTTATGTCTCGACACATATTTTACACCCAACAAGTTTTATGAAAATATCTAATATAGTTCAGAAGTATTTCCAGGAAAATATTTTTGCAAAGTCAATTTTAACACCATGTTATGTCTAAGATAAAGCGAAAACGTACCCATATAGATATATACTTTTTGACTCAGAATCATGCATAGATTAATGTCCTTAAGTATTGACATTCATTTAGAAACTTCGAAACAATTAAGTCAAAGGCGGAGGTTACACAGTCAATCTGGTATCCATCCAACATCAATCCGGATCATCAGTCTACGCATATAAAACAAATTTTCCGTCAAACTGACATCAATCCATGATTGATGCGATGCGAGACTGATACCAGATTGAACGTGTAACCTCTGTCTAAGTTCAACATATCATATCCAAATGAAAATGTTTGTGATGACAGTTGACACAAAGTGTACAAAGTCTATGATGATTAAGTCCAATTACTGAGGTTATTTTGAATGCTTGATATATTTAACTTTGTCTAACTATTCATTAAAACAAAGAAATTTCAATTCAGCGGAAAACAACCACTCTGTTTTGCTGTCCTGTGTATGAATATGTTGATATCAACATGTCTTTGAGATTTGAAACTTATCCCTTTCAGTATTACCATAACATTTCATTTTATTATTGAAACAATTGTATTTGAATGAAAATATTAGAATGATTATGAAATTGAAACTAGTTAAATTCTATATAGTAGTTTGTCTGTTGATTCAACATTTCTTTTATCAATTAAGGTTTTGATTTTGCCTTTTGGTGTTTACACAGTATTATCTGTACCTAAATGTTAACATTGTCTAAGTAAATGTTTATTACAGTTGTCGATTTATTATCGTATTGTTCATAATTCCGATAGATGTTTCAATGATATTTTTAATGATACTAGTATTATATTCTCTGGTATGATTTCTTTATGCGAAGTGATATTTGTATGCATTTAAAATTGATGGAGTGTGTTATAATTATTTCTTTATTTCATTTCAATTATTCAAAAATCCGGAAAAATTTTATGTGTAAATCCGAGATCTATAACGTCGAATATTTTTCCACTGTATTACAATTCAAGTACGTCAATCGAAATATCATTTTTAATTCAATAATAGTGTTTTTCATCACTTTCATTGATAGCTTGTTATTTCTACAATTTTTGTATTTTTTTGCAATTGCTGAGAGTGATAGTTATGGTCTATTTTATTCTGTGATTATTTATGTTTGAGATTTGAAATGCATTTTATTTATATTGAGATGTTCGAATATACATGTTGCTTTAATTATTTTTAACTTATATTCACTGTTGGCAGTATTAATTTATTGATTGATACATGTATGTGGATATTAAATTTTTCTCCAATGCACTGTTTTCTTGACATATATAATTGAAAATGGATCGTAACCTCATATTTGTTCTATTTTGTTACTCACTAAAAAACCTCTCGCACGTTCCTTGGAGTAGTTCTTCGTCCTGTCCTAACAGCGTCCCTTAACAAAAGAGATGAGCTGCAAGCGGCCTTCACAGTTGATGGGACCTGATGACTCGAAGTGATCCGAGCAACACCGCATTCTGTGCGCTAAATCCTCGGCCAGAGATTTGCAGGCCGGAATAATCTTCAATTCGGTCACGTAGTTCGCTCTCATTCCGCCTAGGCATCCTATGATTAGTACGACCATTCTAACCTTATGCCTTGGATACAGGATCCCAGGTTCGAACATTAAATCCTTGTATTTTTCCCTATTCTGTTATTTCATCACCACATTAATTTCTGCGGGTGAGGAAAATTCGACGACAAACAATTTCTTGAGTTCTTTGTCCAGCAAGAGTATATCTGGTCTTATGGCGTGGATCAGCCGAACTGTTGGAATCGCATGGTTCCAGTAGATGCGAGCTCTGTCATTTTCAACAACTGCTTCAATTTCCAGAGGCACATATGGTAGCACTGGTTCGTTGTCTATACCATAAACATCTCTCAGATGAAAGTAGAGAATTCAGAGTGCTGCATTGTGTCTTTCCACATATCCTGTTGGAGCATGGAATCTGCAAGCAGACAGAATATGCATAACAGTTTCCTGCTGGCTGTGGCATACTCTGCACGTTGTTGGGGTGTCCACTTTCATTATGTTTTTTTTATACTTTGTATTTATCACACCATTTTGACAAGCCATAACGAATTCCTCCGTTTCCGACTTGAACCCAGCGGAATTCAAAAAGGCGAACGATAATTCTTCCGACAGGCCCTGATCTTTCAAAATCCCGAAGAATATGGAGTGTAGGTGTTTACTCATGTGATTTTCGAGTAGTGTCTTCAGTTGTGCCTGTCTCATCTCTCTGCCAACTCTTCTTTGGTCTGTTGGCGTGATATGTGTTCTTGTTAGCTCATGATCGATGGATATGCCAGTTATACTGAGCTTCTGCAAAGCTCTCTGACCAGCCCTAAATAAGAAAGCTCCTTTGGTTCCTTATTTCATGATTAGCCACCATTTTCAGAAGCGGGACTTCGCTTCTCAATATCCTTATTGCCATTTCCAACGTTTGTTGATGGTGTTCGTATTCCAAACTACTTCTATTTATCCTTAAATCAAAATTGAAACCAGTTTAGTTCGAAAGATTTCCGTATGTCGTAGATGACTTCTGTTGTGCGTCATTACAAGGCCGATTTAGGGTTTTGTTATTATTTTTGACGGATTTCGAGTGAGCTAAGACGTACGTCAATCGAATTTGGCGAACACTTTTATATTTGTTAATTATTTTGGAAATATACAATTTTCTTATGAGAACTTGATTCTAGATGGTTGAGAAAGGTTCACAGAATCTATTCCAACTAAAATAAACCGTAAGAAATTAGTCTAAGTATCTAAAAACAGGCGAGAAATTTGCGTAAATTTTAGGTCCATAAGAAATGCATGGGGAATTTAGTACTCGGATCCACGGATGGATCGTAATTCAAATTTCCCGCCTAACCTAACTAATGTGGTCTCGCCTGTATCTCACCCATCCGGTATAAGAGGTCCGACCTTCAGATCGAACGCCAAACTTAGTCCTCCATAATGCCATGATGTTTTCCATCGCATGGACTATGTTAAGGTGGACTTTGAGCATCTCTAGCAGCCGAATTATCAAGCTGCGCGCCGATGTGTCAAATGCTTTCGCGTAATCCAACCATGATGTATGTAGGTCGCGCTTGTAGTGTCTCGCTTCTTGACAAATGCTCATGTCTATAAGTAGGTTGTCCTTGCACCCCTGTACACCTTTCCTTGCTCCTCTTTGTTTGTGGATTTGATTCCACACTTTTCCAATTGACTCCAGAATCCGATGTTGAAGAACATTATCCCGCAAAGGAATGGATCGGAACGGAACGGAACGGAAATTGTGAAATGCATATAATTAAGTTAGAGCCCGCACATTACCGCGGATCGGGACAACATGAAATGGATCGGAAAGTGCTTGGATTGCCCGGCCGCTGAGCTAATTTTATCCGCAGTTCCGCAGCTATACAACTATCAAGTAGTCTACGTTTAGCAGGTCGCACATTATCGCGGAATGGAATGGAAATTTTGAATCACCGTACATGAGCGCGGAATTCCGCGGAAACATTTGTTTGTATATCAGTCGTTTATTACCAGCCTGCCTTGAGTCAAGATTTAGTGTGTGTTTTTTGTTTGCAATTTGTGGCGTTTTGTGTGATATTTTGGAAGAAGAAGAAATTGAGAAGGAAACCCATAAAAAAAGCGCAAATGTATCCATGAAATTAACTTGAAAAGGCACGAATATGGAGAATTTCATAATTTATCTTCAAACCTCTTAGAAGACCAGCAAAAATTTTTTAAATACTTTCGGAAGTCCATCGAAAAATTTTGCGATTTGTTGAAAATATAGTTATATTAGTTCAATGAAATACTTATTATATACGATTTACACTTATTTATTCAATATTGTGACGCGTTTCGTCGACACACCGACTTCATCAGACTACATCATACTTAATTCTTAACAAGTTATTATCTCCCTATATACCTAGATGACATGGACACAGAATCATTTAAAACTAATTACATGAGAAACTTATGTAGAACAAATCACATAATAGACTTATTTAAAACTAATTACATCAGATTACACTGCTGGTTTCTTTGTACACATTAACAATAAATTCATTCCTAATGCTTTTATAAATTGATTCTCTATTTGAATAGTTTGAGTAACGGTGAAAAATTTAGGACTAATTGTTCATTAACTAAATTACCCGTATGTTTTTCCCTATTTATTTCCACCACATCCCAGGAATTGAGTTGCGCACCTTTATTCAAAATGTGTAGAATATTGAAATCCGGGTTAAACTTATGTCCTGCTAATAAAGGATTCGAATAATTTGAATTCATTTTGTTGTTTTTGTAGCTGTGATGATGTTCCTTTATTCTTATGCCAAAATTTCTACCAGTATTTCCTATACATGATTTGTCACAACTCCCTCAATTTAATTGATAAACACCGGATTTATCTTCTTCTTTATTCCTTTTCGATTTATTGTTCTTTATAAGTTTTGCGAGGTTATTATTTGTCCGGAATGAGATATTCACCTGTTGGTTTTGAAGAAACCTATTAAGTTGTTGACTCGGTGTACCAAAATATGTTAAGCTATTGAATATTTTATTTTTATCCCTAATTTCTGGAAATACTTAACTAATTGTTTTTTCGTCAAAATTTTTCTGATTTAATAATGATAAATATAATAATGAGGCATAAGGTTAGGATGGTCATATTAATCATAGGATGCCTAGGCGGAATGAGAGCGAACTACACGTGACCGAATTGAAGATTATTCCGGTCTGCAAATCTCTGGCCGAGGATTTAGCTCACAGAATGCAGAAAGCGGTGTTGCTCGGATCACTTTGAGTCATCAGGTCCCATCAATTATGAAGGCCGCTTATTGCAGCTCATCTCTTTTGTTAAGAGACGCTGTAAGGGCAGGACGAAGAACTACTCATCCGAGGAAAGTTCGAGAGGTTTTTTAGTGGGTAACCATCAAAATCTGGAGTCTCACACTCCTGGAGAGAAGCGGACCCTCTCAGGGCGGGCCTATAAAAGGTTTTTCCTCTCGAGCGGATAAAAAAAAAATTATGATAAATAAGTGTAAATCGTATATAATTTTTCATTGAGTTAATATGGATTTGCATCAAGTAAAAGCCACAAGCATTGAATTTGTTATATTAGTTGTTAGACATTTAGAAACAAGATACGATATTTCAAAAAGCTCTAAACTGAAGAAGAAAAATTTCAGTATGCTTGAAGGACTTTTTGGCAAGACGACGGATTTATAGAGGACGAAGACAATTTCAATAATTTACAGATATATACCTACGACAAAGAAATAATTCTGTTATAATAAAAAAAGTTTCTTCTCTTTTGTTTTCCGCAAATAACCTATTTTTTTTATAAAGCTTCAAAATATAATTTTATCAATATTTTGTTCTCTTGGGAATAAAGTCCTATTTCGGACGAAATTTGTTGAGAATCTGAGTTTATTTCAATACATTATTTGCTCTTTTCAGTAAAAAACGAATTAAAAATTGGTTCAAGGCTTGTGGACAGGAGCTTTGGCGCTCTTGTTCAAACTTTGACAAATCATATCTTCGAAAGTATTGGTAAGAGTTGGGAATTATATCAATGGATTCTTATGATAGAACTTCATGATAGCAGAATTTAAATTGGAACATCATAAAAGAAGTCAAATTCAACAAGAGTGCCAAAAATTATTAATCCAAAACCAATAGACCAATTCTACCCAACAACGAACTCATCCGAGATATTCGTTACTCAATTCTAAGATGAACGATATATTTTTTCCTCAAATCCACTCTGAAAATTATATTATATCAATTGAAACTTTAGCCAATATTTCAGTTTTGTTTTTACTGGAGATATTCTGAACTGAATATTATTAACATACCATTACCATTCCCAGGGCCGTAGCGAAGAGCTATTCCGAGGGGGGGGAGAAACGTCTTTTGGCGCCCCTAATTTGGAAAAATAGACAAAAATCGAAAAACACACATATGGATGAAGTGAACATATATTGATAAATACTACATAGTTTCTTAATAAAGAATGAATTATAAATTAATATAACTATACATGAAAATTATTTTACAAAGAATACCGCGTTCTGAATTTGTGTTTTTGAGTGAAAAAAATTGTTTGCATCTCTCAACAGATCCAGGGCCAAAAAAGAATTATATTTGACAAAAATAAATATATATACCAAGCTTTCGAGATGATAAAAATAATCTGAAGGTTTTATAGATATTAAAAAGAAACCTTTCGAAAAATGATATAACAATAATTTCACGTTACCCTGCTATCTAGAGTGGAATGTTCCAACAATTCTTCGAAAATATCTGCTATTTGGAATATTGAATGATTTTTTTGTAATTCCTGAATTTAAGCAATATTTTTGTACTCATCACCCTGAAAATTTTTGTACTTTGCATATAGAAAATTAAATCTTCGATGTCACTCAATCGAATATTTTACCGAAATATCACGAAAAAAAAATGTTATTTTATAGACACTGAAAATTAACCTGTAAGTGCAGTTGTTAAATGAAGGTTCACAAGGTGCTACTTCCCTTAAAAACTATGTGTCAGCAATGGCCAAAACTTTTCGCTCTATTCGAAAATACAGTCCTCTTTTTAGAACGCATGTTCTAGGTAACATCACACGTTATCATTTTGCCCAAATGTCTGTAATTTTCGATTTTTTTGCCGAAAATTGTCGCAAACCATTTAGTTCAACTCTCTAATGAAGAATTCGAGGTCAAATTTGATTCTGTCCGACCGGCCGGCCGTTGCCACGAACTAGATTACGGAAAGATATAGCGCCTTGAAATTTCCAGGGTAGGTTGTGCATCTTAATGCTAGTTTGTTCATAGGTATACCTATCTGAAATTTGGTTGTTATTTCCTCAATAACTCGAAAAATACAAAACCGATCCAATTCAAACGTGGTTATTAGTTGTAGAATACCAACGCGAAATCTTGCGAAATATCGTGAGGATTGTATCACTAGTAATTTTGAAAAAAAATCATTTAAAAAAGTTCTATATGTCCTAAACTATTCGTTCGATATCGCTGAAATTTTGCCAGAGCCTTCAGAACTCAACTGTACTGCCAAGTTCCAAGTTTGAACACGATCAGATAGATATTGTTGGATATTCGAGCAGCCTTGTTTGAGTTCAGTAGATGGATGGCTGACTGTTAACTGACTCGATAGCTTTGGAACGAAAGGAGATAAGCACTTGCAATTTTCAGGGTAGGTCACGCATCCGAATGGGAGAGTTGAGTTCGTTTTTGGGCATAATCGGCCCAACGGTTTCGGAGTTATAACCACCTGGAATATTATTTCCTCGATAACTCAAAAAATTTAGACCTGATTGAATTGAAGCTTGTACTAGTTGCGGAATATCGACATAAAGACTTGTGTAAAATTTAGTGGGAACCGTAGAAATTAAAAAAAAATTGGTTCTTAATCGGTATATTCGATTAAGGAGAATGTACAATAGAACATGCGCCATGCTCCTGACTTCGCGTCAGTGCTTGAACAACTCGCCATGTATTCATGACATTTGCGCCTTTTCCCGTTTCAATTTTTCTTTTCTGGGCTGTCCTTCTGAATTCCGCTCCAGACGGTTTGAACTTATTTTGGTAAGGACCCATATCCATATTCGGTTTTCGATTTTAAATTTCAATCAATATTCATATTCACTATTCACGAATAATGTATATAAGAAGAAGAAGGTTAGTTTCTTTCTATTGAACGATTTTTATGTATAGCCGGGGAAGGCTGAGAATTCCCCATTCCTGCCATCTAGTCTCTAGCAGCAACAAAGCTTTCTACAATGCTGTCGGTCTTGTACAAATAAATTGAGTAAATGGTAGGGTAGGCAATCATTCGATACAGTCACACTGCACTTATGTATAATAATAATCATCTTATGCAAGTAGTAGTTCAAAAAAATCTATTTTCATTATGTCATTTTGCTATAGTTTTTCAAATATCCGCGGTCAATTTGGCGCCCTTTGAGATATGATCCGGGGGGGGAGGCTCCCCTCCCTCTCCCCCCCCCCCCCCCCCCCCCCCCCGGTAGCGACGGCCCTGACCATTCCCATCGTCATATGGATTAACCATGGGCATTAAATATCAAAATTTGACTTATCATGTCTCAAGAATAAAAGTTGACATGTATCAACACAGATCCTATTATAATAATTCATAGATAGAATAATTATCGCATTCTGTGAAACCACAGAAGTACCTACGATTTATTATTGAAATGTTGAAAAATCATATCTCCGAAAGTATTAGCTTGTTAGAGTTAAAAATTACATCAATGGATTCTTATGGTAAAACTGCATCTTGAATAAAACTTATTTTGAAATTTCTAATGTAAAAAAAAATTTTTTTTTTTACTCCTAAACCATCTGACCGATTTTGCCCAATAACGAACTTAGCCGAGATATTTATGTCACAAACCTATTCTGAAAATTTCAACTGTCTAGCTCATTCCGTTCGAGAGTTATCGTGTTAACGGCCAGCCAGAATCGATTTCGACTACGTAATCTTGATCAGTGAGGCGAACCAAATCGTTTAAGACCATTTTTGGCTAAAAATTCGAAAATAACAGACATTTGGGCAAATTGATAAGCACTCTGTTCCGAGGAACAAGAGCGCCAAAAACGATTGAGCTGAAATCTGGTTTCGATTGTAATATGGTTTCTTGAATGTGTGTGCAGAATTTCAACGGAATCTGACGAATAATTTTCGAAATAGAAAATTTACAATTTTTTTTCTAGTAAATCACGATCCTGACGAAATTATACAAAAATTTTCGTGTTGGCATGCGACAACTAATTACTTAAATTCAATACTATCGGATCAGCATGTTTTGAGTTATTGAGGAAACAAAATTTCAGATCAGTATAAATCCAAAACTGTTCGGCCGATTATGCCCATTAAGTAACTCAACCTTCGCATTCGCAACCTACCCCGAAATTAGCCAGTCGCTTTATCTTATTTCCTTTCGAAAAATATCGTAGCAATATCGGCCATCCGGCTTGCCGGCAGGACAGAATCGAAATTGAAGGCCAAATTCTTCATTAGTCAGTCGTACCTAATCGTTTGAGACCATTTTCGCCAAAAACTTATTGAGGAAACAATATTTCAGAAGGGTAGAACTCAGAAACCGTAAACCTAAAATTTCATGTCGTAACTTTGTTTCGTTCGAACGTTATCGTGACAACGGACAGCCGGCCGGAAAGAATCGTATTTGACCTCGAATTCTTCATCAGTGAAGCGAACCTAATCGTCTGGGGCCATTTTCGTAAAAATATTCGAAAACTACAGAGACATTTGAAAGAAATGATTTGACGCTTTTTCCTAGAATATGCGCACAAAATCATTCTGAGAAGAGTGCAAGAAGAATCAACCTTATTTTCTGATGAATATCTAATGTTAGAGTAAATTTTTACTACCCGTCATTTTCATTTCGACAGATATTTCTTCCCATGCTTTTTCTTTCATTATTATGTTGCTTGTGATTTTTATCACTCATAAATAAAGAAAAAAGATTTTTCAAGCCCTGTGGACAGGAGCTTTTTGACGCTCTTGTTCGAACAGACAAATTACATCTCCGAAAGTATTGGTGTCTCAGAGTTGGGAATTATATCAATGGATTCCTATGATAGAAATGCATCATGAAAGAAATTAAATTCAAAGAAAGTGTCGTTTAAAAGAAATGCTTCAAAAATTATCTTATAAAAAACTAGAACAAGAGGTGTACCAGAAATAATTTTGACATTTATCTCTCAAAGGAAAATGATGACATGTAAGAACACAGATCATATAATAATTCATAGATACAATAATTAAATACAGCATTCTATGAAAACATAAGAAGTACAGCAGTACGATTCATTATTGAAATTTCGAAAAATCATATCTCCGAAAATATTAGCCTGTCAGAGTTCAAAATGATATCAATGGATTATTATGGTGAAACTGCATCTTAAAAGGAATTAAATTTGAAAGTTGTATTGTAAAAAAAAAATTGTTGAAAATTTCAACTGCCTAGCTCATTCTGTTCAAGAGTTATTGTAGAAACGAAATTTAAAAATAAAAAAAACCTACTCAGCAAATTTCAATCCTCTGACTCCTTTTGTTCGAGAGTTATCGTGCCTACGGTGGACAGAATTGATTTCGACCACGGATTCTTGATCGGTGAGTCGAACCAAATCGTTTAAGACCATTTTCAGCCAAAAATTCGAAAATTACAGACATTTGGGCAAATTGAAAAGCACTCTGTCCCGAGGAACAAGAGCGCCTAAAAATTAGTGCGTGGAATCCCTCCGCGCGGAAAAAGTGAAACTTACTAATCCTAATGTGGAAATGAAAATAGGAAGGGGTAGAAAACTACGCGCATACGTTCGAGTGCCATGCATTCACTCTCGCTCTGTTTCTTTCTATTCCCCCTCCCTAGGAGCATTGAACGTTTAACGCAACAGTGCGTTCATACCTCCTCCAAGGTGGAGTTAAACGTTTAACGCAACCTTGTTTTAAATCGCATTAGAAGTTTCACTTCAAAAACAAGTTAATGAAATTATGAATATAATAAATCAAAACAGAACAATGTAATGTGGAAATGAAAATAGGAAGGGGTAGAAAACTATGCGCATACGTTCGAGTGCCACGCAGTCACTCTCGCTCTGTCTCTTTCTATTCCCCCTCCCCTGGAGCGTTGAAGTTTAACGCAACAGTGCTTTCATACCCCCTTCATGGTAGCGTTAAACGTTTAACTGCAACCTTTCAAATATATTTTGCCTTGAATTTTACCTATTGTGTTATGTTTCACAGGCTGAAGGACCTAGGTCATTGATGATGGCCATTTATAAGAATTCTTACAATAAGCAGTATTATTATTATAATTATTGTTCCGCTCAGTTATATTGTGTATGCAACAAAAATCCATTATGACCTGAAAGTTTATATAGATATATACAGGGTGAGTCTTTGACCACTGCATTAATTTTAACCAAAGATTCCTCTCATCAAATGAAACACTTTTTTCATTAAACATTTTTCCAAATTCAGCTCAGGTAAAAAGATACAGGCTGTTGAAATTTTGAAAAAAAAAACAGTTTTTATTTTGTAGCTTTGACATCCTTTTTTCGAATAAAATGAATGTTGGCGTAAAGTTTCCTATAACTATGATACATATTTTCCAAATTTTCCAATTACAGTGAACTCTTGATAAGTCGAACATCGATAAGTCGAACTCTTAGATAAGTCGAACATTTTTTCCGGTCCCAATTCATGGGTATCTAACCCTGTATACTTTCACCTCAATGAGTCGAACAGAGTTCTTGAGAGCAAAGAGTCTAGTAGATGAGTCGAACTGCTGGAAGGGTCCACAAGAGAACCTCCACCTCTATCAGTCGTACTCCTAACCATCATCTCCTCTATGAGTCGAACTGTTTGATCTAACGAATGAAACCGAAAAGAATTCGGTATGCAAACGAATCACAACATTTGGTAGCCATCATATATATTTTTCAATCGCTTAGTACATTGTTCAATTTATTTTTAATTTGTTTATTGAGCCGTCGTGCGCTGAGATCGTTTTAGTCATGGATACGCGAAAACTGAAAATTGTATCAGTAGCAGATGAACTCGAACTCATTCGGGAAGTAGAGAAAGGAGAAGAAAGTAAAACCCTTATCGCTAACAAGTTTGGAATTCCTAAATCCCAATTTTTATATATCATGAAAAATAAAATTAATATCTTCCTCAGAGTTAAAGGAAAATCAGTCCACCGGTACCGTCAGAAATTGCCTCGGCATTCAGATGTTCGCATCTTCCCTAGGCCACGAATTTAGAGCGAGTAGTGGTTGGCTACGTAATTCCAAAAAAAGATACGGAATTTCTGGAAGAACCTCGTTAGGTGAAAGGTGAAAGTGCTAGGGTCAATGAAGACACTAGTCATCAACCCTTGTTTCTCATTAACTACTGTTGATGTCGTGAATACGCGAGTTTTTCCCTCAATGAGTCGAACTCTCACCTCAATAACTCGAACGTTTGGTGAGACGAACCATAGATAAGTCGAACAGTTTTTTATGGTCCCTGGGAGTTCGACTTATCGAGAGTCCACTGTAGTTATTTTCTACTTCTACTGGTTTTCTAGTTATGGACTCGTGGATTCATAAAACTAAACGAAATTAGCATAAAGAAAGAATATAAAGTTTTTATTGAGTCATTTTAAGAATATTCCATCGTTTTAGAACATTATATTATTCTTCATCATTTCTCCTTAAACGCACCGTTTTCGAGATATTCTTCATTGAATGTTTTAAAATGGAAAACTCCAGAAATTTCACTACTTTTATGGATCCGTCCCTGAGCGTTGGAATCCCGAATCAAGCTGTAAACCACGTTACCATGCCTTATTCTCGTCCGCCAACAATGTCATAGATAATTTATATGCGGGAGTGTATTAGCACATTGTGAAATCTTTAAACGCTTGTAACTTTTTACCTGAGCCGAATCTGGAAAAATGGTGAATGAAAAAAGTGTCTCATTTGATGAGAGGAATCTTTGTTTAAAATTAAAGCAGTAGTCAAAGACTCACCCTGTATATGTATATATTTAAATAGAGGGCATAATCATTTATTTATACTGTTGGTACATAATAGATATTTATGTATCTAGGCCACAACGGAAGTGATTAGCGCCCTCGGCGTGGAAATAGAAACCCCGAGCCATTAGGCGCCAAGGGTTCTTACACGCTAAGGGCGCTAAACACATTTAATGACCTAGATGTATACAATGTTTCTTGACTGTCTTCTTAGCCATAACGTTTGTTTTAATTGTTAATACTTATGATATGTAGATATATGTGATCCGTCATTGTGAATCAAGTAAACATTTGGCATATACAGGGTGTCCTGGAAGGAATGCGACAAACGTAAACCATACACTGAGGTTATCTGGGTGGAGTCATATCGAGAGATTTCAATAGTTTGAGGGCGTTGGTTTCAGATATACATGGTAATTTTCGCATATTGAGTGTAATTTCATAGTTCAATAAATTTTCAACCAGTCAACAGAAATATTTCAAAGTTTCCAGTTATATGACGTGAGGTCAGTACTCTCTGGCGCGCGGGTTCACGTTGGCTAATTTGAATTGAATTATGAGTGTTTCAAGCTCAGTGGATTGAACGAGCCGGAGAACTAGTCAGAGGGTAGTGGACACCATACACTGTCGGGTCATAAATTAAGAGTGCTTCGTCTAAGCTGGCATAAGAATAGAGTAACAAAGTTGACAGAGAACACAACTGACTTTCCTTAGTTGCACAAGCTCCTAGGAGCTTCTGAGGTATCTCCTTTTGGGGAAGACTTGGGAGGGTAGGATAGTCATTATCAAGTTTATAGCACGCGTGCCAAAGCAGATTGACCCCACGCCAATGCTTTCTTAGCCTTTTTCTTTCATTATGAATTCAATCTGAAATTAGCGCGAGTGCTATAAACAAGATTAGGACTATACTGGGGATTCTATAAAGGAATAGCATCCTGCACCTCCAAACCCCAATCCTCTCAGACGAAATACCCGTAACGAGTAACATAAATTTCAAAATTAGCCATAGGGCCACGGAACGGACACTCCAACTCGCAAACAACGCTATTTCCCCCAGACTATCTGCTCCAATCGCAATAGAGGTGTCATCAGCAAAAAGGACTAAAACACACTGTGACATATAATTTGGTAAATCGTTTATAAAAAGCAGGAACAGCAGTGGGCCCAATACAGAGCCCTGAGGGACTCCCAGATCGCTGTCATACTCGTGAGAGCAATGCCCATCTATTCGAACGTACATCCGCCTGTTGGACAAAAAGCTACGGACCCAGTCAAGAAACACCGCCCTGAATCCCATGTGGTACATTTTATCCAAGATGAACCCATGTCTGAGCGTGTCAAAGGCACGGGACAGGTCAAAGAATATGCGCGCTACGTGAGTTCCATCATGGCTATAAACGGCCATAAACGCCGGATAATTATATATGCATCAGCCTAATATGATTGAAAGAGAGCTGGATTTGTAGAGATGAGAATGTTAAGGTAGGACCAGTGGAAAGAGGAATTCGAGTAAGTGGATTTTCATACACCAGATTATACATCAGGATAGGGTTAGGTACACTGAAAAAAGTGGCTAGGAATATCAGAAAACCAAGATGCTTAAGGCAAGGCAGATCCCTCGCGTGATAAGTTCGAACCCGATTGACTCATAATGATCTGGTCATTTTCCCGACGGTCGAATCTCCGAATTGCCGTCAGGTATATCCCCAAAAAACAGAGCGCCCAACGCGGAAAGCGAAACGTTCGTGTTTTCGCGAGAGAGCGGGACAGGCATTCCATCCAGATCAATAATTCCATTCGGTCCTGGGAGAGACTCGCCAGCCTGCCTGCCCGCGCAACACCATCCTGGCCTGTCTCGCCATTGCTGTTCCAGTTTCCGAGCGACCCGGTCGTCCTCGCGATACAAGAACCTTCGAGCTTTTGCATGCGGGACCCCCTTCCCCGCAGCCATCGCTGAGACAGCCTCAACTCGCGGCCATTGCGTTCCCGAAAATTCGCCGACACTCGGTGTATGGTGTAAGACAAAAGTGCCTCGGATGAACACGTACAGGCTTTTCGCTGGTAAGTTCTTCTCAACTTCTCCATCGATTATCTGAAGAATTGGTGATGCCTTCGCATCTCACGTCTTCTTCATCTGTCGATATTTCGAAGAAGACGTGAGATTCTTATCCCGGAGTTTGATCTCCGGTGTCCAGGTGGTCTGGAACCATCTGCTCCTGTCGGCGACGAGTTATCTCTGCGAGACTTGGATGCTGTTGCTCCTATAGTGGTCAGGTGATAAGGTCGGCATCTCCTTTCTCTAGACGTCTTATACAACTGACGATTCGGTATTCTTCTACGATAGGCTTGACTACTCTGAATTTTGGGGTAAACTATGAAAAATAATCTCAATTTCAAATACTTTTATAGACCAAAAAAAATATAAGAACTTTAACAATTTACATAAATAACTCCAATTGGTGCAAATGCGACAACTTGAAGAGACTATCGGGAAATTCAACAAACATAGACTGTTCATTCGTGTGCATCTGGCGATTCAGTATTCTTCTACGATCTGCAAGACTATTCTGAATATTGGAGATTAATATAGAAAGTTGTAATCACAATAATGAATCCCTTTGTAAACCAAATTTAAAAATAGTTGGGATCACAAACTAAAACACATAAAGAACAACTCCGATCGATGTAAATGCGATAGCCAGAAGAGACTTGCTGAGTAATTCAACAAACATAGAGATGATGATTCAGTATTCTTCTGCGATTTGCTTGACTACTTTTTGAGGTTACTATTAAAAATAATCATAATAATACTTGAATTCTTTTATGAACCAAAAAGAAAACTAAACTATCACAAATTACGTAAATCACTTGAAAAAACAAAGCTATTGATAAATTCAACAAACATAGACTCTTATTTCTTGTAAAACTAACGATTCGGTATAAATAATCTTCTACGTAAATATTCTTCTACCATCTGCTCAATTATTTTGAATTTTGAGGTTACTATAAATTATAATAATAATAATAACTTTTATTATCCAAAAAGAAAAAGAACTATCACAAATTACAATAATCACTTAAAAAACAAACCCCATTAATGTAAATGCGATAACTTGAATTTTGAGAAAACTAAACTATCACAAATTACATAAATCACTTGAAAAAACAAAGCTATTAATAAATTTAAGAAACATAGACTCTTCTTTCTTGTACAACTAACGATTCGGTATAAATATTCTTCTACGTAAATATTCTTCTACCATCTGCTCGATTATTTTGAATTTTGAGGTTACTATAAATAATAAAAATAATAACTTTTATTATCCAACTAGTTCAAACAGACAAATTATATCTGGTATTGGTTTCTCAGAGTTGGGAATTATATCAATGTATTAATATGATAGAACTGCATCAAAAAGGAAATTCAATTCAAATAATAGTTTATTTATGAAGATTAAATGAGCAATCATGAGAATGAGAACTGCACCACATTTTCAAATTTTTTTTTTGACACTTTGCGGTAATCTGGTCAATACAAAACTTCACATGCGTATAAAGGTCATGATTCTACTGTCTTCTACAGTCTGGTGCTAAATTTCAGATAGATCGAGTGATCGGTTTCGGAAATATTCATAAAAAATATTTTTACTAAAATCGGCCATAACTCCGAAACCCCTTGATGGTTAACGCCCATTAACGAACTTGTCCGAGATATTTACGCTCCAAAACCACCTTGCAATTTTCAATCCGCTAACTCCTTTCGTTCGGAGTTATCGTGCCTACGGCCGGTCGGCCGGCCGGACAGAATCGATTTCGCACTCGGATTCTTGATCAGTGAGTCGAACCAAATCATTTGAGACCATTTTCAGCCAAAAATTCCAAAATTACAGACACTTGGGCAAATTGATAAGCATTCTGTTCCGAGGAACTAGAGCGCCAAATAAACAAGTTTCGTATGACAATTGCCCAAAACAGGTTTAAAGTACCT
Source organism: Halyzia sedecimguttata (assembly GCA_937662695.2). Classification (NCBI taxonomy): domain Eukaryota; kingdom Metazoa; phylum Arthropoda; class Insecta; order Coleoptera; family Coccinellidae; genus Halyzia; species Halyzia sedecimguttata. The sequence goes on along the minus strand of OW569414.2, from coordinate 7,529,662 downwards.
ACAAATAGTAGGTATTCCATAAAACATGTATAAAATAATAAATTACCTTGTAATCGATCAAAAATTTCCTGATCTACGTTCACAAAATTTTCTCCTCTCTCGAACTTTGGAATTATGCTTTCAAATTTACGTAATATTTTCAAACATTTTCGGGTGAGGTCCCCGTTGCATCGCTAAAATACGAGTATTTCAACCCCAATATTCTTGAAGTTACAATATTCCCTTCTGTCAAGTTGACTTTATGGCAATTCATATACATAGAATATACATAGAATAATTATATCAACCTGTGAAATACGATTTACATTGAAATTTTGAAAAATCATATCTCCGAAAGTATTAGCTTGTTAGAGTTAAAAATGATATGAATGGATTTTTATGATAAAACTGCTTATTAAAAAAAATTTAATTTGGAATTTGTTCTGTAAAAAAAAAAATTTTTTTTTATTACTCCGAAACCTTCTGTCCGATTTTACCCAGTAACGAACTTAGCCGAGATATTCATCCCCCAAACCTACTCTGAAAATTTCAACTCTCTAGCTCATTCCGTTCGAGAGTTATCGTGCCTACGGCCGGACGGCCGGCCGGACGGCCGGCCGGACCGGCCGGACAGAATGAATTTCGACCACGGATTCTTGATCAGTGAGTCGAACCAAATCGTTTAAGACCATTTTCATCGAAATATTCGAAAATTACAGACATTTGGGCAAATTGATAAGCACTCAGTTCCGAGGAACTAGAGCGCCAAAAAGAATAAGAACTATCACAAATTACACTAATCACTTAAAAAACAAACCCTATTGATGTAAATGCGATAACTTGAAGATAATATTGAAAAATTTCCAAAATATAGACCCTTTTAGGCGCTCTTGTTCAGTTTCTCGGAACAGAGTGCTTATCAATTTGCCCAAATGTCAGTAATTTACGAACCTTCGAGCCTCTGCATGCGGGACCCCCTTCCCCGCAGCCATCGCTGAGACAGCCTCAACTCGCGGCCATTGCGTTCCCAAAAATTCGCCGACACTCGGTGTATGGTGTAAGACAAAAGTGCCTCGGATGAACACGTACAGGCTTTTCGCTGGTAAGTTCTTCTCAACTTCTCCATCGATTATCTGAAGAATTGGTGATGCCTTCGCATCTCGCGTCTTCTTCATCTGTCGATATTTCGAAGAAGACGTGAGATTCTTATCCCGGAGTTTGATCACCGGTGTCCAGGTGGTCTGGAACCATCTGCTCCTGTCGGCGACGGGTTATCTCTGCGAGACTTGGATGCTGTTGCTCCTATAGTGGTCAGGTGATAAGGTCGGCATCCCCTTTCTCTAGACGTCTTATACAACTGACGATTCGGTATTCTTCTACGATAGGCTTGACTACTCTGAATTTTGGGGTAAACTATGAATAATAATCTCAATTTCAAATACTTTTATTGACCAAAAAAAATATAAGAACTTTAACAATTTACATAAATAACTCCAATTGGTGCAAATGCGACAACTTGAAGAGACTATCGGGAAATTTAACAAACATAGACTCTTCATTCTTGTGCATCTACAAGACTATTCTGAATTTTGGAGATTAGTATAAAAAACTATACAAATTATCACAATAATAAATCCCTTTATAAACCAAAAAAAAAAATAGTTGGAATCACAAACTAAAACACATAAAGAACAATTCCGATCGATGTAAATGCGATAGCCAGAAGTGACTTGTTGAGTAATTCAACAAACATAGAACTGACGATTCGGTATTCTTCTACGATCTGCTCGACTACTTTGAATTTTGAGGTTACTATTAAAAATAATCATAATAATACTTGATTACTTTTATTTACCAAAAAGAAAACTAAACTATCACAAATAACATAAATCACTTGAAAAAACAAAGCTAATAATATATTCAACAAACGTAGACTCTTCTGTCTTGTACAACTGACGATTCGGTAAGTACTCTTCTACGATCTGCTCGACTATTTTGAATTTTGAGGTTACTATAAATAATAATCATAATAACTTTTATTATAAAAAAAAAGAATTATTACAAATTACATTAATCACTTAAAAAACAAACCCTATTAATATAAATGCGATAACTTGAATTTTGAGAGAACTAAACTATCACAAATTACATAAATCACTTGAAAATTCAAAGCTATTGACAAATTCAAGAAACATAGACTCTTTTTTCTTGTACAACTGAAGATTCGGTAAATATTCTTCTACCATCTGCTCGACTTTTTTGAATTTTGAGGTTACTATAAATAATAATCATAATAACTTTTATTATCCAAAAAGAAAAAGAACTATCGCAAATTACATTAATCACTTAAAAAACAACCCTATTAATGTAAATGCGATAACTTGGATTTTGAGAAAACTAAACTATCACAAATTACATAAATCACTTGAAAAAACAAAGCTATTTATAAATTCAACAAACATAGACTCTTCTTTCTTGTACAACTGACGATTCGGTAAATATTCTTCTACGTCAACAAGTCAAGAGCGTTCCTGCTAATCGGGTCCTTCATGAATGGCTTCGTATAATAAATATACTCATGCATATATTTCACAAATCAAATAGACCCCAGGGGGTCCATTGATCTGCCGAGAAAGCAAGAGCAGACGCGTTTCTGGCTTCTTGGCCTTCATCAGTACCCTGTAGCTTTCCCAACAAATTCAACTAAACTGACCCGGGTTAAGCCTCTCAGAGCCGGCTTGGTCGATCATTATAATCGCCCCCGTCTATTTGATTTGTGAAATATATGCATAAGTATATTTATTATACGAAGCCATTCATGAAGGACCCGATTAGCAGGAACGCTCTTGACTTGTTGATTTTTTAACAACGGTATCGCCATTTTTCATTATTTTTCTTCTACGATCTGCTCGACTATTTTTAATTTTGAGGTTACTATAAATAATAATCATAATAACTTTTATTATCCAAAAAGAAAAAGAACTATCACAAATTACATTAATCACTTAAAAAACAAACTCTATTAATGTAAATGCGATAACTGATAATATTAAAAAATTTCAAAAATATAAACTCTTTTTGGCACTCTTGTATCTCGGAACAGAGTGCTTATCAATTTGCCCAAAAGTCAGTAATTTTCGAATTTTTGGCTGAAAATGATCTCAACGTTTTGGTTAGACTCACTGATCAAGAATCCGAGGTCAAAATCGATTATGTCCGGCTGTCCGTCCGTTAACACGATAACTCTCGAACGGAATGAGCTAGACAGTTGAAATTTTCAAGGTAAGTTTGAGACATAAATATCTCGGTTACGTTCGTTATTCGGCAAAACTGGCCTGGTGGTTTCGGAGTAACGAAAAAAATAGTTTTTTTCAATTACAAATTTAAAATTCAATTTTTAGTTAGATGCAGTTTCATCATAAGAGTCCAGTAATATCATTCTCAAGTCTTACAAATTAATATTTTCGGAGTTATGGACCTACGTTTTGAATTTATTTATGATGCAGTTATATCATACGAATCCATTGATATCATTCCCAACTCTGAGAAACGAATACTTTTGGAGATATGATTTGTCAAAGTTTGAATAATTACTCGCTAGTGGTTTGACAAGATCGACAAAGCCCTTGTAACATTTTTTCTTCTACAAGTGAAGATTCGGTATTCTTATACGATCTGTTCGACTACTTTGAATTTTGAGTTTACTATAAATAATAATCATTTATTAACCAAAGAGTAATTATCATAAAAGTAAATTACATAAATCACTTAAAAAACAAACCCAATCGATGTAAGTGCGATTCTTGTATAACTGAATTTTCGGTATTCTTCTACGATCTGTTCGAACACTCTGAAATCCGTTGGTTTTACTATATCTGTATAATAATCATAATAATGAATACTTTTATTAGCCAAAATGAAACGCATTTGTTCACGATTCTCAGGAAGCTCCATGCTTTGGTGTCCTAATCTCATCAGGGTTTTCTGACGCGTTGTATATTTACAACATTTCTCTATTTCCTGAACGTTTTGTCATGAAAAGAACCAAAATTCTTTATGTTGTTCATAATTCTATTAATGGGATCTCTTGATTGTAAAGGTTGGTCAGAAAATCTCTCAATATAGAGTAATTGTTCTATTCATAACTCGATTACATCCACATGAATCAGAATGAGATTCAAGTAATCTTCATTCGTGAAATCAGGCAATTTGTTGAAACTCTAGGCAACAATGAACACAAATGAGACTGAATAAAAATGAATTCCTAATGTTTACCATTTCCAATATTGAACTATGTGATAATAAGATAAATAATGAAAACTGAAAGCGTTACTTACCTTAGTGATGTGTTATTTCTTGAATATCTGCTAAATGCAAAATTTCACGGATATGGTTGATAGGCTGTCATTTATTTGTTTTTAGGAATAGAATAGAATAATTTTCGAATGAACACTCGAATCAAAATTCGGCATGTTTTGTGAATACCCTGTAGAATTTTTTGGCCAAAATCAGGTGAAAAAAATGGTTTCAAGTCCTGTGGACAGGAGCTTTCTAGCGCTCTAGTTCAAACAGACAAATTATATCTCCGAAAGTATTGGTTTCTCAGAGTTTGGAATTATATCAATGTATTCTTATGATAGAACTGCATCATAAAGGAAATTCAATTCAAATAATAATTTATTTATAAAGATTAAATGAGCAATCTGAGAATGAGAACTGCACCATGGAAGAAATCGAATTAAATCTGGCCAATTTTGCCCAATAACGATCTTAACCGAGATATTCATCTTCCCAACCTACTCTGAAAATTTCAACTACCTAGCTCATTCCGTTCGAGAGTTATTGTAGAAAAACTTTTTTTAAATTTTGAATTTTTTTTTTGACACTTTGCGGTAATCTGGTCAATACAAAACTTCACATGCGTATAAAGGTCATGATTCTACAATTTGATGCTAAATTTTAGATAGATCGAGTGACCGGTTTCGGAAATATTCATAAAAAATATTTTTACTAAAATCGGCCATAACTCCGAAACCGCTTGATGGATTCCTCCCATTAACGAGCTCGTCCGAGATATTTACGCTCCAAATCCACCTTGCAAATTTCAATCCGCTAACTCCTTTCGTTCGATAGTTATCGTGCCTACGGCCGGCCGGACAAAATCGATTTCGACCTCGGATCCTTGATCAGTGAGTCGAACCAAATCGTTTAAGATTATTTTCATCGAAAAATTCGAAAATTACAGACATTTGGGCCAATTGATAAGCACTCAGATCCGAGGAACTAGAGCGCCAACAAGTTTCGTATGACAATTGCCCAAAACAGGTTTAAAGTACCTACAAATAGTAGATTTTTCATAAAACATGTATCAAAGAAGAGTAATAATGAAAAATTACCTTGTAATCGATCAAAAATTTCCTGATCTACGTTCACCAAATTTTCTCCTCTCTCGAACTGCAGAATTATGCTTTCAATATTTACATTCTATTTGCATTCTATGTCTATGGATGAAAAGCAGTCTCACTACTCTCAGATCTTTTACTTCATGTTCCGTTCCGAAATGTAAGACTTTTCTGAGAAAAACTAATTTCGGAGCAAACAACTGAGATTTTTCTCACTTGGCTCACATTTCGGAATACACTTTATTCTCATAAATCTTCGATTGATTAGATAATGTCATGTCTCAGGATAATAAGTTGACATTATGACAATTCATACATAGATTAATTATATCACTCTGTGAAATACGATTTATCATTGAAGTTTTGAAAAATCATATCTCCGAAAGTATTAGCTTGTTGGAGTTGAAAATGATATCATTGGATTCTTATGGTAAAACTGCTTATTGAAAAAAAATTAATTTGGAATTTGTTCTGTAAAAAAAAATTTTTTTTTGTTACTCCGAAACCATTTGTCCTTTTTGCCCAGTAACGAACTTACCCGAGATATTTATCTCCCAAACCTACTCTGAAAATTTCAACTGTCTAGCTCATTCCGTTCGAGAGTTATCGTGCCTACGGCCGGCCGGCCGGCCGGACAGAATGAATTTCGACCACGGATTCTTGATCAGTGAGTCAGATCAAATCGTTTAAGACCATTTTCATCGAAATATTCGAAAATTACAGACATTTGGGCAAATTGATAAGCACTCAGTTCCGAGGAACTAGAGCGCCAAAAAGACCTTTTTCACGGTGAAAAAAAGTAATCATTTACGCATCCATAGTGATGAAGAAAAGTCAAGTTTTTTTGACAGTTGTAGAAGAAACAATTTTTCAATTTCTGATTTTGCTCCAGAAATCGAACTTGTACACTCTGAAATATGTCAGATGCAATTCATGGAACAATGTTGCCTAACAAACAGTAAACGACACCAAAATAACATTCCTGTAACGTTTCAGTTTTCGGTAAGCGAACATCTTCAGAATTATTTGTTGTCGAACACTTATTCTGAAATTAATGTAGGTAACACGGATTCTTTGAAGATAGTACACAGGGTTTGGGATAAAGTATGGAACCAAGTAAATAACTTCTAAACGAAAAGAACGATATTTATGAAAATTTGCAGGTTAGTTCAATGGAACAAAATGCATCTGATGTACATTTTTTGTTAATAATATACTTCCGGTTTAACCGGAAATGCCATCAACTTCTTCAATTTAAATGCGACACCCTATATTATTTTACAGATTTTGAAAGAGCTTGTTATTTTGAATTCATACATACTGAGTTTAGTGTAAAAAAAATTGGAAAAACGAGGAATTTAGCACTTTAATCAACCTCATTTGAGTTTTTTGCATAAGAGCAAAAAACTATTTAGATAAACTAATTGATGTTGTTTGTATGCATAGTAATAAATAAACGAGTACTGTTCAATACGTCTTTTGTTCCCCAAGTATCAAATTCTAATTGACGGAAATAAATTGGGTTGGGATAAAGTATGGAACCAAGTAAATATCTTTTAAACGAAAATAACGATATTTATCAAAATTTGCAGGTAAGTGCAATGAAAAAAAATTCATCTGATGTATATTTTTTTGTTAATAATATACTTCCGGTTTAACCGAAAATGCCATCAACTTCTTTAATTTAAATGGGACACCCTATATATTTTTACAGATTTTGAATGAGGTTGTTATTTTGAATTCATACATACTGAGTTTAGTGTCAAAAAATTTGTTAAAACGATCACTGTTAGTTGTACAATATTGTACAGGGTGATTCACTTATCTTGGTAACCCCAATTTTCTCGGAAACGGCCGAATATTTTTTCATTCTGTAAACGACATTTTGTACAAGTCAATGTTGACTTGAGATGCGCGTAAAATTTAGGGTAAAAAATAAAGATGGCTGGCGTCGCGGCGCCGTCAATTTTTTTTTCCCAGGAACATATCTTTTTTATTATGCCATTCGAAAGATTTTGAATTTAAGAAACAAAATCATATCTATTCTTCAAATCAGGGCATATTGTCACAATACAGAAAATAATAATGGAATAGAATTAACATGAAACACCCCGTAGATCGCTTACGGTTTGAAATGGGAAAAAAAGGTATCTGGAAATGAAATTTAGAATTGAATCATCTTTCGAATGCTATAACAAAAAATTGGTTCAAGCACTGACGTGAAGTCAGAAGCTTTTGCGCGTATGTTCTATTGTCCATTCTTCTGTATTGGACACCCTTAATCGAATTTACCATGGTAAATTATGTTGTCCATTCTCCCGTATTGGACACTTAATTCGAATTTACCATGGTAAATGTCCAATACAGGAGAATGGACAACATAATTTACCATGGTAAATTCGATTAAGGGTGTCCAATACAGAAGAATGGACAATAGAACATACGCGCAAAAGCTTCTGACTTCACGTCAGTACTTGAACCAATTTTTTTTTCGTGATTTTTTTAAAATTTTCTAGGGGTACGGTTCTTAAATTTTTTTTTTCGTCATTTTTTTCAAATTTTCTAGGGGTACGGTTCTTACAAAATTTTAAACACGTCTTTATGTTGATTTACTACTACTAGTTACCAAGCACCAATTCGATCGAATATTTATTTTTTGAGTTATCAAGGAAATAATATTCCAGGTGGATATAACTCGGAAACCGTTAGACCGATTTTGCCCAAAAACGAACTCATCTCTCCCTTTCGGATACGCAACCTACCCTGAAAATTGCAAGTCCCTATCTCCTTTCGTTCGAAAGTTATCGAGGCAACGGTAACCCATCTACTGAACTCACACAAGAATGCTCGAATCTCCAACAATATTTAACAGATCGTATTAACACTTGAAACTTGGCAGTAGAGTTAGGTTATGAAGGCTCTTGCAAAATTTCAAACGAATAGTTACAGATATATAGCACTTTTTTTTTTGTCTCAATGATCTATTAAAAATTTTCTACAAATGTTATCCTCACCAAATTTTGCAAGCATTCTCGCGTTGGCATTATACAACTAATTACCATGTTTGAATTCAATCGGTTTAGTATTTTTAGAGTTAATGAGGAACAAAAAACCACCAAATTTCAGAAAATTTCAGATGGCTATAACTCTAAAACCGTTTGGCCGATTATGCTCATGAATAAACTGGAATGTAGCGTTCTGGTGCACATCCTAACCTGAAAACTTGAAGCCGCTATCTCTTTCCGTTCTCAAGTTATCGTGACAACAAAAATATTTTTTAATAATTTTTTTTAAATTTTCTAGCGATACGATTGGGACAAAATTTCACGAACGTGCTAAGGTTCATATTCTACAACTACTCACCAAGTTTCAATTCGATCGGACTTGTATTGGTTGAAAACAAAATTATTACTCGGAAACCACTGGGCCGATTATGCCCATTAACGAACTTGTCTCTCGTATTGGGATACGCCACCCACCCTGAAAATTTCAAGTTGCTAGCTCTTTTCGTTCTCAAGTTATCGTGGCAACGGACGGCCGGACGGACAGAATCAAATTTGACCTCGAATTCTTCATTGGGGAGTCGAACTTAATCGTTTGAGACCATTTTCGTCAAAAAATTCGGAAGTTACAGACATTTGGGCAAAATGATAACGCGATGTTCCCCAGAACATACGCGCAATAAGGTATGTTTCTGGTAAAAAAAAATTGACGGCGCCGCGACGCCAGCCATCTTTATTTTTTACGCCAAATTTTACGCGCATCTCAAGTCAACATTGACTTGTACAAAACACCGTTTACAGAATGAAAACATATTCGGCCACCCTGTACAACTAACAGTGAGTTATTCCTCGTTTTTACAAATGTTTTGACACTAAACTCAGTATGTATGAATTCAAAATAACAAGCTCTTTCAAAATCTGTAAAAATATATAGTGTGTCCCATTTGAATTAAAGAAGTTGATGGCATTTGCGGTTTAACCAGAAGTATATTATTAAGAAAAAAATGTACAACAGATGCATTTTGTTTCATTGCACTTACCTGCAAATTTTGATAAATATCGTTTTTTTCGTTTAAAAGATATTTACTTGGTTCCATACTTTATTCCAACTCTGTTTAAATGATAGTAAAGAGTTTTCCAATAAGAGGTGTTATTTTGATATTCAAATAAAAATGCCATTTTTCAATATAAATGATCAGATGTTTAATTCATTATAAAGAAGAAGCTATCCCGTTGATAGTGGATAATAACATCAGGCAAATGACCACCACGACCACGCTTACAGGACCATATCCTTTTAATGAAATTTTACATAACCAAATCGCAAAGTGGCTGCCCTATGTCCTCGATAGCCTCACGAATTCCATCTTTGAGGTCTTGAATCGACGCTGGGCTATTGGCCTAGACCTTCTCTTTCACGTGGCCCCAAAGGAAGAAGTCGCAAGGTGTTAAATCACAAGATCTCGGTGGCCAATTGTGATCACCTCCTCGAGAGATAACACGGTCCGGAAACTTTTCCCGCAAAAGATCAATGGTTTCGTAGCTTGTGTGGCACGTAGCGCCGTCTTGTTGAAAGTAAACGTTGTCCAGATCAATACCATCCAATTCCGGCCATAAAAAATCATTAATCATCTCTCGATAGCGCAATCCATTCACCGTAACTGTTGCTCCAGCCTCATTTTCGAAAAAGTAAGGTCCAATGACTCCGCCGGACCATAAACCGCACCAAACAGTCACACGTTGAGCATAGAGAGGCTTTTCAACAATAACTCTTGGGTTTTCCGAACCCCAGATGCGACAATTTTGCTTGTTGACGAAGCCACCGAGGTGGAAATGGGCCTCATCACTCAAGATGATTTTTCGATGGAATTCCGGATCATTTTCATGCATTTCAACGACCCAATCAGCAAAGACACGACGTTGTTGATGATCGGCCGGCTTGAGTTCTCGTGTTAACTGAACTTTATAAGCCTTAAGACCCAAATCTTTATGCAAAATACGGAGTAATGACGTTTGTGCAATGCCTAATTCCAAAGAACGACGAGGAATGGATAAACCTGGGTTTTCTTCAACACTTTTGGCTACAACAGCAATATTCTCGGCTGTTCTTGAGCGAAGTGCACGGGTTTTATTCTTCACATAACTAACTTGTCCCAACAGCTCGAATTTTTCAACCAATTTCTTTATTGCGGTCCGATAAGGTGCTTCACGACGACCCAAAAATGTTCGAGTTTTACGAACCGTCTCTGCCAAATTTTCACCATTTTTATAGTGAATTTTAATAATTTCAATGCGTTCTTGAAGCGTGTATCGTTCCATTTTTATTAATGGCGTAGTTTATACTTGTCAAATGTCAAAAAATGACAACTTCAAAAGTGACATCAACCCAAATAGCGGGCTATTCAAAATAACACCTCTTATTGGAAATCCCTTTATCTGAATGATAGAATTTTGAAATTTTTTTGGCGCTGAGCCATCACGAACCGTTTAGTAAAACCACGCCGGAAATCCTCGAAGATTAACAGAATCGAACCTGTAAATCAAGCCGCTTTTCGCCAGTTCATAAACTCGATTTATTTGATTATCGTCTTCACTCCATCTCGTTTATTTTTAGCCTATATTTGTTGCCATTTCCAATATCGAATGCCACGATATTCATCTTGCAAATTCAGTTCTGGAACCGTACTTGCCTATTTGCAGAGTAAATATTGACACTGGGAGAACATTAGGATTGATTAAGATAATAACTGCAAATAAGAAGATGAACTCAGACGTCTGCATGCGCGGGAATTCCATAATTCATAGAACTGTATGTTTGGATCCGATCACTCAACGGAACATTGCGAATATACTCAGTAACTTTAGTGTGTTTTAAACATAAAGGGTTTTCCAATAAGAGGTGTTCTTTTGAATAGCCCGCTATTTCGGTAGATGTCACTTTTGAAGCTGTCATTTTTTGACATTTGACAAGTAGAAACTACGCCATTAATAACAATGGAACGATACACGCTTCAAGAACGCATTGAAATTATTAAAATTCACTATAAAAATGGTGAAAATTTGGCAGAGACGGTTCGTAAAACTCGAAAATTTTTGGTTCGTCGTGAAGCACCTTGTCGGACCGCAATAAAGAAATTGGTGGAAAAATTCGAGCTGTTGGGACAAGTTAATTATGTGAAGAATAAAAGCCGAAAGTGTTGAAGAAAACCCAGGTTTGTCCATTCCTCGTCGTTCTTTGGAATTAGGTATTCCACAAACGTCATTACACCGTATTTTGCATAAAGATTTGGGTCTTAAGGCTTATAAAGTTCAGTTAACACAAGAACTCAAGCCGGCCGATCATCAACAACGTCGTGTCTTTGCTGATTGGTTCGTTGAAATGCATGAAAATGATCCGGAATTCCATCGAAAAACCATCTTGAGTGATGAGGCCCATTTTCACCTCGGTGGCTTCGTCAACAAGCAAAATTGTCACATCTGGGGCTCGGAAAACCCAAGAGTTATTGTTGAAAAGCCTCTCTATCCTCAACGTGTGACTGTTTGGTGCGGTTTATGGTCCGGCGGAGTCATTGGACCTTACATTTTCGAAAATGAGGCTGGAGCAACATATACGGTGAATGGATTGCGCTATCGAGAGATGATTAATGATTTTTTATGGCCGGAATTGGATGGTATTGATCTGGACAACGTTTACTTTCAACAAGACGGCGCTACGTGCCACACAAGCAACGAAACTATTGATCTTTTGCGGGAAAAGTTTCCGGACCGTGTTATCTCTCGAAGAGGTGATCACAATTGGCCACCGAGATCTTGTGATTTAACACCTTGCGACTTCTTCCTTTGGGGCCACGTGAAAGAGAAGGTCTACGCCAATAGCCCGAATCAAGACCGCAAAGATGGAATTCGTGAGGCTATCGAGGACATAGGGCAGCCACTTTGCGATTTGGTTATGGAAAATTTCATTAAAAGGATATGGTCCTGTAAGCGTGGTCGTGGTGGTCATTTGCCTGATGTTATTTTCCACTATTAACGGTATAGCTTCTTCCTTATAATGAAATAAACATCCGATCATTCATATTGAAAAATGGCATTTTTCTTTGAATATCAAAATAACACCTCTTATTGGAAAACCCTTTAGAACTGTATGTTTGAATCCGATCACTCAACGGAACATTGCCAATATACTCAGTAACTTTAGTGTGTTTTAAACATAGAAGGAACAATTTCTCGAATTTTCAAAACATTATAATAATTTTGAAGGAGTTGGAAAAAAATTCGAAGCAGTTGGAAAAATTTCGAAGGAGTTGGAAAAACTTTCGAAGGAGTTGGAAAAACTTTCGAAGCAGTTGGAAACATTTCATTGGAGTTGGAATATTTCCGAAAAAATTGTTATAAAATGTGAAGGACTTTGACCGCCTGACCGGATAAATGCAAATCAGGCAGATAATAGGGACGGGTTAACATGGAATAACACCATGTGGGTACACTTTTTCACATTCCCGTAAATTCAATATTTTATAGTTTTCGGCACAATGTGTGTAGCCGGTAAAAAATAATATTTATCATAAAATTGCGTTATCCCAAAGCGGGTAGCCCTAGAACAAACCATCTGGTACCAATTTGAGCTGTTTCTCACTGTTTTCTCACATTTTAAAAAGCTTTAATTTCTATTGAATTTACCAACATGAATATGTGAATACGCAGTTCACTCCTTTCATTTAATAATAGAAATAGATAAGTTTGAATTTCGGAAAACAAGTTTTGATGTTCTTTGGGTTTCTTGCAAATGGGCAGTTCTACGGGCGGAATAACCATTAAGCATTACCAGGGTCGAGCCCCTAAGGGGGAGGCATCCCCCAATGTTGAATGGAGTTGGCAAATTTTCAAAGTAGTTGGAAGAATTTGAAAGCAGTGGGAAAAATTTTAAAGTAGTGGGATAAATCCTCTTAAAGCAGTTCGAAAACTTTTAAAGCACTTGGACCACCCTCCCCATTAAAATCGGTTTTATTTGAAATCTTCTTGCACAGTTGGAAAATCCCCCCCCCCCCCAAATTTGGCTTCGGCCCGTCCCTGCACTCGTTCGATATTTACTTAGGTTCCCATAGCAACGCTAGATTTACAGTGAGATAACATATTACTCTCCGCAAAACCAACAATATGGGTTTTCAGCGATAAAATTTTGACATTTCACAAATTCAAGATAGAATTCATAGAAATTAAATATTTGTCAAACATTGGGTGTCCAGAAATTAATGCAAGAAAATTTGATCACAGATTCTCGAGAATAATATAGGAGACGCCTATTCTTGATTTTGCCAGGAGGTTTTATAGCCCCCTGAATTTCGTCCATTAAATCATAATAGTCTTCCCTTTTTGGCGCTCTTGTTTTCGGGAAAAGAGTGCTTGTCAATTTGCCCAAATGTCTATAATTTTCGAAATTGTTGGGTGAAAATGGTCTTAAATTATTTGGTTCGACTCCCTGATCAAGAATCCCTGGGCAAAATCGATTCTGTCCAGCCGTTCCAGCCGGCCGTAGACACGATAACTCTCGAACAGAATGAGCTAGAAAGTTGAAATTTTGAGAATTAGTTTGGGAGATGAATATCTCGGCTGAGTTCGTTATTGGGCAAAATCGGTTTCGGAAAAGAAAAAATTTTTACATTACAAATTTCAAATAACATTTTTTTTAAGATGCAGTTTCATCCTATGTATCTGTTGAAGATATTTTCAACTCTAACAACCTAATACTTTCGAAGAGATGATTTTTCAATATTTCAATAATAAATCGTACTTCTATGTTTTCACAGAATGCTGTAATTATTCTATCTATGAATTATTATATGATCTGTGTTCACATATCATCTCATCCACCTATAAGAGACATGTCAAATTTATTTCTGGTTCGTTACTCATGATATAAAATACCGCTCCTGTTCTAGAAAACAAAGTATGATTGAATGCAAAATGGCCAACGAAATAACCTCAGCTAACGTAGAATTATGTGGATTATAAGATAGTATCTATCTAAGATAGTATACTAAAACCTTAAGGTCGCAGTGCAATGTTACCCCCTACAACAATATACAATTTATATATATATATATATAACTATATTTATATAAATTATACTATCTTATAAGATAGTATAATTTTTGGGTAATAATAAAATGCCCTTGGATGATCCATATGATGATGGAAATATATACTTTGGTAAGTTAATCAAATTTGTTTCTGAATATCTCCAATAAAAACCAATGGCTAAGTTTCAATTGATATAATATAATTTTCAGAGTAAATTTGAGGAATGAATATGCCGGATAAGTTCGTTATCGGGTAGAATCAGTCTGGTGGTTTCGGATTAATAATTTTTGGCACTCTTGTTTTTTTTCCAAATGACACTTTTTGAATTTGATTTCTTTTATGATGCAATGCTATCATAAGAATTCATTGATATCATTCCCAACCCTGAGAAACCAATACTTTCGGAGATATGATTTGTCAAAGTTTGAACAAGATCGCCAAAGCTCCTATCCATAGGGCTTTCCCACTTGCCTTTAGTTCTGGCGTTAGGATTCTTTTGAGTTTCTCAAAGACAAATCGCTTGCAAAATGTATTCAGAATCGAATCAACAGTTTTGAATTTATAGGAGTTTGAAAATCCTATTATTTTCAGGAAACACCTTGCATCTCAGAAGCTAGTCGGCATAAGAGATGTTTGAGTTCCCATACTTGAATCTCCATATGGTCCTCTATTACCCCCTGCTCGATGGGTCATTCGTCAGGAATCACCCTGTATATATAAGTCTTGGAAGAGGCAAAAGAGCCAATTTAGTGTAATGTAGGGCAGGTTTCTGAGGATTAATACATGTGGTTTATCTGTACAATTCAATAGATTTCAGTAGATAACCTGAAGTCACTGTGTCGACTAAACGCGTCACAAAATAAACAAGTGTGAATCATATACAGGGTGGTCCAACGAAAACTCGATTTTCCGACTTCGAATTGAAAATGTGGAAAATCGCTCGGACCCGTCAATTTCTGATTCGACGGGGAAGAACTTTTCCACTTTTTTCATCCCCGTACCTTCAACCCCCTAACGAGGGTTAGCACAACCCCTTGATTTTGAACAGGGAAGAGGGGTGTTGCGATATATAATTTTGAAGATCGTTTCGAGTACTATCCAAACCCTAAAATTTCGCTTCAAAGTATCCATCGAAAATGAAATAACAGCGAAAATAGTGGAAGAGACAATGTGGAATTGATATCGAGCATATTATTCGTATCCGACACATTTCAAAGGAATGTAGTAGCTATGTTGTTGAGTTTTTGACCAAACCAGTATTAATTTCTTGTCCAAAAAATTAGACGGAAAATGTTTTTGATTTACCTTAGTCTAAGTAATCATTAAAGGATACTGTGGGAGGTATACTCATTATTAATAGTATATTATATACCGCGGGACTGAAGTAGTACATTTAATCCTGAAGGTAAAGTTTATGGCCCGACCGCAGGGAGGGCATAATTTACCTGAAGGATTAAATGTACTTCAGTCGCAAGGTATATACGATACTTTTCGTACTTCCGGTATGATTTTATTAATTATTTCAATAATTTCAATCAGTTTTTTCTCTCTTCAACTCATTTAATAAACTGTCTTTAAAATAAGTTACCATAGTAACATTGCGTTGTGACCATTATAATTTAGAAACATTGTCATTACTAGTGTCATTGTAAAGAAACATTGTTATTGATAATTATTGGTATCATGAGTGAAGAAGGTGTATCTGATATTGATAAAAGAGCAGCCGAAATAATGAGAATGAGAATGAGAATGAGAAAATGTGAGACAACCTACTGAAAATGCGCTGTTAGTCTACTTCAATGATAAATCAAAAGCGGTTTGTGCCTCAACTCTCTGGGCACATTACTCAATGCTGAAATCGGTTATTAACATTAGAGAAGATATTGATATAAGTAAATTTCCAAAATTATTAGCTTTTTTGAAGAGAAGAAATGAGGGATTTAAGCCAAAGAAGTCAAGAATTCTCACGTCTGAACAGGTAGATCAGTTCTTACGGGAGGCTCCGGATGATAAATATTTAATGCTTAAGGTAAATTTGGAAATGTGTTTATATTCAGAAATTTTAAGAAATCAATTTTTTTGTAGGTTGCACTTATTTTGGGCGTTGCGGGAGCTTGTCGTGGAAAAGAGTTGGTTGATTTAGAAATCGACGATGTGAGAGATTTGGGCGATTCCTTCCTAATTGCGATTAGAAACACCAAAAATAAAATTGACCGAAATTTTGTGATAAAAAATTCAGAAAACAGTGCCATCAGTTTTGAGGCGATATTTCGAAAATATGTGGCATTGCGAAAGACAGGGACACCTCATTCAAAATTTTTTGTTCAATACATCAACAAAGAATGTACTACGCAAGTAGTAGGAAAAAACATGTTTGGTACATTTCAATAGACGTGCTGAAGAGACATGGAGGATGGAAATCCTCCACGTGGCCGAGGGATATATTGAATCGTCTATTAAAAATAAACAAAAAATTTCAGATAAAATATTTGGTCAAGTCGCCGATTCGTCCACTATAGTTATGCCACAGTCCTCATTCTCGCTTCCTGTTTCCGCAGGATCTTCGAAACAAACACCAGTTCAATATGAAAAGGACCTATCTGTTACTCGTCAGTTACCTGCTGCATTAACCCAGGAAAGACTGGTCAATATGACGAACTGTCACAATATTAATTTGAATATTAACGTTAATTACCATTCTAATTAATTATATTTTTCAATAAAATATCCCTTAAATTCGTTTGTTTGTGATTTAATCGTTCCGGGAGTTTCGTCAATATTTAATCCCGGAGGGATTAAATGTGACACTTTAGTACCTGTCACAAGGGAGTGAAGTTGTCACTTTAGGCCCGGAAGTACGAAAAAGGTTTTTTTCTGGGTTTTCTCTCCCAATTTCTGAAAAATATCTATAAAATAAAAATGAATTATTTTGTGATTTGCTTCTGCGTAAGAAACACAAGATATTTGTCAGAAGCAATCAATTGAACAAACAACAATTGCCTAACAAACAACAACGAAACAACATCAACGAAAAAACAACTATATCGTAACGTTTCGGAGTCTATTATTATTATTATTATTATAACAGAAGTAAGAGAAAAGGCATTGCCTATATCAGACTCCTTCATCAGACGCTTAATGAAAATCTTTAGAATTATTTTGTTGATAAAGATTTTCATTAAGCGTCTGACGAAGGAGTCTGATATAGACTCCAAAACGTTACGATATAGTTGTTTCTTCGTTGATGTTGTTTCGTTGTTGTTTGTTAGGCAACATTGTTCAATTGATTGCTTCTGACAAATATCTTGTGTTTCTTACGCAGAAGCAAATCACAAAATAATTAATTTTTATTTTATAGATATTTTTCAGAGTTTGGGAGAGAAAACCCAGAAAAAAACCTTTCAATTACCTTAGTCTATCAGGAATTTTTAAGAACGTTACAAGTGTATCAAGGCGATTGTTAATTTGTAGTAGAATTAAAATGGTGTATTCTGTAGTAGAAAGGGTGGTAATGATAAAATATTTTTTTAGGAATAACGACTCCGCAAACAACAGCGGCTTTATTTAACGAACGACATCCTGGAAAAAATGTATCCACTGCTTACGTTGTGCAACTGGTTGCCAAATTTGACGCTACTAGTTCAGTCGGAAACAAAAAGAGGGTGCATGAAAGAGACGAAGCGAGGGACGTGGCTGTCTTAAGTCATGTAGCAATGTATCCGACCTTCAGTACTACGAAATTGTTCGATATATCTGGTGTTTCACGCACAGCAATCCTGAGAATCCTGAAACAACATAAATTCCATGCTTATAAGTTACGATTGGTTCAGGAACTGAATGAGGATGATACCGATCGCCGACTTATGCTCTATGAAGTGGTCAGTGAAACGATTAATGGTAATCAAAACTACTTGTTCGATATCTGTTTTTCGGACGAGTGTTAGTCAGATAAAAATCCAAGATTTCGTGAGTTGGATACTCAGCGTTCCCAAAAATTAAAGGTTTGGGAGGATATTTATTGTAGGGCTTCACGCGAGAGCGAGATTTTTCTCGTCTCGTCTCGTTCTCGTCTCGTAAAAGCGAGACTTA
This sequence comes from Halyzia sedecimguttata, assembly GCA_937662695.2. Taxonomy (NCBI): domain Eukaryota; kingdom Metazoa; phylum Arthropoda; class Insecta; order Coleoptera; family Coccinellidae; genus Halyzia; species Halyzia sedecimguttata. Next base: position 7,511,109 of record OW569414.2, on the reverse strand, counting down.
ATGGACAACTTTCATTGCCCCTAAATCCCAATGCTTTGAAAATTTCGTCTCTATCTTAACATCTGGAGAAATGTATTCTCTTGTGCTCCTTGTAGTGAAGATGTGAAAAATGATTGTATACATCTGTGGAACTACGTATAATAAAACTGGTCAAGAAATAAAGCTTTTCAATGTTTCGAAAAGTGTTCTGAGGAATACGCCAAGAACACCCTTGAAAACCATACCAAATTGTTCAATTTTATTAAAAAATGTATCGACATCGATAGCCCATTTAAAACATCAACAAAACTCTCGAAATATTGGAAAGCTGAGTTTGAAGAATATTTGCTGTTAGAAAGAGCAAATATGAATCAAAATATTTTACAGTGGTGGAGAGTGATGAAAAAGTTCTTCTTACACTTTCCAAGATGGCCAACGATTTATTAATGACTACATCCGTACCTGTTGAAATATTATTTTCCACAGCAGGTATGATCATGGCAAAAACACGTACATCATTGAAAAATTATGTGATGCGAGCGTGATTATGTTTGAATTCTTGGTCATCGAGTAATTTAAAAGTTGAAATTATCAGTGTTTGAAATTAAAAATAATATGTACATGTACAAATATTTTTGTATAAGAGCGTAATAAATATAGCTTTACAGAATTATTCATTATTGTATACCATTTCGTTTATATATCATAATATTTATTATCGTTATTCAGAATTAAGCGAGACGAGACGAGACAACTGATAACGAGACGAGAACGAGACTTAAACGAGACTTATTTTTTTGGGATTTGGCGAGAGCGAGACGAGATTTTTTATACTATCGCCCACTCTCGTCTCGTGTGAAGCCCTGATTTATGGAAATAACATAATCGGCCCTTTTTTATACCCGATAATCTCACTGGCCAAATTTAATCAGATCTATTGGAGAACGCTATTTATCCAGCCCTCGTGCAAGTATTGGATAATGCAGAAGACCATCAAACGATCATTTTCCAACAAGAAGGCGCACCACCCCTTTTCGTTCACCCGGTGCGTCAGTTCTTAGATGAAAATTTTCCTCACGCCTGGTTTTGAAGAAGGGGACATATTGAGTGGCCACCCAGATCACCTGATCTGGCTCCACTAGATTTTTTTCAATTTGGTCACCTGAAATCGAAGATTCACGCTACCCAGCCTGAGTCACTGGATTGTTTGCGAACTCGGATCATTAATGAATGCCGTCAAATTACACCAGAAATCTTGAGTAGTGTACTTGAACGTTTTCACGTTTAATTAATATTACTGCATGGAATAGAATGGTGCCCATTTCCAGCATTTAATAAACGTATCACACAAGTAAGTACTCCTCCACTATTTCACCTGTCATTTCGTTATCGATGGAAATTTTGAAGCGAAATTTCAGGAGCGGATAGTAATCGATAAGATCTTCAAAATGAGGTATTGCAACACCACCGGGGGTTGTGCTCGCCCCCGTTAGGGGGTTGCAGTTACGGAGATGCAGATAGCGGAAAAGTTGTTCCCCCTCGAATCAGAATTTGACGGGTAAGACGAATTTCCACATTTTCATTTTAAAGCCGGAAACGTTGGACGAACTGTATAATTTTTTATTTGAGTTATATTGCCTTTCGCCTCAGAAATGCCAGATGTTTCTTAAGGATATCAAATAAGGCACACCCGATTACAATATGACGATTTTCCTCGCGAAGTCATCCCACGTTACTCACCTAAACATATATGCGACATCCAACGTCTGCCTCATCCCCCAAACATTCATTTCCAACCCATAGGGTTCCAATAAAGGTTGTAAGCTGGTGAATAATTCAAGCGCGAGATCCTTTGTTCTGTCGGTGAAGCCTGCCCAGTTATTGCGGCAGATAATCCGAAATCCTTGCGTAAACCACTCAGTAATGGGAATTGCGTTGATCAATCCAAAACAATCGAATTCGTATCCACCGCTTATGTAAATTGGAATATCAAGCTTGTACTAACTCGTGAGATTATCAGTGTTATCATGTTGGTGTTCGATTTCATATAAAGGGTCCGCCATCTAACGTTTTTTTTTCAACTAGTGCTTATTTCGTGAATGGTAACACTTAGATCATGTCTGATTTGACATATAATCAGTTTCATCCTTCCGCTGAACGAATATGGTTGTGTATACGCTTGAACAACGCTGGGAAATATTGCGACATTACTTCGAAAATCATGGTAATGTTGCAGAATCTGTGCGAAAATTGCGTACGGATTTTGGAAGAAGAGAAGCACCGTAAGCTCCGTATGTTCGTTATCTTGTGAAAAAAATGAAAGAAACTGGCATCCTCATCGATAAACCAAAGCGTGAAAAGCCAAGAACAGTGCGTACACCCGAGAATATTGCTGCTGTGGCAGAAAGTGTGCGTGAAGCGCCATCAACATCAATTCACCGTCGTTCACAAGAATTGAACATTCCGGAGACAGCATTGAGACGAATTTTGCATAAAGACCTTGGTATAACGCCATACAAAGTCCAATTGGTTCAGGAGTTGCCCTGTTTTTGAAGATCGCATTATCAGCCGCAGAGCTGATGTCGTTTGGCCACCTCGGAGCTGCGATTTGACACCGTTGGACTATTATTTGTGGGGTGCAGTCAAAGATAAGTGTTACGCCAACAAGCCAGAGACAATTGACGCTTTAAAGGACAATATTCGTGAAGCCATTGGTGAAATACAGCTGCCCACAATCGATAATGTGCTTAAAAATTGGACCGATCGTGTAGGCTACTGCATGACCAGCCGAGGCAGGCATTTGAATGAAATTATTTTTCATTATTAACCGGAAGGATTGTACTTTCAAATAAAAAAAGAAATTTGTGAAAATATTCAGTAGCTTTTTTTTTAATTTTCAAAAAAAAAAGTTTTGTGGCGGACCCGTTACTTGTTGGGTCCGTCAGAAGCAGGCCCGCCGCTAGCTGGTTCATCGCCCGCGTGCAATACCGATTATGCCGCCCTACGACTCTGAGTTTTGTCAAAAAATTCACTGACTTGAAGTCAGGAGCTTTTGCGCGTATGTTCTATTGTCCATTCTCCTGTATTAGACACTCTTAATCGAATTTACCATGGTGCAAAAGCTCCTGACTTCACGTCGGTGCTTGAACCATGGTAAATCCTATTGAGAGTGATCAATACAGGCGATAGGTCAATAGAACATACGCGCAAAAGCTCCTGACTTCACGTCAGTGCTTGATTTTTTCGTAATTTTTTTTAAATTTTCTATCGGTACAGTTCTCACAAAATTTTACACACGTCTTTATGTCGATATTCTACAACTAGTTAGCAAGATTCAATTCGATTGAGTCTATATTTTTTGAGTTATAGAGGAATTAATAATCCAGATGGATATAACTCCGAAACCGTTGGGCTGATTATGGCCAACAGCAAACTTAACTCTCCCATTCAGATGCGCAACCTACCCTGAAAATTGGAAGTTCCTATCTAGTTCCTATCGAGAGTTATCTAGGCAAAGGTCACCTATCCAGCTTTTGAACTCACACAAGGCTGCTCGGATCTCCAACAATATAGATCCGATTGTGTTCCACCTTGGAACTTGGCAGTAAAATCAGGTTCTGAAGGCTCTCGCAAAATTTCAGCCATGTCGGATACATAGTTTCTGATATATAGAATATTTTTCAATGACTTTCAATGATTTTTCAAAAATTTTCTAGTGATACGATCCTCACGACATTTTGCAAGAACTTTCGCGTTGGCATTCTACAACTTTTAACTATAACTAATAACGAGTTATTGAGGAAAAAACATAGCTATCTCTTTCCGTTCTCAAGTTGTCGTGACATAAAAAATATTTTTTAATAATTTTTTTTAGATTTTCTAGCTATACGATTCTCACGAAATTTCACAAACGTGCTTAGGTTTATATTCTACAACTATTTACCAAGTTTCAATTCGATCGGATTTTTATTGGTTGAAAACGAAATTACTACTCGGAAACCATTGGGCCGATTATGCCCATTAATGAACCTGCCCGTGGTATTGGGATGCGCCACCTACCCTGAAAATTTCAGGTCGCTAGCTCTTACCGATCTTAAGTTCTCGTGGCAACGGCCGGACGGCCGTCCGGACAGAATCAAGTCTTACCTCGAATTCTTCATCGGGGAGTCGAACCAAATCGTACGAGACCATTTTCGTATAAAAATTTGAAAGTTACAGGCATTTGGGCAAAATGATACCGCGATGTTCCCCAAAACATACGCGCAAAAAAGGATAATTAATGTTTTTCCATTATGGTGGAAAAAAAGAAAAATAGCTTAACGAAGATCAAGAATCCGTGGTCAAAATCGATTCTGTCATCATATAGGTATACCGATAAGAGACATGTCATATTTATTTCTGGTTCTATTCAAAATTCGTCACTCATCATGATATGAAATATCTCCTGTTCTAAAAAATAAAGTATGATTGAATGCAAAATGACCAATGAAATAACCTCAGCTAGTTTCGGATTAATAATTTTTAGCACCCTTGTTTTTTTTTAAATTACACTTTTTTATGCGCATGTCTGTAATGTTCGAATTTTTTGCCAAAAATGGTCTCAAACGATTACGTTCGACTCACTGGTGAAGAATTCGAGGTCAAATTTGATTCTGTCCTGCCAGATGTCCGTTGCCACTATAACTTGAGAACGGAAAAAGATAGCTACTTGAAATTTTCAGGGTAGGTGGCGCCTCCAGATACGATGGACGTTCGTTAATGGGCATAATCGTCCCAACGGTTTCCGACTGATAATTTTGGCATGACCAATACATATTCGATCGAGTTTAAACTTGGTAGCTAGTTGTAGAATACTGACACAAATACGATTTTCTGAAAATCGCATCACAATCATAAAATTATTAAAAAATATTATTTATGTCACGATAACCTGGGAACGGAAAGAGATAGCGACTAATAGCAATTTTTAGGATAGGTTGAGGAGCATCTGAATGGACATTTGAGTTTGTCAGGGACGGACCGAGGCCAAATTTTTGGGGGGGAAAAGCATTGAAAATTTTACAACTGTGCACGAAGGATTGCAAAAAAAATCAATCATACTTTATTTTATAGAACAGGAAGGGTATTTTATATCAAGAATAACGAACCAGAAATAATTTTGACATTTATATCTCATAGGAAAATAAGATGACATCTAAGAACACAGATCACATTCATAGATAGAATAATTAAGTACAGCATTCTGTGGAAACCATAGACTTATTAAGGTATAAGTTGGAAACATAGAAGAACGATTTATTATTGAAAAATCATTGTTTTAAAATCATATCTCCGAGAGTATTAGCTTGTTAATTTGTTTAATTTGAAATTTGTAATGTAAAAAATTTTTTTTTCGTTACTCCGAAATTATTAGGCCGATTTTGTCCAATAACGAACTTAACCGAGATTACTCTGAAAATTTCGACAGTTTAGCTCATTCCGTTCGAAAGTTATCGTGTTAGCAGAGGGCCGGACCGGACGCTGAATCGATTTTGACCACGAATTCTTGATCAACGAGTCGAACCAAATCGTTTAAGACCATTTTCATCCAAAAATTCGAAAATTACAGACATTTGGGCAAATTGATAAGCACTCTGTTCCGAGGAACAAGAGCGCCAAAAAAGGAGCAAACTGCGTACTCACATATTTACGTTGCTAAATTCAATAGAAATAAAAGCTTTTTAAAATGCCGCCCGACAGTGACAAACAGCTCAAATTGGTACCAGGAAATATTCCAACTCCATTGAAGTTTTTCCAACTGCTTCGAAATTTTTTCCAACTTCTTCGAAAATTTTCCAACTGTGTTGAAAACTCTGTTCAACATTGGGGGGATAATCATCCCCCGTGGGTACCTAATCTAAATCTACGCCTGCTAAATGAGAAGAAAGCCAGAGGGGATTCCCCTAACTTTGCCAGTCCTGCTTTTCATAGAATGGCAGACGACTTTTGGATTTGCATCTTAGTTTTAACGGATTCCAATAGATGGCAGTGTTAACGTGATTCGGTCGGTTTTTTTCCATGCGATGACATTTCCTATAGACCACATTAGTTAGGTTAGGCGGGAAATTTGAATTACGATCCATCCGTGGATCCGAGCACTGAATTCCCCATGCATTTCTTATGAACCTAAAATTTACGCGAATTTCTCGCCTGTTTAAGATACTTTGGCTAATTTCTTAAGGTTTATTTTGGTTGAAATAGCTTTCTGCTCAACCATCTAGAATCAAGTTTTCATAACAAAAGTGTATATTTCCAAAATAATTGATAAATATAAAAGTGTTCACCAAATTCGATTGACGTATGTCTTAGCTCACTCGAAATCAGTCAAAAATAATAACATATCCCTAAATCGGCCTTGTAATGACGCACAACAGAAGTCATCTACGACATACGGAAATCTTTCGAACTAGAATGGTTTCAATTTTGATTTAAGAATAAATAGAAGTAGATTTTAATGTGGAAATAACATGCAGTAATGATGAAGGTACCCAATACTTGTTGTCTCTGTTCTAACATTCTCTTTTAAATAGGGTGGTTTCATCTCATAGTTGAAATTCCTTGTTAAAAAATTTGAATATGGATCTCCCGCCAAGCGAATGATTCTAACCTAACTAATGTGGTCTATACTTAAGGTGGGGTGGGTATTATGACAATGACTTGAATTACGAGAGTCGCTCGATTTGCCGCCCCCGTGGACGTGCGCCCGTGTGCGGTGCACGCCTTGCACGCCCGCTTACGGCGGGCCTGGTCAGAAGTTTTGTGTCTGTGGTTAAATCATGTCAGAATTATAGACATAGCACAGTCTTCTATAGAGATAGCCTGGAACACCGCTGGTACATCGCGTTATCATTTTGACCAAATGTCAGTAATTTTAAAATTTTTTGCTGAAAATGGTCTCAAAAGATTCGACTCCCTGATGAAGAATTCGAGGTCAGATATGATCCTGTTCTTAGACTATAGAAAGAGTACTTCTATAGTCCTAAATTCTTTCCTGAGAACGGAAAGAGATAGCGACTTGAAATTTTCAAAGTAGCGTATCCCAATACGACGGACAAGTTCGTTAATGGGCATTATAAAACCAAATTGAAAAAAAATTATTAAAAAATATTATTTATATCACGATAACCTGAGAACGGAAAGATATAGCGACTTGAAATTGTCAGGTTAGGTTGTGAATCTGAATGCAATATTGTTGAGTTTGTTTGTAGGCATAATTGGCCAAACGGTTTTGGAGTTATAGCCATCTGAAATTTGGTTTTTATTTCCTCAATAACTCGAATAATACGGAACCGATCCAATTCAAACATGGTTAAGTATTAGTTGTAGAATGCCAACGCGAAAATTCTTGCGTAATTTTGTGAGGATCGTATCTCTAGAAAATTAAAAAAAAAACATTGAAAATCATTGAAAAAAATTCTATATATCGGAAACTATTCGTCCCACATCGCTGAAATTTTTCGGGAGCCTTTAGAACCTAACTCTACTGCCAAGTTCCAAGTTTGAACACGATCGGATTTATGTTGAGTTCCGGTCAGCCTTGTGTGAGTAGCTGGATGGGTGACCGTCGCCTCGATAACTTTCGAACAAAAGTAGATAGTGACTTGCAATTTTCAGGGTTGGTTGCACATCCCAATTGGAGTTCGTTTTTGGGCATAATCGGTCCATCGGTTTCTGAGTTATACCCACCTGGAATATTATTTCCTCTATAATTCAAAAAATATAGACTCGATCGAATTGAAGCTTGGTTACTAGATGCATGGAGAATATCGACATAAAGGCGTGAGTGAAATTTTGTGAGAACCGTACACCTAGAAAATTTTTAATAAATTACGAAAAAATAAATTGGTTCAAGCACTGACGTGAAGTAAGGAGCTTTTACGCGTATGTTCTATTGTCCCTTGTCCTGTATTGGACACTCTTAATCGAATTTACCATGGTAAATTCGACTAACCAATGCGTTGTTCATAAGACAATTTAAATTAAATTTTTTTTAGAAACATAAACTTCGATGAAAATTATGAAAAAAAACCGTTTCTTCAGAAAAATTTTGTATAGCTCCAAAATGGATTTGTTAATTAACAATTTTTTTCTACCACTTGTAACTAATATTAAGGAATAATTTTTTTCAATCATTTATCTTGGTGTTTGATATTAAAAAAAATTTTCATTGTTTATTTAATAAACAATTTGTTATGAACAAATGAATTTTCTCTCTGTTTTTTTTCTATTTCTACTTAAAAAAAACAAAACAATCATGTAATATTGAAAAAAAGAAAGAACTCACCTTGATTTTGGCGCTCTTGTTCCTCGGAGCAGAGTGCTTATCAATTTGCCCAAATGTCTGTTATTTACGAATTTTTCGATGAAAATGGTCTTAAACGATTTGGTTCGACTTACTGATCAAGAATCCGTTGTCGAAATTCATTCTGTCTGGCCGGTCCGGCCAGCCGGCCGTATGCACGATAACTCTCGAATGGAATGAGCTAGACAGTTGAATTTTCAGAATAGGTTTGGGAGATAAATATCTCGGCTAGGTTCGTTATTGGGCAAAATCGTACAGATGGTTTCGGAGTAACAAAAAAAAAATTATT